>OX422221.1:106687912-108056246 GCA_949130495.1 Sambucus nigra
AAGTTTATCATGCCATACTTCCACTGGCACTCTGCCCGAACGTGAACTTATAGGAGTTATTTGGACACAAACTCCACTAGTGTAAGGTACTGCTCCCGTCCTCCTCTAAGATCTCAGGGTCTGCATAAAATTTTCTCTCCCTCATCCGATTAGATCGCTTGTCCTGCCCATCCCTCTGTGGGTATTAGGCCGTACTCAATCGCATCTTAGTATCTATAATCTCATCATCTCAGCTACATGAGAAGATCCTTGGGGTACTCTTCCATTCTCTAGTGGAAGAAGCCCCTACTGGTTTCGAATTGTCTACCCTCTTTCAATCCGTCAGGTGACCCAATGCAAGACTTTCCTTGCAATATTAACCTACATCATAACCCATCACCACTGTGGTTTGTATCTTGATAAATCTTATACTCTCTTGAATAAATTTCAATTTATCTTGAAACGTAAGTCTCTGACAAATCTTCGTTAATAAGCTTCGGCTTACCCAACTACATGTTATCGAATTCACATGTTAATCATAATCCACTACCTGATTCAATCCCTTAGGGCGCCCATACACCCTATACCTCACACATCATTATACAAAAGACATAAAATTTTCTTACCTCAATTCTTTCACACTCGGCATGCTGATGTGGTAGGGGTGCACTCAACCGCCCCACTAACCATAACTTAATCAATCCTTCAATGGTATCATTGCTCTATTCAGAATGATACTAAGACTAGACGACTCTATTGGCCTTAAGTCATAAACGAATTATTAACTCTCAATTATATCCTCCTATAGGTACAATAACCAACATACAAAACTTATGTACTATCGACCAAACTTCTCTCCAACTCCCGACATTCGCTAGTTTCATGCGTGGGATGTCTCGCAAAGCGAAATCCAAACAAGGAACCCCCCCGATACACTACTATCTAACCTAGTCGTTTGTTGAGGTCCGTAGGGCCTCGGTACCTACTATGTACTTTCCCACAATCTACTTATTGTGACATAAAAGTTTACTCGTTCACTCTCGTGTCCCTAAAAGGTAACATGAAGCATGGCGCCCTCACTATCCCAAGTACTTGGCGCTATAGATATATAACGAGCTATATTTCGCCGCTCGATAAGAACACAATGTATTCTAAGTCTTAACCGAAAAATAAATCCCTATGCTCGGGAATCTCATATAATTAGACACTACAATCGCTGAGGTCTATAATACCATGAAAGTTTCATATATACTCTTATCTGGGCCCAACCCTATTTTAGGTGGCGCCGCACAAAATAAGGATCACTCCTCCCGGAGTATCCGACACGACAGTCATATCAATATATTTATACTATCGTTTAACCATACGGTAATTAATCACTACACATTACCATAATAAACTCTACTAAAGCAGACTCAATGCAGTAGTAAATTATAATAACAAACATATTCTTAGGGTCCACCCGGTCCCCTCACGAGTAATCATCAAAATGCCCTTCTAACAACGAGAAATACATTTGTAACAAGATTGTTAAAACCAATGTTCCCACTAAACTCGACCCGCACGCTAAGTTTAGGGTTTCCAATCTACATAAAAGTTGTGGCACACCCATGTCACTAGAATCTATCCTTTACTCACAAGGAAGAAGCAAAACCTTGCCGGTCTCGCCAAATCATAGGGTCTCAGCACGTGGCTGCCATCACGACCCATTAACATCTGCAATCGTCATACATCCTAGGATTTCATCCTATAGTTGTCCTCTTTCACCATGGACAATTTATTCCATCTTGTGGATTTCACGCCCATTATTGAAACGTTGGCCCAAACTCTCCAGGCCTCAATTATAGCTTTTTAAAATCCCATTTACATCCCGGGTCCCATAGACTCTGACATACTGTATGCTACTATTAACGAGGACTCTACTGGTCCAGACTGAACCCATCATTCTCGGGTTATAAATTTCCTGGGCCTAATTCTCTTGACCCCAAATTCCTTTGCTGGAAGTCTCACTCCTCCAGTTGTTATGCCTAACTGGCACGATTTACCATTTCTAATCTCTTCGGTCCCACTTCTCAATTGTGGACACATTCAATACTTATAGTTCTACTTACTTCACATAAGGAAAACTTCACGAACTATTTCCCGTTACTGGTCCCACTGACCATTTTAGGAATGTCTTTCTCCCGGACCGACAATCTCAACTCACAATTATTCTTTCATTATCCCTTTGGTTACGCTAGCTATTCGGAACTATGACTGGCCTCCACGGCCTTGATTGACTTCATCGTCACTTTGTAGGAAGTTAATCAACTTAAAATCATCTAATCGAGTTCCCTATTGGGTATACTCTCACGTGGGGTTTCACTAACATCGTTAGATTCGATTTCAGCTCTTCAGCAGGTTCGTTAACTCTCTTTACTCCCTTCTCTTGGAAGGACTGCCATCACTAGCAACCGTATAACTTTGATGACATCAACATTAGTCATCTTAGCTGGATTTCTCATCCATATTGGTATTCTGCTCACGGGTCCTTTATCAACTATAAACCCTTTGGATAATTTATACCCCTCTGTCAGGTACGAAGTTCATCATGCAATTCAACCTTTCTGTCACGATCGTTTTCTATCTTACCCATTGTGCTAAATATCAAAATTTCACTCACATTTTGTTACCACACCGAATGGAAGACTTCACAGTCAAATCGTACTCAAATTTCTTTCTCAATTTCAAACACACTTCTTCATATACAGTGATTGACTCTAATCACTACACGATGCTCCTAAGAGCTATAGCTTTTAACTCCATATTTTATTATGAGTGCCGTCACGCCCCACTCTACACAATTGCCTTCGGATTTTCTACCTCCGCTAGTCTGTTACACTTTCTCATTTTCTTTTTCACATCTTCACTGATGGGTTTTCAAAAGAGTCCCTCTGATTTCCCCTTTTATCGACTATGCTAGGTGGTCCTGAAATCACTCCACCGTTATCTATAACTGTGTCCTGGGAACCCACAGTTCCCGAGTGACAATTTTACTATCTCTTACTTAATTAATTCTCATTGTGATTTTTGGTCCAATCACTCTAACCCGATTACTCTATGTCTTCTGTTGAGCTTCTTCTCTCGCAGTTCTTCTTACGGCCCTCACTGGTCATTTTAAAATGTTTGGGGTTTGAATCACACCGAATTTCGTATAATGAGTCACCTTCATTATGATTCGTAGCAAGAGAACGTAAGTTGCATACATAAGGGGGACACAACAATCCTATCATAAGGTTCTACATCAAAGAACGATACGCTGAAACATAATAAGCCGCACAGATCCTAAGGACACTAGAACCTGATTCTCTGATACCACCGGTGACACCCCGCCCAATTAAATATAGGGTGATCAGTCCTCTACCAATTTAAAACAGGATATTCAGTTGGTTCATTCTCAGCATCTTTGTCGAAAAACTTTTTAACATATTAATCACCTAATATAAAATTAAGCTAAGTGTCAAAACATTTCCAATTTTAATAAAACCAAGTAAATCCATTTTCATTCAGTCTTAAAACATAAATCATTCATCACACATCGGAATATAAATAAATACTGAACATGAATCAAGTACTGAAATAAATAAGACTGGATAAAACCTCCCAGTTCAAAACTCCAAACCATACAATAAACTGAATACAATATTTCTGATGAAGAACAAGAAGTGGGCGACATATGCCCTAAAGAAGAAGTCTAGATGAAACTGAATGGAAAGGATAGATGCGTCTACTACAAGGACCTACAGCTTCCACAACAGCTGCAGCACGTCAAGCAATCCAAATCTCTAAATCTGATACTCCTGTGGCTGAGCACCTGATATAATACATATATATAGCAAAAGAGAGAAGAGATACAAAAAACGGATCAGAGCCCGATGTGTAAAAATATTTTAGCAAGTATTTAAAACTGGTTCTTTAAACAACAAGTCTTATACTCATGTTAGTTATCGAACTCTCACATGAGTTTCTCACCTCTCGTCTATTGTGCACGCCTAACGTACATCTAATCTCCCCTAGTTATACCTCCCAGTCTAACTAGTCAGAAACCATACTAATACTAACTATGCTCACTAGTAGTATTCCCGTATCGCCCATACAATACGCTATTCAGATAGTTTATCTCACATACTAAGTTTCATTATTCACCGTTTGAATAGTTAATCTTTTATTCACTAAGATTATTTTACTTCTCATTTTCATTTTATCTACTAGTATCACAAAGTAGAAAATTGCTTAATTACATTCATACATATATATAGTCTCATCATCCCTATATATATATACACTAATCCTGCACCCTTAGGTTAAGACTACTTGGTGCAATGTAACAATTATTATTATTACCAAGTCTACTAATTTCACACATTAGCATTATTCACAAGTCCATATATATATATATATATATATATATATATATAGTTCCAACATCCCTATACATATATATATACTAATCCTGCACCCCCGGCTAAGACCCATTAGTGCACATATTCTGGAAATCATACATCCCCGGGTTAGCACCCATTAATGCACCCATCAATAATAATTCAGCACCCCCGGGTTATCACCCATTAGTGCGCCTAACAATAGAATATTGCATCCCCGGGTTAACACCCATTAATGCACCTATCAATAATAATTCAGCACCCCCGGGTTATCACCCATTAGTGATCTTAACTATATGGTTCTTGCACCCCCAGGTTATCACCCATTAGTGCTCTTACAATAATATCACATAATAGACATACACATATCCTACTATAATTTTATAGGTATTTCTCCAACCTCATATATATTCTTCATACGTATTTTACCCTCATTACTACGTATAATATGAATAATTAGATTACTATCTCTCTCGTAATCTCCAAGGTATACTTTCTCTCTATACCGAAATAATTTAAGTATTTATTCTCACATACTTTCTCGAAATTTCATCTTATTTAAATTTACTATTTGGCAGTTTCTCTTACTCCAATAAACAGGCAAAGTCAAAACTAAAATTTGAGAAAAATCCCCAAAATCTCCTCTGTCCCTCGAACCAGAAGGGTTGTCGTTTGAACGACTTCCACGTGTCGCTCGAGCGACTTTGCGCGAGATGTATTCTCATTCGAACGACTTTGCGCGAGATCCCCATCTCATTCGAACCACTTCGCGCGAGATCGCTCGAGATTGCACTGTTCGTCTTCTTCACCAAAGTTCAACATTTTCCTCCATTTTTGAACCTAAAAAACTCTAAGATTCAATTCCCAACAACTCATCATCAATACCCATAACAGGTTATAGATCATTTCTATCATCCTAGGATCCTTAATTCGTCATTAATCATCATAATTTCATAAAACCCCCAAATTAATTCACATGAAACCTAGTTTTCCAAATTCCAATTCAAGAACCTAATCAACCCAGATTCGTTCATCAATACATAATCAAATTTCGTGATTAATCCTCTACATACATGAAGGAAATTCAGCCACTAATTAAACCAATCCTTAATCATAATTTAATTCTCCAATTTTCACTCAATTAACATATAAATCATGATTAAATCCACCTATACTAACATGAGCATGATTATTGCTAAAAGAATGCAAGTAATAAACACTTGCCTCAAATATGATGGCCTGATCCATTGGTGATGTTGGTATACACGCGTTCCTCTCTTCGTGGTCTACGCGTTGGTGGTCACGGTTGTCCAAGGTGACGCCAAACGAGCCTTCTCTCTTAAAATTTGGCTCTCCCTCACACCCTCCATGGCCGTTCTTGATTTGTGTAACTTCTTAACCCTAATGAACTTTCCTTAGCTGATATAATTAATCCCAATTTTCGTCAATTAATTTAGCCCAAACATTCAAATTACAAAACTACCCTTACGGGGTGTCGGTTTGGCCTAAAATCACCCCGGGACCCAAACTAAACACCCGGATATACTATTTTGACTATCTTGACCCTACCGGACTCAAAGGTGCACTCAAAATGACCATACGAGTTACTAAAAATAAATTCTCTTTTATTCCATTCAATTAGTCCAGACACGACTCACACGCGTGACAGACTTAAATTACCAAACTGCCGTATTTCTCACTTCCGACAATTTATCCAATGTCATAATTCCATATTACATATCACATAGTAATATTCAATAGTTCAAAACAATAAGTATTAACCCTTGGCACGCTAGTTAATAATTATTTAAATCCGGATTAATAACAAATTAATTTCTCACATTTTAATTTAATTAATCCAACAATAATAATTAATTGCATATTTATTCCCATTATAATAATTAATCACATAATTATTTAAATCGTCAGAAATACGGGGTATTACACTCCCTGCCCTCCAGCGTTTCCAAGTGATACGCTCCGTGTAGGTCGTCTCTTATTACCTTGAATGGTCCCTCCCAGTTTGGCCCTAGTTTATCGTCCGATGGTTTTTACAGTGCTGCTAAGAACTTTCCTTAGGACGTAGTCCCCAATTTGGAATGCTCTTGATTTACCTTCTTGTTGTAGTGCCTAGATAGCTGTTGCTGATAACCAACTAATCTCACTAGAGCCAGCTCTCTTCGTTCCTCAGCTAGGTCAAGTTCATCCAGTAATGCTTCATCGTTCTGGCCTAGGTTGACCAGGGTGGAGCGCTTAGTAGGGAGTCCGACTTTCAAGGGGATGATTGCCTCCATACCATATGTTAGTGCGAATATGGTTTCCCCAGTTTCTTGCCGTGGGGTAGGGCAGTAAGCCCATAGGATGTAGGGTATAGTTTGTTTACCCATGCCCCTTTAGCTCGCTCCAACCGCTTCTTCAATCCATCGATCACTATTTTGTTGGAAGCTTCGACTTGCCCATTGCTCTGAGGGTATGCTACGAAACTATAGTAGTGCCTAATTTTGTGGTCGCTACAGAAACCCTGAAAGAGGCTGATTTTGAACTGGGTTTCGTTGTCAGTGATGATGTTCTTGGGGGTCCCAAAATGAGTGATAATGTTCTTCCATATGAATCTTATCATCTCTGCGTTTCGAATATTTTCCTACGGATCTGCCTCTATCCATTTGGTAAAGTAGTCTGTTATGACTAATAGATACTTACGATTATCGACTGTAGTAGGAAGAGGGTCCATGATGTCCATTCCCTATTGGGCGAAAGGCCATGGGCTAGTAAGTGACTTCAGGTCGCTGGCTGGCTGGTGAACCATAAGAGCGTGAAGTTGGCATTTTTTGCATTTGCGAGCATAAACTATGACGTCTTTTTTTGCAGTAGCCTTTTTTTTTGTAGTAGCATAAACTATGGCATTTTTTGCAGTAGCCTTCTTTCATTGCTCAGAAAGCTCGTGACCTGCCCCCAATGTGACTTCCACAGATTCCCTAATGGAGTTCGTAAAGGACTTGCTCGACATCCTTCAGGTGAACGCATTGGAGGTAAGGATTAGTGAAAGATCTTTTGTATAGTTTGCCCTCAGGAGATAAATGAAAGAGAGCAACTTTGACTCTTATCTGATGAGCGATCTTTTTATCGTCTGGTAGTGTACTGTCCTTCAAATAATCTCTTAAGGGGTCGATCCAACTGGGGGTTGTCTCAATCTGGAGAACACGTCCCATGTTTGGTAGTTCCTCGATCTGTTTGATGCTTGGTTGGGCAAGGAAGTTAATTGAAATTATTTTCTTCAAGTCAGAATTGATCGCTGAGCTCAAGGCCGCTAGGGCATTAGCATGGCTGTTCTGTCCTCTGGGAAACTGTTGGACACTAACCTGTTCGAATTTAGCCATTAATCTCTTCGCTGTGGCGAGGTAGGCCTCTATCCTCTCATCCCTAGCGTTGAAGTCACCACTTATCTGGTTGGAGACCATCTTTGAATCTCCGAACCCTTGGAGTTGCTTTGCTCCCAGCGCGTATGCTTTCTGTAGGCCTGCTATCAGTGCTTCATATTCTGCTTCGTTGTTGGAAGCTTCAAATCCAAGCCTCATTCCTTGCTCGAGTATTGCATCATCAAGGGTAATCAGCACGATGCCTACTCCTGCCCCCTTGGAGTTGGAGGCACCGTTAACGAACATCTTCCAGATACCTGATATAGAGGGAACTTCCTGCTTATGAATAGTTTGAGGTTGATCACAAGGATGTTCTCCTATAAATTTCGCGATGAAGTCGACGAGGACTTGTCCTTTGATAGCATTCCTTGGCTGGAACTGAATATCGAATCGCCCGAGCTCGACTGACCATTTTGATAATTTACCTGACAGGTCTGCCTTTCGTAGTACTTCTCTGAGAGGGTGGGACGTAAGGACAATGATGGAATGGGCTTCAAAAGAATGTTTCAATTTTCTTGAGGCTACTACTAGTGCAAAGGCGTTCCAATGGTAGGTATCGCTGTTCGGCGTCCAAGAGAGTCTTGCTCGTGTAATAGACTGGGTACTGGATCCCCCTTCTTTCGCATACCAGTGCAGAACTGACAGCGTGGATGGCAACTGTAAGGTATAGGCACATGGAATCGTTCTCTTGAGGTATTACGAGTAAGGGTGGTGTGCTGAGGTAAGCTTTTATCTCCTCTAATGCCTTCTAGCAATCCTCGTTCCACTCCACATTTTTACTTTTCTTCAACAACTAGAAGAATGGCTGACACCTTTCAAATGACTTTGAGATGAACCGATTTAGGGCGGTGAGCATCCCCGTGAGCTTCTGTACATCTCTTACTGTATGGGGGGGGGGGGCTGCACCCTATTGATGGCATCAATCTGATCTGGGTTGGCTTCAATGCCTCTTTTGCTAACCAAGTACCCAAGAAATATTTATGATTGGACACCGAAGGAACACTTATTTGCATTAAGCTTCATTCGGTATTTCCTGAGGATTTCGAAAGTCCTTGATAGGTCAGAGAGGTGGTCTTCCTCAAGCCTGTTTTTGACGAGCATATCATCGATGTAGATCTCCATAGTGCTTCCCATTTGGTCTTTGAATATTTTGGTGACCAACCGCTGGTAAGTTGCTTATGCATTTTTTATCCCAAAGGGCATAACCTTGTAGCAATACAACCCGACGGTGGTGATGAAGGATGTCTTTTCTTGATCTGGATCGTATAGAGGGATTTGGTGATACTCGGAGTATGTGTCTAGGAAACTCATTCTTTCATGAGCTGTTGTAGCATCCACCAACTGGTCAATCTTTGGGAGAGGAAAACTGTCTTTAGGGCAAGCTCTGTTAAGGTCGGGGAAGTTAATACAGACTCTCCATTTTCCATTACTTTTCGAGACCACTACTTGGTTAGACAGTCAGTTAGGGAATTGAACTTCCCATATGGATCTTGCATCCAATAGTTTTTCCACTTCCCTCTCTATAGCCGTGGCCTTCTCAGGTATAGTTCGTTGTGCCTTTTACGCGATCGGCTTGAAAGTCGAGTCAACGTGCAGCCAATGACAAACCACACTAGGATCAATACTAGGCAACTCGTAGGGTTCCCATGCGAAAATGTCCAAGTTATTCCTCAAAAGTACTGTCAGTTCCTTTTTCTCTCGATCTGTGAGAGAGGCTCCGATCAAGAACATCCTATCTTTCTTGTTGCCACTGGCTGCAACTTCCTCCAGGTTCTCAATGATCCACTCAGAGGGGAGGAGCTTGGTCTCCTCCACTCCAGGTCTTCCATAATTTAGCTACTATTCGGAAGGTATCAAACCTTCCCGCTCTTCAACCTTCTCCTTGGCTTTCTTGACCTTCTTCTCCGATTTGGGATGGATGGCTTCTATAAAGCACTTTCTCGCCATTTCCTAATCTCCGTGGATCTCCATTACTCCTCGCTCAGTCACATATTTAAGGATCTGATGGTAGGTAGAGGGGATGACCTTCATTGCATATAGCCACCCTCTACTAAGGATCGCCTGGTAGGGTGAGTCGATGTCAACCATAAAAAAATTGATCATCTTGGAGATACTTCCTGCCCTCACTGGCACTACAATCTTTCCTACAGGGAGGGTTATTTTACTAGCGAAGCTAACTATAATAACGGTGGCTTCCTTTAAGTTAATGATGCTTAACTTCAACTTTCTGAATAGGTTGAGATACATTACTTCGGATGAGCTACCCTGATCAACGAGCAACTTGTCGACGTTATAGTTAGCTATCCTGAGTGTTATGATCAACGCATCATGATATGGGGTCCTTACTCCCACTAGGTCCTCATCCGTGAACACTATATGCTTGTTGTAGTCGATGCCATCTGCTCATCGGCGCTTTCCTGCTTGCATTTTAGCTGGATCAATTTGAAAAGCTTGCATTACTGTCATAAGATTATGAACTTCCATCCGAGCTGAGTTTCTTTGAATCTTCTTTATATCGGATGCTCCATTAATCACTGTGAACTCATGGCCGACATCCTCCTCGAGCACGTTGTCAGGCCTTGGGTCTCCATTGGTAGCGACCTTCTCTGCCTTTTTCTGCACAAATTCATTCAAGTGTCCACTTTGAGCTAATTCTTCAAGGTGAGACTTGAGGGCCTTACAGTTCTCAGTTTTGTGCCCACCCTCCTTGTGGAATGCACATCTCAGTGCGTTGTTTCTCTTCTAGGGGTCTCCACCCATCTTACTGGGACATTTAACGAACGGTTCATCCTTGATCTTTGCCAGAATGTTATAATTTGGTTCCTTAAAAACTGTGTTCACTGCTTAAAATGCTTTCGGGGCGTCACTCTTATTCCCATTCTTAGGGCCGCTCCTGCCCCCATTCTTACTTCCTTTCTTTTAGTTCTCAGCTTTGTCGTTGCTCTTGCCGGCGAACTTGGCGCGACCATTCTCCCCTGCATTGAGGTGGGTCACTTCCTTAACTTTAGCGTATTTCTCAATTCGATCCATTAGGTCATCAATGGTCGTGGACTCCTTCTTAGTGAGGGACTGGTGCAAGAGGCAGGAGCTGGGTAGGCCAATCTTAAAGGATGCCACGGTGACCTTCTCCGAGCAGTCCTCGACCTCGTTGAATAATTCTCAATATCTTTTTGCATAGTCTTTGAGGGTCTCATAGGGAGTTTTCTTCATTGTCAACAAGGCATCCATCCTCTTCGGATGGGAGCTGCTGGTAATGAAGCGAGTTATGATGAGGTCTGCCAGGGACTCGAAGCTCCTGATGGATCTGTGAAGGAGTTTCTCGAACCACCTCTGGGCCATGTCATGCAAGCTCGATGGAAAGATCCAGCACATCAATGCGTCCTTTTGGTTCCAGAGGGTCATGGACCACGTGTACTGCCTAATATGGTTGATAGGATCAGTCTTTCCATCGTAGATCTTAAATCTAGGCATCGCGAACTTTTTGGGGGCGTCTTCTTCTATCTCCCTTGAGAAAGAGGATTTTATCTGGGTCTTGAGAGCTCGCCTGGCTAGCTCTCTGGTCGATCTGGCACCCCGATGTGCTGGGTGTTGGTCCATTTCTCTCCGGACCAAATTTCGTATCTCATCATTTCCTTGACCTGGGCTCCTGTAACGGCGAGCTGGTTGTTGTTGCTCGAGAAAGTCGTCATCTGACCTGTGTTCCTCAAATCTTTGAGATCCACGTCTAGGACTCCTTCCTCGCCAACGAGATTTTCTCACCTGAGGGCTAGGAGTGTGATATTGACGTTGCAATGTGCTACGATGGAGTTCTTTCTCCATTTTCTCCAATCTTCTCTTGAGACGAGCGTTCTCAGCTTCTTGCTTACGAGTGGCCTTCTCTTGCTCTTGGAGCCTGGCCTCATAGGCGTCGATTAGCCTGGATACCTGTGTGGACCTAGTTGGTCCTTGTCCTTCCTCCGAAGCTTGTCGTTCTGGGCGAGCCCTAGGATTTGAACGTCGAACTTCAGATCTGATCCTGCGAGGGGCAGGTTGCTCTTGAATATCCCCTACTTGAGGGGCACTGCTGTTGTGACCAGATATTCCAAATTTTTATTGGTGAAGGATTTCTTAAGGGAAAATAAACGTTTCCCATATACGGCGCCAATTGTGGTGACAATTAATCTCAACACAAAATAGTATGCAAAAGCGATCACCAGAATAAATAAAGAACTTAAAATGATTGCGATCACACAACTCAAGATATATGTGGTTCGACAAGAAGGCCTACGTCCACGGTGGTGCTCTCTGTATTTTATTTCTCTTTACTCCAGGGGAGTGTTTACAATTGCATGCCCTTTGTCCCGAGCTGAGGGTTTAATGTATACATGTTGTTTCTCGGAGAGTGGGGGTGTGGGACTCCTCCACGTTAGCCCATAATCCCTAAAATATTTCTTGAGAGATTTTAGGAATTGACTAGGTCCTAACTGAATCAGTTAAAGCGTGAGGCCTCTAAACTTTGGGCCGGGCTTTAATTGGGCTACTCGTTCGCGTCGGAATGACTAATCGAGGTACCCACACTATGTATGTTAAATGGGTTTTTGACATGAAATTATAGAGTTATAAATTTCAGAATTTATATAATATAAGATAGTGTTATTTATGTGAAGAATAAATAAGAAAACAAGACAAAATATATCAAAGTAATAGTTGGTATAAATGTGTCATTTGGTATTTTTGTAAGTTAAGAGAATGCGTCCAAAATGGTGATATTCAAGTGAGTTTAGTAAATGTAAACTTTAAGTAGTAAAGTGAGTGGGGGTAAAAGATGAAATTCTGTAATATGAACACAAAATGATAAGAAAAAAACTAGGTAGTGCAAAGGTAAAAAATTTGGAATTATAAGTCTTGAATCATAAAAGTAATGTTTTATTACAAAAGTGTCATTTTATGTGAAAGATGGACTTATGAATAAATTCTCCAAACTAAAGGACTCTAGTTAAAGGGATATATTTTATGTGATGAAAGCTAAAGTTTTTTAAAGTAAAGATGAAAAGAAACATTTTTGGCAAAGTGTATGAAATACAAGTTTACAAGTATGTGTGAATTCTGAAAAGCGCATTAATGTATATAAAACGGGTATTTGAATAGAAATGCTAAGTTTCACAAGGAATAATAAATAAAGTTATTTTCAAAGATGAAATACCTAATTAAAGGTCAAATGAAAACGTACTTTTAATAAAGTGTGAAACATGAAAATAGAATAAAGTCAAATATAAAGATGCTTGTAATGCATCAAGAAAAAGTAACAAGGACTAAACGGTAAAATGTGTTCAAATATATAAAAGGAAATCAAGCTGACATTTACCTCGGGTGAAAAGTTTGAAGTAAAGCTAAAAGGCAAAAAGTGCACTTTTATTTATAAAAGTACGCCGGGTTTTTTTTATAAAGGATTTTTATAAAAGGGCAGTTTGGTCTTATGAAAAAAGTAAATAATGTAAAGTGAAATAGTTTTCACAAAAGAGAGCTAGAAAATTTAAGAAGGGCCTGGATTCTTAGTGTGTGGATTAATGCTTAGACCCCAAACAACTCATCATGAGCATATTGCAACATGGTGGCAGTAGGTGAAAGGCCGTAAAGAACATATGGGATATAGTCAACTCCAAAATAAAAGCATATTGCAGCATTTGTGGTAGTCAGTGAAAGGAAGTTAATACAAATGGGATGTAGTTAACTTTTTTCATAAAACGTAGATTAATTGCAATTGGTAACATTTTCGAAAATGGTTAATGAAAGTAAATGAATACGGTTGCAACCCGAAGAAGCTAAAGATGGACTTAAAGGGAATTAATGTGAATTAAATAAAGTATGTGGAAAGATAAGTTGAAAGTAATAACAAAGATAAAGGGAGGATGAAGAAATGGCATAGTACTTTAAGAGAAATAAGGTAAATGTATGAAAATGATCACTTTAACACTAGTTATGTGTATATATATACAAGGTGTGTGTGTGTGTGTGATGCATGTACATAGTAGTGTCATTATGCCGTAACATCAGTCTCTCTTTCTTCTGTTTATTTTTATATTGCAATTTTCTAATAATCCCACTTGGCATAGACTTACATCCTTCTTTTTTAGGGCAGGATAAATGCGATTCCATATTTGAGAGCGCAGGTAAATATTCCTTACCATCATTCGCTAATAGCTCTGATTACTTGAACCTATAATGCATATTAATGGATTCATCACTGGGATATTTACTTTATATTACATGAAAATGAAATTGCATGCTAAATATTAGAACATTAAATTAGATAAAAGTAACTAGAAACATTATATAGGGTCGTTCACATCACTTCGCACTTGACTCATCTTATTTGATTCAAGTTGGCCCACACAACAAGTT
Source organism: Sambucus nigra (assembly GCA_949130495.1). NCBI lineage: Eukaryota > Viridiplantae > Streptophyta > Magnoliopsida > Dipsacales > Adoxaceae > Sambucus > Sambucus nigra. Next base: position 106,702,110 of record OX422221.1, read on the forward strand.
CGGACCGGTGTGTAACATTTCACTAAAATTATTTGGTTAGAAAATCACAAGCCATATTACGATTATTTCAATTCTAATTGTAGTTCTATTGCATATGAGTTGTTCAGTTAGAAATTCACAATATAATCACTTCACCCCTATTCTTATTGACACATAAAGTTTTATTAATGCTTATTCAAAAGTATTATTAGGAAGCAAATCAAAGAAATATAATAAATAGTTCATAGGAGAAACTAGAGAGAATAAGAAAGAAAAAGAAAGAAACAGACACAAAACTCGGATACTCATCAAAATCTGCAGATGTCAATAATAATAAAAAATTCATCAGTTTTTTTTTTCATATTGAGTTTGATCAATTACCTCAGCAAATAATTTTTGCTGTTCATCTATTTCACCCTTCATATATTTCGGGTCCTTATGAATGGAGGTTTTTGCGTGGATCAAATGGAAACTTTTAATTTGTTAATTTTTTTCTTATTGAACTTGATTTTTTATCTTATTCGTTTGTTATAGTTAAAAAATTGTTTATGTTTCAATGCATAATATGTGTTAGTGGTTTTGCGTCTATTATTGGTATCTGGCTCGGATTGTTATATTTTGGACATTTTTACCCCTTTCAAAACAAATAATTACAATATTATCACTAATGAATAAATCACGTGGGTCTCCCCTTCTTTGTTTGATAAGATATTTTTCTAGTGAGTCATTCCCAGTCGTTCAAATTCCCCCCTTATCTCCTCACAGACCCCTCTACCACTCTCTTCCTTTATTTTTTTCTAGAAAGCAGAGTTATATGCACATATAAAAGTGTAGTATTTTATCAGCTTGGTAATTCTCGACCGCCTAACTAACAAACCTCTAATGCATAAAACACATTCACCTACTATATTAATGTTTTTAACAATAAAAAACGGCTAAACAACCTATAACACTAGAAAGTCTAAAGATAACAAATTTGCCAGCTTGAGAGGAAGATTTGAGAGCATTTCAATGTCGCAACACCTTTTTAGACACTATCCAGTGCGCAACATCATTGATATCCTTTCTGATCCATTTGACTTGAAAGTCCTAAAGCTTTCTCAACATCATCATTGATATCACATCTCTCCATGCTATAATCTTCCACCTTGTAATTGTCACATTTAACTACAACACCTTTAATCCTCACTGCATTGATAAACCAACTAGTCTTTTTAATCGATAAGGCTTCACACGCCATGGCACTGGAGCGGTCCTGAGCATGTGCTAAGTGAGCGATCGCACAGGGCTTCCCGTTGATTCATTTTTATTACTTATATATTGAGGGTCCATTTTTTTATATCAATACAGGTAAAAGAGACCTATTTTACAATTTTTGCACGGGGACCTTGTCAATTTTTATCAATCTCAGGACCGACCCTGCCATGGCACACCCTTCCGACATTTGTAGCTTAGGTATTGGAAGAGCTGAAAGCATCATCCACGTGTATCTTCATTCTTCCCGTTGGAGTGGGGTCCTATTCTCATGGTTTAAAGCTACAGTGGGAGGGGAGATTGGTCTCTCCACTTGGTTGTTAGCTTAAAAGAATTCTCTCCTCTCTCTTAATTTTTCTTTTTAGCTTTTAGTCCCAATTTTTTAAAGTTTTGTTAGTTTTTCACTTCATGTGTTTTTCAAATTATTTTAAATCTCGTAACCATTCGAATTTTTTTACAATTTTCATGTAAAATCTTCTAACCGCTCATGTCACTTTTTACATAAAATGACAAGTGTAAAAATATAGGTTCAACAATAAAAAAATAATGATATAAAATTAACTATACATATAATAAAAAACGTACGACTAAACACTTTGATATCCCTTTTTTTTATACCACCTTAGAGCTCAAATGTCTTTTTTTTGTTAGCATATCATAAGGGGTCCGGACAGCTTACACGCACCTCAACTACTCTGCATTCGCGATTCGTGACTTCCGTTGACCATGCATTATTTTTACAGTGATCAAACTGAAGATCAAATTCAATTCACTCTCAAGAGTGTTTCAGTGCCAATCTTATATCACTGTACCAAAAGGCTTGTTTCAAATGGAGATGGTATTGGAAGATGAAGTTATTTCGCCGCAACCACACACGTTAGAACACACATGCAATCCTCAAGAGCTGTCTTTTAACTTTTTCAATGACTCGGCATTCAACACTCTCTGATTTAGCCAACGCAGAATCGAGTGCCACTAAGTTGTAGTTTGACTCAAACCGCATCCCCTCCGAATATCTATTCATGTTGATTTTTTTCAAGTCTAGGTCATGATGAAAAATTCGCTTTTCATAGATAATGGGTAGGAGTTGAAAAAATAGGAAAACAAATTATTAATACCTAAACAAAGTGCTAGAGTATGAATATCTATATTAAATTACTATAATAAACATATATACAATAGTACCAACTAAGGACCTTTTACTAAAAATATTCTGTTTCATAATAAATCATTCAAAGTGAAAAAAATTAAAAACATGTTACACTGAGTAAACATATTAAAAAAAAACTTCCCTAAACAAACCATCCCGTCACATTTAATGTGAATTCATTGCATTACCACAATAACATTTATCTTTCCTATTAGTTAAGCCTTAGAGCATCCGTAGTGGTGGAAGAAAAAGCCAAAGAAATCTGTAAATATGCAAATTGGTAACCCTCAAATGGTGTAAACGAGGGAACATAATTTGTTGTAGGATGTGTAGAGGTTTTTCAAATTTAGAGAACAGGTACAAATTCTGTAAACGTTCCTACGAACTTTATTTGTTCGTATGAATTCTTACGAACAATTAAAGTTCGTAGTGTTTACTGCAGCATAAGAACACGATCTCTTATTTTAGGTTTCTACGAACATTAGAAGTTCGTAGCTACTTTTCAACTATCTCAATTGCAAATCACCACTGTGCATGTTTAGTCATGTGAAAGGCAAAACTCACTTTTCAATTTTCTATCTATCTTTCGTCCAAATCCCACCATTGAACATGCTCTTATAGGTTCTTAACTAAAACCCGAGTGCTTCCTTTCTTAAAAAAAATCTACTCACATAACTAAATTATGTCAAATGCCTTACTATAATGATTTCCTTTAGTAATGCCCAACATACATCTATATGTTGAGGAATAAGGAACTGATATAATAATTACAATGGCTTCTTTAGTTATATTCATCAAATCATGGGTGTTAATACATTTATTTCCTTTAACACTGTAATATTTGTCTTATTTCATAAGAAACAATTAAAATTGTACATTTCTTATAACATGTGCAATGAATACCAACCTTGTCTATAAATTAAAACTGCATATAAAAGTTGAATATTTATGTAAAATTAACTTTAATTTTATCAATGTCTATGAACAGTTTTTGCATATATATATAGAAGTGAAATTAAACTCAAAAGACATAGTTCATATATTTCTAATAACAATCAAAACTTACAATTTCTTAGTAATGAAATATTAAGTAATGAAAAGTATGAAATGAATACCAATAATAAAAATGGAGAGAGGAAAATGAAAAGAACCATACATTGATAATTTATCAAAATATAATGAAAAATTCAAGTTGCTTATATAAAAATGTATTGCCAGTTTTCCTTAGGGGAAAATTCAGAAGTCACCATCAACTATCAATACGGTTTAGTATAAAAGATTGTTGTTTTATTAGTTGTTGATTTGGTGGTTCATGCTTTACTATCCTTGATTCTAACATGAATTTGACACAGCTCGAAACAAAGATGAAATTATATGTCTTTTATCTATGGGATCTTATGTATTTAAAACTAATTATAATGATTTATTTGTCACTACTCCCATATTTTTAGTTTTTAGTTATTGGTCCTATAGGGACAAGTGTCATTGTCTACAAAAAGAAGAATGTGTGGTTACAGGGAAGTTATAGGCTATTTTGGGTGGTTATGAGACTTCGAGAAAATGATAATGGTGTGAGATAAGAGATTTTTAAAGTGGTTCAGCTTAAGGGAAGATCCTACGTCCACTGTTGTATATTGCCTCGGGATTGTTCAATTTTCTCTCTTTTTGTGTCTCCCTTGGATGTAGGATTTAAAATGCATTTATAGGCCCCGGGGGTGTACAACAGCTGGAATATCAAAGGATGGAATGTCTTTATATCATAGACATTTACATCTATACAATCATTAATGTATACAACTGTTAGTGTTTTCCTGTCATCATTGGTCGGCATCCCCGGTGTTGGTCTGTATCCCTGGCATTGGTCGGTATTTCCTGGTATTGATCAGTATTTCATCCTTAATGACTAGGATTAATCTCCCTCTGTATAACAAGTGTCAGTATCTGAATGGTCCACGTAGATGGATAATTTTTGGTATCGACAGAAGCCCCAGTGTTTCATGCTTGAAGTTTTTACAAGAGTATGGAGCATTTGACTTTTAAAGTTTCTCGGGCAATAATTTTAGGCCTGGTCGATTTTCGACTTCCCCTATTTGTAAAAATTTACGGTTTGAATATGGAAATATAATGTGCGTGGCATTTTTGAAATTATCCACAACTTTAACGAATCATTTTTGGGCAAATTCATCTTTTCTGTCTTTTAGCCACCACCAGTTCAATCAACGCTATCTTTTAATCATTACTTTTCCAATTTTTGAGGCAAAAAATAAATAGCGAGAAAAGCCACGAACTTTTACTACCTTAAATCTTCTGAGTGGTTTTTGCTACAGTGTCTTCAAGATTTTTTTCTCTCTCTCGAGTGATCGTTTTCTGTTCTTCAGTTCTAGCAAAATTCTTAATTACTGTAAGAATTCTTCTTTTTCTCGTATATTCTTCATCATGGTTTACTCTATTGATTCTTTTAACGAATTCCGAAATGAATTTAAGATTCCCTCTTGGATTGTGTTAGAACACGCTATTTTTCCTGCTGATTTTTCTCACTTATTGAGGGTCACTGGTTTCCCTCTATTTTTATAGATGGGTGTGGGTTTACCTTTCCTCCCAATCCACTGTACGTTGAATTTTATCAATACTTTGATGTTACCCCAGCTAGGGTATCCCCCAATACTTGGAGAGTTGTAAATTAAGTGTAAATGTTGAATCAAATTCATAGAACCCATTTAGGGATTCCAGAAATAGTGTTTTGTTATAAGTGGGTAACTAGTGACACTATTTTTTATTTAAAGGCTAGGGCTGTAAATAAAGCATTAGTAGTTAATCTTTCAGACTCCAATATGGATTATTTTAAGCATGGAGTTGTTGTAAAAAGTTGGCAATACGCCCCTTTAACCAGAAATGCTGAGTACTAAGGGCCTAGATGCCCTCCTTTTGGCAATGGGATAGGTTATTCCTCATTTAACTTTTTTTTCGTATACATATCTGTTTAAATATAGCACTAATTGTTGCTCTATAAATTTTCATTGTAGTTGATCAAAAGAAAAGGTGTTCAAAGAAAAGTGAAATGAATGTGAGGGAGTTGAAGTTTATTTAGGGACTTCATCAAAGGATTGACAAGGAGCACGTCAGGTCTGCATTTTATCTACTGCAGAACAAGAACACGATCTCTTCCTTTGTTGCTCATCTAACTCCTTCCCCTGTAATTGACTTTGAGCAAGAACCTCCTTATACTTCCTCAACCATCGCATCTGGCAGTGGTGATCTTACTACCCTTTCTCCCTCTTCCTTAGATTCAAATTTGCCCCTTACCGTATCTATGGGGAAGAGGAAGATTCCCAAAATTTGGGAGACATAGCTTCCAATCCCCTTTCAAATAAGTTGATGCAGGGGTGAAAAATAAAAATAAGACTAGAAAGAAGCCCCCAGCCAAGCAGATTGAAGAGAGCCCCCTGAAAAGAATAAAGAAAGGGTTGCCTTCTAAGTTAGCAGAAGGCTCTTCTGCTTTTCCCGACCAGCGTGAGCTTGTCGACATATCGTCTTTTGCCTCTCCAGTGGTCCTTGGCCCTGGATTGGTGAGACAACTAATATAGTCTGTAACTTTTCCAGACCACAGGAGTGATGCTACTGTATTACCTTATTCCAAGAGTTCTTACAGGATTGCTCAAAGCCTTGCTCAGGTATATTTTTTTTACCTTCTTTAATTTTCTGTCTCTTGATTTGTTCTTCATAATATTGACTTTCCTTATTGTTCTTGTGCAGTTCCTCATTGACTTCAATAATATGTTGCAGAAAGATGAGGCTTTGAGAGCTTCTTCCTCTGGTGAAGTTGAAGAAGCTTTTATAAGTTAAAAAAGTCATTGCTTAATTCCCAATAAGCATTGGCCAATGGACAAAATAAATGGGAGGAAAAGATGAAAGCTGCCGAGACTACTTCGAGTCTGGATGATAAGTTGTAGAAGGACTTAGATGCTGAGAAAGTCAAGTCTGCCCAGATACAGAAGGACATGTGTGCGGAGAAGGTGACGAGGGCTAAGACCAGGGAGGATGGATTCAACAGAGGATGGGATAAGGACTTTGGATCAACTTCTTAGCAAATTGAGTTTGCGAAGAACAAATGCTTTAAGGATGGTTGGTCTGCTACTCTGTTGGAGGTCGGCACTCCAAAGAATTTTGAGCTATTATTACGACATGATCCTGGGACTCCTCCAAACCTGGACGAGGAAGTTGATGATGGGGGTTCCAGTGAATCTTTGATAATGGGGGAGTCTGCCGATCAACACCAGGATGTTGATTTTACTGCGCCCTCCAAAGTTAATCCTCCTCTTCCTTTAGCTCCCGCTTCTTCTTCAACTAATCCCAAGGCAGATAAGAAGAAGGTGTAAAACCAAACAACTTTTGTTTTCCTTTTTTTAATAGTTGTACTTTTTGTTTTTTGAAGATGTATATGTACTTTCCTTTTTTTATTAATGAAACAAGAAATATTTTTGTTCTTCGTCTTATGTTTTTCAATACTCTGCACCTAATTGATTGATGACTTTCTTCTTTTTAATAGTTTATAGATAAATTGGAATACTTCTCATCTACTGACTCCGAGATACTCTAGAGGTGTAATGAGCTTTTTAAAGCTGGTCACTTATCTCTGACTGATGCCGACCTACTGAAATTGCTCGGGGAAGGGGTATTCGAGCAAGCGAAAGACGCTTATATTCATCTGAAGTGTCTTCTTGATCGGGTAGTAGCCAACAATGTTGCCTACTATGAAATGATTAAAGAGATGCAAGAGGACCATAATGAAGCTAAAGTGCATTTGTATGGGGATTATGACAAGAAATTCCAGGCCCTTAGTGAAGGTTGGGGATTTGAACAAAAGTTGAATAAATTTGCTTCTCATTTTTTAAGACAAGAAGTCCTGCTGAAACGTGAAGTGGATGTAGCAAGGGACATTGCCAAGCTTCTAGAGGAAGAGAATAATAACTTGAAAGATGAACTTAATGCCCTGAAGTCATCCACTATTGTTGCTACTACAGATGAGGGTCATTCCTTCTTGTTGGCTGAAAATGTAAGGTTGATTGGGGAGTTTGAGGCTTTGAAGAAATTAAAACCTGCTTCTTTATCTCCACGAGCTAGAGCCAAAACTTGCCGAGGTACTATAGAGAAAGTCAGGACCCAAAAGGCCCTTGCTAATCAAGTTTCACAATTAAAATCTAAAGATGAATCTATTGGTGAGATGTCCCGAAAGCTACAGGCCTTGTCTGAATAACTATCCACTCAATCTTCTCAGTTATAAGCTAAGGATGGAGTGTTGAAAAAATTGCATTCCCAGGTTGACAAATTAACCTTTTAATTCCATAAATAACTAAGGAAAGTCTGGATGGACGGGTATAATGAAGCTCTATGGCATCTTGATGATAAGCTTCAACAAGCTAAGAATAAGAGCTATAAACGGGGTTGGATAAATGCTTTGAAAGTGATGAAAGTGAATCAAAATAACTCATTATGGGACTGGTATGATCCAGGATTGCTTGAGCTTGATAATCCTCCTTTTAAATTATATGTCAATTGGATTCCAGTCCATTATATTCCTTAATGCTTGATTTCAAAATACTTGGGAGATTATGAGCTTCATGATGAATTAGATATCACCCGACCTCCTGATCTGCTTGATCGTCCTAATAGCAGTAATTACATAATGCTTCGGGATTTTAACTTCATCAACTCTCCTTATACTTTAGATGATCCTCCTGCTAGCATGAATCCTGTTTCAAAAGAGGATGGGAAATGTCCTACAGAATAAAGCTTTGTACTTTGTTTTGTTAACATAGTCATGCGATTACTTTGATTGAATGAAACTGAAATTTGATTAACTTATCTTATGTTGAATGTTAACCCTTTCTTAAGTGTTGGATTTTTTCATTAAATACCAGTAGTGTGACTAGGCATTTGTGGAATATGTGCTTAAATTCTTCTTGAGGAAGCTTTACAATGTTCTTCCTGTACTTTGCCCAGTAGGATAAAGATCTTGTTTTATCCTTATGTTTGCGGACTAAGTTTCTTGAGGATTTAACATCCTGTTGACTTGGACTTTGTGTATCAACAATCAATTTTGTGGCTGCTCCGAGAAACTTATTGCTTCTGTCGAGCAACATTCAGGGAAATATTTGCTGAGTCGAGCAACAATTTATAATTTTTTATCAAGTAGCTAGAGTAGTGCATAGCACTAGTACTCCAAAAAAAAATTTAACAACAAAAATGGAAAGAACTGAAGATTTTATTAATACTGCAAGTTAATTTTAAACTGATTACAACATCATTAATAATACTTTCTAAGATGCTCTGCATGCTCGGGGTTTTTGAGTTCTTCACCTTCTAAGGTTTCAATTCGATAGGTTCCAAGTCGGATCACTGCTGAAATACGATACGAACCATGCCAGTTGGCCTCAAGCTTGTTATTTTTCTGCATCACTTTAGCACATAATCTCCTTCCTTCAAGTTGGTCGGTTTCATCCGTTTATTGTAAAAATGGGTCGTTATCTGTTGATATGCCACATTACGTAGGGCAACATATTCTCTTACTTCTTCTATAATGTCTAGATCCAACCATCTCATTCGGTCACTTACAGGAGAGTTAAAATTTAAAACTCTATAGGATGGTAAGACTAGCTCGACAGGAATGATAACTTCAGTCCTAAATGTTACCATATATGGGGATTCTCCAGTTGCTGTTCGCGGTGTTGTTCTCTATGCCCCTAAGACAGAGTGTAGCTTGTTTATCCAATTTCCCTTGGCATCATCAAGACTTTTCTTCAACCCGTTAAGCAAGGTTTTGTTCGTAACTTCAGTTTTTCCATTACTCTGAGGATGTCCTAGAGCAGAATATAATTTTTGAACATTGGACTGTGCACAGTAATTTACGAACTCATCACTGTCAAACTATATTCCATGGTCGGTAATGAAAGCATAGGGCAACCCATACGTACAAATTATATTTTTCGATATGAATTGATAAACCTTTTCATAAGGCATATCTATCAGAGGCTCTACCTCAACCCATTTTGTAAAATAAAGCATGGCGACCACCAAGTATATATATAGCTCGGGACACGAATGTCACGTCACTAATACACATACCGAATCTGTTCAAGGTTGAAATTTTGAATAATTTTGGGGCTATGGTTTGTATATGAAAGGGAGTAATTTTGGAGAGGTTTTCTGGTTGAAAAGTTTGAGAAAAAGTGATTTGAAAAGCAAAGCCACGAATTTGTTGATATATAAAGGATTAAGAGTTTGATTAAGAAAAGGATTCTAATCAAATACAAATACTAAAAATTTTATTCCGGACGATCGGACCGTTGGAATTGGATGAGATTTTATAGAGAATTAGCTGCAGACGAGAGAAAGCTATAGAAAAAAAATTCAGCTTGATTGGACGGTTCAATATTTTTAAATATTTTTTTTGCTAGAGAGTTTTATGTTTCGAGGACTCTAAGAGAGTTTTATATTTTGAGGACTCTTCTATATAATAAAAATTCAATTAAAACTCCATTTTAATTCCGATTCCAATTCCGTTTGAAATTCTCATCTTTAAAAATAATAACCAACATATTTGAGCAATAAAAATAATTTTATCTCAAAATTTATTTTTCCTCTTTATTTTGAAAATACCCCAAAAATTACGCGGGTTGTTACACTTCCCCACTAACAATGGAATTTTGCCCTCGAAATTCGCGCAATACCTAACTCTAAAAAATCAGGCCAACAATCTCTAAAAATAATCTCGTCTCCAAAATAATTTCCTCACATCTAATCTAGATGTCTAACACGGAACGTTCTTCTAAAATAATCTATCTCCAAATATACGCGCCACAAAAATGCAACAGACCCAAAACCCAAGACCCGAGGGTGGTCATATACCTAAGCTCTGATACCATTCTGTAACACCCCGCCTTCCCCGAAATGTCTAAGACAATACTCCCACCAAAATAATGTATCATGGCTCTGTAAGCTGGGAGCCAATCCATACCGATACTAACGTCGTGATCATGCATATCGAAGACTAACATGTCTGCTGGTAATACCAAGCTACCAATATCTACCCCCACACACCGACATATAAAGAAAATGAGCGATCCACTCCCCAGTGGTGAGTCTACACACGTCACAGTGCTCTCTGCTGTGTCTAATAACCCTAAGGCCTTCCCAAAATGAGTAGCTATAAAATAGTGCGTCGCCCCAATATCAAATAAAACCCGACCCATAGTACCATGGATAAGAAACATACCCTCAATCACGGGTGGTGCCTACAGAGCTTCTACCTGGTGGACGTAATAGACACGTCCGTACTGTAACTGCCCTTGTTGCACTGGAGCGGCTGGAATGGCTGGTAGGGCTGGTACCTGAGCTGGTGCTAGGAGGGTGGCTGGAAAAAGTGGCCTCTGTGGCTCATTACGGGCACCCTGCTGCTGTGGGGCCCTATCAGCCTCTGGACAATCCTGCCGCTTATGGCCATTCTTGCCGCACACGAAACATCGGCCTCTGAAATTTCCTCCTCTATGACCCTGCTGACCACAACCCTGCTGGCCGTTACCGCCCCGCCACTGGCCCTGTTGGCCCTAATGAAAATGTTGTTAGCCCTGTTGGCCCTACTGCTGACGGTGTTTATAAAGTACATGATAGTGTGTGCACTCACATGAGTTTCTCACCTCTCAACTAATTGTGCACTCCTATCGTACCCGTATCCATTCTAGTTATTCCCGTATCGATAAATTCGTTTGGAAATCTAGAAATATTTATTGGAATCTAATTTTGATTCATGTGGTATTATATTTGGTGTTGAGCATGTTGTCATGAGATTTTAATATGGCACTGAGGTTGGGCACCCGCCAATATTCCTTTTTTCGGATATGCTAAAAAAATGCATAGGCGCAGTATGGTGGTGAGGTCTGGTGACCCGGTTAATGTGTTGTTGAGAAATTATATTGATATAATTGCTTATGAGATTCGCATTTGATTTGAATATTCGTACTCGTATTGTTGCGTTTTATTCACCGATAATATTTGTTGAGCATCTTTCCTGTCGTATTGTGTACTTAGTGTTTATTCCGTTGAATTCTTATTAATTGAACTCATATTTTGAATTGTTAAATTCATTGAAATCTGTCAAAATAATTATTGGAATTATTTTGATTCATGTGGTATTATCCATGTTGTTGTTGAGTACGTTGTCATGAGATTTTAATATGACACAGATGTTGGGCACCCACCAAAATTTCTTCTTCCAAGGGCTATGACTTGATAAAGCATATGTGGATGGGGTGAGGCCTGGTGACCCGGTTAATGTGTTGTTGAGAAATTTATTGATAAAATGCTATTGATATTTGCATTTGATTTGAATATTCATATTCGTATTGTTACGTTTTATTCATAGTGAACATTTTTGTTGAGTATCTTTCCTGTCGTATTGTGTACTTCCCCATATTTTCTTTTAGTGGCAGGTTAACGAGGATTTTGGGCAGTTTGGATTTGATTGGGATGATTCATAGCGAGGCTTATTTTGGGAAGATTTTTATACAAGAGAGAAGAATTGTATTTATTTTGGTTGTATAGAGCATTGGTGATTTATTTGTTTTCGAGATAGTTAGTTTGTTGTAATTACTTCGAGAGAATTGTTGTATTTAATTTGAAGATGTGATTAGTGGTTTATTTTATATTATGGGATTTAGATGTTCTATACCTTGTTATTTGTGGAATTGATTTAGTTTATCGTTGAGTAGCGCTCCGTTCGCTCTCCCCGAGCGGGCGGGGTGTTACAATATCATACGAAGACAACTAGACAAAAATCATAATACTAAATTACTATAATAAAAAAAGTCCATATGAAAGTTTTAATAATTACTATGCGATGTTGTGGCCTACGTCATATATTTTAGATGCAATATTGTAGACCAGACTTACGTGGTCAAATATAGAAATATTGAACTGATTAGTAAGTAATATTTCGAAAATATGTTTATATATCAATGATGGCTATAAAATTTTGAATTTTACAAAATGTTAAAAATTATGTCGGTGGTGACCAATGTGTAATTATTAACGACATATGAAAAGCCTAATAAATATGGAGTGATGTTCGCATCCAACATTGCTTGTTAAACTAATATTTCAATCACAATCACTAAACCATGTTTGAAATATGACTAATGCTAATATATTATTACCGTATTTATGTAATTAAAACACTATGTGTATAAAGTAAAATAGATTTTGAAATTTCAGGATTTCATAATCTACTCATGTAAGAGATATATGATGAAAATAAATAAGATAAAATGACATCCCACACAACCTTGTGTCGTCATATTGACATAAAATTATTTTCCTGCTCATATTTCGTAACATGACTGTTACCTACTCATATTACGTTTTTACTTTCGAATGTGAACATATGTAAAAACATCATCTTATTTATAATGTGAATACAATCAAATGACATTCCGCCAAACCTTGTGTTGTCATCTATATTACACCTTATAGTAATATAGGTATAAATGAAAATCAATTCAAGTTTAATGCAAATGGAGTCGTTCGATTGAAATTGCTAGAGTGCAGGTCGATTGTCTTTTCAATTTCCTATTTTATCTCTCCAGCTTCCTGCTCTCTTACCTTTTGATCTCCCAGCGCATTTTATCTCTTTATAATACAGATTTTACCTTAATTCAGTCCGTCCTTTTCCCCACTCTCTCTTTTTCTCTTCGTAGTAATATGTAAGTCCTCTGTGTGGAAGGTAATAATAGTTTTTGAATTCTAAATCAATGAACTTAGATTAAGAGTTTATATTGGCTAAATTTGTAACCAATATAATAATAAATAGTGATGTCCACAATCATGTGGTAAGGTGCGTTGACATATTTCTCCACAGGAGTGAGGTAATATCTAAGGATCGTGACGTGGGTTTTGGTGTTTGGTACAAAAGCAAGTGTATATTTTGGGGATTTGAGATTTGGGGTAGTGGGTATAGTACTTGGGTGAGTAGAGATCGGAGGCGGCGCATGGGGAGGAGAGGTCAGAGGACTGGCGGGCCCAGCTTTGGATGTAGAGGAGGTGTAAGGCGGCAAAGCAATGGGAGGAGCAGGACCAGGTGTGGTCGGAGGGGCGAATGCGTTCGAGGCAGATGAGGCAGGAGAGTGCGCCGGAGCGTGATGAGGTTAGGAAATATTGGATTTTTAAGAGGTCGGGAGATGAGTGGCCATTGATTTTTATGTAGGATCTATAAAATCATTCTTAAGATCACCCTAATATTAATCACGAACGCATTAATATGATTAAACTTTAGCATACAATTGTTCTTAATAAAGGATCTTGGATCTTCATGTCTTCACAAAATATGTCTAAAAGATAGAAAATAAGACTTACCTTGATCAAGGATCAATCTTGATTAATTGCTCCATCAATCTACCTTCTTGGAAAAAATACACTCTAATGGAATCTCGAAGTTTCTCTCCCACCTCAGAAATAGTGTGTTATGAGATAACCCCAGATGGTGTAGGGCTCCTCTATTTATAAGGGGAAGAGGGTCAGAATCCTAGTCAAGGTGGGACTCATTTTCAAGTCTCCCACTAATGCCACTAACAATCATGTGACTAACGGATAAGATTGACCCAATCTTCTAATATTCGTATTTATCACGTTCCTAATTAATTATCTGATATTTATCAAGACCACATAATTGGGAAATTCATAAATTCAGAATTTATTATAATTGAAATTAAATAATTAATTTCGACACTGGATATTAATTTCCAATGGTCTCCCACTTGGTCTTAATAATCCTCATAATTAAATTAGGTACCATAAGGTGCACAATAACTGATAAATATAGTTTGCTTAAATCAAATAATTCACGGATGCGATTCATGGCGGTTCCATGCTATTTAAGAGCATGGTTCCTTCCATGTACCACAACACCAATGTTTCATTCAACTAAGCCTTTAATATTGGGTATCATAATGGCCTCATAATGTCCTTTTGAATAAGGACTATTTATGTCAACAATAATTCATAATCATATGCATGCACTCACAAAAGACAAAAATAATTGAAATCAGAAACACTTTTATTGAATTCAAGTAATAGTGTCAAACAACTAAGCCAAATAGCAATCATAATTTTACTAATCGAGATCCATCTCTTTGAGACGTTCCATAAGGTCTTTTGGAGATAGTCCTTTCGTAATAGGATCTGCTATGTTATCACTCGTACTAATGCGATCAATTGACACTCTTTTTTCCTGAATTTCTTCTTTAACTGATAGGTATTTCATTCAACGTGCTTAGTTACTTTAGGAACACCTAACATTTCTTCATAAAGAAGATTGCAGTGATATTATCATAATATTTCAGCGACTTGATAATAGTGTCGACAACTCCAAGTCCCAAAATGAAGTCACGCTGCCAAAATACATAAGTTGTAGCATCAAGCATGCTACAAACTCAGTTTCACAATAGTTAATGGATGGATTGTGTTTCATTCCTTCATTATATTGGTTGATAAACCAAAACAAATATTCTTAAGCAAGAGTGAACTTCATACCATCCGTACAAATAGTAAATCTGAGTCACAATAATTGTTCATATTTAAATGAACACATACATCATAAATGTGAGCATATAGTCCTTTAAGTATCTCATTACTTCATACACAACTTTTAAACCCATAAGATTATTTTGATTCTCTACTTTCTAAATATGTGCTTGAATATAGAGAAAATATATAAACTTACTCCCACTGATCTTAAGGTTTATACAAATATACAATGATTAAAAAAAATAATGATATTATTTCTTAAAATACGTCATGTGAGAAACTTACGTTTATAAAATGATCTCCTAAACATATACGCATGGTTTATAAGACTTCAAAAAGTAATTTTCACATCCACTTCATGTAACTCTCAATCATAATGAGCTACTAATGTCATAGGAATTCCATGTCCTTACATATAATTGAGAAGGTCATTTATAACCTTTTCTTCATTAATAGTGAAATATTTTACTACAATTTAGCTTTATCTCATTTAACTACCGTTAGTGTCGCGTTTGGTCTTGATGACCCCCTTATACCCAACTTTAGTGCATCAATTATGTAATTCAACGAGATTTCAACCTTAGTTGTAGTCCATTAGTTTCACTTCTTATGACTTTTGAAAATAAAACCATGACATTATTTATCCCTACGCCAAATTCATGTTCATGCATATACACCACATAATCAACGAGGATAGTAGACCTTTTAGGATCTTCTTAATACTATTCCTTATGATTTTATCTACATTTCTCTCACGGTGACAATACTATCATTTAGTGGTTGATCATTTATTTGTTCTTTGTTGTTTAGACAATCTAACAACTAAAAGAACAAGGATTCAAGAAGGTTATCGGTAATGGGATAAGTACCCTACCTTCCTTTATAACCATATTTCATGATTTTCTACTACCACTAATTTCACCTTTCATAATGAATTTGACTTTAATGCAATAAATATGTGTCAATGACAATTATAGTTATATGATCTATGTAGGTCCACTTTAAGGGAAGTTTCTCATAATCTCCCACTTGGGCCACATACGTCATCCTTATATTAGATATCGTAATACCTTAAGAGCATAACTCGACTATCAAAATTTGTAAGAGACATTACAAAAATCTTGCCCACAAAAATTATGAAAAAGAGTCTAGATTTAATTTGGCACAAGATTTAAAGAGTTTCATCAATAACGCTACGATTATGATGCAGGATCAAACAAGTCTTTAAAGAACTATGTCCAAACTTTATTTTGTACAAAACATCAAAAGGAATATCATAACCCCTAAAAAAAATATACATCAAAAGATTCTTTAGAACATATCCCTCACGATCAAGTCTAGACAAACATTTTTCAAAAAAAAAAAATTGAGGGTTTATGAAAACAAATGGAGATTTGATTCCCCAATAACAAATGAAAAGAATCTTATTAGCATTTCTAGTTTGTTTTGTAAGAAATCCTTGCATTAAAAGTAAATACTTTCTATAACACAGTAAGTATAACTTGCAAAATCTACTGAGATGACAAACTCATTTCAAATCATAAAAGATACATATAATCTTTATCATTATTAGTCCGAGTGTGTAATATGTAAACAAACTATGAAATTTTTAGAGAAACAAAATGGGATACAATAATATGTGATAAGATAATGAGATAAATTGCTCACTTCATTAATGCTTTGATTTAACAACACACACATCGATTACATGATAATAAATTAAGTGCATAATCGTGACTTTTCTTCGGTAGTAACCGTGAAATATCGATTATATGATGCTTGTAGATTACTTTATTGGGTATAATGTTATTTCATTATATTGTACACGATATTTGTGCACAATTTGTTTTCACATACTATAATAATGTATGTGATCTATGATGTTCATTCAATCACTCAAAATTGATTCCATGTAAGGAATAACATTTCTTGAAGAAATAAACTCAATATACCCCATTAATATCTTTACAATTATAAGCATCATGAGTTACTACTACCATCATCTTTACATTTTATATTCATTGCCATTCTAGTTGGGTCACTGTATTGGCTACCAAACATTTCATAATATGAATATTACATTACGTAAAGACTTACATACACAAGTCAATAAATTTTTCACTTATTTTCATTAAATATCGCATGATCAATAAACTAAATTATTCATGTTTATGGTTTTCATAAACTTAATTGGTGATATGATAGTGAAAGAAACTATGGAATCTGCGTTTGACGACCATTATTACCTTCCTAAAATATATACCACCACTAACATTTTGTTCAATTATTGTAATCACAATAAATGAATAAACAATAATATGTATGCAACATCATAAAGTATCATCATCCTAGCATTCAATATCATACATCGACCCGTAGGCAACCAAAATATGCATGATATTAATGCATTAGTCCAATATTTATATATTCTGGAATGGACCACTTTAATGAACACCAAACCTTATATTATATAAATATTAGAGATATGCATACATGTTTAAAATACCCGTAATACCCATAATACATGAATAATTATATTATTGTTTATTCCCTAACTTGAAATTCACGAAAAATTAGACATGATGTGAAAATCAAATAGATAAAGAGTTTACATGAGATATTACACAAATAATAGTAAATGGAAGATATAAATCATTTACTTTCTCTTAATCACTTATGTATGAGTAACAAATCAGAAATATTGACCCAAATCATTCATGGTCATATTAATGCACAATACGGTTATAATCACAATTATCATACTAGTGGCATATGTAAATATGACTTTTTAACATTGATGTCAATTATTTAACATTTACAAAAATTCCAATGTTTATTTGATTCAAATTTCAGCATGTGTCGCGCTTCAATTTAACCTTATAATAAACATTAGGATAATCTGAAATGACTACAAGTATAGTATCTTCATATGTAATCTTAGCCTGTATTTGGCATTTGATTAAACTGAATGAATACCTACTTATGAGTCTCAAAATTTGCAAGTCATACATTCAAATATGCATGTATGCAACGAATAAATCTAGTATCCGCACATATGAATTGTAGCCTGTGTTTGGCATTTAATTCAACTTAATGGGAGTACTAGCATTAGAATAAACAATAATTCTGATTTTCAACTACATGAATCGTTGGCCTGTGTTTGGCATGAGACTCATTAAAACACGAATATCATAATACTCAACAATATGAATTATTGGCCTGTGTTTGGCACGAGACTCATCAAAATATGAATATTAACAATAACACAAGTTTAATATCCTACCATATGAATATGCTGGCCTGTGTTTCGCACGAATATTCAACTAAAAAGGATCATTAGAGCAAGGTTTTATCACAATTCTAGATAAAACATACATGAAATATAGGAAAACCTAAACTTTTCCAAAAAAAATGAGTTAACATCATGGAACTGTAGGAAATTACTCCAGAATCTCAAATATTCGACGGAATTCAAAAATATTTTTTCTGGAAGTCAGAAACATTATTTATGCAAAATCAAATCCCCCAAAAATATTATACTCAAAACTTAATGTATAATTAATGGTCCAAATAAAGATGCATACATAATAATAAAATATTTATAATTATAGATTAAGACACTTTCATGTCTTCCCACCATATAAATATTATTGTCTAAACATCAATTCATAATACATTAGGACCTTTGGGCTACCAAATGTAGATTATGCACAATAACCTAATATATCGAAATGTTATTGTCAAACACATAATCATACATCTAATATTCAAAATTTTATATTGAACTCTTTCGTCAATACCAAATACTACATAACATGAATATTATAACAACCATGAACATAAAAAAAAAACAGCCTCCGTGGTGAAAAAATACTAATATTCAGAAAAAAATCGTATTTTTTGCCAAAAATAGAAAATTTGAGTTAGCACCACAGGGATGTAGATACTTACTCTAGAATCTCAAAATAATTTGCGGAATTTAAAAATAAATTTTCTGGAGTGAGATATTGACGTCAACATTATTACCAAAAACGCAATTTTAAGGGTTTTAACGACGTCAAAACGCAAAAGTAAGGTGGTGCCCATTGTGTACAAGGGGTCTTGTTTATTTCGACGTTTTCAGTCGATCATGCCAATTTCGTAAAATTTTGAGCAAGTTTTGACATTTCATTCTCACCAGTGAGTATTGATGACAGAAGAAAAACGTCACAGAAAATCTCAGACACACTTTAAGGGCAGATTTAATGACAGAAATAAGACGTCGCAGAAGGTCTCAGACATAAAAGCAATTTAATGACATAAATAAAAATGTTGCAGAAAGTGTCAGGCACATATTTCATTATAGACGAACATCAATAAGGAAAATCATGAGATCTTAAACTTTAGCTCTGATACCACATATAAAATTATTCTTAAGAACACCCTAATATTAATCATGAACACATTAATATGATTAAACTTTAGCATACAATTGTTCTTAATAAAAGGATCTTGGATCTTCATGTTTTCACAAAATATGTCTAAAAGATAGAAAATAAGACTTACCTTGATCAAGGATCAATCTTGATTAATTGCTCCATCAATCTACCTTCTTGGAAAAAATACACTCTAATGGAATCTCGGAGTTTCTCTCCCACCTCAGAAATAGTGTGTTATGAGATAACCCCAGATGGTGTAGGGCTCCTCTATTTATAAGGGGAAGAGGGCCGGAATCCTAGTCAAGGTGGGACTCTTTTTCAAGTCTCCCACTAATGCCACTAACCATCACGTGACTAACGGATAAGATTGACCCAATCTTCTAATATTCGTATTTATCACGTTCCTAATTAATTATCTGATATTTATCAAGACCACATAATTGCAAAATTCATAAATTCGGAATTTAATATAATTGAAATTAAATAATTAATTTCGACACTGAATATTAATTTCCAACAGGATTTGAATATGGTGTCGGAGAAGTCTATGTGACGGAGTGCAGCTGTCTGGGAGAGGTCATATTGGTTAAATTTGTAAGATCATATGGTGTCTTAGATTCTTCTTTGATTTTAATAATACACGCATGACATTCTCTATAGCAATTAATTTTCTTAGTTATGATTGTAAGGTTTATATAAATTTTTATAATACTTCTGTGAATCTCTCTCTAATACCAGTGTTGTTAAAATAAATCACTAGGCTAGTTACGATTAAAGGCAAAGGCCACTTAGTGTTTGAAATGTTTTCTTGAAATTTTATATAGATATTTCTTGCAAAAACAAATTGCGGTATTGAGCCTAGCCAATTGGATTTGGGATGAAACTATTAAATTAGGCAAGTATCATTAGTAAACAACCCCAAATATCAGCAGGCTATGGTGGATAATGGGTATCAAACTTTATTTAGAATTTCTTGCATTTCTAATCTAAAGGTGAAATTTCTTCTATTGTACAAGATGGAGATCTGATGTACAAGTTAATGTGTTGGCTTTTTACTCAGTATTTTTTTCTAACTTCTAATCTAATAGCTCATTTAATATATAAATAGTAAAGTGATGTTCACGCAACAATGAAATTTTTGTTATGTATATAAATGTGGTGTTCATTTGACAGAGTTTTTCTTCTTTTGAGTTCAATGAGTAACTATATTCTAAGTTCACTTTTTTTTGGAGCTTAACAAATAAGTCCTATTTTCATAAGACATTTCCTAATACGTCTTATAATAACATTTTTTTAATAGGTCCTATTTATACATATAGTGAATATTCACTATATGTTAATAAGAACTATTTGACCAAAAAATCTTTTTTCATGGGACCTGTTGGAGCAAAAAAAAGATAATACGACCTATTGAAATACATATTTATTAAACAAGACTAATTGATAAAAAAATCCTTCATTTTTTAACTTTGTTATTTATAAAATGTGATAAAATTTAACCCAAATTTATTTATGTTTAATAAATTGAGATTATGGGATTTTACTTTTATAAATTTCCCGCGCATCGCACGGGTTTAATACTTGTATTGACATAAAATTAGTAGTGGTTATTTATTATCTTAGTGGTTTATGTACGTAGATTTGTTGTGTGAAATATTTGTAACATAACGTAGATCACATGTGTTAAGAAATAAAATTTCAACAAAATATATGCGTAACATGGACCGACTTATACTCTTAAATACCAAATGCATACTATATATATCCGAAGGAAAGAGCTTGGTATGTTTAACAACCTCATTTTGTAATCTTGTCTATTTCAATATGTAGCATCTCATTTATGAATGATTTGATGTGTTTTAGGGAGGGACTGAGATGAGGTTGGCATCTGACACTTCTTTAATAATTAGTTTAAGCCATTAAATTATTATTATTATTATTATTATTATTATTATTATTATTATTATTATTATTATTATTATTATTATTACTAGTAGTAGTAGTAGTGGTGGTGGTGGTGGTGGTGGTGGTGGTGGTAGTAGTAGTAGTAGTAGTAGTAGTAGTAGTATGTAATACCCCGTGACTTTGGGACTGAGAAATTAAATTTTCGAGAGAAATAAAATTTATTTAAATTGAAGAATTTTAAAAATTGGAAATAGAGGTCCAAAAATTGAGGACGTTTTAAAGTATTCCGGATGATGATTCTGAGTGCGCCATTGATTTTGGATAGGTCGAGATAGTCGAAATGACTGTCCTTGGGTTTTATTTCGGTTATGGAATATTTTTAAGTTAGTTTGACTCGAATTGGAGTAAACGAGTCATTTAAAGTGTGCATTATAATTTAAAACTGGGATTTATGTTTTAAACGCTTAAGAGGCTTATGAATTAGCCTATCTCAATTGTGAGAAAGAGAGAAAGAGAAAGAAGGAGAGAAAGAAGAAGAAAGGAAGAAAGAGAGAGGAGAAAGCTTGGAGATTCCGGCCTGTATGCGATTTCGGGGATGATTCAACCTCTACAATTCTGAGGCAAGTATTTAGTCTTGCTAAATAATTCATTGGTGTATCATATTTCATAATTTGTGGGCAAAAGAATTGGATTTTGGGTATATATGTCAAAACCTAGATTTTGTAGAATAAATCTTGCATTTGAGTTTTATAAATGGATTTGAGTTTATATTATGTGTAGGGATGATTTATAGGATGATTTCTATGTTGGAAAACATGTTAGGGTTGAAGATTGAGGCTTTGTAGATGATTAAAATTGATTATGGGAAATTTAGGTTTTGGTGAGAAAAGAACCATTTCGTAGCCTGCTGAACAGGCCGAATCGATTCGATCCCCTTCCGAATCGATTCGAAATGTTATAGTCTCCCAGGTCTGTGTGACCGAATCAATTCAGACCTAATGCGAATCAATTAGGCCTAGGACAGTCTCTCAGGTCCTTTGGACCGAATCGATTCACATTTAGAGCGAATCGATTCGGAAACAGGGCTATTTGGGTGAGGTTTTTCTAGAGTTAGTTTTGATCAATTTCGATTGGGTTTACTGATTTGGGACATTATTATATAATGTGAAAGATAATTTTGGGAGATTTATTGGGAGTTTCTTACAAGATATGATTGTAGGGACGAATTGAGATATTTGAGGAACTAATGCTCATATGCATTGGAGTTGTTGTATCGAGGAAGTAGGGAGACCTCATTAGGGATGGGAGTTCTATTTAGAGGTCAAAAGTGAGCTTAGTTATGACTTGAGGTTGAGGGCTCCTTAGGTGAGTTGTGAGGGTATGGCGTGAATATCTATACCATGAGTGATGGTTTGATTATATGATGTGATCATATGGATGTATATATAAAGTGTTAATGATATATATACTTATGGTGTGAAGCATACCCGCCACATGCTATCATGGGAAGTTGCACAATGAGGGTGAGCCCCTAGCTTAAGGAGCAGGGTGTGAATATTCCCTAGGTTATAGTCATCCATTATTATTTGTGTGGTTTTATTTTGGGGGTGAGAAGTCTTGGGTATGAGTCGTTCTCACTTATCAGTTAGGAACTATGATCGCTTACCATATGTTAGGATTGATTTTGTCGCCATGGAGGTGTGATAATAGTCCAATAGGTGGTGACCCCGGGAGAAATTGAGTAATTCCTGGATGATGATAGCATGGTGCAGTATTTTCGTATCCTATAACCGTTTATGTTATGTGCATTTCAAAGTATGCATTATGTGTGTTATGTATACGTGGTTATAGGAATGAATGATTGATTACATATATTTAGAGTAAATATATAGTTATCTATCCTATATGTGAAGAGGAAATGGGGTTTCTATGATGTACATCTTTGGTGATTTGGTGTACTAGTTTATTTGGGTCGAAAGATCGTACTTAGAGACAATTGCATTATATCGACCTCAAGGAGTTAGATAGAGATTCTATTTATGTTCTTAGATAAAATACTCATTATTTAAGTAGTTGTAGTAGTATGATATACGTAGACGACATGATGGATCCCTACGATCGACATTGTCAAGGAGTAGTGTATCAGGGGGTTCCTTGTTTGGATTTCGCTTTGCGAGACGCCCCACGCACGAAATGTAGTGCAATTTTGAGAGTAGTGAGAAGTTTTTTCACGTACTTGTATGCATGTTGTTTAGAGAATACACTTTTATATTGAAGCTTAATGTTAATGTGTGACGTATTAAGACTTATAACTGGTTTAAGTTAATAATTAGAACCACTATAGCTTAGTAAGGAATATATGTGAAAATATATTTAAGTGTGATTATAAGGGAAAGGATCTGAGGGTTATGTTAGAATGGCAGGTCATGTGGGTATAGGCCATGTGTATGGTAAGGTAGGTTGTCCTTATATGTGTGTGGTAACTTAATTAAGGTTCCAGGATACGATTAGGTGCGTGCTGTAGATGAGAGGTAAGTGTGGGGTTTCACGAGAGTGCGACTCCACTTAAATTATGAAATAGTGCATTTATATTTATTATGCTCAGTTAACACACTTGCTAAACATTTTTACACCTCGGGCTCTGACCAATTTATATTTCTCTTTTGCTATATATATGTATGTATGTTATACTACAGGTGTCCCACCTCTTGGATGCCGGATGCTTTTCTATCCAGAGTCTTGGGAGCCGTAGCAGTTGCGGATTGTTGTGGGAATTAAATTGTAGTCGCTTCCTACATATTTTAAATCTAGATAGGATTCATTTTGTATATCGGGTTTACACCCAATGGTTATTTGTAGCTATATTTTTTATTATTTTCTTCTTCTTTATGGTTATTGTACTATCTGTGACCCGACAGCTTATTCGGGTATATTTCCTTGTATATATTCATGTTATTGTTATGTTTAGCACTTCTTTGATAATGGTACTTGTGTACATGTTACCTTCTTAGTAGTTTTATATTGTTGGGTTGAGATCTATTGCATGTTTTATTTAATTTTTGGCATCCGCTTTTATAGTTTCGGGTAGGTAGTCCTATCTATGTTAGTATAGTCTGTTGATGCTGAGAATGAGCCATCTGAGATTCCTGATTTAATGTAGTATAGGGCGGGCCACCCGTTATTATTTTAAGAGGGGTGTCGCAGATGGTATGAGAGCATCATGTTCTAGTATCTTTAGGATCTGTGTGGGTTTTCTGCGTTCTTCCATTAGCATTCTTGATGTAGAGCCCTACTATTAAGATTATTGTGTTCATCACGTCTATTTCTTTCTGCGAGGTGTACTCATTTAAACGACATTCTGATACAATTGCTTTCTTCTCATATGTTGCCAATAATAATTCGTCCAGGAAGGGGAATGATGAGGGATGCAATACCCATAACAAATTTTGGGTATGCTTTGACTGAAAATATTTTCTTTCCGTGATTTAGGGAGTTGATAAGGAGGAGAATTCTAGCGGTGATTCAAAGTGATCTGACGCTGGTCGAGTGAAAAGGAGATTTGATTCGAATGGAGAATTATGTGATCGATAAGGTAAGTGCTGAGGATAAGAGAATAGTAAAGCCCGTGGGAGGTTTAGATTGAGAAACTCGTCGACGTTTATTAGGAAACTTGGTGTTGGCGACTCTTACCGGTGAAAGGCATGTGGCATTGTCCCAATTTTAGGAGTGTTGTCTTCATTTAAGAAGGGAGTGAGAAGTTAGAGAACTGGGTCCATTGAGTAGGACTAAAGAAGTTATCAGGGGTCGCAATAGCATTTTTTCCTTCAAGATGATTAGGAAGGATTTTAGGGAAGATGTTTCTCTTGTGGAGAAATAGGCTTTAGGAAGAAAAATTGTCCTGGAAAGGGTAGAGGAAGGAAAACCATTAAATTGTAAAAGGATAGGGTGGAATACCTTTCTTTGGGTTTAGGTTATGCTT
Organism: Sambucus nigra; assembly: GCA_949130495.1. NCBI lineage: Eukaryota > Viridiplantae > Streptophyta > Magnoliopsida > Dipsacales > Adoxaceae > Sambucus > Sambucus nigra. The sequence goes on from OX422221.1 coordinate 106,727,368, forward strand.
TATGCGGTATTGGGAACGTCGCATGTAAAGTATAACGAGTCGTTAGCTGCTACAACCATAGGGTGTAACAAATTTCCTTCGAGTAAGGAGTGAGCAAGTGTGGCCTTGGTATGGATTCTTTATAGGATAATAGACCGCCTCGTGATGAGCTAGTAGAGAGTTGTTCCATTGATCTCAGGAAGTGAGGAATGTTAAGGTTTGTTGAGTAGTGGTTATAATGTTATTGTTTTATAGATAGGCTGGGGCAGGTAATTGTAGTATTCCAATGAGGGAAGGGCTTGTCTTATGGAAATGCTTTGATGCGATGTAAAGGATTTGTAGAACTGAGAGGTTCAGAGTTTAGTATATTCAGTATTGAGCGAAGAATTTAGCTCATGGTTGTGCTAGTTTTGAGAACTAGTTATTGGTGAGAGTATTGTCGTTATTGTGTCTCGAACATAAGATATTTGTTTGGAGTGTCGAAAGACATGGAATTATTTTATATTATATTGTTATATAGGCCTTCGGGAAATATCTACGATTCGAAAATATTTTATAAAGCCTTAATCCTGGTTCAACTGATCTTAATCCCCGACATAGATACACAATAGTGTATTGGGAGGGTTCGTCGTTTGGATTTCTCTTGCGAGACCTGCCCCGCATGAAGCTAGAGAATGTTAGGAATTGAGAAGAGTTCAACCATTGGAAATTTCAAACTTTTATATATATTTAATATGCTACTATAGATAAATATTTGTTGAGAGTTATATTACGACTTGAGGTTGGTGGAGACGGGTTATGTTTTTGCGAGTGGAGCTCGGGTATAGGGTGTATGGGCGCCCTGGGTAGCAAGTTTGTTTTCTAAAATCTATATGGTTCGATGTGAGAAGGGGAAGAGACGGGTATAGTGATCTTGAGGGTAGATCTAAGGAATAGATGAGATTCGAATCCTAAGCATAACTTAAATTTCGTGGACGAAATTCTTGTAAGGGGGGAAGTATGTAATACTCCGTGACTTTGGGACTGAGAAATTAAATTTTCAGGAGAAATAAAATTTATTTAAATTGGAGAATTTTAAAAATTGGAAATAGAGGTCCAAAAATTGAGGACGTTATAAAGTATTCCGGATGATGATTCTGAGTGCGCCATTGATTCCGAATAGGTCGAGATAGTCGAAATTACTATCCTTGGGTTTTATTTCGGTTCCGAAATATTTTTAAGTTAGTTTGACTTGAATTGGAGTAAACGAGTCATTTAAAGTGTGTATTATCATTTAAAATTGGGATTTATGTTTTAAAGGATTAAGAGGCTTACGGATCAACCTATCTCATTTGTGAGAAAGAGAGAAAGAGAAAGAAGGAGAGAAAGAAGAAGAAAGGAAGAAAGAGAGAGGAGAAAGCTTGGAGATTCCGGCCTGTACGCGATTTCGGAGATGATTCAACCTCTACAATTCTGAGGCATGTATTTAATCTTGCTAAATAATTCAGTGGTGTATCATATTTCATAATTTGTGGGCAAAAGAATTGGATTTTGGGTATATATGTCAAAATCTAGATTTTGTAGAATAAATCTTGCATTTGAGTTTTATAAATGGATTTGAGGTTATATTATGTGTAGGGATGATTTATAGGATGATTTCTATGTTGGAAAACATGTTAGGGTTGAAGATTGAGGCTTTGTAGACGATTAAAATTGATTTTGGGAAATTTAGGTTTTGGTGAGAAAAGAACCATTTCGTATCCTCCTGAACAGGCCGAATCAATTCGGTCCCCTTCCGAATCGATTCGGAATGTTGCAGTCTCCCAGGTCTGTGTGGCCAAATTGATTCGAACCTAAGGCTAATCGATTCGGCCTAGGACAGTCTCTCAGGTCCTTTGGAGCGAATCGATTTGCATTTGGAGCGAATCGATTTGCCCTTGAGACTGAATCAATTCGGACCAGGCCGAATCGATTAGAAAATAGGTCTATTTTGGTGAGGTTTTTCTAGAGTGAGTTTTGATCCATTCCGATTGGGTTATTGATTTGGGACATTATTGGGAGATTTATTGGGAGTTTCTTACAAGATATGATTGTGGGGACAGATTAAGCTATTTGAGGAACTAATGCTCATATGCGTTGGAGTTATTGTATCGAGGAGGTAGGGAGACCTCATTAGGGATGGGAGTTCTATTCAGAGGTCAAAAGTGAGATTAGTTATGACTTGAGGTTGAGGGCTCCTTATGAGAGTTGTGAGGGTATGACGTGAATATGTATACCGTGAGTGATGGATTGATTATATGATGTGATCATATGGATGTATATATATAGTGTGAATGATATATATACTTATGGTGTGAAGCATACCCGACACATGTTATCATGGGAAGTTGCGCGATGAGGGTGAGACCCTGTCTTGAGGAGAAGGGTGTGGATATTACCTAGGTTATAGTCGTCCATTATTATTTGTGTGATTTTATTTTTGGGTTAAGAAGTCTTGGTTATGAGTTGTTCTGACTTGCCGGTTTGGAACTATGATCGCTTTCCATACGTTAGGATTGATTTTGTCACCATGGCGGTGTGATAATAGTCCGATAGGTGGTGACCCTGGGAGAAAGTGAGTAATTCCCGAAAGATGATAGCATGGTGCAGTATTTTGGTATCCTATAACCATTTATGTTATGTGTATTGCAAAGTATGAATTATGTGTGTTATGCATACGTGGTTATAGGAATGAATAATTGATTATATATATTTAGAGTAAATATATAGTTATCTATCCTATATGTGAAGAGGATATGGAGTTTCTATGATGTAAATCTTGGGTAATTTGGTGTACTAGTTTATTTGGATCAGAAGATCGTACTTAGAGACAATTGCGGCTATATCAACCTCAAGGAGTTAAATAGAGATTCTATTTATGGTCGTAGATAAAATACTCATTATTTAAGTAGTTGCAGTAGTATAATGTACGTAGATGACATGGTGGATCCCTACGATCGACATTGTCAAGGAGTAGTGTATCGGGGAGGGGGGGTTCCTTTTTTGGATTTTGCTTTGCGAGACGCCCCATGGACGAAACGTAGTGCAATGTTGAGAGTAGAGAGAAGTTTTATCTTAGTACTTGTATGCATGTTGTTTTGAGAATGGACTTTTATATTGAAGCTTAATATTAATGTGTGACATATTAAGACTTATAACTGGTTTAAGTTAATAATTGGAACCGCTATAGCGTAGTAAGGAATATATGTGAATATATATTTAAGTGTGATTAGAAGAAAATGGATCCGAGGGTTATGTTAGAATGGCAGGTCATGTGGGTATAGGCTGTGCGTATGGTAAGGTAGGTTGTCCTTATATGGGTGGGGTAACTTAATTAAGGTTCCAGGACACGATTAGGTGCGTGCTGTAGATGAGAGGTGAGTTTGGGGTTTCACGAGAGTGCGACTCCACTTAAATTATGAAATAGTGCATTTATATTTATTATGCGCGGTTAACACACTTGATAAACATTTTTACACCTCGGTCTCAGACCCGTTTATATTTCTCTTTTGCTGTATATATATCTATGTACATTATACTACCGGTGTCCCACCGCATGGATACCGGATGCTTTTCTATCCAGAGTCTTGGGAGCCGTAGCAGTTGCGGACAGTTGCGGGACTTAAATTGTAGTCACTTCCTACATCTTGTAAATCTAGATAGGATTCATTTTGTATATTGGGTTTACACCCAAGGGTTATTTGTAGCTATATTTCTTTTTCTTTTCTTCTTCTTTATGGTTATTGTACCATCTGTGACCCGACAGCTTATTCGGGTATATTTCCTTCTATGTATTCATGTTATTGTTATGTTTAGCACTTCTTTTATCATGGTACTTGTGTACATGTTACCTTTTTAGTAGTTCTATATTGTTGGGTTGATCTCTATTGCATGTTTTATTTAATTTTTGGCATCCTCTTTTACAGTTTTGGGTAGTTAGTCCTATCTATTTTAGTATAGTCTGTTGATGCTGAGAATGACCCACCTGAGATTCCTAATTTAATGTAGTATCGGGATGGCCACCCATTATTATTTTAAGTGGGGTGATGCAGATGGTATCAAAGCATCAGGTTCTAGTATCTTTAGGATCTGTGTGGGTTTTCTGCGTTCTTCCACTAGCATTCTTAATGTAGAGCCCTACTATTAAGATTGTTGTGTTCATCACGTCTATTTCTTTCTGCGAGGTGTACTCATTTAAACGAAGTTCTGATACAATTTCTTATTTCTCAGATGTTGCCAAGAATATTTTATCCAGGAAGGGGAAAGATGAGGGATGCAATACCCATAACAGATTTTGGGTATGCTTTGACTGGAAATATTTTCTTTCCGTGATTTAGGCAGAGATAAGGAGGAGAATTGTAGCGGTGATTCAAGGTGATCTGACGTTGGTCGAGTGAAAAGGAGATTTGATTCGAATGGAGAATTCTGTGATCGATAAGGTAAGTGCTGAGGATAAGAGAATAATAAAGCCCGTGGGAGGTTTAGATTGAGAAACTCGTCGACGTTTATTAGGAAACTTGGTGCTGGCGACTCTTATCGGTGAAAGGCATGTTGCATTGTCCCATTTTTAAGAGTGTTGTCTTCATTTAAGAAGGGAGTGAGAAGTTAGAGAACTAGGTCCATTGATTAGGACTGAAGAAGTTGTCTAGGGTCGCAATAGCATTTTGTCCTTTAAGATGATTAGGAAGGATTTTAGGGAAGATGTTTCTCTTGTGGAGAAATGGGTTTTAGGAAGAAAGATTGCCCTAAAAGGGGTAGATGACTATGAACAAGGACTCATGGATTAAGGAAAACCATTAAATTGTATAAGGATAGGGTTGAATACCTTTCTTTGGGTTTAGGTTACGCTTTTTACAGAATTGGGAATGTCGCATGTAAAGTATAACGAGTGGTTAGCTGCTATAACCATAGGGTGTACAAAATCTCCTTCGAGGAAGGAGTGAACAAGTGTGGTCTTGGTATGGCTTCTTTTTAGGATAATATACCGTCTCGTGATGAGCTAGTAGAGAGTTGTGCCATTAATCTCAGGAAGCGTGGACTGTTAAGGTTTATTGAGTAGTGGTTATAATGTTATTATTTTATAGATAGGTCTGGGGCAGGTAATTGTAGTATTCTAATGAGGGAAGGGATTGTCTTATGGAAATGCTTTGATGCAATGTAAAGGATTTATAGAACGGAGAGGTTCAGAGTTGAGTAGATTTAATATTGAGCGAAGAATTTAGCTCATGGCTGTGCTAGTTTTGAGAACTAGGTATTGGTGAGTGTATTGTGGCTATTGAGGCCTTGTGTCTCGAACATAAGATGTTTATTTGGCGTGTCGAAAGACATGGAATTATTTTATATTATATTGTTATATAGGCCTTCGGGCAATATCTACGATTCGAAAATATTTTATAAAACCTCCATCCTAGTTCAACTGATCTCAATCCCCGAAATAGATACATAATAGTGTATTGGGAGGGTTCCTTGTTTGGATTTCGCCTACGAGACCAGCCCCGCATGAAGGTAGAGAATGTCAGGAATTGAGAAGAGTTCAACCATTGGAAATTTTAAACTTTTATATATACTAAATATGCTACTTATAGATACATATTTGTTGAGAGTAATATTACGACATGAGGCTGAAGCCCTTATGCTTTTGACTCACTTGAGTCTATATTGTATAAGTTCTCATCTAGTTTGAAAATTATGACAAAATTATGTCCTCCCTAGAAACCAAAGAACCTCAGAAGTTGGTTTGCTACTTCATCTCTCTATCTTGTAGTGATCAAGAACAAATTGCCAACACTCACACACAGTAGAATTTATTTATTGCATATCATACTGCATAATATTGTGTGTATATATGTTGAGTGTGTTTAAATCCCTAAGTTTGTATTTTAATAATTTTTTGGGATTTTATAAGCATTTTTTAAATAGGTTTTCTTAATTAAAACTTGATTTAAAAGTTTCTGTGGTCAATCTGTAAATATAATTTGTTGGGTATATTGGCCTAATGTTACCTTGGGTAGAATCCGAAAGCGGAGTAAACCTTAGGGTGTGGTTTTAATTAGTTTAGGACGCGCGTTTCATATCCTGTTATTGGCCAACATCTATCTTCATCTGATTGGCTGAGATTGTGTTTCTTTACTGAGTTATAAACGCGTATGTTTTTAGCCCTTGGATCATTGGTTATCGACGATCTGCATGTTGTCTTGGTGAATCCCAGTACAACTTTTTAAACCAATCAGGTATCGTTTCAGCACCGCGTTCTTAGAACCCTTCGATCTAAGTCAATTTAACTTGACTTAATCCTGGCCCTTTGGTTTTGATCTAGTCTCTCGAACCTTCTCTTCACCCCATAAAAGGAACCCTATCCTCAGTCTTCGAAGACTTTTGCCATTTTCATTTTTCGGAGAAATAGAGAGAGAAGATAGAGAAGAAAGAAAATAGAGAGAAGAGAGAGAGTTAGAAACCCTAACCCTGTTCGTCAAAGCCTCTTCCATCCAAACTCAAACACTTCTTCAAAACTCCTTCATATCCAAAACACTACCCTGAGTGTTCTTGAGTGATTGAGAGTTTGAGTTGAGTTTGTAATTGTTGGTGTAACCTCTTGTTCGTAAGATCTTGTTTTTAACTTAAACTTTTACTCAGATCTACTTTCTGATTTCATAGAAATTTTAGATCTGTGTTATTCATGTTACATTACACTTAGTTTCATTCTTTATTTCTCATCTTGAGAAATATATTGTTGATTATTTTCTATAAAACATTTGCTTACTTTGAAATCAACAATAAATGCTTTCTGTTTCTAGTTCTTGTAAAACTAAACATTTGACCTAGTTTGGAATCTCACTTGGAGGTTTTCAATCTCGAAAAGCTTTTCTAAATTCTGAGATTGATTAAGACCTTGTCTGTCTTCTTAGCAAGGTATCCGTGGATTCTGGGATTGATTTAAAGGTCAAATAAGGTTCTAAGTTTTGTAAGAAGAAAGAAAAAGAAAAGATCACATCATATAGTGTTACTGTAATTTGTTAGGACTGTTTGTACTTAATAAGTGTGTCTGTGTGCATGTATGTGTTAGAGAGCACCTTCACAAACACTTTCACCCTACAACACGAAAAGTGTTGGTAATAAGATCTTGTGAACAAAGAGTCGACGTAAAGTGCTGGAACAAATCAGAAGTTAACAAACTGGGAGAACTACATCTACAATCAGAACTGCAGAGAAGTTATAAGGACACCCGAGGGTACATTCCAAAACTTATATAGGTCTGAGTTTTTTGCATGTTAGTTATATAGTTTGTAACTCATAAATTTGTTTTAGTGGATTTTTTATTTTACTCCGTAGAGGGAGTCGTGGATGTTTCCTCAATTGGTGAGGTTTTACCACGTAAAAAACATCGTGAACATAATCTTTCTACATCTCCTCATCTTATTCTTGGTTGTGCTGAGTTTAAGTTTTTTAAACTACTGTATAAACCTCTTATTCAAATCTTGAATAGATCTCGTACATACTGATTTGTTAAACCCATCTTGTGTTCAAATAGTTTGGTTTTTACGAAAAGAGTTTCCTAAAAAAACAGATCGGAGTTACTTAAATAGTTTATTTTTATAAACGGCTTTAGTAACATATTTTTCAATTGGTATCAGAGCTTGGTAAACTACTTTCAAAAGAGATCTTGTGTTTCTAAAATTGTTTTCTGAAAATCAAATATGGACGAGAAAAATGAAAGATTTGGTAACTTGACCAGACCTCCAATCTTTGATGGAACCAATTTTGCTTACTGGAAAGTAAGGATGATTACTTTCATTGAAGGAACTCTGGGAGATGATGTCTGGGACATTGTTGAAAATGGTTACACTTTTCCTACTAAACCATCCACCGAAGGAAGTAATGAGAGGGTTAAGAAAGCATTAAGTGAGTTCACTCAAGAAGAGAAACAAGTTTCTCGAAATAATAACAAAGGAAAGAATGCCATATTTATGTCCATAAATGAACATGAGTTCAAAAGAATCTCATCCTGTACCACTTCTAAGGAAGCTTGGGACACCATGGTTACTGCTCATGAAGAAGACACTAAAGTTAAGGCTGCTAAAACTCAAATGATTATTCAGCAATATAACTCCTTAATTATGTCTGAGACTGAGTCATTTGATGAATTCTATATGAACCTGACTGATATTGTGACCAAACTGCATGCTAATGGGGTGACTTATGACATACATGAAATTGTATCTAAAATTCTAAGATCATTACCACAGAAATTTGATAACAAAAGATATGCTATTGAGGAAATGTGTGATCAAAATCTCACTCCTGAATTACTCAGTAGTAAACTAAGAACTGTGGAAATGGAACTAGAATTTAAGAAACAATTAACACAAACCCATAGGAAATAGATTAGTTCCAATCTGAGCTTCTCTTTTAAGTTAACTAAACCTGAGTTTATATTCCCCACTTATGATTCTGATGAGGAATGCAATATAGAGAGTTTGGACAATCAGATTGCCTTAATTACAAAACAGTTTAAGAAAATCATTAAGTTTAGAAACAAAGTGGCAAATAAACAAGGCAATTCAAATTATCCAACTCCCTCTAATCACTGACCTCATGAGAAAAACCATGACAAAAATCACAAAGACTCTCATATTAGACCTAATAGAGACCTTAAGAAGACTGAATGCTATAGATGTGGTAAACTAGGGCACATTGCACAAGACTGTAGAGTTAAATTGAACACTCAAAACAAACACACTAGAGCTAACATTTGCAAAACATGGGATGATTCAAGTGACTCTGAAAAGGAGGAACCTGAGTCATCTGATGTTTTTGACCCTTGCATGTCTTTCTTTGCCAAGATCATATATAATGATGATGTGCCTATGCCTGTGTATGAGAATGTTTCTAGTAACTCTACTCCTGCTATTGAGAATCATGTTTATACTGGTTTAGATGCTTTGATTACTGATAATGTTGCATGTTCTACTTTGGGGTGTGTGAGTCAAAGGGATAGCGATAATGACGATGTCAATGGGTGTGTGAGTTTAACAAATGAATCTTTAGGGGTCACTCCACACACCACACTTAGTGACTTGGACAATAAAGACCTCCCAGACATTCACACACTCTATGCTAAAACTCTCAAGAAAAGCGCTAGACTAGAAAAAATTATGAAAGAACTTACCAAAAAGTTGGAAGATCTAAGCCTAATGGTCAAACTAAATGCTGAAGAGTATATTACCCAATGTTTGACTCATAAAAGAGAAATCAAAATATTTGATGAAAAACTCAAAAATTTAACTGAAACAAATGAAATTCTGGAGAAAAAAAATACAAAGGGACATTGTTAGAATTGGAACAAACTAAAGAAAAGAAAGCAACTGTTTTAAAAAAATTTACAAAATTTGAAAATAATTCAAAATGTTTTGATGAATTTGTTGCTGAATCAAAAACCAATTCTGATGATCGAACTGGAATAGGGTTTTGCCCCAATTTGAAAACACAAATAAAATCTCTTGATCCTAACAAGTTTGTGTGAGGAGGCAAAAGACCTATTGAAACATGCCTAGACTTTCATTCTCTAAAAACTGAGTTTGATTCAAAAAATCAAAATTTTAACATTGGGGAATAAAGTTGCTCTAAACTTGAAAGTTCACCTAAGCTAAATACGTCTGCCCCTCTATTAGGAAGAATGAGTCTGCATACAAGACTGTCACACCTAGGAATAGAGTTCAGCCTCAAAACTCTTTAAAACCTTTGTTTAGAGACTTTCCTAAGGAGACCCCAATTCTGAGCAATCTTTATTGCTCCTACTGCGACATATATGGTCACTCTTTTGATAGTTACTATGCTAGGAGACTAGTTAAATTTGTCTATAATCCTTATATCTATCAGAACTTTAACTATTCTAGGAGGAACCGCAATAATTATATACTTCCTAGACAGCCAGATAGAAACTCTAATTATAGAAAGAGAAAGACCAAACCTAAAAGAACATTTCCTAGAAGGAATCCTAAGAACTTTCCTAAACCAAATGCTCAAGTCTTTCAAAAAATTCAAAATCATGTGCAAAACATTTTTCAGCAAAAATCCAAAGCTCGCAAATTTTATCAATTGAGAGCTAATAAGCGCAAGATTAAAACTAAGGCAATTTGGGTTAGAAAAGATAATCTATTACCTCAGATGAAGTGTAATGTTGTTGTTACTGCTTTAAAAGATGAACACACATCATCTGGTTGGTATTTATACTCTGGATGTTCTAAGCATATGACTGGTGATGAAACTAAACTTTAAAAAAAAACAGCTTTGCTGGTGGTAAAGTCATTTTTGGTGATGGAGTTTAATCTCAAATCATAGGCAAAGGAACTCTCCAAGAAGATGGGCTTCCTATTCTTCAAGAAGTTCTTCTAGTCAAAGGTCTTAAGGCAAATCTACTTAGCATATCGCAATTTTGTGACTCAGATCATACTGTTACCTTTTCAAAGAACAATTGGAAAATTTTAAATGAAAAAGGTGAATGCATAATTACTGGATTCAGAACTCCTGACAATTGCTACACTGTCATGAACAATTATGAAATCAGTAATGTTTCCAGAATGGATGACAATGAGATATGGCATAATAGAATGGGTCATATAAATTACGATAACCTTAGTAGACTCACTTCTCAGGAAATAGTTAGAGGAGTTCCTAAAATCAAACTCATACCCAATCTTATTTGTGGTTCCTGTCAGGAAGGTAAAATTGTTAAGGCACCTCATAAGAAAGTCAAAGATATTCTTACCTCTAATCCCTTAGAACTCATCCATATGGACCTAATGGGTCCCTCCCAAACTGTTAGTCTCCGTGGACACAGTTACATCCTTCTTATGGTTGATGACTTCACTAGATTTACCTGGGTAGCCTTCTTAAAACAAAAGTCTGAAACATTTCAAACCTTCCTAAAAATTCTTCTTAGGATTGAAAATGAGAAGGATACTCAAGTGAATAGAATTCGTAGTGACAGAGGTGGTGAATTCAAAGACACTAGTATTATAGAATACTGTGACTATAATGGTTATAAACACGAGTTCAGTGCTCCTAAGACTCCTCAACAGAATGGTATTGCGGAGAGAAAGAATCGTACCCTTCAAGATATGGCACGTGTTATGTTACATGCCAAAAATTTACCTAAATATTTTTGGGTAGAATCTATTCGTACTGCGTGTCACATTATAAATAGGGTCTATTTTAGAAAGAATTCCAAACAAACCCCTTACGAACTTTGGTACAATAAAAAGCCTAATCTCAAATATCTTAGAACCTTTGGCAGTACTTGTTATGTATGCAAAGATAGGGAACACTTATCCAAATTTGAGAGCCGGGGAGATAAAGCCATATTTCTAGGATATTCGCCTAACAGTAGAGCTTATCGAGTGTATATTCTTCACACTAAAACCTTGATGGAATCCATAAATGTAATTGTTAGTGACACTACTGTAGAAAGCAAGAATGGTGAATCTACTATTGAGGAAGAGTCTACAAATATTTTAGAAAAGGACTCCTCTGAAATGGATAATTCATTACCTATTGAGACACCTGATGTACCTAACTGGGTTTCAAAAGATCATCCCATAAATAACGTAGTTGGTAACCCTAGTGAGCCAGTGCGTACAAGATCCCAACTAATAAATTATGCACATTATGCATGTTTTGTTTCCCTTGTGGAACCAAAGAATGTAAATGAGGCATTGAATGACTCTCTCTAGATTTCTGCTATGCAGGAAGAACTTTTACAATTTGTCATTCACGATGTTTGGTATCTTATTCCACGTCCTCATCACAAAAAGGTTGTTGGCACACGTTGGATTTTCAAAAATAAGACTGATGAAAATGGGATAATAATTAGAAATAAAGATAGATTAGTTGCTCAAGGATACTCTCAAATAGAAGGAATAAATTTTAATGAGACCTTTGCTCCTGCTACTCGTTTAGAATCTGTTCGTCTGCTTTTTGATATAGCTTGCCACATGCATTTTACACTGTACCAAATGGATGTCAAATCTGTGTTCCTTAATGGAATACTGGCTGAAGAAACCTATGTAAAACAACCTAAAGGGTTCATTGACCCTAAATATCCAAATCATGTATTTCGTCTGAAAAAGGCTTTGTATGGCCTTAAACAAGTTCCTAGAGCTTGGTATGAGCGTCTTTCCAGTTTTCTTTTAGATAAAGGTTTCAAAAGAGGCGGAAATGACCAAACTCTTTTTGTCAAACATTTTGACAAACATATCACTATTGCTCAAGTTTATGTTGACGATATTATTTTTGGATCAACTTCTCCCTCAGAAGTCAAATCCTTCTCTGAAACTATGCATAAGGAATTTCAAATGTCCCTTGTGGGGGAGCTACAATTCTTCTTAGGCCTCCAAGTCAAACAAAATTCAGAAGGATTATTTGTATCGCAATCCAAATACGCTTTAGATATAGTAAAGAAATTTGGCCTCGAGAGTGCTAAAGATGATAAAACCCCCATGAGTACTACGCTAAAACTTTTTAAAGATGAAAATGGAAAATCTGTAGATCCTATTCTGTATCGTAGTATGATAGGAACCTTACTATATCTTACTGCCTCGCGTCCTGATATTATGTATGTTGTGTATGTATTTGCTCGATATTAAAGTAACCCTAAAGAGAGCCATTTGAATGCTGTTAAACGTATCATTAAATATGTAAAAGGCACTCTAAATCTAGGACTTTGGTACACTAATGACACACTAAGCACTATAATTGGGTACACTGATGCTGACTGGGATGGGTGTACTGATGATAGTAAAAGCACATCAGGAGCATGTTATTATATAGGTAATAACTTGGTAGGATGGAGTAGTAAAAAATAAAACTGCACATCACTCTCGACAGCTGAATCTGAATACATAGCCGCTGGCAGCTGTTGTGTTCAATTAATGTGGCTTAAACAAATGCTAAGTGATTATGGTATTCAAGAAAACCAATTGCATCTCTATTGTGATAATCAAAGTGCGATTAATATATCTAAAAACCCTGTTCAACACTCGCGAACAAAGCATATTAAAATAAGACAACATTTTATACGCGAATTGGTTGAATCTAAGGAATTAGAAATCAATTATCTTCCTACTGATCTACAACTCGTAGATATGTTTACCAAACCTCTAGGTTATAATAGATTCATTTCATTATGTAAATCTATTGGTATGGTTTATGCTGACTAATAACTTTGCTGTTTATCCAAGTTTTTCCCTTTGTCCATTTGAGACAAAATGGGGGAGAAATTTGAGTCTATTCAATTCTTACATATGCTAAACAGCTTGATCTTAGTGATTTATTACAGGTTCTTATTGTACAGTTACTCTCAACAGTTGTAACAAGGTATTCAAATGTACTTAGTTGAGTTATGTACTTTTTGATTTCTAGGTATTGGGTAGATAGAATTTTGATAGGAATAAGTTTTTCTTATTTTTTTGTTGCCCTACGAGTCCTAGATGACTCAAAGGAGATTTTGTCTCATATTTCCAAAGGGGGAGATTGAAGCCCTTATGCTTTTGACTCACTTGAGTCTATATTGTATAAGTGCTCATCTAGTTTGGAAATTGTGACAAAATTATGTCCTCCCTAGAAACCAAAGAACCTCAGAAGTTGGTTTGCTACTTCATCTCTCTATCTTGTAGTGATCAATAACAAATTGCCAACACTCACACACAGTAGAATTTATTTATTGCATATCATACTGCATAATAATGTGTGTATATATGTTGAGTGTGTTTAAATCCCTAAGTTTGTATTTTAATAATTTTTTGGGATTTTATAAATATTTTTTAAATAAGGTTTTCTTAATTAAAACTTGATTTAAAAGTTTCTGTGGTCAATCTGTAAATATAATTTGTTGGGTATATTGGCCTAATGTTACCTTGGGTAGAATCCGAAAGCGGAGTAAACCTTAGGGTGTGGTTTTAATTAGTTTAGGACGCGCGTTTCATATCCTGTTATTGGCCAACATCTGTCTTCATCTGATTGGCTGAGATTGTGTTTCTTTACTGAGTTATAAACGCGTATGTTTTTAGCCCTTGGATCATTGGTTATCGATGATATGCATGTTGTCTTGGTGAATCCCAGTACAACTTTTTAAACCAATCTGGTATCATTTAAGCACCGCGTTCTTAGAACCCTTCGATCTAAGTCAATTTAACTTGACTTAATCCTGACCCTTGGTTTTGATCCAGTCTCTCGAGCCTTCTCTTCACCCTATAAAAGGAACCCTATTCTCAGACTTTGAAGACTTTTGCCATTTTCATTTTTCTGAGAAATAGAAAGAGAAGAGAGAGAAGAGAGAAAATAGAGAGAAGAGAGGGAGTTAGAAACCTTAACCCTGTTCGTCAAAGCCTCTTCCATCCAAACTCAAACACTTCTTCAAAACTCCTTCATATCCAAAACATTACCCTGAGTGTTCTTGAGTGATTGAGAGTTTGAGTTGAGTTTGTAATTGTTGGTGTAACCTCTTGTTCGTTAGATTTTGTTTTCAACTTAAAATTTTACTAAGATCTACTTTCTGATTTCATAAAAATTTCAGATCTGAGTTATTCATGTTACATTACACTTAGTTTCATTCTTTATTTCTCATCTTGAGAAATATATTGTTGATTATTTTCTATAAAACGTTTGCTTACTTTGAAATCAACAATAAATGCTTTTTGTTTCTAGTTCTTGTAAAACTAAACCTTTTACCTAGTTTGGAATCTCACTTGGAGGTTTTAAATCTCGAAAAGCTTTTCTAAATTCTGAGATTGATTAAGACCTTGTCTGTCTTCTTAGCAAGGTATCCGTGGATTCTGGGATTGATTTAAAGGTCAAATAAGGTTCTAAGTTTTGTAAGAAGAAAGAAAAAGAAAAGATCACAGCATATAGTGTTTGTGTAATTTGTTAGGACTGTTTATACTTAATAAGTGTGTGTGTGTGTGCATGCATGTGTTAGAGACCCTACAACACGAAAAGTGTTGGTAATAAGATCTTGTGAACAAAGAGTCGACGTAAAGTGCTGGAACAAATTAGAAGTTAATAATCTGGGAGAACTACATCTACAATCAGAACTGCAGAGAAGTTATAAGGGCACCAGAGGGTACATTCCTAAACTTATATAGGTCTGAGTTGTTTGCATGTTAGTTATATAGTTTGTAGCTCATAAATTTGTTTTGGTGGATTTTTTATTTTACTTTGTAGAGGGAGTCGTGGATGTTTCCTCAATTGGTGAGGTTTTACCACGTAAAAAATATCGTGAACATAATCTTTCTACATCTCCTCATCTCATTCTTGGTTGTGCTGAGTTTAAGTTTTTTAAACTACTTTATAAACCTATTATTCAAATCTTTAATAGATCTCGTACATACTGATTTGTTAAACACATCTCGTGTTCAAATAGTTTGGTTTTTACGAAAAGTGTTTCCTAAAAAAACAGATCGGAGTTACTTAAATAGTTTATTTTTATAAACGGCTTTAGTAACATATTTTTCAGAGGCTGGTGGGGCGGGGTTATGTTTTTGCGAGTGGATCTCGGGTACAAGGTGTATGGGCGCCCTGGGTAGCTAGTTTGATTTCTAAAGTCTATATGGTTCGATGTGAGAAGGGGAAGAGATGGGTATAGTGATCTTGATGGTAGATGTAAGGACTAGATGAGATTCGAATCCTAGGCATAACTTAAATTTCGGGAACGAAATCTGGTAAGGGGGAAGTATGTAATACCCCGTGACTTTGGGACTGAGAAATTAAATATTTAGGAGAAATAAAATTTATTTAAATTGGAGAATTTTAAAAATTGGAAATAGAGGTCCAAAAATTGAGGACGTTATAAAGTATTCCGAATGATGATTCTGAGTGCGCCATTGATTCCGGATAGGTCGAGATAGTTGAAATGACTGTCCTTGGGTTTTATTTCGGCTCCGGAATATTATTAAGTTAGTTTGACTCGAATTGGAGTAAACGAGTCATTTAAAGTGTGTATTATCATTTAAAATTGGGATTTATGTTTTAAAGGCTTAAAAGGCTTACGGATCAGCCTATCTCATTTGTGAGAAAGAGAGAAAGAGAAAGAAGGAGAGAAAGAAGGAGAGAAAGAAGAAATAGAGAGGAGAAAGCTTGGAGATTCCGTCCCGTACACAATTTTGGGGATAATTCAACCTCTACAATTCTGAGGCAAGTGTTAATTCTTGCTTAATAATTCATTTGTGTATCATATTTCATAATTTGTGGGCAAAAGAATTAGATTTTGGGTATATATGTCAAAACCTAGATTTTATAGAATAAATTTTGCATTTGAGTTTTATAAATAAATTTGAGGTTATATTATGTGTAGGGATGATTTATAGGATGATTTCTATGTTAAAAAACATGTTAGGGTTGAAGATTGAGGTTTTGTAGATGATTAAAATCGATTTTGAGAAATTTAGGTTTTGGTGAGAAAAGAACCATTTCGTAGCCTGCTGAACAGGCCGAATCGATTCGGTCCCCTTCCAAATCGGTTCGGAATGTTGCAGTCTCCCAAGTCTATGTGATCGAATCGAGTTGGACCTAAGGCGAATCGATTCGGCCTGGAACAGCCTCTCAGGTCCTTTGGACTGAATCGATTTGCATTTGGAGCGAATTGATTCGCCCTAGAGACCGAATCGATTCGGACCAGGCCGAATCGATTAAAAAATAGGGCTATTTTGGTGAGGTTTTTTAGAGTGAGTTTTGATCCATTTCGATTGGGTTTATTGATTTGGGACATTATTATATGATGTGAAAGATAAGTTTGGGAGATTTATTGGAAGTTTCTTACAAGATATGATTGTGGGGATGAATTGAGCTATTTGAGGAACTTATGCTCATATGCATTGGAGTTGTTGTATCGAGGAAGTCGGGAGACCTCATTAGGCATGGGAGTTCTATTCAGAGGTCAGAAGTGAGCTTAGTTTTGACTTGAGGTTGATGGCTCGTTAAGAGAGTTATGAGGGTATGGCGTTATTATCTATACCGTGAGTGATGGTTTGATTATATGATGTGATCATATGGATGTGTATATATAGTGTGAATGATATATATACTTATGGTGTGAAGCATACCCGACACATGCTATCATGGGAAGTTAGGCGATGAAGGTGAGCCCCTGGAATGAGGAGCAGGGTGTGGATAATCCCCAGGTCATAGTCATCCATTATTATTTGTGTGATTTTATTTTGGGGGTGTGAAGTCTTAGGTATGAGTCATTATCACGTGACGGTTAGGAACTATGACCGCTTCCCATACATTAGGATTGATTTTTTCACCATGACGGTGTGATAATAGTTCGATAGGTGGTGACCCCGGGAGAAAGTGAGTAATTCCTGGAAGATGATAGCATGGTGCAGTATTTTAGTATCCTATAACCGTTTATGTTATGTGTA
This sequence comes from Sambucus nigra, assembly GCA_949130495.1. Classification (NCBI taxonomy): domain Eukaryota; kingdom Viridiplantae; phylum Streptophyta; class Magnoliopsida; order Dipsacales; family Adoxaceae; genus Sambucus; species Sambucus nigra. Next base: position 106,744,779 of record OX422221.1, read on the forward strand.
TTGCAAAGTATGCATTATGTGCACGTGGTTATAGGAATGAATGATTGATTATATATATTTAGAGTAAATATATAGTTATCTATCCTATATGTGAAGAGGATATGGAGTTTCTATGATGTACATCTTGGTTGATTTGGTGTACTAGTTTATTTTGTGTCTGTTGATACCAAATTAAGTCTGCTGACATGGATCAATTGTATGGAGACACGTGTCAATCTATATGTCACCCACAAACACTTTTTGAACAACACCCTGACTCCGAGGAACTTTATTTCCCCGACCAACTCAGGCGTTCTGAGCAACAAGTGTTCTCCGAGGAACTTCATTGTACTGACCAACTCATGCATGGCGAGCTACTTAGGCGGTCCGAGCAGCTTAGGCTGTCCGAGCTACATAGCATACAGAACACTCACATCAGGATAATCAAGGAGACGACTGCGCATTAAATGCTCATTATTATTATACAGATGTGCATGTCTACTAGAGAACATCGCATTGTCCTTTCATTTTTACAGCCTCAGGGCTATAAATACTTTGTAACCTCCTCATCAAAGGGGGACTCGGAATTTCTTGGTAAAATCCATTATAGAGAATTCCAAACAAACAGTCAGCAATAACAAAAACAATGTATATAGGCCATTCTTTTAAGGCTGAACCAATTTAAAAATCTTTTATCTTGTTTATTTTATCTGTGATTGATTAATTAGAGATAATCTAATTTTTTACATCAACAGATTGGCGCCGTCTGTGGGAAACCACTGTAATTATCATTTTTCACCAAAACCATTCATCATCAATGGCTGATCATCCAGAATCCAGTAATTGAAATGCTGGAATTCCTACAAATCCATCCACTCCTCCAAATGTTCAAGATCCGGCTGGTATAATGGCTAATTTGGCACAGGGCCAAACGGCCATGCAAGAGACCATGCGACAACTCAAGTGAACTATCCAAGGTAGAGCGCCGGCCCAGTCAGGACAGCTAAGCATTCAGAGAAATACTCGATTACCTTTTAGGCGAACGTCATTCCCAGAGGAATCTCGATCCTGACGCACCGATTCATATCGTACTGGGAGATCTAATGATCCTTCTTATCAGCCTGGATGGACCTCCTCCGTACGAGCTACAGGCACTCAACAAAACATCACTCTATCTTCAAAAAGGACAAGTGCTCTTGAAAGGTTGAGTAGGGTCTCTCCTTTTGATTGTTTGGGTCCTAGAAGTAATAGAAGTCCCCCCAGGATTGTGTCGAGGAACTCTCAACGACTATATAATTTAAAGGAAGGCTCTGCCCAATCACGACCAGCTGCTCGTCATGAAAGATCCCAAGAGGCAAATTCAACACGAACAGTTTCTCGAACCAATAGGATCGACGAACGAAATGATGCATGGAAGGGCTCAATTCAAAGGTTGGAGGATAGATTAGGGGAGATGGCTAAAACCAAGAATCCTCTACAAAGGACTTTTGTCCAAGGAACACCATTCGTACACGAGATTGTGGATTTTCCTACACCGTCAAAATTCAAAGCCCCAGTAGTAACACCAAAATACGATGGAAAAACTGATCATGTTCTCCACATAGAACAATACCGAGCTGCTGCTGATATCTATGCAGTTCCAGATGAGATGAGATGCGGGGCATTTTCAGGAACTCTTACCGAATCTGCTCAAATATGGTATAACAATCTTCCTCGGGGGAAGATTGCGACTTTCTTACAATTGGCCGAGCTCTTGATTGGAAATTTCTATTTTGGAGCAAAACTTATTAAACGAGTAGCACACTTGTTGAGTGTTAGACAAAAGGCAGGTGAAAGCTCAAGGGATTACATTACTCGTTTCAATAACGAGAAGCTGGAAGTAATTGATTATGAGGAGAAAACTGTGATTACTGCTTTGATGAGTGGATTGTTGCCCAATAAACTGTACTACACTTTGGCCAAAGATTCGCCCAGGACCATGGCAGAACTGATGGCAAAAGCAGCTAAAATCATGAATGCCGAGGAAGCTATGGCTGTGAAAAAGAACATGGATACTAAGGAGACCAAAGTTGAGGCCGATAAGGTTGATAAGAAGAAAAATGGTGGCAACAAGCAATTAAAAGAAAAACAAGCATTGGAACAATTGAAGAAATTTAGAAATTATACTCCTTTGAAGGTAGATATAAACCACATTCTGGAAGAGATTAAGAACAGCGAGGAGCTAAACTGGCCTGAAAAAATAAAGGCAGATCCTAACAAGAGGAATAAGTCCAAATATTGCGAGTTCCATAAGGACCATGGTCACACGACCAAAAACTTCCTAGCTCTCCAGAATAAAATTGAAGCACTCATTAAACGAGGAAAATTGACCAAGTATGTTGATCGTCAGAGCGGAGGTCGAAACAGCGAACGAGGAAGGCAAAGGTCCAAATCTCCTCTTCGGACAAAAGACGACAAGAAAAGAGATCATGAAGATGATCCCGAAGATGACCCCGATCTCCCCAAAAGACCAAGACATCCAGAACGCGAGGTATTTTTAATCCACTTTGGATCATTTGAATGTAATGTCATTATAGGTGGTGATGCAGGAGGAGGAGATCTTATCGCGGAAAGGAAAGAACACCTTAATGAGATTCAAGCTTGCTCATATATATAGCGAATAAATTTGGCTGAAGATGATCGTCCTAGGAAAGTGAATAAGGACAAACTAGTCATTAGTTTCTCTAAGAACGACTTAGCAGGTGTATTGTATCCTCATGATGACCCATTGGTGATCAAAATGAGAATGAAGGAGGTAATGATCTCAAGAGTACTGGTGGATAATGGCAGCTCGGCAGACATCATGTTCTACTCGTGCTTTGACAGCTTAAATATGAAGTTATCTCAGTTGGAGCCTTATCACAGGCCCCTCCTCGGTTTTACCGAAGAAATTTTTTTTCCACTTGGGACGATTAAGTTGGATATGCTTATTGGTACATGGCCTGCTTATCGAACAGAAAAGTATGTTTTTTTATAATGGATAAAAATGTCCAACCAGCCTACAATATTATCATGGGAATGGTAGGTCTAAAAAAGTTCAAAGCAGTGCCATCTACTGTACATCAATGCCTTAAATTTCCAACCAATTTTGGAGTAGGAATTGTGAAAGGCGATAAAAAAGTAGCTCAAGAATGCTACTATTCATCTACCGAACAGGAAGAACTGGAGGAATCTAGGAAAAAGGCGACTACCTATCAAGTGGATGAAGCTGCAAAAATTGAAACATTAGATCCTAGAGACGAGTCGTAGCTCGTAAAAGGCTAGGTGGTGGAAGCAACTCAAAACGTCATTCTGGACGACGAGCATCCAGAACGAACAACTCAAATTGGTACGTCATTGGAGGTATCAATAAAACAAGAATTGATAGCATTCCTAAGATACAGAAATCAGACTTTTGCATAGAGTCATGAAGACATGCCAGGAATAGATCCAAACTTCTTGTGTCACGAGCTCAATGTGAACAAGAAAATTAAGCCAGTGAAATAACGAAGAAGAGTGTTCAGTCCTGAGAAGAATCAAGCCATACAGGAAGAAGTTGAGAAGCTACAAAAAGCCTCTTTCATTGAAGATGTCAAATATCCTAATTGGCTAGCAAATGTGGTGATGGTGAGAAAGAAAAATAACAAGTGAAGGATGTGTGTAGACTTCACCGACCTCAACAAGGCATGCCCAAATGATCATTTTCCTTTGCCCCGAATTGATCAACTGGTGGATACTACCTCGGGGTATGAACTATTAAGTTTCATGGATGCTTATTCTGGTTACAACCAGGTTAAAATGAAGCTTGAAGACAGGGAGAGTACCTCTTTTATTACTCCCAGGGGAACTTATTGTTATAATGTTATGCCTTTTGGATTGAAAAATGAAGGTGCAATATATCAGCGGTTGATGAACAAGGTGTTTGCAGAGCAAATCAGTCACAATATGGAGGTTTATGTTGATGATATGCTGATGAAGAGCAAGAAAGCTGCTGATCATCTAATTGACCTAGGCCAGACCTTTGATCAATTAGATAAATATCAAATGAAGTTGAACCCTACCAAATGCATATTCGAAGTACGAGAAGGCATGTTTCTTGGGTATATTGTCAATCAACGAGGTATTGAAGCGAACCCTGAAAAGATCAAGGCTCTATTGGGGCTACGATCTTCAACGACGAAGAAGGAAGTGCAAAGTCTCACAGGGCGAGTTGCAGCACTTAACATATTTATGTCACGAGCAACTGATAGATGTCTCCCATTCTTCAAAACACTCCAAAAAATGTTTGAATGGAATGATGAATGCGAGAAGGCCTTTTAAGAGTTGAAGAAATACCTGGGAGCACCTCCATTGTTGTCCAGACCAGTGATGGGAGAAAGACTATACTTGTATCTAGCAGTTTTAGAAAATGCAGTGAGCTCGACGTTAATAAGAATAGAGGATGGAGTGCAAAAACCAATCTATTATACTAGCAAGGCCTTCCGAGGAGCATAGATCAGATATCCAAGACTGAAAAAGCTGGCACTAGCGTTGATCGAAGCAAGTTGAAGAATGAGGCCATACTTCCAAGCTCATACCATAGTCGTGTATACTGATATGCCGTTAAGGCAAGATCTTCATAAACTAGAAAAATCAGGGAGATTGATGTACTGGGCAGTAGAACTTGGTGAATATGATATAGTTTATGAACCTATATCATCGCTTAAAGGGCAAGCAGTGGCAGATTTTATCGCAGAGTTTACCTATCCTGACACCTCCGAAGAGCAAAAATTGAATACCGACCAGCCTGTGGATATTACAGGATCATCAAATTTAAACCCTGACCAACTTAAGTCGGTTGACGAGCAAGAGAAGATAGTCGACGAGCAGTAAGAAGTGCTAGAGGAGGATATAAAGAAGCAACAAATATTCCACCGAGGAACTTTTTCCGATCAAAAATTTGAGGATGAGGTACCTATATGGAATCTATATGTGGATAGTTCATCTTGCACTACAGGCTGTGGGGCAAGGATTATTTTAAACAACCCGGATGAGATCAATGTGAAGTATGCTTTGCGCTTTCAATTTAAGGCTTCTAATAATGAAGCTGAATATGAAGCTATGATTGTGGGTCTTAGTTAAGCAAAAACAATGAAGGCGGAGCATGTCATTGTATTCAGTGACTCACAGTTGATCGTGAATCAAATGCTGGGGGTATATGCAACAAAAGGAGAACTAATGATCAGGTATCATGCGAAAGCAATGGTGATTGTATCGAGCTTTAACGCAGTGCAGTTAATTAGAATACCAAGATTGGAGAATGCAAGACCAGATGCCTTAGCTTGGTTAGCCTCAGCCACACGCACCGAGCTACGAAGAACAATCCCAATAGAAATCTTGGCTAGTAGGAGCATTGACAAATATATAATGATGAACTTCATTTCCCTTGATTTAAGACCATCTTGGATGGATCCCATTAGGGCCTATATTGAGGAGGGGCATTACAAACTGATAAACTCGCAGCCAAGAAACTAAAGTTTAAAGTTGCTCGTTATGTATTGACCAATGGCATTTTATACAGACGAGGAATTATAAAAGGTTTGCAAAGATGTGTCCACCCTTTCGAGGTGAAAAATTTGATTGAAGAGATCCATGGAGGGTCTTGTGGAGCCCATGTAGCAGGTCGGACACTCTTGCAAAGAATGACAACTCAAGGGTATTACTGGCCGATGATGAGAGCTGATTGTGTAGCTTATGCCAAGAAATGTGATAAATGTCAACGTTTCTCCTTTATCCAAAGAACTCCCCAAGCATTGCTAACACCCATTACGTCTCCTTGGCCATTCATCATATGGGAAATAGATTTGGTCGGGCCACTTTCAATGACCCGAGGAAGATTTAAATACCTCGTGGTCACTGTGGATTATTTTACTAAATGGGTAGAAGTTGAGCCTCTTATTGATATGACGTATGACAAGGTGTATCAATTTATTTGGAAGAATATCATTTGTAGATATGGTCTTCCCCATGCATTCATCACAGATCATGGAACTCAGTTCGACAACGAGGAGTTCGCCGCATATTATCATCAGCCAAACATACTGATGACCCACTCTGCACCAGGCCATCCCCAGAGCAATGGACAAACTGAGGTGATGAACAGAACGCCACTAAACGGTTTAAAAAATGACTGGATGATGCGAAGGCAAATTGGATTAACGAGCTACATTCTGTGCTATGGGCTTATCGTACTACACCGCGAGCAGCAACAGGAGAATCTCCATACATGCTGGCATTTAGAATTGAAGCTGTTATACCTACCGAGTTGGGTCTACCCACACAAAGGGTGTTAAATTTCAATTCTCTTATCAGTGACTTGATGAGGCGATTATATCTAGACATGCTCGAAGAAGTTAGAGAAGAAGCAGCAATCAGGAATGCTGCATACCAACAACGAACTGCTCTGTTTTACAACAAGAGGGTAAAGAAGTGTGATTTGAAGGAAGGAGACTATGTGCTAAAGAAAGTAATTCAAAAGCACAACATATTGGAAGCTAACTGGCATGGACCCTACAGAGTAACAAAAGTTGTTCGTCCAGGAACATATAAGATTGAAACCTTGGAAGGAGAAGAATTTAAGAATGCATGGAATGTAGAACATCTACGCAAGTATTATCAGTAGTTGGAGTTTCTATGTAATGGAGTTTTCTTTATTATTAATAAAGTGTTGAATGTTTTACCCAGTTCTCTCTTTTTGTTGAAATTTTTTGGAGTATTAGTGCTACACACTACGCATCAGATTCATAATAAATCTCTTTCAACTCCGATTAGTCGGCAAAATTAATCTCCTCCAACTCCGGTTGGTCGGGAAAAAATATCCACCCACTCCGATTAGTCGGAAAATTAATCCCCTCCAACTCCGGTTGGTCGAGAACAAATATCCACCAACTTCAGTTGGTCGGCAAATTAATCTCCTCCAACTCCGGTTGGTCGGGAACAAATATCCACCAACTCCGGTTGGTCGGCAAATTAATCTCCTCTAACTCTGATTAGTCGGGAACAAATATCCACCAACTCCGGTTGGTCGGAAAATTAATCTCCTCCAACTCCGATTGGTCAGGAACAAATATCCACCAACTCCGGTTGGTCGGCAAATTAATCTCCTCCAACTCCGGTTGGTCGGGAACAAATATCCACCAACTTCGGTTGGTCGGTAAATTAATCTCCACCAACTCCGGTTGGTCGGTAAATTAATTGCAATCAACTCCAGTTGGTTAAACTAAACATGATCATGGGATGTAAGTCATTTCATTGTTTATAATCAAAGAGTGATAAGTCACTATAATCAAAAAATAAAACAGAATAGCATATCAAAATAGGTATGTATTCACAAACAAAGACATTCTGCAAAATACTTAGAAGAAAATAAAATAGCAAAAGATGAATTTTTTTTCATTCAAATTAAGAAGAATTACATATGCTGTGAAAACTACAAGTTGTTACATCAAAGACCCTACTCTATTGGTTTTTTCCCTTTTGCCTTTGAAACAGGTTCTACTCCAGCGGAGGATCATCTAAGGCATAAGGAGAGTTTATGAAATTTACATCTTGAAGCATTCGAACATTCATCACTGATGGACGATCAAGCAAATGCTCTGGGCGAGATATATCAAAATTTGAATGAAGGTTGTAGTCGCTGAGGTACTTTGATATCAAGCACTGAGGAATTGACCGAGTAGGAATCCAACTCATATTGAGCTTAAAAGGAGGCACTGGAAAGTCAAGAAATCCAGGATCATAATAATCCCATAATTAGTGACCCCGCTCCAATTTCAGCATACCCAGTGCATTCAACCACCCTTGCTTGTACCCCTCGTTATTTGACTGCTGGATCCGGTCATCAAGATGGTAGAGGGCTTCATTGTAACCAACCATCCAAAACTCTCTGGGCTGTTTATGAAATTAGTAAGTTAACCTCTCTAGTTGCTCGTGAAGATTCTTCACCAGAATTTCTTTATTTTCCAAGGCAAAACTTTGCGTAGAGAGTTGCTCGCTGAGGTTCAGAATCTTCTTGGACATCTCTGCTAAGGCTTGGTTCTTCGCCATCAACTGAAATGCCTGATTCTCCAAGGCCGCCTAAGTTCTTGCTTCTTCAATAGAAACCCAACCATCTCTTGCTCGTCCCCGAGAAGAAGATCTTGATCGTCTACGAGTAGAAGTGGAGGGTCCATCTCTCTTCAAAGTTTCCAGCTCATCTTGCAAGTTGGCATTTTCTACTTCCAAAAACGAGAAACCTTCATCATTGACAGGGACCAAGGCTCCCGAGGAAGATGCTTCAGATTTTAGTTGGGATATCTCTTCTCGCAAAACATTGTTTTCCTACTCCTACAGTTTAGCGATTTACCTATGCTCCTCAACCTCAACCTTTAGAATTCTCTCTTTCTTCTCATAAGCAATGATGAATTTATCATACCCTTTTTCAGCATTTAACCGTTGATATTTCTTCTCGTACGCTTGGTGCAAAATCATGGAGGACTCTTTGTACTGCTAATGAAGTTCTTCTATAATTCCTTGAAGATCCTCAATCATCTCATACTAAGCTACATTATTGGCCACAGCTCGATCTAGTAAGCACTTCAGGTATTGATAAGCCTCGACTGCTCGTTCAGAAGTATCTGGACCAAGGATGTCAATGATTTAAGCCTCATTTAGATCTGCATGACCAACTGTGAAGTAATCATTACATCTCTTCATCAGTTCTGTGTCATGAGCTAATAAGAACTCCATCCTGGCCATAAACTAGTATAGAGAAGAGATAGAAGAATCAATGAGAATGCAGACAGAGAAAGTAGAAGAAAAAGTTAATATGAACAACCAAAAGTTTGAATTTTTATTCATTGAAAGGTAAATACAAAACTCAAGGTTACATTCAAAAGGAATGATAAAATTAAAATCCGAGCAACTTTACACCTTCTCCTTATGTTTTACAACTTCCTCAGAAGACTGAGATGAGGAGGTTGGTTGCTCGAAAAATAGTGGCAGTTGCTTGACTGAGGTACTGGTGGGCTGAAGTTTCTCGTAGAAAGTTTGATAACTGGAACAGGAGGATCTTGATCTCCAATCATCATGGAAGATTCCTCTGAGGCAGCTTTGTCCTCTTCTTTTTCTCCAGGAGAGGGAGGAGGGCCATGAATGTGTTGCTGGAACAATTCTGAATTCTCAACAATTTTCATCTCCTTCAAAGTAGCAACCCATCCATCCCTAAAATACTTGAGACTAGCATACTCCATCTGCGAAGTCATGGTAGCCAGGCCCTTATTCCAGCCTTTATCCTAACCAGCACTGAACGATTTTTTGACAGCCTTTTTCCTCTTCTCTTTCTCCGAGGAGGTCCTTTCCCTAAGGAGCTCCTCGACAGCTTTCAAATTCCCTTCCACCTCTTCCTTTTGGCGATCAACCTCACGAAGTCTACCAACTTCCTCTTCAGTAGTTTTGAGCTTATTCTTAAGCTCCTCAATATTCTTGAGCTTCTCCTCAAGCTCTTTATTGTTCTTCTCGAACTCTTTCATCTTCTTCTCCAATCCCTTGGAGGCTTTCACAGCTCGATCTCTCTCTTGCTCGATGGACTTAAGTTGCTTCTCCCAAGCAACTTTATCTTCTTTATATTTCTAATGAGAGTCCTTTAAGGACTGAGTTAGACCGACAAAAGCTTCCTCTACACCCCCTGAGGAGCTTGAAGCTTTAATAGACTCATCCTTATTCATAATACTGTTAAAACATGTTACCAACTGAAGAAAGAAATTATTTTGAGTCAATACAGGGACATATCAGTGGAAAGTGAAAACTTAGACTAGTAATACTTACTGAGGCAATATGTTGAGCTGCTAAGGTAGTGACCCTGTCCCGAGAAAGAGTGTCTTCAATACCTTGTATTTCTGGGATAATCCAAGACTTCATAGAGCCCATGGCAGAGGTCGGAGGAACAAAAGTGGGAATACCACTTTCAGCATTTAAAGTCTGAGAGACAGGTCCAGCAGGTCTCTCATATGAACTTTTCTTTGACTTCTTCGGAGGAGCAGGAATATTTTCAACCAAAGAAGTCTTGGTTGGTGATATGATAATAACCTCACTAGGAGGAGAAATAACTACAGCTTTGTTTGAAGTTACAGGGGGCTTCTCAATAACTTTTTTGGCAGCAACTGGAGGGGGTACACCAATGTTTCTCGTTCCTTCCTCTGGAACGTCCTACTTATTTTTCTTTGTCTCCAGATTGGCAGAGTCTGATTTGGCAAAGAAGGCAGGTGCTCTTCTTCCCTTCATTATGTTACTAAGGGGAATATTAGATTCATAGGATGAACCTTCCACACCAGTTTCAGATGCTGGTACTTGGTCGATGTCAACCACCATTGGACGAGCAGTGAAGGATGAAGTGTAGCTCTTGTACTGCAACAAATAAGAGGCTGATCTAATATGTTCGTCAGCAACAGATTGGTGTAAACTCCAGATAAGTTTCAAATGCCTTAAATTAACATCAGTTTCTTTGGGAGACTTTCTTTTGCTGTCAACTGCAAATAATCAAAAATCAAATGTCAGTGAAGCATTTTATCAAACATGAAGAAAACATAATTTTAAAAAATAAAATAAAAATAAAAACAACCTATCCCATTGCCATAATGAGGACATCTAGGAACTTGATATACATCATCTCCACTTAATGGAGGATGTTGCTAATTTTTCATTACTACTCCATGTTGAAAATAATCCCTGTTGGCGTCGGGAAGATTGACAACTAATGCCCTATTCAAAAACCTAGTTTTTAAATAAAAAGTACTATCGCTGACAACCCATCTGTAGCAATACATTATCTCTGGAATCCCTAAACGGGTTCCATGAAGTTAGTTTAACCTATGAACTCCATTAACTATCCTCTAGGTGTTTGGTGCTATTTTTACAGGTACAACGTCAAAATACTAACAGAACTCCAAACATAAAGGATTTGGAGGAAAAGAAAAGCCATATTCGGCCACAAAGAGACTTGGGAACCAATGTCCCTCAGCCAAAGAAAAATAGTCAGCAGGTTCAGAAAGTTCTTCCAAAATGACCCATGAAGGAATTGAAAATTCAGAACGAAATTTGTCAAGCGATTCAACAAGGTAAATCATGATGAACAAAGTAAATAAAAGAGAAGGAAGAAAATCTTACAGGAAAAGAGTGAATCAGTTGACAACAAACAATGGAAGAAACGAACGCACAAGATAGAGAATAAATGAAGAGTTCAAAGATACAGATTTGAAAAAGTAAAAGACGATAGGATTTTTCTGTAGCACTTAAATACTTTAACTCGGGAATAGAGAAAAACAATGACTATCAGAACGGACAATTGCGTATCCGGCGGCTAAAAACAAGAAAAGGGAACAAAAACGAAGCGGTTATGGATATTCAAAATACTTTAAAAGCCTGATACTATGCACTCAAAAAAGGAGTTATATACAACGAAAGTTTGCCTAAAATCCATGAAAATCGAAAATCTAAGCAGCAGAATGTTCCATACTTTTCTTCAACATCAAACTACGAAACATTGGGGGCTTCTGTTGATACCAAATTAAGTCTGTTGACATGGATCAATTGTGTGGAGACACATGTCAATCTACATAGCACCCACAAACACTTTTTGAACAACACCCTGACTCCGAGGAACTTTATTTCCCCGACCAACTCAGGCTTTCTGAGCAACAAGTGTTCTCCGAGGAACTTCATTGTACCGAGCAACTCATGCATGCCGAGCTACTTAGGCGGTCCGAGCAGCTTAGGTTGTTCGAGCTACATAGCGTACAAAACACTCACATCAGGATAATCAAGGAGACGACTGCGTATTAAATGCTCATTATTATCATACAGATGTACATGTCTACTAGAGAACAACGCATTGTCCTTTCATTTTTAAAGCCTCAGGGATATAAATACTTTATAACCTCCTCATCAAATGGGGACTCGGAATTTCTTGGTAAAATCCATTATCGAGAATTCCAAACAAAGAGTCAGCAATAACAAAAATAGTGGATGTAGGCCATTCTTTCAAGGCTGAACCACTTTAAAAATCTTTTATCTTGTTTATTTTATCTGTGATTGATTAATTAGAGAAAATCTAATTTTTTACATCAACAGTGTTGGAAGATCATACTTAGAGACAATTGCGGTTATATTGACCTTAAGGAGTTACATAGAGATTCTATTTATGTTCTTAGATAAAATACTCATTATTTAAGTAGTTGCAGTAGTATGATATACGTAGACGAGATGCTGGATCCCTACGATCGACATCATCAAGGAGTAGTGTATCGGGGGGGTTCCTTGTTTAGATTTCGCTTTGTGAGACGCCCCACACACGAAACGTAGTGCAATGTTAAGAGTAGAAAGAAGTTTTATCTTAGTACTTGTATGCGTGTTGTTTAGAGAATACACTTTTATATTGAAGCTTAATGTTAATGTGTGACGTATTAGGACTTATAACTGGTTTAAGTTAATAATTGGAACCACTATAGCCTAGTAAGGCATATATATGAAAATATACTTAAGTGTGGTTAGAAGGGAAAAGATTCGAGGGTTATGTTAGAATGGCAAGTCATGTGGGTATAGGCCGTGCGTATGGTAAGGTAGGTTGTCCTTATATGGGTGGGGTAACTTAATTAAGGTTCCAGGACACGATTAGGTGCACGCTGTAGATAAGAGGTGAGTTTGGGGTTTCACGAGAGTGCGACTCCACTTAAATTATGAAATAGTGCATTTATATTTATTATGCTCAGTTACATAGTTGCTAAACATTTTTACACCTCGGTCTCTGACCCCTTTATATTTCTCTTTCGCTATACATATATATATATATATATATATATATATATATACATATATATATATATATATATATATATATATATACATATATATATATATATATATATATATATATATATATATATGTATATATATATATATGTATATGTATGTATGTATATTATACTACAGGTGTCCCACCGCATGGATACCGAATGCTTTTCTATCCAGAATCTTTGGAGCCGTAGCAGTTGCGGACTGTTGCGGGACTTAAATTGTAGTCGCTTCCTACATCCTGTAAATCTAGATAGGATTTATTTTGTATATCGCGCTTACACCCAAGGGTTATTTGTAGCTATATTTTTTTTTCTTTTCTTCTTCTTTATGGTTATTGTACTGTCTGTGACCCAACAACTTATTCAGGTATATTTCCTTGTATGTATTCATGTCATTGTTATGTTTAGCACTTCTTTTATCATGGTACTTGTGTATATGTTACCTTCTTAGTAGTTCTATATTGTTGGGATGATATCCATTGCATGTTTTATTTAATTTTTAGCATCTGCTTTTATAGTTTCGGGTAGTTAGTCTTATCTATTTTAGTATAGTCTGTTGATGCTAAGAATGGGCCATGTAAGATTCCTGATTTAATATAGTATAGGGTTGGCCACCCGTTAATATTTTAAGCGGGGTGTCACATAGTTGTAACAAAAGTATACTTGATAAATAAATTATGTTTACATTTTGAATTTTTTATGAGCTACTGACTGTTTTTCACAACACTAATTGTGACTACTTTGTTGTTTTATTTTTGAGTCATTTAGTGTTTGGGGTACGTTTATTTATAATATTTTATACTTGGAGTATGCTACTTTTCGTATTAGTTTGTTGGGTTCATAACTAACGAAAACCGCCAGTTGACTCAATTTGACCGTTTATTGACATCTTTTACGATTATCTCTCACATGGTAAATGACATCTTTGCCATTAAAAGTAAAGCATAAAATGTTTAATATTTATAAAAGTTGTTTAATTAAAGTTGCTTAATAAAAATTATTTAATATTAAGAAAAAATGCTTAATATTAATAAAAAAAAGTTGTTAAAAATTGATAGAAAATAATTTTTGAAAATTGTTAAAAATAATTTTTGAAAATTGTTAAAAATAATTTTTGAAAAAAAAACATTTTATATTTTCAACAATATATATATAAGGTTTAAATAATTAGGAAATCTCTCTCTCTCTCTCTCTCTCTCTATATATATATATATATATATATATATATATATATAGATATATATAGATATATAAGGTTTAAATATTTAGGAAAAAATAGTTAAATTATTTTAAAATTATTTCCACCAAATAAAAAGTATTTCTCTCCAAATAAAATGATTTTCACCAAAATATGTTGCCTAGTTTAAATATTTAGAAGCGTTAAAATATAAAAAATAATTATAATATGACTATTCAAAGAATTAAAAAAAACTGATTTTCAGTATAAAAAATTATTTTCATCAAATAAAAATTATTTTCCACCCCAATTTTTTTTCTAGAAAATATTTTTTTTTCCAGCAACAAAGTAAAAAATAAAAATGATTTCAGTTAAAAAAATACATATTTCCCAAAAAAGAAACATTTTCCACCAATTAAAGTGGTTTTCAACCCAAAAAATGATTTCCAATTACAAAATAAATAATTTTCTACATAAAAATATATTTCCCAAAAAAAAATCCAGCGAACAAAAACCACTAAGAAAAAAAAAACTACGGCGAAAAAATCAAACCTCCGGCCCAAAAAATAAACCTTAGGACAAAAAAACATATTCTAACAGTTAAAACCACAAAAAAAAAACACCAACAAAAAAATGATTCCCAATTACAAAATAAATATTTTTTAGCAAAAGAAATATAAAAATAAAAATTGATTTAAAAAAAAATTATTTTCAGACAAAAAAAAAATATATTTTTAATTTTTACCCGAAAAGATATATTTCCAAAAAAAAAATTCAATCAAGCCAATAAAATCGAAAACAAACCTCTGACCATCATATCCCATGCCATCAAACCCAAAATCCAAACCTCCAGCCATCAAACCCAAACTCAAACCTCCGGCCATCAAACCCAAACCAAAATATGAAAATAAAATTGATTTGAGAGAAAAATGAACAACAGAGAACACGATAAGGAGAAGAATAGGGAAAACGAAAAATGAAGGGATTTAAGGGGTGTTAGGAGGCAGTGTAGCAGGGTGAGGGTGGGGTGGAGAGGCAGAAGGGGGCTAGGCGGGGTAGAGGCCGGGTGTAGAGAGAGAGAGAGAGGATTTAAGGGTTTGAAATTGATCATGAGAGAATACCCAAATGTATTGATTTAACAAAAGGGTGTATGGGTCATTTTAATCAAGGGGTATTATTGGTAATTGAGTGCATATGGTGAGTTGGCACACGGCTATTAACCCTCAACGTTAAAATAACACTCATCTAACAGTAATGGAAACTAGCTTACCCCAGCACAAAATATTGTAAACAAATGTACCCTAAAGCATAAATGACCCTTTACTTTTTGCTTACATTGACACTTAAAATTGTGAGGTATGATGAATATTTTATGTTATTAGGTTTTTCATACGTCAGTAAGAATCATACCTTGGTCTCCACCACACAAGACACAATTTTTAATATTTTGTAAAAGCCAAAATTTCATAACCATTATTGATATATAAACATATTTTCTAAATAGTACTTACAAACCAATTTAGTATTTTTACATTATTTTGCATGAATCTGGTATAAGGATTAATATATTGCATTAAAAAATATAACTTTGCCCACAAACCTCACATGATAATTATTGAGACTTTCATATATTGCATCTCAAAACGGTGACATTGCCCGCAAACATCACATAATAATTATTAATGCTTTCATATGGATGTTACCCTTATCTAATAACATAATATAATTTTGGTGTCTCTTTAAAGAGAATTGATACCTGGCATGACATTAATAGTTTTGAAGTGACATCTAAATGAGTCGTGTAATTAAGTCTGAGAATTGCTTTTAAGGGAATGGGAGGGGATCACTTTCCAAGTTTTGTTGACTTCGAAATGAGTCGGGTAATTAAGTCTGAGAATTGCTTTTAAGGGAATGGGAGGGGATCACTTTCCAAGTTTTGTTGACTTCGAAATGAGTCGGGTAATTAAGTCTGAGAATTGCTTTTAAGGGAATGGGAGTGGATCACTTTCCAAATTTTTGTTAAGTCCAAGACTATTCTTCTCCTCCCTTATA
The DNA here is from genome assembly GCA_949130495.1 of Sambucus nigra. Lineage (NCBI taxonomy): Eukaryota > Viridiplantae > Streptophyta > Magnoliopsida > Dipsacales > Adoxaceae > Sambucus > Sambucus nigra. Next base: position 106,760,871 of record OX422221.1, read on the forward strand.
CCCATGGTATTTCCCCTTTCCCCTACGTATTCCTCTCATTCTTATACATTTCTATCTCATCTTTTTTTTTTATTATCTCTAAGATCTTTTTTATTTTGCTGGTTGAACTATCATTTTTTATCAGTTTTTTTTGGTTGTTTGATTTTCTATCATCTTGGTTCGATTTGCTGTTTCAACTTTTTTAGATCTTTTGTTTCTTTTCTGTTTGATCTTTTTTTTCTTTTGTTTTTGCTTTCTTAGAATATCATTTATGGACTGCTAGGCTATTTTGCTGTTTAGTCTCTTAGACCCGTTGGAGACGGTTTTGTTGGGACGAATCGGAAAAAATAGAGATCTGTTTGAGATCTGTATAATTTCGATTGTGGCTTGGTTTGGGATGGCTATTTCAATCCATTTGTACTCATTTGATAACCATGGAGGATTTTTTTTGGTCCACGACCAAACTCAATCCCTGTGTTAGATCCAACAACCATGGTTAGTCAGCTCTTTACCCATTTATGTTGTTGAGTCATTTTTTTTCTTAATTCGATTGAATCAGTCCTCAATTTTGCCGGACAAAACAATGGTGACACCGGCGGCCCTGGGTCTTATGAAGAATTTAATTTATAAAACCCGTGACTTCTAGCCTGAGTTTGGGGAGATGACTATTGTTATATAATTTAAAAAAAAAATATAATAATGTTTAGTCAAAATCATCCCAAAAGGCTAATCTCTTAGGGCAATTTTTTTATAAAAAAAATATGTTTCAACTTATTGTTTATTTTCCATTATTGTTTGAACCCTTTTTTTTTGTTAGTGATAAAATTTGTAAAAAAATAGTCAGCATTTTTAGCAGTTGATTTAGTAACAAATATATATTGTTTGGTTATTAAATCTGATTTGTATTTTTTTTTCAATTCTTTTTGCAGAATTTCAAATGTCTACGGACGAGGTTGTTCCAGTGGTGGTGTTTTTCTATTGGATTTTTTTCGGTGCCGGGGATTTTTTTTTTGTTTTTTAATCAAGGTTAGAACTTTTATTGGTTGGAATTTGTTTTTTGCACTTTATTATTTTCAAATGTTTATTCACTATTAGTAAGACTTCTAAAATATTTTTCCTATATTGTTCCAGATCTTTTAATTCATTTTTCAATAATATGCAAACTTATTAAATATTTTTTTATTATTTCCATAATTTCTTAAAACAAAATCACTACTTTCATATTTTTAAAATAATATTTTGTAATTTTACAATTTCAAAATAATTTTATATTATTTCTAGATTTTTTAAAAATAATTTTTTAGTAATTTTTTTTCTATTTTTCAATATTTTTAGAAGTTTTTAAGAATGTACTTCATACTTTTTATAAGTTTTACAATCTATAAATTTGGAATTTTTTTTTCCTGAATTTTATGAAAAAATATTATTTTTGAGTTTTTATTTTTTCGATTTTAGTACATATTTGTTTTCACGATTTTCTTATTGAGTTAGTTGTCGTTGCGGTTGTTGGCTATTGAAAAAGACAATAGTTGTAAACACCTGCGCATCGCGCGGGGCTAAAACCTAGTTATACCTCTAATATGATAGTATTAGAGATATTAATGACATTAGTGGTTCTTCAAATGTAATGTATTATGTCGTTCCCTCTTCTTGACACCCTTTGAATAAAAAAAAATAGTTAGAGAGGAACCGAATGGTCTTGTGAGTAAATGACTCTTCAACTTCCAATCTATAAAAATCGTGTAACACAGACTTTTGGCTCTCCATATGTGATGCTCCTTCAACCTTCATCTTCCATTTACATAAATAATACATACATTAAAATGAAAGATTTTAAGGTTTCTTCCACACATTTATATTCGGAAATTTCATCCTCAACATTCTGCACTCTTCTTCAGGGATTTTGAATCCCTATCATACTCTCGTACGTCCGAATTTTTAAAAACAGATTCCTCATGTATTTTGTCATCTGTTTTGTTGTTAGAAAGTATTAACTAATGTATTTTCTCCAGAGCATTACTTTGGCACATCTCCCTGGTTTTCAATCAATCTTTATCGAGAGTAAGTTACCTATCAATCCTCTTCGCCATGTTAAATTGTGTCATTTAATTTTGCATTGTATGCATTTGATATTTTTACTCTTTGAATATTCTAGGCCACTGTAAATATAAACAACTAAATTATGTTTATTCGTTTTGTTACTATTATAGCATATGTATGTAAAAGTCATTCATAGGCATATGATTCCCCAAGTATTTTTAAGTTGTTTTATGTTCATTTGATGATTAGTTTAGCATGTTCTGTTAGAAAAACTCTGGGTTGGAGTTTAGTCTCGTTGAAACTTCATATCATTTACAGTGGTACATAATTTCTCCTTTCACTTTCTTTATTATTATTATTATTATTATTATTATTATTGTTGTTGTTGTTGTTGTTGTTGTTGCTATTACAGTAAAAAATGAGTTAACTTTGTTAGATTAATTACGGCATCCAAATGTGGTTTAGTTTGTTAAAATTGACAATGTCCAACAAATTTAGAGGAATATTGACATTAATGTCAAAGTTTTTATGTTTTGTAAATCTGGATGGATGCATTTTTAATGGAAAAAAGAACAGATTTTATATTTAGCAAATGGAAATTATATAGTTTCATGTATTATGTTGAAAATATGAGGATATAAAGTTTCAAAATTATATAGTTTCATGTATTATGTTTAAAATTATATATTATGTTTGTAATTATATGGTTAGGCTTCTTGCTACGTCCATGTTGCTGATCTCAAATGTCGAGATCCAAACTAGATTTATGAATCAAATTTTGATGTAGGCTTAAGCAAAGGTTATCATATATATATATATATGGACTTTTATGTCATTGTAATTCAGAATCCAAGGATGACCTTCAAATAATATTAAATGCAGATTAGGAAGGGAATAGAAGAAACCTAGAGCTTAGGTAAAAGACCAAACACTCATTTTGATGCTTAGCAGTAGTCATTCGTTTACAGGGGCCTTTATTTAATAGCAGATTATGTTCAAATAGTATTTCTAATTATTTGTACTGACTAGGAAATAGAGAATCACAAAATATGGATCTTGGTTTCTTCATAGAAAGGTCTACTATGTGAACTATAAATATACAAGAGTAGAGTCTATGGAAATACAATTGAAATTTGAAAACTCAAAGGTACATATGTGAACAAGGTAAAGGGAGAGAAATAAGACGGAGGTTGAGAGAATTTAAGATAGAGATAGTTTGGTAATAATTAGAAGATGAAAATATATGTTTGCCAAGTAATGAAATGGAAGAATACATTAATCAAGTACAATACCATAAAAAAATTATGTTCGCTGTCAGGGGTTTGACATGTACAAACCTCATAACTTTTGGAACTTAATAGTTATAACTGAACCAAATTTATTTCTATTTAAATCCATGAAAGTCCCATTCCATTTTGATTTTTTCTCGAGCTAAATAATGTAATCACTCCCTCAATTTTTACTGAAAAAGGGTTCTTTGTTGTTTGCGATTTCTCTAATCAGTAGTTGTTACATCTGTAAGCATATATATTCGTAAAACAAGAAAGAAAAAGTTTTAACATTCCTCTTTTCAATGATTCAAACTCTAAATTCCATGTGGTAAATCAACTTCAAAGAAAACATATTCTGCTCAATTTGATTGAAATCCCTAAGATTCTCAAGAAACCTCGTGATAGATGGATAGAGAAAAAGTCACAAAATATAAGGGAAGAGAACAAAAGGAAGATAATAGGAAAAAATGAGATGAAAGAAAGATGATAACCGAAGGAGAAGTTTAGAATGAAGATAAGGCTATGATGTAGATGACATAGGAAAATGGAGTAATAATTTTTTCGGGTTTAAATGAAAAGCTAGAGGAAAAGATGCGGGAGGTGGAAAATAAAAGGGATAGAGAAAGTACTGAGATATTTTGGGTATAACAAAAATGCAGGAAAAGAAAAGGGATGGGAAATGAGATTATTTATTTAATGTTTAACGAAATGGGAGTGGAACATAACTAAGAATGTGGGAAAAGTGGCGTCACGGTATAATATTTTGATAAGAAAAAGTGAATTTAAAATCTATAATCCGTATGGTCGTTTTGAGTGCGCCATCGCGTCCGGAAGGGTCGAGATAGTCAGAAAACACTAGCCGGGGGTATAGTTTGGGTCCCGGGGTATTTTTAGGCCATACCGACACCATAAAGGGTATTTTGGTAATTTCACGTTTTGAGGAATTAAAAGTGACGAAAATTTGGTTAATTAAATCTGATGTGGATAAGACCCACTAAGCCCATAACCAACACTTATTAACCTAGAAAGCTACGTAGGTTATCATTTAGTCTTCCAACTCTCCCAAAGGAAACCCTAGCCACCATAGCCACCTTTGGAAGAAGAAAGCTTAGAGAGGAAGGGAAAGAGGAGGAATTCTGCAGAAAATATGCAGAAAGAGCTTACAAATCCAACACCAAATCCAGAAACAATCAAGGCAAGTGATTTATTCCATTTAAATTTCGGAGAATGCTTCTTCCATGTTAGATTATTCAAAAACTTTATGTGTTCTTGGAAGATAATGAAAATCCCATAAGATTGGAGTTATTAGTTTAATTTTTGGGATATAGGTTGCATGTAGAATGTTACTGGAAGATCATATTAAGAGAATTACTGACTTTTGTGTTACCAAAAACGGATTTAAGATGAGGTTTATGAATGTTCTTGAGATAAATTAGAAAACTAGGTTTTTTGATGAAGATTGATCCATATGTAGCCTTTAGTTGTTGAAATATTGATTTATGGACGTTAGTAATATTGTAGGACGGTTATATGACATAACTATAACGTTATATTAGAGAATCATGCTTTAAAAATAAGTTTTGGGATGTTCTCATATGATATCATTTTTAGCTATAAAAACCATGAGAATGAGTTTTGAAAGAAGATTTAAATCTCACAAAACAAATTATCAACAATTAAAACAATCTGACTTTTATAAATAACTGAAAAACTTGGATTACATTTTTGAAACTATTGGAATTACATGAGATGACATATTAGAAAAATGGTGGAAATAACATGAAGTCGAGAAGGCTGCATGATTGTAAGATGCCAAGTCGATTTCGGACATTGTTAAGGTAGTTATTGAGTTTGAAAGGACAACATTGTATTTACTTTTATGTGATTTTATTGGAGGAAGTTTTTTTTTTAACATTAGGCAGATGATATCTGTTGTCAAATGTAGTTGAAACTAAATTACATACATGGGAATGGAAAACATCATAAGTTCATAAGTATTGCTAATATAACAAATAAATGTTGACGAATGCAATTTTTTAATTTCGAAATATTAGGAGCAGTCAGCTTAGCGTAGAATTTTTTTGATTACCCTTGGATTGAATCATTACATTGGGAAGTTAAAATTATTCATAGCATTCTTTTTGGATATTTAAATACATCAGTGATTTGAGACATTATTCCATATTAATAATAAAAAAATATTTGTTTAACATAGTGTTAACTGGATTTTTGCATGTTTTAGCCCATCACAAATTTTATTCTTCTTTATCCTCATGTATTAACAACATTAAATGTGCGTAGGTTTATTTTGCATTGAAACTAAAATTCAATAAACAATACATATGTTCTTTTTCTCTTTATTTTGCAATTTTTATTACACAACTATAACTTACAAATTTTTTAAAAATATTGAATGCATATTGACTATGTAACTAAAGAAAAATGGTAAAATGGGAAATAAATGAAAAATACTAAATACTAAATATGAAAAATTAAAAATTACTTCTTCTCACATTTTCTTGCCAATATATTAAAGACATATACCAAGATATGAAATTATATTTACTTCTAACATATTCTTCATGAGCCATTAAAGTCATCAACATTATCATAATGGAAGAAAGTTAAATAATAGAGAAAATTTAAAATGTTATATGTTGTTATTAAATAGATTCAGTATGATTAATTGGGCATTGTCACTTTTTGTTATTTCCAATTAATATTATTAAGTTTATTTTCCCCCATAAATAAGGTAATGCGTGACGTTAACATCTCCAGTCATAAAAATGATGGTGCTCTAACCGCAGACAAGATACGAATGACAATCAAGAATCACTTTTTGTTATTTCCAATTAATATTCTTATGTTTATTTTTCCCCATAAACAAGGTAATACATGACGTTAACATCTCCCGCCATAAAAATGTTGGTGCTCTAACCATAGACAAAAAGGGATCCAATGATACAAATGACAATAAAGAATCAAGCTATCGATCTATAGAACTTCCAATTGATGAGGAAGGAAACAACATAAGATCATCAAAGAGAATCAAATATACCTAGTATACTTAAACATATTAACTTACATATATTAATTTACATATTACCGTTATATTATCGTTTAGATATTCTAGAGATATAAAATTTCAATGTCATTATTTGGCAGGGGAAAAGAAAAGAGATCTTCATTCTCATCTTTTTATATCGCATTTCAATTTCTACTAACAAACTTCAGAACTTAATTCAATATAATTACATCTTTGATCTATCAGAATACAATTATATTTTCTCCAAGTTCATCATAATTTTTTAAATACATGTATGCCCATGCATCGCACGAGTTATTTGCTAGTTTATTATAGTAGTTTAGTATGACAACTTATTGCCTATCAATTTTCGTATGGTTTGTATGTGTGTGTGTGTGTATACATCGTATTTAATGAGGGATATTCTCTTTTCCATATTTTATCTCTCATTTGAATCTATAATTAATTCTTTACAATTAATTATAAGGTAATATACAATGCATATATAACTGGTAAAGTTTTCCTCAAATTGCAAAGGAGTCGAATCCCTTTATTATTAATTCTCTGTCTAAATAGTCTAAACACGGGCTCAAAATAGTACCAAAAATAAAATCCCTATAACGAATATACTATCGCTGATAAAACCCTATAAATGTTTACATCTATAAAACTCTCTCCCGAAAAATCCAATTGGAGGATATGATTTAAATTTATGAAATCATACCCTATCATGTTTTAGGATAAATTCTAGTGCTCCCCTTTTCAACTTCAGAATAGACAGTGCAACGGAGATTGCATCTTTGAGATGTAGAGTCAATTGCTAATAACGTTGACATTGTCAACATTATCAAACATGTAATCACCCTCAAGATTTTGTGAACTTTCGTTCGCAATTAGACTTTGGCAAATAAATTTGCAATCATTTATGGGATGTATTTGACCTGAAAGTCACGGATTGAGTATCCACTTGGTGGGCAGTATGTGGTGATGATTATGAATGATACCATTCATACAATTCATAGAGTCATACATGCCATCATGGAAGGTGTTCAGTTTCCCATTTCCGAAGGAGCAGGTGATTCTCATTCCTTTACCTTTATTTTTTACCAATTTAAAATAGTGTCATGTAGACCATATTTGATCTCTCAGTTGCATCTATAATTAGTTCATTATAATTAATTCTAAGGTAATATAAAAGGCATCTATACCTGGTGGTAAAGTTGTCCTCAAACTGCAATGGAGTCGAATCCCTTTATAATTAATTGTCTTTTTGAATAGTCTAAACACAGGCTCAAAATAGGACCAAAACAAAAACCCCTTTATAATATGTATACTATCACCGATAATACCTTATAAATATTTGCATTAATAAAACTCTCTTCCTCAAAATCCAAATAGATGACGAATTCCTTTGTGCCTCATTTCTAATTTAGAATAGACAGTGCAATGCAAATTGCGAGCTTTGAGACTTATGTTTAATTCATAATAACAATACCATTGTCAACAATATCAAACATATCATCACCCTCAATAGGTTGCGAACTTTGGTTCGAAATATGATTTTCGCTGACAGATCTGCAATCATTTATGTCATTTATTGGACCTACAAGTTAAGGATTGAGTATCCACTTTGAGGTTCGTATATGGTGATGATGATTATGAATGATACCATTCATACAATCAATAGAGTCATGCATGCTAGCACCGAAGGTGTTCAATTTCCCATTCTCGAAAGAGCATGTGATTTTCATTCTTTTATCTATAATTTTGTCTAATTTAAAATAGTGTCATTTATACAAAAACCCAAATTTGATAATACAACATTTTGAAGTTCGTGTTTTTAGACTGCATCACGGGCCGACATGACATGCCATAATATTTTTTTTAATGAGAACACTACACGACGTTAAGGTTTTTTTATGTAACATAAATATGACCCACATAAAACATGACCCGACATGATTTCATAAATTTAACACTAAATTAAAAAAAATATACAGGATAACATGATTAACACGACAAGATATATTAAAACAACTAACATGACTCATATTTTGATACGAACACGATACGACTCCATGTAAAAAAAACTCGACATGAACATACTTTCATATAATTCGACATTTATTTCATGTAAATTGTCAAATTTTTGAACGATATTTGTTGTCCTAAGGTAATGGAAATTTAGTTAAATAATATATATATATATATATATATATATATATTATATTTAATGAGGGGTTTACTCTTTTCCATATTTTATCTCTCATCTGAACATATAATTAATTCTCCACAATTAATTCTAAGGTAATATAAAAGGCATCTATACCTGGTAAAGTTATCCTCAAACTACAAAGGAGTGGAATCTCTTTATAATTAATTCTTTTTTTGTATAGAATAAACACAGGCTCAAAGAAGGACGGAAACAAAAACCCCTCTATAGCGAGTATACTATCGTCGATAAAACCTTATATATGTTTGCATCTGTAAAAGCCTCTCTCTAAAATTTCAATTGGAGGACGAATTCTAGTGCACTCCTTTTTAAATGCAGAACAAATAATGCAATGAAGATTGCCAACTTTGATATGTAGGGTTAATTGCTAATGATATTGACATTTTGTAGACACCCCATTCTAATACCCCATAACTTCTCCTTAGGTCCCTAGAACCTCCCTTCATCATTGCAAACCTAAGTCATACCCCGGGTACTGACCTAAAGGCCATCGGGCACTCCCAGGCTCCATTTGAACAAAAGTTAAACTCTTCAGCTCGATCGAGACTGAATGAATCTTCAAAGGGCACTAAAACCCCTTTTCAACAGTCCATCCCGTGAGCGATTCTGACTTACGTTACGGAGGAATAACCCATTTTCCCCCAAAACTCAATTAGGAGGTCACCGGATGCTCCCAGGCTCCATTTCACCAAATTCAACTCTTTAGCTCAACCAAGACTGAATGAATCTTCTAAGGTCACTGAAACCCCTTTCCAACGGTCCTCCTTGTGCGTGATTCTGACTTATAGTACGGACGAACGATCCGTTTTACTCTGAAAGGTCACCAAACATTTCTAGGCCCTGAATGACCAAATTCAACTCCCTAAACCGAGTCAAACTATTTGAAATGTCGAAGTACATCTCCTAACCTTTCCAACGATCCACCCCGTGCGCGATTCTGACTTACCATTTGAACGAACGATCCGTTTGCGTTCGACGATTACCCATCCAAAGGACTGACAAACGCTTTCGAGCCACATTTGACCCAAAGCCAACTCCCGGACCGAGGAGTAGTCCAAATATTTTTGAAGGTCTCTGAAATACCTTTCCAATGCTTCACTCCCTGATAGATTCGGATCAATGGTTCATGCTCTACGATCGATTTTCTGAAGGAACTTGAGAGAGACTGCCAAACGGCAGGTTCCAAACCCTTCCTATCGATAGTGTGCCTAAACACACCTACCGATTGGGAGGACCAGGGATATGCTGATCGATAATGCCTTGGGCCTATAAAAATGAGGGCCTAACCTCATTTCAGGGGGAGGAAGATCATAAAACCTATCACTCTCAGCAAGCTCAGAAAACCCGTCTCAAAGTCAATGTGATTTCCACATCCAAATCCCTTTCCAACCTTCACTTTTCATCATCCTTTTCATCAAACTTGGTGAATCAAGTACCCTCCATCATCACCCAAGTGCAAGAGCTGCTCTCCAACATCCAAGATCAAGCTCAAGATCTTCAAGAAGGTCCAACTTTCTCAACTCTCTCTTTAAATTTCCCTAAATTCGCATTAAATTGTTTTATTACTTAGCACTTTTATCCCCTCATCTCACATATCTTAATATACTTTTTATTTAGTATTATTTTACATCTCTTATTTTCATATAAATACAACCCAAAAAATAAGAAAAAGAGGGTTTTCTCGTAAATTCCAAACGGGAATTATCACACTTTTCTAATACTTTTCTCACGACTAAAGTACCCGATTGGATTTATGGAATAAATCCCACCCCTCATTTTGCATACGAACTACGTGGACTTTGATGCCTCTATGGGCTACGTAGGCGTCTCGGGGTAAAACCTGAGACTCGAGTCCTTTTCCTACTTTTTTTTTCTATTTTTCTTATATTCTTTAAACTTAACTCTCTTAGACTCTCTATATACATATATTTGTTTTTAGTGGCATATTATCCCCCATGCATTATCATTCCCTTATAATGATCAATGCTAGGATAATCGCATAAATCCTATTTTCTAATATTACTTTTAGGAACATTCCTACGGATGACTCGCTTTATCTCTTCCATGATACAAGTTGATGATTCCTATCTCTGCTACATATACACATGCACACATATCACAGGGAAATAAAGGAAAATAGTAATAACCCATGAGAGACCGCAAGGGAGGAATGGGTGACTAACACCTTCCCATTTCATAACTTAGCCTCCGGACCCTTTTCGAATAATTTTGGTTTCGTATGTATCAGTATGTCTTTGGATGCTATCATTTGGGATGGCTCCCTTTTCTTTTGTCTGTTTTGAGTAAAATAGACTGGAAACTCCATCTCTTTACATTTTTCACCTCATCATCTATGTCGACCGAAGCGCTCCCAAGAGGGATGCGCGGGACCAAGATCCTCTCGAGACGAAGGGGACACCCCCTTCTTCGTCTCTCCCGCCTCGAGGATCGGAAGGGATGGCCACAGTGGCGACTCCGTTGGGGAATTTTATTTTGAGGGCTAGACTCTATTTACATGGGTGTTATATTTGTTTATATTTTCCCCTATTTTGCATGTTCCCCTTTACTATTCATATGTACCTCATGCTTATACCTCTATTCACACACTTATAGAAAATTCTCCATGCACACTTCACATCGCGTGCACCTAGGATCACATATATCCCCATATTACATGCTTCACCCATCCATAATTGGTATACCACTGGTACTCGTACTTTGCTCCCTATTAGGAATGATCAAGAAAGATACTCTCATAAGATACTAATAAGAGAATCATGCATGATTCACACGATATCACCAAAGATCATTGTGATTGACCAAATTTTGTCTAGTAACTGGAGGGTCACTTCGTGATGGGCGCTGGTCCGGTAGGACGCAGTTAGCCTTAGCGATATAACTCTCACCTTCCATTGGCCAAGTACATTCGACGTATATCAAATGGTTCCCCCGCATCATACCACTTGATCGAAGTCATGGCGAGAGGTATATCGCAGGAAACTCATTCACGTACGCTAAGTATATCAAATTTTCTCTCACGCGTACCGTCCCCACGAGGTATATAGTAAGGCAATTCACGTACACTCAGGTATATCATATGGCTTGTCCACACGTACCGATTTCCCTCATAAGCAAGACGTATATCGTGGAAGCGATGCCAAAGGCGGGAACCCTTCCCGATTAACCCAACCAACTGCATACCCGCATATAGGTGTCAAGCCTAGGACACACATGTTAGATTGTCGATTTCAACCTAAAACTATGACGAAATTCAAGGTCGGCCTGCCGCCCAAATTTTTGTGCATTTTTAAAACGGGACCTACCTATGAGCCTGGTCACAAGTCCATCCATAGCTTTGCATATGTTAAAAACCCAACTTTTCCAGGCTGGGGTCTCGTCCGGCATTTCATTTTGCATTTAGGAGAATTTAATACAAGTGATAACATAATAATAATAATCACGCTGAGCCGTCTCCCAAATATTGCTCATTCCTTTATTAAAAATCCAAAAACATTTCTCCCTTCTTTATCAAAAATCCAAAAATATTTCTCTTTTCTTTATCAAAAATCCAAAAATATTTTGTCTTTCAATCTCAAAGAGAAAAAAATGTTAAAAATACTTTCCTTCATTCTTTTTAAAAATAAATCCCATTTTACCCCTTCTCAGGTCGATTGCACGCCCTTGGCCTGGCTCCTTATTGGCTTCGGTCTTGAGTCAAATCACCCTGGAGCTCCGTTCGTTCCCATGCTACATCTTCCAAGGCCGGCATCCATCCATTTTCCATGTTAAACATAGATCAAGTACCAGTTATGCAGCCAGATCTGACGGTAGTCTTAGCTCAGCTCGTGTCCAAGATTGACAACATTCAGACTGAGGTCCGAGAGATGCAACGAAACTAAGTTCCTATTCCTTAAGATCCCGAGGGCCTATTTTCTAGTGCTATGGGTCCACCCGAGCCTATATGGATTCCTGAAGAGTATCAGCACGCTCCACATGCCCTTCCTGCTAATGGGCCACCGCCTGCCCAGCTTCTTATATCAAACCTTGCCCAGCCTGGGGCTAACTTGCCTATGATCATTGATTCGAAAGAGGAAGAATTGAACAAGGTCAAAGAGGATCTCAAGATGCTAACTAAGAAGTTCAACCAAGTACGAATCTTTGGAAATTACATGGACTACACCCACATGTCTCCTTATCGTAAGGAAAGGTTACTCGAGAAGTTCAAGATGCCAAATATCGAGAAATTCGGAGGAAATGGACCCTCGATTGTTCATCTTCGCAGTTATCACCATTCCATGACTCTCCTAGGGGCTTCTGAAGAAGTGATGGCCCAATTGTTTCAGCAAACTTTGAAGGATATCACCCTCTGATGGTTTTTGTCTCTCGAGGAGTCCAAAATCCACAATTGGGAGGATGTAGCCCAAGAATTCATGACGCAGTACATATACAACGAAGAGCTTGAGGTCATCCACCGTGATTTAAAGCTGCTCAAACAGAACTCTAGGGAATCAATCAGTAACTTCATAGCCCGATGGAGGGAAAAGGCAACCACTATGACCAATCGGCCATTCGAGGAAGAACAAGTCAACATAATGAATAAGAACTTCTTACCCCATGTACGAGGAACAATGGGAGGGTAATACTATCCCCACTTTCGAGCTCTCAGAGAAGAAGGAGTAGAAATCGAGGAAGATCTTACTAAAACAGAGGTTGAACCAAAGAAGGTGTCCGGACAGTTCACCCCTAGAAAATATGACAAACCTGCCAGTGATGTAGTCTCAACCATCAATAATATCTCTCAACTAACCATTTCGTGGGTACCAGAAAGCTTCCCTATCCCAGTATGAAAGGAATACACCGAGCTCCATGTTACCCTCTCTAAAGTTTATCAAGACCTCTTAAGCCAAAACCTCATCAAACCCTTAGAACCCCGTCCATTGCCAAATCCACTTCCAAGAAATTTCAAGGCAAATGACCATTGCACCGTTCACCAAACTACTGGACATACCACCGACCAATGCTTTCACCTTAGAAACATAATCCAAGGTCTAATTGACCGGGGTACCATTGCCCCACCAGCCAATCCTAAGCCAAACACTACTCACAACCCACTCCCAAATCATACCAGTGCTATCTTCCTAGAAATGGACCCAGAACCTATAATTTGATCCCTCAACTTAAATCACACCCATACACTCTCCCAAAACTCTCCAAACTTACCCATATTTACTCCTATACCCTATTAGACTCACTGATCAGGCACTGTCACTCCTCATCAGAGCATGTATTGTTGTCCATGCCTATTCTGAAGATGGAAGTATGGGATTATTAGAAGTGTTAAACCAACTCCTAGAGTTCGGGCTGAAATTGCCCTCACAGATGATCATTGACTGCCAGAAGTTCAGTATGCTATTCTTGGAAGCACATAAATGGGCCCGAAAGTCAGAAAGTTGGGTGGTACCAACCGATGAAGTCATCCTAGATGGCATTGTCCAGATCATGGCTGAATCATTCAAGAAAACCAATGGTCTTTACAGTATGACCGAGTTACTAGATACTCTGAAGATATAAGGGAGCCTGGTCCCTTCACCCTTATCCCCACAGAATGGGAATACCTATATGAAGAAGCCATTGAAGTTGTGGAATACATTGGCTTTATATGAAAAGACAGAATTGTTGCCACCGGATGAGGGGAGGAATTTGAAGATTCTAATGAAGAGCAAGCTTTCAAGAAAACTGGCCCGATAGCTAACATGTGTGGGATGCTATCATTTGAGGAGCTCTTCGGAGAAATAAACAAGATGGCAGAATAACCCAAGATTAATGAAGAAACATGATTTATGTTCTTCCCATCTTTAGTAAATCACATGACCAGATCAGGGAGGCATTACCAGATCCTAAGTCCACTACCAGCCAATGACAAAGGGAAGGGTGTTGAAAACCTTCCTATGCTAGAAATGACCCTCGAGGAAAGAAAGATCCTCGATCAACTGAAGAAAAATCAAGCTAACATCACTCTATGGGGGCTTTTCATATCTTCCCAGTTGCACATAAATGCTTTGATCAAATTGCTCATTGGACCCACAGTTCCTCCTTCTACCACACCAGAATAAGCGATAAATTTAGTCGAATCCTTGACCTCTACCCGAATGCTATCCTTTTCCTAAGAAGAAGTCCCCATAATTGGGCTAAACCATAATCATGCACTCAACATCTCCGTCGAAGTTATAGGGAAGATCGCACCCCTCTCTCTTGTCGATAATGGATCCGCCCATTAAGAACCTTCAAATGCTTAGGACTGAAGGAAAGTGACCTCGCTCCAATCTCCGCTGCTGTATGCGCCTACGATAATATCCGTCGAGAGGTGATGGGATCCATAAAACTTATAATAGGGACTGGCCCTATAAACCCTGCCATTGAATTCCAAGTTGTTGACATCCCAACTTATTTCAACCTATTACTCGGATGACCTTGGCTCCACAGTATCAAGGGTGTATCTTCCACACTCCATCATAAATTGAAGTTCTTCATTGACGGACACATTGTCACCATTTTAGGCGACGATGATAATACCGAGGGTGCAAGCACCAGTAGCCCAATCCTTGAGATACAACACGAGTCAAATGATATGCTCCTATTGAGATTTCGAGTTGAACCACTTCTAATCCCAGTAGGGAATGATTCAAAAGAATGTGTTTGTCTAGAATATGACCCACATGGAAATGTCAATGTGATTAAGATGTTCATAAACATGCACTTCATTCTCGGGTTAGGGATAGGTCAAAGACAGCAAGGGACACTTGTGCCCCTTGAACTGAAGAAAGCTTTCCCTCCTTATGGATTGCGGTATCAACTGTCAGAACAAGAGCTCAGAATGATCCACCAGTCTCGACCAAAGAAAAGATTAGACTGTATACATACTATCCCAGGTGACTCCTTGAATGGATAATTTATTAAAGAGGGCGAGGACTTCCCCTTTTATGGCTTTCCAGAACCTTGGTATGACCATACAGACAAGAAGATGAAGCCTGGAATGGAGATCTTTTTCCAAGATAGCTACCCATGGGCCGAAAGTTCCCAACACCATGTGCAACCTCTCATTATAGATACCAAAGATTATGAGGGAAGTGACTCCGAAGATTCCATCAACTTACAGACACTGGGGCTGACACTCTGCATGGTTCATTCAAGTACTACATCACTGGATCCATCCCACCTGATTAAAGCTACTGATACACCTCTCCTCAATTGGCATGTTGCATCGGTTCTACCTATTGAAATCCCACCTAACCCCAATGTTTACCCTATTTCTTCTTCTATTGTCTATCCTTGCTCAAATGTAATCGAGACCTACTTTGATGAGGTTCTCAATGCTATTTTTCCTATCAATGAAATAAATGAAGATTTTGAGTATCTTGCTGTGAATTACATTAATTGTTTAGATTCTAATCAAACTCTTAATGATGATGATTTTGCGAATGAACAATTCTTAATCGATCTATATAAGGTTAATAACAAACAATATAATAGAGTTCAAGTTAATGAAGAAGAGACTGTTATTGTTAACCTCGGTTCTAGTAGCCAACTGCGCGAGATTAGGATAGGGGCTACCCTTGATTAGAATGAGCACACACAACTCAAAGAATTATTAAAGGGATTTGTGGATGTATTCCCATGGTCCTACGACGATATGCCCAATATTGATCCTGAAATAGCTCAACATGATATTCCCACTCTTTCAGATTACAAGCTAGTTAAATAAAAGCTGAGAAAGCTCCGCACCGAATGGTCACTCAAAGTCAAAGAAGAGGTGGTCAAACAGTTGAATGTGGGCTTAATTCGTGTGATCAAATATCCCACATGTCTAGCCAACATAGTGGTTGTACCGAAATTAGAAGGGAAAGTTAGGATGTGTGTAGACTACCGGGACTTGAACAAAACCTCTCCAAAGGATGACTACCCGCTACCCAATATTGACATGATCGTGGACAACATAGCCAGTTATGCTCTCAAGTCATTCGTCGATGGGTTTTTCGGGTACAACCAAATCAAAATACACCCATATCATCAAGAAAATGTCGCCTTCATCACCCCATAGGGAACCTTTTGCTACACTGTTATGCCATTTGATCTCAAGAATGCCGGGGCTTCCCACCAGAGGGCTGTCACAACCATCCTGCACGATTTGATTCACAAGGAAGTCAATGTCTATATAGATGATATGATTATCAAGTCCAAAACTAGAGAAGGTTATGTTTCTGCTCTTCGAAAGTTCTTGGAACGACTGCGACGATATCAGATGAGTTTCAATCCACAGAAATATGTCTTCGAAGTTACAAATAGAAAACTCTTGTGATTCATAGTCAGTAAAAAAGGGATAGAAGAAGATCCTACCAAGCTAAAAGCCATACTTGAGATGCCACCTCCCCGAACGTAGAAAGTTCGTGGTTTCCTTGGGAAATTGAAATACATCAGCCGGTTCATCAGCCAGCTAACCTCCATCTATGAACCGATTTTCAAACTCCTCCGAAAGGATTGAACTAAAATTTGGAATATGGCCTGCTAAGAAGCTTTTGACCGAATCAAACAATATATGACCCAACCTCCGGTTCTTATGACACCACATCCTGGTCTCCCATTGCTTCTATACCTAACCATAACTGATACTGCAGTTGGGGCTTTACTAGCCCAATACCTTGAGGATTCCCGTAAAGAAAGATCCATCTATTACGCCAGTCGCAAACTCGCCGGGTATAAAGTCAACTACACTGCTTTAGAAAAAGCATGTGTCGCGCTTATTTGGGTCACCCAAAAGTTACGACACTAAATGCTCGCCTTCCCCATTAAGCTTGTATCCTGAATGGACCCTATCAAGTACCTACTTGAGAAACTCGCCTTATCCAGCCGAATGGCTCGATAGTTGATGCTCCTAGTCGAGTTTGATATCATGTATGTCACATAAAAGCCATGAAAGGAAGAGCCATTTCTGAATACCTCGCTGACTACCCCATGGAAGAAGCTAATGTTTGGATCTTTGAATTCCCAGATGAAAACATCATCTGCGTTGCTCAAGATGACCTTCGATGGAAAATGTTCTTTGATGGAGTGACCAACAAAAAGGGATATGGCATTGGGATACTTCTGATCGCCCCAAATGATTCCCACACTCTCATCTCCATCAAATTGGATTTCCCTTGCACTAATAACATGACTGAATACGAGGCGTGTACGGTAGGCCTCAAAGTTTCTCTCCAGAAAGGTATCCAATGCCTAGATCTCTATGGGGATTCTTCCCTCATCATTAGTCAAGTGCTCAGAAAATGGAAAGTCAAGGACGGAAAAACTCCAACCATTTCATACCCACCTATAAGAACTAGCCTCCCAATTCCAAGACATCACCTTCCACTACCTACCTCGAGCAAAGAATAACCTAGCCGATGCCCTTGCTACCTTAGCCTCCATGGTAGACATGCCCGAAGGAATAACAATGGCCCCTTTCCTAGTCCAAAAGAAAAACAAACCAACCCACTGCTACCACATTGAGCTCATCACCAAAGAAGATCCCAAGCTAGCCAATTGCTAGTATTATGATATCTGGCACCTCCTCAAGCATAGTAGGTATCCTGAGGGTTCCAACAAGAAAGAACAGGAAACCTTCCGAAGACTGGTCGCCCAGTACATCATCCGTCACAAAGCACTGTTTAAGTGAAACTTCTACACTGCATCACAGGGACTGACATTGAAGAGGTAATATAAAAAATCCACAGCGGGGAATGCGGGCCCCACATTAATGGTCACATGCTTGCCAAGAAGATCATGAAACAAGGCTACTACTGGACCACCATGATTAAGGATTACACTGCTTGTGTCTGTAGATGACTTAAATGCCAATAGTTTTCCAACCTTCAACACTTCCCTCCGCAAGAATTATATAACCTGACTTCTCCCTGGCCGTTCTCCACTTGGGATATCAAAATTATAGGAAAAGTTACACCCAAGGACTCTAATGGGTGAGAGTTCATTCTAGTTGCCATTGATTACTTCACCAAATGGGTCGAAGGTGATTCATAGTCAGTTTTGAACGCCAAGAAAGTGGCAAAATTCATCAAGAAAAACATCATCTGCCGATATGGGGTCCCGCACGAGCTAGTGTCAGATAACCGGTTGCATTTCGAGGCAGAAGTCACATAAGTGGTCAACGAGTATGGGATCCAGAGACATAAATCTTCTCCCTACCGACCTCAAACCAATGGTGTAGTCTAAGCCTCCAACAAGAACCTCAAATCCATCATCAACAAGATGACCGAAAGCAGTCGAGATTGGGTCGACCGAATCTTATACGCCCTCTGGGGCCACAGAACCTCAATCCGAACCTCTACTGGGGCTACCACTTACTCTCTAGTATATGGGATGGAAGCAGTCCTACCGATGGATCTAGAAATACCCTCGTTATGCGTCATACTTGAAAGCAAGGTCAGTGAGGAAGACTGACATCAAACCCGTCTCGACGAGCTATCACTCTTGGACGAGAAGAGATTAAATGCGCTGTATCACATACAAGGGTACCATCATCGAATAGCACATTCATTTAATAAGAGAGTCAAGAACCGTGGTGTCCGAGAAGGGGATTTATCCCTCAAAGAAATAGTAGAGCCCATCTAGGACCCCAGAGGGAAATTCAAGCCCAATTGGAGTTGCCCATACATCGTCGAGAAAATCTTGTCCGGCGGTGCCGTTATGCTCACCAATCGAGAAGGAGAAGAGATGAATCGTCCAGCTAACTTGGATTATCTAAACAAGTTTTACCCCTAGTCCGAAATCTCAGCGTGCTACGACTCTTCTCACCTCCCTTCTATTCTTAAAAAAAAAAACTTCATTTCCCTCTACCCAGAACTACGCGGGCCTGATCCTCTGCAAAATCATTCTCGAAAAAATTAAAATTTTCAAAAATCCCCAGAGGTATGTTGGCAGCTCATACATCTTACATGAGCACGACCCTTTATTTTTCACAAAAAACTATTCTTTTCTTATCTCCTAGAATAACAGTTTATTATAACATATACTTGAACAAAAGGATTATGTATGCCTTAGCGATCGGTATAGACAATTCAAAATATAAAATTCATCAAAAGGCACAGCTGGATGATCAAAAACTTGTTTATTTCACTAATAAGAAATTATAGTGCAATTACATAAAGGAACGGATAACTCCCTTCCCCCTACCTTCCTAAAAAAGCCAAATAAATTCCCAAACTTATTCCACAGTAAAAAATAAACTCCCCCAAGAACCCTACCCACAACTACTATAGGAGCCTGCTCCATCATCGTCATCTACATCCTGACGTCCCCAAGCTTTCCCTCTCTGAATGGAGTACCGCAGACGCTCCATAAATCGATAAGCTCGAACCAATCTCGAAAAAACTACCATACCCCCTCTATAGTATCAGATAAAATAAGACACCTTTGTCCAGTCTCGACTAGTAACATCTTGATGACTACTCTTCTCCACAACCACTTCATATAATCCCCAGGGATGTGATAAACTCTCCCAGCAGACTGAGAGGGACGGGTCGACGGACGCCGACTCTCCCACAAAGAGCCAGGCCGCATGCGCATATGCTCTGTCAAATATTCTACCGAAAAGAAGTCTAGTGTCCGAGGTGGCACGATTTGCTCCCAGCCAAATTAGCACAGAAGCCGCCAAGGGAAATAAAAAGAGGTCTGTCTGAGACTAACCAGCCGGACATATGGGTGTTCTCCCAGTTTTAGAATAGGCAGCAGCTACCCCCACTAAGGCACTGACGAGTACAGATTTAGAGCCCCATGCTCCACGAACAAGTTCTCCGAGCTCTCAATATACAAACTCACACTGATGAAATGGCGAGAAAAGAAGTTTGGTACAGTCGATAAAGGGTATTTCAGAGGAGTCACCAGGCGGAATCTTTCAGACAACCACATGAACAACATCACTGGGCTACCCCTCAGAAAGTCAGAACGACCTTCTCGCCAGGAATCTAGGCCATTTAGAGTCTCCACCAGTATCACCGCCGTAGGATTACGACGGTAGGACATCTATAAAGTAATAGCTATAAGTTATGGGTCCACCAGCAGCTCCGCTCCCCTGGCCACCAGCAACAATTTTGAAACCAAGCCCAGAACGACGGCTCCGGCATATCCAGCATCACCAACCTTCTGTAAATGCACAGACCGCAGCACCACCGAAAGAGATATTATACCTCCAGCCACCAGTGATCTTCTCACCGAGGATGAAATACAAAGAAACCCAACTAACAAATCCCTGGGAGAATGAGAAAACTCAGGTAGTGCCACAGGAACACTGGGATTTATCCCCAGCATGAAAGAAAATTCCTCATAGGTGGGACAAATCTCATCCAACCTGAAGCGAAAGACATGATCCTCGGAATACCAAAACTCGACAGCCACCATCAGCATATTCCACTTTATGGGCCGATTGTGCCATAAAGAAACTCGACGCATGTTGTAAGCATAGTAGTCGATGTTATAAAAGCACATCGCCTCCAAAGTCTCTAGGTAGTTGGAAAACTCAATGCTACCAGGGAGAGCCATATCACATAATAAGAAAGTCAGGATGTGAAGGTGTGATGAAAACACTCCACCCTTACCCCTTTTCATACTTGAAAACCCCCACGAAAGACATAACCCCTGCAGAAATCGAAGGAAATCCTGCCCCATAAGGTAGCTAAGGA
This sequence comes from Sambucus nigra, assembly GCA_949130495.1. Lineage (NCBI taxonomy): Eukaryota > Viridiplantae > Streptophyta > Magnoliopsida > Dipsacales > Adoxaceae > Sambucus > Sambucus nigra. The sequence goes on from OX422221.1 coordinate 106,782,147, forward strand.
TGAAGAGGGTACCAATCAAAGCTTTGAATTGATGGGACTGGACTGACCTGCCGATAGGCAGGACAAGGTGCTTGCCGATCGGTAACCCCCTATTTTTAAAAATTTTCCTTTTTCCTCTTTTGTCAAAATTAGAAAACCCAATGAAAATAAATTGATATTCTCAACTGAATTTCCAAATCCCCTTTCATATTTATAAATAAAACTTTCCTTCAAAATACCAAAAACATTTCTTTTTACGGTCTCAACAGCAAAGTAAAAAGCGCATTTGCATGCATTCAATCATTCAGCATTAACAGAAAATAATGAAAAAACCTCATTGAATTACATAGATATGTTTCTGTGTTACATTATTTTTGCAGGAAAATAAAGAAAAGAAAAAAAACAACGGGACTCAACCTGAACCCACATTCATTCTCTCTCTCTCTCTCTCTCTCACTTACCCTTTCCCCTCTCTCTCCTAAGAGCTTCCACCCATGCGATGCACTCTCTTTCCCCTGCGGCGAGATGACACACCATCTCTACTCAAACCAGACTCCTCCCCGAATGAGGCCGATGGAACCAAGCAAGAAGGAATAGGAACTGACACCCTCCACACCATGCCGACCGGCACCCCCTTAATATCTCGTTGAGAAATTTCCAGAAAATACCAGAAGACCCTGAAAAATCCTCAAAAAATTCCTAAAAATCTTGAAAAGAATTTAGAACATTTTCACCAAGAAAATTTCTCACTTCCTCAAGCAGAACCCCTATTTCCCCAGCAAAACTCTCAAAATCCAAGTGAATCTCTCCTCGACAACGTACCCAGAGGACCTCCAAAATATCCAAAACTTCAAGATCATCTCCTATTCCCCAAAGGTCTCAAAGTTCCCCCATAAATACATCCAAAACCTGGACCACCTAATCACTTCCCCAGCATCAAATTGGATGTTTCCCCGGTAAAGTCTCTAAAAGACATGAGGATTTCCCCAGCAATCGGCTCCCCAGCTCAAATAAAAACTACAAGGTAATTTCCCTGATAGAGTTCCCCGAGAACATCACACTTAAGCCTTCAGAATTGGCTTCGACCCGCGGAATTGGTCATCTCAACTTAAGCCCTCAGAATTAGCTTTGACTAGCAGAATTGGTCGTCTAAACTTAAGCCCGCAAAATTGGCCATCTCAACTTAAGCCCCATAAAATTGGCTTCGACCCACAGAATCGGTCACCCTCATCTTAAGCCCTCAGAATTGGCTTCGACCCGCAGAATTGGTCATTTTAAACTTAAGCCCGTAGAATTGGCTTTGAACCACATAATTGATCATTTTAAAGCCCCCAGAATTGGCTTCGACCCGCAGAATTGGTCATCTCAATTTAAGCCCGCCGAATTGGCTTCGACCCACATAATTGGTCATCTCAATTTAAGCCCGCATAATTGGCTTCGACTCGCAGAATTGGTCATCTCAATTTAAGCCCATAGAATTGGCTTCAACCCACAAAATTAGTCATCTCAATTTAAGCCTGTAGAATTGTCTTCGACCCGTAAAATCGATCACCCTCATCTTAACCCCTCAGAATTGGCTTTGGCCCGCAAAATTGGTCATTTCAAAGCCCGCAGAATTGGCTTCGACCCGCAGAATCGTTCACCCTCATCTTAAGCCCATAGAATTGACTTCGACCCACAGAATCAGGTCACCCTCATCTCAAGCCCTCAGAATTGGCTTCGATCCGCAGAATTGGTCATCTCAACTTAAGGCCTCAGAATTGGCTTCGACCTGCAGAATCGGTCACCCTCATTCCTAAGACCTCAGAATTAGTTTCGACTCGCAGAATTAGTCACCCTCATCAAGCCCTCAGAATTGGCTTCGACCCCGCAGAATCGCTCATCCTCATCCTTAGGTCCTCACAATCGACCTCAACCCTCTGGTCATCCTCTTTCAAAGGCATCATGTGGTGTCTATTTGATGACTATTATTTATTCCAAACTCACCCATTGAGGGGATCTATAGACACCCCATTCTAATACGCCATAACTTCTCCTTAGGTCCCTAGCACCTCTCTTCATCATTTTAAACCTAAGTCATACGCCGGGTACTGACCTAAAGGCCATCGAGCACTCCCAGGCTCCGTTTGACCAAAATTCAAACTCTTTATCTCGACTAAGACTGAATGAATCTTAAAGGGAACTGAAACCCCTTTCCAACGGTCCATCCCGTGCATGATTCTGACTTACAGTACGGACGAATGACCCGTTTTCCCCTGAAACTCGATCAGGAGGTCACGGGATGCTCCCAGGCTCCATTTGACAAAAGTCAACTCTTCATATCAACCAATACTAAATCAATCTTCTAAGGGTACTGAAACCCCTTTCCAACGGTCTGACCTGTGCATGATTCTGACTTACGGTACGGACGAACGATCCGTTTTACTTTGAAAGGTCACCGAACATTTCTAGGCCCTGATTGACCAAAGTCAACTCCCCAAACCGAGTCAAACTTTTTTGAATCGAAGTACAGCTCCTAACCTTTCTAACAGTCCGCCTCATGCTCGATTCTGACTTACCATACGGACAAACGATCCATTTGTGTCCGACGATTCCCCATCTAAAGGATCGATAAATGCTTTCGAGCCACATTTGAACCAAATATAACTCTCAAACTCGGGAGAAGTCCCAAAGACTTTCGAAGGTCTCTGAAGTACCTTTCCAATGGTTCACCCCGTGTGCAATTCGGATCAACGGTTCGCGCTCTATGATCGATTTTTTGAAGGAACCTTAGAGAGACTGCCAAACGACAGGTTTCAAACCATGCCTATCGGCAGTGTGCCTAAACACACCTGCCGATTGGCAGGACCAGGGCTATACCGATCGAAAATGCCCCAGAAATATAAAAATTAGGACCTAACCTCAATTCAGGGGGAGGAAGATCTGAAAACCTATCACTCTCAGCAAGCTCAGAAAACCCATCTCGAAGTCAGCGTGATTTCCACATCCAAATCGCTTTCCAACCTTCACTTTTCATCATCATTTTCATCAAACTTGGTGAATCAAGTACCCTCCATCATCACCCAAGTGCAAGGGTTGCTCTCCAACATCCAAGATCAAACTCAAGATCTTAAAGATGGTCCAACTTTCTCAACTCTCTCTTTAAATTCCCTTAAATTCACATTAATTTGTTTTATTACTTAGCACTTTTATTCTCTCATCTCACATATCCTAATATACTTTTTATTTAGTATTATTGCACATCTCTTATTTTCATATAAATAAAACCCAAAAAGTAAGAAAAAGAGGGTTTGCTCGTAAATTCCAAACGGGAATTCTCACACTTTTCTTACGACTAAAACACTTTTTTACACACACACACACACACACACACACACACACACACACACACACAAGATAAGTCATCGATTGGATTTATGGGATAAATCCCATCCCTCATTTTGCATACGAATTACGTGGACTTTGATGCCTCTATAGGCTACGTACGCGTCTAGGGGTAAAATCCGAGACTCGAGTCCTTTTCCTACTTTTTTTTTCTATTTTTCCTATATTCTTTAAACTTAATTCTCTTAGACTCTCTATATACATATATTTGTTCTTAGTGGCGCATTATCCCGCATGCGTTATCATTCCCTTATAATGATAAACGCTAGGATAATTGCGTAAATCCTATTTTCTAATATTACTTTTAGGAACATTCATACGGATGACTCGCTTTATCTCTTCCATGCTACAAGTTGATGATTCCTATCTTCGCTATATATACACATGCACACATATCACGGGGAAATAAAGGAAAATAGAAATAACCCTTGAGAGACCGCAAGGGCGGAAGGGGTGCCTAACACCTTCCCATTTCATAACTTAGCCTCCGGACCCTTTTCGAATCATTTTGGTTTCGTATGTATCAGTATGTCTTTAGATGTTGTCCTTCAGGATTGCTCCCTTTTTTTTTTTTATCTGTTTTGAGTAAAATAGATTGTCGACTCCGTCTCTCTAGATTTTTCACCTCATCACCGACGTCGGTCGAAGCCCTCCCGAGAGGGATGTGTGGGACCAAGATCCTCTCTAGACGAAGGGGACACCCCCCTCTTCTTTGTCTCTCCCACTAAGAGGATCGGAAGGGATGTCCATAGTGGCGACTCCGCTGGGGAATTTTATTTTGAGGGCTAGACTCTATTTACATGGGTGTTATATTTGTTTATATTTTCCCCCATTTTGCATGTTCCCCTTTAGTATTCATATGCACCTCATGCTTATGCTTCTATTCACACACTTGTAGAAAATTCTCCATGTACACTTCACACCACGTGCACCTAGGATCACATATATCCCCATGTTGCACGCATCACCCATCCATACTTGGTATACCACTGGTACTCGTAGTTTGCTCCCTGTTGGGCATGATCAAGAAAGATACTCTCATAAGATACGTCGTCCAGGAATTTTTTTTGAACGCAAACATGACACGCTATGACAAGGATTTATTTATCTAACATAAACACGACCCATATAAAACATGACACGACATGGTTTTAGAAATTTAACACTACGTTAAACATAAATAGACATGAATAAAAACATGATTAATGCGACAAGATATATTCACACTACTAATACGACTCATAATTTTGACACGACACGACTTCGTGTAAAAAAAACCAACATGATCACGACTTATCGTGTTAGTTTTTGATCAATTGTGTTTCGTATTATTTTGTGTTTTCATATCATTTATATATTTTCTTCCCCTACTTCTATCATATAAATAATATTTATTTAATGTAAATTGACAAATTATTACATGATATTCGTGTGTGCCAAGGCAATGACAATTTAGTTACACTCTTTTCCATATTTTATCTCTCACCTGCATCTATAATTGATTCTCCATAATAATATCCAAGGTAACATAAATGACATCTATACCTGGTAAAGTTTTCCTCAAACTACGAAGGAGTCGAATGCCTTTTTAATTAATTATCTTTTCGAATAGTCTACACACATGCTCAAAACAGGACTAAAAGAAAAACCCCTATATAATGAGTATACTATCGCCGATTAAATGCTATAAGTGTTTGCATATGTGAAACTCTCTCCTAAAAAATCCAATTGGAAGACGAATTCATGTGCGCCCCTTTACTCATTAAGAACAGATAGTGGAAAGAAGATTGTCTGCTTTGAAATATAGGGTTAATTGCTAATAATGTTGAAATTGTCAACATGATCAAACATATCATCACCCTCAAGAGGTTACGAACTTTCGTTTATAATAGGATTTTAGCGGACTGATCTGCAATCACTTATGGCATGTTTTGAACTAACAAATCATGGATTGAGTATCCACTTAGAGCGACGTATGTGATGATAATTATTAATTAAGATTCCATTAATACGATCTATAGAGTCATGCATACCAACACCGATGGTGTTCAATTTCCCTTTCCCGAAGTAACAGGTGATTCTCATTCTTTTATCTTTATTTTTGTCCAATTTAAAATGGGGTCATTTAGACAAAATCCCCAATTTGGTAATAGGATATTTGGAAATTCATGATTTTAGACTGGGTCACGGGCCAACATGACATGCCATAATAGTTGTTTTTAATGCGAACATGACACGACAACGTCTTTTTATCTAACATAGACACAACCCTCTTAAAACATGACATGACTCAATTTAATAAATTTAACACTAAATTAAACATAAATAGACATGATGACCTAAATAAAAACGCGATTAACTCCATAACATATATTAACACTACTAACATGACTCATAATTTTGACACAAACAAGTCACGACTTCGTGTAAAAAAGTACAACACGAACACGACTTAATGTGTCAATTTTAGGTAAATTGCGTGTTGTATTATTTTGTGTTTTGGCATCATTTACAAATTTCCACCTTGACTTCTTTTATATAAATCGACATTTATTTCATGTAAATTGACAAATTTTTGCATGATATTTATGTGTGACAAAGGAATGACAATTTACTAAAATAATATATATATATATATATATATATATATATTGTATTTTATGAGGGGTGTACTCTTTTCCACATTTTATCTCTCACCTACATCTATAGTTAATTATATATAATTAATTCTAAGGTAATATAAAAGGCATCTATACCTGGTATTCTCTTTTCGCATAGTCTAAACACAGGCTCAAAACAAGACAAAAACAAAACCCCCTCTATAACGAGTATACTATCGCTGATAAAACCCAATAAATGTTTGCATGTGTAAAACTCTCTCCTGAAAAATCCAATTGGAGGACAAATTGTAGTGCACCCCTTTTCTAATTCAGAACAGACATTGCAATGTAGGTTGCCAATTTTGAGATATAAGGTTATTGATAATAACGTTGACATTGTGAAAATTTTAAAACGAATCATCACCCTCAAAATTGGTTCACAATAGGAATTTGGCGGACATATATGCAATCATTTATTGCATTTATTGGACCTGCAAGTCGTGGATTGAGAATCCACTTGGAGGTCCATATTTTTGATGATTATGAATGATGCCATTCACGCAATCCATAGAGTCATACATGCCAGCGCCAAAGGTGTTCAATTTCCCATTCCCAAAGTAGCAGGTTATTCTAATTCTTTCATCTGTATTTTTGTCTAATTTAAAATTGTGTCATTTGAAAAAATCATAATTTAATAATACAATATTTGGAAATTCGTGATTTTAGATAGCGTTACGGGCCGAAATGACATGCCAAAACAAATTTTTCTTCGAATGCGAACCCAACACAATATGACAGGGATTTTTCATCTAAAATAATCACGACCCACGTAAAACATGACATGACGTGATTTACAAAATGTAACACTTAATTAAACAAAATACACATGATAACCCGAATAAAAACACAATTAGCGTGACGAGATATATTAACACTACTAACACGACTAATAATTTTGACCCGAACACGACACGTCTTCATGCAAAAAAAAAAAACTATATAAACATGACTTAGAGTGCCAATATTATAAAAGGAATCTATATCAGATAAAGTTGTCCTCAAACTACAAAGGAGATGAATCCCTTTATATTAATTCTCTTTAGAATAGTCTAAACACAGGCTCAAAACAGGACATAAACTAAAACCCCTCTATAACGAGTATACTATCTCTGTCAAAACCCTATAAAAGATTGCATCTGTATAAATCTCTCCCGAAAATCCCAAATGGAGGACGAATTCAACTACTCCCCTTTTCTAATTTAGACTAGACAGGGCAATGCAGATTGCTAGCTTTAAAAGATAGGGTTAACATCTAACAACATTGACATTATCAACATTATCAGACATATCCCCACCCTCAACACGTTGAGAATTTTTATTTGCTATATGATTTTACCGGAAAGATAAAAAATAATTTATAACATCTATTGGACCTGAAAGTCGTGGATTGTGTAGACACTTGGAGGGCCATATGTGGTGACAATAATTATGAATGATACTACCCATACAATCCATAGAGTCATGCATTCAAGTGCGAAAGTGGTTCAATTTCCCATTCCTGAACGAGCAAGTGATTCTCATTCTTTTATCTATGTTTTTGTCCGATTTAAAACACTATCATTTTGGCAAAAACCCCAATTTGATAAGACGATATTAATAAATTCGTGATTTTAGACTAGATCACAACCGATATGATATTCCTCAATACTTAAAAATAAATAGATAGCTTTTAAATCTAACATAAACACGACCCACATTAATCATTACATGACATGATTTCGTCAATTTAACACTAAATTGAACATAAATACATTGGATAACCCAGAAAAACACAATTAACGTGACAAGATATATTGTCACTACTAACACAACTCATAATTTTGGCCCAAACATGATACGACCTTGTGTAAAAAAACTCGACATGAACATGACTTAGTGTGTTAAATTTGGGTCAATATTGTGTCTTATAATTTTGTGTTTTCGTATCATTTATAAAATTTCCACCCCTACTTCTTTCATATAAACCGACATTTATTTCATGTAAATTGACAAAGTTTTCATGATATTTGTGTGTGCTAAGGCAATGCCAATTACTTTTAAGGCAATGACAAATTTTTTCATGATATTCGTGTCTTATAATTTTTCATTTTTTCATGATGTGTATATATATATATATATATATAATGAGGGGTGTACTCTTTTTTGCCATATTTTATCTCTTATCTTCATCTATAATTACTTTTAAGGTAATATGAAAGACATCAATACCTAGTAAAGTTATATTTAAACTGAAAAGGAGTTGAATAACTTTATAATTAATTTTCGTTTTGAATTCTCTGAACACTGGCTCAAAACAATAACAAAACAAATCCCCTCTATGATGAGTATAATATCTCTGATAAAACCCTATAAATGTTTGCATCTCTAAAACTCTCTCCTAAAAAATCCAAGTGGAGGACGAATTCTAGTGTGACCCTTTTTAATTCAGAACATACAGTGCAATGAAGATTGCCAGTTTTAAGACAAAGGCTTAGTTTCTAATAACGTTAACATTGTCAACATCATCAAACATATCATAACCCCTAATAGGTTCCGAACTTTGGTTCGTAATGGACTTTGGTAGACATATCTGCAATTATTTATGGCATGTATTGGACTTGAAAGTCATTGATTGAGTATCCAGTTGGAGGTCCGTATGTGGTGATGACGATTATTAATGATACCATTAATATAATCCATAGAGTCATGCATGGCAGTGAAGAAGGTGTTCAATTTATCATTCCCGAAGGAGTAGGTTATTCTCAGTCTTTTATCTATATTTTGTCCAATTTTAAATAGTGTCATTTAGACAAAAACTCCAATTTGATAATACAATATTGGAAATTCATGATTTAGGATTGGGTCATGGGCCGCCAGGACATTCCAAAGTAGTTTTTTTTAATGCGAAAATGACATGACACGACCAAGTGTTTTTTATCTAACATAAGCACGACCCACATAATCATAACGTAACATGATTTCATAAATTTAATAATAATTAAACAAAAATAAACATGACAAACCAAATAAAAACACGATTATCACGACAAGATATATTGACACTACTAGGACGATTCAAAATTTTTACCGGAACATCAACACGGCTTAACGTGTCAATTTTGGTCAATTGTGTGTCCTATCAATTTGTGTTTTCATATATTTTACAAAATTTCCACCATCACTTCATTCATATAAGTCGATATGTATTTCATGTAAATTGTTTTTTTTCATGATATTCGCCTGTGCCAAGGCAGTGACAAATTGGTTAATAATATATATCGTATTTAATGAGGGTTGTAGTCTTTTCCATATTTTATCTATTATTTACATCTATAATTAATTATAAGGTGATATAAAAGGAATCAACACCGATAAATTTGTTCTCAAACTGCAAAGGAGATGAATCCCTTTATAATTAATTATCTTTTTGAATATTCAAAACACATGAACAAAACTGGACAAAAACAAAACCCCCTTTATAACGGGTATACTATCGCCGATAAAACCCAATAAATGTTTGCATTTGTATAAATCTCTCCCGAAAATCCCAAATGGAAGACGAATTCCACTGCGCCCCTTTCCTAATTCAAAATAGATAAGGCAATGATGATTGTGAGGTTTGACTGATAGGGTTAATTTCTAATAACACTGACATTATCAACATTATCAGACATATCATCACCCTCAACAGGTTGTGAACTTTGATTTTCTATAGGACTTTGGCGGACAGCTAAACATTAATTTATGGCATGTATTCGAGTTGCAAGTCGTGGATTGAGTAGAACTTTGAGGGTTGTATGTGGTGATGATGTTATGAATGATACAATCCATACAATCCATAAAGTCATGCATGCAAGCATCGAAGTTGTTTAATTTCCCATTCTTGAACGAGCAAGTGATTCTCATTCTTTTATCTATATTTTTGTCCAATTTAAAATACTGTTATTTTCACAAACCCCCCAATTTGATAGTACTATATTTATAAATTCGTGATTTTAGACTGGATCACGACTAACATGATTAGCCATAACAATTTTTTTAACACAAACATGATATGACACGACACAACAAGTTTTTTTTATCTAAGATAAACACGACCCACATAAATCGTTAGACAACATGATTTCGTAAACTTAACACTAAATTAAACATACATGGAGAGGATAATAAAAAAACACGATTAACGTGACAAGATATATTAGCACTACTAACATGACTCATAATTTTGATCCAAACACATTATGACTTTTTGTAAAAAACACTCAACATGAACATGATTTAGCGTGTCAATTTTGGGACAATATTGTGTCGTATCATTTTGTGTTTTTGTATCATTTATAAAATTTCCACCCACACTTCTTTCATATAAAAGACATTTATTTCATGTAAACTGATAAATTTTTTCATGATATTCTATGTGTTAACGCAATGACAATTTAGTTAAATAATATATATATATATATATATATATATATATATATATATATATATATATATATATATATATCGTATTTAAAGAGGGGTGTATTCTTTTTTACCATATTTTATCTCTCATCTACATAAATAATTACTTCTCTATGATTGATTCTAAGGTAATTTAAAAGGCATCAATACTTGGTAAAGTTGTCCTCAAGTTGCAAAGGAGTTGAATCCATTTATAATTAATTCTCTTTTTGAATAGTTTGAACACTGGCTCAAAACTGGAACAAAACAAAATGCCTCTATAACGAGTATAATATCTCCCATAAAACCTTATAAATATTTCCATTTGTAAAACTCTCTCCGAAAAAATCCAAATGGAGGACATATCCCGGTGTGCCCCTTTTCTAATTCAGAATAGACAATGTAATGCAGATTCCAAATTTTAAGACAAAGGGTTAGTTTCTAATAACATTAACATTATCAACATCATCAAACATATCATAACCCTCAATAGGATGCGAACTTTGGTTCGCAATGGGACTTTGGCGGATAGATCTATAATCATTTAAGGCATGTATTGGACCTTAAGTCATTGATTGAGTATCCACTTGGAGTGACGTATGTGGTGATTACAATTTGTAATGATAACATTCCTATAGTCCATAGAGTCATGCATGCTAGTACCAAAGGTGTTCAATTTCCCAGTCCGGAAGGAGAAGGAAATTCTCATTCTTTTATCTATATTTTTGTCCAATTTAAAATATAGTCATTTAGACAAAAAAAAACCAATTTGATAATATGATATTTGAGAATTCATGATTTTAGACTAGGTTACGGGCCGACATGACATACCATAACAAAAAAAAAATCGACGTGAACACGACCCGACACGATAAGTTTTTTCTATAAAACATAAACACAACCCACATAAACACATCACATGACATGATTTCATAATTAAACACTATATTAACCATAAATAGACAGGATAACCCGAACAAAAACAAGATTAACGAAATAAGATATAATAACACATTGACATGGCATATAATGTTGGCACGAACATGACACAACTTCCTAAAAAATACCGACATGAACGTGACTTAGCGTGTTAATTTTGGGTCAATTGTGTGCTATATCATTTTGTGTTTTCGTATCCTTTACGAAATTTTGACCCCTACTTATTTCATATAAATCGACATTTATTTCATGTAAATTGACAATGTTTTCCATGATATTCGTGTGTGCCAAGGCAATGAAAATTTAGTTAAATAATATATAATCCGTATTTAATGAGGGGTATACTTTTTTCCATATTTTATCTCTCATATGAATCTATAATTAATTCTAAAGTGATATAAAAGGCATCTATATGTGGTAAAGTTGTCCACAGACTACAAGGGTGCCAAAGCCCTTTATAATTAATTCTCTTTTTTAATAGTCAAAACACAAGCTCAAAACAAGACCAAAATAAATGGAGGACAAATTCCACTGCGCCCCTTTTCTAATTTAGAACATATAGTGTTATGCAGATTGCCAACTTTGAGACATAGGGTTAATTGTAATAACGTTGACATTGTCAACATTACCAAACATGTCATCAGTCTGAACAGGATGCGAACTTTGGTTCACAGTAGGACTTTGGTAGATAGGTCTGCAATCATTTATGGCATGTATTGGACCTCTAAGTCGTGGAATGAGTATCCACTTGGAGGGTCGTATGTGGTGATGATGATTATAAAGGATTCCAATTAAACAATCCATTGAGTCATGCATGCCAATGCCGAAGGTATTCAATTTTCCATTCCCAAAGAAGATGGAATTTAATTTTCTTTTATCTAGGTTTTGTCCAATTTAATATAGTGTCATTTAGATAAAACCCCAATTTAATAATACGTGATATTTGGAAATTCGTGATTTTAGACTAGGTCATGGGCCGACATAACATGCTACAACAAATCTTTTTTAATCGCAAACACGACACGACACGACACGACATAGCTTTTCTATCTAACATAAACACGACCCACATAAAACTTGACAAAACATTATTTAATAAATCTAAGACTAAATTAAATATAAATAGACATGATAACTTGAATAAAAACATGATTAACGCAACAAGATATTTTAGGACAGCAAAAGACTCATAATTTTGACACGATTTCGTGTAAACAAATCCCAACATGAAGGCGACTTAGCGCATCAACTTTGGGTCAATTGTGTTCTGTGCCATTTTTTGTTTTCATACCAATTACAAAATTTCCAGTCCCACTTCGGTCATATAAATCGATATTTATCTCATGTAAATTGACAATTGTTTATGATATTCATGTGTTCTAGGGCAATGACAATTTCGTTAAATAATACATAATCCATATCTAATGAGGGGTGTATGTAACAACCCTCGCTTTTGGGAGGCTAATTTTATATTAATTTTACCGTATGAGGTAATTATATAAAATGTTGGAACTGGAGTAAATATTAATTAAATGAGATAGAAGTTAATATTTACTGGAATGTTGCATATTTACCGTATGTGTAGGTAAATATCCTCATGTTGCATGTTTTATAGTGTCTTGTGCTTTAAATGACACCTTGGTTTAAATTGAAATCGGAACTTGACATAATTTATAAAATTACCGGATGCCATTTTAGAGGGCGTTGTTAGTCCCGGAATGTGCAAGACAGTTAAAATAAGTGTCATATTGCATTTTTATATTTCGGGCACTTTTACCTGGTTTTGACTTAAATGCGTATTTGGGAGTCATTTTAATGTGGTATTAACCACTTAAGTTGGGAGACTTGTGTTAAGACCCAATTTTTAGTCTTCTAAATTCCTTAATTTCCCTATTATTTGTCTTAAACATAGAGAGAAAAGGAGATAAAGAGAGAAGAAGAGAAAAGTGGAAAAAGAAGAGAGAAATTGGAGATTGAAGAGTGGGATTGCATCTACCACAAAGAAATCTGAGATTTCAACTCTAAGGAAAGTTTTCTACTTGCTAATATATGGTTTAAGATGATTAATTTGTATGATAGTTGTGTATTTGCATTTGTGGATCAAAAATGGAATTTATGGGATTTAAACCCTAATCTTAGTTTTTAATGATAAAATTGTGGATTATATTGGTTATTTATCTTGTAGGACGATTTGGGGTAGTTTAATGTTCTTGGTTGTGTATAAAAATGGAAGATATTTAGGATTTGGGGAAATTTAGGGTTCATAACCCGTATCCCCATTCTTGGCCAAATCGCAAGGGCGAATCGATTCGCTAAGGGGTCATCCTACAGGTTTGCAAACCCGAATCGATTAGGGTTAAGGCCGAATCGATTCGGCTGATGCATAATGTTGGATTTTTCCTCCGAATCGATTCACTTTTGGGCAAATCGATTCGCTGCCTGGGGCCAATCGATTCGGCCCTTGGGCGAACCAATTCGGAATCAGGCTGTTTTTGAGTTATTTTTCTATCTCAATTTTTATTCTTTTTCTTTAGGCTTAGGACCTAGGAACCTTCTTGTATGAAGTAAACTTAGAGTTCTAGAGTCCTAGATGAGAACGTGTGTGCTCGCGTTCAATTAAGAAATAATATAATAAATACCCTTTTTAACCCAAAATAACCCTAAGCATGCAACTAGGTGTGATTGAAACAATATGAAATTATGCCAGAATTATTGAACACACAAAGTTAAGGAAAAATCCCCCAAAGGGGCAAAACCATTTGTATATTCACTATAATTTGTAAAAGAAGCGGCTTACAATCGGATTACACTGAAATACAAGTTTTTGACTAAGAATTACCCGCAGGCATCGGATTCTGTAGTCGCGGCTGGAAGAATCCCTTTCCAGTAGGGCAGCAATGAAGAGGAAGGAGCGGTCCACTTCACAAGGGTTGAACAACAGCAATGGTGTTCTTGGGTTACCAAACTTGATTCACATAGATATGGAAGATGTGTGAATCTAAAAAGCTAGAATCATAGGACTCAATAGGTGAAGACTTTAGGGTTGATATGCTCTGAAAATCGTTGAAAAGTCTTAGCACAACTACTTCCCGTAGTGGGATTAAATAGGAGAACTTGAGCCCTAAAATTCGGAACATGATCTGAACACGATCTATTTAAAATTATCCTCGTCGGATCTGTCCGGTATCTTTAGGCGGATCGGTCCGGTGACATCGGATCGATTCCTTTTTGAAGGCGGATCAGTCCGGTTGGCATCGGATCGGTTCGGCTTTTTGGCATCATCGGTTCGCTATGGATCCGGGGTATACTGGCCTCACCTCAGCAAGCGGATCGGTCCGGTCTCTTTAGGCGGATCGGTCCGAAGGAACCAGATCGGTTCTTTTATCTCGGCCGGATCGGTCCGGTCTGATCCCTGATTCCTTTTCTGCCTTTAATATTCGGATTCCGTTGATGGGCGTATGATTTCTTGAATTTTCTCAACGGTGTAACGGCGTACGACATATAAAATGATTATGGACAAAAATGTCCTTACAAATCTCCCCCTATGTCTATGCCGATACATACATAAAAACAAACATCCGAAATATCAATCATAAAAAATTTCCTATATAAATCTACCCTTCCATGAACCCAAAACTGAAAGAGTACAAGTGAATAAGACTGCATCGTTTGATCTTCAAATCTTCAGGAAACTCAAATCTTTTCTCATCAGGGTGTGTAATTTAGTGATCATCAATGTAGTACCTACACACATGAGATAAAGCAAAATACCAAGTGACATATCGAGTTTGAAATGAGATAAACATATATGCAAATTTATGAACAGACTCAATAAATCTCCCCCATAATAAGATGATACATTCTCCCCCTTTTTATGATGTCCCCAAATAGACAAATGAGAGAAATAAATCAAATAAGAAAATGCGGGGTGTCACCAGGATAAAATCACACCATGAATGAACACAAAGCAACCAAGTCGATGATAGCGTAAATGAAGAGGTGTGATCAAAATTCGATAGGAAAATCAAAGCATACAAACATGACATATGTGCACGATGAATATTGGATATTCCTAACAAATGAACTCAAATGCTTCCTTTGGTGTAAAAGATTGGAAATATAAGACATTGACTATATCAAATCTACAAATCAAAGCTCAAAGTGATTTCTACACCAATAACGTCCAAAATGATTTTCATGCTTTTTCAGGACTTTCAAGGAAGTGCAAACCCATTTTTCAATCTCCAACCAAACTCCCTCAGATTTATATTTTGAAGAGAGGAATACTAAATTCTCAAACTTTGGAGAATTGGGTGAAACCTAAATGGCCCATATTTGGCATGAATTGTTTTTTATTGCCTTATCAATTTTTTCGGGCTCTTTTAACCTCTTAGGACCTCGGATATTAAAATTCCTCCATTTTTTAGGTCCATTTTAACGGTGGCTTTTGCGCAAAGGATAGTAATCAACTTTCGCAGCCCCTCCCCGTTATGAAAATATACACATAGTCTCACCAAAACGGTTTTTACATGCAATCCAATCTTGTCAAGTTTTATCGCATATTGTATATTGTATAGACAGAATTGAGATAGAAACACTCAAGCCAATATGTGATAGACAAGTGCAATAATCAAATATAGCCGTGCATGTGTGCAATAAAGGATATAGGAGTCAAACATGTAGGAAGATATCACTAATTACATCTCAAGGACTCCAATCAATGTTAAGCACAAGGATGAAATGATGTAGCCTCTCAAATCTCTATAAAACAGTCACATGGATAAATGGAATGAAGTTGACTTGGCTATCATAAATGCTCACCCACAAAAGAAGCAAAACAGAAAAATCTTTTTGGTCTTTTTCAAAAATTTTATCAAAATAAAATCTTTTTGTATATTTTTTTTAAAAGAAATATAAACAGCAAAAAGAATAAATACAAGCTGTACAACTAAGCGATGGTACATATAAACAGACTAGCAATAGGAAGCATATGATATGAACATGAAGAAGCATCCTATACTAGACAGAGACCAACCCCTCAGTCAACTGTGCAAATCCCCAAAGACTTCCTAAGACTCTCAAATCTAAGGGCATCTAAAGGTTTCGTGAAAATGTCGGCTAACTGACGGTCGGTGGGAACAAAACTCAGGGATACGACTTTCTCTTCAACTAACTGACGTATAAAGTGCTCACGTATCCTGATGTGTTTTGTGCGCGAATGCTGAACTGGATTGCGGGATATGTGTATCGCGCTCGTGTTATCACAGGAAATGGTCATGGTGTCCTATGATATCCCATAATCCTCCAGCATTTGCTTCATCCACAAGAGTTGTGTGCAACAACTCCCGGCGGCTATGTACTCAGCCTCCGCAGTGGATAAAGAGATGGAATTTTTCTTCTTGCTCAGCCAGGAGACAAGAGCAGAACCAAAATAGAAACACCCACCAGAAGTTCTCCTACATCCATCTACATCCCCAGCCCAATCGTCATCCGAATAGGCGGACAGACGATCATCGGTATCAAAGGAATACCAAATCCCGTATGAGAGAGTCCCACTTACGTATTTAATAATACGTTTTAGAGCAAGTAAATGTGACTCTTTTGGGGATGCCTCATAACGCGCACAGACTCCAACACTAAAGGCGATGTCGGGACGACTGGCAGTCAAGTAGAGAAGACTACCTATCATACTCCGATATAAGGTTTGCTCTATGTCCTTGCCTGAAGTGTCCTTACTAAGCTTGGTAGTGGTACTCATAGGTGTACGAGTATGCTTAGCGGAGTCTAAACCAAATTTCTTCACTAGGTCTCTATAGCATATTTGGATTGGGAGATGAACATCCCATCCTCTAGCTGACGAACCTGGAGACCAAGGAAGAATGTAAGCTCACCAACCATGCTCATCTCAAACTCACTTTTCATCTCCTCCTCAAAGTGGTGAGCATGCTGGGAGCATGTGGATCCAAAGACTATGTCGTCCACATAGACTTGGGCAACCAAAATAGCACCGTCATCTCTCCTGACGAACAACGTTATATCTACTCCCCCTCTCTTGAAGCCACGAGCTAAGAGATAGGAAGTAAGCCTCTCGTACCAAGCACGGGGTGCTTGCTTCAAACCATACAAGGCTTTCCTCAGATAGTAGACGTGATCAGGGTGCTGAGGGTCTTCAAACCCTTTTGGTTGTTCCACATAAACCTCCTCTTGTAGAATACCATTCAAAAAGGCACTCTTGACATCCATCTGATACACCTTGAAGCGCAGATGACATGCGATGGCGAGCAGAAGACGGACGGACTCAAGCCTCGCAACAGGAGAAAATGTCTCCCCAAAGTCTACACCCTCTATCTGTGTGTAGCCTTGAGCGACCAACCTAGCCTTATTTCTGATTATGGTACCATATTCATCCATTTTGTTCTTGAAAATCCACCGGGTACCTATCACATTAGTCTCACTAGGTCGGGGAACTAATTCCCAGACATTATTCTTTTTAAACTAAGCAACTCATCCTGCATAGCAGATATCCAGTGTTCATCCTTGAGTGCTTCTTTATGGTTCTTGGGCTCGACTTTGGACGTGTAGCAAAGATGGCTAACAACGCTTTCTAGCTGAGCACGAGTCTTGACCCCTAGAGTGGGATCACCAACAATGGCAGAAGGGTCATGACTCTTGCGAACCCAAGCAGGTGTGTCCCCTAACTCAGGAATAGGGTCCACAGAGTGTGAGAGAAGAACAGGTAAATCACTGTCAGAACAATCCTCATCCTCACACTGAAGGTTAGGATCAATAACTGTCAAAGGTTCGTCATCTTGGATAGTAACGTTTATTGATTCCATAACCCTAGAGCTCGTTAGGTAAATACCCGGTACGCTCTACTATTCGATGAATATCTTAGAAATATTCCCTCATCGCTCCGGGAGTCGAACTTTCCTAATTGCTCTCTATCCCGTAGGATGTAGCATTTACTCCCAAAAATAAGGAAATACGCCAGGTTGGGCTTCTTGCCGGTCCACAACTCATAAGGTGTCTATAGTGTGTGTGGACACAAATAAACCCTATTCACCGTGTGGCATGCAGTAGACACTGCCTCTGCCCAAAATCCCCTAGAAACTTTACGACCTAGAAGCATAGATCTAGCCATCTCTTGGATCGTTCTATTCTTTCTCTCAACAATCCCATTTTGCTGAGGAGTTCTCACAGCAGAAAACTCATGTTTGATCCCAAGGCTATCACAGTACAAATCCACCTTTGCTTCCTTAAATTCAGTGCCGTTGTCACTACGTATTCTGTTAATAGTGACACCGTGTTGATTTTGCAGGACACGACACTTGGTCGTTAAAAATTCTACAGCATCGGATTTCTCTCTCAGAAAACCTACAATGGAGTACCTGGAGAAATCATCTACCATCACGAGGATGGACCTCTTACCACCTAGACTCTCAGTACGAGTGGGACCCATAAGATCCATGTGAATCAACTCCAGAACACGAGAGGTGGTAATGGAATGCAACTTCCTATGAGGACTACGAATTTGTTTTCCCAACTGACAGGGTCCACAAACTGTCGAAGTTGACTTTCCAAGAGATGGTAAGCCACGTACTAGGTCCTTTTTAGCTAAACGATTAAGATCTCTAACGTTCACGTGACCTAGACGTTGGTGCCACAGATCCATAGGAGTGATCGTGGCGCTGTTGCAGACAAGTGAGGATGTGGGCTCAGTCCCATAGCAATTATCCTCGGTCCTCACCCCTTGCATCAATAGTTTACCGGTTTGATTGTAGACTTTACACGCGTCTCGGTCAAACTTTACTACAAAGTCAGTGTCGTACAGCTGGCTAATGCTGAGAAGGTTTGCTTTCAAACCTTTGACGTACAAAACATTTTCTAGCTTAGGAAAACCAGGTAGCTCGATAGTACCTCGTCCTATAATGATAGACTTACTCCCATCTCCAAAGGTGACTCTGCCATCTTAATAATCCTCAAGAGTAGTAAAAAATGAGGCATCACCTGTCATGTGTCTGGAGCACCCACTATCAAAATACCACTGAGAGGTATTATGTGCTTTGAGAGAAATATGAACAACAAAAGCCTTTTTATCTTTCTTAGGAACCCAAGTCGAGGTGACCTTTCGTTTGCCTTTGTTGTTGTTGATTTTAGCTAGAATGTGAGAAGCATGCACTAACGGCAAAGACATTCGTCGGAATTCTTCCATTAAACTCTGAGTCGTGGCATCTAAGAACTCAACTCGCTCTCTCAGACTAGAAAACTCATCAGTATGACACGGTGGAGCAGTAGTACGTCGTGTCCGACCCATGCTATAGCAAAACTCCCTAAGGTGTCCTTTTCTTTTGCAATAGGTACAAAAGAGTGCAGTCAAAGGTGGACCTTGGTTTGCTTTTCTTGGTCGAACTCTCCTACGAGGTTTTTGACGTTGACCATAAGGGGTTGTAGTAAACTTAAGAACTGGTCCAGGTGCAATTTGGGACGTGGAGGCACCATCATAACCAATTCCTTGTCGATCACCAAAACCTAAAGCGGGGCCGAGGAGCATCTTTCCCATCTTCCTAGATCTGTCCTCGATTTGTACCTTGACTTCCCGTGCTTTCTCAAGATCATGAGTCAGTTGGGCAACAAGGGCTTCAAGTTTCTTCCGAGTCTCCACGGAGGAATGGAGCTGACTCGTAAGACTAGCCACTTGTTTAGTCAAGTCCCCTCTCTCTTTCTCTAAAACACTCTCTCTCTCTCTAAATAGGATCTCTTTCTCGACACAGGAAGATTCTCTCTCTCAGTGCGGTGCAGGTGGAGGACTCTCTTTCTCTTGCTTTTCTTAAATCTTCCACTAAGCCGGTGATCTTAAGAACTAACGCTTTGTTTCTCTTTTTAGTTTTAAAATACTCAGAATACAACTCAGCGTAGGCGCGTTGAATATCACTCTCGCTCTCACTTGAATCATCCTCCCCCTCACTCACATCGATCTCACTGTCGATGTGTTCCTGTGAAGCATCATCCTCATCGTCGTGAGGAGAGCTAGGAGTGCTCACATGACTGGCCATGAATGCGGTGAAGTTACACTCATGCGGTGATTCATCTCCTGAATCCACCGTCTCGACCTCACTGTCGTCGCTAAGAGTAGCATTAAGGACAACTTTCCTTTTCTCTCTATTCAGACGATTGGCACACTCAAAGGCTCTATGACCCCTACCATCGCACTCAAAACATCTCGCACTTTCTTTCAGAGGAGGATTTTTGGAATCTTTTTCATTTTTCTTTTCAAACTTATTTTTCTCAAATTTCTTTTTATCTTTAAAATTGCCATTTTTCTTAAATTTGAGAATCCTCTTGAAATTTTTTGCGAAAAGAGCCAAATCATCTAAGTCAAAATCGCACTCAGAATCTGACGTGTCAGCCTCTCTCTTTCTAGATGACTCTACCCTCTTTCTAGCTGACCCCTCACTCCTTCTATCTTGGGCTTTAAGTGCAATTCCCTTATCTTTAGATTTAGCATTTTTAGGGAACATATCAATTTCATAAGTTTGCAAATCTCCTACAAGTTCTTCCAATTTTAGCGTATTTAAATTACCCATAGAATTTAGCACAGTGACTTTAGGGATAAAACGCTTAGGCAAAGAACGAAGAATCTTTTTAACAACTCTAGCATTCGGAATATGTTCACCAAGATTAAAACTAGTATTCACAATGTCAGAAAGTCTAGCATAAAATTCATCAAAGCATTCATAATCATGCATGGTGATTGTTTCAAATTGAGTTGTCAAGTTTTGCAACTTAGACTCTTTCACAGCATTAGTTCCTTCATGGGTGAGTTGTAAAACATCCCATGCCTCTTTTGACGTGGTACACGTCATTATGCGTTTGAACTCATCAGGTGTGACAGACCCAGAAATAGCACTTAGACCCTTAGAATTAAAAGATGACCATTTAAATTCTTCATCAGTCCAAGAAATGTCAGGTTTCAAGTTGGTCACATTATCAACAGTCACGGTGGGAGGAGTCCACCCTCGTTCAACCAAAATCCAGACACGTTCATCAATGGCTTTTAAAGCCGACCTCATATGGGCTTTCCAATAAGCATAATTTGTCCCGTCAAAAATAGGCATTTTACAATATGAATTCTCCATTTGAACACGCACTTTTTCAAAAATCAATTTTTTTTTTCAGAAAATTGATATCTTAGAAAAAATTTTGCGGAAAAAGGAATACGCGATAAATTAGCGTAACCTGCTCTGATACCAATTTGAGAACGTGTGTGCTCGCGTTCAATTAAGAAATAATATAATAAATACCCTTTTTAACCCAAAATAACCCTAAGCATGCAACTAGGTGTGATTGAAACAATATGAAATCATGCCAGAATTATTCAACACACAAAGTTAAGGAAAAATCCCCCAAAGGGGCAAAACCATTTGTATATTCACTATAATTTGTAAGAGAAGCGGCTTACAATCGGATTACACTGAAATACAAGTTTTTGACTAAGAATTACCCGCAGGCATCGGATTCTGTAGTCGCGTCTGGAAGAATCCCTTTCCAGTAGGGCAGCAATGAAGAGGAAGGAGCGGTCCACTTCACAAGGGTTGAACAACAGCAATGGTGTTCTTGGGTTACCAAACTTGATTCACATAGATATGGAAGATGTGTGAATCTAAAAATCTAGAATCATAGGACTCAATAGGTGAAGACTTTAGGGTTGATATTCTCTGAAAATCGTTGAAAAGTCTTAGCACAACCACTTCCCGTAGTGGGATTAAATAGGAGAACTTGAGCCCTAAAATTCGGAACATGATCTGAACACGATCTGTTTGAAATTATCCTCGTCGGATCGGTCCGGTGACATCGGATCGGTTCCTTTTTTATGGCGGATCAGTTCGGTTCGCATCGGATCGGTTCGGCTTTTTGGCATCATCGGTTCGCTATGGATCCGGGGTATACTGGCCTCACCTCAGCAAGCGGATCGGTCCGGTCTCTTTAGGCGGATCGGTCCGAAGGAACCGGATCGGTTCTTTTATCTGGGCCGGATCGGTCCGATCTGATCCCTAATTCCTTTCCTGCCTTTGATATTCGGATTCCGTTGATGGGCGTATGATTTCTTGAATTTTCTCAACGGTGTAACGGCGTACGACATATAAAATGCTTATGGACAAAAATGTCCTTACACTAGATGAGTTGGGTAATTACCCAACATTAGAAATAGGTTATGTGGGGGTTTTTTCGGGGATATGCCAATTGATGTTAGGGCATCCTTTCTTCTAGTTGATTCTTATTAAACTATGAGTTGTAGTGTTATGTTCGAGAGACTTTAGAGGATCAATTGAGCTACGTTAGTCTTGATGGATTATAATAACACCACAAATGGATGTTGGGAGAATAAAATTGAAAGTTTATTCATTCCTTTGAGGTATGACAACATTAGGGTTGTAAAGTAATACCATAAAATGTTTGGAGAAAATTGAGTGTTCATTCACTCCTTTGAGGTTGAAATTATGATGCGAATTACATATGGGTCCGGATAAAATATGAGGTATTTATAAAAATGCAAATGATTATAGTTTCAGATAAAATGAAACATATATGTGGAAAGAAAATGAAACGGAAATGGTAATAATGATAGTAAATGAAAATTTACTTAATCATGGATATGGTAAATGATAATTTACTTAAACACACCTCTCTAAATGATATCATAAGGGAAGTTCTCGCGCTTGGTGATGCCCCCTGGCTAATGAATGCAGGGTGGATATATTCCTAGGCCATATGCGCGATTATGTTATGTTTTCTGCGCTGGTGAGGAGATTCCGGGTGTCGACTTGACTCTCTCGCAGGCATATCGCCGCTTCCCGACGTCTTGCGTTATAGGTTCCCAAGCTGCCTTGTTTGATAGGCCCCTAGAAGATGATGGTCATTTAGGGGGGAGCCAAGTGGGGAAACTTGGAGGGGCGGTCTTAGAATCGTTATATGCATAAGAATATAACCATTCTGAATCAAGTGGGACTTGATGTATGAAAAGTGCCATAAAGAGCACAATGAAATGCCACAAAGAGCATTTGATGATTATTATATTCCTGATAAGGAATGGAATGCCATGAAGGGCAAGTAATTGAGATAAAATCCACAAAGTGCTTAATGGTAATTATATATTCCTAATAAGGAATGAAATTTTGAGATGAATCATATTATATGATATAAGCTTTTAATTTAATGTTAATAATTTTTTATTCTCATGCATAATTAAATTTAGATTCATGAGTAATTAACATTGTCTTAGCTTATGTTGTATAATTGTTTAGGTAGATTCTTATTTCTATTCATCATGATTCATCATTCATAACTGTCATACTCTTTATTCATCTGGTAATCATATAAAACCGGGCCCTGACCCGTTCATATTTCTTGTTGTGCATATATCTTGTATCCGCTCAGGTACTCCGTCACAAGGATGCCTGATCTGACTTCCTATCCCGGTGTCTTTGGCGAGCCGTGATGCTTTGCGGGTATTACAGGACATTTTGAAATAAATGCCGTCATTATTGCACTCTAGATAAGATTGGGTCTTTTACTCGGGCACGTGGTCCAACGGTTGTATTTGCTTAATGTAATGTATTATGTAATCTACATTAAAATGTTGTGTTATGTGGTATGAGACTGTTGACCGACAACATATTCGGTCCCTTATTTTATATTTGGGGGTGTATGTAATTGTACATATTCTTGGGTTTCCACCTTCTTTTTAAGTTGGGTTGTTTAAATTCTTTTCTTTAAATTATGAAACAAAATTTTTAGCAACCCGTTTTTCTGAAATAAGGAGTGGTTATCCTGTATATTGTTTTTTTATTTTGTTGTGATGCTGAGAATGATTCCATCCTTGATTCCTATTTTATTGGAGTATCGGGCTGGCAACCCCCTATTTCGAAACAACCGGTTGTCACAGATGGTATCAGAGCATCAGTATCTAGAGTCCTTAGGAATCTGGGTGAATGCTTTACACTTTTAGCGTTGCTTTTAATTGAACATAGAGCCTTAGGATTAAGATCGTTGATTTCTTTAGTGAGATCTGGTTCTTCTGCCATGAGGTAGAACATATAGAATCTTTTGCTTATTCGTGTGAGATTAGCAGGTCGATTTAGAAGGGCTCCAAGGAAGGTTGTGGTGAAGGCGTCATTAGATGGAATTACTAGGGACTGTAAGTTGTTGTCGGGGATGAAGACTTCTTGGGAATTCGCTCCCTTTTTGTAGCACTTTCTTATCTTGCTACTACGACTACAAATTACAGTGGATGTAGTTTTTCCAAGTACCGCTATAAGTAGAGAGTGGTACTAGGCTTGGGATTTCAAGCGATGTTAAATTGAAGTAGAGAAGTTCCCAGATAAAGAGGATGGAGGAAAATCCTTTACCTGTAGGAGTGGTATTGAAATGGTGGGAGCGTAGTCACCTTATTTATGGGTGCAGGAAGTTTTGCCCATGGATAAATCTGGTGGACATTTTCAATAGCTGGTTTCTCTAGGGTAACTGGATTGATGAGAAGATGAAGTCTCAAACGTTCACGTGAGGCTCGGTCAGAGGCCGGTTGTGAATAAAGAGTTGTACGATTAGGGAGGTCGTGCATCAAAATAAAGTTGGTATAAGGAAGAAAGAGCCCTCCAATGGGATGATAGGCTCTAGAATAAGTCTCGTTAACACTTTTGATGGAGCAGTGATCATGAAACCCCATTGGTGGACATCCGCCTGGGGAGGTTTCATTGAACTGGGGAATAGGAGGCTGAGAGCGTGTTCTCTTTTACTGAGAAAGTAAGAGGGACTGCGTGGGCAATTGTTTGGCAGCTAGGGGTGGAACAATGGTTATGACGTGGAAGAACCACGCATTTTCATTATGTTGATTGGATAACAATGGCAGGAATAAAGTGCCTAGCTAGGGAGTTGACGGATGAAATGTTGGTTCGGATAAGACTCGAGTACGGAGTCTGAGAACTATTAGCATTGACTCGGAGTGATTGGCATAAAATGTGGGCGGGAATTCCACCTTATTTAGTGGGTGGTGTATTCCTTAGGATAAGATTTAGTAGTATTGTATCTACTATAGAGTCAGGTGTGTATATTGAGGTT
This sequence comes from Sambucus nigra, assembly GCA_949130495.1. NCBI lineage: Eukaryota > Viridiplantae > Streptophyta > Magnoliopsida > Dipsacales > Adoxaceae > Sambucus > Sambucus nigra. The sequence goes on from OX422221.1 coordinate 106,807,646, forward strand.
GTGGTAGTATTGACCCTACTAAATAGAGTAATTATATGACTTTCGTGGTAGGGAAGTTTTATATTTTCCTTCACTCGTTATAAAGAGAGTGATGATATAGTTTCTTTTAAGTACTATGTATGTTATGTACTACTTGTATGATGTGTACTATACAAGTAAAGATATTTTGGTTTGATTGGGGTAATAGCAAGCAAAAAGAATGCGAGGCTATCCTACTTCTAGATTTAGGATGGAACAAGTGGTCCTATAATATCTCTCCTGGATACAGGTTGAGACTTTATAGGGGTGGTTGAGGTATGTTGGACGTTTTATTACTTGTTGTGTTATCTTGTGTGTGTGTTTGATTGCTTGTTTGCATTGTATGTGATTGTTATTCCTTATCTCCACGACCAACAAGGTTGAGTAGTAATGCATAGGAGGGGTTCCTTGGTTGGATTCTGCTTTTGCAGGACGCTCCACACGTGAACCTTAATGACGTTGGGAGTGGAGAGATGATACTTTTCCTTTCTCTTAATTAATTTTATTTTGTTGATGGAGAGTTGGGTTAAAAGGTTTAGCCGAGAATCACATAGTTGAGTGATTAAGGGCTACTAAAGTGCGAGATAGAAACAGTAGATATAGTTCTCTCCTTTGATAGATGTGAGGGAGACTCAGATATGAAGTCGAATTTAGACTTCTGGTTATGCCTTGATGAGAAGGCCACTTAAAAAGTTATATATATATTGGGATAAATATTTGAAAGACTTTATAGAAAGTAAATGTCCGAATTGTTAAAAATTTTAAATTATTAGAATGGTAAAACATAGAAGTAAAATCTTGTTAGTAGGGTCATGAATTAGAATTTTACCGGTCCCGATCATGTGTCTTAGACCATTATATCTTGATGACCGACGATGCGAGGTAGTAGTGTAACGAGAGGGTTTCTTGTTTGGATTTCGCTTCAACGAGACGTCCCACGCATGAAACCGAGCGAATGTTGGGAGTTGAGATAGGTCTGGGGCACTAGGGATATACTTAGTATAATACGTCTACGACTTAGATAGGATATACAGATATAGATCGACTTTATAAGTATTAGGACGCAAGGCCTTTAGTGCATGTGACGTTGATTTAGGAAGGCTGTAAGGAGTTTCCCGCGAATGGGTCTTGGGTTAACTCTAAGAGGGATTTGGTCCCCAGGAACGAGAAGTATGGAATCTCAAGAGGTTCAAAAGTTTAGGCCGAAGGATATGAGGCCTTTCTTAGATAGAGTGTTACGTTGGTAACTTAACTCGCGGGGAGTTGAAAGGATAAGTTGACTTTTGCTCCTGAGCCCATGTTGTTAAACTCGTGGGTAGATTTAATGAATAAGTCTCTGCCAGGAATGGAGAGTAATAATACTGGAGCATGGACCCATTATTTATGCGTCTACCAAGCTTAAACTTTGTGGGAAGTATTATTCCACGCTTGAATTAGAATTCATTCCGGTAGTGATCGCCTTAAAGTGTTGGAGGCACTACTTCCTGGGCAAGAAATTTAGTCTTCCTCGCGAGCAACAAGTTGTTGCAGTATGTCGTGGGAGAAATCGAGTTGGTACACGAAGTCCATAATGGACTATTGATTGGATTTTTCTCATTCACTAAGAGAATGCGATTGGGGTAGTAGATGCGTCGAGTAAGGAAACCGTCAGAGATATTCGTAATGGCATGGAAAGCCAAATGAAAAGAGCATGACTAGGAAAACTTTATAGCAAGAGCATTCCGGTCTATGGCTGACCATTTCACCTACTCTTGTGAAGAAGAGTATTGGTGGAACGAAGGAGGGTATATTCATAGACATCTGCATTGAACTGCCGACACTTAACTGGTTATGATCCTCTTTGAGAAAATTATTGATCGTTTGACCAAATTGTTGCTTTTCTCGAACATTACGAGTTGACGATATGTAGAGGAGTACGCCCCGCTTCTTTTATGGAGGGGTGGTAAAACTGTGTGAAGAGCCTAACAATAGTGGTGGACCGAGACTAGATATTCATGTTGAAGGTTGGGTAAAGTTTACAGGAAGTAATGGGAAACGTATGGAAATGAAGTATATATGACCACCCTAAAGTGGATGGATGAATAGAGGAAGTTGACGTAAGGTCGAAAGGCATACCGTAAAGGTGCGCCTTGGGCTAAATGGATGGACAGGAGTAATGACTTGTGTGGATGGAAATTCTCCATATAAGAATTTGAATCATTTCCTAAGGTATGGCACCGTGAGTGGCCTTGTGTAGCCAGTGAGTAATTTGCATACTCGTTGGATGAGGCCAGCGATCAATTGGTTCCGGGGACTTGGAGCGGTCCTGGAACATTTCTTTTGTGACTGGGCTTTTAAGCCTTATGCTAGAAGGGCTACGCTTATGCGAGGAGAAGTTGAGTAGTTTTGGGGTTAATCCATTTAGCGTTGGTGTGAGTGCCCCTGAGGTGGGATGTAACGCGATTCAAGATGTAAGATTATTTACGCCAAGTCGCATGGTTATCATCTTCCGTTATAGGAAGTTAGAGTTGATAGTTGTGAGGAATTCTTTGTGCTATGACTGAGGTCGATAATGACGACCGTAGTTCGAGTCCATTTTGGGACGCCGTAATAACGAAGGTTTGGTAAAGGCAATAGAATGATAGTTTAAGATAGTATACCCTTTATGCGTATAGGGTATGACCGAATTTTGAGGGCAAAATTCTCTGATAAGGGGGGAGTATGTAACAACCCTTTCTTTTGGGAGGCTAATTTTATATTAATTTTATCGTATAAGGTAATTATATAAAATGTTGAAATTGGAGTAAATATTAATTGAATGGGATAGAAGTTAATATTTACGGGAATGTTGCATATTTACCGTATGTGTAGGTAAATATCCTCATGTTGTATGTTTTATAGTGTCATGTGTTTTAAATGACACTATGGTTTAAATTGAAACCAGAACTTGACATAATTTATAAAATTACCAGATGCCACTTTAGAGGGCGTAATTAGTCCTGAAATGTGCGAGACAGTTAAAATAAGTGTCATATTGCGTTTTTATGTTTCGGGCACAATTACCTGGTTTTGACTTAAATGCGTATTTGGGAGTCATTTTAATGTGGTATTAACCACTTAAGTTGGGAGACTTGTGTTAAGCCCCGATTTTTAGTCTTCTAAATCCCCTAATTTCCCTATTATTTATCTTAAACATAGAGAGAAAAGGAGAGAAAGAGAGAAGAAGAGAAAAGTGGAGAAAGAAGAGAGAAATTGGAGATTGAAGAGTGGGATTGCATCTACCACAAAGATATATGAGATTTCAACTCTAAGGCAAGTTTTCTACTTGCTAATATATGGTTTAAGATGATTAATTTGTATGATAGTTGTGTATTTGCATTTATGGATAAAAAATGGAATATATGGGAAATAAACCCTAATCTTAGTTTTTGATGATAAAATTGTGGATTATGTTGGTTATTTATCTTGTAGGATGATTTGGGGTAGTTTAATGTTCTTGGTTGTGTATAAAAATGGAAGAGATGTAGGATTTGGGGAAATTTAGGGTTCATAACCCGTATCCCCATTCTTGGCCAAATCGCAGGGGCGAATCGATTCGCTAAGGGGTCAACCTACAGGTCTGCAAACCCGAATCGATTGGGGTTAAGGCCGAATCGATTCGGCTGATGCACAATGTTGGATTTGTCCTTCGAATCGATTCTCTTTTGGCCGAATCGATTCACTGCCTGGGGCCAATCAATTCGGCCCTTGGGCGAACCGATTCGGAATCAGGCTGTTTTTGAGTTGTTTTTCTAACTCAATTTTTAATCTTTTTCTTTAGGCTTAGGACCTAGGAACCTTCTTGTATGAAGTAAACTTAGAGTTCTAGAGTCCTAGATGAGTTGGGTAATTTCCTTACATTAGAAATAGGTTATGTGGGGGCTTTTCTGTGGATATGCCAATTGATGTTAGGGCATCCTTTCTTCTAGTTGATTCTTATTAAACTAAGAGTTGTAGTGTTATGTTCGGGAGACTTTAGAGGCTCAATTGAGCTACGTTAGTCTTGATGGATTATAATAACACCACAAACGGATGTTGGGAGAATAAAATTGAAAGTTTATTCATTCCTTTGAGGTATAACAGCATTGGGGTTGTAAAGTAATACCCTAAAATGTTTCGAGAAAATTGAGAGTTCATTCACTCCTTTGAGGTTGTAATTACGATGCGAATTACATATGGCTCCGGATAAAATATAAGGTATTTATAATAATGTAAATGATTATAGTTTCAGATAAAATGAAACATATATGTGGAAAGAAAATGAAATGGAAATGGTAATAATGATAGTAAATGATAATTTACTTAATCATGGATATGGTAAATGCTAATTTACTTAAACACACCTCTCTAAATGACATCATAAGGGAAGTTCGCGCGCTTGGTGATGCCCCCTTGCGAATGAATGCAGGATGGATATAGTCCTAGGCCATATGTGCGATTATGTTATGTTTTCTGCACTGGTGAGGAGATTCCGGGTGTGGTCTTGACTCACCCGTTGGCATATGGCCGCTTCCCGATGTCTTGCGTTATAGGTTCCCAAGCTGCCTTGTTTGATATGCCCTGGAAGATGATGGTCATTTAGGGGCGCTCCCGGTGGGGAAACTCGGATGGGCGGTCTTAGAATCGTTATATGCATAAGAATATAACCATTCTGAATCAAGTGGGACTTGATGTATGAAAAGTTCCATAAAGAGCACAATGAAATGCCACAAAGAGCATTTGATGATGATTATATTCCTGATAAGGAATGGAATGCCATGAAGGGCAGGTAATTGAGATAAAAGCCACAAAGTGCTTAATGGTAATTATATATTCCTAATAAGGAATGAAATTTTGAGATGAATCAGATTATATGATGTAAGCTTTTATTTAATGTTAATAATTTTTTATTCTCATGCATAATTAAATTTAGATTCATGAGTAATTAACATTGTCTTATCTTATGTTGTATAATTGTTTAGGTAGATTCTTATTTCTATTCATCATGATTCATCATTCATAACTGTCATACTCTTTATTCATCTGGTAACCATATAAAACCGGGCCCTGGCCCGTTCATATTTCTTGTTGTGCATATATCTTGTATCTGCTCAGGTACTCCGCCGCAAGGATGCTTGATCTGACTTCCTATCCCGGTGTCTTTGGCGACCCGTGATGCTTTGCGGGTATTACGGGACATTTTGAAATAGACGTCGTCATTCTTGCACTCTAGATAAGATTGGGTCTTTTACTCGGGCACGTGGTGCAACGGTTGTATTTGCTTAATGTAATGTATTATGTAATCTACATTAAAATGTTGTGTTATATGGTATGAGACTGTTGATCGACATCATATTCGGTCCATTATTGTATATTTGGGGGTGTATGTAATTGTACCTATTCTTGGGTTTCCACCTTCTTTTTAAGTTGGATTGTTTAAATTCTTTTCTTTAAATTATGAAACAAAATTTTTGGCTACCCGTTTTTCTGAAATAAGGAGTGGTTATCTTGTATATATTTTTTTATTTTGTTGTGATGCTGAGAATGATTACATCCTTGATTCCTATTTTATTGGAGTATCGTGCTGGTTACCCCCTATTTCGGAAAAGCGGGTTGTCACAGTGTACTATTTTTCCATATTTTATCTTTCATCTGCGTCTATAATTACTTCTCTAAAATTAATTCTAAGGTAATACAAAAGGCATCTATACCTGGTAAAGTTCTCCTTAAACTGCAAAGGAGTTGAATCCCTTTATTATTAATTCTCTTTTTGAATAGTCTAAACACAGGCTTAAAACAGGAACAAAATAAAACCCCCTCTATAACGAGTATAATATCGCCTATAAAACCCTATAAATGTTTTCATCTATAAAACACTCTCCCGAAAAATCCAAATGGAGGGCGAGTTCCTGTGCACCCCCTTTCTAATTTAGAACATACATTGCAATGCAGATTGCCAATTTTGAGACAAAGGGTTAGATGCTAGTAAAGTTAACTATGTCAACACTATCAAACCTGTCATAACCCAAAATAGGTTGCGAACTTTGTCTCGTATTAGGACTTTGGCGAAAAGATTTGCAACAATTTATGACATGTATTGGACCTGGAAGTCATTGATTGAGTATCCACTTGGAGGGTCGTATATGGTGATAATGATTATTGATGATACCATTCATATAATCCATGGAGTCATGCATGTCAGCGTCGAAGTTATTCCATTTCCCATTCACGAAGGAGAATGTGATTCTCATTCTATTATCTATATTTTGTCCAATTTAAAATATCGTCATTTAGACAAAAACCCTAATTTGATATTATGATATTTGAGAATTCATGAATATATACAGGGTAACGGCCCGACATAACATACCACAAGAAGAAATTTTTTTATGCGAACACAACACGAAAAGGTTTTTTTATCTAACATATACATGATCGACATAAACACATGACATGACATGATTTCATAAATTTGACACTATATTAAACATAAATAAACACGATAAGAGGAATAAAAATATGATTAACGTGACAAGATATATTAACACTTCTCACATGTGTAAGAACAATTTTTATGTCATTAGTCATAGCATAACATTAGGCTAGTTTGACGTATCCCATTACAAATCATCACAAAAATGAGAAGACGGACCGAACTCAAGCATCTCCAAGTTTGAAGATTTCCCGACATCCCGAAAGGTATAAAACGAATTTAGAGTTGAAATTAACTCATGGAATTATGTTTGGGATGTTTGTCTTTCATAAAAAATGATGAACAACTTTTTTTATGAAAATATTTTTTTTCTAAGTAAAGGGGAGGAGTTTATTTGATGTCGTTCAAACGACATGTGCCTGTCTCTTAAACGACATAGGCATCTCATTCGAGCGAGACGTCGCCTTAGGGTTACTGTAAATACCTGTTTCGTGAATGAATTTTCCAAGAATTTTGCGAAAGACGTTTCTTCAAATCAGCCGCAAAAGTTCTTCAAGTTTTGTGTTTTCTAAACACTGTTTTAATTCACAAAGGGCATCCTTAAATATTATTCTTATGAATCAGTTTAGAACCCTAGAAATTTTTGAATCTATTTGCATACACCTTGTTAAGAGGCACTACGTGGCTGATTTATGACACATGTGGGGATTCATGGCTGACAAAGGCTGAGACTAGGTTAACGATTGCGTGTCAATTGGGAGTACTTGTGTGTGTTCCTGGATGAAGACAGAACTGCGTATTCTTGTGGTTTTTTGTGATTAATCCATTGCAGATTTCATTGTGTGTTTTGTAAGTTGCGATTTATCGTTGATAGTGAAATAAAGGTTTTACCTAAAGGTATTTTTTCCTGAAACTTGGTCTTTTCATATTTGCATGTTTGATTTATCTGTTTTATCAAATAGTTACATGATTAGGATAAATAAGATAAAATCAATTTTAAAAGTCGCTTCCGCATAATTAATATTGGTGTTGCAATTTATTTTTGAAATCACCCTTTACGAGTGTTCTCGCATTCTTAAATTGGTATCAGAGCGGGTTACGCAAATTTATCGTGTTTGATCTTGTTTACCTGCTTTTTGGGCAATTTTGTTTTCATCACCCCCGTGTTTGCTTTTACTCTCGGTGGATTCTCCTTGTTTTGATGATTTAAATAGTTTGAATTTGACATTTGCGAAAAGAATTGAATTTTTGGAAAAAGAAAATGCTCATTTTAAATCCGCAATGGATCTTTTGCAAACGGTTCAAAATCAAAGAGATTTTATCGTGAGAACTTTTTTTCTTTATACCATGACTTTATTGCTTTAAAATTGTCTAAAAGGGAGAGTGATGATAGAGTCCTATTTTTAGAAAAAAAAATTGAGGATTTTAGAAATTCTAGGGTTTATGTTTGTGCCAAAGAAGTTAAAAACATTTTAATTGATAAATTTGTGGCACGTGAAGAGACTCTTAGGGATAGCTGTTCTTATTTTAAGGGAGAACGCAATAATCTTCTAGGAATAGTTGCAAATTTAGAGAAAGATTCCCTAAAATTAGAAGTGTCTAATTCTTTGCTTGAGTAAAATTTTTTGGAGTTGAAACATGATTTGATAGACTCGAGTAGTGTTTGTAGCAATGGTAGTGGCTCATCGTGTTCTAATGCTTCTGTTGTCAAAGCCAAAGCCATTTTTTATTTCAAAAGGGTCAACCAATACCAAGGATGTTAGAAAAGGTCAACCTATAGGTACCACTCCTTGTGTTTATACATGCTCACACTGTGGTAGGAAAGGTCACCTTAGACGTTTTTGATTTGATCTTTGAAGAGGTCCTAGGAAGTTGAAGTCTAGTGTCCCATTAAATCCCAAAACCCCTATTTTCCGTTTCACATCTATTTGGGTTAGCAAATCAATTTTAGAGGCACTAGATGATAGACTAGTTTATTCTTGTTTGCTTGCATATGATTCTTCTCTTGCTATATCATGTAGATGATTGTGTTCGCATGTTTTTCATATGCTAGTTGTGCTTCATGATATATTTTTGCTAGTGTAATAACATTTTTACTTTTTGTATTATATTTTTCTTTTATTGAGTCATATTTGAAAAATTACAAAAAGATTTTTGGTTTTATATATTGTTTGAAAAATATAAAAATATTTTGTTTTTGAAAAAATATTTTGAAAAATCCAAAAATATTTTCGGTTCTTTGTGTTTTAGTTTTACACATTTGGTGTAGCATATTGGTGTATTTGAATCCACTTGATTATGAAATTTCCATGTGGCTAGGACTTTTGGTTATGACTTTAGATGCTTGAATTGATCTTAACCATGTTTATGGAGTTGTTTCGACATTGACTTGCTTTATGGGTTCGACTTTATACATGCCTACGCACACATGTACGAGCTTATTGAATTTTAACTTCATGATCTACATTTGAGCTTGGAGAGATGTTCTCTTATCAATCTTGTAATCTACATGTTTATTTAACTATGGAGGATTTGTGTATGTAAGAACCGTTGCCTATAAGGAATTTATTTTTTATTGAAAAAATGATGAGTGCACGAGAAAGGGCTGCGAGTGAATAATAATAACGTAGTGAAAGCCACCATTTAAAAGAGTCTGAGAAAAAAAATTAAGGCAATAAAAAGAATAATATGCTAAAACGGGAAAATTTTGTTTAAGTTTGATATATTCATTCAAAAGAAAAGAAAATAGATATTTTGAGGGAGTTTGGATGGAAATATCAATAGGTTTGCATAATAACAATATATCATAGTTAATCTTATTTTATCATGACGTTATTGTTGTGTATAATTATTAATACTCTAGGCTTGTGTGCATTTTGATTTTTTTGTTCATTAAGTTCAACTTTATTTGTCACTTGAGGCTAAATCTTAGTTTGTTAAAGTGTTGCTGTCAATTTGAACTTCTTGAACATATTTGAGTGATTGGGTTATAATTCTTTTGTTTCTACTTCACACCCATGCATTCTATTCCACATGTTTGGACACATCGATACTATACTAGTGTGTAAAGCTTATGTGTTTTGTGTTATGCTTTGTGGTTGTTTGTACCTATATATGTGTGCCTGATTTGCATTGATATATTTTGCATATATTATATAGTTAATTGCATGTTGTATTTGTGAAATTTGTTTTGGTTCGGAAAAAAAATTGAGAAATTTAAAAATAATTAGTTTTGATAGCCTTTGAGATGGTCATTACATGTGCTTGATTTACATCATTTGTGATGATATCTTTTCTTCGTTGTGATGCTCTGTATTTCATGTTTTATGTTTATACTTCTTTTGTATATTATCTATTTCGATAAAAACAAAGGGGGAGAGAAAATTAAAATGGATTTTTGTTTTGATGAGTCTGAATTATTGGGGAGTATTTATTTATGATTTACTTTGTTTCAAACTCGATGTGTCACGAAGATATATGTTTGTTGTCTCATGTGTGTAGGTAAAAATTTATGAATTTAAAGAACCATGGATGAAGACAATCTTTGGAAAAATTAAGAAAGATGAAGTTTGAAGACAAAGAGACTTACGCCATTTCATTATAGGGTTGGGAAGGGTGTTAGTACTTTTGTACTTTATAATAGGAGATTTTGATTTTAATTTGTCTATTTATTTGTTGTGTAACCAAATCTCCAAAGGGGGATATTTGTAAGAACAATTTTTATGTCATTATTCATAGCATAACATTAAGCTAGTATGGTGTATCCCGTTATAAATCGTCACGAAAATGAGAAGACAAACTGAACTCAAGCATCTTGAAGTTTGAAGATTTCCCAACATACCGAAAGGTATAAAATAAATTTAGATTTTAAATTAATTCATGGAATTATGTTTGGCTTTCATAAAAATGACGAACAAGATTTTTCTTTATGAAAATAAATTTTTTCTAAGTCACGAGGCAGAGTTTATTTTTTGACGTTTACATCATTTGATGTCATTCAAACAACATGTGCCTTTCGCTCAAATGACATTGGCATCTCGTTCGAATGAGATGTCTATATCATTCAAATGACATTATATCTCGTTCGAGCGAGCCGACGCCTTAAGTTTACTATAAATACCTATTTCATGAATCAGTTTCCAAGACTTTTGCAAAAGACAATTTTGCATATCAACAACAAAAGGTCTTCAAGTTTTGTGTTTTATAAACACTGTTTTAATTCAAAAAAGGCATCCTTGAATATTATTCTTGTGAATTAATTTAGAACCCTAGAAAGTTTTGTATCTATTTGCATACACCTTGTGGAGAGGCAGTCCATGGCTGATTTATGATACCTGCGGGGATTCATGGCTAACAAAGACTAAGGCTGGACTAATGTTTGCGTGTCAATTGTGAGTACCTGTGAGTGTTCCTGGATGAAGATAGAACCTCATGTTCTTGTGGGTTTTCTGCGATTAATCCATTGCAGATTTCATTGTGTATTTTGTAAGTTGCGATTTAGTGTTCATATTGAAATGAAGGGTTTACCCAAAACCTTTTTTCCTAAAACTTGGACTTGTCATATTTGTGTGTTTGATTTATATGTTTTATCACATAGTTGCATGACTAGGATAAATAAGATAAAATGGTTTAAAAAGTGGCTTCCACATAATTAAAATTGGTGTTGCAATTTTTTGTTGAAATCACCCTTTGCGAGTGACCTCGCATTCTAAACATGACTAATAATGTTGGCGTGAACATGACACGACTATGTGACTTAGTGTGCCAATTTTGGATCAATTGTGTGTTGTATCATTTTGCGTTTTAGTATCATTTACGAAATATCCAACCCGAATTGTTTCATATAAATCTAAACTTATTTTATGTAAATTGATATTTTTTTCGTGATATTCATACGAGCCAAGGCAATAACAATTTAGTTAAATAATATATAATCCGTATTTAATGAAGGGCATAGTTTTTTTCCATATTTGATCTCTCATCTACATCTATAATTCCTTCTCTTTAATTAATTATAAGGTAATATAAAAGGCTCCTATTCTTGGTAAAGTTGTCCTCAAACTGCAAAGGAGTCGAGTCCCGTTAAATTTAATTTTCTTTTCTAATTCAGAACAGGCAGTGTAATGCAGATTGTCATCTTTGAGACGAAGGGTTAATAGCTAACAACGTTAACATTGTTAACATTATCAAACATATCGTAACCCTCATTAGGTTGCGATCTTTGGTTCATAGTGTAATAACCCTCGCTTTTAGGAAGCTAATTTTATAAGGTAATCATATAAAATGTTGGAACCAGAGTAAATATTAATTAAATGAGTTGAAGGTGGGTTATTGCATATTTACTGCATGAGGAAGTAAATATAATTCGGTTGTATGTTTTATGGTGTCATATGTTTTAAATGACACTGGTTTAATTAAAACCGGAACTTAAAATAGTTCATAAAAAAAATTACCGAATGCCATTTTAGAAGGCGTAGTTAGTCCCGGAATGTGTGAGACAGTCAAAATAAGTGCCATATTGTATTTTGTATTTCGGGCACTTTTACCTAGTTTTGACTTAAATGCGTATTTGCGAGTCAGTTTAATGTGGTATTAACCACTTAAGTTGGGAGACTTGTGTTAAGCCCCGATTTTAGTCTTCTAAATCCCCTAATTTCCCTAATTTATGTCTTAAACTTAGAGAGAAAGAGAGAAAAAGAGAAAAGTGGAGAAAGAAGAGAGAAAAGGGAGATTGAAGATGGGAGATTGCTTCTACACAAAGAAATCTGAGGTTTCAACTCTGAGGCAAGTTTTCTACTTGCTAATATATGATTTAAGATGATAAATTGTATGATAGTTGTGTGTTTGGTTGAGTTGAGGAAATTACTGGGTTTATATATATGTATATATATATGTATATATATATATATATATACTAGGGTATGCCCGTGCCTGAAGGCACGACGCAAATTTTCAAAGTACATAATCGCAAAACGACAAAAATTTCTAAATTACGTAATTTCAAAACGGAAAAAAATCTGTTCCCTAACAAAACAGTGTAATTTTAAAACAAATTGATCATAATTTTCAAAATCGTGTGGGTCGACTCCAACCCGCATGCCTACAATACTTCTTGAATCTTGCACGACCAATAAATATTAGACAAAAAGATAAAAAAATTATATGTAAATAAAATAATATTTTACATTAATAAAATAAAAAAATATTTTAATGTATCTTAAGAGAAAATGGATGCTAAAATGTTAAAAATTATTCCCCCTGTTATATAAACGGCCAGACCACATATACATACCGCTGGCGTGAACCATTTTTTCGTATATATTGGTTTGTGCCAGCGGTCTGACCGCCTATACATGCCGCTGACACGAACCATTTTTTTTTATATATGAACAACAGTTCATTATTTTTAACGGTTGAAATAATTTTTTTTACTTTTAAAAATGATTATATAAAGTTGAAACAATTTTTATACAAACTTCTTTTTTAAAGATTTTTTTAAATAAACATTTTTTGTATTCAAAACGATTGAGTGGTTTTAAAAATTAACTATTTTTATAAAAAGAAAAAATTGTAGCATTTTTTTTATAAAAACTTTATTATAACCCCTAAAGACATTAATGCACAGTAGTATATGTATATATTAGTAAATTGAACGAAAAAACTACATTATTTTGATTGTATTTTACAAAAAACAATTGTTTTATGAAAAAAAAACAAATTGTACATTATATATATAAAAAACTTATGTTTTTTTTAAATGAACGGAATGTCGGATTTATCTTTAAAAAACTTTTTTTCTTTTTTTTTCAAATATATAAACCACTATATTTTATAATTACAAAAACTTTGTTCAACTGTTTTTATATAGAGAAAAATAGTAAAGAGAGCATCACAGCATCACAACGAATACAACCTCACAACTACGGAAGTAAGATCAATTTTTTTTTTTTTTGAAAAATGTATTTGCAATTTGAAAAGTAGTACATCTTAGAACATTATCTCTATAGAATCACTAAATTACCATACAAATTTACACGGCAATGCAAAGATTTGCACATTCTCACCCTGGTATGAGGCAACTCTTACACCTTCTGAAATTGATCTTGCACTATTAAAGCCTCAGAATGCTATCAACCCACCCGTTAAAGCAGTTGTCTCGCCAATACATGCAATAGAATTACCCCACCATTCTTATTCTGGGATAAGATTAACCCAGGCACGAAGTGCAGAAGGCGATGCCACTGCAACAACAGGGGCAGCAAATGCCTGTACAAAAAATAAATGAAAAAATAAATGAATTCCATTGCACATCATTTACATCCTCGAAATTAATGAATATGAGACTTCTTAGAAATTAGGGAAAAAGTGGCACAAAAATAAACTTTGTCAGCATCAAACTCTGCACAAATTTATCAAAAGTGAAACTGAACCAAAATTAGCCATATAAGAAACACATAGCAAACCTATGTTGAATGATCAGACCCAAGATATGATACTACTAAAACCCACTAAGCCATAAATCTATTCACTGAGATATATAGAAAATTGCAATTAACTTAAACCCAAGTATAAATCTTAAAAAAAGAACTGTTATAGGATTAAAAAAATACCCATAACTAATTTGTATAAGTGAATTGAAACCCACAAAAAATACCCACAACTAATATCTAACAATAATGTTTCAAAGATCCTTGACTTGAAACCCACAACAATAAACTTATTTATTACAACACAAAATTAAAAACTGTAACTTGAAAGTGATCTTTACAAACCTCACTGTAATGTTTAGAAACATCTCTCTCTTTCATAAACTATGACAGTGGGATGAAAGTTTTGATGAGAGGGGTTTGATGGGGCAGACCCGCTTGGGGAAAATGGGTCAGACAGAGACATATCATCTTTTTCTGAAAAATAAAAACCCACCAGAGATATAAGATCTTGAAAAAAAATAAAGTCCCCAAACTCAAATAGTATAATCTAAACTCCAATTTTCACACAACATAAATGGTGGCAAATGGTGAAAACCTAACCATACCTGAGATGAAATATGTGGTTTTTTCCCCGAAAATTGCAAATCAATCCCTATGAAATCACTTGGACTGAATACAAAATCTTCAACCAAATGCCCCGATCTGCAACTGTATACACAGTAGTCATCAAACCTGTAATGTAATGAATTGTGGCCGAAACATAAGAAAGTGATAGATTAGAAATCATAAACCTTGGACCTCATGTGAAGAAGGCCTAATCAACGCAGCTAATGCTCTCCTTACCAAATCACCTTCAACTGTCCCGATCCGAACCAAGGAGTTAGTCATCGCTGATCTCCTAGCATTCAACCTGTTTGGAGCATAAGACATGGGCTGATTGCTATAATTCTTGTGCAAACTGCACAGAAACGAACTTGGATGTGTGGTTGGAGAACACATACATGTTTTCTTCTTTCCCAATATATTTATATTAGGATTTTGGACTACGTGTTGTCGAGGTGACACGGCCACAGATCGACCTGCAGAGTTCGATTTGCCGATTGAAAATCGAACCAAAGATTATCTATCGGAGTTGTATAAATTTGGGGTATTTGAGCACCTGAATCTCCTGGATTTGGTTCGAAGTTGAACACCGGGTAGTGGGTTTCCAAGTGAGTAAATCAAGGATGTAAAAGTGAGGAAAACGTAAAAGTGTTTATGAGTACCTACGAAAGACACCATGATCATAGATATGTGTACCTATAAAACATAACATATCCAAAGATATACAATTGAATTTTGTAGTTGTTACCAATAATGGAATGAACATATAAAAGCAGCATACAACTGAGTTAAAAGTTATAATTTCAAATGTGAAACTGAGTTATAATTGAGTTAAAAGTTAAAAGCATACAAATGAATGGTTTTCAAAGGAATAACTGGGACATCCATGCTTCAACCTTCAGTAGATAGTAGTTCCCCAAAACCTGCTACATTAATAAAAATAAGAGTTGTAAGCTAATAAGTATTCCAAAACTATAGTGTATGTCCATTATTTATAGGGACACATATATAACTTTTCACCAAAACTAATTAAAGAAGAACGTTTGGTTTAAACCACGTAGGAAGTGAAGTTGATATGACCACACATATAACAATAAACACATATTAGAAAGAGAAAGGAGTTGAACATTATATGTTAAGAACACTTTTTTTTCCTCAATCGGCAAGAGGCTCACATGTACTAAACTCGTAAGTGCAAACACTAATAACACAAATTAATAAAGGAAAAAATTGTATTCTAAAAAATATAGGACTTATTCAGCTAAAACATCCCTAAATCTGCTATGACTTAAACATAAGTCAAAATTAAATAACATAAATTTGGCACTGTAATGGCAAATGTGGAACACTGGTTTCAAAGAGCTAATTCATTCACCAAAAAGAGGGGAGAAAACTCTAAAACAAATATAGATACCCTCAAAGATCCCAATTTATAAAAATAAACCCCCAAATCTCTGACATGCAATAAACACAAAAAAATGGATTGGTATACCTTGGAGTGTGAGTGATAAGAGATATATACATTTGTTGCCAACTGACCTACAAAAAAGAGATTAAAAATTATTATTCGTAACAACAAAAATATCCAAGATTAGTACCTATAAATCAAATCATATCTAAACTCGAAAAGGATTTCAAACCCTAAAAATGGAGCAACAAAGCCATTTCAATCCCTTTAAATCACAAAAACCCAACACCTAAGATCGAGAGAGGTGGAGTTGGGTAAACAAAATAAATCAAGAGCGGTGGAGTTGGGTAAACAAAATACCTTGATCCAAAATAGCTCAGATCTGCAGTGTAAACTAAACTGGGTTCAAGATGGAGCATCATTCACGTTCGTGGAAGCTAAGTTCAAGATGTCGATCAAACTGAGTTCAGATCTTGCTGACTCAAGTTATTAGTTTTGTGAGGGGAGGTCGAGGATAGCTAAGAGAGAGAGAGAGAGAGAGAGAGAGAGAGAGAGAGAGAGAGAGAGAGAGAGATGCGTGCAGAAGATAAGAGAGCATAAAGTAAAAGGGTGTAAAATGACAAACATATGGCGTTTACACAAATAAGTGTTAGGGAAAGAAACGGTCCAAATACTATTTTACCCTTGTATTTGAATTTTGAAGGGAGGGGGAACAAATTAGAGTGTATTAAAAGAGGGAGAAATCAAAAATTTCAAGGGTAAAATAGGAAAGGTAATAAAAATTCATAAAGATGACATCATTTTTTAATCTTATGACATATATAAGTTTCTTACTTTATTATATATATATATATATATATATATATATATGTGTGTGTGTGTGTGTGTGTGTGTGTGTGTGTGTGTGTGTGTGTGTGTGTGTGTGTTGGTGCACAAATGATCAAACCTTGGATTTATAGGGTTAATGTGATTTAGAGAGTAGTTGAAGTTTAATATTATTGTGGATATATGTTTATGAATGTTGATTTGGAAATTGAGGTGGGAAAAATTGAAATCATCAATTGGGTTTAGTTTTTGGAAGAAGAAAGAGCCCTAGGTATGCTATGACCGGTCGACCGCGATCCCAGGACTGGTCGACCGGGCCTTCGGGAGAGGGCACACTGCTTTCCTACAAAGGCGTAATTTTAGAGCGCGGTCGATCGCGGTCCCTTGACCGGTCGACCGGCCCCTTTAACCTCGTCTTACTGTTTTTCTTCGTAGGCCAAACTTTGGGACGCGGTCGATTGCGGTATTAGGACCGGTTGACCGGTCCCCTGTTTTTCATCCTTAAATCTTGTTTTATTTCCAAGGTTTCTTCTTATCAATAAAGAACTTAGGAACCTTCTTGTATGAAGTTAACTAAGAGTCCTAGAGTCCGAGATGAGTTAGTCACCCACCCTAGATTAGAAATGTGTTATGTGGGGGCTTTTTGGGGGATATACCATTTGATGTTAGGGCATTCTTTTCTTCTAGTTGATTATTATGAAACTAGGAGTCGTAGTGTTATATTCGGGAGACTTTAGAAACTCAATTGAGCTATGTTAGTCTTGATGGTTTACAATAACCCCACATACGAACCTTTGGAGAATAAAATGGAAGTTTAATTATGCATTGAGGTTAAAATGATAAGATGTATTAAGTATGGCTCCGGTTATATTATGAGGTATTTACGAGAATGTAAATGATTATGGTTTCGGATAAAATGGAACATATATATATATATGGAAAGAAATGAAAAGGAAATGATAATAATGATGGTAAATGATAATTTACTTAATCATGAATATGGTAAATGTTAATTTACTTATACACACCTCTCTAAATGACATCACAAGGGAAATTCGCGTGCTTAGTGATGCCCCCTGGCTAATGAATGGAGGGTGGATATAGTCCATAGGCCATATGAGCGATTATATTATGTTTTTTGTGCTGGTGAGGAGATTCCGGGTGTGGTTTTGACTCTCCTGCAGGCATATGGCCGCTACCTGGCGTTTTGCGTTATAGGTGCCCAGGTTGTCTTGTATAGATAGGCCCTCGAAGATGACGGTCATTTAGGGGCGCGCCCAGTGGGGAAACTCGAAGGGGCGGTCTTAGAAACATTATATGTATATAAATATAACTATTCATAATCAAGTGGGACTTGATGCATGAGATATGCCATAAAGAGCATGATGAAGTGCCATAAAGAGCACAATGAAATGCCACAAAGAGCATTTGTTGATGATAATATTCCTGCTAAGGAATGGAATGCCAGGAAGGGCATGTAATTGAGACAAAAGCCATAAAGAGCTTAAAATTTTGACTATATTTTCCTATTAAGGAATGGACTATAAAATGGAATAAGGTTTTGATGTAAGCTTCTAATTTAAATGTTAATTACTCTTATTCTCTTGCATAATTTAGTTAGATCCTCATTATTTACTCATGACTACCTTTCATAACTGTCATAATTTTTATTCATCTGGTGATCATATAAAAACTGGGCCCTGACCCGTTCATATTTCTTGTTGCATATACATATGGTATCCGCTCAGGTACTCCGCCGCAAGGACGCCTGTTCTGACTTTCCTATTTCGGTGATTTTGATGAGCCGTGATGCTTTACGGATATTACGGGTTATATTGTATAGCCGCTTTCATTATTGCACTCTAGTTAAGATCATGTCTTTTATTCGTGCGTGAGGCCCAAGCCTTTGTAATTGTTTAATGTAATGTATTAGATAATTTATTGAATTTGTTTACCACTTTTGTAGAGTCTGTGGACCGATGGCATATTTGGTCCTTTTATTGTATACTTGTTGTTATTATTTATATATATCTTGGGGTTTCCCCTACCTTTTCAGGATTTGGGTTGTTTAAATTCTTTCACTAACTTTAAAATAAAAAATTTTGGCAACCCGTTTTCTTAAATATTGGGTGGTTATCCTGGATACTCTATATTTTATTGTGATGCTGAGAATGATTCCATCTATGATTCCTGTTATATTAGAGTATTGGGCTGGCCACCCCTTATTTTGGTGAGCGATTTGTCACAGATGGTATCAGAGCTTCAGGTTTTAGAGTCCTTAGGAATCTGTGTGGACGCCTTATGTTTTCAGTGTTGCTTTTGATTTGACATAGAGCCTTAGGATTAAGATCGTTGATTTCTCTTGTGATATTTCGTTCTTCTTCCATGAGGTAGAACATATAGAATCTTTTACGTATTCGTGTGAGATTTTTGGTCGATTGAAGCAGGACACCAGAGAAGGTCGTCGTGGAGACGTCATGAGAAGGGGACTACAGGAGAACTGTAAGTTGTGGTCCGAGATGAGGACTGACTTGAAGGTTGCTTCTTTTTTTAGCATTTTCTTATTTTTCTACTGTGACTACTAATTACAGTGGATGTATTTTTCCCAGTAACGCTAGGAGTAGAGAGTGGTACTAAGCTTGGGACTCCAAGCAACGTTAAATTAAAATGGAGAGGCACCCCCTGATGAGGACCACATATTTAAGTAAGATGGATGAGATGCGTCCTCATTTGGTGGATGCTTGAGGTCCAAGAGCTTTGTCCCTAAGGAAGGGGTATAGAAGTGCCCAGAGAAAAAGGGGTGGAGGAAAATTTTTCACCCGTAGGAGTAATGTTGAATGGTGGGAACGTAGCCACCATAATTGTGGGTGCAAGAAGTTGTGCCGGGGAGAAGCCCGGGGGACACTTGCAACAATGAGTTTCTCTGGGATTATTGGATTGATGAGAAGGTGGATTCTCAATGTTCACACGAGTTTCGGTCAGAGGTCGACTGTGAATAAAGAATTTTATGGTTAGGGGGCCGGTATTGTGTTCTCTTTTGTGGGACTACGTGGACAATTGTTGTCGGCCAGAGTCGAAACAATGTCCATGATATGGAGCGTAGAACCGCTCATTTTAAAATTTTGTTGATTGGAGAACAAGGGCAAAGATAAAGTGCCTAGTTGGGGAGTTGAAGGAAGTAATATTTGGTTCAAATAAGACTCGAGTACGGTGTCTGAGAACCATTAGTATTACCCGGAGTGATTAGCAAGGCAATTGGTGGGAATTCCACCTTAGTAGTGGATGGTGCATCCCCCATAATATGATAGAGTAGTATTGTGTTTGCTATAGATTCGGGTGTGTATATTGAGCTTGTAATAGTGTCGACATTATTATTGAAAGGGTAATTATATGACTTCCATGGTAGGGAAGTTGTATGATTTCTTCACTCGTTATGGAACGAGTGATAATTATTTTAAAATGTATATGCGTAATATGTGTTATTTTCATTTTGTGTTGATTGGTTTAAGTGTTCTATGGTTTGTTTGCATTGTATATGGATGTTATGCCTTATCTCCACGACCAACAAGGTTAAGTAGTAATGCATATGAGGGGTTCCTTGTTTGGATTCCGCTTTTGCAGGACGCTCCACGCATGAACCTTAACGACGTTGGGAGTGGAGAGATGCTACTTTTCCTTTCTCTTATTTTATGTTAAGATATTTTGGTTGGTTTGGGGTGATAGCAAGCAAATAAAATTGTAAGGCTATCTCACTTCTAGTTCCAAATGGAACTATTTGTTCTATAATATCTCTCCTGGATACAGGTTGAGACTTTATAGAGGTGGATCGAGGTTGGTAGGAGAATTTTATTATTTGTTGTGTTATCTTGTGTGAGTGTTTGATTGTTCATTTGCCTTGTTTGTGCTTGTTACGCTTTATCTCCATGACCAACTAGTTAAGTAGGCATGTGTCGGAGGGGTTCCTTGTTTGGATTTCTCTTTGCGAGACACTCCGTCGCATGAACACTTAACGATGTTGGGAGTGGAGAGACGCTATTCTTTTCTCTTTCTTTTATTTTGTTTATTGAGAGTTGGGTTGAAAGGCTTAGCCGAGAATCACGTAGTAGAGATTAAGGGCTACTAAAGTGCGAGATAGAAGCACTAGATATAGTTCTCTCCTCTGATCGATGTGAGGGAGACTGAGATATGAAGTCGAATTGAGACTTCTGGATTTTTCCTTGATGAGAAGGCCATGTTTATATAATGGGATATATATTAGAAAGAATTTACAGAAAGTAAATGTCTGATAGATTGAAAATTTTAAATTATTTGAATGGTAAAACATAAAAGAAAAAAATATTGTTAGTAGGGTTGTAAATTAGAATTTATTGTCCCGATCATGTGTCTTAGACCGCCATATCTTGATGACCGAAGATGCGAGGTAGTAGTGTAACGGGAGGATTCCTTATTTGGATTTCTCTTCAGCGAGACGTCCCACGCATGAAACCGAGCAAATGTTGGGAGTTGAGATAAGTCTGAGGCACTAGGGATATACTTAGTATTATACATCTATTACTTAGATAGGATATATATAGATTGGCTTTAGGATTGTTAGGATGTAAGACCTTTAGGGCAGGTGGCGTTAATTTAGAAAGGCTGTAAGGAGTTGACCACGAATGGGTCGTGGGTTTACTCTGAGGGGGATTAGGTCCCTAGGAACAAGAAGTATGGAATTTCAAGTGATTTGGAAGGATAGGCCAAGGGTGAGGAGGCCTCTTTTAGATAGAGTGTTATGTTGGTAACTTAACTTTCGGAAGTAAGAAGGAGGAGCTAAATTTTTACTCCTGAGCTTATGTTGTTGAGATCGAGAGTGAATTTGACGAACAAGCTTCTACCAAAAAGGGGGAGTAATGATACTGGAGCGTGGACCCTTTGTTTATGCGTCTCACAAGTTTAAACTTTGTGGGAAGTATTATTCCACGCTTGATTTGAAATTCATTGAGGTATTGATCGCCTTAAGGAAATGAGGCACTACTTCCTTGGGCAGGAAAATTTGGTCTCTCTTGCGAGCAACAAGCTTGTGCTATATGTGTGGTAGGAGGAATTGAGCTAGTATATAAAGTTCATAAAGGACTATCGATGAGATATTCCCTTTCGCTAAGGGAAAGTGATTTGGGTAGTAGATGTGACGAGTAGAAAACCTGTCGGAAAATTATGAAGGAATGGAATGCCAAGTAGAATGAGCATTTACGTTTGTGACTGACCATTTCACCTTTTCGTATGAAGAAGAGTAGCGGTGGAATGAAGAAAGGTATGTTCATAGATGTTCTCTTTGAATTTTGGCATCGAGCTGGTCATGATCCTAATTGAGAAAATTGTTGATCGTTCGACCAAATTGTTGCTTGTTCGGCCGTTATGGGTGGACTATATTTAGAAGACTACACCCCGCTCTCTATATGGGGAAATGGTAGAACTGTATGAAGTGCCCATCACTGGTGGCCGACCGAGACTAGATACTCATGTCGAAGGTTTGGTAAGGTTTTTGTGAAGGCATGGGAACCGTATGAAAATGGAGTATATCTCACCACCCTAAAGTGGATGGATGAATGGAGGAAGTTAATTTAATGCTGAATTGCGTAACTCGAATGTGCGCCTTAGACTACATGGATCGAGGGGAGTAATAGTTGTATGGATGGAAATTTCCATATAATAATTGGGATCTTTCCTACGCTATGGCACCGTGAGTGGCCTAGTGTAGCCGATTGAGAAATCCGCATACTCGTTGGATGGAACCAGCGGATCACTTGTTCCTTGAACTTGGAATAGTGCTAGAACATTTCGTAAATGATTGGGATTTTGAGCCATGTACTTTGAAGGAATATGCCTATGCAAAGAGATGTTGAGTAGTGTTGGTGTTAAACCCTTAGAGTTGGTATAGAAATCCCAAGGAGGGATGCAACGTGATTTAGGAAGTAAGGCAATTTACGCTGAGTTGTGTGGGTATCTCCTTTCGTTGTAAGACGGTAGGATTGATACTTCGTGAGGAACGATTTGGTGCTATGCTTGAGCACCAAGAATGTAGACTGAGATCGATATAGATGACCTTAGTCCGAGTCCATTTTGGGGACGCTGTAATATCGAGGGTTTGTTAAGGGCGATAGAATGATAGTTTAAAATATCATACCCCTTTATAGAATCGGGGGTAGGGTACGCCTAAATTTTGAGGGCAAAATTCCATCATAAGGGGGGGAGTATGTAACAACCCTCGCTTTTAGGAAGCTAATTTTGTATTATTTTACCGCATAAGGTAATTATATAAAATGTTGGAACCAGAGTAAATATTAATTAAATGAGTTGAGGGTTAATATTTAATGGGTTATTGCATATTTACTGCATGAGGAATTAAATATCATTCGGTTGTATGTTTTATGGTGTCATATGTTTTAAATGACATTGTGGTTTAATTGAAATCGGAACTTAAAAT
The DNA here is from genome assembly GCA_949130495.1 of Sambucus nigra. NCBI lineage: Eukaryota > Viridiplantae > Streptophyta > Magnoliopsida > Dipsacales > Adoxaceae > Sambucus > Sambucus nigra. The sequence goes on from OX422221.1 coordinate 106,830,823, forward strand.
AGTTCATAAAAAAATTATCGGATGCCATTTTAGAAGGTGTAGTTAGTCCCGAAATGTGTGAGACAGTCAAAATAAGTGCTATATTGTATTTTTGTATTTCAGGCATTTTTACCTGGTTTTGACTTAAATGCGTATTTGCGAGTCACTTTAATGTAGTATTAACCACTTAAGTTGGTAGACTTGTGTTAAGCCCCGATTTTAGTCTTCTAAATCCCCTAATTTCCCTAATTTATGTCTTAAACTTAGAGAGAAAGAGAGAAGAAGAGAAAAGTGGGGAAAGAAGAGAGAAAATGGAGATTTAAGATGGGAGATTGCTTCTACACAAAGAAATCTGAGGTTTCAACTCTGAGGCAAGTTTTCTACTTGCTAATGTATGATTTAAGATGATAAATTGTATGATAGTTGTGTGTTCGGTTGAGTTAAGGAAATTATTGGGTTTGCATATATATATGTATGTGTATGTTGGTGCATAAATGATCAAACCTTGGATTTGTAGGGTTAATGTTATTTAGAGAGTAGTTGAAGTTTAATATTATTGTGGATATATGTTTATAAATGTTGATTTGTAAATTGAGGTGGGAAAAATTGAAATCATCAATTGGGTTTATTTTTTGGAAGAAGAAAGAGCCCTAGGTCTGCTATGACCGGTCGACCGCGGTCCCAGGACTGGTCGACCGGGCCTTCGGGGGAGGGCACACTTCTTTCCTACAAAGGCATAATTTTGGAGCGCGGTCGACGGCGGTCCCTTGACTGGTCGACCGGCCCCTTCAACCTCGACTTACTGTTTTTCTTCGTAGGCCGAACTTTGGGACGCGGTCGACCGCGGTATCAGGACCAGTCGACCGGTCCCCTGTTTTTCATCCTTAAATCTTATTTTATTTCCTAGGTTTCTTCTTGTCAATAAAGAACTTAGGAACCTTCTTGTATGAAGTTAACTAAGAGTCCTAGAGTCCGAGATGAGTTAGTTACCCACCCTAGATTAGAAATGCATTGTGTAGGGGCTTTTTTGGGGATATGCCAATTGATGTTAGGGAATTCTTTTCTTCTAGTTGATTATTATGAAACTAGGAGTCGTAGTGTTATATTCAGGAGACTTTAGAAGCTCAATTGAGTTATGTTAGTATTGATGGTTTACAATAACCCCACATACGAACCTTTGGAGAATAAAATGGAAGTTTAATTATGCATTGAGGTTGAAATGATAAGATGTATTAAGTATGGCTCCGGTTATATTATGAGGTATTTACGAGAATGTAAATGATTATGGTTTCGGATAAAATGGAACATATATACATATATATATATATATATATATATATATATATATATATATATATATATATATATATATATATATATATATATATATATATATATATATATGGAAAGAAATGAAAAGGAAATGGTAATAATGATGGTAAATGATAATTTACTTAATCATGAATATGGTAAATGTTAATTTACTTATACACACCTCTCTAAATGACATCATAAGGGAAGTTCGCGCACTTAATGATGCTCCCTGGCTAATGAATGTTGGGTGGATATAGGCCATATGAGTGATTATATTATGTTTTCTACGCTGGTGAGGAGATTCCGGGTGTGGTCTTGACTCCCGCAGGCATATGGCCGCTTCCCGACGTTTTGCCTTATAGGTGCCCAGGTTGTCTTGTATAGATAGGCCCTGGAAGATGATGGTCATTTAGGGGCGCTCCCAGTGGGGAACTTGATGTATGAGATATGCCATAAAGAGCATGATGAAGTGCCATAAAGAGCACAATGAAATGCCACAAAGAGCATTTGTTGATGATAATATTCCTGCTAAGGAATGAAATGCCAGGAAGGGCATGTAATTGAGACAAAAGCCATAACGAGCTTAAAATTTTGACTATATTTTCCTATTAAGGAATGGACTATAAAATGGAATAAGGTTTTGATGTAAGCTTCTAATTTAAATGTTAATTACTCTTATTCTCTTGTATAATTTAGTTAGATCCTCATTATTTACTCATGATTACCTTTCATAACTGTCATACTTTTTATTCATCTGGTGATCATATAAAAACCGGGCCCTGACCCGTTCTTGTTGCATATACATCTTGTATCCGCTCAGGTACTCCGCCGCAAGGACGCCTGTTCTAACTTTCCTATTCCGGTGATTTTGACGAGCCATGATGCTTTGCGGGTATTACGGGTTATATTGTATAGCTGCTTTCATTTTTGCACTCTAGTTAAGATCAATCCTTTTATTCGGGTGTGAGGCCCAAGGCTTTGTAATTGTTTAATGTAATGTATTAGATAATTTATTGAATTTGTTTACCACTTTTGTAGAGTCTGTGGACCGACAGCATATTCGGTCCTTTTATTGTATACTTGTTGTTATTATTTATATATATCTTGGGGTTTCCCCTACCTTTTCAGGATTTGGGTTGTCTAAATTCTTTCGTTAACTTTAAAACAAAAAAATTTGGCCACCCGTTTTCTGAAATATTGGGTGGTTATCCTGGATACTCTATATTTTATTATGATGCTGAGAATGATTCCATCTATGATTCCTGTTATATTGGAGTATTGGGCTGGCCACCCCTTATTTTGGTGAGTGGGTTGCCACACACAGTAGGACTTTGGGGGACAAATTTACAATCATTTATGGCATGTATTGGACTTGGAAGTCATGGATTGAGTATCCACTATGAGGGTTGTATGTGGTTATGATCATTATGAATGATATAATTCATAAAATCCATAGATTCATGCATGGTAGAGCCGAAGGTATCCAATTTACCATTCTCGAAGGATAAGGTGATTCTCATTCTTTTATATATATTTTTGTCCAATTTAAAATAGTGTCATTTAGACAAATCATGGACCGACATGACATGCCACAAATTAAAAAAATTGGCACGAACACGACACAACAAGGTTTTTTATGTAACATAAACAAGACCCACATAAAACATGAAATGATATGATTTCATAAATTTCACACTATATTAAACATCAATAGACATGATAACCAGAATCAAATCATGAGTAACACGAAAAGATATATTAACTCTACTAACACGAGTCATAATTTTGACACGAATATGACACGACTTCGTTAAAAAACCCCGACATGAACCCGACTTAGCGTGTCAATTTTGGGTCAATGGTGTGCCGTATCATTTTGTGTTTTTGTATCATTTATAAAGTTACCACACCCACTTCTTTCATATAAATTGACTTTATTTCATGTAAGTTGACAATTTTTTTCATGATATTCGTGTGTGCCAAGGCAGTGCAAATTAAGTTAAATAATTTGTATCGTATTTAATAAGGAGTGTACTCTTTTCCATATTTTATCTACCATCTGCATCTATAATTAATTCTAAGGTAATATAAAAAAACATCTATGCCAGGTAAAGTTGTGCTTAAACTTCAAAGGAGTCCAATCCCTTTAAACTTAATTATATTTTTGAATAGTCTAAACACAGGATCAAAACAAGACCAAAACAAAAGCCCCAGTATAACGAGTATACTATTGCTGATAAAACCCTATAAATTTTAGCAACTCTAAAAACTCTCTCCTAAAAAATACAGATGGAGGACGAATTCCAATGAGCCCCTTTCTAATTCAGAATACAAAGTGCAATGCAAATTGCCTGATTTGAGACATAGGGTTACTTGCTAATAGCATTGACATTGTAAACATTATCAAACATATCATCATCCTTAATAGGTTGCGAACTTTGGTTCACATTAGGACTTTGGCGGACATATATAAAATAATTTATGGCATGTGTTGGACCTACAAGTTGTGGATTGAGTATCAACTTGGAGGCACATATGTGATGATGATCATTATGAATGATACCATTCATGCAATCCATGAAGTCATGCATTCCAGCGCCGTAGGTGTTCAATCTTCCATTGGCAAAGAATCGGGTGATTCTCATTCTTTTATCTATATTTTGTCGAATTTAAAATAGTTCCATTTAGGCAAAAACCCCCATTTTCTTATACGACATTTGGAAATTCTTGATTTTAGATTAGGTCACGGGCCAACTTCCCATGCTGCAATAATTTTATTTGATGCGTACACAACAAGGCTTTTTTATCTGACATAAATGACCGGGCGGAAAAAGTGTGCGCGTGTAAGTGCACAATCGTCGTGTGTTTCGCCTCCGCGATACAAAGAAAACCTAAGTTCTACACTTGACAAGCAAGTACAGCGGTAAGTCGGGTGTCTAAAGAAATCCACAGGGAGTGATTAAATTTTAGATTTTAATTGTTTTAATTACTTCAGGAATAAAAGTGGTGTAAAATAAATAAAAGAAAAGGTGATAGGGTGGTTATGGTGACAAAAGAAAAGAATAAGTTACGCTACACAAAAGTAAAGCGAGGATCGGGATCGCATTCCACCACACGGGCTAAACAACTACTAATTAGAATTACGGTTCGAAAACATTTAATCGAGCATTTACAATTAAGCATAAACATCACACAAGAAGGAATTTAACCCAAAGTTGCGAGATTAAACATTTAACTGAAAATGGTCACACGCAGATTAAATTCGTATTGTCGCTATAAACACTAAAGTTGCGTGACAAATAAAGTTAAACGCATAACAATCCAACTTTAATACACGCGATTTCAATTAAACGCAATTTTACACAAAACCTAATTTTCGAGGTCCAAACCCGAAAATGGCGGAAACACAATCCCGACCCTATTTATCTAAGGGTACATAATGAATTAAACTAATTTACACTAATTAAACTAAGAAAGCAATAAATAAACACAATAAACCTAATTTGAAAGCATGAAACTAATCTACAAAGCAAGAATAAAGGAAATACACACTATATAAATGGAGAGGGAATATGAAAATACCAATTACAAACCCAAATGGGTGTCAAACCAAGAGAGGAAGAAGAGCTCTCAAATCCCCCCCCAAAACTCTAAGCCAAACTAACCTAGAAGTGTAAAAAAATATATGTTTCACTTAATACAATGTTTACACACTTATACCCAACCAAAAACCAACTTAAAAATACAGATTTTCGGACTTTTACTGTAGCCGAATCGATTCGGAAATGGTCCGAATCGATTCGGAAACAGGGGAATTTCAAACTGCAATTCTGCAGCAGGGGCGAATCGATTCGGTTTTGGGGCGAATCGATTCGCCCCTACAGGTTTGCAATTCTGCAGCTTTGTCCTGTTTTACGGAAAATGCCGCCATTTCTTCGTTATAGCTCGAAATGAGGCACGGTCGGAGGCTACGCGAAGATAACTCAGAGGAATACAACATCCAAGAAGACATTGGGCCAAAAAACCCAAATATGAAATGACAAAAATGCCCTTGAATGTGGCCTTGGGTGTGAATTTGAAGTAAAAACCATCTTAAAAATGCCATAACTCCATCATTACAACTCGAAATCATGCACCGTCGGTGGCCACGCGAATAGAAATCAAAGGTCTTCAACTTCCGTGAAGAGCTCGGGATTCAAACCCGAATGCTGAAATTACTAAAATGCCCCTGAAGCTGCAAAAGTCGACGAAACATTTCCAGAAAGCGTCCGAACTTCATACTAAGCATCCAAATACCTACAAAAGCTCAATTAACCCCTGGAAAACATGTTAACATAGAAATTCGAGGTTGTATGGTTAACGAGCATAAGTATAGGGATTAAGATACCCAAGGGGGATAATAAGGCGTAGGTTAACGGGTGAAATACGCAATATTTGCGTCGTATCAATAAACTCGACCCACATAAAACATGACACGACATGATTTCATAAATTTAACACTAAATTAAACATAAATGAACAAGATAACCCGAATAAAAATATGATTAACTCGATAAGTTATATTAACACTACTGACATGACTCGTAATGTTGTCACAAACATGATACGACGTCGTGCAAAAAAATTGACATGAACGCTACTTAGCGTGTCAATTTTAGGTCAATTGTGTGATGTATCAATTTGTGTTTTCGTATCATTTACAAAATTTCCACCCCTACCTAATCATATAAATCGACATTTATTTCATGTAAAGTCACAATTTTTTCATGATATTCATGTGTGCCAAGGCAATGACAGTTTAGTTAAATAATATATAATCCGTATATAATGAGGGGTGCACACTTTTTCCAAAATTTATCTCTTATTTTCATCTATAATTACTTCTCTATAATTAATTCTATGGTAATATAAAAGTCATCTATACCTAGTAAAGTTTTCCTTGAACTGCAAAGGAGTTGAATCCCATTGTAAGTAATTCTCTTTCAAAATAGTCTAAACACAGGCTAAAAAGAGGACCAAAACAAAAAACCCTCTATAACGTGTATACTATTGCCAATAAAACCTTATAAATGTTTGCATCTGTAAAATTCTCTCCCGAAAAGTCCAAATGGAGGACGAAATCCAGTGCACCCCTTTTCTAATTCAGAACAGATAGTGCTATGCAGGTTAATAGCTTTGAGAGATAGGAATAATTTATAATAACGTTGACATTTTTAACCTTATAAGACATATCATCACTCTTAACAGGATGTGAACTTTGGTTCATAATAGGACTATGGCAGATAGATCTCTAATATTTTATGGCATGTATTGTACCATAAGTTGTGGATTGAGTATCCACTTTCAGGGCCGTAAGTGGTGATGATGATTGTGAATGATTTAATTCAAACAATCCATAGAGTCATGCATGCCGGTGCCGAAGGTGTTCAATTTCCCATTTTTGGAGATGCTGGTGATTTTAATTCTTTTATCTATATTTTTCTCTAATTAAATATAGTTTCATTTATACAAAACCCCAATTTGATACGATATTTTGAAATTCATGATTTTAGGCTGGGTCACGAGCTGACCTGACATGCCACAACAAGTCTTTTTTGAAAGAGAACACGACACGACAAGGTTTTTCTATCTAACATAAACACGACCAACATAAAACATGACACCACATAATTTCCTAAATTTTTGATGAAATTACTTATAGATAGACATGATAACATCAATAGAAACATTATTAACTTGATAAGATATTTTAACACGAACATGACACGACTTCATATAAAAAAACATGACATGAACATGAATTAGCATGTTAATTTTGGGTCGATTGTGTTCCTTATCATTTTCTGTTATCGTATCATTTTTAAGATTTTCACCCCCGCTTTCTTTCATATAAATTGAATTTTTTTTGCATGATATTCGTGTGTGCCAAGGCAATGAACATTTAGTTAAATAACATATATAATATTTAATGAGGGGCGTACTATTTTCCATATTTTATTGCTCATCTGCATCTAGAATTATTTCTCTATAATTAATTTTAAGGTAATATGAAAGGAATCTAAACTCGGTCAAGTTGTTCTCAAACTACAAAGGAGTCGAATCCCATTATAATTAATTATCTTCTTAAATAGTCTAAACATAGGCTCTAAACATGACCAAAATAAAACCCCTCTATAACAAGTATACTATCACTATAAACCCCAATTTTGTTTGCATTTGTAAAACTCTCACCCGAAAAATCAAAATGGAGGACAAATTCCAGTGTGCTCCTTTTTCTAATTCAAAGCAGACACTACAATGCAGATTGCCAGATTTGAGACATATGGATAATTGCTAATAACGTTGACATTTTTAACATTATCAAACATGCATCACCCTCAACTAGTTGCAGACTTTGGTTCGCAATAGGACTTTCACGGACATATCTGCAATAATTTATGACATGCGATTGACCTTCAAGTTGTGGTTTGAGTATCCACTTAGAGGGTCGTATGTGGTGATGATGATTATGAATGATACCAATCATACAATCCATAAAATCATATGCCAGTGCCGAAGGTGTTCAATTTCCCATTCCCGACAGGAAAAGGTGATTCTCATTCTTTTATCTATATTTTTGTCCAATTTAAAATAGTTCCATTTAGACAAAACCCCTAATTTGATAATACGATATTTTGGAATTCGTGATTCTAGGCAGGGTCACGGGCCACCATGCCATGCCACAAAAAAAAATCGGCAAACACGATACTACTTGACAAGGTTTTTTTATCTAGCATAAACACGATCCACACAAAACATTACATGATTTCATAAAGTAGACACTCTATTAAATCTAAATATATAGGATAACCTAAGGAAAAGAATGATTAATGCAATCGGATATATTAAAATTCTTAACATGACTCATAATTTTGACACGAACATGACACTAATTCGTGTAAAAACAACCCAATGTGAACACAACATGGCGTGTCAATTTTTGATCAACTATGTGTTGTATCATGTTGTTTTATTGTTCATTCACGAAATTTCCACCCATACTTCTTTCATATATATCGACATTGATTTCATGTAAATTGACAATTTTTTTCATGATATTCGTGTGTTCCATGGCAATGAATATTTAGTGAAATGATATATATTTCGTATTTATTGTGGGGTGTACTCTGTTTTCATATTTTATCTCTCATATGCATCAATAATTACTTCTTGATAATTAATTCTAAGGTAATATAAAAGGCATCTATACCAGGTAAAGTTGTCCTCAAACTGCAAAGAAGTGGAATCCCTTTATTGTTAATTATCTTTTTGAATAGTCTAAACATAGGCTCAAAACATGACCAAAATAAAAAAATCAGTATAACAAATATAATATCGTCGATAAAACTCTATAAATGTTTGCATTTATAAAACTCTCTCTTGACAAATCCAAATGGTGGACAAATTCCAATGGGCCCCTTTTCTAATTCAGAATAGACATTGCAATGCAGATTTCCATCTTTGAGACAAATGGTTAATTAATAATAAAGTTAACATTTTCAATATTATCAAATATATCATAATCCTCAATTGGTTGCGAATTTTTATTTGCAATAAGACTTTGGTGTACATAAGTGCAATCATTTATGGCATTTATTGGACTTGCAAGTCGTGGAATGAGTATCCACTTGGAGGGCCGTATGTGGTGATTATGATTATGAATGATACCACTCATACAATCCATATAGTCGTGCATGCCAGCGTCGAAGGTGTTTAATTTTTCCATTCTCAAAGGAGAAAGTGATTCTCATTTTTTTTTATATATTTTTGTCCCATTTCAAACGGTTTCGTTTAGACAAAAGCCCCAATTTTATAATATGATATTTGGGAATTCATTATTTTGGAGTTGGTAACGAGCCGAAGAGATAAGCCACAACAAAAACAAATTAACGCGAACACGACACAACAATCTTTTTTATACAACATAAACACGACCAACATAAAACATGCCACAACATGATTTCATAGATTTTAAAATATATTAAACATAAATAGACAGGATAACCCAAATAAAAACATAGTTAACAAAACAAAATATATTAACACTACTAACACGACTCATAATTTTGACATGAACACGACACGACTTCGTTAAAAAAACTCGACATGGACATGACTTAGTGTGTCAATTTTGGGTTAATTGTGTGTCGTATCATTTTGTTTTTCTTAGCATTTACATCTTTCATATAAATTGACATTTATTTCACATGAGTTGATAATATTTTTCATGGTATTCATGTGTATCAAGGTAATGACAATTTTGTTAAATAATTTATATTGTATTTAATGAGGAGTGTAAACTATTCCATATTTTATCTCTCATCCACATCTATAATCAATTTTGTAAAATTAATTCTAAGGTAATAAAAATGCATCTATAACAAGTAAAGTTTTCTTCAAACTAGAAAGGGGTCGAATCCCTTTCAAATTAATTTCTCTTTCTAAATAGTCTAAACACAGTCTCAAAACAGGACCAAAACTCAAATCCCACTTCAACGAGTATACTATCACCGATAAAACCCTATAATGGTAGCATTTGTAAAACCCTCTCTCAAAGAATATAAATTGAGGACAAATACAATTTCGCCCCTTTTCTAATTCAGAATAGACAGTACACTGCAGATTGCTAGATTTGAGACATAGGGTAAATTGTTAATAATGTTGACACTGTAAACATTATCAAACATAACATCACCCTCAACGGGTTGTGAACTTTGGTACGAAATAGGACTTTGGGGGACATATCTGAAATCATTTATGACATGTATTGGACTTGCAAGGAGTGGATTGAGTATCCAATTAGAGGGACATATGTGGTGATTATTTATGATGCCGGAATCAACACCACTAGGTAAGGTGTTTTCAAGCTCAATCTAAGGACAACAATGACAGCATAGTATGTAAATGGTAAGAGAATGAGATGAGGAGAAGGGGAGCGTACACCAGGATATAAGTGGTTCAGCCTAGATTGGCCTACGTCCACTGTGTGTGTGTGAATAATCTCACTGCAATAAGGCACTAATGGCCATGGATACAATCTCTCAAGCTTTCTCTCTCTACTGTGTATCTATACAGAGTTTCAGCTAGGGTTGAATATCTGGATCCTTTTTCAAGGTAGAGGATGGCCTCTATATATAGTACCTAGGGGGTGTAATGTACCCCCCATGCATGCAATGTGCATGTGTGTGGTTACCTCACCAATATGGGAGTGCCATCTGTCATTGTCACATGTAGAGAATGATGATGCAATATTCTCCCCACGTGTGGGGAATAATCTTGTTATAACTGATTTGTGTCCACGTGTCCTTATCCAAATGTCAGCAGGTGCTCGGCTATCGCGTCTGGGGTATGACCCCGACCTTGGGGAGGCCGAGGTTGGTGAGTCTTGATACTTGTTCAGTCCGAGGATTCCATGGAGGTCTCAGCCTAATCCTGGCCGAGACAATGGGCAAGGTCGGCCTGAGACGAGGTTGAACTGGTGGCTTGATGAGGTTGCTGGTGACTTCCTGCGAGCTCGGCCTACATCTGGCCAAGGTTTCCATTCCATGGTATGTGTGAATGCTTCCGATCCTTATGATGTCCCTTGGAGGGGCTCATGGTAGTGTCGGCCTGGGCCGACCTTGATATGGCCGAGGTTGGTGTCTCTTGGCCGAGGTTGGTGTCTCTAGGCCGAGGTTACACTTGGGGCATATCAATTATGATTATAAAGGATTCCATTCAAACAATCTATTGAGTCAAACATGCCAACGCCGAAAGTGTTCAATTTTCCATTCCCAAAGAAGTAGGCGATTCTCTTTCTTTTGCCTATATTTTTTTCCAATTTAAAATAGCGACTTTTAGACAAAAACCCAAATTTGAATATAAGATATATGGAAATTCATGGTTTTAGACTGGCTCATGGGCCAACTTGATATGCCGTAACAATTTTTTTGAACGCGAAGACGACATGAAATGACAAGGTTTTTTTTATCTAACTTAAACACGACCCACATAAAACATGACACGACATGATTTCATAATTTTGACATTAAATTAAACATAAATAGATCGGATAACAAAAATAAAACCATGTTAATGATAAAGGATATATTAACACTACTAACATGACTCCTGATTTTGAGACGAACATGACACGATTTCTTGTAAGAAAAATCCCACATGAACAAAACTTAGCGTGTAAATTTTTGATTAGTTTTGTGTTGTATCATTTTGTGTTTTCATATCATTTATGAAATTTCTTCCCCTACTTCTTTCATACAAATCAAAATTTATTTCATGTAAATTGACAAAAATTTTCATGATATTCGTGTGTGCTAAGGAAATGACAATTTAGTTAAATAATACATACATCATATTTAATGAGGGGTGTACTCTTTTCCATATTTTATCTCTCATATGAACCTATAATTAATTCTAAGGCAATATAAAAGGCATCTATACCTGATAAAATTGTCCTTAAACTACAAAGGAGTGGAAGACCTTTATAATTAATTCTTTTTTTGAATAGTCTAAACACGAGACCAAAACAAAAACCCGTTTAGAAAAAATATGTTATTGGTGTTAAAACCCTATAAATGTTTCCATATATAAAACTCTCTCCAAAAGGAGGACAAACTACAGTGCACTCCTTTTCTAAATCAGAACAGACAGTGCAGTGCAATTATTCGACTTTGAGACAAAGGGTTAGTTGATAATAACGGTAACATTGTCAACATTATCAAACATATCATAACCCTCAATAGGTTGTGAACTTTGGTTCAAAATAGTACTTTGACGGATAGATCTGTAATAATTTATGGCATGTACTTGACCTGAAAGTCGTGGATTGAGTATCCATATGGAGGGCCATATGTGGTGATGACGATTATGAATGACACCATTCAAACAATCCATAGAGTCAGGCATGCTAGCGCCGATGGTGTTCAATTTTCCATTCCCTAAATACAAGGTTATTCTCATTCTTGTATCTATATTTTTGTCCAATTTTAAATGGTGTAATTAAAACAAACATCCCAATTTGATAATATGATATTTAGGAATTCGTGATTTTAAACTGGGTCATGGGCCGACATTACATGCCACAATAAAAAATAAATATAATGCGAATATGACATGATACGACAAGACAAGTTTTTTTTATCTAACATAAACACGACCCACATAAATCATGGCACGACATGATCGAAAAAATTTGACACTGTATTAAACATAAATAGATAGGATAACCTGAATAAAAATACGATTAACTCTACAAGATATATTAACACTACTAATCACTCATAATTTTGACACGAACATGACACAACTTCGTTAAAGAAACTCGACATGAACATGACTTAGCCTGTCAATTTTGGGTCAATTGTGTGCTGTATCATTCTATGTTTTCATATCATTTACAAAAATTCCACCCCTGCTTCTTCGATCTAAATTGACATTTATTTTGTGTAAGTTGACAATTTTTTTTCATGATATTCGTGTGTGCCAAGGCAATGACAATTTAGTAAAATAATATATATTGTATTTTATGACGGGTGTACTCTTTTCCATACTTTATCTCTCACCTGCATCTATAATTAATTCTCTATAATTTTTTCTAAGGTAATATTAAAGGCATCTATACCAAGTAAAGTTGTCCTCAAACTGCAAAGGAGTCAAATCCATTTAAAATTACTTCTCATTTTGAATAGTCTAAACATATGCTCAAAACAAGACCAAAACAAAACCCCCTCTACAATGAGTATACTATCGCCGATAAAACCCTATAAATTTTTTCTCCTGGAAAACTCTCTCCTGAAAAATCCAAATGGAGTACAAATTCTAGTTCACCGCTATTCTACTTTTAGAACAGACAGTGCAATGTAGATTCCTAAAATTGGGACATTGGCTTAATTTATAAGAATGTAGACAATGTCGACATTATCAAACATATCATCATCCTCAATAGGTTACGAACTTTGCTCGCATATAGGAATTTGGCGGACAAATCTGACATCATTTATGACATGTATTGGACTTGCAAGTCATGGATTGAGTATCCTTTTGGAGGGCTATACGAGGTAATGATTATTATGGATTGAGTCATGCATGCCAATGCCAAAGGTGTTCAATCTCCCATTCTAGAAGAAGCTGATGATTCTCATTCTTTTATCTATATTTTATCCCAATTAAAAATAGTATCTTTGAGACAAAAAACCCAATTTGATTATACAATATTTGGAAATGATTGATTTTAGTCTGGGTCACGGGCCGACTTGACATGCCACAATAATTTTTTTTTGAATGCGAACACGAGAAGACACGACAAGGTTTTTTTATCTAACATAAACACGACCCACATAAAACATGACACGACATGATTCATAAATTTAACACTAAATTAAACATAATTAGACAAGGTAACCCAAATAAAAATATGATTAATGCGACAAGATATATTAACACAACTAACGAACTCATAATTTTGACACGAACATAACACGACTTCATGTAAAAAAAACCCGACATGAACACGACTTAGTGTGTCAATTTTCGGTCAATTTTGTGTTGTCTCATTTTGTGTTTTCATATCATTCACGAAATTTTCACCCCTATTCTTTCATATGAATTGACATTTATATCATGTAAATTGACAAATTTTTTCATGATATTAGTGCCTGCTAAGTAAATGGCAAGTTAGTTAATATATATATATATATATATATATATATATATATATATATGTGTGCATGAGGGGTGTACTTTTTTCCTTATTTTATCTTTTATCCGCTTCTTTAATAAATTTTAAAGTAATATAAAAGGCATCTATACCTGATAAAGTTATCCTCAAATTGCAATGGAGTGGAATCTCTTTATAAATAATTCCCTTATTGAATAGTCGAAACACTGGCTCAAAATGGGACCAAAACAAAAACCTCTCTATAACAAGTATACTATCGCCAATAAAACCCTATAAATGTTTTCATTTGTCAAACTCTTAGAATAAAATTCCAAATGGAGGATGAATTCCAGTGCTCACCTTTTCTAATTTAGAACAAAAAGTGCAATGTAGATTGTCGGCTTTGAGACAAAGGGCTAATTTCTATTAATGTTAACATTTTCAACATTATCATACATATCATAACCCTAATTAGGTTTTGCGAACTTTTATTCACAACATGAATTTTGGTGAGAAATCTGCAATCATTTATGGCATGTATTGGACCTTCAAGTCGTGGATCGAGTATCCACTTTAAGGGACGTATGTTGTGATGATGATTATGAATGATATAATCCAAAGAGTCATGCACGCGTGCATTGAAGGTGTTCAATTTCCCATTCCTGATGGAGAAGGCGATTCTAATTATTTTATCTACATTTTTGTCCAATCTAAAATAGTGTTATTCATACAAAATCCCCAATTTGATAATATGATATTTGGAAATACATGATTTTAGACTGGGTCACGGACCGACATGACATGCCATAAAAAAATGGCGCGAACATGATACGATAAGGTTTTTTTATCTAACACAAACAAGATCGACATAAAAAATGGGACAACATTATTTCATAAATTTGACATTATATTTAACATAAATAGATAGGATAACCCCAATAAATACCCAATCAACGCGATAAGATATATTAACACTACAAACATGACTCATAATTTTGACACGGACATGGCATGACTTCGTTAAAAAAAGAAGACATGAACACGACTTAGCGTGTCAATTTTACACCAATTGCATGCCGTATCATTTTATATTTTCGTATCATTTACATTTTTTTCATGTATGTTGACAATATTTTTTCATGATATACGTGTGTGCCAAGGCAAGGACAATTTAGTTAAATAATTTATACCATATTTAATGAGGGGTGCACTCTTTTCCATATTTTATCTCTCATCTGCATCTATAATTAATTCTAAGGTAATATAAAAGGCATCTATACCAAGTAAAGTTGTCCTCAAACTGCAAAGGATTCGAAGCCCTTTAAAATTATTTCTATGTTTGAATAGTCTAAACACAGACTCAAGTCTAGACCAAAACCAAAAACCCATTATACCGAGTATACTATCACTGATAAAGCTTTATAAATGTTAGCATTTGTAAAATTCTCTCCCAAAAAAAAATGGAGGAAGAATTCCAGTGCACCCCTTTTCTAATTCTAAACATCAAATGCAATGTAGATTTCCATATTTGAGACATAGGGTTAATTTCTAATTACATAGACATTGTCAACATTATCAAACATATCATCACCCTCAATAGGTTTCGAACGTTGGTTTGTATTAGGACTTTGGCAGATAGATCTAAAATCATTTTATGACATGTATTGAACCTACAAGTCGTGGATTCAATATCCACTTGCAGGGCCATATTTGCTGTTATATTATGACTGATACTATTCATACAATTCATAGAGTCATGCATACAAGCACCGAAGGTGTTCAATCTCCCATTCCTAGAGAAGTTGGTGATTCTCATTCTTTATTATATTTTGTTATCCAATTTAAAATAGTGTCATATAGACAAACCCCCAATTTGATTAAATGGTATTTGGAAATTCGTGATTTTAGACTGGGTCACTCGCCGACTTGACATGCCATAATAAAAATTTGAATGCGTACACAACACGTAAAGATTTTTTTTGTCTAACATAAACATGACCCACATAAAAATTGACACGGCATGATTTCTTAAATTTAACACTAAATTAAACATAAATAGATAGGATAACCTGAATAAAAACACTATTAACGCAATAAGATACATTAACACTACTAACATGACTCATAATGTTAGCACGAACAAAAAATGACTTCGTGCAAAAAAAACAGCATGAATGCGACTTAACATATCAATTTTGGATCAATTGTATGTTGTATCATTTTGTGTTTTCGAATCATTTACAAAATTTCCACCCCTACTTGTTTTATATAAATTGACTTTCATATCATGTAACTTGACAAATATTTTCATGATATTTGTGTCTATCAGGGCAATTACAATTTAGTTAAATAATATATAATCCATATCTAACGAGGGGTGTACTGTTTTTCCATATTTTATCTCTCATCTAAATCTATAATTACTTCTCTATAATTAATTATAAGGTAATATATAAGCCATCTATACCTGGTAAAGTTGTCCTCAACTACAATTGTGCGCTGTATCATTTTGTGTTTTCATATCATTTACAAAATTTTCACCGCTACTTCTTCCATATAAATCGACATTTATTTCATGTAAATTGATTATTTTTCATCATATTAGTGTGTACCAAGGGAGTTAAAATTTAATTAAATAATATATATATATATATATATATATATTGAGGGGTGTACTTTTTTTTCAATATTTTATCTCTCATCTGAATCTATAATTAGTTCTCTACAATTACTTCTAAGGTAATATAAAAGGCATCTATACCAGGTAAATTTTTACTCAAACAACAAAAGAGTGGAATCCCTTTATTCTTAATTCTCTTTTTGAATAGTTTAAACACATACTTGAAATAGGACTAAAAGAAAAACACCTTTATAACAACACTACTATCGTCACTAAAACCCTATAAATGATAGCATCTCTAAAACTCTCTCCCCAAAAATCCAAATGGAGGACGAATTCCAGTGCGTCCCTTTTTTAATTAAGAACACACAATGCAATGCCAATTGCCAATTTTGAGACAAAGGGTTAATTTATAATAACATTAACACTGTCGACATTATCAAACAAATCATAACCCCCAATAGGTTGTGAACTTTGGTTAGCAATAGGAATTTGGCGGACAGATTTGCAATCATTTATGGCATGCATCGGACTTGCAACTCGTGGATTGAGTATCAAAATTGAGGGTCATATGTGATGATGATGATGATTATGAATGATGCCCTTCATACAATCTATGGAGTCATACATGCCATCACGGAAGGTGTTCAGTTTCCCATTCCCGAATGAGATGGTGAATCTCATTATTTTTTCTATATTTTTGTCCAATTTGAAATGATGTATATTGTATGTAAAAATTACACTCCCATGTGGCGACCAACCACCCTAATCACCTTCAGTGACACTCAGTCGGCTGGTATGTCGATAACTCTAGAAGGCCAACCAATAGTAATACCAATAGTTAATAGGATGGGATTCCAAGTAACTGTAAGGACATATTTTCATAGGTCCGTTATCAATTTATTATGTCATATACCGCTACACCGTCGAAGAGCATTCAAGAGACATCTACATCAAAGACGGATTCGAATTACTCAAGTTCTTCATCATTCAAGACTCCGCGAAGTTTACTTTGGTAAGGTTATGTTTTAAATACCTTAACTTTTCACTTAGAGCTTTTGGGATATTTTTACAAAATATTTTACTAAAGATTTTGTTTTCGGACTCCTTTTCGTAGAAAAATCATAACTAATTCATAAAAAATAAGAATGATATGAAACTGGCGGCCACGTGTTTGTATCGAAATTTTCTACAGGCACGCGTGGAATCTAGCTTGATAGGTCGTTCGAACGACCTGCAATTTGCGTTCAAACGACATAGCATGTCATTAGATCTCGTTCGAACGAGCTCGAATTTCGAGGCGGTGCGTTTTTATATAAATACTCATTAAATGAGTCCGTTTTCATTAAGAAGTCCATACGTTTTCCAGAACAGAAACTCTTCTAAAGAAGAATCCTTTTTGGCTTCTTCCTTTAGGGTTTTAATCCTTTTTGTTTTTAATTCACAAAACTCCCATATGCTTTAGTGAATTGTTTTATTGTTGAAGAACACACCTTGCTACTGTTTATCTTTGTGGGGAGAACTCTACAATTGGAGAGCTACGTGCTATTATGGTGGGAGTCCTTCATTGCTGACCACCTAGAGATTATGCGGGAGATTTCAGCCGAGACATTGAAACCGACACCTGCGGATATTTCGTATGTCACCCTATTCATTGTAATCCGTGTAAGTCATTTTCTTACAAATTATAGTGAAATAAAAGGTTTTTCCCCTTTGGGGGATTTTTCTTGAAATTGTTTGTTTTATCCTGCATGCTTTATTTTATTGGATAAATCATCTAGATGCATGTTTTAGGGTTTAACTAAAATTTGGGATTAATTAAAATTATATTTTATTTGAGAAGTCACAATATTTTCACTGTAGCGATTCTACAAATTGGTATCAGAGCCTCTTGCACTAAGTTATTGTGTTTTGAGCCTGATTTTTGCACAAAAATGGCTTTTGATGGTTTTGATGATCTTCGATGTCAAATTTTTTAAAAAGTTAATTGGAAAATTCACACGAACTCTTGTTTTAAATCTTCTGTTGAAAACGAATCTGAGAGGTGTCCTTGTTGTGAGGGTGTTGGTCACACGTTAGATGAATGTACCACAAATTTAAAGAAGGAATTGAATAAATCGATTTCTTATGTTTCTACCCTTAGTGTTAGTGATTCGAAAGAATAAGTCTTTTATGCTTCTAGGCGAGAGCTTCCCATCCATTTGATTAGTGATGA
This sequence comes from Sambucus nigra, assembly GCA_949130495.1. NCBI lineage: Eukaryota > Viridiplantae > Streptophyta > Magnoliopsida > Dipsacales > Adoxaceae > Sambucus > Sambucus nigra. Next base: position 106,849,645 of record OX422221.1, read on the forward strand.
GAGTGAGGGTGAAAAGAGTGAGGAGGAAGAAGAAGAATTGAGTGAGTTGGAAGTTGCCTACAATAATTTGTATTTTGAATGTTTAAAGACAAAAAACGCAAACTTGAAACTTGAAGCTCAATTGAAAGAGTGTGCCTTAAAAAATAATGATGTTTTAGTTGAAGAACTTAGGGCACGTGAGAAAATTTTGAAAGAGAAGATTGAGTACGTTGAGGGTGAAAGAGATAGTCTTAGGGGGTTCATGGAGACTATGAAAAAGGAGCTTTTAGAGTTTGAGGATTCTAGACGTTTACTTGAATCTAGGATAGGTGAACTTGAGGTGAAATTGAAAGATTGAAGTAAAGTGAAATTTGATTTGGAGTCTAGGTCTGAAAAACTTGATAAGATTTTAGGCACCGTCGAGATAAAAAAGGATAGGGGTGGGATTGGTCTTAAAAAATATGTTGCACCCATTCCCACACGTGTGAGGGAGCCTCCTAGGATTGTTAAGAAAGAGACACCTAAGGTTGTTAGGAAAGAGCCCCCTAAGAACATCGTGAGAGAACCTCCTAGGATCATTAGGAGAGACCCACCTAGGCAAATTCGGAGAGAGAAATCGAGAAATTTGAGGAGAGGGCCACCTTTAGGTAACACACACTGCCTGATTTACACTTGCACACATTGCGGTAGGCAAGGTCATCTTAGGCGATTTTGTTACAAGATTTTAAATGAACCTAGGAAGGTTAATAGAAGAATAAATTCGATTCCCTACACCCCCACACCTCGTTACACATCGATTTGGGTCAGGAAATCGGATTTAGAGGCTTATGGTTTACTTGTCCACGATTCCCGTATGCTTGCACGTGATTCACCCCATGTGAAATCTTTTGGTTGATTGTGTTGGATGTTTTTCATACACTAGCGACGCATCATGCTATACTCTTTCTAGTGTTATGACTCACTTTGATGTAGCACACATTGGTATATTTGTTTCATTTGTGTGTTTCGCTACTGATTTAGCACTGCTTTGGATCTGTTTGCCCCTTTCAGGTACTGTTTTCACTAATTTTTTGCACTGGGCAAAACTGTATGATTTTTTGGGAATACTGGGAATATTTTATTTTCTCGTTTGAGCGAGATGTATTGTTGTTTGAGCGATATCTCTATCTCGCGCGAAGTCGCATCTCGCGACATGCCCTTGTCGTTCGAGCTACAGAGCGATATCATTTGAGCGACTTGTTTAAAAAATTTATTTTTGCTTCCCTTCTGATTCTAGTACCCGGTGTTCATATGCTTAGATTTTTGGTACTGATGGGTTTGCTTCTGGTCGTTTATGTGCAGATATTCTTGGTATCCATGCTTAATTGATAACACTGAATTACTCATTTATCACATATGCATTCATTGTGGATTCTCTTGTGTGATTACTGTTTGCTAGCATAGGATTTTGTGCATATCGATATTATATGCCTATTGCTGGTTGTATCATTTTGTAGCTATATTTTTTTTTGTTTGAAAATTTTGAAAAAAAATACAAAAAGATTTTATTTTGATAAAATTTTTAAAAATTCAAAAAGAGTTTTGTATTTTGTCTTCACTGTTTATGGATAGACACTTGGATGACCAAGTCACAATTTCATTCCATTTATCCATGTGACTATTTGATAGTGTTTTGAGACAATAGGTCAATTCATCCATGTGCTTTATAATGTTTGGAGTCATTAAGATGTAATTAAGTGTTGCTTCCTACATGTTTGACTCATAGTTTCCTTTATTGCACACATGCACGGATTTTTTTGATTATTGTTCTTAACTTATCACATGTTGGTTGGGTGTTTTCATCTCAATTATGTCCTTAAAACGAACCAAGTGCAATAATACGAGAGTAATAAAAGTAGTGCATGTAAAAACCATTGCACGTGAGGAATAAATTGTTTAGTTTGAAAAAATGATGAGTGAACACGGAAAAGGGCTGTGAGTGAATAATAATCACGTCGTGAAAACCACCGTTTGAAAAGATCCCCCCCCCCAAAAAAAAAAAAAATTAAGGCTATAAAAAGATGAAATATGCCAAAAATTTGGGCCAATAGGTTTTCTCTAAGTTGAGAATTTAGTACCTCTTCAGATATAAAGAATTGCATTATTATATATGAGGAAGTTTTGGATGGATATATCAATGGGTTTGCACGTCCTTTGAAAAGTTCTCGAAACGGAATAATATAGATTTGGACGTTATTGGTGTGGAAATCATTTAGACTTTGATTTGTTGATTTGATTAAGACAATGTCATTTAAATTCAACAATTTTTACACCTAAGGATTCTTTTGATGTTCATTCGTTAGGGGTACACGTATGCATCGTGCACATTTTATTGATTGAGTTTATTTACCTATCAAATGTGTTCACACCCATTCATTACGTTTCCATGACTGGTTGTTTGAGTGTAAATCCATGGTGTGATTTTTTTTTGTATCCTATTTATGTAAGAAAAATTTGAAAAATCAAAAATAGTTTGTGAATATTTTTGGGATACTCCTTTGTATGCGCGTTGATTGATTCATATTTGCTATGCAATTTTATCGTGACACTCCATGTTTTGATTGTTTCTTCTTATCTGTCTATTTGGGGATATCATAAAAAGGGGGAAAGAATTATCTGTTATGGGGGAGTTTTTGCATTATGGGGGAGATTTGATTTATTAATGCTTTATTCTTATATCATTTCAAACTCGATGCGTCACGAAGGTAATTTTTTTTATCTCATGTGTGTAGGTACAAAGACTGATGATTATGATGTTGCACACCCTGATGAGAAAAACTTTGAGATTTCATGAAGATTTTTGAAGAACAGTTTGAGATCTTGCAAATTTATTCATGGGAGGGTAGATTTGTATAGGTATTTTGGTTTTTTGATAATTCAGATTTTTTATGTATGTACCGGCATAGACATAGGGGGAGATTTGTAAGGACGTATTTTCATAGGTCCGTTATCAATTTATTACGCCATATATCGCTACACCGTCGAAGAGCATTCAAGAGACATCTACATCAAATACGGATCCGAATTACTCAAGTTCTTCATCATTCAAGACTCCGCAAAGTTTACTTTGGTAAGGTTATGTTTTAAATACCTTAACTTTTCACTTAGAGCTTTTGGGATATTTTCACAAAATATTTTTCTAAAGATTTTGTTTTCGGGCTCCTTTTCGTAGAAAAATCATAACTAATTCATAAAAAATCAGAATGATACTAAACTGGCGGCCACGCTTTCGTATCAAAATTTTCTACAGGCAGGCATGGAATCTCGCTTGATAGGTCGTTCGAACGACCTACAACTGTCATTCAAACGACATAGCATGTCGTTAGATCTCGTTCGAATGAGCTCGAATTTCGAGGCAGTGCACTTTTATATAAATACTCATTAAATGAGTCCGTTTTCATTAAGAAGTCCATACGTTTTACAGAACAGAAACTATGCTAAAGCAGAATCCTTTTTGGCTTCTTCCTTTATGGTTTTAATCCTTTTTGTTTTCAATTCACAAAACTCCCATATGCTTTAGTGAATTGTTTTGTTGTTGAAGAACACACCTTACTACTGTTTATCATTGTGGGGAGAACTCTATAATCAGAGAGCTGTGTGCTATTGTGGAGGGAGTCCTTATAAATATCACACTTGTGGAGAAGTTATTTCTCTTCTTCATTGCTGACCACCTGGAGTTCCTGTGAGAGATTTCAGTCGAGACATCGAAATCGACACCTGCGGGTATTTCGTATGTCACCATATTTCCCTTTTAATCCATGTAAGACGTTTTTTTACAAATTATAGTGAAATAAAAGGTTTTGCCCCTTTGGGGGATTTTTCATGAAATTGTTTGTTTTATCCTGCATGCTTTATTTTATTGGATAAATCATATAGATGCATGTTTTAGGGTTTAACTAAAATTTGGGATTAATTATAATTGGATTTTATTTGAGAAGTCACAGTATTTCCGTTGTAGCGATTCTACAGTAACACTGACTTCCAAGAGTTTCTTTTATTATACATAGATGTAATCGCCTAGTAATATAAAGGTGTTCTATCGCTGGGGTTTTATAACCACTATAAATACAAACTACTCCCTTAGCTCAAGGGACAACTCAAATCACTCATATGCACACCATACTGAGCTATTGTAAACCCTTCTTAATAGACGTAGCCTATGTTATACTTGAACCACTCTAAAACCTTATCTCTTATGTATGCCTGATTTGAGTTACTTACCTTATTTTTATCTGTGATTATAAATTTGGAGTTAGTCCATTTTTAGATGTCAATATATTGACGTCGTTTGTGGGAATGTTTGTTTGTCATCATTCGTTATAATTTTCATTTGTTTCAATTTTTTGCCTTCAGAGCAATGAGTGATCCTGAAAATAGTGCTCGAAATGAGAGTAATACAATTATCCTATCCGCTCCTCCTAGCGCGATAGACTTATAAGGAATTCTGCTCAACCTGGATAGAGGTCAAGAAGCCATACAAGAGTCTGTCAATCAATTGGCTCGCATTATGCAAGCTAAGTCCTCCAATTCTAAAAGGAATACACCAGCAACGCCATTTAGACATGAAAGGAGTTATCATTCTCATTCTTCTCATGATAGTCATACCGTCTTAGTGTAACTTTTATTTTGATCAACTGATTACTATGATGGTGGGTCGTTTTCTAAAAAAAGACCAAGTGTCTTAGAAAGTCTAAGCAGGGAGTCTGCTTTTGATCGCCTACGACCCCAAGTAACTAAAGGACATTATAAGGAGCAGGATTATCACCATGAATACAAGGTAGGGTCAATAAGATCTAAAGCTAGTATAAGGGGTTATGTGCGTGCCGATCAGACCTCTCAGGAGGAGAGTTCAACACAGACACAATAAAACTACTAGATCTACTTCGGCTAAGTCTAAGCTAGAAGAACATTCCTAGAAAGGATCCATGTAAACGTTGGAAGATCGTCTTGGTGAATTGGCCAAGATAAGGAATCCATTGTGAAGGGGTTTCATCAAAGGATCACCTTTTTTTCAGGAAATTATGGAATACCCCACACCTTCCATGTTTAGGTGACAGTAGCTACTCCCCAGTATGAAGGGAAAAATGATCTAGTTTTGCACATAGAGCAATATCAAGATGCTTTCGACATAAACTCAGTGCCTGACGAGGATGATGTGTAGAGACTTCTCCATTTTTATGACGGGGCCAACCTAGATTTGTATAACAATCTCCCAAGAGGTAAAATCTCTAGTTTTCATCAGTTAGCTGAATTATTCATTGATAACTTTTGTTTTGGGGCTAAGACAATCAAGAGTGTCACTCATCTATTGACCGTGCTACAAAATCCAGGAGAACACACTAGAGAATATATTACTCATTTTAATAATGAAAAACTAGAGGTGGTGGACTATAAGGAGAAAATAACCATTGCAGCACTTATGAGTGGGTTGCTTGCTAAAGATCTTTATTATTCTTTAGCAAAGAATCCACCCAAAACCATGATAAAACTAATGACTAATGTTGGAAAAATAATGAATGTTGAGGAAGCCATGACAACCAAGGAAGCTCCTAACACCAAGGGTGAAGGGAAAAGAAATTATAATTCTTTAAAAAAAGATCAGAAAGATAAGAAACTGGATCGGATAAAAAAAGTATAATGTATACACATCGTTCAATAAGGGTGTTAACCATATCTCGGAGGAGATAGAAGGAAACAAAGAACTGAATTTTCCTAGAAACTTGAATACACCCCCTAATAAGAAGTATTGTGATTTCCACATAGATTATTGGCACAACACCATCAGCTGCATTATGCTAAAGAATGAGATTGCAAATCTTATTTGGTGAGAAAAGTTGAGCAAGTTTGTGAATCAGAGTGGTTATCGAAATGAACCGAAGAGGTCTGAATCTCCATCCTGAGCAAGGGATGACAATAAAAGAGCAATAAATGATGATTTTAAAGAAGATCCAAACTTGTCAAGGAAGCCTAATGAGACAGAGGTGGAGCTCGGCATGATACCTTTTGGATTCCATTTCATTACAGGTATTGATGGTGGAGGAGGAGATGCCTTAGAAAAGAGGAAAGCTTACTTGAATGAAATCAAGACATGCCCAATTGTTGGACATAATGATATGGCTGAATCCAATAATAGTTGGCCAAAGAAAGTCAACTGAGACATGCTAGTGATTGGATTCACTAAAAATGATATGAGTGGATCCCTTTACCCTCATAATGACCCGTTATTTATCATATGCAGTGTTCATCATGGAAGAGTTGCAAGGATCTTGGTTGATAATGGGAGCTTAGCTGATCTAACGTTTTGTAACTGTTTTGATAGCAGTAATCTAGAACTGTACCATAGACCTCTTATTGGGTTTATAGGAGAGAAAGTATAACCATTAGGAACCATCAAGATGGAAGTCTTGGTCAGCACCAGGCTGGTGAGGAGGAGATAAATAATTCACCTCTTTATGTTAGATAAAAATGTCCCATCAACTTACAATATCATCCTAGGAAGAGTGGGAATCAAGTAGTTAGAGGTCGTGTTGTCTATAGTGTACTAATGCATGAAATTTCTAATAAAATATGGATTTGGCATAGTAATGGAAGTCAAAAAGATGCCAGGGAATGTTATTATACCCCGGTCGACCATCAAGATATGCAACTGAAGGTCACAACCACTTTTCATACCAACACTCTAGATCCACAAGAAAAAGAAAAGTTGGTAAAGGGGAAAGTTATGGAAGAAACTAAAGCTATTGTGTTGGATGATGAGAAGCCAAAAAGAACCAGCCAGATCTGTTCCAAGTTATATCCTTTTCTCAAACATGAATTAATTACATTCCTTAGTGAAGGGATAACTGTTTTCACTTGGATCCATAAAGATATGTCAATAATTGATTCGAACTTCATGTGCAATGAGCTTAATATTTATCTATGCTCTAAGCTGATCAAGCAAAGGCGAAGAGTCTTTAGTCCCGAGAAGAATAAAACAATCCAGGAGGAAGTAAAGAAACTAAATCTAACACAGTTCATTAAAAATGTCAAGTACCCTAGTTGGTTGGCAAATGTGGTGATAGTCACGAAGAAAAATAATAAATGGTGTATGTGTGTAGATTTTACAGATCTCACTAAAGCATGTCCAAAAGATCATTTATCTTTACCGAGGATTGATTAATTGGTAGATGCTACAGCAGGTCATGAGTTACTCGGTTTTACGGATGCTTATTCTAGTTATAACCAGATTAAGATGAAGCCCTAAGATAAGGAAATCACTTCCTTCATTACCAATCGAGTAACTTACTGTTACAATGTCATGCCCTTTGGGTTGATGTATGCTATAGATACTTATCAGAGATTAGTGAACAAGGTTTTTGAATATCATATCGAAAAAACATGGAGGTAAATATAGATGACATGCTCAACAAGAGAAAATATGTTGCCGACCACATTAAGGACTTAGCTCAAATCTTTGATCAATTGGAAAAGCACCAAATGAAGCTCAACCCAACCAAATGCATCTCTAGAGTATAAGAGTGGATATTCCTAGGGTACATTGTCAATCATAGGGGAATAGATGCAAACACTGACAAGATTAAAGCTTTGCTTGAAATGTAGTCCCCGTCCAACAAGAAGGAAGTTCAAAAACTAACAGGAAAAGTAGATGTGTTGAATCGCTTTGTCTCTCGATCAACTGATAAATGTCTCCCATTCTTCAAGGTTCTTAAAATGACCTTTAAGTGGAATGGAAAATGTGAGAAGTCCTTCCTGGAGCTGAAGAAGTTCATAGTCTCTCCCCCACTCCTTTTTCAACCAATTTTAGGAGAAAAACTCTATCTATACTTGGTCATTTTAGAGTCCACTGTTAGTTCAGCTTTAATCTGACTAGATAATGGAGTTCAAAGGAGATTATATTACACTAGTAAATAATTATGAGGAGAAGAAGTTAGGTATCCATGCTTGGAAAAGTTAGCTCTAGATATTATTAAAGCCTCTAGGAGGATGAGGCCATACTTTCAAGCCCATACCATTATTTATACAAATTTTCCTTTGTGATAAGCACTGCATAAACCATAAAAGTCTAGAATCCCAATGTCTTGGACAGTTGCATAGGGAGAATATGAAATTTTTTATGAACCCAGAGTTATAATAAAAGGCCAAGCACTGGAAGAATTTATTGCTAAATTTACATATGTCGAGTAGCAACATGATCCACATTTGCCTTCCGAGTAAACTTCTTTGGAAGAGAGATCAGCTTATAAGAAAATAGAGATCACTACCGATTAACCTGAGTTATCGACTTATCATGAACGATTGCAACAATGTAAGAAGATGTTCAATCATGGAGCACCGGTAGAAGTGGAGTTCTTTGATGACATTCTAATTTGGCAATTATTCGTAGATGGATCCTCATGCACCACTAAAAGTGGAGCAGGCCTCATCTTCAACACTCTAGATAACTTGGATGTTGAATATACTTTAAGATTACAATTTAAGGCTTCCAACAATAAGCCCATCAGAATATGAAGCTTTGATGATTGGGTTGGAATTGGCTTCATAACTAGGCACCTATCAAATATTTGTATATAGTGTTTCTCAACTAATTATTAATCAAATGCATCAAATTTAGGGCATTAAAGGGGAGACTATGATGAGATATCATAAAAAAGAAATGGAAGTCATTTCATTAATCAATGTAGTTAAATATAGTGAGAATTCCCATACTTGAGAATTGTCTTTCTCAACTTTCTTCAGCAACTCCAACAGAGCTCAGACGAACAATATTAGTGGAGATTCTTGCCCACAGAAGCATTAATGGGATGGAAATCAGTGTCATATCTATGAAGTTGGATCCCTCATGGATGGAACCCATTAGAGAGTACATCAAAAGAGGAACACTTCCATTCAATCAAAAGGAAGACATGAAGATGAGGTACAAAACATCCAATTATGTGTTAAAAAACGTATTCTGTACAGATGAGGATACACTATTTCTCTTCTTGATTGTGTTCATCTGAACGAAGTGAATGATTTGATCAAAGAAGTTCATGAAGGCTCCTATGGGTCTCACACAGTTGGGACATCTTTGAGACTATGGATATCTATGTAAGGTTATTATCGACCGACAATAAAAGCAGATTGTGTTGTTTTCACAAAAAAATGTGATAAATGCTAGAATTTTGCTACCATTCACATAAGACTAAGAGAAATACTAACACCCATCACTTATCCATGGACTTTCTCTATATGGGTAATTGACTTGGTCGAACCATTATCGACCACAAAAGGAAAATTCAAGTACCTAGTTATAGTTGCTAATTATTTTACCAAATGGGTGCAGGCTGAGCCCCTGGTTGATATTCCTTATCCGTAAGTGTTCCAGTTCATATGAAAATATATATTATTTACAAATATGTCATGCCCTATTCCTTCATCACTGACCATAGAACTTAGTTCGATAATGATGAGTTTGAAGAAGATTATATTGGGTCAGGCATCCAAAAACTTCATGCAGCACATAGGCATCCATAATGCAATGGACAACGAAAATCACCAGTAAAACCTTATTAGATGGGTTGAAAAAAAAATTGGATGAGGCTAAAGGTAACTAGATTAATGAGCTCCATAGTGTCCTTTGGGTATATAGAACTACTTCTAGAACAACAACAAGCGAAACTCTATACATGTTAGATTTTGGCACTAAGGCAGTTGTACCAGTAGAAATAGGTCTGCCGACTCACAAATTATTCAAATTTGATTCTGCCAAGAGTGACCGAATAAGGTGACTAGATCTGAACATGGCACAAGAAGTTCAAGGAGAATATGTTATTTAGATGGCTGCCTATCAACAAAGGACTGTTAGGTTTTATAATCGAAGCGTCAAACCGACTAACCTGAAGCAAGGAGATCTAGTAATTAATTTAGATAAACAATAAGTTAGAGCCTATTTGCATGGTCCATACCGTATCTCAACGATTATCCTACTCGAAACGTATTATTTGGAAACTCTGGAGGGGGAAATTTCAAGAATCCTTGGAACGTAGACCATCTGCACAAGTATTATCATTTTTTCAGTGTGAAAAATCTGTCTTTAATATAGTTGATTATTCACGTTAATGAAGTTTCAACTTTTCTTTATTATACATCCTTTTTATGCTTTTTTTAGAGTATGTTGTCTAACTAAAATTAACATGAGCAATTTTAATTTCCAAACTTTTACAACTTCAGAAAAGTTTTCAAAAAGTTCCTTGCCAAAAGGTGCATGATTCAAAATTTTCCAAACTTTTCCAGCTTCAGAAAAGTTTCAAAAATTCCTCGCTAAAAGGTGCATAGTTCAAACTTCTCTAAACTTTTCCAACTTCAGAAAAAAAATTCAGATTGTTCTTTGCCGATAGGGACTAGTTCAAACTTTTTCAACTTCAGAAAAGTTATACTTCATATATTATTTGTCCTCGGCTAGTCACGAACAAGAAGTTTGTAAAATTTCTTAATCAGAGGTTTTACCCAACCAAGTTAAAATACTGGAATAATTATACATTCCTAATACACTTGGTCACCACTGATAACTAATGATACAAATTAGTATAATATACTATTTATAGTTTTATCTAAGTTCATTAGTCGAATCTAAGGCCGTATACATGATTCAAACATGAATTAAATATTAAATATTTGAGTAGGTTATTTAGTCTATAAGCCGATTAACTAATCTTTATACGGTTTACTTAGTCGAAAAAAGATTAATCAGAACCATAAGCTTGAATAAAGAGAAGTTAATAAAAAATGGCTTCATTTCATTGATCACAATTTATTATTATATCAATAAGTGATTAAAATACAACATAAGGAATATAAATTTATTCCGCTAAACGCTTTCCTTATGCCTTGTCCATCCCAGTAGGAGGATCATTAAGAGTATGTGGAGAGTTGATTGTGTTAAAATCCCTTAACATTTGCCCATTCCTACTATTTATCAAGCAAATGGGGAGGGCAGACTATTTCATGCATATCATGGAGACCGTAATCCCCAAATATTTAGTTATCAAACATTGGGGAATGACATTGGGAGGAATCCATTTTGTGTCCAATTTTAATGGAGGCTTTCCACAATCTAAGAAACTTAAGTCATTACAATACCACAAGTTACTGTTATAATCATACTTTGGTAAAGTCTGCAAATTTTTCCATCCCCACTTATAGCCTTCACGATTACTTTGAACAATATGATCGTCCATGTGGGCTAAAGCTTAATTGTAGCCCTCCATACAAACTTCTCTGTGCTATTTGTGAAATTTAAAACATAACCTTTCCACTTGATATTGAATTTTCTTAAGGAAACTATATTTGGCCTTCAACTGGGAAGCTTGGTCAGAAATAGTTTTCTTAGTTCTTTTCTCCTCAATAATTAATCAAATAACTATACTTTGTCTGGAAGTTTTCCTAGACTTGCTCTTCTTCTTGTTCTTCTTCTTCTTGTTCTTCTTCTTCTTCTTCTTCTTCTTCTTCTTCTTCTTCTTCTTCTTCTTCTTCTTCTTCTTCTTCTTCTTCTTTAGTTCTTCCAGATCTTCCAACTGTCTTACATTTTCATTCTCTAAAAAGGAAGCACACTCACCGGGACCAATGGAATATGATTTCTTCAAGCTGTCAAGTCCATCACTTAGGGAATTATTTTATTTCTCCAACATCTAGAAATTGATCGAGCACTATCCAGACCTTATTTCAAAGATAGTTTTATGTTGTTTAAGGAAGAAGTGATGTCCTTGTAGTTTTTGTTAAAACCACATCCTTCATTTAATGCCTTATACTTAGCTTCATAATCAGCATGGAAAAGTTCCTTGGACTGTTTGTGATCTTATTGAAATTGGTCAATCATTTCATAATATGCATCATTATTAGAAACATCCCTATCCAACAAGCAATAGAGATGGATATATGACTCTTTGACTTGGTCGGAGACATCTGGGCCGAGCAACCTAGTTAAGTCTTTTTTAGACATGTGAACATGACCAACTTCCAAACGGTTTCTACTTTATTTGAACAGATTAGATTCAACAGAAATTATGGCTTTCTTCCTAGCATTAAATTAGAAAATAACAAATATATGAGTTTGTGGGACAACTCCAGAGGATAAGACAACATAAGAAATAAAATAATATAGTTCAATAAGAAATCAAAATTATTCTATGGTATGAATAGTAGTTGAAGACAAAAAGTTATTCTTTCATTGATTCATAGTTAAAATACAAGAACTAATACATCAAAAAAGAAAAAAAGAAAAAACAAAGGAGTTAAACTTTCTCCTTGGCCTTGACATGGTCTTTGCTAATAGTTAGTAGGTCGGCACTAGTGCTGGGCGCCATAAAATAATCAAGAGGTATCACAAAAGATTCCCTTGACCCCTCCTCCTTATAGAACTCCTCATACAAGTTAGGAGGAGTACTAGGGTCATACCTCGTGAAGAATTTAGTATTTTCTTTAGTGATGACTAATTTGAGGGCCTCAGTCCACCCTTCCTTGAAGGATAAATTTTTGGCATACTCAATTTGAGTAGATGAAACTAAAATGGCCTTCTCCTAGCCCTTATCAAAGGCAACTTTGCCTTTAGCCTTCAAGGATGAAACCTCAGAAGTCAAACCAACTACTTTATTTTTAGCACTTTGGGCCTGAATGGTGACTTCAACAAGTTTGTCCTCGGCAGCCTTGGCCCTGCTTTTAGCATCATTTATTTTTTTCTCGACAGCTTCAGCTCTTCCCTCGTCAACATTCATTTTACCTTCAGTAGCATTGGCCCTACCATTAGCCTTTTTTATATCTTCTTCCCATGATTTATGCTTTGACTCCAAAGCTTGGAGGGAATCCACTAAAGATTTCTTTGGACCTTCAAAGGCCTCTTCAACTTTTCTTGAAGAAAAACTCAGTTGATTATCATTTTCCATCATCTAGTTAAAATCAACTAGGAACTAAAAGGAGGTAAAAGACAAGATATCAGAATGAGTTCATCATTAGGGAGGAAACAACAAAAAAATAAGAATTATTACCAGTGCCAAGTTATGGTAAGACCTTTCAGTTAGCTTAGACGTGGGCATAGGGGATGCCACAGCTCTGTCAGTATGAAGCGTCCCAGTCTTAATTAACCTCTATACAGTCTAGGGTTAACAGCAACAGTGACTGACCCAATGTCAAGGCCATCCTGAATTTTTCTTACCAACTATTATTGGTCGGTCATCTTCTTGGTAGCTAATTCTTTCTACTCGGATGGTGTCTTTTGTACCTTTTTCAAAGGATCATGCAAACTATCCTCAACCTATTCAATTGGTTATCCTCATCTTGGGTCTTATCAGTACCAATAATCCTCTTGTCACTGGCCTTAGACTTCTTCTTCCTAGCATCAGTAGCTTTTGGGGTAGGAGATAGAGGACCACCTATGAAGTTGGGCATCTTCCTCTTAGTGATATCTATAGAAGGAGAAATGGGAATTTCAGAAACATCCAAGGATTTAAATAAGGAAGAAGTTCCTCCTGGGATAAATTCAACCTCGACAGACTTAGTGGCTGAGGAAGTTAGCACATGGTCCTCCTCAAGATTAATAGCAATAGGGGGCAGAGCAAGTGTAGGCCGGGCAATAAAAAAGTAATGCAACTTTTGTATTCCAACAACAAGGATGAATCCTTGTGATGTTCTTCTCCAATCGTCTATCTCAACCCCAAAAGAACTTGAGATCGTTGATATTGATTTCGCCTTCCTTAGGGCACTTCTTCTTACTTTCCTCTGCATAAAAAAGAAATGACAAAGTTAATCAACAAACATTAGAAATGGATAGAAAAAGAATAAATACAATTTATAGAATTACAACCTATGCCACGTCTTGATTGAGAACATTGGGGACCAGTGTAAGATTCTCTAGTAGGGAGAGGAGTGTGTTGCCAATTCCTAACAACTATACCATATTCCTAATAATAGAGTTACCACTAAAGCCCTATTGGCTTGCCTAATTTTCAAGTAATAGGTACTCTCTCCAACAGTTACCCATCTGTAACAAAACATCAACTCTAAAATCTCAATATGAGTTCCATAAAGCTCATTCAACCTATGTACCCCATTCACAACCCTCCAAGTGTTACTCTGGCAGGAACTACATCAAAATATTGGCAAAATTAATGAAAAAATGGGGTTTGGTGGAGAAGTGATGCCACACACCGCTATAAATAAAGTAGGGATCTAGTGACTTTCAGGGAGGGAATAAACATCTATAGGACCCCTAGTTATCTGTAAGTCTACCTAAGAGGGGATTTTCCTTTTCTCTCCAAATTCATCTAACAGAATCTCATATATGATGTGAACCATGATTAGAAAAGAGAAAAAGATGATAAAATAGAAATATGGAAAAAGATGGCTTATAGGGAATCAAAGATGGTTAGATAAAACTCAAAAGAAAATGGCAGCAAACGATCAAACCGGGAAAAGCTTATAGGAAAAAAAAGAGATAAAGTTCAGAAGGTTTGAGGTAAAAAGAAAGGATTGAAACTCCATACCTATTTATAGGTTCCATCGATAAATGGGATTGAAATGATTAACTGAATGAACCATATAGCTACTACCGACTGCATGTTTTTTGAAGTGTCAAAAAATGACTGTGCCCTTTGGTGGTTCAAAAAAGTTTCAATTATTTACAAAAATGTCATCATCAAACAGTGCCAGTGGAAATCTTTACAAGTATGAGAGGTTGGCTGCCGACCAAACACTCAAACATTACACCGAGAAACTTCCTGTGCTAAATACTCCATGTTTTCACACAAACATCGAGCATGGAACATTAGGGGAGTTTGTTGTATGTAAAAATTACACTCCCACGTAAACTAATGATGAATGTACACTCCTCCAATGTGGACGACTAGACACCTTGATCGACTTTAGTGACACTTAGTCGACTAAAATGTTGACCAACTTCATAAGGCCAACCAATAGGAATACCAATAGTTACTCGGATGGGATATCAACCAACACTGAATTGCAGGAGTTTCCTTTATTATAAACAAATGTAACCGCCTAGCAATATAAAGGCGCTCCATCTCTAGGGTTTTGGTAACCACTATAAATACAAAGTACTCCCTTAGCTCAAGGGACAACTCGAATTACGCATATGCACACCATACTGAGCTATTGTAAACCCTTGTGAATACAACCAACAGTGGACGTGGGCTATTTTACACCTCAACCATTCTAAAACCTTGTCTCTTATGTATGTGTGGTTTGAGTTTCTTATCTTATTTTTATCTGTGATAATAAATTTGGAGTTAGTTCGTGTTTAGACATTAACAATGTAATTCAGACTAAAACCCCAATTTGATAATACGATATTTGAGAATTCGTGATTTCAGACTGGATCATGGGCCGACATGACATACTGCAACATGACAAGACACGAATTGGTTTTTTATCTAACATAAACACAACCCATATAAAACATGACCTGACCTGATTTCATGAATTTAACACTATATTAAACATAAATAGATAGGATAACCCGAATAAACACATGACTAACGCGATAGGATATATTAACACTACTAACATGACTCATAATTTTGACACGAATACGTCACGACTTCGTTAGAAAAACCAGACATGAATACGACTTGGCATGTAAATTTCGGGTTAACTGTGTGCCTTATCATTTTTCATTTCGTATGATTTTCAAAATTTCCACCACTATTGCTTTCATATAAATCGACATTTATTTCATATATATTGACAATTATTTTCATGATGTTTGCATGTGCAAAGGAAATGACAATTTATTTACATAATTTATATCATATTTAATGAGTTGTGGTACTCTTTTCCATATTTTATCTCTTATCTGAATCTATAATTAATTCTCTATAATTAATTCTAAGGTAATCGATACCAGGTAAAGTTGTCCTCAAACTGCACAGGAGTCGAATTCCTTTAAAATTAATTCTCTTTTTGAATCATCTAAACATGGACTCAAAACAGAACCAAAACAGGAATGTGTGAATCTGTAGTGGAATTGGTTCTATATATGTGTGCATATGTAGTATAATGAAGATTCAAGTGCGTCCCTTTTCTAATTCAAATCAGAAAGTGAAATGAAGATTTCCATATTTAAGACATATGGTTAATTGCTAATAACGTTGACATTGTCAACATTATCAAAGATATCATCAACCTCAATAGGTTGTAAACCATGGTTCATAATAGGACTTGGGTGGATAGATCTAAAATCATTTATGACATGTATTGGACCAGCCAGTCATGGTTTGAGAATCTACACGGAGGGCCATATGTGGTGATGATTATTATGAATGATACCATTCATACAATCCATAGAGTCATGCATGCCAGCAGCAAAGGTGTTCAATCTCCCATTCCCGAAGAAGCAGGTCATTCTCATTCTCTTATCTATATTTTTGTCCCATTTAAAATAGTGTCATTCAGACAAAAACCCCAATTCGATTATAAGAAATTTGGAAATTCGAGATTTTAGAATGGGTCACTGACCGACTTGACATGCAACAATAATTTTCTTTAATGCGTCTATGACATGACTTGACTAGGTTTTTTTATTTACCATAAACACGACCCACATAAAACATGACACGACATGATTTCATAACTTTAACACTAAATTAAATATTAATAGACATGATAACCCAAGTAAAAATACAATTAACGCAACAATATATATTAACACTATTAACATGACTCATAATGTTGGCACGAATAGGATACGACTTCGTGTAAAAGGAACAAGCATGAACGCGACTTAGCGTATACATTTTGGGTCAATTTTAAGTTGTATCATTTTGTGTTTTCGTATATATATTATGAAATTTCCACCCCAGCATCTTTCATATAAATTGACATTTATTTCATGGAAATTGACAAATTTTTTCATGATATTCGTATGTGCCAAGGCAATGAAAATTTAGTTAAATAATATATAATTCGTATCGAATGTGTGGTTAGTCTTTTTCCATATTTTATCTCTCATCTGCATCTATAATTACTTCTCTATAAATTAATTCTAAGTTAATATAAAAGGAATATACACCTTCTAAAATCCTTCTCAAAATGTAAAGGAGTTAAATCCCTCTATAATTAACTCTCTTCTTGAATAGTCTAAACACAGGCTCAAAACAGGACCAAAACAAAAAACCTCTATAATAGACGGGATAACCCGAATAAAAACATGATTAACGCGAAAAGATATATTAACACTACTAACACGACTCATAATTTTAACACGAAACGACTTCATTAAAAAACCAACATGAACACGACTTAGCGTGTCAATTTTGGGTCAATTGTGTGTCTTATCATTTTTTGTTTTTTTATCATTTACAAAATATCTACCCATACTTCTTTCATATAAATGGACATTTAATTGATGTAAGTTGACAATTTTTTCCATGATATTCATGTGTGCCAAAGCAATGACAATTTATTTAAATAATTTATATCGTATCTAATGAGGGGTGTAATCTTTCCCATATTTGTCTCTCATCTGAATATATATAATTAGTTCCCTATAATTAATTCTAAGGTACTATAAAAGGTATTTATACCAGTAAAGTTATCCTAAAACTATAAAAGAGTGAAATCCCATTAAAATTAATCTTCTTTTTAATTTTCTAAAGAGAAGACCAAAACACGACCAAAACCAAAACTCCACTATAATGAGTATACTATTGCCGACAAAACCCGAGAAATGTTAGAATCTAAAAAACTCTCTCCCCAAAATACAAATTGAGGAAGAATTCCTGTGCACCCCTTTTCTAATTATGAACAAAAAGTGCGGTACAAAATGGTTACATTTGAGACACAAGCTTAATTGTTAATAACGTTGGCATTGTCAACATTATAAAACATATCATCATCCTCAATAGGTTGGAACTTTGGTTCGCAATCGGAATTTTTCGTACATATCTAAAATCATTTATGACATATATTGGACCTATAAGTCATGGATTTAGTATCAATTTAGAGGGCCATATGTGGTTATGATTGTTGATGTCTAAATTTGGTAATTAAATTTATAATACAAATTTTATTATCATAGATGAATCAGACAATTTGTGAAAGAAAAATAATAAGACGCAAGAGTTTTTAAGTTGTTCAGATTATGAAGAAATCCTACATCCACTATGGTTGTATTATTGTTGATGATTACAAAAAACTAGGTATCTATATCAAAGGAAGGATGAGATGGTAATTTTTCTCTCTTGCCTTTTGGGAAAGGCATATAATGTATTTATATTGAGCAGAGATCAAGGGTTGAAATGCCTTTATATGTTTAAGCAATTACACCCATACATAATGAATGTAATGGTTGATAGTCTTGAGCATATGTACGATGAGTTTGGGTTTCCCCCTACGTGGTGACTAGTTGTTTACTTTGATGCTTTACATTCTCTAAGTTTGTTGGCCTTCTAGCTGACCAACTATTTTCTGATTGAAACGACCCTTTAGTGTGTACTTTAGGTAAAAGCAACTTTGTTCCAATTTTTAGTTAAAACCAATTTATATCTTCTTAAACCCTAAACATGAATCTAATTGATTAAATCCATTCCATGAATAAAGCATGCGATAAAAGAAACAATTTCAGAAAAAATCCCCGAAGGGCAAAACCTTTTTATTTTCACTATAATTTTATAAAGAATGGTTGCACGGATTAGAATGAAAATAAGTGTGACATACGAAATACCCACATGTGTCGATTTCGATTTCTCGGCTGAAATCTCCCGCAGGAACTCCAGGTGGTCAGCAGTAGAGAAGAAGGCGGCTTCTCCACAAGTTACTTCATAAGAACTCCCTCTATAATAGCACGCAACTCTTCGGTTATAGAGTTCTCCTAACAAATTTTAGAACGGTGTAGTGAATGAATTATCTTTCGGTAAATGCGTTCAAGATCACTTAACTTTGGAATTGAGTAATACGATCTTGAATAAACACCAGATGAATAAAACACTGTATGGGAATAAGTTTTCGAAACTGTTCTTCTGTATTAAACTTTCGCATATACGTTTTTATTTATAACTGAGCAGCAAAGTCCAAGAAAATGAAAACACGCAAGTCGAAGTGGCAGGTCATTCGAGCGAGATGGGGATCTCGTTCGCGTGACATAGGGATGTCATTTGAACGACTCCCAGTCTTGTTCGAGCGAGCTACAGTATTTTAAATTAATATTTTTCTTTTAAATTAATCCTCGAATTTTCTTTAAACTTTTTGCAACTCAGAAATATTTTTAAAACATAAAAAGATTTAATTCCCAATTATTTAAATCACCCAACATTTAATCAATATACAAAATTACTCAAATGCTTATAAGTATTCATACCTGATTGATCTTAAACAAATGTAACACCTATTGACTTGAAATATTATTCAAAGCTTTAAATTGCACATTCTTGGACTTAAACTTTGTCGTAGGCTCAATTAAACTCCATATTAAAAACTAGCCTAGACTTAATTTATTTTGTCCGGAATTAAGCCAATTAAAACAAAAGTACATGATAAGAATTATATTCTTACAAATCTACCCCTTTGGCTATTTCGGGACAAAACTAAACAGAGATGCTGTATGCCATAACCAAATACATGTCCTATCCCAAAACTCTGAAATATAAAAATACAGGACATAGTGGAATTGAATAAACGACAAGCATGAATCCAATTCTGTCTCTGAATGGCAATTATCTGAATGTGTCTCTGAGTGTGATGTATCAATAATTATTTGAATCTCTGAAAATAATACCTACACACACGAGACACAAACACATACCCAAGTGAAGTATGGAGAAACAAAAAATATCATAATAAATACTCCCCCTACATCACATATCTCTCCCCCTTTTTGCATGGAATAGACAAAAGGTGGGACAAACACACTAAGTCTAGCATGAATATATGAGAATGAACAACATGGATAGAGAAACAATATCAGTATGCCAATGGATAAGAAAAGAGCAGTATCTGAAGCATAATAAGATAATCACTAAACTGCAAACGAGACTGTACATCCATATCATAAAACCAAGAGAGATAAAATTGATCAAAATAGTACATCATATCAAAGAGAATAAAAATACATCAGAAATATCAGTGTCTTAGATACAATGATAAAACAAATACCACTATGAATCAGTACGAGTATCATCAGCAGCAGCAGCATCATCATCATCAGCGCATGTAGAAGAAATATGACCTAATTCAGAAGAACATGTGCCTCTCATCTGCTCTCTCTGCCTCATCTCATAAAAAAATGCTTTCATCCTGGACTCTGCAAGAATATAGGCTTCAGCCTTAATATATAATCTGGCCATGATAGAGTCATACATCCTGGACTGAGCAGCAACCTATGCCTGTAAAGATGAAACTTTTTCCTCAATAGGATGAGTGGGAGCAGGAGTGGAGAGTGGTGGCTGATAAAACTCGGAGGTGCTCGGGACAGTGTGATCACCAGGCTGACAGGGATTAATATCAGGGATAACTCCCTCAGGGGGTGGAGCACAAGCTCTCTCCATCGGTGGAAAATGACTCTCGAAACGAGTGAAAGTATTATGATCAATAACGAAAAGTGGAGGGAGACACTGATTACCCTCTAAAATAGGAACACTGGAAGTGGTGCAAATGACAGAGATGAGAATCCCATATGGAAGAGCAGGGCGGGCTGGGATGATACCACTAATGGTAAAAATGATATAACACGAAGCAAGACTATCGTTAGATCGATATCCCACCTCTGAGAGACGTGATACATGAAATAGAAAATGTCAGATCCAATCTAAGTATGATTTATCATAGGATAAATAGATGCTGACACAAACCTATTAATGTAATACCCCGTACTTTTGACTATAATTATTTTTGGGATTAATTAATTAATTAGCGTATTAATTGGAAATTAATCCGGGTTATAAATACTAATGTGATGCGAGTTGGTATTTGATTATGTGCATATATGATTATATATGGACTTGGTATTATAAAATTTGTCGTGGGATTTATATACGGCATTTTAGAAATTTTGTTGACGCGTGGGACCGCCGCGTCACGGTATAATATATTGATGATAAAAGTGAATTAAAAATCTATAATCCGTATGGTCGTTTTGAGTGTGCCATCGCGTCCAGAAGGGTCGAGATAGTCAGAAAACACTAGCCGGGGGTATAGTTTGGGTCCCGGGGTATTTTTAGGCCATACCGGTAACTTAAAGGGTATTTTAGTAATTTGGTATTTTTGGGAAATTTAAAGTGACGAAAATTGAGAGTTGTAATCTGATAAGGAATTGACCCAACCAACCCTTTATTAACCCCATAAGCTACGTAGGTTATCATTTAGTCTTCCAACTCTCCCAAAGCAAACCCTAGCCACCATAGCCTTTTGGAGAAGAAAGCTTGGAGAAGGAGAGAGAGAGAGGAATTCTGCAGAGATTCTTCACCAAATCAACACCAAATCCGAAATCAAACCAAGGCAAGTGATTTATTCCATTTAAATTTCAGAGAATGCTTCTTCCATGTTAGATTATTCATAAATTTTGTATGTTCTTTGAAGATAATGAAACAAACCCATAAGATTGGAGTTATTAGTTTAAATTTGTGGGATATAGGTTGCATGTAGAATGTTACTGGAAGATTATATTAAGAGAATTATCGACTTTTGTTATACCAAAAACGGATTTAAGATGAAGTTTATGAATGTTCTTGAGATAAAATCTGGAAACTAGGTTTTTGATGAAGTTTGACCCATATGTAGCCTTTAGATGTTGAATTAGTGGTTTGTGGACGTTAGTAATATTGTAGGATTGTTATCTGACATTACTATAACGTTATATTTGAGAATCATACGTTAGAAATAAGTTTTGGGACATTTTCAAATCTGCAGAACGAAGCAGTCCGTAGCCATACCTGTTCGATCGATCGATCGACATTCATCAGTCGATCGATCGACTAGATCGATCGATCGATATTCATAGGTCGATCGATCGACATTCCCAGAATGAGTAAAATTTTCCTTAATTTGATTTTAATGGTGGAAACCCTCGGAGAATATGTTTGGAGAACTTATGGATACCCTCACCCTTAAGGAAGACCAGTAGGTGTGATTATTATAGTGGACTTTAATTAGAATGCAATTCGGGGAATTATTCTAGGTTATTGAAATTCGTTAGAGAGGTAACGTTGGGGTTAATAGTGCAAAATTGTGTAATTCGATGAAATAAGGTTTAGAGCAGAAGTAAAGACCTTAGGAATAAAGATGTTATATTTGGGAATAATCGGAACCTCATAATCTATTATAGATAGGTTTTAAGGTTAAGGGACTACGACGTGAGACGTGTTGGTAATTTAACTTTATATTAACGGGAGACTTGAAATACATAAGTTTGGGATAATGGTATTATGATATAGCTTATACCTTATTAAAATGGTGATATCTAAGATGTGTGAATGCTTAGTATATAGTTTATGTGTATGACATACCTACCATACTTGCTATCACGGGAGGTTACGTTCGCTTAGGACCCTCTAATCCTTGTGTGCCTACGGGGGGGATACAGACTGGTACCTTGATGAACATAGGTCATAGAAAGACTTATTGTGATATTAATAAGTCCGCTGACCATGGGAGCGTAGGTATGTGCGTGACCCATGTGATGGTGACTGTGTTCGCCTCCACTATTTGTGATTTGTGTTATCTGAACTATTCCTGAGAGATTCGAAATATGTGATCCTTATGTACGTGATGTACCGGGATGGATAGCAGAGTATGTGTGCACCATAGCTTAGATTGCGGGGTGCTTGTATCGTATATTTATGATGTGAATAATATACATTAAATTAATGGAAATCCTCATGTTAATGTTGTAAAAATATTACGGTATTGTTTCGAGATATATAATGAGTTAGCTGATAGTTATATCAATGGCATAGTTAGTAACTGAGTTTACGTTAAAACCTCTATTAAATTACGAGCGTTGTTATGATTAAATTAACCGAGTAAAATGGGTAGAACCTTTGGTAGTCTAGCTAGTTACGTTGTCACTTAGCTAGTGGAAAGGGTAGTTATAGATGGGTACTTACGTTAGGAGTGCACAGTTAGTCGAGAGGTGAGAATTTAATGTGAGTGCACGTCCTAACATGTACTTTGCATTTAATATTTTAAATGTTTTTAAAGCACTTGCAGGTTTTTTAAAATGATTTCCACTTTCGGGCTCTGACCCATTTGCTTTCAAATATATTTTCTTGTAAAACCATTTTAGGTGCCCAGCCACAAGGACACCAAGCATAGGATTCTCATTTAGAAGATGAGCTGTAGCTGGTTGTGGAAGCTACAGGGACTTGCTTTTAGACGCCTCTCTCATTTGGATTCCAGTCTCAGCATCTATCAGTTGTAGGGCATGTTGCCCAATTCTATTAGACATTTTTACATTTCAGTTTTTAAACTCTAGCATGTATTGCTCAGTATTCAGTTTTAGTTATTTATTTCAGTTTACTTATCAGTTGTGGGATTTGTATTGAGGAGTTTTTCCTCCAGAGTTTATTTACATTTTGTGATGGTTATTTGTTTTACTTCAGTATGGTGAATGGTGTTATTTAGTTATTCATTACTCTTGTTGCATGTTAATCAGATTTAATAAAATTTGGCACTTACTTTTTAAATACTAGGTGGTTAGTAATAATAAAACGTTTTCGACAGTGATGCTATTAACTGAGCCAACTTGGCATTTTGAATTAATTTTATAAAGGAGTAGCTACCCGGTGTTTAATTAGTCGGGGTGTCACAGGTGGTATCAGAGCATCAGGTTGTAGTGTCCTTTACGATCTGTACGGCTATTATGTTTCCGCTACGTTTCTTTGATATAGAGCCCTATATTTTAGGACTGTTGTATTCTTTTGTGTATGCTTCGATCTTCAGCTATTTTAAGTTTATAAACCGTGAACTTATAAACTTTGTTCTTATTTCAGATGCCTCCACGACGTGCACGACGAGTTCCCAGGAATGCAACGCCCGAACCCCAGCCCGCTCCAGTTCAGGGCATGTTGAACGCTGCTGAGGTTGCAGCTATAGTAGCTCAAGCGGTGAATGCCGCGATTGCCGTTGTTCAGCAGACACCACCACCGGCGCCGGTTGCCGCGCCAGTACAGGTTAATGCATTCCCATCTGCTTGGGAGCGTGTACGTGACGCTTTTCAGAAAGCGCATCCGCCAGAGTTTGCAGGTAGCTCAGACGTGGTAGTCTCGAGCCAATGGAGGAAGGACATACAGAGGCATTTGAGGATGCATGAGTGCACTGACGTTCAGAAACAGGTTCTAGCTACTTTCAAGCTAGTGGGATCTGCACTACAGTGGTGGGAGTCTATCACCACTGCGGAGGAGAGGGATACCCTCACGATTCAGGAGTTCTGGGTGCGGTTCGACCGCAAGTATTTTTCGTCCGCAGTTCATACAGAGATGAGGAGGAAACTGACGAGTTTGAAGCAAGAGGGCAAGACAGTGGCCGAGTATGAGGCCGAGTTCATTAACCTGTTCAATATCGTTCCAGACGAGATTCCAACAGAGAAGAAGAAGATTGAGAAGTTCACAGATGGGTTAAATTGGAGGATCCGTCAGCATCTGCTAGGGAACCTATCGTTGGCCACGTATTCTGATGTGGTTAACGCTGCATTGTTACACTGCCAGGACCACCGTTTTCATATGGCCGAGGGCAAAAGGTCGGGAGAGTCTAGCCATCAGGGCAGGACTGGAGGACATGGTGCCAGCGGGGCACAAACCGGTCAGGGGCAGAGACAGACTGAGCAGGGTACCCAGCAGGGGGATAATAAGAGGTTTCGGTCAGGGAACTACAGGCAGGGACAGGGAGGTTTCCGTCAGGGCCATCAGGGTCCAAACGGTCACCAGGGCCAGCAGGGGCAGAATGGGCAGCAGTTCCATCAGGGCCAGCAGGGCCAAGGGAGGAATGGTAACGGCCACCAGGGTCGGGGTCAGCAAGGGCAGAGAGGAGGGAACTTTCCGGGGAAGTGCTTTATTTGTGGCAAGACTGACCATAAGAAGCATGATTGTCCTGATAGGGGCAGGGCCCCACAGCAGCAGCAGGGTGCTCGCCAGGAGCCACAGAGACCCATGTTTCCCGCCGCTCTTCCCGCACCGCCACAGATGGCAGCATTGCCACCCATTCCAGCAGTCCCAGCTCAGCAGGGGCAGCTACAGTATGGACGTGTCTACAACGTTCACCAGGCTGCAGTTCCACAGGCACCGCCCGCAATCGAGGGTACGTTTCCTATCCATGGCACTATGGGTCGGGTGTTATTTGATACGGGTGCTACACACTGTTTTATTGCTACACACTTCGCGAAAGCTGTAGGATTGTTAGCTACGGCAGAGAGCACAGTGACGTGTGTCGACTCACCATTAGGGAGTGGGTCACTTATTTTCTTTATATGCCGGGGAGTGGGGGTAGAGGTTGGTGGTTTGGTATTGCCTGCGGACATGTTAGTGTTAGACATGCATGTTCACGATGTGATCATCGGTATGGATTGGCTCGTAGCATATAGGGCCATGATTGATTACTTCAGCGGAAGCATTGTTTTTGCCATTCCGGGGCAGGAGATGTTTATAGTGGCGATGCCTCGCCCAGAGGGAGGATCGACCGCTCATCTGTATTACATAGAGGAGGATACCTCTAAGGAGGTTGTGATTCCTTTGGATTCGATCCCGGTTGTCAGGGAGTATTCAGATGTGTTTCAGGAGATACCAGGCTTACCACCCAGTCGAGAGATAGATTTCGTTATTGATTTGCTACCGGGTACGAGACCTATAGCACGTGCACCGTACCGTATGGCTCCAACTGAGATGTGAGAGTTACAAGATCAGATAGAGCAGCTGTTAGGGCAGGGCTTTATTCGCAGGAGTACCTCACCTTGGGGCGCTCCAGTTTTGTTTGTGAAGAAGATGGATGGTTCACTGAGATTGTGCGTGGACTACCGAGAGTTGAATAAGGTCAAGATACGGAACAAGTATCCGTTGCCTCGAATCGATGACTTATTCGACCAGTTGAGAAGGGCTTCTTTCTTCTCGAAGATTGACTTGAGGTCGGGATACCATCAGTTGCGTATCAGGGAGGAGGATGTCTCGAAGACTGCGTTCTTGTCGAGATATGGTTCTTATGAATTTCGGGTTATGCCTTTCGGCTTGACCAACGCTCCAGCAGTGTTTATGGACTTGATGAACAGGGTGTTCAGAGATTTCCTAGATCAGTTTGTCATTGTCTTCATTGATGACATTCTGGTCTACTCTCAGACAGAGGAGGAGCACGCCGAGCATTTGAGGCAGGTTTTGCAGACACTTCGTCAGAACGAGCTGTATGCAAAATATGAGAAGTGCGGGTTTTGGCTGAAGGAGGTCCAGTTCTTGGGTCACATTATTTCCGACCAGGGAATATCAGTTGATCCAGGGAAGGTGTCAGCGGTGAGGGAGTGGGGACAGCCCACGACACCAACAGAGACTCGTAGTTTCTTGGTCTTAGCAGGATACTACAGGAGGTTTATTCGGGGTTTCTCGGAGATAGCAGGTCCTTTGACACATCTTACTCGTAAGGGTGTGCCATATATCTGGAGTGATGCCTGTCAGTTGGCATTCGATGAATTGAAGGACAAATTGACCTCAACACCTGTGTTAGCATTGCCGAGACCGGGAGTTGAATATTTGGTTTACACCGATGCGTCTTTGCAAGGGCTTGGAGGTGTTTTGCAGCAGGAGAGACAAGCCATAGATTATGCTTCCCATAAGCTTAAGCCTTATGAGAAGAATTACCCCACACATGATTTGGAGTTGGCGGCAGTGGTATTTGCCTTACGGATTTGGAGGCACTATCTTTTGGGGGAGAAGTTTCAGCTGTTCACGGACCATAAGTCACTACAGTATCTGTTCACGCAGAAGGAATTGAATATGCGGCAGCGTAGGTGGCTTGAGTTTGTGAAGGACTACCAGTTCGACATCCAGTACCACCCGGGTAAGGCTAACGTGGTAGCAGACGCGTTGAGCCATAGGCCAGCAGATGAGGTGGCAGAGGTGTGGAAGGCTAAGTGGAAGGAATTGGGACACCAGGATGCAGTGGCCCGATCTTTCATGTCTGTGATGACCGTTACACCGCAGATTGTCACGAAGGTAGTACGGGCACAGGCCGATGACTCGTTCTGTCAGGAGCAGATAGTTCGATTACTAGCAGAGGGAGCCGAGTCCTATACCGTTAGCTCAGACGGGGGATTGCGCTTCAATGGGAGATTGGTATTTCCGGAAGGGGAAGAATTGCGGCACGATGTTATGGCTGAGTCGCACGGCTCACGGTTCGCGGTACATCCCGGAGGGGACAAAATGTACCAAGACATGAGACGGCAATATTGGTGGAGCGGTATGAAGAAAGATATCGCTGAGTTTGTCTCGAAATGCGCCACTTGTCAGCTTGTAAAAGTGGACCATCAGAGACCAGTAGGATTGCTACAGCCATTGGAGGTTCCGGTGTGGATGTGGGAGAGCATATCCATGGACTTTATCACGGGGTTGCCTACGTCGCAGAGGGGTCACGACTCCGTTTGGGTAATTGTGGACAGGTTGTCCAAGGTCGCTCACTTCTTACCCGTAAGGACTGACTACACTACGGGACAGTATGCCCAGCTCTTCATTTCAGAGATTGTGAGACTTCACGGTGTGCCCCTGAATATCGTGTCTGACAGAGACAAGATATTTGTTTCGAGGTTTTGGGAGAGTTTCCAGGAGGCCATGGGAACAGAATTGCGGTTGAGTACGGCTTATCATCCGCAGACCGATGGGCAGACAGAGCGCACCAACCAGATGTTGGAGGACATGCTACGCATGTGCATTATTGACTTCGGGGGTGGATGGGAGCAGTACCTTCCACTGGTGGAGTTTGCTTACAACAACTCCTATCAGTTCACGATTGGCATGGCTCCGTTCGAGGCATTGTACGGTAGGCCTTGTCGTTCCCCAGCATGTTGGTTAGAGGTGGGGGACAACAAACTACTTGGGCCGGAAGTGATTCAGGATACTTCGGCAAGGATTAAGTTGATTCGGAGTCGCATTCGGGTAGCTCAAGACAGGCAGAAGAGTTATGCTGATGCGAAGAGGTTTTTCAGAGAGTTCCAAGTGGGGGACCAGGTTTTGCTCAGGGTTTCTCCGATGAAGGGGATTATGCGATTCGGGAAGAAGGGGAAGTTGGCACCGAGGTATGTGGGGCCGTTTCCTATTATTGAGCGGATCGGACCGGTTGCGTATAGACTGGGACAACCGGAGCACTTGCATCGGATTCACGACGTGTTCCATATTTCCTCGCTGAGGAAATACCTTAGGGACAATTTGGCTCATTCTCACATTGCTGTGGAGGACATCGATCTCCAGCCGGATAGCTCTTACAAGGAGGGGCCAATTGCTATTTTGGACCGAAGCGAGAGGAAACTGCGGTCAAAGATAGTCCCGTTAGTGCGTGTTCAGTGGCGACATCACAATGTCGAGGAGTCCACATGGGAGCGCGAGGATGAGATGCGCGAGCGTTATCCAGAAATGTTTTTAGCAGGTACTTTCTAGTTTCGAATTTCGGGACAAAATTCAGTTATTAGGGGGGAAGTATGTAATACCCCGTACTTTTGACTATAATTATTTTTGGGATTAATTAATTAATTAGCGTATTAATTGGAAATTAATCTGGGTTATAAATACTAATGTGATGCGAGTTGGTATTTGATCATGTGCATATATGATTATATATGGACTTGGTATTATAAAATTTGTCGTGGGATTTATATACGGCATTTTAGAAATTTTGTTGACGCGTGGGACCGCCGCGTCACGATATAATATATTGATGATAAAAGTGAATTAAAAATCTATAATCCGTATGGTCGTTTTGAGTGCGCCATCGCGTCCAGAAGGGTCGAGATAGTCAGAAAACACTAGCCGGCGGTATAGTTTGGGTCCCGGGGTATTTTTAGGCCATACCGGTAACTTAAAGGGTATTTTAGTAATTTGGTATTTTTGGGAAATTTAAAGTGACGAAAATTGAGAGTTGTTATCTGATAAGGAATTGACCCAACCAACCCTTTATTAACCCCATAAGCTACGTAGGTTATCATTTAGTCTTCCAACTCTCCCCAAGAAAACCCTAGCCACCATAGCCTTTTGGAGAAGAAAGCTTGGAGAAGGAGAGAGAGAGAGGAATTCTGCAGAGATTCTTCACCAAATCAACACCAAATCCAAAATCAAACCAAGGCAAGTGATTTATTCCATTTAAATTTCAGAGAATGCTTCTTCCATGTTAGATTATTCATAAATTTTGTATGTTCTTTGAAGATAATGAAAAAAACCCATAAGATTGTAGTTATTAGTTTAAATTTGTGGGATATAGGTTGCATGTAGAATGTTACTGGAAGATTATATTAAGAGAATTATCGACTTTTGTTATACCAAAAACGGATTTAAGATGAAGTTTATGAATGTTCTTGAGATAAAATCTGGAAACTAGGTTTTTGATGAAGTTTGACCCATATGTAGCCTTTAGATGTTGAATTAGTGGTTTGTGGACGTTAGTAATATTGTAGGATTGTTATCTGACATTACTATAACGTTATATTTGAGAATCATACGTTAGAAATAAGTTTTGGTACGTTTTCAAATCTGCAGAACGAAGCAGTCCGTAGCCATACCTGTTCGATCGATCGATCGACATTCATCAGTCGATCGATCGACTAGATCGATCGATCGATATTCATAGGTCGATCGATCGACCTTCCCAGAATGAGTAAAATTTTCCTTAATTTGATTTTAATGGTGGAAACCCTCGGAGAATATGTTTGGAGAACTTATGGATACCCTCACCCTTAAGGAAGACCAGTAGGTGTGATTATTATAGTGGACTTTAATTAGAATGCAATTCGGGGAATTATTCAAGGTTATTGAAATTTGTTAGAGAGGTAACGTTTGGGTTAATAGTGCAAAATTGTGTAATTCGATGAAATAAGGTTTAGAGCAGAAGTAAAGACCTTAGGAATAAAGATGTTATATTTGGGAATAATCGGAACCTCATAATCTATTATAGATAGGTTTTAAGGTTAAGGGACTACGACGTGAGACGTGTTGGTAATTTAACTTTATATTAACGGGAGACTTGAAATACATAAGTTTGGGATAATGGTATTATGATATAGCTTATACCTTATTAAAATGGTGATATCTAAGATGTGTGAATGCTTAGTATATAGTTTATGTGTATGACATACCTACCATACTTGCTATCACGGGAGGTTACGTTCGCTTAGGACCCTCTAATCCTTGTGTGCCTACGGGGGGGATATAGACTGGTACCTTGATGAACATAGGTCATAGAAAGACTTATTGTGATATTAATAAGTCCGCTGACCATGGGAGCGTAGGTATGTGCGTGACCCATGTGATGGTGACTGTGTTCGCCTCCACTATTTGTGATTTGTGTTATCTGAACTATTCCTGAGAGATTCGAAATATGTGATCCTTATGTACGTGATGTACCGGGATGGATAGCAGAGTATGTGTGCACCATAGCTTAGATTGCGGGGTGCTTGTATCGTATATTTATGATGTGAATAATATACATTAAATTAATGGAAATCCTCATGTTAATGTTGTAAAAATATTACGGTATTGTTTCGAGATATATAATGAGTTAGCTGATAGTTATATCAATGGCATAGTTAGTAACTGAGTTTACGTTAAAACCTCTATTAAATTACGAGCGTTGTTATGATTAAATTAACCGAGTAAAATGGGTAGAACCTTTGGTAGTCTAGCTAGTTACGTTGTCACTTAGCTAGTGGAAAGGGTAGTTATAGATGGGTACTTACGTTAGGAGTGCACAGTTAGTCGAGAGGTGAGAATTTAATGTGAGTGCACGTCCTAACATGTACTTTGCATTTAATGTTTTAAATGTTTTTAAAGCACTTGCAGGTTTTTTAAAATGATTTCCACTTTCGGGCTCTGACCCATTTGCTTTCAAATATATTTTCTTGTAAAACCATTTTAGGTGCCCAGCCACAAGGACACCAAGCATAGGATTCTCATTTAGAAGACGAGCTGTAGCTGGTTGTGGAAGCTACAGGGACTTGCTTTTAGACGCCTCTCTCATTTGGATTCCAGTCTCAGCATCTATCAGTTGTAGGGCATGTTGCCCAATTCTATTAGACATTTTTACATTTCAGTTTTTAAACTCTAGCATGTATTGCTCAGTATTCAGTTTTAGTTATTTATTTCAGTTTACTTATCAGTTGTGGGATTTGTATTGAGGAGTTTTTCCTCCAGAGTTTATTTACATTTTGTGATGGTTATTTGTTTTACTTCAGTATGGTGAATGGTGTTATTTAGTTATTCATTACTCTTGTTGCATGTTAATCAGATTTAATAAAATTTGGCACTTACTTTTTAAATACTAGGTGGTTAGTAATAATAAAACGTTTTCGACAGTGATGCTATTAACTGAGCCAACTTGGCATTTTGAATTAATTTTATAAAGGAGTAGCTACCCGGTGTTTAATTAGTCGGGGTGTCACAATTAAGTACATGGAGGGCAGGAAAAAGCGGGTGATGGTACATAGTAGTACCTGCTTGGGGAATCTCCCAGAAGCAATGATGCAGAATATCATCATATGTAGGTCCATCATCGGTAAAACAAGGAAACATAGAATTAGGGACACGAGGAAGGTGCAAAAAAGGCAGCTATGAGATCGGCTGTGACGAGAATAGGAATCCCTCGTATAATAGAAAAGATCCCCTCAGCATGGGGAAAAGCGCAAAAGAAAAACTCACGGACTATGTTCGGATAAACAACCCCACGAGCCTCAAACATATAATCCCATCTTCTATCAGATAACTAACGAGGAATACCTAACTCGGAAAACTCAACATACCGAAATACCCTCTCCGGAACAACAGATAGAATGTGTAGACCCAATAAACAGTAATGATCATACTCAGCATGAGTGGCCCATCTCATGGGTGAATACGGGGGCCTACTATCCTGATCTCTCTGAGCTCGAGAAGATGGGGGTGGCACATTGAGTCGGCCTGTCAGAGCGCCACGACGTCTAGGTGCCATGACGAAAGAATGTAATGTGTGATGAGTGAAAGGGAATAGTCACCGAGGAAGCCACTCATACCTAAGAACCTATCTATGTACAATAGTCCAACCGAACCTCCGCGAACACCAACCATAACAACATCCAAAAATCAACAAAAATATACTAGACCAGCAACAAATTCTATCAAATGATTTCAAAGAAAAATCAAAAAGACAGTTATGATAAGAAATACCTCTAAAATGATGACAAGGGGAACCGTCTCCGGAGAACAAGAGCAGTAGGAATGTGTTGAACACAAAAATGCCAAAGAAATAAATCTGGCATAATGAGATAGTCGCCGGCGAATAAACCTCCTGGTGCTGACCAAATCACACCGGAGTACTGAGGCTGGAGAAAGTGTTGAACACGAAATCGCAGGGGAAGGCAACAGTGGCTGCACCCCACACCGGAGAATCACATGCCGTAGAACCAATCTCTAAGAAGCAACCATGCCAGAGAATCAACCAGGTCTGTCACCCGAAAACTCAAGAGTTACAATAGTTGATAGGGATAGAAATACGCACCCAAGCAGAGATGAAATACCAGGAAAAAAACTTTTAAAGGCAAAACAATGGCGGGTTTTTGTCAAACAAAGTTGTTGTCGCTTGGGAGAAAGGGGTATGAGAGAATGACAGGAGAGAAAAGAGATCTTCTGATATTTAAAAGAAACCCTTATCTCATTAGATGTCGCTCGAACGACTTTCATAAGTCGCTTGAATGACTTTTAATGTCACTTGAACAACAGCTTCGCGCGACATAAAATGTCGTTCGAACTAGAAATTAAAATTTCCAGAAATACCCCCAAAACATTCAGTATTTGCCCAGTGAAAAAATTATTCGAAAATAGTACCTGAAACACAGAAACAGACTGCAAAATAGACAATAGTGTAAAAAGCGACAAATGGGAATTACACATTAACATGGTACTAATGTGCTCACTTATGAAAGTGGATTGATTGGGAGTGAACTACAACAAATGAGTCATCATTTCAATACGTCGAATCGATCAAGGAGTTCTAATTGATAGCAAGGAATCATCAAACTTCATCAAAGCCATGTGTGACAAAATAAGTGTGAGTTCGATGAACTAAACTTAATCCACATGAATACAAGTTTGAATTGTTGATGATTCTACAAACAATAGAGTCATGATACGGTGTTTTAACATAGGATTCGTGGTGCAAACCCGTTTAAATTAATTACCAACCAAACTCCCTCATAGATATGAATTTATCAAGACCTTTAGAGATATCTATCAATATCAACTTAGAGAAAGTCCTATTGGCCCTAATTATTGGCATATGAATTTTTATTGCCTTTATTTTTCTTTTGGGCTCTTTTAAATGACGGCTTTCACGACGAGTCAATTTTATACTCTCGCAGCCCTTTCCCGTGAATACTCATCATTTTTTCAATATAAATTCTCACGAAAAACGGTTCTTACAAGCATACCTCCTCCTTAAGTTTGCTTACGCATATATGACAAGATTGAGATAAGAACGTCTCACCAAACTCAAATATGCAAGAGAAGTCAAATATTCATATAAACTCATGCATGTGTGCAAGGAAGGCATATAAGCAAAGTCGAATCAAAATGCATATCAACTTCAAAACAACCCCATAGTGCAAAGGTTAAGATCATTCTAGGCATCAATAATAATGATCAAAAGTCCTAGCCACATAAAAATGAAAGAAGGAGGGAATTAATAACACTAATATCCCACATCAACCATGTAACCTCACGACTCAAAAACTAAAAATCTTTTTGTATTTTCAAAAGTTTTTATAAAAAGAAAAATATTTTTTTATTTTTGATAAAACTCAAATACATACCAAAAACTAGAAACATGTCATAACACTAGCAAAATATAACGCATGATGAAAATACTAGTGTATGACAAACCAACAAACATCCTCAATCGAAAAATGAAAGATGAGGAGAACCACGAGCATTGATGCGAGCATCACCAAGCCTAATACCTAGCCCTTCTAAATTCGACTTCTTAACCCAAGTAGGTGTGAACCGATGAGGAGGGGCATTGGGAAACATAATGGATTTAGACTTTCTAGGAGCGTTACGATCATCGCAAAACCGCTTAAGATGACCTCTCATTCCGCAATGAGTGCAAGTTTAGATACGGTGAGGAGCATGTCCTATAGGACGATTATACCTCACGTTCCTAAGTGGCTCTTTCCTAAAGTTCCTAGGCGGCTCTCTTATTTGCATGGTTTTGGATTTGGGTGCAGGTGAGACATGATTATTAAAGCCAATACCTCTCCGATTATCTACGATTTCGATGGTGCCTAAGATTTTGTCTAACTTTTCAGACCTAGCCTCCAAATCAAACTTAACTTTACTCGAATCTCTCAAGCTCATCTATCCTTGACTCAAGTTAATGCGTGGAATTTTCAAACTTCAGAATTTCCTTTTTCATAGTCTCCATCAATCCCCGAAGACTATCTCTCTCACCCTCGACATATTCTAGCTTCTCTCGAATTTTCTTTTCTTGTGCCCTAAGATCCTCAATTAAAGCATTGGAATTGTTCATTTCTATGGCACGTTTTTTCAACATAGCTCCTAATTTCATGTTTTCTTTCTTTGCTTTTAATGTTTCTCCATAAAATTCTTTGAAAGAATTTTACAAATCTCTCTCGTCTTCACTCTCATCCTCACTCACCTCACCCTCACTGTCAGGTGTATCTTCTTCTGTGGCTGTGGAAGAATCCTGCAAAGGTAAGTCTTTATCACTTACATAACTAGCCATAAAGGTGGGAAGTTCACGCTTACTAGCATAAAAGTTTTCTTCTTCTGGGTCACTATCGCTAAGGGTAGAAACACGATTAAAATTTTCCCTAAATTTAGTGGGACACTCATCTATCCCGTGACTAAAACCTTCGCAACAAAGACACTTTTAACAATCACCCTTATTAACCAATTTTTTAAGAGCAATTTTCATGTGAGATTTCCAATTAGATGATTCAAACAAGTGAATTCTAAAATCATCAAAACTACCGAAAGGCATACCTAAAGACACGGGATCAAACACAACAAGATAGTGCACCAAGCTCTGATACCAATTTAAAACGTCCCTTTAGTGTGTAATTTAGGTAAAAACAACTTTATTCCAATTTTTAGCTAAAAACCAATTTTATCTTCTTAAACCCTAAACATGCGTCTAAATGATTAAATCCATTCCATGAATAAAGCATGCGATAAAAGAAACAATTTCAGGAAAAATCTCCAAATGGCAAAACCTTTTTATTTTCACTATAATTTTGTAAAGAACGGTTACACGGATTACAATGAAAATAAGTGCAAGATACGAAATACCCGCAGGTGTCGGTTTTGATGTCTCGGCTGAAATCTCCCGCATGAACTCTAGGTGGTCAGGAGTAGAGAAGAAGACGGCTTCTCCATAAGTTACTTCATAAGAACTCCCTCTATAATAGCACGAAGCTCTTCGGTTGTAGAGTTCTCCTCACAAATTTCAGAATAGTGTAGTGAATGAATTATCTTCCGATAAACGCGTTCAAGATCACTTAACTTTGGAATTGAGTAATACGATCTTGAATAAACACCGGATGAATGAAACACTGTATGGGAATAAGTTTTTGAAACTATTCTGCCTTATGAAACTTTCACAAATACGTTTTTATTTATAACTGAGCAGCATAGAGTCCAAGAAAATGAAAACATGCAAATCGAGGCGGCAGGTCGTTCGAGCGAGATGGGGATCTCCTTCGCGCGACATAGGGATGTCATTTGAACGACTCCCAATCTCGTTCAAGCAAGCTATAGTATTTTAAATTAATATTTTTCTTTTAAATTAATCCTTGAATTTTCTTTAAACTTTTTACAACTCAGAAATATTTTTAAAACATAAAAAGATTTAATTCCCAATTATTTAAATCACCCAGCATTTAATCAATATACAAAATTACTCAAATTCTCATAAGTATTCATACCTGAGTGATCTTAAACAAATGCAACACCTCTTGACTTGAAATATTCTTCAATGCTTTAAATTGCACATTCTTGGACATGAACTCTGTCGTAGGCTCAATTAAACTCCATATTAAAAACTAGCCTAGACTTAATTTATTTTGTCCAGAATTAAGCCAGTTAAAACAAAAGTACATGATAAGAATTATGTTCTGACACTGAGCTGACCAAGTGACTGCTGACTATGCTTGTTACCACGTAAGGGGATAAGTGTCTACTTCTAGTTGGTCCATGTAAACGAATTATTTTTGGCATCTACATAAGCCTCCAATGCTTCATTTTTCATTTGTTGAAAGGATGGAGTATGACCCATGAAGAGTTGATCGACGATCTTTTGTAACTTTAGTTGGCGTTCTACTTATAGGAGTTGAAAATTTTCCATGGCTTGATCACATAATGGCAGTTTTGTGAATAGTTTAAAGTTTAGCGAACCGAAAAAGGGTTTATCAGTATTTTATCATCTTTGGAGTTGTTCTACCATTAGAATGTCAATCGTTTATAAAGTTAATCATTATTCTCACCTTTTTTTAGGTAATCTATAAAAGACGACGTATTTTGCGGTTTTTGCAACATAAATTTTCAAACATCAAACTCTCTATTTCATCTCTAAATCTTCTTTCTGCATCCATCTTCACCATTATTCTTGCTTCTTCCATCACTGTCCCTGTAGGCTTTCTTCTTTCCTTTTCTTTGCTTTAAACACGGTATACATTGTTCATGGGTATTCTTTAGACGATTTAGAAATATCCCTAAGTGGGTCGATATAGAAATGGCTATTACTCGAATTGACGTTTAATCACTAGCAGAAGGTCACTATTTTCCCTTTTTGTTTATAGCTGAATGCGGTGTTACTTTCCCTCTTAATCATTTTTTTCTTTCATTTTGTCAATATTTTGATGTTGTCCCTTCCAAAGTAGCCCCCAATAAATAGAGGGTGGTGAATGCTAATCACAAGATTAATCAAATTCATGGGATCCATATTGATATTTGTGAGCTAATTTTCTACTATAAATGGGTTAATAGTGATAATAATTACTATTTGAAGACTAGATTTGCTAATAAGTCATTGGTAGTCAATTTACCTGACTTTAATAAGGATTACTTTGACTACGGCGTAGTGGTCAAGAACGGGAAGCATGTCCCTCTTCAAAATGGGGAGGAGTATGATGGTCCCAGGTGTCCCCAAAGAGGGCGAGGCATAGGTCATAAAAAATTCTTTCTTTTTCAGCAGATTTCCTGTTTGATGATACACTAACTAATCTCCTTATTTCCTTTTTATGTTGTGGAATGTAAGAAAAAGTGTTCAAAAGAGCTAGACATTAGACTTTAGGAGATTAAATTCTTATGGAGCATTCATCAGAGAATTGGTGAAGCACACCTAAGATCTGTTTCATACTTACTTAATTATAGGAGTTCAATTACTTCTTTTGTTGCCAGGACAACTGTTACAGTATCTTCAACTCCTATTAATTTAGATGAAGTGTCAATTCCTACTTCTTCGGTTGAGGATGGTATCAGATTTGAGAAGGATCTTGGGACATCCTCTTCTTTCTTTGGACATTTCTTCCATACCCTTTTTATTACTAGTAGGCATAGGTAAGAAGAAAATCCTCAATTTAATGGAGGGGACACTGTTTCCTTCTGCTAAGAAAAATACAGAGAAAATTATTATTGCAACTGATGTCCAGAAGTCCAAGTTGACTGGGAAGGCACCCTAGGTTACGAATAATGAGGAAATTGACATTACTGTACCTTAATATAAGAGGTTGAGAAAAGGTATATATGATAAATAGGCCCAAAAAAGCTGTCGACCAACAGGAGTTGGTAAAAAAGATTCTGGAGGCCACTGGTTTATCTTCTATAACTGTCAATTCTAGTGTAGCGAGATGGTTGATTAAAGCTGGGACCCTTCCAGCTAATAGCGCAATTGTTGTTCCTATGCCCTTATCGAGATTATCTGAGAGAGCTTAGAAAAATCTAGCTTTGCTAACCCTTTTTCCTTCCATCACTTATTTTTACTATCTTATTTACTACTTTGCAGATGTAATATATATATAATTTATTATTTTTTTTACAGTTTTGAGTGTATTTTAATCAACTAATGGAGAGAGATGAACAACTGTGTTCCTTCTCAGGTGAAGTGTAAGAAGCCTTTCAAGGTCTAAAGAAATCTTTGGAAGCTTCCCGATAAGCTTTGGAGACAAATCAAAAGGCTTGGGAAAAATAGTTAAGAAAAAACAATGATAGGGCAAATTTAGATGAAGGAAAAATAACTTCTGCTGAGAAATAAGTTAAGGTTACGTAGTATTGTTTGAAGGTTGCCGAAGAAAACCTGTTAGAGAATTCGTCCCTTCTCCAAGCTTCTAAGAATAAGGTAGTAGGTCTGACTGCTAATCTTGTTGCGGAGAAGGCCTAAAATAAGAAAATTAGGGAAGCCTCCTTTAATAAAGGATGGGAAAAAGCACTGTTGGCCACCTTTGCACAAATTGAGTATGTAAAGAAGAAATCATTCAAGGATTGTTAGTCAGAGGCACTTAATGACGTTGGTACTGTTGAAGATTTTGAGTTATTTCAGAGGCATAATCCAAGAGCTCCTTCAAATTTGGAGGAAGAGTTTGACGATGAAAAAGACTCAGGGGACTCTTCCGTACAACCTGCCAATTCTGACCTAAAACCAAGCTGTAAATTTTTTCTTCTTGTTGAGCTGCCTCCTGATATTGATGTCCAGGATAAGGATAAGGTCTAACTCCTTTGTTTCCTATTTTTGTTTTTATTTGCAAGCTTCTCATTTTCTTTTTCTTTTCTTATAATAGGATCATCCTTTTGTAACACCTCTTTGCTTTTCAATGAAAATATATATTTTTGACTAAGTGATTCTCATTTTCCCTATTTGTGTTTCCTTTGCTTGATTGAAGTTATAATTCTCGTATACTTTTGCTCGGTAGCATTTTTTGTATTCTTACTTTTGTGATTCTCAGTTTGATGCTCGGAAAAAAATAATTACAGCTTCTGGGTCTGACTTTTTGAGATGTTGCAACAACTTGTTCAAAGCTGGTCATTTGACTCTCACTGATTCCGAACTGAATGACTTACTCGATGAAAATGTTTCAGACCATGCCAAGGACACCTATATTCATCTAAATGTACTTCTTGATAGGGCAGTGGCCAATAACGTTTGCTATAATGAAATGATTGAAAATATGCAATAGGATCCCAAAGCATATAAATCTTTACTGTATGCTAGCTTTGAATCCAAATACAAGGCATTGAGTGAGGGATGTGGGTTTGATACCAAGTTTAAGGATATCCCCTCAGATCTAAACAAGAGGGAATTATCTTTAAAGTAGGATGTCAAAAATGCCCAAGAAATTGTTGCTATGCTGGACCCCAAAAATAACGCCTTGAGGAATGAGCTTGATGGTTTGAAGAGATCATCTACTAGTATTCTAGATGAAGGTACATATTTTTTAGAAACTGAAAATTCTAGGTTGTTAGAGGAACTGGAGTCACTGCAGCAGAAGACCGAATATAGGTAAACTTTTAGGCAGAGGGTGGTTATCCGACTAATAGTTGATGAAAAAAGAACCAAGAAAACATTGGTTGACCAAGCTACCTAGTTGAAATTAAAGAATATTGTTATTGTCAACTTCTCTACTCACTTGAAAGCCAAAGATAATGTCACTGTCGATCAAGCAACGCATTTGAAAACCAAGAATGATTTTCTCAAGAAGCTTCAAAATTAAGTAAAAAGATTGACCTTCCAATTTCATAAACAGTCCATGGAGGTTTGAATGAGTTTTAATGAGGCTTTAGGCCATAATAATGATCATCTTTCATAAAGTAATTGTGAGGGATACAAATGGGGATGGACCAGTTTGTTTAATTTGCTGAAATATAATCAAATTAGTAAACTACGGCATTAGAATGATCCAGATTTTTTAGATTGTGATAACCCTCCATTCAAGATGGAAACAACATGGATTCCTCCAGATTCTATTCCCCAATAATCACCAAATATCCGGGGGTTATGGTCTTCATGATGAACATGAGATAATCCATCCTCCGCACTAAATTAACAGACCGAGTAGAAGTAATAGGCAAATGTTAAGACATTTCAACTACATAAACTCTCCCTATACTATGGATGATCCTCCTGATGGCATGGATAAAATACAACACACATCTGCAAAGATGACTAAGGCATAAGGGAAACGCCCAATTGAATATTGTTAATTTTTGTATTTTCTCAACTTTGATTGTAACATCCTTTCATTTGAATGAAATAAAAATATTTTGTTTGTTGTCTTAAATATATTTTATACATTTAACTTGATACCAGTTGTTAAACTAAGGATTAGTTAATTAGCTCGACAACTAGGTAATTTGACTGAGGATCAATTAATCGGGTGGCCAATTAGGTAACTTGCTTTATAAACAAGATGAGTTAAATATTTGAACTTGACTGCTGGGCCTTAGATTATACTAATGCATTTAGGTAACACTGTGAATAGTTTTGAACTAAGTGTTAACATTAGTTATCATTGGCGACCAAGTGTATTAGGAATATATACATGTATTCCTATGGTTATGAATGTATATATATATTCCCGTATTTTAACTTAGTCGGGGTAAGGCTTCTAGTGTATGTACATGAAGTTTTACAGGCTTCTTGTTGTTGACTTGTCAAGGACAAAATCATACATGAAGTATAAATTATAGGCGATCAAGTGTGTTAGGAATGCATATATGAATTCCTGTATTTAGGAATGTATATATGGATTCCCATATTTGACTTAATCGAGAAACACGAATTGTACCGAGAGTTTTTAGTGCATCTCAAATTTGATAAGTTCAACCTAATTAAGTATCTGCTATTTTTTTCGTCGGCAATGGCTGAACACCAATAGAAGAAAATATTTAAACTTATTATGCGTCCCATGCTTATGTGTCTGTTTTTGTGTAAGGGGTATGCATGTCATCGCCATCTACTCTGGAAAAAAATAGAAGCACAATTGCATTGAAATCCCTATTTTTATTGAACTTAAATAAAAAGGGTATATAAAGAATGCATTTTACTGTTAGTATTTTTAGAGGTGCTTAGAGTTCCAAAGGTTCTTAAATTCTTCACCATCAAGAGTTTCCAAGCGAAATGAAACTGATCAGATGATTGATTTAATGCGATAAGGACCATACCAGTTGGCTTCTAACTTGTTTCCTTTTGGAATAACTTTTTTGAGGACGTAATCTCCTTCTTTTAAATTGTTCGGCTTGACCCCTTTGTTACAAAAATGGGTAATTTTTTGTTGATACGAAGAAACTCTGATGGTAGCATCTTCGTAACTTCTTCCACCAGATCTAAATCCCATCGTCTCATTAGATCACTTTTGGGGGAATCAAAGTTCAATACTCTATGCATTGGTAGGCATATCTCAGATGGTACCATAGCCTCTCTTCCAAAAGCAAGCATATAAGGTGTTTTTCCTGTAGGCGTTCTTAGCGTAGTTATATAAGACTAAAGAACAAAGTGCAATTCATTGATCCAGTTTCCTTTGGCAGCATCAAGTCTCTTTTTCAAACCCATTAAGTAAAGTTTTATTTGTTACTTTTGTTTCATAGTTGCTTTGTGGATGTCCTAGAGTAGAGTGAAGTTTCTAGATCATAGATTTAACACAATATGGTTCAAAT
Source organism: Sambucus nigra (assembly GCA_949130495.1). Classification (NCBI taxonomy): domain Eukaryota; kingdom Viridiplantae; phylum Streptophyta; class Magnoliopsida; order Dipsacales; family Adoxaceae; genus Sambucus; species Sambucus nigra. Next base: position 106,891,509 of record OX422221.1, read on the forward strand.
TCATCATTATTGAATGGGGTACCATGGTCGATAATGAAGGCACGAGGTATGCCATACCTGCATGTTTTTCCATATGAACTAAAATACCTTCAAATAAGGAATCTCTATCAATGGTTCTGCTTCCATCCATTTTGTGAAATAGTCTACTGCCACCACCAGATATTTGAACGCACCTTTAGTAGTTAGCAATGGCCGACTAAATCAATTATCCAAATGGAGAAAGGCCAAAGAAAAATGATTGGTGCTAAGGCAGCCCTTGGTGCCCTATGAATTGTTATGAATCTCTAGCACTTATCACATCTTCTGGTGAAGGTTCTGCAATCTGTCTTCATAGTAGGCCAAAAATACCCTTGCATTGTAATTCGTCGAATTAACGAGCTACCAGCTGAGTGGGTCCTATAAGAACCTTCATGTTCCTCCTTGACTAATTTTGTGACTTCCAAGGGATGGACACACCATAGTAAGGAAACAATATATCCCTTTTTTTTTTATAGAACTCCTCTCTCCAAAACATACCCAACTGCTTTGTATCTAAGTTTCCTAGCATTTTTTGGATCGATTGGTAGGATCCTTTTTTTACTGTAATCTTTATTTGGGTTCATTTATGATGGTACCAAGTCTACACCAATGAAATTTAACATATAATCTTCCTCTATGCTCCTAGATGCTAAGATCTCCACAGGAATGCTTCTCCTGATCTCTATCCTAGTCGCGAAGGCTAGTCAAGCAAGTGCCTCGGCTTGAGCATTCTCTATCCGTAGTATTCTCACTATCTAGACTTCTAGAAATCACCTTCATAGTTTTAACCAGGTATCTGACCATTAAATCTCCTTTGACTCCATATGTCTGAAGCATTTGGTTGGCGATTAATTGAGAATCACTATGTGCCATTACTTGCTCGGCACCTAATGATATTGCTAATTCAAGATCGATGATTAATGGCTCATACTCGACTTCATTATTTGAAGAATGAAATTAAAACCCGAGGGTGTATTCTACATCAATATTTTCTAGAGTATTTAGTATGATTCCCACTCCACTATCGGTTATGTATGAAGATCAATCCACATATAATATCCATAGGGTAATTTCACTCTTAAAGCTATCTGCAAATATAATTCCTTAGTGGAATATCTTCTTACTTTCTTAGGCATACTTCTGAGTTATTTATCTAACAATGGATGATTCTGGTTAATCGACTACAACCTTGGCTTGCTTTAAAGCTGAACTCTTTTCTGGAGAATTCTGCTAGGAAGGAAAATTTGGTTGATCGGTGACCTCTGGATATGTAAATTTTGCGATAAAATCTTTTATGTCTTTCCCCTTCAATGATGATCTTGGCTCATAAATGATGATGTATTCTCCAAGATTTACTTCCCAACACAACAATCTGCCTAATTTTTTTGGCTTGTGAAATGCTTGCCGAAGAGGTAAATCAGTGTATACAATTATGGTATGCACTTGAAAGTAAGGCTTCATTCATATTGAGGCTTTAAAAAGAGCTAATTCTAGCTTTTCCAAATGAGGATACCTAATTTTTACACATCTGAATGCCTTGCTGGTATAGTAGACTGGTCTTTGGACTTCATTCTTTAGTCGAACTAGTGTTGAACTAACTATAGATTCCGAAATAACTAAATACAAATATAACTTCTCTCCCAAAATAAGTCGGGACAATAATGACGGAGATCCTAAATACTTTTTCATCTCTTGAAATTATTTTTCACACTTTTCGTTCCATTCAAAGTCCTTCCGAGTGTCTTAAAAATGGTAAATAGCTATCTGTTGCTCGAGAAACAAGCCAGTTAAGGGAAACCACTCTACCAGTTAGTTTTTGAACCTCGTTTTTTACAGGTTGGATATTGCATTTCAATCAAAGCTTTGATTTTAGAAGGATTAGCCTCTATTCCTCTCTGATTCACTATAAAATCGAGGAAATCCCTTCTTACACATGAAACACGCACTTGGTCGAGTTTAACTTCATTTGATACTTTTCCAGTTGGTCGAACATTTGACTGAGGTCTTTGATGTGATCTGAAGATTTTTTTCTTTTGGTCAGCATATCATCCACATATACCTCCATATTCTTCCTAATATGTTCTTCGTACACTTTATTTTTCCAATCTTTAGTACGTTGCTCCAGTGTTTTTAAGCCCAAATGGCATCACATTGTAGTAATAGGTACCTCGACTGGTGATAAAAGTAGTGTTATCGTGATCTTTTGGCTTCATCTTTATTTGGTTATAACTAGAAGAAGCATCCATAAAACTCAATAATTCATATCCTGTAGTGGCATCCATCAATTAATCAATTTGACATAAAGGAAAGTGGTCCTTTGGGATGGCCTTATTAAGATCAGTGAAATCTACACACATTCGCTATTTATCATTCTTCTTTTTGACCATCACTACATTTCTAACCACTCTAGGTACTTGATATCCTCGATGAACTAGGCTTTTTGCAAATATTCTACCTCCTCTTAGATCACCATGTTCTTTTCAGGACTAAATACCATCCGCTTTTGTTTGACTAGTTTGGCATCCTTATTAATATTGAGCTCATGGAAGAAGAAATAGAGATCAATCCTAGGCATATCTTCATGAATCCAAGTGAATACTTTTTTCCATTAAGGAATTCAATAAATTCCTATTCGAGGGATGTTGCTAACGTAGAGCCGATTTGAGTGGTCCTTTCTGGTTTGACCTCTTCTTGGATTACACTCTCAGTTTTTTTAATTGTCTACCCTTTTATCACCTCTGTTTCATCTATGGGATCCAAAGTGTCAACTTCCGCTTCTCTATTAGTCTTTGTGGTGTCAACTTGGTAGGTGGTGGTTTTCTTCTTCACATCAATCATGTCTTCCTTCTCGATTGAAGTATAATAGCATTCCGTGGACACTTTCTGATCACCCTTTACTACCTCGAATCCAAAATTAGTAGGGAACTTCAAACACTAGCGGACAATGGATGGTAAGGATTTAAATTTCTTTAAACCTACTCTACCAAGAATCACATTGTAAGCTGACGGAACATTCTTATCAAGAATAAAGAACCTTATCTTTTCTATTCGGCTGACTCGACAAGTGCCGAATAACATCGCCAATTATCAATTCCTAGGGGATATACTTTTTCCCATTAGAAATTGATCAATGGTCTATGGTATGGTTCCAGTTGACTAGGAAGAAATTATGGAACATGATATTAGCAGAACTCCCATTATCTATAAAAAATCTGGCAGTTATGGATTCCTGGATTTTGAATTTTATGACTAGAGGGTCATTGTGAGGATATAATACTCTGGAAAGGTCATTTTTGGAGAAACCAAATCAATCTTCTCTTTATTTACTTTTCTGGGTCGATCATCTCCATCATTAACATTGATGCATTATATGTAGGAGCAAGCTTGAGCTTTATTCATATAGGATTTCCTCTCCCCGACCTTATCTCCTCCTTCAGCATCCCTTCCTGTAATGACATCATAATCAAAAGAACCAAAAACTAATTATATCTACCTAAATTTCTGGTTTCTTGGGTTTCTTTATCAAGTGTGGATCATCTTCATAATCATCCTCTTGACCCCACTTTTTTCATCTCTAGGCTTGCAGGGGGAGTTCGACCTTCCTCGAGTTTCTCAACTTTCATACCGATCAACAAACTTATTCAGTTTCCCTCGGCGAATGAGGGATTCAATCTCATTTTTCATGGCAATACAATTGTCAGTTGTGTTCCCACAATCTTTATGGACCTGTCTCTCCTGTTAAGTGGCGCTCAGAGCTTCTCAGGCCATTTCAAGTCTTTGTTATTTCTAATTTCCTCCAAGACATGATGGATACTTACTGTCAATAGTATATAACCTTAATATTTTTTAGGTTCATCTTCCTTCTTGTGCTTTTGCTCCTTCTCTTCTGCAGTTTTGTTTGTCAGGATTTGCTTCATATCCATATCTTCCTCGGCATTCATAATTTTTCCATCCTTAGCCATGAATTATGTCATGGTTTTAGGGGGACCTATTGCCAGTGCGTAATAATTTTTTTTAAATGTAACCAACTCATCAAGGCTGTAAGACTATATTTTCCTCATAATCAACCACTTGTAGTTTCTCATTATGGAAACGAGTGATATATTCCCTAATGGTCTCCCCTGGTCGCTGTCGAACAATTAAAAGATGAGCTACTCGCTTAACTGGCTTGGACCCAAAGCATAAATTACTAGTGATTATCTATACGAGTTGATTAAAGGTGGAAATTTATCTTTGGGGAAAGTTATTATTCCATATCTGAGCTGAGCATGTAATTATGCTTGAAAAATCTCTACATCTCATTTCATCAGTAACATAACATATATCAGTTGCATCCCGATATTGCTCAATGTGTAAAACTGGGTGGGTCTTACCATCATATTTGGGGGTAACCACTGGTGTCTTAAATTTGGGTTGAGTAAGGAAATCAACAATTTCCAAGATGAAAGGATACCCCTTAAACAAATTTCACTACAACGGATTCTTGGCTTTGTCCATCTCCTCAAGTAGATCTTCTAATCATTGGATTCACCCTTTCCATGAAGGATTTTCATCCTTAGATCTATCGAAAGCAACTCATCCATCTCTTTTATACGACTTTGTTGAGATCTCTTCCATAAACGTTTACTCGGCATGCATTGATCCTCAGGCACTAGTTCTAGACCTAACTAATCTCTCACGGTGGTGGGCCTGATTTTCCCGTGATCTAGATGGTTCTCTATTATGACCTCTATTTCCTTGCGCACCTAGTCGATCAAAAGATGAATTCTCTCTTAACCTTTCCAAGACATCAGGGTGTTTAGGGGTAAGATAGATACCATCATAGTAATCCGTAGATCTGATTGATAAGCTGGCCCCTGGGCGATAGGATCTATCATGTGAAGATCGAGAATAACTATTTTAATTATTCCTTGGAGGAGGAGGTAGCATTTTCGTTCTATAAGATAGATCAGTAGTATACCTCAATAGAGGAGTAGGCCTAACTTGTAAGGATTGAGTTAGTTGCCTCATAATTTCTTGCATTACTTCTTGCCCTTTAGCAACATTGATAAAAAATCGATTTAGATCTACCGTGGTAGGAGGAGTGTTGCCTCTAGCAGTAGTACTGCTTTCAGTAATTTCATTCATCTTGTACAGTCTTTAAGGAAGACTTAGTTAAAGGATTTTCTAGAGAACGATGACAAACAAAGGTTCCCCCAGACGGCGCCAATCTGTTGATGTTTAAATTTGGTAATTGAATTTATAATACAAAATTTATTATCACTGATGAATCAAATAATTTATGAGGGGAAAATAATAAAACTCAAGAGTCTTTAAGTGGTTCACCTATGAAGAAAGCCTACATCCATTATGGTTGTATTATTGTTGATGATTACAAAAAACTTTGTATCCATGTCAAAGGAAGGATGACCTGGTACTTTTTCTCTATTGCCTTTTGTGAAAGGCATGCAATGTATTTATAGTGACTTAGAGATCAAGGGTTGAAATGACTTTATATGTTTAAACATTTACACCCGTACATAATGAATGTGATGGTTCATATTATTGAGCATATGTAGGGTGACTTTTGGTTACCCCCTGCATAGTGACTAGTTGTCTACTTTGAAGCTTTAGATTCTCTAAGTTGGTTGGCCTGCTGACTATGCTTGTTGCCATGTAAGGGGATAGGTGTCTACTTCTAATTGGTCCATGTAATCGAATTATTTTTGGCATCAATAATGATTATTACGAATGCTACCATTCATACAATCCATTAAACATGCATTCCATTGCCTAAGGTGTTTAATCTCCCATTCCTAAAAAAGAGGGCGATTCTCATTCTTTTATCTATATTTTTGTCCAATTTAAAATAGTGTCATCTGACAAAAAACCCAATTCGACTATACTATATTTGGAAATTCATGATTTTAGATTGGCTCATGAGACTTGACATGCCACAACAAATTTGTTTTGAACTCGTACACGACATGACACAACACGACAAGTTTTTTATCAAACATAAACATGACACAACATGATTAAATAAATTAAACATTAAATTAAACATAAATAGACAGGATAACCCGAATAAACACATGATTAATGCAACAAGATATATTAACACTACTAACATGACTCATAATGTTGGCACGAACATGACACGACTTCGTGTTAAAAAATATCGACACGAAGGCAACCTAGCGTGTCAATTTTGGGTCAATTTTGTGTTGTATCAATATGTGTTTTAGTATTATTTACGAAATTTCCACCCCTACATGTTTCAGATAAATCAACATTTATTTCTTGAAAATAGACAAACAAATTCATGATCTTCGTATGTGCTAAGACAATGAAAATTTAACTAAACAATAAATAATCCGTATCTAATGTGGGTTTACTCGTTTCCATATTTGATCTCTCATCTGCATCTATAATTACTTCTCTATATTTAATTCTAAGTTAATATAAAAGGCATCTATACCCTAAAACTAGAAAGGAGTTGAATCCCTTTATTATTAATTCTCTTTTGAATAGTCCAAACACAGGCTCAAAATAGGACCAAAACAAAAACATATGTATAACGAGTACACTATCGCCGATAAAACCCTATAAATATTTGTATCCATAGAAGTCTTTCCCGAAATACAAACGAAGGAAGAATTCTCATGCATCATTTTTCTAATTTAGAATAGATAGTGCAATGGAGATTGCCAGTTTTGAGATAAAGGATTAAGTTGTAATAACGTTAACATTGTCGACATTATAAAAGATACGATAACTGCCAATAGGTTGTGAACTTTGGTTCGTAATACGACGTTGGAGGATAGTTCTGTAATCATTTATGGAATGTATTAGAGCTGTAAGTGGTGGATTGAGTATCCAATTAGAGGGTCTTATATGGTTATGGCGATTCTGAATGATGCCATTCATATAATCTATAGATTCATGCGTGCCAGTGCCGAAGGTGTTACATTTCACATTCCCGGAGGAGAAGGTGATTCTCATTCTTTTATCTATATTTTTGTCAAATTTAAAATATTATCATTTAGACAAAAAAACCAATTTTATAATACAATATTTGGGAATACATGATTATAGACTGGGTGAAAGTCTGACATGACATGCCACAACTACAATAAATTTTAATGCGAACACGACATGACACAAATTTTTTTATCTAACATAAACATGACCCACATAAAACATGACACGACATGATTTCATAAATTTGACACTATGTTAAACATAAATATAGAGGATAACCCGAATAAAAACACGATTAACGTGATAAGATATATTAGCACTACTAACACGTCTCATAATTTTAACAAGAACATGACACAACTTCGTTAAAAAAACCTGACATGAAGACGACTTAGCGTGTCAATTTTGGGTTAATTGTGTGACATATCATTTTTTGTTTCTATATCATTTACATAATATCCACCCCTACTTCTTTCATATAAATCGACATTTATTTCAAGTAAGTTGACAAATTTTTTTATGATATTCGTGTGTGCCAAAGCAATGACAATTTAGTTAGATAATTTATATTTTATTTAATGAGGGGTGTATCCCTTTCCATATTTTACCTCTCATCTAGATCTATAATTAATTCTAACGTAATATAAAAGGTATGTATACCAGGAAAAGTTTTCCTGAAACTACAAAGTAGTCGAATCCCTTTAAAATTAATTCTCTTTTTGATAGTCTAAACAGAGGCCCAAAAAAGGACCGAATCCAAAACCCCATTATAACGAGTATACTATAGCTATTAAAACCCTATAAATGTTAGCATCTGTAAACTCTCTCCCGAAAGAGAGAAATGGAGGATGAATTCCAGTGCACCCTTTTTCTAATTCTGAACAGAAAGTGAAATGCAGATTGTCAGATTTGAGACGTAGGGTTAATTGTTAATAATGTTGACAATCAAAATATATCATCACCCTCAATAGGTTGCGAACTTTGGTTCGTAATAGGACTTTGGCGAACAGATCTAAAATCATCTATGATATGCATTAGACCTGTAAGTCGTGGATTAAGTATCCACTCAGAGGGCCATATGTGGCTATGATTATTATTAATGATACAATCCATACAATCCATAGAGTCATGCATGCTAATGCCAAAGATGTTCAATATCCCATTCCTGAAGAAGCGGGTGATTCTCATGGTTTTATACACATTTTTTAGAATGAAAAATAGTGTCATTTAGAACAAAAACCCCAATTAGATTATAAGATATTCAAAAATTCGTGATTTTAGATTGGGTCACGGGCCGACTTGACATGCCACAACAATTTTTTTAACGCGTACACGACACTACACGACAATGTTTTTTTCAACTAACATAAACACGACCCACATAAAACATGGCACGACATGATTTTATAAATTTAAAACTAAATTAAACATAAATAGATAGGATAACCCCAATAAAACACGATTAATATGACAAGATATATTAACACTACTAACATGACTCATATTGTTGGCATGAACATGACATGACTTTGTTTAAAAAAGCATGACACAAATGCAACTTAGCTTGTCAATTTTGGGTCAATTGTGTGTTGTATAAATTTGTGTGTTCACACCATTTATGAATTTTCCACCCCTACTTCTTTCATATAAATCGACCTTTATTTCATGTAAATTGACAAAAAAATTTATGATATTCATGCGTGCCAATGTAATGAAAATTTATTTAAATAATATATAATCCGTATCTAATGTGGGGTTACTTTTTTTCCATATTTTTTCTATCATCTGCATTTATAATTAATTCTCTATAATTAAGCCTAATGATATATAAAAGGCATTTATACCTGGTAAAGTCCTCCTCAAACTTCATAGGAGTTGATTCCCTTTATAATTAATTCTCTTTCTGAGTAGTCTAAACCCATGCTCAAAACAGGACCAAAACAAAAACACTTTTATAACGAATATACAATCGCCGATAAAACCTTATAAATGATTGCATCTGTAAAAGTCTCTCCCGAAAAATACAAACGGAGGACAAATTCCCATGCGCCATTTTTCTAATTCATAACAGACAGTGCAGTGCAGATTTTCTGTCATGAGACAAAAGGTTAATTTCTAATAACGTTAACATTGTCAACATTTTCAAACATACCATAACCTTCAATAGGTTGTGAAATTTTGTTCAAAAAATCACTTTGACAATCAGATCTACAATCATTTATGGCATGTATTGGACCTGTAAGTCATGGATTGAGTATCCCCTTGGAGGGTCGTCATGCATGCCTGCACAGAAGGTGTTGCGTTTCTCATTCCCGAAGGAGAAGGTGAGTCTCATTCTTTTATCTATATTTTTGTCCTATTTAAAATGTGACATTTAGTCAAAAACCCCAATTTGATAATACTATATTTGGGAATACGTGATTTTAGACTGGGTCACAGGCTGACAGGACATGCCACAACAAAAAAATTAACACAAACACGACATAACACAAATTGGTTTTTTATTTAACATAAACACAACCCACATAAAACATAGCACACCATTATTTCATAAATTTGACACTATATTAAACATAAATTGATAGGATAACCGAATAAAAACCCGAATAACCCAACAAGATATATTAAAACTACTAACACGACTCAAAAATTTGACACAAACACGACTTCGTAAAAAAACCGAATGAACACGACTTAGCGTGTCCAATTTCCTTCAATTGTAGGTCGTATCATTCTATGTTTTTGTATCATTTACAAAATATTCACCCCTACTTCTCTCATATTAATCGACATTTATTTCATGTAACTTGACAATTTTTATTATGATATTCGTGTGTGCCAAGGCAATGGCAATTTAGTTAAATAAGTTATATCTATTTTAATGAGGGGTGTACTCTTTTCCATATTTCATTTCTCATCTGCATCTATAATTAATTCTCTACAATTAATTCTAAGGTAATATAAAATGTATCTATACCAAGTGTAGTTGTCCTTAAACTACAAAGGAGTCAAATCCTTTTAAAATTAATTCTCTTTTTAATAGTCTAAACACAGGCTCAAAACATGACGAAACCCAAAACCCCCACTATAACGAGTATACTATCGTCGATAAAACCCTATAAATGTTAGAAAATGTAAAACTCTCTCTCAAAAAATACAAATGGAGGACGATTCCAATCCACCCCTTTTCTAATATTGAAAAGAAAGTGCAATGTAGTTTGACAGATTTGAGACATAGGGTTAATTGCTAATAATGTTGACATAGTCAACATTAATAAATATATCATCACCCTTAATAGGTCGCGAACTTTGGTTCACAATAGGAATTTGGAGAATAGATCTAAAATCACTTATGACGTGTATTAGACCGACAAGTCGTGGATTAAGTATCCACTTGCAAGGCCATATGTGGTGATGATTATTAGGAATCATACCATTCATATAATCCATAGAGTCATGCATGCTAGCACCGAAGGTGTTTAATCTCCCATTACCGAAGAAGTGGGCGATTCTCATTCTCTATATTTATCTCCAATTAAAAATAGAGTCATTTAGACAAAACAACAACAACTTGATTATACGATATTTGGAAATTCATGATTTTAGACTGGGTCACTGGACGAATTGACATTCCACAACAATTTTTTTTGGAAGCTTACACGACACGACATGATTAGTTTTTTTTACCTAACATAGACACAACCCACATAAAACATGATACGACATGATTTCATGAATTTAACACTACAAAACATAAATAGACAGGATAACTCGAATAAAAGCACAATTAATGTGACAAGATGTATTAACACTACTAACATGACTCATAATGTTAGCACGAACATGACACGACTTGTGTACAAAAATGGACATGAACGCGACTTAGCGTGTCAATTTTGGGACTATTGTGTGTTGTATCAAATTGTGTTTTTCGTATCATTTTCGAAATTTCCACCCTTAATTCTTTCATATAACTTGACATTTAATTAATGTAAATTGACAAATGTTTTCATGATAATCTTCTGTGTCAAGGTATTGAAAATTTAGTTAAATAACATATAATCCATATCTAATGTGGGGTTACTCTTTTTTCCATATTTTATCTCTCATCTACATCAGTAGTTACTTCTCGATAATTAATTGTAAGGTAATATAAAAGGCATCTATACATGGTAAAGTTCTCCTCAAATTGCAAAGGAGTCGAATCCTTTAAAATAAATTCTCTTTTTGAATAGTCTAAACACAGGCTCAAAACATAACCAAAACAAAACACCTTTTGCATCTTTAAAAGTCTCTCCCGAAAAATCCAAACGGAGGATGAATTCTAGTGCGCCATTTTTCTAATTCAGAACAGACAGTGCAGTGGAGATTGTCAGTTATGAGTCAAAGGGTTAATTGCTAATAACATTATCATTATCAGCATTATCAAATATATCATAATCCTCAAGAGGTTGCGAACTTTGGTTCGCAATACATCCATGGAGGACAGATTTGCAATCATTTATGGCATGTATTGGACCTGCAAGTCGTGGATTGAGTATCCCCTTTGAGGTCCATATGTGGTGATGATAATTATGAATGATACCATTCATACAATCCATAGAGCCATTCATGTCAGCGCCTATAGTGTTCGATTTCCCATTCTCGAAGGAGAAGGTGATCAACATTTTTTTATTTATATTTTTTCCTTTTTAAAATAGTATCATTTAGACAAAAACCCCAATTGGATATGATATTTTAGAATTCGTGATTTTAGACTGGGTCACAGGTCGACATGACATGCCATGACCAAAAAATTGAGGAGAACACGATACGACATGATATTGTTTCTTTATCTGACATAAACACGACCCACATAAAACGTGAAATGCCTTAATTTTGTAAATTTGTCACTATATTAAACATAAATATACAGGATAACCCGAATAAAAACACGATTAACATGACAAGATATATTAACACTACTAACACGGCTCATAATTTTGACATGAACACGACACGACTTCATTAAAAAAACGACATGAACACGACTTAGCTTATAAATTTTGGGCCAATTGTGTGCCGTATCATTTTGTGTTTTTTTATCATTTACCAAATTTCCACCCTGTCCAGTTTCATATAAATTGACATTTATTTCATGTATGTTGACAATTGTTTTCATGATTAGTTAAATAATTTATATTGTATTTCATGAGGGGTGTACTCTTTTCCATATTTTATCTCTCATCTACATGTATAATTAATTCTAAGGTAATATAAAAGGCATCTATACCAGGTAAAGTTTTTTTCAAACTGCAAAGGAGTATAATCCTTTAAAATCAATTCTCTTTTTAAATAGTCCAAATATAGTCTCAAAACAAAACGAAAACAAAAACCTAACTATAACGAGTATACTATCTCTTAAAAAATCCAAATGGAGGACAAATCCCAATGCGCCCCTTTTTAGTTCAGAACAAACAGTGCAATGCGTATTGCCAAATTTGAGGAATAGGATTAATTTTTAATAACGTTGACATTGTCGACATTATCAAACATATCATCACCCTCAACAGGCTCCAAACTTTGGTTCATAATAGGTCTTTGGCGGGCATATATTCATGTAATCATTTATGCTATGTATTGGACCTCGTAGTCGTGGGTGAAGTATCCACATGGAGGGACATATGTGGTGATGATTATTTGAAAGATATCATTCACACAATCAATAGAGTCATACATGCCAGCGCTGAAGGTGTCATTTAGACAAAAACCCCAATTTGATTATATGATATTAGAAATTCATGATTTTAGACTAGTCCACGAGCTGACTTAACATGCCACAATAATTTTTTAACTTGTCTACAACACAACTCGACTAGGTTTTTTATCTGACATAAATACGACCCACATAAAACATGACACGAAGTGATTTCATAAATTTAACACTAAATTAAATATAAATAGAGAGTATAACCTGAATAAAAACACGATTAACGCAACAAGATATATTAACACTACTAACATGACTCATAATGTTGTCACGAACATGACACGACTTTGTGTAAATAAACCGACATGAACGCGACCTAGCGTATCAATTTTAGGTCAATTGTGTGTATCATTTTGTGTTTTTGTATATATATTATGAAATTTCCACCCCAACATCTTTCATATAAATCAACATTTATTTCATGTAAATTGAGAAATTTTTATTGATATTCGTGTGTGCTGAGGCAATGAAAATCTAGTTAAATAATATATATTATGTATTTAATGAGGGGTGTACTCTTTTTCCATATTTTGTCTCTCATCTGCATCTATAGTTACTTCTCTATACTTAACTCTAAGGTAATATAAAAGGAACTTATATCTGGTAAAGTTTTCTTTAAGTTGCAAAGAAGCTGAATTCCTTTATAATTATTTCTCTTTTTGAATAGTCTAAACACAGGGTAAAAACATGACCAAAATAAAAACTCCTCTATAACGAGTATAATACCATTGAAAAAACCTTATAAATGTTTGCATATATAAAACTCTTTGCCAAAAATTCCAATGGAGGACGGATACTAAGGCGCCCCTTTTCTAATTCAGAACAGATAGTGTAATACAGATTGCCAACTTTGAGACAAAGAATTAATTTCTAAAAATGTTAACTTTGTCAACATTATCAAACATATCATAACCCTCAATAGGTTGCAAACTTTGGTTCACAATAGTATTTTGTTAGGCACATTTGTGGAATGTATTGTACCTGAAAGTCATGGATTGAGTATCCACTTGGAGGGTCATATGTGGTGATGATGACTATGAATGATACCATTCATATAATGCATAGAGTCATGCATGCTAATGCCAAATGTGTTCGATTTCCCATTCCCAAAGGAGAAGGTGATTCTTATTCTCTAATCTATATTTTGTCTAATTAAAAATAGTGTCATTTGGATAAAACCCCAATTTGATAATATATTATTTGGGAATTCGTGATTTTAGACTAGGCCACAGGCCGAAATGACATGCTTTAACAGTTAAAAACACTGACGTGAACATGACACAATATGGCATGACATGTTTTTTTATCTAACATAAACAGGACCCACGTAATACATGACATGACACGATTTCATAAATTTGACACAGTATTAAACATAAATATATAGGATAACCCGAATAAAAACATGATTAATGCGACAAGATATATTAACACTACTAACACGACTCATAATTTTGACACGAACACAACATGACTTCATTAAAAAAATCTAACATGAACACGCATTAGTGCCATAGTCGTTCATAAAAAAGTTATGTATTGCATGATGCCTTGCAAGAGAAACCTTCAGATATTTGGGACATTGATATGGATGACGTCCCTAAAATCAAGAAAGTCTTTACTGATCCAACCACAATAAAGAATTATGGCCTTTCTCCAAGGGCTCCAAGATTGTAGTCTGATAAGTCTCTCGTGGAAGATTGGCGCCATCTAGACGCTTCCAACTCTAAAGCAGACTTGGTGAAGGAGATCAACGATGATTGGGACACTTTTTCCAATGGCTTAAGTGAGAGTTTTCTAAGACTTGACAAGAAAGAATTTTTTACGGGTTCGAATGCAGTGGATGAAGAATTTTCTATGGTCAAGAAAATAGGACCTAGAAAAAATTATTCGGCCTGTAAACCATCAGTTTCTAAAACTCGTTCAAGAGGTATAGTCACTAAAGATTTGAAACTTTTTCCTTTAAAATGATTCAATTCCCTTTTTGGAACGTTCGGGGTGTGGGAATAGACCTTTGATATGTAGACTTAAAAGACTCACCTGTATTCATTCAATTACTATTTTGGCATTATTAGAGCCCTAGATTGATGAAACTAATATAGAAGAAGTTTGTAAGAAATTGAATTTTTTGAATGGTTTCGCTAATACTTCTAATAATATTTGGGTTCTTTGGAAAAATAATTGGACGGTTAGTGCGGCTAAAAATGGGGTTCAAGATTTATCTCTTTGGGTGAGCAACAATCTCTTTGAGAATCCTTTCATATTCACGACCATTTATGCAAAATGTAATAGGATAGAAATAATGGATCTTTGGGAGGATATTGAGCATTTATCTTCGCTTAGAAATATGAAATGGATTATGGGAGGCAATTCAGTATAGTGGCCAGTCAAGAAGAAAAAATTGGAAGTAATGAAGTTAATTAGGAAGGTATGATTGATTTCGATTTATCTCTCATTAATGTTGGGCTGCAAAAAATTCCTTTCAACGGTTCGAGATTCACATGGTTCAATCATTGTGAAGGTGCTGCACGTATTTGTGCTAGGCTTGATAGAGTAGTTGGCAATTTAGTTGGGTTGGCGAGGATTTTATTAGCTCGGTTGATCATCTTCATAGGATTAATTCACATCATAGTCCTCTTCTTTTCAAACTTAAAGAGGTTAGTTCTAAATCTCTGAAACCTTTTAGATTTCTATGGTTTTGGGTGAAAGATGAGGAATTCCTTGAAGTGGTGAACCAATCTTGTTCTTATGAGACAACGGGTAGGCCGCTTTCTATTTTTTGCCGAGAAACTAAAGAGGGACAAATATTTTCTTAAAATTTAGTCTTCGTCAAAATATGGTGATATTTTTTGGGTGGCTTGGAAAGTAAAGGATGACATGTTAAGGCATGAAGTGGAGTTTTATGCAGACCCTTCCTCGGTAAATAGAACAAATTCCATAGAATCCAAGAGGATTACTTAAAAGCTTTAAAGGTGGAAGAAGATTATTGGAAACAAAAAGCAAAGATTAAATGGGCTTTTGATGGTGATGCAAATAATTTTTTTTTTCATGGGATCATGAAAGAAAAGAGAGAGGTTCTTAATGTAAATCGTATTCAAGATTATAGAAATGGAGTTGAGAAAGTCACTGTGGACTCTTTTCAAGTGTTGCTAAGAAACTCAGATCATATCAGTTCGCATAGGTCTACTTCTTCATCTGTTTCATATAATAGCGGACCATATGCTCATGATGTTCCTACTGCGAATATCAGCCACGTCACTAATGGTAAGGACGATGATCATTTGCATCTTTCTCCTAATTCTGTTGGTGATTTCAGAGACTGCTTACCAAAGTCAGTTTCATCCTTTGATAACTCCATGTTAGGTGATGTTCCAACTTTAGAGGAGATTCAGGAGGTAATTTTCGAGATGAATAGTGAAGGTGTAGCAGGTTCAGATGGTTTTAACGGTTTTTTTTAGAATTTGTTGGACCATTATTAAAGATGATCTCCTCAAAGCGATAACCTATTTTTTGGGAGACGTTTGATGCAACTCAAAATGTGTCTCTAGTGCATGCTAATTATAGTTTAAGTGCAAACTGGTCATGTAAGTAATAAACCCGGTGAGACGGGGTTGAATCCTCAGGGAAATAGGACGTAAAACGTGATGATGATAGGTAAGATGACAAATCCTATGGTTGACTCTAGAAAAAGGAAAAAAGATGATTTATTTTGAGTTTTATGTCTACTAACTAACTGTAAATTAATTAAACTACATATGCAAGAGTAAAATAACAGTGACTCAATAACAATGAATGAGAAAAATAGGTTGGACTACAATCCCCCGAACCCTAGTATGTTTACCGGAAATAAAAGCAATTATAAATTAAATAATTAATTAAACCCATACTTTATTAATTTCAATCATTACATATATGAGGGTATAAGCCCACATCATACATAAACAATAATAGAAATAAAATGATGTCTGAATAGCTGACACATGCGTCGCACTATTAAACACCCCAGTTACCTAGGGCAAATGAGGTTAAAATTCCTAAAATGGTAATAACAACTAATAAACATGATTCAATCATTTACTTAATTCATAGAATCACTTTTATCTCCATGCAAACCACATCGGGTTGGGTTCATGCATCCCAACCCTTAGAAATTTAGCTGGACATTATGAAACTATGTTTAAAGAAGATATCTATGTTGCATGAAATCATAATCGCGTGAAAAGTGAGATTAAATATGCAAGGAATGATTCTAACGAAGAAATAATGAATAACCTACAGAAAATATTATATAAATTGAAAGAAATGAAGAAAAGATTACTTGGAATGAATATAAGCCTTGAATTAATCCAAATTGATGAAGGAAATATTGAACAATATGAATCCTACACTTCTTGGCTTCATAACCCTCTCAAAACTAACTAAAAAGAAGCCTTCTAATGTATGGTATGACAAAGAAATAAATACGTCACCTTATTTAAAGAGTTTGAATCATTCACACCCTTTTTTATGAGAAGAGAAGAGATGAAATTTTGTCCATCCGAATCGGTACGATCTTTTCCTTTTTTAATGGGAGAACCGGTCTGGTGTCTTCCAATTGAGTGGACCGGTCTGGATGCTTTGATATCAGTTTTCTTCTATCATCCAAGGGTTGTGTAACGGTCCGATGAAGTCTCCATCGATTTGGTTTTGTGACTTTTTATTTTTTTTCCTTTTTCTCCTTTATTTCTTCTAAACTTCAAAGATCCATAACTATTCACCCGAGACTCGGATTTGAATACCGTTTATTCCTAAGTGCTTGTGGACTCGAGGTCTTAAACTTTTCTTTTGGTTTCATGTTCGAATTCTTTGTGTAAAATTACTATTTTACCCTTGACTTTCCTTCATTTCTATCTCTCTTAAGTTTGAGTTTTCTCTTTTCTTCAATCGTGTAAAATATTTACAAAATGTAAGAGAAATACACGAAACTCAATGCATTATATAGAAAAGGTCAGTAGCAATAATATGAGATAAATCAACTCGATGTACACCGCACAAGATGATAATATCCTCTACATTAAGGTGATAAATACAAAGAATTTATGCCTAATCCAATCCCCCTAACTTAGAACTTTGATCGTCTCGAGCAATGTAAAAGAATCTAAGCATGGTTTAACACTTATGAATAATGTTATTATTGCATTTAGCGTATGCAACAAGCCTTTAAACCCCTATGTTGCCCTATTAGGACGAGTTGTGTAATATACCCAATAAATTCATTTTCGACCCAAAAAAAATTCAAAATACTTAAAAATTGTACAATTTAAACCTTTCTAAAAATATTCACCATATATTTATAGTCATAAGTCTCAATTAGTCGTGTGTGTGTGCGAAGCCAGAAATTTAAACTGCTAATTTCCACTGATTGATCATTACGTTACTTTTCGAAAATTCATTTTGATTCAATTTCTCACAGATGCACTCATAAACGAATCGCTCAGAATGTCACTACTTCTCTCGGTATGCGTGATATAAGGAGTAAATATAATGGAACACGAATTCACGCACACAAATTTTAAGGAAAATATTTTTATGATGAAAAGATCTCTTCATCGGAATACGGTCATTAGAAAACGGGAAAAATCGTCTCTTATTCACACCAATTAATCTCTCTTATTATCTTTTCGTGTCTTAGCTCTCCACCCGGTTATTAATTTTTCTATTCTGACTCGGTTAGGACTTTTTCGGGTTATAAGGTGTATTTGGGTAAAATTAGGATTGTTTGGATATTCGAAATTAGAAAATCCTCTTATGATGTCCATTAGTGCTTTTTTGGGATGTTTTCGACTTTTGCTCATTTTTCTCTCTTTTTTTTTCTAATTTTTTTAGCATTGTTCTCCTTTTTTTTTCTTGCCCCTCTTTTTTGCGTGTTTTTGGACGAAATTTTTGAATTTTCAATTTTCACAATTCCAGGTCAATTGGGTTTTTTGGGTTATCAAATGAAAAGAAAAAATTTACTAGGCTAAAAGTGGGTTGCAAAGGGAAAAATTTTCACAACTTTTTATGGATAATATTTTTGGGTAACAAACGATGGCCTACTTCATTGTTCGAATTACTAATTATTTTCCATATGCGTCTCAAGATTAATTTAGTTTAGAGATATATTTGTGCGGTTTTCAAGACAACATCTCACACGTTTCTCGTAACCGTTCAAAACAAAGGTATTGAGATCTTTAACGACTTATAACCTCTGAAAAGAAATGTAAGTTAATCACCAACTCGAATTGATTTAAAAACTCGTACAAAGTGATAGACCTGAAATCTCACCGAGTTAGTTAATCTCCACACTTATTCGTAAAGTCATCAATTTTCGCTCAATTTCCATCTTTGGTCAATTTTGACTTAGTGCATTTGATAGTTTTACAATTTGAGACTTTAAACAAAATGGTTGTGACATTTTCGAAAAATTTAAATTCTAACTTTTATTTATTTTGAAGAAAATATTTTTGTTTTTTTGGAAAATTCAGAAACTTTTTTGAAAAATTTGGGCATTTTGGACTTTGTGAGATCTTAAAGCGCACGCGTACCCCCCCCCCCCCCCCCCCCTCAACTTAGACTTTTCTAAAATCCCTATGCAAAAGGACTAAAATTTAATATAAAGGAAAGTGCGTAAAAATAAAGAAAAGGCAAATTCCAATTATTAATTGTATTACTAAACAAGGATTACACAAGACCTTGAAAGAGAGATACATATGGAAAGCAAAAATTAGCAACAACATCCTAACACTGCTTATTATGGAGGATGGTGATAGGGGTCGGGGGCGTTAAGATCATAGGGGTCATAGAAGTAAATGGGGTTTGGTTCCCACTCACTTACATGGAGCTTGTACATTTTCACTTGGAGACGGACCACCATACTAGTGTCGCGTCGGTATGCCTCCTGGTTTGCCCGATAATCCCTTAAAAAGTCTTGGAAGCTTATCTCCAAATTGTCCACACGATGAGTTAGGTCTGCTCCCACTGGATCGTAATCTGAAACCTCCTCCTCATCGTATTCGAGATCTTCCTCTTCTCCCTTCTCAACATCCTCGCCCACGTTTGCCGCCACTTGTATCACCTCTTTTTGTTGTTCCCTTCGGCTGTGGGATTCTTGCCCAGTTTCCTTTGGGAGGCGAGGAAAGGTTTAGGCGGGCTGAATTTCAGCATCAACAAGGAGGGAGGTGATAACGTGGGGGTATGGTAGGGAAACTTGGCCTTTGTGAGCCATACCCACGTTCATGGTATCGACGTAGAAAATGTGTGCGAGATGGATCGAGGCACGGGGATAAAAAAGGTGGTAGAGGAAATTGGCTTGCATAGGACACATTTACGAATTTGGAGGTTTGAAAAATGTTGGCGCACATGATGTGGAAGGAAATGCGGGATTTTTTAGGAAGAGACTCGATGGGTAAAGTCTCTTGATTCCACAAGTTTTCGGGAGCTAGGCGGAGGAGGCACTCCCCTTTTGTAATTAGCTCAGCATTTTTGGGTGGTCATATTGGTTTGGGTTCGGGACATCCACTACGCATAATTTTTGGATAATGATATCGAGTGAAAATGGGATTCACCTCTCATCAACATAAGCCTCTGCTTCAAATTCCCCCGTTCAAATGAGAGTGTTATAGAAAACTCGCACCCCGTCCTCCCAAAAATCGATATGAGCCTCCTTAAAGAATTGCGACTAACCCCGCGGCCTAAATAGGTTGGTGACTGATTGCGGTAGATCATCCTATTTAACTTTGTGCTCAATATTCATTGAGCGGGATGGGGAGAATAAAGAGTCGCACCACCTCTTCTCTTGGCGGGAGCGGTACTGGTTATTGTCGTCAGAGAGGATTTTGGTGGAGGTGTATTTTGTGGGGAGTGGTCTTGTTGATCTAGCATCCATTTGATAAGAATTGGAATTGCTGGAAATATGAGAAATAAAGAGTAAGAAAGGGAAATGGTAGGTGTGAGGGGAAACGGGTGGGATATGGTGGGTATTTATCAGTGGGTATGGAGAAGTGAGGGATGAATTTGGATGGAAAATTTGGAGGGAAAAGGGGAATTGATTTGGGTGAAGAGTTGGAGGAAAAGAAATTGGGAATTGGGGGGAAAGAGCCCTTAGGATTCTACGAGCTGCGGTAGACTCCTATAGATATCCGAACCGATCCGATTTCAAGGCAAACGAGTTCGGTTCTGTTTTATTTTGTTTCGTAGTAGCGAACCGAACATGTGGGCTTTGGACCAAATCGGTCCGAGATGCTATTAAAGTTATTCTTCCATTCTCTTTTACTCCCTAAACTTAGGATTCTTATCGGGGCCTTCCAAAAATATTCCTACCCAAGATTTAGCTACGAAATACGTGGTAACTCCCCTCGAAAACCTCTACGCTCTTGCGTTAATTCTTTCACATTTCTCCCTTTAACGAATTTTCTTCCTAAAGACATCTAACGACCTCTAATGACCCTAACCAAAAACTAACTAATATACACAAGGATCACCCCATACGCTTCGGGGGTGCGATGACCTCTCAATTTGTTATCGCTCAATCTCCATAAATGGGGTTTGAGAACCAAATGGTGCCGGATTATTCAACACATGCCTCTAAGTACGGCTTTTGGCGTTGTCTGTTGACTTTGAATGCGTATCCCCCTTTGGATCTTACAATTCAACGACACCATGGGGGAACACTTCCTTAATGACAAATGGTCCTGTCCACAATGAACTTAATTTTTCGAGAAACAAGTGTAGATGTGAGTTGTATAGAAGCACTTTTTACCCCGAATGAAACTCTTTCCATCTGATGTTTCTATTATGTGCGATTTTCATCCTTTATTTATAAATCTTAGCATTCTCATACGCATCATTGCTCATTTCTTCCAACTCATTTAATTGAATCTTATGAGCTTCACCGTCTTTGTCCAAGTTATAGTTCAACCTCTTGATTGCCCAATAGGCTTTTTTCTCTAGCTCCACGGGGAGATGGAACGGATTTCCATAGACAAAGATAAATGGGTACATCACAAGGGGGTTCTTGTATGCGGTTCTATAAGCCCATAGCGCATCATTCAATCAAAGGGACCAATATTTTCGGTTAGGATCGACGATTTTTTTTAGAATATTCTTGATTTTACGATTTGCTAGCTCAACTTTCCCACTCGTTTGGGTGTGATAAGATGTCCCAACCTTGTGAACGACTCCAAACTTTCTTATAAGTTTTTGAAATGGTCGATTACAAAAGTGGTTAACGATATCACTAATAATTGCCTTTCGAGCACTGAAACGAGAGAGTATGTGTTCTTGCAAGAACTTAATCACCACCTTGTTGTCATGAGTTTGAGTACCTATGCCTCTACGCATTTAAACACATAATCTACTACCAAAGGATGTATAAGAAGCCAAACGAGGGAGGGAAAGGGCCCATGAAGTCAATACTCTGATAATCAAATATCTCAATAATGAGTACGGGGGTCAATGGCATCATGTCTCGATAGGTAATGGCTCCTATTATTTCACATCTATCGCATGATTTACAATAAGCATTTACATCCCAAAAAATTATGGGCCAATAGAGACCGCTTTGGAGAATCTTAGTGGCCTTCATTTTCGTCGAAAATGGCCTCCACATGCTTCCGTATGACAAAAGCGGATGGCACTTGGAACCTCATCATCCAGTACACAACGTCGGATGATTTATTCCACGCAATATTTAAATAGGAATGGATCATCGTAGAAAAACTTGTGTGACCAAGTAATGAACTTCTTCTTCTCTTGCGGTGTCCAATCGGGAGGGACGACTCCCATGACAAGATAATTAACAATGTTCGCAAACCAGGGGAGGGAAGAAGTGGAAAATAATTTCTCATCCGAAAAATATTCATCCATGGGTATGGGATCACTAGGCATGTCAGATGAAAGCCAGGACAAATGGTTGGCAATAACATTTTCTACTCCTTTCTTGTTTTTTATAGAGAGATTTAACTCTTGTAGGAGTAGGATCCACCTTATGAGGTGCGGCTTAACATCCTTCATTGCAAGGAGATATTTTAGTGCCGCGTGGTCGGTAAAGCATGTGATAGGTGAACCGATGAGGTTGGAGCAAAACTTATCTAGGGCAAAAACTACCACTAGTAATGTTTTCTCCGTGGTGGAGTATTAAGTTGTGGTCCGATTAGAGTTCGGATTATGTAATAGATGACATGAGCCTTCTTGTCTTTTCATTGGCCTAAAATAACCCCGATAGCATAATCACTCGCATCACACATATGCTCGAATGGAAGGGACCAATCCGAAGCTTGCATAATAGGGGCGAAAATAAGCATGATTTTCAATTTATCAAAATCACATTGGCATTCTTCATTCCACTCAAAGGGGAGTCCTTCATGAGAAGGTTACTCAAAGGTCTAACAATGGCACTAAAATCCTTAGTGAACCTTCTATAAAAGCCCGTGTGGCCCAAGAAATAGTGCACGTCCTTTAGTGATTTATGTGGGGGAAGCTTGGCTATGACATCTATTTTTGCCCTATCGACTTTAATTCCTTTTGATGACACAATGTGGCCAAGAACTATTCCTTCAGTTGCCATGAAATGGAATTTTCCCAATTTAAAACCAAGTTCTTTTCCACATACTGGGCAAGTGCTTTTTTAACATTTGCAAGACAAAGATCAAAAGAGGGGCCAAAAACATTAAAGTCATCTATAAATACCTCAAGGCCTCTTTCAACCATGTAGCTAAAGATACTAAGCATGCACCTTTGAAAGGTCATGGGTTCATTATACTATCCAAATGGCATACGTTTGTAGGCAAACGTGCCAAAGGGACATATGAAAGTGTTCTTCTCTTGATCAAGAACATCTACCTCTATTTTGTGATATCTGATATAACCGTCAAGGAAGAAATAATATTGGTGTCCGACTACTCTCTCTAGAATTTGGTCGATGAATGGTAAGGGGAAATGATATTTCCTAGTGCCCATATTGAGTTTCCGGTAATCAATGAAAATGCGCCACCCGGTGGTGGTACGTTGGGGGATTAACTCACCCTTGACATTCTCGACCATAGTCATTCCCTACTTCTTCGGGATGACTTGGATAGGACTCACCCATTTGCTACCCGAGATTAGGTAAATGATACCGATGTCCAATAAATTAATGATTTCCACTCGTACTACCTCTTTCATGGTGTGTTTCAATCGCCTTAGCATTTCCCTCGAGGGCTTCACGTCCTCCTAGAGGTGGATTTTATAGGTACAAATCAAGGGAGTTATAAATTTTAAATCTAAAATGCACCAACCAAAAGCACTTCGGTGCTTCCTAAAAATTGCTAACTATTTACCGTCTTGTTCTTTACCTAGGCTAGAGGAGATGACAACAAGAAATGTCTCATCCTATCCAAAATAAGAATATTTCACGTTGGAGGGTAGTTTCTTTAATTCAAGAGTGGAAAAATTTTCATCGGAGGGAACCGTGTGCGACTCTCTCGGAGGCAATTCCTCAAATCTAGAAACCCAACTCACATCTCTCACATCTTCATCCCACACCTCTCTCGTCAATTATCGCTCTCCACTCTCCTACCTCTCTCTCAAAATTGGTGTACATCCCATCCCTCTCACCATTTGAAATAAGTCATGCTCCTAGGACATCCCCACTGAAATTTCCCTCTACGTTCTCCTCTACTATCTCCTCAATAATATCTACAGAGTGAAAATCATCCTCATCACCCACTTGACTGGCGATATTGGATATATTTACTTCTAAAGTCATGTTCCTTAAAGTGAGTTGCATTTGCCCATTTCGAATGTTAATCAAGGTGTTAGACGTAGCTAAGAATGGGCGGCCAAGGATGACGAGAACATAGTTTCTTGAGGTAATGGAGGGTTCCGTGTCCTAAATGACAAAATCTACCGGGAAGTGGAAGGTGTCAACTTAGACTATCACATCCTCAACAATACCTCGTAGTATCTTCGTAGTATGATTCACGAGTTGGAGAGTGATTTTTGTGGGCTTGGGGTCCCTCAAATTGAGTTGCCTATATATAGAGTAGGGAAGAATGTTAACACTTGCCCCTAAATCAAGTAAGGCCTTTTCTATTCAATTCTCCCCAATAATGCACGAAATGGTAGGTGCACCTGAATCTTTAAACTTTAGTGGGTGGTAGTTAAGTAGAATAGAGCTCATATTTTATGCTAGGAAGACGTTATTTTTCACCTTTAGACTTCTTTCACCGTCAATAAGTCCTTAAAGACTTTAGCACAGGCGAGAATTTTCTATATAACATGGAGAAAAGGTAAATTCAGCTTTCCTTTCTTAAAGACATCTAGCACGTCATTACGGGGATTACTTTTGGGGGAGGAACCAACCATTGAGGGAAATGTGAGGCGGTGGGTGGTTTCACTACGACTTCAGGCGCACTAGTGTCATCATTGTCACTCTCCTTCAAGGGAGCATCTTCGGCCTCTTTCGTGTCGGGCAAAACCTCCTTGTCTTTAGGTGTGTCGTGTGGGGGAGGTAATAAATCAATAACTCTCCCACTACTTAGAGTGGTGGCGTCTTGGCATTGCTCTTGATGTTCATTAGAAGTAGAGCTAACACTAGTTTGACCTTAAGGAGGTCTTTGGCCTTGGGCCGGAACCTTACCTTTCTATTGGATACTTAAAGATGATTGTAACCTAAAGATATTTGCATTCGTTTCGATAAACATGAGGTTATATGTAACACCCCGTGTTTTTTATTTATTATTTAATTAATTAATTAGAATTTTTGGGGAAAATAAAATTTTGAATTTAATAGTTTTTATGGGCTAAATATATTGATTATGATTTTAGAAGAATAAAACTTCAAGCGGCATTGAAATCGGAGTTAAAATGAATTTTATATGATTTTTTGAAATATTTTTCCCTTATAATTTTTAAGCAAAACTGTCAGTTTTTCTGGGCTATCGATCGATTGATGCCTTCAGAAAACGTGCGCTGGTATTATTTTTTAATTAGAATTTGTGTAGGATTAGGACACATAATCACTATATAACCTTGTTAATCCGTAGGGGGACTTCTCATAATCACTTTTTCTTCAGTTTTTCACTAGAGAACACTTCTAAACTTTTTTCCTCTCACTCATAATCATCAACCTTCTTCATAATCAAGTTTTTGGCACAAGTTTTGGGAGGCTTAATTGGGGATTAATAAAGTTTGTTCAAGAGCACTCTTTTGCTAATTTTTCACAAGGAATCCAGATTTCTAATCAAATTTTCAACACGATCTTTACATGCATGAATACTCTATTCTTTTTCTTTAGTATTATGCATTTTAAGTGTCGCCTAAACACTTAATTACATGTTTTCTAAAAAATAATTAGTAACTTAATTAGAAAAAGTGGATATTAATTATGGGGCTGTTTTTATAAAAACATTCAATCTGAATAATATTAATAACCCTTTGGGTACGTAGGATTTATGAGTGATTTTGGGTTTTATTGGTGTGGGTTGCATGTAGAAAAACCCTAGCTTTAAAATAATTGACTTTTGGGAGCACATAACTCATGTAATACATGTAGAGATAATAAAATTTGGTTTTTGATGTATATATGATGAAAACTTGGTATATTTAATTTAAAAATAATTAAATGAGATTATTTGGGTATTATTGACGTTGTGATAATTAAATTAAGGTTTAATTGAATTGGACTATCATGCGTAGTTTTATACGTTGATTAATTATGCTTGTTTATGGGACTTGTTAGTATTATTATATTGCCTTTGTGATGACGGGTTGTTGGGTAACTTTTTCTCTCCCTATATTTTAGGATGCCTTCTAAGTATGGGACTAGTGGGTAGGCCCTTTGATGATTTACGCCTTCTAGGTATGGGACTAGTGAGGGCAGATTATCGCATTTTTATCATATTGGTGGTGGGCTGATTTTTGATACTTTATCGTCGTTACGGTAGTCTAAGTACGAGACTAAGTTAAGATTTATGTTAGAAAATCCTCCTATACATAGGATAGGATGTATTGATAACTTGGGGACCCTTAGGTATGGGACTAAGGCGTATTTTGAGGATCTCACATCGATTAAAAGGGTGAGGTGATTATAAATTGAGAACTTGAGAATTAATGCCTAAGATAAAAACTGGTATTAAAATTTGTGGCGACATAATGTGTCGGGGCCGACAGTTTAAACGGGTCAGAGGACGATTTATGTCGTGTCGTGTGTGGAACCTTGTCATGTGTCAGGGCCGACAGTTTAAACGGGTCAGAGGACGATTGACAAGGGGAAGTGTGACACTTTAATAAAAAAAAGAGAACAGTAATAAAAATTGGTTAATTTAATAAATTAACATCGTGGGACTTGGGAATTTTAAAATCATATTGGTGTGCCTTTTAAATGGGGATTCCTTCGGGTAATTAGTAACTTATATTTATCGCGTTTAAACTATTCTGTTTAATTTAAAATATTCTATTGTGATATTTATTGCGTATAATGCTACTGTCTGGATTCAAGGATCCTATTCGAGGGGAGTAGTGTGTATTCTTGCTCGGGGCTTTGCCTCTGACCCATGCGTTGACTAATCTTTTTCAGGATTAGAATTGGAGAAGCTGCATAAGTTTATCGGAGTTATCATTTGGAGGTGCAGCTGGAGTATTCATTTTATGACATAGTTTAGCTAGACTTTCCTTTTCAGTCGTATTTTACTATGAGACTTTAATTGAGTTTTATTGGTCCATTCGGTTCCAAAGTTGTTTAGAGGATTTCTGTTTGGATTATTTCAGATTTTATTTAATCATTATTGGAGAATGGATTATTGGAGTTAGCGTGTGATGGATCTTTTATCGCTGAGTTGTTTATGAGCATTTGAGTTTGATTCAATTATTTATCCTATGGACTGATTTATTTATGTCTCATATATGTCTCATGCTAAGAATGGTATTTTATTTATTCACGCCCGGCTTAGTTTTGGTGGCGGCCGACGCCAGAATTAGGCGGAGTATGACGGATTGTAACAACCCGCATAATTTTGGGGGTATTTTCGAAATTAAGAGGAAAAATAAATTAGGAGATAAAATTATTTTTATTGCTCAAATATGTTGGTTATTATTTTTAAAGGCAAGCATTTCGAAATCGGAATTAAAATGGAGTTTTAATTGAATTTTTATTATATAGAAGAGTCCTCAAATTATAAAACTCTCTTAGAGTCCTCAAAACATAAAACTCACTAGCAAAAAAAAAATATTTAAAAATATTGAACGGTCCGATCGAGCTGAATTTTTTTCTGTAGATTTCTCTCGTCTTTAGCTAATTCTCTGTAAAATTTCATCCAATTCTAATGATCCGATCATCCGGAATAAAAATTTTAGTATTTGTATCTAATTAAAACTCTTTTCTTAATCAAACTCTTAATCCTTTATATATCAAAAAATTCGTGGCTTGGCTTTTCAATATACTTTTTCTCAAACTTTTCAATCAGAAGTCATCTCCAAAATTACTCCCTTTCATATACAAACCATATCCCCAAACTTATTCAAGATTTCAACCTTAGATTATAAGGCTTATTTGGTGTTTTCTCGAGTATGGAATAGAACGAGATTTGATTATTTTCGCGAGAAGAACGTGATGGCGTGATTAGATTTTGAGGCTAAAATTATGTGATGATTCAAGTTGGTTCTTTTTGGTGGTTTAAGGTATGGGGTTTTACACAATATGCTCCTTAATCTCGTGAGTATTATTCTCGTTGTTTTCTTGTGATTATTGACTCATATTTGAATTGATAAAGTCATTTGGAAATCTGGAAATATTTGTTGAAATCTAATTTCGATTCATGTGGTATTATATTTGGTGTTGAGCATGTTGCCATGAGATTTTAATATGGCACTGAAGTTGGGCACCCTTTTTCCGGATATGCTAGAAAAATGCATAGGTGCGGTACGGGGGTCAGGCCTGGTGACCCGGTTAATGTGTTATTGAGAAATTATAATGATATAATTGCTATTGAGATTCGCATTTGATTTGAATATTCGTATTCGAATTGTTGCATTTTTATTCACCGCTAATATATGTTGAGCATCTTTCCTGTCGTATTGTGTACTTCCCCATATTTTCTTTTACTGGCAGGTTAGCGCGTATTTTTGGGCGCTTGGGATTTTTGGAGATGGATTTTAGTGTTGATTATTTTGGGAAGATTATTAGAGAGTACGTGAGAAGCATTGTATTTATTTTGGTTGTATAGAGCATTGACGATTTATTTTCTTTAGAGTTAGATGTTGTATTTATTCGAGAGACTTGTTGTATTTATTTGAAGAGATTTGAGATTAGTGGGTTCTTTTCTATTATGGGATTTTTAGATGCTCTATACCTTGTTATATTGTGGAATAGTTAATTTTATCGATAGTAGCGCTCCGTTCGCTCTCCCCGGACGAGCGGGGTGTTATAGAATGGTATCAGCATTGGTTTCATTTTGAGACTATATGAATTGGTGCATAGTATCCTCAAGATTTCTCTGTGGTGGGGTGATATACGGTGCAGGAGGCAATGCTTGCATATGTCGTGCTTTTTGAAAATGTGGAGGTGAAGGTAGGACAATGTGTGAATTAGGATTCAACGCAGTATATTATTGCTCATAGCTAAAACACGAATGGTTCTTCCATGAAAAGTGGTATGAATTCCCATACGAGGCATTAAAATTACCCTTAAATCCTCCTATCGCATCCAGTTGTTCATTTAGCATTGCTTTATAGGCGGGTATCATCGAGCATTCCTTCTTTAAATGGCCCGCCTCACAAATATCACACACCTTCTCTTTTATTTCTAGGATGGATCCGGTTTATTCTCTTAACCTTAATCCGACTATGTCTCCCACATGATAAAGAACGAGCGCTGAAGGAGCGGTAGGATTTTGTCGAACCCGATTTTGGTGTTAGGATCTGATGTGTCCCACGCTTGAGTTGTCTCGACGATAAACTTAAGGTGGTCATCTGCATCGTGTTTATCTAGTTACCAAAATGGTCTCTCACACATTGTCTCAACGAGTTGTTTAGAAGATATGCTTAGCCCTTGATGAAAGAAACATATGAGATGATACTTTTCAAAACCATGATGAGGGTATGTACTAACAAGCTCATTAAAACATTCATAACATCGATCAAATAGCTCAGTTTCTTGTTGTCGAAATGTTTGAATTTGAGCTTGGATGGAATTTGTTCGATGTTGGGGAAAGAACTTTAAAAGAAATTTAGATTGTGTTTCCTTCCATGATCCAATTGAGTTCGGTGATAAAGACCATAGCCATATCTTTGCTTTATCCTTCAAGGAGAAGGCAAAAAGTTTGAGGCGAACGACATCTTGTGTGCAAGCTTGATCGCTATATATATCGCATGCTTATTTGAACTCACGAATATGGAGGTGTAAGGGTTTTTCGAATCCATACTATGAAAAGTAAGAAGAATCTAGATCATCCCATTACTAAAGTGTAACTTTCCTATATTGTACGGAAGTAGAATTCACCTAGGGGAGACATCTCGCTCGGGATATAAAATCTCTCTCACGGGACGATACGGTATATTTCCCTCACCTGTACCAAAACTAGCCTTATACAACATGGCTCTCCTTCCAATTGATTCTAATTCCTCACTCGACATGCTCAGAGTGTGACTCAATGTGTGGCTTGTGATGGAGTTAGGCGGTGTAGGAGTTGGAAACAAGAACTGAGGAACATTTGGAGTGTGTGGGATATCAGGATTGTACTCGCTTAGAGGATTTTTGTGAATTTGGGTAATAGTATATTGTGGAATTTGTTAAAGATTTTGCATAAAAGGCTTTTGGGAGATGCTATATTTTTTTTCCTTTTTTTAATGTTTTGGATTTTATGATTTTTTTGGCTTTTTAAGAATTGGAGTCAAATTTAGATTAACTCAACATAACCTAAAAGTCTACCTAAATCCTCGGCAACGGCGCTAAAAACTTGTCGTGACTCAAAATGTGTCTCTAGTGCGTGCTATTACGATTCAAGTGCAAAACGGTCGGGAAAGTAATAAACCTGGTAAGATGGGGTCGAATCCTTAGGGAAATAGGACGAAGAACGTGACGGTGATAGGTAAGACGATAAATCCTAAGGTTGACTCTAGAAAAGGAAAGAAAAGATGATTGATTTTGAGTTTTATATCAACTAAACTAAATGCAAACTAATTAAACTAATAATTAAAACTACGCATTGAGGTGTAAACTAACTGTAACTGAACAACAATTAATGAGAAAAATAGATTGGACTATGATCCCCCGAACCCTAGTATGTTTAACAGATATAAAAGAAATTATAAAATAATTAATTAAACCCAAACTTTATTAATTTCAAGCATTATATAATGAGGGTACAAGCCCGCATCATACATAATCAAGAATAGAAATAAAGCGGTGTTCGAATAGCTGAAATGCGCGTTGCACTCTTAAACACCCCGGTTACCTAGGGTAAATGAGGTTAAAATCCCTACGACGGTAGTAATAACTAATAAACACGATTGAATCATTTATTAAATTTAGATAATAACTTTTATCTTCATGCAAACCACGCCGGGTTGGGTTCATGCATCCCAACCCTTAGAAATCTAGCTGGATATTATGAAACTATGTTTAAACTAGAGAACTATGTTGCATGAAATCATAATCACATGAAAAATGATATTAAATACGCAAGGAATGATTCTAACTAAGAAATAACGAATCACCTACAAAAAATATTAAAGCAATTGAAAGAAATGAAGAAAAGATTACTTGGAATGAATATAAGCCTTGAATTAATCCAAATTGATGAAGAAAATATTGAATAATATGAATCCTACACTTCTTGGCTTCACTCTCAAAACTAACTAAAAAGAAGCCTCCTAATGTCTGGTATGACAAAGAAATAAATACATCATGTTATTTGAAGAGTTTGAATCATGCACAACTCCTTTTAAGAGTAAAAAAATGAAATTCCGTCCAGCCGAATCGAGCCGATCTTCTCCTTCTTTAATGGGAGAACCGGTCCAGTGTCTTGCAGTTGAGTGGACTAATCTGGATGATTTACTATCGGTTCGGTTCTGTCATCCCAGTGTTAAGGACCGGTCTAGTGAAGTCTTCATCGGTTCGGTTCTGTGACTTTTTATTTTTCTTCCTTTTTCTCCTTGATATCTTCTCAACCTTAAAGATCCATAACTTTTCACCTAGGACTATGATTTGGTTGTTGTTTGTTCCTATATTCTTGTGGACTCAAGGTATTCAACTTTCCTTTAGGTTCCGTGTTTGAATTGCAGGTGTAAATTACAATTTCCCTTGACTTTCCTTCACTTGTATCTTTTAAGTATTCTCTTTTCTTCAGTCGTGTAAAATATTTGCAAAATGTAAAAGAAATACACGAAACTCTATGGACTACATAGAATAGGTCAATAGAAATAATATGAGATAAATTAACTCGATTTACAACGCACAAGATGATAAAAGGCTAAATACGAAGAATTTAAGTCTAATGAACATTCTTCCAGTTAGTTGGACGTCCACAAATATCATTTTGGATTCCTATGGTTGACAGGACAAACAATTGCGGAGATTTACGTCCAATAAGTCTTTGTAATTTATCCTCAAAAATTATTTTGAAATTTATGGCAAAGCGCTTGGACTTGATTCTTCCTAAAACTATTTCACACTCCCAATCCGGTTTCATTGAAAATGTGATTTTAGCCCAAGAAATGATGTCATCTTTTAGGAAGAAAGTGTAGGGTCCCAACCTTATTATAAAACTTGACATGTTGAAAGCCTATTATAGAATGTCGTGGTTATTTATTCTTAAAAACTTTAAGAGTTTTGGGTTTTCAGAGTCTGTTATTGATTTAATTTGGAGGATCATTTCGAATTGTTGGTATTCTATAAGTGTTAATGGGAAAAGTTATGGCTTCTTCAAATCTAATAGAGGGGTTAGGCAAGGGGATCCTCTTTCTTCGGCCCTTTTTGTAATTGCTGCAGAGTTTCTTAATAGAGGGATTAAAAAAATGATGGAAGATGGGAAGATGTCTTATTATGCTCTAACTAGGGGTTGCCCTATTATTTTATGTCCCCCTTTTGCATATGACACGCTTATTTTTGCTAATAGCAATCAGAGATCACTTAAAAGATTGATGGATTTCTTCAAATTCAATGAGGAAGCTTCAGTCCAAAAGGTAAATTGTAATAAAATATCTTTTTATCTTCTAGGTAATGAGTCTCAGGAAAGATAAGTATATTGGTGTTTACACAACTTACAACTTATTGGGCAAAACTCTTTTCGAAAAACATAAGATGTGTTATAAAATACTTTCTGAATGTATGGTTTGAATTCGATAGTTGGTTACTTTCTTTTTAATTTTAATAAACATCTACTAAAGTTACCATGTTGTCCCTAATCACAACAACAATTAAGAACATTCAAAGAAATAGACACATGAATTTTTAACGTGGTAAAACCCTTAAACAAGGGAAACATCCACGGTTCCCTCTATGGCACAAAATAAAAATCCAGTAGAATAAAGAATCAAGTTACAACACTTAAGTAAACCACAATTATCCTAACCTAAGTTGAGAATATACCTACTTGAGATTCTCCACTCCAAAGTTAATCTGAATTGGAATGAGCAAGAATGATCTTTTCTTGCTTCTTCTTTGCTTTTTCCTTGATCTTATTCTCTTTGAATTCTGATTCCAGCAACTCTTTCAAAATCCAAGATTCTCATACAGAACCACAGTGTCTAAGTGTTCATGTGAGATAGTGTTTGTGATGTGCTACTACATGCAAACATGCTACTCACCCTCTCAAAATTATACAAACATTCCTAATGAATTACAACAGCTATAAATTGATAGGTTATTTCTGAATCTTGAATTTTCAAGCTAAGACTCCTTGATCCTTTATTTATCCATAGATCTCAAGGCTACCTTGCTTAGAAGAAGGTTTGAGGTCTTAAACAATTTTAGTATTTTGAAAATATTTTTGAAATTGTAAACCTCCAATTGAGATCCAAAGTAGACTAGAAGTCTACTTTATTAAAACACATTCAGACGTAACATGCAAAGACCAATTCAATTTTTTTTGACATAAAACTTCTTTTCAGATCTATGGTTACTCCTTAAAACATTAGCAAGAGTTCTTTGTGTTCTTTTTATTTTTTCACACACCTATTTCATAAAACATGAAATAGAAAACTAGAAACACAAATAACTCACTATATCTGAAAAATACTTTGAAACTTAAAAGTTTCTATTTCAAAATTTGTTAAAACAGAATAGATCTCAAATACGAGATCTAAAAATAGAAACAGAAAAAGAATCGCGTGATGTTCTCTTTTAGAAAAAATTTGTTTCAACAATGAAACCTAAGTCTCTCTTAGATATGAGTTCTGAGAGAATCAAAGATTTGAAGATGTCTTAAAATGAAAACTCAACACCAAAAACACAAAAACCCTAGAAGGATCTAACTATAAAAAAGATGATTTTTCTGGTGTATGGAACATTTAGGTTTTGGTGGTTGGCTTGGGAGAAATCACTTAGAGGTTTGAACTACGAAGAAACTAGGGTTTCTTCTTTTTAATCTCTCTTTATCATGTCCCTCTCTTCTCCCTTCTCTCTTTTCTCTCAGATTTTACGAAATGGCAAAAGTCTCAAAAGGCTGAGGCTTGGGTCCTTTTTATACTAATCGAAGAAGGATCCAGAACCTTGAACTCATTCCAATTTATGGGATTTAATATTGAATGATTGAATTTAATACTACGGTTCATCACAAGCGGTGGGTTAAACGTTTGTTGATTGGTTTAAACTGGGTTCACGAGGATTGACTCTCAACACATGCAGTACGTTGATAAGGTTGATCCAAGGGATGAAAAGGTATACATGTTTTGTATCTAATAGAAAACACAATCTAAGACGTTAGGAATGCATCACGTGTACGAACCAGATGCAAGGCAAAATGCGTGTTTGAAAATAATTACAAATCACACCTTGAATTCTCTAGCTCTTTTGGATTCTACCCACGCAAACAATTAGCAAAGAAAATCACTTTCTGAAACTCAAATTTTACCCTCAACACTTTTAAAAACATTTTTTAATTAATTCAAAAATCATTTAAATATTATGTAAAAAATATATAAAATGATTTAAATTGAATTAAATAGATTTAAAAATTACTTGAAGTGTTGAAAACCCATTAGAGCAAATGGGTGATATGAATGATGCATAGTGTGTGTCCTATTTGTGATTTTAAGGATAAAAATAACTTCCCTTTGAAGATTCTCTTAGACAGAATTTCTTCTTTGAGCTTGTACATTTGAGGAGATGGAGTTCTCATAAAATCTAACTATTTTGTCTAGCTATCCAAACTAGTTGGAACTCCTATATATGTAGACTCCAGTAAGTCAATATATAGTGTGTTCTCAATCTCCCCCTTTAGATATTAGCGACAAAATTTCCTTGAGTATTCAGAACTTGTGGGTCAAAATAAAAAGAAATCTTGTGTCCTATACAAAAATTCTAGCTACCCATTCCAATTCTAGAACGGAAAATATGGTAAAAAAATACATCACTCAACTCTGTACAGACCAATACCTTACAAAATAGTAACAAGATATACAACGGGTCTGAAATGCCTATAACAATATAAACACTAAATTGGCATATTAGTTGAGTTAGAATCAGGAATAGATAGTAAAATCGCTAAGCAATACTCAAGATCTTCTCCCCCAATTTTCTTCAAATATATAAGGGGTATAAATCACAAAAAAATAGAGATTAATTGAGAGTTATCATGCCTATAGGTGTGCGCAAATACTCAAATCATATGTTATCGAAAGGTTTTGTAAAGAGATCTGTGAGCCGCTTTTGAGTGTTCAGATATTCAATAATGAGATCTTCATATTCGACAAGGTCACGAATAAAATGATGTCTAATCTTAATATGCTTAGTTTGTGAGTGAATTACAGGATTTTTGGAAATATTAATGGCATTTTGGTTATCACAAAACACGGTTAATAGTTTTTCTGTGAGACCATAATCACTATGCATCTGTCTAATCCATAGTAATTGAGCACAACAACTACCACCTGCTATATATTCAACTTTGGCGCTAGATAATGAAATACAATTATGTTTCTTACACGACCAACCTACGAGATTATTGCCTACGTAGTAGCAAGCGCCATAAGTGCTCTTACTATCGTCAGAAGACCCAGCCCAATCGGCATCGGTGCATCCTACAATAGAACTAGTTGTATCATTTGTGTACCAAATGTCAAATTTAAAGTACCCTTAATATATATAATAATTCTTTTTACACTTAAAAAGTAAGATTCTTTTGGGTTACTTTCATATCTAGCATAGATACAGATAGCGAAGGATATGTCGGGTCGAGATGTGGTAAGATACAAAAAACTCCCTATCATACTTCTATAAAGAGTGGGATTAACACTTTTCCCATTATTATCCTTAGAAAGTTTTGTTGAAGTACTCATGGGGGTTCTAAAATTTTTAGAATTTTCTAAGCCAATTTTTTTAACTAAATCTGTAGCATACTTGGATTGAGAAATAAAAATACCATCACTACATTGTTGTACTTGTAAGCCCATAAAATATTGTAGTTCACCCATTGGAGACATCTGAAATTCAGTGTGCATGATATCATATAAGTTCGCTACTTATTTAGGACAGGTGGAACCGAAAATATTATCATCCACATATACTTGTGTGATTAAGACATGTTGATTTTCTTTTCTAACAAACGTTCCCGCTACAGATAAAATTGTGAGACACTGAAAAGGTAGACAGTCTCTCGTAGAAAGATCTAGGAGCTTGTTTCAAACCGTATAAGGCTTTCTTAAGTCTAAAGACGTGGTTCGGGTGTACAGGATCAACAAATCCTTTGGGTTGTTCTACGTATACTTTTTCAGAAAAATTTCATTTAAAAAGACGGATTAAACATCCATTTGAAACAATTTGAATTGCATGTTGAAAAACGTCGCTAATGCCATTTAATACAAGATTAAACTGTATAAGCAACTCTGAGATGTTTGTTGGAGAAACCCTTTTCTTTTGAAAATAAAAATTATAAACAAGATGTGTTTACAAAGAAAACTTATGTACGAGAGTAATTAAGACTGTGTAATCAGTATTTAAAACTAAGACAGTTTCAAAAATTCATCACACTTATAGAATGAGATGAGTAGATGAAGATAATCAACACACAGTTTTTAACATGGTAAAACCTATCCCGACAGAGGAAACATCCAGGGTGACTTCTAAGTCACAAAAACAAAAATCCACTAATAACAAATAATAGTTACAAACAACACAACATGCAAGCACACAAATCAACCTATTCTAAGTTTAGGAATATACCCCACTTGGTGTCCTTCTAACTTCTCATAGATCTGATTTTTTGATGATGTTCTTCCAGTTTGCTAACTTCCTTTGCTTTTAGCTTCCTTATGTCGACTCAATGATCTCTGATCTTATACACAACACTTCTAGTGTAGTAGTGTGTTAAGTGTTTGTGTAGTGATTCCTACCAACATTCATGAACTCACACACACTTAGATTTACAGACAGTCCTAGTAAATTACATATAAAGTCTATATGCAGTGATTTTAGTTTATTTCTTTCTCACAGAACTTGAACACTTTTTGACCTTTATTCTATCCCAGATTCCACGGATATCTCGCTTTTAAAATCGGTCAAGATCTTAATCAATCTCTTTTTGAAAACATTTGTGAGATTGAAAATCTCCAAGTGTGAATCCAACTAGGTCAGGATTAAGTTTCGTAAGAATAGAAACCACAAAACATTTTCAAAACCAAATGAATAAAGATTTTCATAAATCCAGTAAAAAATATGCAGATCTAGTGAAAATGTAACATGCAGAGTGTAGATCTAAAGTTTCTATGAAAAAGAAACAAGATCTTCACACGAATGTTTAAGTTGTGAACAAGATCAAAGACAAGGAGGTTACAGCTTCGATATGAACAAACCACTCTCTCTCTCAAACACTCAGGGTTGTGTTTGGGGTTGAATATACGAAGGTTCATTTCAGAGTTGAAGTGTTTAGGGTTAGGGTTAGGGTTTGGCTAACAGTTTCCCTTTCTCTCTCTTCTCTCTTTTCTTTTCTCTCTTCTCTCTCACTTCTCTCTTATTTTTTTCTCTCAGAAAGACGAATGACAAAAAGTCTTCTAAGGCTGAGAAGTGGAGGGTATATATAGGGCTGAGGGAAGGTTCTGGATGTTCGAGGGAAATCAAGGGCTGAGATCAAGTCTTGCAAACTTTGACTTGATCCAAAGGTTATAAAACAGCGGTGATTAAAAATGATTGTGATTGGTTCATATGGATAGCACCGGGATTAACTAAGAACACATGCAGACCCTCGATTAGGAATGATCCAACATTCAGCAATCAACCATCCAACCTTTTCACATAACAAACACAAATAGGTACACCCGGAGGATGACAAGTGTTGACATATGAGAGGCTCACACACGCGCGTCCAAAGTAATTGCAGAAGGTACCCTGAAGTCTCTAGCGCTTTGAGATTCTACCTAACCAAACATTCGAGTGAGAAATGAAGTTTACAAAATAGAATATTAACCCCACAAATTTTATAATCCCATTTTATTAATAAAAACATTTATTTAAAAAATGTTTAAAAAAGTTTAAAAAAAATTTAAAAATTCCCAAAATATTATTAAAGCTCCAATTCAAGGGGAATTAAACACACACTCAATTTCAAGCAATATGAACACATGTATGCACTTCTAATTGTGTGTAGTGTGATTCAATTTTTACCCACATGGATCATTGAAGAGAATTAGAGAGATATGTTCTGAGGCTTTTTGAATTCTAGGATAGACAACCAATTTTGTCACTATTTCCAAACTAGATGAACACTTATACAGTATAGACTTAAGCAAGTCAAAGGTATAAGGTGCTTCAATCTCCCCCTTTGGAAATATGAGACAAAATCTCCTTTGAGTTAGCTTAAAACTCATAGGGAACAAAAAAAAAATAAAACCTAGTCCTATACAAAAGATAGTATCTACCTATTTCCTAGAAAGTCAAAAATTACATAACTCAACTATTAACAAAATTTTACACTAGAAAAGGTAGACAATCAGTAGAAGAGATTCCTGCAAATATGCACACTAAAATCAAGCAGTTTAGATGAAATGTGAACAAAATATTGAACTCATAAAACTCAAATTTCTCCCCCATTTTGTCTCAAATGGACAAAGGGTAAAAATTAAGGTCTTAAGAGTTTAATCAGCGCATACCATACCTATAGAATTTTGCAAATATAGAAATTTGTTATATTCTAGAGGTTTAGTGAACATGTCTGCAAGTTGCAGATCAGTAGGCAGGTAATGAATTTCTAATTCCTTAGTTTCAACAAGTTCGCGAATAAAATGATGCCTTACTTTAATATGCTTAGTTCGCGAGTGTTGAACCGAGTTTTTAGATATGTTGATGGCGCTTTGGTTGTCATAATACAATTGTAATTGATCTTCTTTAATCCCATAATCACTTAACATCTGTTTTATCCATAACAACTGAGCACAACAACTTCCTGCTGCTATATATTCGGACTCAGCCGTAGATAAAGATGTGCAATTCTGTTTTTTGCTACTCCAACCAACTAAATTATTGCCGACATAATAACAGGCACCTGATGTACTTTTACTATCATCAGTACAACCGGCCCAATCAGCATCAGTATACCCTATGATGGTGCTACAGGTATCCTTAGTGTACCTAAGTCCAAGATTAAGAGTGCCTTTTATGTACTTTATTATACGTTTTACACACGATAAATGGCACTCTTTAGGGTTATTCTTGTAACGAGCACACAGACATACAGCATACAGTATGTCTGGTCGTGAGGCAGTTAGATAGAGTAGGCTACCAATCATACTACGATACAGTGTGGAATCAACTGACTTACCATTTTCATCTTTACATAATTTAATAGTAGTACTCATAGGCGTTTTGGCAACTTTAACATTATCTAAACCAAATTTCTTAACAAGATCTAAGGTATACTTAGTTTGAGAGACAAATAGTCCATCAGAATTCTGTTTCACTTGAAATCCTAAGAAAAGTTGTAGCTCCCCCATAAGGGACATGTGAAACTCCTTGTGCATAATAGCAGAAAAGGATTTAACTTCAGAGTTTGAAGTTGACCCGAATATGATGTCGTCTACATAGACTTGGGCTATAATAATGTTTTTGTCAAAATGTTTAACAAAGAGAGTCTGGTCATTTCCTCCTCTCTTAAAACCCTTATCCAACAAAAAGTTGGAAAGGCGTTCATACCAAGCTCTAGGAGCTTGTTTTAAGCCATATAAAGCCTTTTTTAGACGAAAGGCATGGTTAGGGTATTTAGGATCAATGAACCCTTTGGGTTGTTCTACATATGTTTCTTCGGACATAATTCCATTGAGGAAGGCAGATTTGACATCCATTTGATAAAGTGTAAATTTTAAGTGACACGCTATGGCGAAAAGAAGTCGAACAGATTCAAGACGAGTGACAGGGGCAAAAGTCTCGCTAAAATATATTCCTTCTATTTGTGAGTAGCCTTGAGCAACAAGTCTAGATTTATTTATAAGAATCACCCCATTTTCATCAGATTTGTTCTTAAAGATCAAACGTGTTCCAATAACATTTTTGTTTTGAGGCCGAGGTACAAGATACCAGACATCGTGAATGACAAATTGTAAAAGTTCTTCCTGCATAGCAGAAATCCAGTGTGTGTCATTCAATGCTTCATTAAAAATTTTCGATTCCACAAGGGAGACGAAACATGCATAATTAGCATAATTTCTTAACTGGGATCTAGTACAAACTGGCTCATTAGGATTACCGACCACGTTGTCAATGGGATGATCTTTAGAGACCCAGCCAGGTACTTCTGGACTCTCACTAGGTAATGAGTCATCTATTTCTGGTGAATCAGTTTTGAAATCATTTTCAGATTCAACCACAATAGGTGATTCAGATATCTTATTTTCGACAATAGTGTCGCTTATAATTATATTTATCGATTCCATAAGGGCCTTAGTACGCAGATTGTATATACGATAAGCGCGATTGTTTGGGGAGTATCCTAAGAAGATGGCTTTATCACCACGTGTCTCGAATTTAGACAGATGTTCTCTGTCCTTACAGACATAACACTGACTTCCGAAGGTTCTTAGATATTTCAGATTAGGCTTCTTACCGTACCACAACTCATAAGGGGTTTGTTTAGAGCTTTTCCTAAGGTAAACCCTATTAATGATATGACACGCAGTTCTAATAGATTCTACCCAGAAGTATTTGGGTAGAGATTTGTCATGCAACATGACACGTGCCATTTCTTGAAGAGTTCGGTTTTTCCTTTCAGTAATACCATTCTGCTGAGGAGTCTTAGGGGCACTAAATTCATGTTTGTAACCGTTGTAGTCACAATATTCAACTATTCCTATGTCTATGAACTCTCCCCCTCTATCACTACGAATACGATTGACTTGAGTGTCCTTCTCATTTTCAATTCTTAGTAAAATTTTCAAAAAATTCTGAAACGTGTCAGATTTTTATTTCAAGAAGGCAACCCAAGTGAATCATGTGAAATCATCAACCATGACAAGGATATAACCGTGTCCACAAAGACTAACAGTTCTAGAGGGACCAATAAGGACCATATGGATGAGATCTAGAGGTCTAGAGGTGAGAATGTCTTTAACCTTTTTATGCGAAGTCTTAACTATTTTTCCTTCCTGGCAATGACCACATATAACACTTGAAATAGGTTTAATTTTAGGAATTCCTCTAACAATCTCTTGACTAGACAATATACCAAGGATATCATAACTTAGGTGACCCATACGATTATGTCAAATTTCATTGTCATCCATTCTGACAATGTTACAGGTTTCAGAACCAGTCTTGACAGTATAACAATTGTCAGGTGTTCTAAATCCGGTAATAATGCATTTACCTTTATCATTTAAAATTTTACAATTGTTCTTTGAAAAGGTAACAGTATGGTCAGAGTCACAAAATTGTGATATACTTAGGAGGTTGGCTTTAAGGCCTTTAACTAATAGAATATTTTCGAGAACAGGCATTCCTTCTTCTTTTAGGTTTCCTTTACCTATGATCTGAGATGAAACTCCATCACCAAAAACTACTTTCCCACCAGCAAATCTGGTTTTGTTTAAAAGTTTAGTTTCATCTCCTGTCATATGTTTGGAGCATCCTGAATCTAAATACCAACCAGATGAAGTGTGTTCAGCTTTTAAAGCAGTGATGATAATGTTACACTTCATTTGGGGTAAAAGATCATCTTTTCTAACCCAAATAGCTCTAGTTTTAATTTTGCGCAAGTTTGCCCTCATTTGATAAAATTTTTGAGAAACATCTTTTTGTCGAAAAACATTTGGAGCAGCAAACTGATTATTGTGGAAAATTTGAGCTTTTGGTTTAGGAAAGTTTCTGGGAGCCTTTCTCTTAAATGAACTCTTAGTTTTGGTCTTTCTATTTCTGTAGTTAGAGTTCTTATCAGGTTGTCTTGGAAGGACATAATGGTTACAATTTTGCCTAGAATAGTTAAAGTTCTTGTAGACAGATGTGTTGTACACAGGGGTGTTTAGACGCCTAGCATAACAACCTTCAAAGGAGTGACCATAAATTTCACAGTACGAGCAATATTGATTGCTAGAGGGATGAATTTCCTTAGGAAAATTTCTAAAAATGGGTTTAACAGCATTCTGTTTAGTAGTGCTATTCCTAGGAGGGATGGTTTTAAAGTTAGATTCAGCCTTTCTGATCAAAGGACAGACGTATTTAGTCTTAAGTGTAGTGTCAGCCTTAGAATAACTAGACTCTCCAATGTCTTTCTGTTGTTGCTTTTGATCAAATTCCTTTTTAATAAAATGAAAGTCTGGACATGTTTCAATTGGTCTTTTGCCCCCAGACACAAACTTAATAGGTTCAAGATTTGTAGTTTGTGGTTTGTTCTTAGGGCAAAATCCAATACCGGTTCTATCATCAGAATTGGTCTTGGAGTC
This sequence comes from Sambucus nigra, assembly GCA_949130495.1. NCBI lineage: Eukaryota > Viridiplantae > Streptophyta > Magnoliopsida > Dipsacales > Adoxaceae > Sambucus > Sambucus nigra. Next base: position 106,934,311 of record OX422221.1, read on the forward strand.
AACAACAAAGTCAGTAAAATAATTTGAATTGCTTTCAAACTTAGAATTTTTTTTGAAAACAGTAGTTGTCTTTGTTTTTGCTTCCTCCAGTTCTAATAATGTTCCCTTGTATTTCATTTCCAGGGTTTCATTAGTTTTAGTTAACTCTTTTAATTTTTGATCAAAAGTTTCAATTTCAGATTGATGAGATAGACACTGGTTAGTGTACTCTTCGGCATTCAGCTTCACAATAAGACTTAGATCATCTAATTTCTTAGTTAGGTCTCTAACAGTCTTCTCCAGTCTAGTGCCTTTTTTAAGAGTTTTAGCATACAAAGTATGGATATCAGGGAGGTCATCTGTGTCTGAGTCGCTAAGTGAAGTGTGTGTAGTGACCCCTAACGATTCAGTTTTAGTACTCACGCACCCATTTACATCGTCGTTATCGAGATCATTTTGACTCACACACACGGAATTAGAACTAGCAACATTTTCAGATAATAAAGCATCTAGGCCAGTCATAGCAGTATTCACACAAGCAGAAGTAGGAGCATCATTATCACACACAGGTATATCATCATTGTAAATGATCTTAGCATAAAAGGACATGCAAGGGTCAAGTACATTTGATGACTCAAGTTCCTCTTCATCAGAGTCACTTGAATCATTCCAAGTTTTACAGGCATTGGCTCTATTGTGTGTGTTGGCTTTATTCAGATTAACTCTGCAATCGTGAGCAATGTGACCTAGTTTCCCATATCTAAAACATTCAATCTTTTTAAGGTCTCTAGTGGGTCTGAAATTGTTGTCCTTAGGATGTTTGTCAAGACCTCTCTCATGAGGTTTGGGACTAGACAGAGTAGGATAATTAGGCTTGCCTTGTTTAGTTGCCTGTTTGTTTCAAAATTTGACAATTTTCTTAAATTTTTTAGACATTAAGGAAATCTGATTATCTAATTTGTCTATATCACACTCCTCATCAGAGTCAGAGTTGGTCAAATTAGACTCAAGTTTAGATATCTTAGAGGCAAAACTCAAGTCAGAGTTGGGCTATTTTCTTTGTGAATGATTTAATTGTTTCTTAAAGTCTAATTCCATTTCCACAGTCCTAAGTTTGCTACTGAGTAACTCAGGGGTAAGGTTTTGATCACTCATTTCCTCAATAGCATACCTCTTGCTGTCAAACTTTTGTGGTAATGATCTTAGAATTTTAGAGACAATTTCATTCTTATCATAAGTTATACCATTAGCGTGCAACTTAGTGACTATATCAGTCAAGTTCATGTAAAAATCATCAAAAGACTCAGAATCAGACATGATCAAAGAGTTGTACTGCTGGGTAAGCATTTGAGTTTTAGCATCTTTAACTCTTGAGTCTCCTTCATGGGCAGTGATTAATGTGTCCTAAGCTTCCTTAGAAGTGGCACAAGATGAGATTCTCTTGAACTCATACTCATTAATAGACATAAAAATGGCATTCTTGCCTTTATTGTTATTTCGAGAAATAGTTTTCTCTTCTTGTGTAAACTCACTTAAGATTTTCTTTACCCTCTCATCACTTCCTTCAGTAGCTGGTTTAGTAGGATAAGTGTATCCGTTTTCAATAATGTACCAGACATCATCTCCTAAAGTCCCTTGGATGAAGGCAACCATTCTTACTTTCCAGTAAGCAAAGTTGTTTCCATCAAAGAGTGGAGGTCTGGACAGATTACCAAACCTTTCATTCTTCTCGTCCATAGTTAGGTTTTTCAGAAAACGATTTCAGAAACACAAGATCTTTTTGAAATAAAAGTTAACAGGGCTCTGATACCAATTGAAAAACGTCGCTAATGCCGTTTAATACAAGATTAAACTGTATAAGCAACTCCGAGATGTTTGTTGGAGAAACCCTTTTCTTTTGAAAATAAAAATTATAAACAAGATGTTTTAACAAAGAAAACTTATGTACGAGAGTAATTAAGACTGTGTAATCAGTTAGCACACTTATAGAATGAGATGAGTAGATGAAGATAATCAACACACAGTTTTTAACGTGGTAAAACCTCTCCCAACAGAGGAAACATCCACTTTGACTTCTAAGTCACAAAAACAAAAATCCACTAATAACAAATAATAGTTACAAACAACACAACATATAAGCACACAAATCAACCTATTCTAAGTTTAGGAATATACCCCACTTGGTGTCCTTCTAACTTCTCATAGATCTGATTTGTTGATGATGTTCTTCCAGTTTGTTAACTTCCTTTGCCTTTATCTTCCTTATGTCGACTCAATGATCTCTGATCTTATACACAACACTTCTAGTGTAGTAGTGTGTTAAGTGTTTGTGTAGTTATTCCTACCAACATGCATGAACTCACACACACTTAGATTTACAGACATTCCTAGTAAATTACATATAAAGTCTATATGCAGTGATTTTAGTTTATTTCTTTCTCACAGAACTTGAACCCTTTTTCACCTTTATTCTATCCCAGATTCCACAGATATCTCGCTTTTAAAATCGGTCAAGATCTTAATCAATCTCTTTTTGAAAACATTTTTGAGATTGAAAATCTCCAAGTGTGAATCCAACTAGGTCAGGATTAAGTTTCGTAAGAATAGAAACCATAAAACATTTTCAAAACCAAATGAATAAAGATTTTCATAAATCAAGTAAAAAATATGCAGATCTAGTGAAAATGTAACATGCAGAGTGTAGATCTAAAGTTTCTATGAAAAAGAAACAAGATCTTCACACGAATGTTTAAGTTGTGAACAAGATCAAAGACAAGGAGGTTACAGCTTCGATATGAACAAACCACTCTCTCTCTCAAACACTCATGGTTGTGTTTGGGGTTGAATATACGAAGGTTTGTTTCAGGGTTGAAGTGTTTAGGGTTAGGGTTAGGGTTAGGGTTTGGCTAACAGTTTCCCTTTCTCTCTCTTCTCTCTCACTTCTCTCTTATTTTTTTCTCTCAGAAAGACGAATGCCCAAAAGTCTTCTAAGGCTGAGAAGTGGAGGGTATATATAGGGCTGAGGGAAGGTTCTGGATGTTCGAGGGAAATCAAGGGCTGAGATCAAGTCTTGCAAACTTTGACTTGATCCAAAGGTTATAAAACAGCGGTGATTAAAAATGATTATGATTGGTTCATATGGATAGCACCGGGATTAACTAAGAACACATGCAGACCCTCGATTAGGAATGATCCAACGTTCAGCAATCAACCATCCAACCTTCTCACATAACAAACACTAATAGGTACACCCGGAGGATGACAAGTGTTGACATATGAGAGTCTCACACACGCGCATCCAAAGTAATTGCAAAAGGTACCCTGAAGTCTCTAGCGCTTTGAGATTCTACCCAACCAAACATTCGAGTGAGAAATGAAGTTTACAAAATAGAATATTAACCCCACAAATTTTATAATCCCATTTTATTAATAAAAAAAATTATTTAAAAAATGTTTAAAAAAGTTTAAAAAATATTTAAAAATTCCCAAAAAATTATTAAAGCTCCAATTCAAGGGGAATTAAACACACACTCAATTTCAAGAAATACGAACACATGTATGCACTTCTAATTGTGTGTAGTTTGATTCAATTTTTACCTTCATGGATCATTGAAGAGAATTAGAGAGATAAGTTCTGAGGCTTTTTGGATTCTAGGATAGACAACCAATTTTGTCACTATTTCCAAACTAGATGAACACTTATACAGTATAGACTTAAACAAGTCAAAGGTATAAGGTGCTTCACATATGACAGGAGATGGTAGAAAGGAGATAAACTGATTCTAGACGAGTAACAAGTGCAAATATTTTGTCAAAATCAATTTCCTCAATCTGGGAGTATCACTGCCCAACCAACCTAACTTTATTTTCAATGACCTCCCCATTTTCATCAGTTTTGTTTTTAAAAATCCATCTTGTGCCAATAACCTTCGAATCTTTTGGTCTAGGAACAAGATTCCACACATCCTGACTCTTAAATTGAATTAGCTCTTCTTGCATAGCATTTATCCAAAATGAGTCAGTAAGGGCATCATTGACATTTTTAGGTTCCTCAAGAGAGACAAAACAAGAAAATTGTGCCACTTATCAAACTTGGAATCTAGTTCTAATTGGTTTCAAAGGATTATCGACAATGGTTTCAGTGGGATGATCTTTAGAAACCCAAGTGGGTACAGAAAGACTCTCTAGTGGAAGTGAATCAGTGTCATTTGGAGGATCAATGAATAAATTAATTTCATCTTCATCAAATGCTACTGGTTGACTTTCACTTTGCCTTGCACGAGTATCATCTACAATTACATTAATTGATTCCATATTAGTTTTGGTTCTATAGTTGAAAACACGCAAAGCCCTATTATTTTGGGAATAACCAAGAAAAAATCACTTTTCTCCTCGGGTATCAAATTTTGAAAGTTGCTCTCTATCTTTGTAGATATAGCAGATACTACCGAAGGTTTTAAAAAATTTCAAGTTTGGCTTTTTATGGAACTATAACTCATAACAGGTTTCTTTGGACTTTTTCTGAGGTAGATACGATTAATAATGCGACATGTGGTTTGAATAACTTCTACCCAAAAGTATCTAGGGAAATTCTTAGCATGTAATTAACCCTATCCATTTCTTGTAAATTCTTATTTTTACGTTCAAATATACCATTCTACTATAGGGTTTTGGGAGAGCTAAAAACATGTTTATAACCATTAGCTACATAATACTACGAAATACCAGAGTCCTTGAACTCTCCACCTCTATCACTCCTAATTCGACACACCAGGGTATGCTTCTCATTCTCAATTTTTACAATAATTCTTAAGAATTCATTGAAGGTATCTAAATTTTTGTTTCATAAAAGCTATCCATGTATATCTCGTATAGTCGTCCACTATAACTAGGATGTAAGAGTTTCCATAGAAAATAATATTTCTTAAGGGACCCATGAGGTCCATATGGATAAGTTCTAGGGGTTTAGGGTAAGGACATCTTTAACTTTCTTGTGAGAGGATTTACTTATTTTTCCTTCCTGATAAGGTCCACATATAGGATTAAAAGAATTTTTAATTTTAGGTAAATCTCTAACTATCTCTTGGAAACTCAATCTTCTAAGGTTATCATAATTTGTGTGTACCAATCTATTGTTCCATAGATGAGAATCCTCTTATATAGCAATATTACAAGATTCAGAATTGGGGATTACTGTGTAACAGTTCTTTGGGGTTCTGTTTCATGTTAAAATATAATTACCTTTTTCATCAATAATTTTGCAATCATTTTTAGTGAAACTAACAGAGTGATTGGAGTCATAAAATTGTGATATACATAAAAGATTAGCTTTCGGGCCTTTAACTAAGAGAACATCATTCAATTCAGGAAGCCCATGCTCACTCAATTTTCCCTTACCTATAATCTGAGATGAAACACCATCTCCAAACATGACACTACCTCCAAGGAAGTATGACTTATTTTTCAAATTGGTTTCATCCCCGGTCATATGTTTAGAACACTCGGAGTCCAAATACCATCCAGTTGAAGTGCTTTGTGCCTTTAAAGAAAAAATGACAATGTTGCACTTGAGCTGGGATAGTAGATCGTCTTTTCTAATCCAAATAGGCCTAGTTTTAAAAAATTTGTGATGTTTTGATTTAAAAAAGGTTTGAAGGGTCTTTCGAAATAATTTTTTCTTAGTCTTGGACCCTCCCTTTTTCTTTTTAGAGTTAGAGTTGTTTGTGGCCTATCTAGGAAGTACATAAGTATTTATTGATATCCTAAAGTAGTTAAAGTTTTGGTAGGTTGGGGTGTATAACCTTTTCTGGAAACATTCATCAAGAGTGTGGCCAAAAATATCATAGTAGTAACAGTACTGATGAGTATAGGACTTTAGTTTCTTGCTAAAGTCTTTGAAAATTGGCTTGGATCTATTGAGTATAGTAGTCCAGTCATCATTAGGTTTAGGTTTTTGTCTTTGGTCTCTGGTAGAAGGACAAACGTATTTGGTCTGACTATTTGGTTTTAGTTGTTGATTGTACTGATTATGTGTTGTTTGAGAGACATTAGACTAGGTTCACCTTTTTGAATATTTTGAAAAGTTTGGCCTTGTTTTATAAAAAGTAACATTTTCAAGAGAAACTTTGGTCTTACTTGTATGCATTATTTCTCCGAATCCTAGGCCATACTTATCTTCAGAGTCAAATTTGCTTCCAATAACAATTTTTTTGTAAGACTTAGTTTGTGTTTCAAAGTGTTGGCATTTTTTAAAGACATCTAAATCCTTTTGCTTTAACTCTTCTAGTTCAATAAGGGTAGCCTTGTATTTTTGTTCAAATTCATGGTTCTTTTGAATCAAAGAATTTATTCTCAAGGTGTAATTCTCAATCTCAGTCTCATGAGCAATACATTGGGCAGTATAATCTTCAGTGTTCTTCTTAATGGTCTGGTTAAGTAAATCGATACGCTTGCTCACTTAAGGTTTTTAACATTTTTTCTAGACGAGCACTCTTCTTAACCGTTTTAGCGTAGAATTCATGTAAATTAGGCAGGTCATCATCAGACTCATTATGTGCATCATGTGAAGTTTCCCCAATGTTTTTGATAGGTTCTTTACTCATGCACACATTTAATTCGTCATCAAAATTCTCACTTTGACTCACACATGATCTTTTAGCAGTAATGGGAACATAATTATCAACATGATCATTAACAACATCAACATCCATATCAAGTTCATGAGCAGGCAAGCATACATCATCATTATATATTATCTTAGCAAAAAAAGACATGCAGTACTCATTTATCTGCGTTAACTTAGTTTTATCTTCATCAGAATCACTAGAGTCATCTCACGTCTTACACATATTGTCCTTGTTATTGTTGTTAAAACTAGGTGGAGATTTACCAGCTTAGTGACCTAGTTTACCACAACGGTGGCACATAACATATTTTATGTTAGGTTTAGGTCTGTTGGGGTCATAATTACTCCTGTTATCATAAGTGTTTTTGGTATTGTCTCTGTTATGAGGTCTGTGAGATTGATTACCTTGATAATTTGATTTGACTTTTTTAGAGGCTACAACATTTCTAAATTTTAAAATCTTTTTGAAATGCTTACTCATAAGAGCTATTTCATTGTCAAGGTTTTTTAAATCACAATTTTCAAGACAGTAAGTGTCAAAATCTATAGTGTTCAATTTAGGCATTGGCGATTTAGAAGAAAACACAACATTTGAACTAGAGACTTTATTAGTCTTTCTAGTCAATTGCTTTTTGAAGTCTAGTTCCAATTCTACAGTCCTCAGTTTATTGCTAAGTAATTCAGGAGTCGTATTAAGGTCATTCATTTCCTTAATAGCATATCTCTTATTGTCAAATTTAGATGGCAATGACCTAAGAATATTTGAAACAATTTCCTTTCTACTATAGGTTATACCATTTACATGAAGTTTTGTAACAATATCAGTTAACCTTATGTAGAAATCTTCAAAAGATTCATTGTCATTCATAATCAGGGTGTTATATTGCTAATGAGCATTTGAGTTTTTCCAGCTTTGACACGTTCATCACCCTCATGAGCAATGACTAAAGTGTCCCATGCCTCTTTAGAAGTATAACATATGGATATTATTTTGAATTCATGTTCATTTATGGACATAAAGATGGAATTCTACAATTTGTTATTATCTAGAGACATTTTTTTCTCTTCCTTAGTAAATTTAATAAGAAGTTTCTTAATTCTTGTTAGATCAATGGCTGAAGTAGGTTTAATAGGATGTTCAAACCATGTTTCAACCATTTTCTAGACTTCATCACCTAAGTTTCTTGAATAAAAGCAGTCATTCGCACTTTCCAGTACGAAAAATTATTTCCATCAAAGAGTGGTGGTCTGGATAGGTTACCTAACTTCTCATATTTTTCTTCCATATTCATAATTTTTTCTAGAAAGAAGTTTAGAAAATAATTTCTAAAGTTTCAGAATCACAAAAGGTGTTCTCGTTCTCATACCAGTTGAAGAAAAGCTTTAGGGTTAAAAGCTTGTTTACAAGATTAATAACAAACTGTTATAAGTTGTGTAAACTCCGAATAAACTTTTTGGGTAAAACTCTTTTCGAAAAACACAAGATGTGTTATAAAAGAATTTCTGAACGTTTGGTTCGAATTTGATAGTTAATTACCTTCTTTTTAATTTTTGATAATCATCTACTAAAATTACCATGCAATCCCTAATCACAATAATAGTTAAGAACATTCAAAGAAATAGACGCAGGAATTTTTAATGTGGTAAAACCCTTAAATAAGAGAAACGTCCACGGTACAAAACAAAAATCCACTAGAATAAGGAACCAAGTTACAACACTTGAGTAAACTATAAAGATCCTAACCTAAGTTCAGAATATACCTAGTTGAGATTCTCCAATCCAAAGTTAATCTGAATTGGACCGATCTTTTGTTGCTGCTTCTTTTCTTTCTCCTTGATCTCCTTCTCTTTGAATTCTGATTTCAACAACTCTTTCAAAATATAAGATTATCAGATAGAACCACAGTGTCTAAGTGTTTGTGTGAGATAGTGTTTATGATGTGATACTACATGCAAACATGCTACTCACCCTCTCAAAATTATACAAACATTCATAATAAATTATAATAGTTCTAAAATGATAGGTTATTTCTGAATCTTGATTTTTCAAGCCAAGACTTCTTGATCTTTTATTTATCCATATATCTCAAGGGTACCTTGCTTAGAAGTCGGTTCAAGGTCTTAAACAATTTCAGTATTTTGAAAATATTTTTGAAATTGTAAACCTCCAATTGAGATCCAAGCTAGACTAGAAGTCTACTTTATTAAACTAGATTCAAACTTAACATGCAGAGACTGATTCAACAATTTTTGACATAAAACTTCTTTTCAGATCTATGATTACTGCTTAAAACATTAGCAAGACTTCTTTGTGTTCTTTTTATTTTTGCACACACGTATTTCACAAAACATGAAATAGAAAACTAGAAACACAAATAACTCACTAGATCTGAAAAATTCATTGAAACTTAAAAGTTTATATTTCAAAATTTGTTGAAACATAATAGATCCAAAATACCAGATATAAAAATAGAAATAGAAAGAAAATCATGTGATGTTCTCTTTTAGTAAAACTCAGTTTCAACAATGAAACTTAAGTCTCTCTTAGAGTTCTGAGATAATCAAAGATTTGAAGATGTCTTCAAACGAAAACTCAACACCAAAAACATAGAAACCCTATAAGGATCTAAATCTAAAAAAGATGGGTTTTCTGGTGTATGGAACTTTAAGGTTTTGGTGTTTGGCTTAGGAGAAATCACATAGAGGTTTGAACTACGAAGAAAATAGGGTTTCTTCTTTCTAATATCTCTCTATTCTTTCCATCTCTTCTCCCTTCTCTTTCTTCTCTCTCTACTCTATCTTTTCGCTCAGATTTTACAAAATGGCAAAAGTCTCAAAATGCTGAGGCTTGGGTCCTTTTTATACTAATCGAAGAAGGATCCATAACCTTGAACTCAATTTAATGGCTGGGATTGAATCTTGACTGATTGACTTTAATCTTAAGGTTCATCACAAGCGATGGGTTAAATGTTTGGTGATTGGTTTAAACCGGGTTCACGAGGATTGACTCTCAACACTTGCAATACGTTGATAAGGTTGATCCAAGGGCTGAAAAGGTATACGCATATTGTGTCTAATAGAAAATATAATCTAAGCCATTAGGAATGCAAACAGTATACGTACCAGATGCAAGGCAAAATGCATGTTTGAAAATAATTACAAAGCACGCCTTGAATTCTCTAGCGCTTTTAGATTCTACCTGGCAAACAATCAGCAAAGAAAATCACTTTTTAAAATTCAAATTTTACCCACAGCACTTAATTTTTTTTTTAATTAATTCAAAAATCATTTAAAAATTATTTAAAAATATATAAGATGATTTGAATTGAATTAAATAGATTTTAAAATGACTTGAAGTGTTGAAAACCCATTAGAGAAAGTAGGTGATATGAATAATGCATAGTGTGTGTCCTATTTTTGGTTTTAATGATAAAAATAACTTCCCTTTGAAGATTCTCTTGGACATGATTTCTTCTTTGAGCTTGTACCTTTGAGGAGATGGAGTTCTCATAAAATCTCACTATTTTGTCTAGATATCCAAACTAGTTGTAACTCCTATATATGTAGACTCAAGTAAGTCAATATAGAGTGTGTTCTCATATTAAATTTAAGATGCATGTTTGATTTATCTCTTGCTTATACTCACAGTTTATGGTGGAAATTTTTTAATGACACCTCATTATGGTCTCGGTTCATTCATAGTAAATACAAAAAATTGTAATCTTAAAATTTCAAAGGATCCATTTTTGTCTTTCTCATGTTTGGAAAAGAATGCAAATTATTTGGGAGGATTTCTCAGATAATTTCGATCTCAATACCGGGAAGTGGACTTTGACAAAAAAATTGTAATTTCACTATGAAATCTGCATGGCACTTGGTGAGGGTGAAAGGTTGTATTCAATGCTCTTTTTCTCTTATATGGGATAAGAGGATTTGTCCTAAAATTTCAGTTTTCATGTGGAGGTTTTTCCATAAGGGGATATCTATAGATGAGTATATAAAAAGCATCCACATCTCTTTACCTTCCAAATGTAGATGTTTCTTAGTCATTTATGAAGTGGATAGATAACACCTATTTTGGAGTGGTAATATTGCTCAAGCTATATGAAAAACATTCTTGAATATTCTTGGCTTAAGGATGACATCTTCCAATTTTAGGGGCAATTTGATGAATTGATGGATTAATTCAATGGGTGGTAAAATTAGAAGGATCCTATGTCATATTATTCTCGCTTTCATTTGTTGGCATTTGTGTGTGCTAGGAATAAATACAATTTCTAGGGGTTATCTATAAAGGAATCTTCTATTATAGATCTCATTTGTGGGGAGGTTAAGATGGCTTTTCGAATATTTCCATTTAATGGTCCTAAAACTATCTTTTGTTTTGATATTTTAGAAGCTTTTTATAGCATAGGTGCTTTTATTACTCATACTTGATGTAAGCCACTGGGGGGGGGGATTTTCTTTGCTTTTATCTTGATATATATGTTGTTTTTGTTAATGAAAAAAATGAGCGTTGTACTCTTTTTCGTATTTTTTCTCTCATCTCCATCTAGAATTAGTTCTCTATAACTCATTTTAAGGTAATATAAAAGACATCCATACTAGGTAAAGTTGTCCTCAAAATGCAAAGGAGTCCAATCCCTATAAAATTATTTCTCTTTTTAAATAGTCTAAACACAGGCTCTAAATAGGAACAAAACAAAACCCCACTATAACACGTATACTATAGTCGACAAAACCCTATATATGTTAGCATTCGTAAAACTCTCTCCTGAAAAATCTGAATGGAGGACAAAGTCTAGTACACCCCTTTTCTAATTCAGAATAGACAATGCAATGTAGACTGTAAGATTTAAGACATAGGGTTAGTTGCTAATAAAGTTAACATTGTCAACATTGTCAAACATATCATCGCCCTCAATAGTTTGTGAATTTTGGTTCGCAATAGGACTTTGCCGAACAAATATGTAATAATTTATGGCATGTATTAGACCTGTAGGTCGTGGATTGAGAAACCACTTAGTGGGTTGTACGTGGTAATGATGATTATGAATGATACCATTCATACAGTCCATAGAGTCATGCATGCCAGTGCTGAAGGTGTTCAATTTCCCATTCCCAAAGGAGGACGATATTTTCATTATTTTATCTATATTTTTGTCCAATTTGAAATAGTGTCATTTAGACAAATACCCTAATTTGATAATATGATTTATGGGAATTAATGATTTTAGGCCGAGTCACGGGACAACATGACATGATATTGCAAAAACAAATTGACACAAACATGACACGACCCACATAAAACATGACACATCATGATTTCATAAATTTGACACTATATTATACGTAAGTAGACAAGATAACCCGTGACACCCTGCCTATTAAAATAATGAGTGGCCATCCTAATACCAAAATAAAATGTTAGTCTCATACAGCTCATTCTAAGCATCACTGTAAAATGTTAATTAATTACTAACCACCTATTAGTTTAACAAGCAGTTTCAAATTTTAATCTTTAATTAAACTGCATAAGTAAAACCATTTAATCATAATTCAACAAGAATGAAAATAAATAAACAATCCACACCACATGAGGAAGTCAAAATGCATAATATGAAACTGGGAACCGAATATACTATTGGGTATCAAAATATAATCAAAATATCTGAATGAAATAAATGGCTTACATAACTGAGTCTAGAATAAAGGGGCAACATGCCCAAACAATAACTGAAATAGAGCCTAGTATAAGAAGCAATGAATGATGTGGCTACTCAGAACTCTACAAACCTCCACATCTACTCCAACTACGTACACCTAGAAAGAGTAATCATGCACGACATCCCTGTGGTTGGACACCTAAATATTTTTGGCACTGTTCTAAAAAACCCGCCTAGGCGCCGCCTAGGCACGCCTAGGCTTAAGGCTTGGGAGAAACGCCTCGCCTTACGCCTTTCACGCCTTATTCTTGGTAAAACCCTTAAGGTGCACTTTTTTCTAAAAACAACAATGCTTTAGTGAAACGATGTCGCCTTTTAAAGAATTTCTTTACAAACCGGACCATTATCTCATCCAAAATAATAAAATAGTATTTTAATTTGCATATATTCTGACATATTTTTATGATATATGCAATTTTTGTATTTTAATAGCCTTGTTATGGTTAAAAAATATTAAAATATATTAAGAAGGCCTAAACGCCTTTTCACGCCTTTTTACGTCTAGGCCCGCCTAGGCTTCTAAGGCTTAAGGCTTGGCCTCCACGCCTCAATCACGCCCCGCGTTTTTTAGAACCTTGATTTTTGGAAAATATTTTTTCATGGGTCCAAGCCCAAAATCTTTGAAAAACATTTTCAAGTAATGAAGATGTAGTAAATAAATATGCAGTAAAACATTCCATATTTAAGCCGGTGTTTCACTCCTATGAGATACCCCACAACTATAGTGCACACCTAACACATACATTTAAACTTGCCAAGTTACATTACCCTACCTAACTAGTCCTGTTGAGAATTTTATTCATACACGACTCTAACTCGAGTGTTGTATGTCTTTCATTTCTTAGCTATTTTTCTCATTAGCTTAAGTAATCATTTCATCATTTATCATGCTCATAACTTTGTCCTAGCTAGTTATAACATTAACACTTAAAGTATTAAGCCTCTATATAATTACAACACTATTATATATACTTAAAGTTATACGATAACAAACATACATATGTCATGTATAATCATCATCCCTCGAGTACTAACTCAATAGATGCCTTCTCCACAGTGCTATCATCCTCCAGGGCATACTCACTTCATCCCGGTTACCAACAGTCGGACTCTCACACCGACTCCATAAAATTATAAACATATTGAAGGGGGTCATAGTTCTTTGGGAATGAGTCCTAAATATACCCTAATCATCTCACTTCTAATAACCATCGCACAAGGTATAAACATGGCACTATCACCTGGGGTTGATTCTTAGCCTGCTATGTTTTTCTAGGGAAGATCACCTACATCATGCAACCTTCACCAATAGCACTAGAGGGATACATTTCACATTATTTATTACACATAGATATTATTCATATATATATATATATATATATATATATTGTCTGCATGCCCGTATATATATCACAATGCAAATTCGAATAAATCGTGCCTCTCACTCAAAGCACTAGCCTACTATCCCGAGCCTACAATCGATTCTTAAATTTATTTGAGTTCTCATATATTAATTAAATATAATATCATCATTCAACTAATATACTCGTACTTAATTGAATAACCCGTTCATTAAATTTTTACAATTTCCTCCCACTTGATTCGTTAATAAAATTACTCACCAATTATTTATCTCACATTTTCTAATCCAACTTTAACTACCCACTTATCCTTAAGTAATTTTAAATCTTTCTGAATCCCCCTAAAAATATCTCTTATTCTAACGGGTTTATAATTTTCATTTCAACCCTTCGAAAATCATCCCTTAACCAAAGAAAAATTCTTGGATCTACCCAAAAACTGAACAGATTTGGTAAGATTGCGAACCAGCTCGACTGGACCTGCGAACTGTTTCGCTACCCCTATTCAGCGAATGACCTTTGCCAATTTTGACCAAAACCCATTTAATACGATACCAAACATCTATTAAAATATATATAACCTAAGGTAATGGATCCTAGGTGGTTCTAGAAGGAAGCAATCGTGCAAATATCAACGATTATTCTAATGTCATCATTTAAATTAATGAATTGGATTTTTAAAAAAGAACATTCTATCTAAACCCTAAATTTGGTTTCCAAATCCATAATTAAACATATTCAACCTCCAACTTTCTAACATGATTCTGATTTTAGCAATATTAATGGTTACTATATCATCAATTAATCATCTAACCTACACATGATATCAATTTCACCAAAAAAAACCATTTCATGTAATGACCCTTCCCAAAAATGGTTTTATTATACACCTACCATGATATGAACATGCATCACGTCAATTTCATTTAAAGCAAGATAACTATTTTCTTTGGAATGATTGTAAGGTCTGATCTCTTTTTTGTGTGATGATTTGATGCTTGAATCCCCTGAAATAATTAAATTATAAATTATAAAAATATCGGGTGTTACATGCTTCCTCCTTTATAAAGGAATTTTATCCTCAAAATTTGGACATACCTACACCAAAAAGCACGAGATACTGCTCTTGCATATCATCCTCTCGCTCCCACATTGACTCATCTGCATTATGGTGTCCCCACTGAACTCGAACCAAGGGCACCACCTTAGACCGAAGCTTACACTCACTACGTTTAAGAATAGCATTTGATCTCTCCTCATATGAGATATCTAGTTGAAAATCTATCTCCTCCAATTGAATGTGCCAATAGGCCCTCTCACTCCAGCGATGACACGTGAAACACATCTTAGATCCACTGTAGATGCTTTGGCAAACCCAGCCTATAAGAGATTGCTTAAACTCTTACAATGATTAGGAAGGACTGAGCATACCTCGACGCTAGCTTCTTCGTCTTCGTAAATCTCATCACTCCTTTTATAGGAGACACCCTCACAAAGACCTAATCCTCTCTCTCTCTCTCTCTCTCTCTCTCTATATATATATATATATATATATATATACACCAAAAATCAGAAATGGTCACGGCCCAAAGTTGGCTGGTCACAGACCAAAGCCGTGACTACATGCAAAATGAGCGTGACCAATTCCAAGACCTAGTGTGGTCATGGTTCGACTTGTATGTGGTCATGGTTTTCAACCGTGACTCGCATGGGTAATAGTTGACAACCGTGACCATCATGGCACCCAGTTTCCCACTAAGTGTGGTCATGGATGGGCTGATGGCCGTGACTAGGGACCCAAATACACACCACTATGGTCACGGATTAGGACTGTGACCATGTTGAGGATTGAATCACAGCTTTTGACCGTGACCATTGTCTTGTTTCCACGATTACGTGTTAAAAATAATGGGGTCACGTCATGGGGTCACAGCCTAAGCCATTACTATGGTATTTATACTAAAAAAACCAAAAACATATTTTCATTTCCCTCTAAAACTTCTAAACACTTATTTCTCTCCCTTTATCCGGAAATTTCCCTCCCTCTTTTCGACGATTTCATTTCCCTCGAGCTCAAGCTCTCACATTCTCTCAATCTCAGAGGTAACCCAAACCCTAGTTATTTCAATGTGTACGTGTAATTCTGTGCGTAGTTCTCTGTGTGCGTGTATACGTGTGTGTATTTTTATATGTATACGTGTGTATATTTCTCTCTATGTGTGTGTATACGTGTGTATATAATCTCAAACCCTTATTAATTATTTCATTATGTGTGTGTATTTCCAAACTCTTGTTATTTATTTCATTATGTGTGTATTTTTATGTGTGTATTTATATGTGTGTGTGTATGTATGTATACATGTGTGTGTGTGTATACGTGTGTGTATTGTGTACGTAGGTGTGTATAAATTATCATTGTGTATTGTGCCTGTATTCTAGAAAAAAATACATATATATGATTAATGTTGGCTTATGTTTCAAACTAGGGAAAATTTTAATTTAATGGATATTGTTGGTTTAATTTTCAAACTAGGGAAAATTTTAATTTTATGGATATTGTTGGCTTAAGTTTGGTGCTGATATATAAAAAAACCTCTCAATTAAAAAAATACCGAACCATTAAAAAATACCAAACCATTAAAAAAATACCAAACATAAGGGTTAATTTTAGGGATTGTTGGCTTAAATGACAAAAGTAGGCATTCAAAACATAATAAATTAACGGTTGATGATTCATTAGAGCCATTATTTATAGGAATCATATCCAAGCCCTCGTACACAATAACTAGTTAATGATTCATTAGAGCAATTATTTATATGAATCATATTCACGCCCTCGTTCATTATTCTAAGGAAAAATGAGTCACGGTGATAATCGATGGCAACAAGAGTATGAAAGGTTGCAATTGGTCCGCACTCGTACCTCTTTCATAAATGATCCTCATAAAGTGGGTACTCCGGTTTATTGGTATGGGAATACGAAGATCAAACGATTTCACTACCTTGTAAACTGAGGAGTTCATTTCCAGCAAGAGTACTTGTTCGATCATATTTTGTTTTCCTTGCCACAATGTTGGGATGAAGCTGTACAATATAAATATCGCATACATAATCCTGATAGAGCACTGACCTTGCTTACGGTGTTAGAGAAGGTTGAAAAAAAATTCACCCGTTATGGATAGAATTACGTACAAAGAGCATTGACGAAGATTGTGATGTCTCATGACACATGCACGTCAAACTCGATCTTGCCAATAGGCTAAAGACTGTGAGATTTCGAGTTCATGTCGTTGACATCTATGCATCCATTATAGATACGCTTCCTCCTAATTGGCCACGTGCAAAAATATGTAGGTTTTTACACACAAATCCGTAATGAATGGAGATCAAACACATTGAACTTTTGTTAAAGTCTTACCATGAACAAGTAGATTATAATATATGGTGAAAAAATTTATTTTGTTATTATATTTTCATATTGAACTTTGAAATTATTCATCTATTATCATATATGCACATTTAACTTTTATTATTTTTGTAGATAATATCGAGCGGTAATGGAACCAACGCTCAAATCAATAACAACCAACAACCATAAGGAGAATTCTCATCACTAATTGGTTAGCAATACTCAACTCCACCAAGTGTTCACTCCCCTACTCCACAAAATGTTCACTCCCCTACTCTGAGTTGCAGTAGGCAAGTTACTCCTCCCACTAATCCAACAGACACGCCCAACGCTCCTGAAACTGTCGGGTCAGTTGAGAAGAATCCCATTGGGTTATCTCTTTTGGGAAATAACCCCATAGGGGATAAGAATCATGTTCAATAGTTTAAAGCCTAGTGTTTGTCCTTGGAAAAAATGAATGTGGGAATGGGAGGAGATGACAATTGGAACCTTGTAGATAAAGCTATTAAATATTACATCTACGAGCAACTCAGCAAATGATTTTCATTTTCCTCCAACTCAAAAAATAAGGTTCTTTCTCGCGTTGCTGAACAACTCCGAACATATCGAAAATATCTTAGGCATAAGCATTTCCCTAAGGGAGCATCAAGCTCCAAAATTTGGAACTCAAAGACAAAGTCCCTTCGACCGTTGAGATGCCAGACTCTCAATGGAATGATTTTCTAGAGAATGAGGTGAAGGAATCCAAAATGATGCAAAGGGAGAAAAACAAGCAGAATAGGGCCAAAAAAATTGATGTCAATCGGCTTGGCTCAAAATCTTATGAATATTTGAAGAACGAGTGGACGACCGTTACTAAAGGTACCTCGGATGAAGGAAAGGCACTGAATAGAGCCAACTTGTATGTGCATGCTAGACGGGACAAATATAATAAATTCCCTCCTTATTTGGCCAAGACTCTAGAATCAATAGAGTCTATCTGTAGTTAGTCAGATTCAATCGCGATAGAGGATATTGACAATAATGCCATTGCACAAACCTTTGGGATGGCCCACAGGGGGGGATGAGAGGTTTGGGGTGGCATATGTCAAAAACAAGATTCAAAGACACCGCACCTCTCGTGGATGAGTTTTTTCTGTTAATAAGCATTTTGCGTCCAGCAATGAACTTCAATCTAGGACTGAAGGGGAACTAGTGGGGATTCAAAATAAATTGGGAGGTGTGAATGATAAAATTGCAAAGATTGTGTCACTTTTAACAGGTTGTATGCGCCTGCATCCCCCAATACATCCCGATTTCCCTCTACAGATGCCAGGGATTCCTCAAAATTTTCCTCGTTCTCTATTACCCCCACACATTCTGATTCCTCCTTCAACATTCCCTTTCACAGTGCCTCAGCATGGCACAGGTCTTGGATCATCTTCAATAACCCACGGTGACTATGGCGAGAAATACTATATATAGGACCTGAGCGATAAATTTGCCGCTGGGATATGCACGCTCGTGTCCACTATTGTAGGAACTTTAGTACATAATCGACCTTTTCAGGAGGGTGAGTGTCAGATCTTGGTTGATACAGTATATGAGGGTTATGAAACTGTTCCAATGCACATCAACAGTGGAGAAGGGATTTTTTTGAAAAATTATGTAGAGTCTGTTACCACTTGGCTAGTTTATCACTTGATGAGGATGTAGTAACATTTTTCTTATGTTGTAATAATATTAGTAGACAAATTTATTCAATTTAAGTTTAAGTGGTTTTGTAGTATCGTTGAATGGTGTGTTCTTGTATTTAAGTTATTGCATAGTTTGATTGATTAGTGCGTTGTTGACTATATTGGTGCTTTGCTTTGATACTATATTAGTGCTTTACTATGCAACATGATATTTATTTTATCATGTTAACACCTGACTACAAATTGAAGATTATTAAATGGATTTTCCACAATACAAAGAATGGATGGGGGGGACTGACCGAATAGGTAATAGTTATGTTAAAGGCGTTGAAGAATTTATTATATACGCTTTTAAGAACCTTAAAAGTGAGAAGATTCCGTGTCCCTTCACCTATTGTACAAATGGAAAATAGAAATCTGTAGAAGATGTTGAGTTACATTTAATAATGTTGGGAATTTTTCAAGATTATAACTAGTGGACATACCATGGTGAAAAATATGTACCTTATGTTCTAGACGAATTATCGGTAACCGACCACATAAAAAAACACCAACGAGAGGAAGTGGTAAATTATTTTCCAACACATCGTCCATTGAGCAACCTAATTGACGATGCTTATAGAGTCCACCATGACCAAAACCACCAACCTATGGAGACTAACAATGCGCTCAATGAACAATTTGATAGTGAACTACCAGGAGACCAAGAATATATACGGTTGAAAGCCGATGCGGCTAGACCGTTATATAAAGATTGCAACGAAGATCATTCGGTCTTATATGCAATGATTGGTTTGCATAACTTGAAGAGTCAATTTATCTTAGCTAAGAACAGCGTAACTGGAATTCTTAAGTGGATTAAAGACATTCTCCCAAAAGAGAACACATTACTAGATAATTATCCAATCATGAAGAAGATCTTGAAGGGTTTGGAATTGAAATACAAATCTATTCATGCATGAAAGTATGATAGCATATTGTATCATAATGAACATAGAGAGAAGGATGAATGTCCAGTATGCAGTGAGCCAAGATATGTCTTTTATGAGAAGGTCAATGACAAACCTGCAAAATATCAAAAGGGATCGCAAGTCCCACAAAAGGTTTTGAAGTATTTTTCACTTGGGCTACGGTTAAAAAGATTTTTTAATATACTGTGGATAGTGAAGGCCATGACATGGTACACTCGATGCGAGGTAGGTGGGAATATAATGTGTCATCCAATTGATTCACTCGTCTATCAAATTTCAAATGCACTGATATGCCCCAAGTGTGACCTCGGCTCTGAGACACCAACCTCGGCTGAGGTTGTGGCCGACGCTGGAAAAGCCTTAGGTCCGTGAAATCAACCCTCGGTATAGCAAGGTCGGCCCAGGCCGACACTACCACCAACCTCATCAAACGGACACTGCATATATCATACGGGTCAGCGGCACTTCAGTTCAACTGCGTATGATAACCTCGGCCAGGGGATGGCCGAGGTCGTAGGAAGCCATACGTCTACCAAGGTCAGTCTGATCAAGATATCAGTCGATGTTCCAGGCAGGATCCAGCTCAACCTCGGCTTTAGTCGACCTCAATCTTGTCTTGGCTTAACTTAAGTCGAGACCTTCATGTCCCATCTCGGTGTGCCCGAGCCACTAGTCTTTATTAACCTCGGCTTATCCCAAGACGAGGTCATGACCAAGCACGACAGCCGAGCACCTATTGACATTTGGATAAGGACACGTGGACACAAGTCAGTTGTAACAAATCATTCCCCACACGTGGGGAGAATATTTCATCATCATTCTCTACATGTGACAGTGACAGATTTCTTCTTCATAATGGCTAGATCACATACACACATGCCCATTGCATGCATGGGGGTACATTACACCCCCCAGGTACTATATATAGAGGTCATCCTCTACCTTGCAAAGGATCTCCGAAACTAGCAACCCTAGCTGAAAATCTATTCAAATACACAGTAGAGAGAGAAAGCTTGAGAGATTGTATCTATGGTCATTAGTGTCCTCACATATTGATACTCATCATACACTTGCACAGTGGATGTAGGCCAGATTGGCTAAACCACTTATATTCCGATGTGAATCCTCTTAACCTCACCTCCTTCTACCGTATGCCTTTATGCTACCATTGTTAACATTGAATAGAGCTTACAAACACCTTGAAGGGTGGTGCTATTTTTAGCATCATCATTTAGGCGCCGTCTGTGGGAACGAGAAGCTGTCTCTTCCTCTTCTTCAGCTTAACCTCACCGAAGACTCTGGTGGTGAACCAGGCACCACCCCTTGCGTGGAGCTATTTGACCATTGAAAGAGGTCCTTTAAGGTATTAAGCTCACCTGATACTTAAGCTCTTTACTAAGCAACACATGGCACCAGAGTTGCCACTGCCTCTTCCGCTGCCTGGTGGTGGGGGGCCTAGTTCCAGTCAGGCACCGCCCCAGTCCAAAATGGCAAAGGTAGCTGCATCCTTGAGGTCTTTGGCAGCAACACAACAAGATATGAAGGAATAATTTGCACAGCTCAGTCAAACTATAACGAGGCCACCTGGAGTCTCACCAGATATGATCACTCCGGCGGCTATCCAGCCTCATCCTGGCGCCAGGGGACCACCCCAGGCACCAATGAAGGACCAGCCTGCACCCCAGTGAAGAAGGGACGTTGCTGACCGTAGGCGCTTATGCCTTGGGAGGCAAGGCAACCCTTTCTCGGAGGACAGGTATGACAATCTAGAGGCGGAAGAGGCCCCAAAAGATTGTTGGGAGATATATAAGGTTTCGAACAATACGGTTCGTCCTCTTTAGAAAAGTCGAGGATGTGCTGGCCGAAGAGCTGAAGAGGCCCAACAGCGAGGATCAGCTTTTGATCGATTAAGTAGAGCGTCAGCCTTTGAGAGGTTGGGCCCAATGAACGACCTAAGATGGAGGTTATCCAGGTCAAGAAGTGCTGCCGGTTCACATGGAGGGGCCAGACAAGGTCTGCTTGACCAAGGTCGACCCCGTGAAAGAAGGGGCAGAGACCAGGAAAAGGTCAACAGCCGACGTTGTGCTGCGGTAGGAGAACCCTCAGTACATCCCTTAGAATTGGCTGGGGATAACCTCGGCCAGTCCGATGGTAGAAGACCGTGGAATGACTTTATCCAGCGCCTTGAGGAGAAGATAGGAGACCTCATCAAAAGTAGGGACCCATTACAAAGGGTTTACTCAGAGGGCTCTCCATTTGTGGCTAGGATAGTGAGCTTCCCGACCCCCGCTAAGTTCAAACCTCCCGTAGTGTCTCCCAAGTATGATGGCAGCACCAACCCAATACATCACATCGAAATATCAATCGATAATAGACATCTACTCAATACCTGATGAGATGAAGTGTAGGGCCTTCTTTGGGACCTTGACAGGAGCAACACACAACTGGTTTACTTCTCTTCCAAAGAACTCAATTGAGAACTTCAAAGGCTTGGATGAACGATTCATCCACAACTTCTGCTTTGGGGTGAGACCTCAAAAGAAGACCACTCACCTGCTCTATATCAAGCAGGCCAATGATGAGAGCCTAAGAGACTACATCGCCAGGTTCAATAAAGAGAAGCTGGAGGTCGAAGATTATGAAGAAAATATAGCCATGACCTCCCTCATAGGAGGTCTTCAGAAAGGGAAGCTGTTGTGGAAACTCACGAAAGATCCTCCTAGGTATATGGCAGAGCTATTGGCAGTTGCGGGAAAGGTTATGAATGCCGAAGAGGCAATGGCCGCCAAGTATGAGGATGAGAACTGCGGTAATGGCGAGAAGTCCCAAAAAAAGAAAGATGGAAAGAAGAGGTCAGCCGATGATAAGTTCTCTCACTATACTCCTCTCAATGTGAGCTATGAGCATATCCTTAACGAGATCAAGAATGACAGGACTCTGAGATGGCTAAAAAAATTAAAGGCTCCGCCACATAAGAGGAACAAAAACTTGTGGTGTGAGTTCCACCAGGACCATGGACATGTCACAGACAGATGCTTCGCCTTGAAGGATGAGATTGAAAAAATGTTAAAATCCAGAAAATTGAGGAAGTATGTTGATGGTAAGACACCTAAAGGGGGAAGAGATGACCCTAGAAAAAGGCAAAACGATAGATGTCGTGACCATGCCCCAGCTATAAGAGACAATGATTCAGAAGGTGAAGATGAAGACGATCCAAATCTCCCGCCAAAAGATGACTTCATTAAAAAAACAGAAATGAAGATGACTTAAAGTGTCAATTTTGGGCCAATTGTGTGCCTATCATTTTTGTGCTTTTGTATCATTTACAAAAATTTACACGCCTACTTCTTTCATATAAATAGAGATTTATATCATATAAATTGACAATTTTTTCCAAGATATTTGTGTGTGCGAAGTCAATGACGATTTCGTTAAATAATATATACCGAATTTAATGAGGGGTGTACCCTTTTGCATATTTTATCTTGCATCTGCATTTATAATTAATTCTAAGGTAATATAAAAGGCATCTATACAAGGTAAAGTTGTCATCAAACTACAAAGGAGTCGAATCCCTTCAAAATTAATTCTCTTTTTGAATAGTCTAGAAGGAGGCTCAAATAGTACCAAAACAAAAACCCTATTGTACGAGTATACTATCGCCGATTAAACCCTATAAATTTTAGCATCTATAAAATTATCTCCCGAAAATCCAAATTGAGGAAAAATTCTAGTGCACCCCTTTTCAATTCATAACAGACAGTGCAATGCAAATTGCCATATTTGAGACATAGGGTTAATTGTTTATAACATTGGCATTGTAAACCTTATCAAACATATCATGACCCTTAACATGTTGTGAACTTTGGTTCACAATAGGACTTTAGCGAACAAATTTGCAATCATTTATGGCATGTATTCAACCTACAAGTCGTGGATTAAGTATCCACTTGGAAGTCCATATGTGGTGATGATTATTATGAATGATACCATTCATACAATCCATAAAGTCATGCATGCTAGGGCTGAAGGTGTTCAATTTCCCATTCTAGAAGAAGAGGGTGATTCTCATTCTTTTATCTATATTTTTGTTCAATTTAAAATAGTGCCATTTAAACAAAAAACCCAATTTGAATATATGATATTTGGAAAATCGTGATTTTAGACTGGGTTATGGATCGACATGACATGCCAAAACAAATTTTTTTGAACACGAACACGACTTGGCACAAGGTTTTTTTAATTAACATAATCACGATCAACATAAAACATGATACATCATGATTTTATAAATTTAACACTAAATTAAATATAATTAGACCGGATAACACGAATAAAAACACAATTAATTCTACAAGATATATTAACCCTACTAACATGACTCATAATTTTGAAACGAACATGACATGACTTCGTGTAAAAAAAACGACTTGAACACAACTTAGCGTGTCAATTTTGGGTCAATTGTGTGATGTATAATTTTGTGTTTTCATACCATTTACAAAATTTCCACCCCTACTTCTTTCATATAAATCGACATTTACTTCATGTAAATTGGATTTTTTTTTTGATATTCTTGTGTGCCAAAGCAATGACATTATAGTTAAATAATATATATTATATTTAAGGAGTGGTTTACTCTTTTTCCATATTTTTATCTCTCATCTTCACCTATAATTACTCCTCTATAAATAATTCTACGAGTATATAAAAGTCATATATACTTTGTAAGGTTGTCCTCAAACTGCAAAGGAATTGAATCCATTTATAATTAATTTTCTTTTTGAATAGTCTAAACACAGGCTCAAAGAAGGATAAAACCACAAACCCCACTATAATGAGTATACTATCTCCAGCAAAACCCTATAAATATTTGTATCGGTAAAACTCTCTCCCAAACAATCCAAATGGAGGACGAATTCTAGTGCGCCCTTTTTCAAATTCTGAACAGACAGCGCAATGCAAATTTCTATCTTTGTGACAAAAGGATAATTTCCAATAACATTAACATTGTCAAAATTATCAAACGAACTTTGGTTAACAATAGGACTTTGGAGGACAAATTTGCAATCATTTATGGCATGTGTTAAACCTTAAAGTCATGGATTGAGTATCCACTTGGAGGGATGTATGCGATGACGATGATTATGAATTATACCATTCATACAATCCATAGAAGCCAAGCATGCAAGTGGTGAAGGTGTTCAATTTCCCATTCCTGAAGGAGCAGGTGATTCTCATTCTTTTATCTATATTTTTGTCCAATTAAAAATAGTGTCATTTAGACAAAAATTATACTTTGATAACAAAATATTTGGGAATTCATGATTTTAGACTAGATCATGGGCCGACATGACATGCCACAACAAAAAAAATACATGAACACGATAAGTTTTTTTTATCAAACATAAAACACGACACGTCATGATTTCGTAAATTTGATAATATATTGAACATCAATAGAGAGGATAACCAGAACAAAAACATGATTAATGCTATAAGATATATTATGACTGCTAACACGACTTATAATTTTGATACGAAGACGACACGAATTCATTAAAAAAACATGAACACGACTCAGTGTGCCAATTTTGGTTCATTTGTGTGCCATATCATTTTGTCTTTTTGTATTATGTCATATCAATCGACATTTGTTTCTTATAAATTGACAAATTTTTTAATGACATTCGTGTGTGCCAAGGTAATGCAAATTTAGTTAAATAATATATATTGAATTTAACGAGGGGTGTACTTTTTTCCATATTTTATCTCTAATGTGCATCTGTAATTAATTCTAAGGTAATATAAAAGGCACCTATACCAGGTAAAGTTTTCCTCAAACTGCGAAGGAGTAGAATCCTTTAAAATTAATTCTCCTTTTGAATAGTCTAAACATAGTCTCAAAATAGGACCAAAACAAAAACCCCACTATAACGAGTATACTATCGCCAATAAAACCCTATAAATATTAGCATCCATAAAACTCTCTCTTAAAAAATATAAATGGAGGACTAATTCCAGTGTACCCCTTTTCTAATTCAGAACTTTGAGACAAAGGGTTAATTGTTGATAATGTTGACATTGGTAACATTATGAGACATATCATCACCTTCAATAGTTTGTGAACCTCGGTTCGCAATTAGACCTTGGCGGACAGATCTATAATAATTTATTTCTTGTATTGAACCTTCAAGTCGTTGATTGAGTAACCACATAGAGGGTCGTATGTGGTGATGATGACTATGAATAATACTATTCATGCATGCCAACACCAAAGGTGTTTAGTTTCCCATTCTAGAAGGAGGTGATTTTCATTCTGTTATCAATATTTTTGTCCAATTTAAAATAGTGTCATTTACACAAAACCTCCAATTTGATACTACGATACATGGGAATTCGTTATTTTAGGCTGGGTCACGAGCCGACATGACATGCAACAACAACAAAAAAATTTAAGTGAACACGACCAGACATGACAAGGTTTTTTATCTAACATAAACACGACCCACATAAAACATAACAAGACATGATTTCATAAATTTGACAGTATATTAAACATAAATAGAGAGGATAACCCTAACAAAAACACGATTAACGTGACAACATATGTTGACACTACTAACACAACTCATAATTTCTACACGAACACGACACGGCTTCCTAAAAAATGACATGAAAACAACTTAGTGTGTCAGATTTAGGCCAATTATGTGCTGTATAGTTTTGTGTTTTCGTATTACATATACAATTTTCACCACTACCTTTTCATATAAATCAAGATTTATTTCATGTAAATTATTGCATGATATTCACGTATGCCAAGGCAACAATAATTTAGTTAAACAATATATATTGAATTTAATGAGGGGTGTACTTTATTCAATATTTTATCTCTCATCTGCATCTATGATTAATTCTAAGGTAATAAAAAAGTCATTTAAACCAGGTAAAGTTGTCCTCAAACTGCAAAGGGGGTCGAATCCCTTTAAAATTAATTCTTTTTTTGAATAGTCTAAACGTAGGATGAAAATAGGACCAAAACATAAACCCCACTATAACGAGTATATTTTCGATGATAAAACCCTCTAAATGTTAGCATCTTTAAAACTCTCTCTCAAAAAATACAAATGGATGATGAATTCCAATTTGTCCCTTTTCTAATTCAGAACAGATAGTGCAATGCAGATTGACAGATTTGAGACATAGGGTTAATTCCTAATTGCATTGACATTGTCAACATTATCAAACATATCATCACCCTCAACAGGTTGATGAGGGATTGGATCAGCAAGTTGTGGATTGAGTATCCACTTGGAGGTCCATATGTGGTTATGATTATTTCGAATGATACCATTCATAAAATTTATAGAGTCATGCATGCCAACGCCGAAAGTGTTCAATTTCACATTCTAGGGGAAGCATGAGTTCTCATTTTTTGATCTATAATTTTGTCCAATTTTAAATAGTTCCATTTAGACAAAAACCCCAATTTGATTTTACGATATTTGGAAATTTGCAATTTTAGACTGGGTCACGGGCCGACATGACATGCGATAACAAAAAAATTGAACGCGAGCACGACATGTGATGACAATGTTTTTTATCTAACATAAACATGACCCACATAAAACATGACACAACGTGATTGCATAAATTTAACATAAATAGATAGGATAACCCGAATAAAAACATGATTATTGCAATGAGACTTATTAACGCTATTAACATGACTCATAATAACACAAATACAATACGATTTCATGTAAAACAAGCCAACATGAACACGACCTAGCTTGTCAATTTTTGGTCAATTGTGTGTCGTATAATTTTGTACGTTCATATTATATAAAAAAATTCCATCCCGACTTATCTCATGTAAATTTACATTTGTATGATGTAAACTGTCAAACGTTTTCATGATATTCGTGTGTGCCAAGGCAATAACAATTTAGTTAAGTAATATTTATATCGTATTTAATGAGGGGTGTATTCTTTTCCATATTTGATCTATCATCAGCGTCTAGAGTTAATTCTCTATAATTAATTCAAAGGTAATATAAATGGCATCTATACCTGGTAAAGTTATCCTTAAACTGCAAATCAGTTGAGCCCCTTTATACTTAATTCCCTTCTTGAATAGTCTAAACACATGCTCAAAATAGGACCATAATAAAGACTCCTATATAATGAGTATATTATTGTCGATAGAAGCCTATAAATGTTTTCATTAGTAAATCTCTCTCTCGAAAAATCCAAATAAAGGAGGAATTCCAGTGCCACCCTTTTCTAATTCAGAACATATGTTGCAATGAAGATTGACAACCTTCAGACATGGGGTTAATTTCTAATAATATTGACTTTGTCAACGTTATCAAAATATCATCACCCTCAACAGGTTGCGAACCTTGGTTTGCAATAGGATTTTGGAAGACAAATTTGCAATCATTTGTGGCATGTATTGGACTTCCATGTCGTGGATTGAGTATCCACTTAGATGGACGTATGTGGTGAAGAAGATTATGAATGATACCATTCATGCAATCTAGAGAGTCATGCATGCCAATGCCGACGTGTTCAATTTCCCATTATAGAGGAAGAAAGACGTTCTCATTCTTTTATCTATATTTTTGTTCAAATTCAAATAGTACCATTTAGAAAAAAAACAATTTAATTATATGATATTTGGAAATTCACGATTTTAGACCGGGTAACGGGCCTAGATGAAATAACACGACAAATATTTTTAAGGTGAACATGACATGACACGATAATGCTTTTATCTAACCAAAACACGTCCCACATAAAACATAACATAACATGGTTTAATAAATTTATCACTACATTAAACATTAACAAATAGGATATCCCAAATAAAAACACAATTAATGAGACAATACTTATTAACACTAGAAATACGACTTATAATGACAGGAACAGGACATGACTTTGTTACAAAAAACAGACATGAACATGATTTAGCGTCTCAATTTTAGGTAAATTGTGTGTTGAATAATTTTGTGCTTTTGTAGAATTTAAAAAATTTCCACCTCAACTACTTTCATATAAATCGACGTTTATTTTATGTAAATTAACAAAAAAATTCCTAATATTCGTACGTGCCAAGGCAATGACAAATTAGTTAAATAATAATTATATCTTATTTAATGAGGAGTGTACTATTTTCCATATTTTATGTCTCATAATTCTCTATAGTTAAGTATAAGGTAATATAAAAGGCATCTATACCCGATAAAGTTGTCCACAAACTGCAAAGGAGTCGAATACCTTTATAATTGATTATCTTTTTCAATAGTCTAAACACAGGCTCAGAATAGGACCATAACAAAGACACATATATAATGAGTATATTATTGCCGATAGAAGCCTACAAATGTTTTCATTAGTAAAACTCTCTCTCAAAAAATCCAAATGTGCGTCCCTTTTTTAATTAGAACATATATTTCCAGCCTTGAGACATAGGGTTAATTTCTAATAATGTTGACATTGTCAATGTTATCAAACATATCATCACCCTCAACAAATTGCAAACTTTGGTTTGCAATAGGACTTTGGTAGATAAATTTGCAATCATTTATGGCATGTATTTGACTTGCAAGTCGTGGATTGAGTATCCACTTGGAGGGTCGTATGTGGTGAAGATGATTTTGAATGATACCAATTAGGAAATCCATAGAGTCATGCATGCCAATGACAAAGGTGTTCAATTTCCCATTCTAGAGGAAGAAAAAGGTTCTCATTCTTTCATCTATATTTTTGTCCAATTTCATATAGTGCCATTTAGAAAAATAACCAATTTAATTATATAATATTTGGAAATTCATAATTTTAGATTGGGTAACGGGCCAACATGAAATGAAACGACAAAGGTGTTTTAAAGGAGAACATGACATGACACGATAATATTTTTATCTAACCTAAACACAACCCACATAAAACATGATTGAACCCGGTTTCATAAATTTATCACTAAATTAAACATTAATAAATAGGATGTCCCACATAAAAACACAATCAACGAGACAATACTTATTAACACTAGAAATATGACCGATAATGATATGAACACGACACGACTTCGTAAAAAAAACATGAACATGGATTAGCTTGTCAATTTTGGGTAAATCTTGTGCTCTATAATTTTGTGCTTTTGTATCATTTAAAAAATTCCCACCCCAACTACTTTCACATAAATCCACATTTATTTCAGGTAAATTGACAATTTTTTACAAGAAATTCGTGTGTGCTAAGGCAATGACAGTTTAGTTAATTAATATTTATATCTTATTTAGTGATGGGTGTACTATTTTTCATATATTATCTCTAATAATTCTCTATAGTTAAGTCTAAGGTAATATAAAAGGCATTTATACCCGATAAAGTTTTCCACAAACTGCAAAGGAGTCGACTAACTTTATAATTAATTATCTCTTTCAAAAGTCCAAACACAGGCTGAAAAAAGGACCATAACAAAGAACCATATATAATGAGTATATTATTGCAGATAAAAGCCTATGAATTTTTTCATTAGTAAAACTCTCTCACGAAAAATGCAAATAAAGGAGCAATTCTTGTACGCCTTTTTCTAATTTCGAACATATATTGCAATGCAGATTACCAACCCTGATACATAGGGTTAATTGCTAATAATGTTGACAATGTCAACGTTATCAAACATATCATCACCCTCAATAGGTTGCTAACTTTGGTTTGCAATCGGACTTTGGCAGACAAATTTGAAGTCATTTATGGCATCTACTGGATTGCAAGTTATGGATTGAGTATCCACTTGGAGGGCTGTATGTGGTGAAGATGATTATGAATGATACCATTCATGCAATCCACAGAGTCATCCATGCCAATGCCAAAGGTGTTAAATTTCCCATTCTAGAGGGAAAAAGTGGTTCTAATTCTTTTACCTATATTTTTGTCCAATTTCAAATAGTGCCATTTAGAAAAAAAAATAAGTTGATTATATGATATTTGGAAATCCACGATTTTAGACTGGGTAACGGGTCTAGTTGAATTAACACAACAAATGTTTTTTAAAGGTGAACACGACATGACACAATAATGTTTTTATCTAACCTAAACACGACCCACATAAAACATGACATAATATGATTTCATAATTTATCACTAAATAAAACATTAATAAATAGGATATCCCAAAGAAAAACAGAATTAACGAGACAGTACTTATTAACACAAAAAATACGACTCATAATGACATGAACACAACACAACTTCGTTAAGAAAACAAACATGAACATGACTTAGCATGTCAATTTTGAGTCAATTTTGTGTTGTACAATTTTGTGCTTTTGTACCATTTAAAAAATTTCCACCCCAAATTCTTTCATATAAATCCACATTTATTTCATGTAAATTGACAATTTTTTGCAAATTATTCGTCTCTGCCAAGGCAGTGAAAATTTAGTTAAATAATATTTATATCTTATTTAATAAGGGGTGTACTATTTTCAATTTTTTATCTCTCATAATTCTCTATAGTTAATTCCAAGGTAATATAAAAGGCATCTATACCCAGTTAAGTTGTCCACAAACTGCAAAGGAGTCGAATAGCTTTCTAATTAATTATCTTTTTTAATAGTCTAAACACAGGCTCAAAATAGGACCATAACAAATACTCCTATATAATGAGTATATTATTTCCGATAGAAGCCTATAAATGTTTTCATTAGTAAAACTCTCTCTTGAAAAATACAAATGAAGGAGGAATTCCAATGCGCCGCTTTTCTAATTCAAAACAGATGTTGCAATACAGATTGCCAACCTTAAGAAATAGGGTTAATTTCTAATTATCAACGATATCAAACTTATCAACACCATCAACAGATCGTGAACTTTGGTTTGCAATAGGACTTTGGCAGACAAATTTGCAATCATTTATGGCATGTATTGTACTTGTAAGTCGTGGATTGAGTATCCACTTGGAGATGATTATGAATGATACCATTAATACAATCTATTAAATCATGCATGGCAACGTCAAAGGTGTTCAATTTCCCATTTTAGAGGAAGAAAGAAGTTCTCATTCTTTTATCTATATTTTTGTCCAATTTCAAATAGTGCCATTTAGGAAAAAAAACAAATTGATTATATGATATTTGGAAATTGATGATTTTAGACTGGGTAACGGGCATAGAAGAAATGGCATGACAAATATTTTTTAAAGGCGAACACAACATGACACAATAATGTTTTTGTCTAACCTAAACACGACCCACATAAAACATGACATAACATGATTTCATAAATTTATCACTAAATTTAACATTAATAAATAGGATATGCCAAATAAAAACGAAATTAACAAGACAATACTTACTAACACTAGAAATACGACTTATAATGACATGAACATGACACGACTTCATTAAAAAACCATACATGAACATGACTTAGTGCTTCAACTTTTGGTCAACTATGTCCTTCATAATTTTGTGTTTTATATCATTTAAAAACATTCCACCCCAACTTCTTTCATATAAATCCACATTTATTTCATAGAAATTGACAATTGTTTGCATGATATTCGTGTGTGCCACGACAATGAAAATTTAGTTTAATAATATTCATATCTTA
This sequence comes from Sambucus nigra, assembly GCA_949130495.1. Classification (NCBI taxonomy): domain Eukaryota; kingdom Viridiplantae; phylum Streptophyta; class Magnoliopsida; order Dipsacales; family Adoxaceae; genus Sambucus; species Sambucus nigra. Next base: position 106,966,688 of record OX422221.1, read on the forward strand.
TTTAATGAGGGGTGTACTATTTTTCATATTTTATCTCTCATAATTCTCTGTCGTTAATTCTCAGGTAATATAAAAGGCATCTATACTCGGTAAAGTTGTCCACAAACTACAATGGAGTTGAATACCTTTATAATTAATTATCTTTTTCAATAGTCTAAACACACGCTCCAAATAGCGCCATAACAAAGACTCTTATAGAATGAGTATAGTATTGCCGATAAAAGCCTATCAATGTTTTCAGTAGTGAAACTCTCTCTCGGAAAATCCAAATGAAGAAGGAATTCTTGTGCGCCTTTTTTTTTTAAATTCAAAACAGTTGTTGTAATGCCGATTGCCAACCTTGAGACATAGGATTAATTGCTAATAATGTTGACTTTGTCAACGTTATCAAACATATCATCACCCTCAATAAGTTGCGAACTTTGGTTTGCTATAGGACTTTGGCAGACAAATTTGCAATTATTTGTGGCGTGTATTGGACTTGCAAGTCGTGGATTGAGTATCCAGTTGGACGACCATATGTGGTGAATATGATTATGCATGATACCATTCATGCAATCCATAGAGTCATGCATGCCAATGTCGAAGGTGTTATATTTCCCATTCTAGAGGAAGAAAGATCTTCTCATTCTTTTATCTATATTTTTGTCCAATTTCAAATAGCGCCATTTAGAAAAATAACCAATTTGATTATATGATATGTGGAAAATCACTATTGTAGACTGGGTAACGAGCCTAGATGAAATGACACAACAAATGTTTTTTAAAGGTGAACACGACTTGACATGATAATGTTTTTATCTAACCTAAACACAACCCACATATAACATGACAGAAAATGATTTCATAAATTTATCACTAAATTAAGCATTAATAAATAGGATATCCCAACTAGAAACACAATTAACGAGATATTACTTATTAACACTAGAAATACGACTCATAATGACATGAACACGACACGACTTTGTTAAAAAAACAGACATGAACATGACTTAGCGTGTCAATTTTGTGTCAATTGTGTGCTATATAATTTTGTGCCTTGTATCATTTAAATTTTTTCCACCCCAACTACTTTCATATAAATCCACATTTATTTCATGTAAATTGACAAATTTTTGCATTATATTCATGTGTTCCAAGGCAATGACATTTTAGTTAAATAATATTTATATCTTATTTAATGAGGGGTGTACTATTTTCCATATTTTCTCTCATAACTCTCTATAGTTAATTCTAAGGTAATATAAAAGGCATCTATGCCTGATAAAGTTTTTCACAAACTGCAAAGGAGTCGAATACCTTTGTAATTAATTATGATTTTCAATTGTCTAAACACGGGATCAAAATAGTACCATAACAAAAACTCTTTTATATTGAGTATATTATCGCCGATAAAACCCTATAAATGTTTGCATCAGTAAAACTCTCTCCTAAAAAATCAAAGTGAAGGACGAGTTCTAGTGCACACCTTTTTTAATTCAGAATGGACAGTGGAATGCCGATTTCCAGGTTTGAGGCATAGGCTTCATTTATAATAACGTTGACATTTACAAAGTAATCAAACATATAATCACTATCAACTGGCTAAGAACTTTGTTTGCAATCAAACATTGAGGATAGATCTGCAATCATTTATGGAATGTATTTGCCCCCAATTCGTGGATTGATCATCCACTTGGAGGGACGTATGTGGTTATAATGATAATGAATGATAAAATATGTACAATCCACATAGTCAAGCATGCCAATGCCGAAGTTGTTCAATTTCCCATTGTTGAAGGAGTAGTTGATTCTCATTCATTTATTTATATTATTCCCCAATTTAAAATTGTGTTGTTTTGACAAAAAAAACCAATTTGATAATGCGATATTTGGACAATCGTAATTTTAGACTGGGTCACGGACAACATGACATGCCATAACAATTTTTTTAATCCAAACACGACATAACACGACAAAGTTTTTTCATCTAACATAAAAACGACCACATAAAACATGACACAATATGATTTCATAATTTTAGCACTAAATTAAACATAAATAGACAGGATAACTCGTATAAGAGCAAAATTAATGCGAATGGATATATTATCACTATTAACATGACTCATAATTTTTAAATGAACATGACACGATATGACCGTGTAAAAAAATCTGACATGAACACGACTTAACGTGCCAAATTTGGGTCAATTGTGGGTCGTATCATTTTGTGTTTTCCTATCATTTACAAAATTTCCAACCCTACTTCTTTCATATAAATCAACATTTATTTCATGTAAATTGACAATTATTTTCACGACATTCGTGTGTGCCGAGGCATTGACAATTTAGTTATATATATATATATATATATATATATATATATATATATATATATATATATATCATATTTAATTAGGATTGTACTCTTTTCCATATTTTATGTATCATATCCATCTATAATTAATTCTCCATACTTAATTCTAAGGTCATATAAGAGGCATATATAGCTTTTAAAGTTGTCCTCAAACTTCAAAAGAGTCGAATCCCATGATAATGAAGTCTCCTTTTGAATATGCTAAACATAAGCTTAAAACGGAACCAAAACAAAAACCCCTCTATAACGAGTTTACTATTGCCAATAAAACCATATAAATCTTTGCATCTATTTAACTCTCTTTTAAAAAATTCAATTGGAGGACGACTTTTAGTGTGCCCCTTTTCTATTTCAGATGGACAGTGTAATTCAGATTGACAGCTCTGAGGCATAGGGATCATTGCTAATAATGTTAGCATTATCAACATTATCAAACATATCATCACCCTGCTATCGAACTTTAGCGGACAGATCTACAATCGTTTATGGCATGTACCTGTAAGTAGTGGATTGAGCATCCACTTGGAGGGTCGTATGTGGTGATGATGATTATGAATGATATAATACGTAGAATTTAGACATTCATGCTTGATATTGTCGGAGGTGTTCAATTTTCCATTCCTGGAGGAGTTGGTGATTCTTATTCTTTTATTTATATTATTCCCTAATTTAAAAGTTTTAATTTTGAAAAAAAACCCAATTTGATAATACGGTATTTGGAAATTCGTGATTTCAGATTGGGTCAGGGTCGACATGAAATGCCACAATAATTTTATTAATGCGAACATGACATGACATGACCATGGTTTTTCATCTAACATAAACACGGCCGACATAAAACATGACACAACATGATTTCATAAATTTAGCAATAAATTAAACATAAATGGACAGGATAACCCATATACGAACACGATTAACGTTAAAAGATATATTTTGACACGTGACTTATAATTTTGAAACCAACACGACATGACATGACCGTGTAAAAAGACAAAATATGAACACGACTTAGCATGTTAATTTTGGGTCAATTGTGTGCCTTATCATTTTGTGCTTTAGTATCATTTAGAGAATTTCCATCCTTACTTCTTTCATATAAATCGACATTTGTTTCTTGTAAATTGACAATTGTTTTCATGACATTCGTGTGTGCCAAGGCAATGACAATTTAGTTAAATAATATGTATATTGTGCTTAATAAGGAATTTACTCTTTTCAATATTTTATGTTTCAAATTTATCTATAATTAATTCTCTATAATTAATTATAAGGTAATACAAAAGGCATCTATACCTCGTAAAGTTGTCATTAAAGTGCAAAGGAGTCGAATCCCATTATAATTAATTCTCTTTTAGAATAGTCTAAACACATGCTTGAAACAGGACCAAAATAAGAACCCCTCTATAACGATTATACTATCGCCAATAAAACCATATAAATCTTTGTGTCTATTTATATGCTTTAAATGTTTGCATCTGTAGAACTCTCTCCCAAAAAAATCTAAATCGAGGATGAATTCTCGTGCCCCCTTTTTCGAATTTAGAACGGACAATGCAATGCAGATTGCCAACTTTGAGCCATAGGGTTCATTGCTAATAGCATTGACATTGTTAACATTATCAAACATATCATCACCTTCAACAGGTTGCAAACTTTGGTTCACAGTCAGACTTTGGCGATCAGATCTGTAATGATTTATGGTAGATATAGTATCAACTTGGAGGGATGTATGTGGTGATGATGATTGCGAATGATACCATTCATATAATCCATAGAGTCATACATGTCATCACCTAAGGTGTTCAATTTCCAATTCCTGAAGGAGCTGGTGATTCTCATTCTTTTATTTATATTTTTGTCAAATTCAAAAATGTGTCACTTAGACAAAAAAACCAGTTTGATAATGTGATCTTTAGAAATTCATGATTTTAGACGGAGTCACGGGCCGACATGACATGTCACAAAATTTATTTTTTAACGCAAAGACTACATGATAAGACAAGGTTTTTCATCTAACATAAATATGACCCACATTAAACATGACATGACATGATTTTATAAATTTAACACTATATTTAACATAAATAGACAGGATGAATCGAATAAAAGCATTATTAACGCGACAAGATATATCAAAACAACTAACACGACTCATAATTTTGACATGAATACGGTACGACTTCATTAAAAAATGACATGAACACAACTTAGCGTGTCAATTTTTGGTCAACTGTGTGTCGTATCATGTTTATGTTTTCGTATCATTTACAAAATTTTCACCCTTATTTCTTTCCAATAAATCGACATTTATTTCATGTAAATTCGTCATTTTTTCATGATATTCGTGTGTGATAAGGCAACAACAATTTAGTTAAATAATATATATCGTATTTAATGAGGGGATTACCTTTTTCCATATTTCATCTCTTATTTGTGTCTATAATTAATCCTCTATAATTAATTGTAATGTATTATAAAAGGCATCCATACCTGGTAAAGTTGTCCTCAAACTGCAAAGGAATGGAATCCCATAATAATTAATCAATTTTTGAATTGTCTAAACATAGGCTCAAAATAGGACCAAAATAAAAAAAAAACCGTGTATAATGGGTCTACTATCGCTGAAAAACCCTATAAATGTTTGCATCTGTAAAACTCTTTCTTGAAAATCCAAATGGAGGACGAAATGCAGTGCACCCCTTTTCTCATTCAGAATAGACAATGCAATTAATATTTCCAGCTTTGAGGCATAGTGTTAATTTCTAATAACATTGACATTGCCAACATTATCAAATATATCATCACCCTTAAGAGGTTGCTAACTTTAGTTCGCAATCGGACCTTGGCGAATATATCTGCAATCATTAATATCATGTATTGAACCTTCCAGCCGTGGATTGAGTATCCACTCTGAGGGTCGTATACGATGACGATGACTATGAATGATTCCATTCATATAATCCATAGAGTCATGTAAGACACTGCATAAGGTTTTCAATTTCCCATTCCTAAACGAGAAGGTGATTCATATTTTTTACTGCATATTTGTGTCCCATTTAAAATAGTTTAATTTAGACAAAAAAACACAATTTGATAATACAATATTTGGAAATTCATGATTTTAGATTGGGTCACGGGCCAACATGACATGCCAGAACAATTTTTTTTAACGCAAAGACAACATGAGCTGACAAGTTTTTTTATCTAACATAAACACGAGCGACATAAACCATGACATGATAAAATTTGATAAATTTAACACTAAATTAAACATAAATAGGCAGGATAACCATAATAAAAACACAATTAATACGACGGTATATATTAACACTACTAATATGACTCATAATTTTGACACTCAAAACGACACGACTTCGTGTAAAATAACCCGACATGAACACGACTTAGCATGTCAATTTCGGGTCAATTGTGTGCCGTATCATTTTATGTTTTTGTATCATATACAAAATTTCCACCTATACTTATTTCTCATAGAACGACATTTATTTCATGTAAATTAACACATTTTTTCATGATACTCGTGTGTGCTAACGCAACGATAATTTAGTTAAATAATATATATCGAATGTAATGTGGGGTGTACTCTTTTCCATATTTTACTTCTCATCTACATATATAATTAATTCTAAGGTAATATAAAAGGTATATATACTAGGTAAAATTGTCATCAGGTTCCAAAGGAGTCAAATCCTTTTATAATTAGTTATGTTTTTGAATAGTCTAAACACATGCTCAAGATAGGATCAAAATAATGACCCCACTATAACAACAATACTATTGCCGATAAAACTCTATAAATGTTAGCATCTGTAAAACTCTCTCTCGAATAATCTAAATGGAGGATGAATTCGAGTGCACTGCCTTTTTAATTCAAAACAAACAGTGCTATGAAGATTGCCAAATTTGAGACATAGGGTTAATTTCTAATAACATTGACCTTGTCGACATTATCAAACATATCATCACCCTCAATAGGTTGTAAACTTTGACTCGCAATTAGAGTTTGGGGGATAGTTTTGCAATCATTTATGGCATGTATTGGACCTGCAAGTTGTGAATTGGATATCCCCTTAGAGGGACATATGTGGTGATGATTATGAATCTTACCACTCATACATGCCATAAAGTCATTTATACCAGCACTGAAGGTGTTCAATTTCCCATTCTAGAAGAAGCATGCGATTCTCATTCTTTTCTCTATATTTTTATCCATTTAAAATAGTCTCATTTAGAAAAAAACATTAATTTGATTATACGATATTTGGAATTCGTGATTTTACACTGGGTCATGGGTCAACATGAAATGCCATAATAAAAAATTAATGCGAACACGATATGACATGATAAGGTTTTTTTCTAACATAAACACGACCCACATAAAAACATGACACGACATGATTTCATAAATTTGACAATATATTAAACATAAATAGATAGGATAACCAGAATAAAAGCACGATGAACACGACAAGATATATTAACACTACTGATGCGACTCGTAATTTTGACAAAAACACGACACGACTACATGTAATAAAACTGACATAAACGCGACTTAGTGTGTAAATTTTGGGTCAATTGTGTGCTGTATCCTTTTGTGTTTTCACATCATTTACGAAGATTCCATCATTACTTCTTTAATAGAAATCGACACTTATTTCTTATAAATTGACAATTTTTTTCATGATATTCATGTGCTCCAAGGAAATGAGAATTTAATTAAATAATATATATATCGTATTCAATGAGGGGTATACTCTTTTTCCACATTTTATCTCTCATCTGCATCTATAATTAATTATAAGGTAATATAAAAGGTATGCATTCCTGATAAAGTTGTTCACAAATTGCAAAGGAGTTTTACATTTTATAACTCTCTTTGAATAGTCTAAACACATGCTCAAAATCGGACCAAACAATACTATCGCCAATAAAACCCTCAAAATGTTTGCATCTGTAAAACTCACTCTAATAAATCTAAATGGAGGATGAATTTGGATACCTTTTTGGCATTTTACACTGGGTATGACTCGGGTTCAACCCATTTGGTGAAGTATTTAGTGGTAACTAGGATGAACCCGTGCCCATTGGAGTCCTTAGGTGTGACTTTCCCTATTATATCGACGCCCCTTATGGAGAACGTCCAGGGAGAAGTAATATTGCAATATTCTCACGGAGGCAAGTGCTAGAGATTGGAAAACTATTGGCATTTAAGGCATCTGCGGACATAGGCGATGCAATCCTCAACCATTGTGGTCCAATAGTAACCCTGTTGGATAATCTTCTTAGCGAGCATATGTCCATTCATGTGGGGTATGCATTCCCTGATGTGGATATTCTACATCATTTTTTAATGGCATACCCTATGATGTAGTGTAAGTGCATTCCATCGAAGTTTATCTTAAATAATGCTTTATTATAGATAATGTACTAGGCAACCAATTTACGGAGGGTTACTCGGTCTTTCTTGTTGGCATATTGGGGGTACCTATCGTGCTTGAGGAGGTGCCAAATATCATAATACCAGCACTCAGGCATATCGAAGTCCTCTTCTGTTATGAGCTGAATATGGTAGCAGTGGGTAAGTTTAGCTTATCTTTGGACTAAAAAAAGTTCCATCATTATTCCCTTCGGTATGTCGACCATAGAGTCTAAGGTAGCAAGGGCATCGACTAAGTTGTTCTTTGTTCGAGGAAAATAATGGAATGTGATATCTCAAAACTGGGAGGCTAGCTCCTCTACGTGTGCGTGGAAGAATAATAGCCTTTTGTCCTTGACTTTACATCTTTTAAGAACCTGACCGATGATAAGGGAAGATTCTCCGTAGACGTCTAGGCACTGGATAGCTTTTTTTAGAGCAATTTAGAACCCTACGGTGCATGCCTCGTATTCAGTCATGTTATTGGTGCAGGAAAAATCTATCTTGATGGTAATGGGAGTGTGGGAGTCATCGAGAGTATCCTAATGCCATGTCCTTTTTTGTTGGCTTCTACATCAAAGAACATTTTCCACCAGAGGTCTTCCTAATAGGTGCAAAGGATATCTTCATTCGAGAATTAAAAATTCCAAACGTCGACTTCTTCCATGGGGTAAGCAGCAAGGTAGTCTCTGATTGCTCTCCCTTTCATAGATTTCTACGTGACATACAAAATACCAAACTCAGGTAGTAGCATCAATAATCAGGCCATTTGATTAGATAGGGAAGGTTTCTTGAGCATGTATTTGATAGGATCCATTCGAGAAACATGTCTTATAGGAAAAGTGAGCATATAGTCCCGTAATTTCTGAGTAACCCAGACAAGGGTAGCACGTGCTTTCTTCAAAGCAGTATAGTTGATTTAGTATCCGTATAACTTGTGAATGACATAGTAGATATCTCTTTCTTTACGAGTTTTTTAAGATATGGGGTTAGCAAAGCCCCAACTATGGTGTCTTTTATGATCAAGTATAATAGTACAGGGATACTAGATTGTGGTGGCATGAGTACTGGAGGTCGGGTTAGATATTTCTTGATTCTGTCAAAGGCTTCCTGGAAAGTTTCATTCCAGACTTTGGTTAAATCCTTTCAGAGAAATTTAAAGATGAGTTCAGAAATAGAAGTCAATTAACTGATGAAGCGTCCGATATACTATAATTTTCCCAAAAATCCCTAGACTTCCTTTTCCATTTGGGGTGGTGGCATTTCGAGTATGGATTCTAATTTGGCAGTATCTGCTTTGATTCCTTTCTCACTAAATACGAATCCAAAATATTTCCTTTAATGACGTCGAAGACACATTTCTATGGGGAAAGTGCATCTGGTATGACCGTAGTTGTTCGAAGAACTTCTCAAGGGAGAGAACGTGACCTTCTCGCATCTTGGATTGAATGATCATATCATCCACGTATACCTCGACCACTTTGTGTGTCAGATCATGCAAGCTGGTTGTGAAAGCCCTTTGGTAGGTAGCCCTTATATTTTTACCCCGAATGGCATGATTGTATAACAAAAGGTTCCCCAAGGGGTGATGAATGCAGTTTTTTCTTGATGATCCGAGTGCATCATGATCTGATTATATCCGGTAAACCTATCAACAAATGATTTGAGAGTTTACTGGCCGTTTTGTCCACGATCATGGCGATATTGGGTAGTTGGTAATAAACTTTTAGAGGGGATTTGTTCAAATCTCGATAATCATTGCACATGAAAACCTTTCCTTTGGTATCGGTACGGGTACAATGTTGTCTAGACATATAGGATATTTAATCACCCAGATGAAGCCTACGTTTAACTATTTCATCACCTATTCTCTAACCTTGAACGACCATACAGTGAATAACTTTCATAATTTTTGTTTGACTAGTTTGCATTCTGAGAGAGTTGGAATATCGTGTTGAGAGATCGTGGGATCAATGTTGGGCATGTCATCATAGGACCATGCTAAGAAGTCCACAAATTCCTTCAATAGTTCTTCAAGTTGCGCGCGCTCATGCTCGTTAAGGGTGGACCCTAACATAATCTTGCGCAGTTGGCTACTAGAATTGAGATTGATAATAGCAGTTTCATCTTCATTAATTTGAGTGAGATTATGTTATTTGTTATTAACCTTATTAAGATCACTTTAGAATTATTCATTTGCAAAATTATCATCATCAAGAGTTTGATTAGAATCAAGACAATTAATGTAAGGCACAAAAAGATACTGAAAATTTTCATTTATTTCATTCTCTGGAAAAATATTATTAACAACTAAATTGAAGGAGGCCTCGATTACATTGTGATCAGAAAAGGGAGGAACAATAAAAGATGAAGAAATAGGATAAACATCTGTGTTGGGTTACATTTCAGCAGGTGGAATTGGTACAACATTCTAGTTGATGAGGGGTTCATCAACAACTTTGATCAGAATGGACGGATTCAATGATGTAGCGCTTGAGTGGATTATATAGAGTGTCAACCACATTATTTGCAGATCAAATGAGTCCTCATAGGCACTTCCCTCGGAAGCTTTGGTAACAACTATGACTTTCTCATCAAAATGTGGGACATGATGCTGGGAGCCGTTGGCCCAGGAGTAACCGCCTTGAAATAAAATATTCATATTCTTGTCCACATAATCATACCATGGTTTGGGAAAGACAAATAAGGAAAAATCTTCACCCTCTTTGACGAATCTTCTGTTTAAGGAGTCCTTCAATATAATCTTGGTATGTTATATACTTCTCTTCAACTGGGGTTAGCCGAGCATTTTGAGTTCCTCTAATGAGGGTTGATAACCATGGACATATGGAGGAAAGTCTTTTTGTAGGACTATGGGTTCTAGTATCCCCTATTATCATCGTACTAGCCCCAGTTAGGGCATAACGTGCATATGCTTGAATATCTATATCACATTTACATTGTCATGAGGGCTAAGCTCTAGACATACTCGGTCTTTAAAATCATCCCCACCTAGGAGTGGAAGTGGTTCTACTCGAAAGACAAAAAAAATCATATCATTGGCCCCAATTTGTATTTTTAATATCAGGTTACTGGTGCTTGTATTCTCAGTATTACCATCATCACCCAAGATGGTGATGGCCTACCCCTTAGTGAAGAACTTTAGTTTCAGATGGAGAGAGGAAGATACCTCCTTGATGCTATGAAACCACAGTTAACTAAGAACTAGGTGTAATACCCCGTAATTTTATTGATTTTTATTTAAAGGATTAATTGAATTAAATGAGAATAAATTGGGAATTAATCCAGATATAAATACTAGCAAGATGTGAGTTGGTATTTTATTATGATGTTAAAATTGAGAATTTCATGAGTATTGAATATTTAAATTGTCACGAGACAGAAATATGATAATTTAGAAATTTAGTTGGGACGCGCGTGTCAATCGCGTCAGGAATGAAATTAATTGAATTAAAAATTAAATTATATTTTTATCAATCGAATGGTTATTTTGAGTGCACCAACGTGCCCGTAAGGGTCGAAATAGTCAGAAAACACTACCCGGGGGTTTAGTTTGGGTTTCAGGGCATTTTTAGGCCAAACCGGCAACCTAGAAGGGTATTTTGGTAATTTTAAAAATAGGGGAAATAAAACCCACGAATTTTAGAGGTTAATTTTATATTAGAAATGAACCCACTAAGTCCAATACCAGCATTTAACAAGCAGTGGGCTACGGGAGTTATAGGGAGAGTCTTAAGAGGTTCCAAAAGAAACCCCTAGCCACCATCACCATCCTTGGGAGAAATTATGCAGAAAGAAAGAGGAGAATCAACCTTCATCTTTCAACATCAAATCAGAACATCTAAGGCAAGTGGTTTAATTACATAATTTCAAGCGAATGTTTCCTCCATGCTTAGAATTGAATATATGTCTTGTATTGAAAGTTTAATGAAAACCCATGAAATTGGAGATAGAACTCATAATCTGATATAGGGATTGCATGTAGAATGGTTATGGATGAATTTCATATACAAAATATATTTTTTTATGATTTAAAAACGGATTTATAAGGAGTAATTGTAGACATTAAAATTCTGGGTTCATGTTTATGGGGTTTGGGACAAGATTTGGGAATTATGATGATTACATATTGATTTAGGAGGTATTGACCCCATATATATCTTAACAAGTGACCTAGGAGGACTTAGGGTAGTTTAAAAACATTAAAAACTTAGTTTGGATGATTATAGGATGGATCTAGAAAAGAGAAAAAAAGAAGAAAAACGGATTTGCAGATTCTGCCATCTCATTAGAAGACCTGCCTAGGTCGTTCGAACAACCTCGTTCGAACGAGCTTCTAACGAGATGACAGTATCCCTTCTAACGAGTTGGTAGTTCGTTCTAATCCTTTTGTTCAAATGACACTCGTTCGAATGACCTCGTTCGAACGAGATTTCTAACGAGTTGACAGAATGGCCTTTTTTAGCCTGATTTTATTTCAAATGTCCTGTAGACTTAATTAATGGAAAAATAACCTTCCCTTATTAACTAGTGGGTATAATAGTGAGATTGGGGTACGTCGAGGAGTAAAACTTAGGATCTTGTAGCAAACCGGATTGACATTGGGGATTAGGAGGTGAGTACCTAATTACGACGTGAGAAGAGTTAACGACTTAAATCTATATAAATCGGGAACTTATAAACGTATAACATTAAAGGATGGTGTAAGAATGAGAAGTATACCTCTATTGATATTCGGAGATATCTAAGATGTGCGAATGTTTAATATATGTGGTTGTCTATGCATAACATACCTACCATACTTGCTATCATGGGAGGTCGGCGTTCGATCAGGGTCAGTTAATCTTTGTGTGCCTATGGGGGGATTTAGCTTGGTACCTCGAGGACATAGGTCAGAGAAGGACTTATTGAGAACTTAATAAGTCTGCTGATCATGGGAGCGTAGGTATGTGCGTGACCCATGTGATGTAAACTATGTTCGCCTCCATTGTTTATGGTTATTATTTATTAAAATGATTCCTGAGAAATTTGGAATATGTGGTCCTCATGTACGTGATGTACTGGGATTTGGATAGTAGAGTATGTGTGCACCGCAGCTTAGCCTCGGGGTGCTAATATTGTATATTTATGATGAGAATAATATACGATTAATTGAAATGCACTGTCATGTATAGATTGTGAATATAAATAATGGCAACGTGTTTGTAAAGACAAAAGTGGAAATCCTCTAGTAAGTAGTATTACTAATATGGGAAACCGAGCATAAATGTAAAGCTCTGTTTTAAATGAAGATGTCAGAATTAAAGTGTGAATCGTATAGAAATGTTAGATTTATTTTGGACTAGTTAGATATGGGAATAACTAGATTTGGTTACGGATGCATTAGGAGTGCACAGATAGTCGAGAGGTGAGTATTTCATGTGAGAGCATGTCCTAACATGTATTTTGCATTCATTGTTTTAATGTCATTAAAACACTTGCTATATTTTAAACTATTTTCACTATCGGGCTCTGACCCGTTTGCTTCCAAATATATTTTCCTGTAAAAACCTTTTAGGTGCCCAGCCACAAGGACACCATGCATAGGAGTTCTATTCCGGAGACGTACTGTAGCTGCTGTGGAAGTTACAGGACCTTGACAGTAGACGCCTCCACTTCCGATCTTGACTCTATATTATCAGATTTTTCTCATTTGTTGGACATGTAGCCCCATTTCTCTTAGAGACATTCTACCTATTCAGTTATTTCCGATTTTGGGTTGTAATTAATTTAGTGATTCAGACTTGGTATTTGTTTATTTTAGTTTTCGGATTGTTGTGAGGAGTATTCCTCCGGACTCATTACTATTTTATGGTTATTTTATTGTCATTATGTTATGGTGATTATGTTAGCATTTCATAATCTACTTATTGCATGTTAATCAGATTTAATTAAAATTGACAACTCACTTTTTAAATATTAGGTGGCTAGTAATTGTTAAAACGTTTTTCGACAGTGATGCTATGAACTGAACCAACTTGGCATTTTGTATTAATTTAATAAAGGAGTAGCTACCCGGTATTTAATTAGTCGGGGTGTCATACTAGGTTAAAACAAATAGGTGTGTTGATAACTTAAAACTCGATTACGGGATTTATAGGGCCAACCCGTACTATAAGTGTTATGGATCCCATCAACTATCAGCGAGTGTTATCATAGTCACGTACTACAGTGGAAGTTAAAGCAAGGTTATTTAATTTTAAACCCAAGTAGTTGAAGGTTCTTAAAGGTTAAACATTGAGTGCTGATCCATTCTCGATGGGTTAGAGCGGGACTATCTTTACCATTGCCTCAATAAAGATATTGAGGGCATAGTTATGATTAAGGACAAACTTTCGGATTTCTTCTTTGGATAAGGAAAGTAATTTAGTAGAGGTTAAAGACCCAAACAAATTCATGGCCTTTCTAAAGTGGTGGCAGGAGGGACCGTGGGCCCGATAAGAAGTTTTATCAAAGCATTTTGGTATTGTTGGGAAGACACGAAGAGTCCCCAGAAGGTGGTGTTAGCTTGAGTTTTCTTCAATTGATGAGGATCTTGCTCTCCTCGATGGTCATTTCAGGCATGGGGAGTTCCTTGATGACTCCCTTTCCTTTATCTATCCCTGCTGACTGAGGATTCAAATTCTAGTAGTGCCTCTGAGATCTTATCATATAATTCATAGAGGAAGGGAAGAACAAAAACCTCATTTTTTCACCTACTTCCGGCTGTACGACCACTTTATTTATTTCCCCTAGTAGATATTCAAAAGATATCATTCCACATACACTGATTATCGGACTAACATTTTCTTAGCTTAGTTCTTCGTTTGAGATGTCAAACTCATCCCCCTATCTGGTGGCAACGATGTATTCTTTCCATGAGAAGTTAATGGATTCCACAACTTTCACGACTTCTTCATATAGATCCTCCCACTCAACTGGGAGATGCATAAGTAAAGGGACCAATCGCCCTTGTAGTTTTAAAGCATCAAATAGCTCATACATACTGTAAATCTCACCAATTTATCAAAACATGTCTACATAATCTGGACTTCATAATATAAACTAGCCTCATCAATGAGAACCACCCAATTATCTGACTCCCGATGCTGAATTTTTGGCAGTCAATGGTCATTTTAGAGTGCAGTTTTAGCCCAAACTCTAAGAGTTGGTTCAATACCGCTGGAAACTCCATATCTTATCCCCAGAATGAGTACGAACGATAATACAAGATCTTATATGAATCGACAAGGCTTGGTCGGTAAAATAGGTAGGGTGTAGAAGAAAATATAGGCAAATTTTCAGGGGTTTAGGTGAATATATGGGTATAATGGGAGATTTACTAGGTAGATGGGTCAAATTCTAGATCATTTTATAGGAAGATGGTATTTATCTGATTTAGGAGTGGATTATGAGTGGTGTTGGGTTTAGGATTAGCTGGTGGGGTGATAACACCCCAGTCGATTAGACATTTGATTACATTCCAGAGATGGAAGCACTGATCAATGGTATGACCGATATTTTTATGGAAATAAAAATGGGCATTGGGTTTGAATTTTTTGGGAAGTGGGTTTGGTAAAAGACGAGAGTCCAACAGCTTGATGAGATGTCGGCTAAGTATGACTTGGTAGATTTTGGAGAGGGGAGAATGAAGCTCGGTGTATTCTTTTCTAACTAGGTTAGCATGAATTTTTTAGACCCAAGAGGTAGCAAGATGTAAGATGTTATTGATGGTCGAGACTATAGTATTAGCAAGCTTTTTATACTTTCTTGGAGTGAATTGTCCAAATACTTTCTTTGTCTCGACTTCTGTCTTAGTAATACTTTCTTTAATATCCACTCCTTCTTCCTGAAGGGCTAAAAAATATGGGTAGTATTATCCTCCCATCATTGCTTGGACATGGGGTAAGAAGTTTTTCTTAACAATCCTAACTTTTTCCTCTTCGACAGGTCGATTGGTCATAGTGGCCACTTTCTCCCTCCACCTTGCTATGAAATTACTGACAATTTCTTTAGGATTCTCATTGAGAAGTTCTAAATCATGGTATGTAACCTCCAACTCATTGTATTTGTATTATGACATGAATTCAAGAGCAACATCTTCCCAACTACGATTGCTGAATTCCTCGAGGGATAGGAACCAACAAAGAGCGTTGTCTTTCAGCATTTGTTGGAACATCTGGGCCATTATTTCCTCAAAGGCACCTGGGAGAGTCATGTCTCGGTGATAGCTTCGAAGATGAACAATTAGGGGTTCGCTAAACCCAAAATTTTCAATATTGGGCATCTTAAATTTTTTTGGTAGCCTTTCTTTAGGGTAGAGAAACATATAGGTGTAATCTATGTAGTTCCCAGAGATTCAGATCCGACCAAACTTCTTGGTTAATAGCTTAAGGTCCTCATTGACCTTGTTCAACTCTTTTTCCTTCGGATCGATAGGCACTGGCAGGTTAGCCTAGGGCTGGGGAAGATTCGACATAGGGATTTGAGCTGGAGGTGGCCCATTAGTAGGAGGGGCACGTGGAATGCGCAGATATTCTTTCGAGACCCAAATAGAAACAGGTGAAGGTGGACCCATAGCACGAGGAAAGATGACCTCGAGCTCCTCGAGAACTAGGATTTGTTTTCGCTACATCTCATGAACCTCGATTCGAAGGTTGTGAATCTTAACGATAACTTGGACTAGGATCGTCATCAAGTCAGGCTGCACATTCGGCATTGGGCATGCATTGTCCATAGAGAGTGTGTGTGGGTGGATTCGGAATCAAAGGAAGTAGCGGGAGAACTGACAGAGCTTCAGGGTAATTTGATGGAAGACCAAAGCCAATAGGGATCCAGGATAAGGGTCGGGTATGCATCAACCTGAGAAGGAAAATGATTCGAATTTATTTTTGAAAGATAAGACGGAGAATCTTTTATTATTGAAAAAGAAGGAAAATGTTTTGACATTTTTTGGAAAGGAAAGGACAAAATATTTTTGGATTTTTTTTTTAAAGGAGGGAAAGATATTTTTTACAATTATGAAAAATCAAGGAAAATGTTTTTTGTATTTTTACAAAAAAGGGGGAAAATGTTTTTGACGCTTTTGATAAAGAAGGAGGAAAAATGAAGGAATGCTCTTAGCATGATTATTATTTATTATGTTTTCACTTGTATTATATTTCTCTAAATGCAAAAGGAAATGTCGGACAGGACCCAAGCTTGGGAATATTGGGTTAAAAAATACGTAAAACATGGTTTGACTTGTTGTCAAGATCGTTGAGAGGGTCCCGCTTTGAAAAAAGTCAAAATCGCAAGAAAATTTAAGCAACATGCCGACCCAGCATTTTGACAGAGTTTCGGGTAGTAACTGACAAACTAAATAAGTGCCCTAGTTTCGATGCCTATATTAGGGTATGCACCTTTGGCATGACTTTCGCAATATATGTCTTACTTTTGAGGGCAATGCATATGTGTGGACAAGCTTTTTAATATATCTGAGCGTATGTGAATTGCCTCACTATATAACTCGTGGGGATGGTACACGTGAGAGAGAATTTGATATAATCGACATACATGAATGAGTTCTTTTCTATATACCTCCCGTCCTGACTTCGGTCAAGCGTTATAATGCGGGGGGAACCGTTCGATATATGTCAAAGGTACTTTGCCAATGGATGGTGGGAGTTATATTGCCTAGGCTAATTGCAACCTACCAGACCATCATCCATCATAAAGTGACACCACGTATGGGATAATTTTTGGTCAATAGCAATACTCTTTGTGATGTAGTATCCAAAATTAATGATTCTTGATTAGTATATTGTGTAGAGAGTATTTTATTTCTCATAATAAGCACTGTGTTAATAAGTAAGAATGTACAGGTATCATGAAAAGTAAATCTGGCATAGAGCATGAAGATTGCACTAAGCATGGGTACGTGAGATTGAGTGATGTGTGAATATCTATAAGTGAGTGTGTGGTAGTGAATCTAAGTATGGATTAACTACAAGTGATGTGTGATATGTGCAAATGAACATGGATAAGTGTGGTGAGTGGAGGTGTGTTCTAGTGACACCTAAGCGTGAATATATAAGTGGTGTGTGAAACATGTGGATATAACTGAACATATATACAAGTGTAGGTAGTGTGAGGTGTACATGGAGAGTATTTACAAGTGTGTGAAGTGAAAAGTGAGTGATAGGTGATATAAACATGGGGTAGATTTATACAAGGAATAATAGAGGAGAAAAAAGGGAACATGCATATAGGTGCATATGCACACAACGAGGAAATGATAACGCCCATGCAAGTTGAGTCTATCCCTCTTATAACAAGTCAGTCCCTAGTAGAGTCACCACTGTGGCCATCCCTGAGATTCTTCCCCTTCTCCCCGGGGCATGCTTCGGGAGGGAAGAGGGAAGGATAAACGTCTCGCGCCCCATCACTACTCAAAGGGGGTGCTTTAGCCGTCTTCGATATGGGTTGATGTGAAGAGATAGAGTCGACAACTTATTTTGCACAAAACAGGCGAAAGAAAATGTTGCCTCCTCGAGAGAGAAACATTAAAGACAAACTGATGCTTACGAAACCAACAGTTCAAAGGTTTTGGGGCAAACTTACGAAATGGGAAGATGTTAGTCACCCAAACTTCCCTTTCAGTCTCTCATGGTCTTATGATATTTTCCATAATTTCTCCGTGAAGTGTGTGTGTGTGTATATATACGTGGAGATTGAAATCACTCGACTCGCATCATGGAAATGATGGATTGAGGTCATCCATAAGAATGTTCCCAAAATAATAATTAGAAAAATAAGATGTGTACGCATCGAGATATTGATCGTTATAATAAAACAATAATATATATCAAATAAAATGCAATTATAAATCAAAATTAATATATATATATATATATATATATATATATATATATATATATATATATATATATATATATATATATATGACGGGAAAGAGGGAAATAGGAAAATGAGAAAATAGGACTTGAGTCTCGAGTTTTAGCCTTGGATGCCTACATAAACTATAAAGGCATCAAAGTCCACGTAGTTCTCATGCGGGATAAGGGTGGGTTTTATCCCATAGATTCGAACATGAATTTATTATATCTGTTCGTGTAGAAAATATATTTTTAGTTTTGAGAAAATGTGATGAAAAATCCCTTTGGAATATATAGATGCAACCCTCTTTTTCTTTGTTTTGAGTTTTTTTTTATAGAAAATAAATTATGTGCAATATAACTAATAAACGATGGGATATTAATGTATGTGGTGAAAAGATAAATTAAGAATTTATATAACTAATGCCAGACAAAAAAAGGAATTTAAAAATAGAGAAGAATGTTTGTAACTTCTTTGGAGACTTGGATATTGATCTTGATTGATGATGGGCTTCCTTGTAAGGGAATGAAGAATTTTGGAGGATATTTTCTAAATTGGGTGTGAAAATGATGGGAATAAAGGGTGGGGAAATGTTTCAAACAAGGAAACCTCATTGAAGAATGTTGCTAAGATCACTAAAGTTTATGTTTTCTATGGTGACTTGGGAGTGAGCTCATCCTCTCCTTATATAGGATAGGGGGACTTACGATCATCATTGTCCTTTCCCTGCCAATTGGTAGGTGACCCTAAACACATTTTCGATAGGTAGAGAAATGGGCATGTCAATTAGTAGTCTTATACAGATTGTTTCAAAAAATGGTCGTAGATTGCAATCCGTAAATCCAAACGATGCACGGGGCATACTATTAGAAAGGTACTTCAGAGACCTTTGTGAAATCTTTGGGGAGCTCCCGATTTTTGGAGTTGTCTTTGGGTCAAATTGGGCTCAGAAGTGCTCATCAGTTCTTTGGATAGGAGATCGTCGAACGACGATGAATTGTTTATCAAAATCGTAAGTCTGATTTGAACATGGGGCAGACTGTTGGAAAGGTTATGTGAGGAACTTTAATGTTCCAAGGAGTTTTTCTTTGTTAAGAAAAGTGACCTTTTGGAGTAAAATAAATCATTCGTCCATACCGTAAGGCTGATTTATGGTAGGGGCAGACTATTGAAAAGGGTATTCATTTCTATTTAAAGATTTATTAAGTCTCGTTCGAGATGAAAAGTAACTTTGGTCAAACAGAGCCTAAGAGAGCTCGGTGGCTTTCGAATTAGTTTTTAAGGGAAAAAAAATCTTTCGTTCGAACAGTTATGCCATTTCGTGCATTGGGTGGACCATTGAAAAAGGATTTTAGCGCCCTTTGAAGATTCATTGAGCTTTATCTCTGACAATGGAGTTGATTGGGGTTAAATCAAGGCCCAAGAGTGCCCGATAGCGTCCATATCGGTTTTTGATATTAAAATGGCCGCACTGGGTGGACCGTTGGAAAGAGGATTCAGAGACCTTTGAATATTCATTGATCTTTTTCTCTGACGATGAAGTTGACCGAAGTCAAACGGGGATCGGGAGCACCCGATGGCCTCTACATCGGTACTTAGAGTATGACCTAGGGTTTTTGTTTAATGGGGAGGTTCGAGGTACCTAAGGAGAGACTTGGGGGAGTCCTATAATGTGGTGTTTACAATAACACACGAACATCACACGACTTCGTTAAAAAAACTCGATGTGAACACGACTCAGCATGTCATTTTTCGGCCAATTGTGTGGCGTATAATTTTGTACCTTCGTATCATTAAAAAAAAATTCACCACCACTTGTTTCATATAAATCCACACTTATTTCATGTAAACTTACAATTTTTTTTATTATATTAGTGTGTGCCAAGGCAATGACAATTTAGTTAAATAATATATAGCTTTTTTATTTAGGGATGTACTCTGTTCCATATTTTATCTCTCATATGCATCTATAACTAATTCCTATAATTAATTCTAATGTATTATAAAAGGCATCTGTACCTTGTAAAGTAGTCCTCAAACTGTAAAGAACTCAAATGCCTTTATGATTAATTATCTTTTTGAATAGTCTAAACACAGGATCAAAACATGATCAAAACAAAAACTCGTCAATAACAAGTATACCATCGCCCATAAAACCCCATAAATATTTGCATATGCAAAACTCTCTCTTGAAAATTACAAATGGAGGACAAATTTCCATGCGCACATTTTCTAATTTAAAACAAATAGTGCAATGCAGATTGCCATCTTTGAGGCATATGGTTAATTGGTAATAATGTTGACATTGTCAATACTATCAAACACGTCATAACCCTTAAAAGGCTGCGAACTTTTGTTCGCATTTGGACTTTGGGAGATAGATCTACAATCATTTTTGGCAAATATTGGACCAGCAAGTCTTGGATTGAGTATCCACTTGGAGGGCCATATGTAGTGATGACCACTATGAATGATACCATTCATATAATCCATAGAGTCATGCATGCTAGCGCTGAAGTCGTTCAATTTCCCATTCCCGAAGGAACAGGTGATTCTCATTCTTTAATCTATATTCTTTCCAATTTAAAATAGTATTATTTAGACAAAAACCCAATTTTATGATACGATATTTGGAAATTTGTGATTTTAGACTGGGTCACAGGCCGACATGACATGCCATAACAAATTTATTTTTAGAGCGAACACAACGGGACACGACACGACATGATAAGGTGATTTCATCTAACATAGACACGAACAACACAAAACATAACAAGACATAATATCATAAATTTATTCCTAAATTGAACATAAACAGAGAGGATTACCCAAATAAAAACACAATTAACACTACTAACACGACTCATAATGGCACGAACACCACACGACTTTGAAAAAACAATGACATGAACACGACTTAGCGTGCCAATTTTAGGCCAATTGTGTGTCGTATAATTTTATGCTTTCGTATCAATTAAAAAAAATTCACCTTGACTTCTTTCATATAAATCCACATTTATTTCATGTAAATTGATAAATATTTGCATGATATTCGTTTGTGCCAAGGCAATGCCAATTTAGTTAAGTAATACTTATATCGTATTTAATGAGGGTGTAATGTTTGCCATATTTTATCTCTCATTTACGTCTATAATTAATTCTCTATTATTAATTCTAAAGTAATATAAAAGGCATATATACTTGGTAATGTTGTACTCAAACTGCAATGGGGTCGAATCCCTTTATAATTAATTATCTTATTGAATAGTCTAAACATAGGATCAAAATAGGACCATAACAAAAACTCCTCTATAATGAGTATATTATCACATATAAAACCCAATAAATGTTTGCATCAGTAAAACTCTTTCCCAAAAAATCCAAATAAAGGAGGAATTTCAGTGCTTCCCTTTTTTAATTCAGAACTGATGGTGCAATGCAGATTGCAACCTTTGAGGCATTGGGTTAATTTCTAATAATGTTGACATTGCCTATACTGCATACTTACACGGGATCCACACCGACGGCTATGTGCACCATATGTTCTAGCCTGTGATTTAGGGATTTTCACCCAAGGGCTCTCGGCCCTTCTTGATTTATCCCGGAGTCATCTGAGTTCCCTTTTATGTGTTTCAACATTTAACAAATGTTCACATCGTTCCGCTTTTACCATCCGAAGCCAAAATTCTGACTCAACCATCTGTTTTTCCATTAACACTTGGAAAATGATTTCTTTCTTCTTAAGTACTTTACAGACCTCGATTTTATGCCGAAATTATTTATGCCTTTTAGGACTTAATTCAATTTCAACCATAGTAATATAAACAAATTCATTAACATTTTATTCCATAAAAATGTCCCATTTTAAGTAATTTATCAATTTACCCTTTTCGTGCCAAATTTATAATTTAATCCTTTAACATGTGTTATTTTCCCAAAATGGTTACTAAGTTTCCAAATTAACATTTTAAACACCTTTAATCATTTTAACACTTGTTCAATATCGCAATTACCCGACTTTCTTACTTGCTACTTTAACATCTTTAACATATAATCTCACACCTTTTTACATATTAAAGTCCCATTTTCTCAACATTTGAAATACACACTTTATTTATGAAATTTTACCTCTTAACACCCACTTCACTTCCATTCACACATTTGAACCCTTTATTTCTCATTGTTAACTTTTATACCACCATTCATGTAAAATCTTACCTTTCACACATTTAAAGCAGTAAACCCACTTTATTTTCTACATGAGTTTTACACACTTTAAATATTCATCAAAGTGAAAGTTTTTCCTTCTCATCATCTTCATTATTCAAAAAGATAATTCCCTCTTTGTCTCATAAAACAAACCTAATGCATTATTTGCATAAAATCACATCATTTATACTTTAAATACCATTTTAACACATTTCATTACTTAAAATGTTAAGAGCACATATTCTAAAAAAATTTACATTCCAAAACCCATTTAAAACCATATCTTTGGAACCCATTTCATAGATTTGATAGGATGATTACTAACTAACACATGGATGCAAACTAACATCAATCCGACATATATTTAGTCTAAAATATGTAACTAAACATGCTGAATTTATACTATATTAAACAAACATAAATCAAAGTTAGTTTACCCACCTCAATAAGATCCAACAATGGTGGAGATGGTGAAGAAGATGGAGGACCCCCACCTCCAAAGGTGTCCTTAAGGGGGTCTCTAAAACCCCTCTAAAAGCTTGAATTCATGTGTATTCCACAATGCTCCCAATGACCCTCTTAAAACTCAATTGTAATACCTTGATCTCTTCTGCAAATCATAAGGAAACTCCATAAACATCTCCTTCCTCAAAACCATAAATCTATATACGTTTTACTAGGGTGAGATAAGGTGGTTTAGGGATATCTATTGGTGGTTGTATGTGGTGGAAGTGGTGAAAATGTGCAGTAAAGGTCTGGGGAAAAAGAGTGTTCTCCATGGGAGCTCAAAGTCCTTAGAGAGATATTATAAGTATGATGGAAGAAGTGGGATAAACCCACCTCTCTTAACCTGTTATTTAATCAACTCCCACTCCCCATACCCAAAATGGAAGACCCTAGTCCTTCTTAAAATAGCAAGTTCGGATATGATCTAAGACAAAAGCCTCCTAACGATCGACAACTCATGTTTATTAATGGATAAAACTCGGACAACACATAAACAAGCCTTCCCTCTTGGGTAGACCTGCTAGGAGCGGTCGACCAGTCACGGGACCGTGGTTGACCGGGTGCAAGTGCAAAAATCCCAATTTTTTACAATTCCTTCCCATGGTATTTTGGTATGTATTTTTAGGGTCCCAATTAATTGGTCAAACTATTTTTTTCGTCAATGGGATAGTCTACAAAAATTGTACAAAGTTACATCTATTTGTGTCGCGTACTGCCAAAAGTTGTATTATATTAACCATACTCGTGTCAGCAACGTTCCTCGACCAATTCATGCTGCACTATATTAATATACTAATTATAACTATAAGATTTCAAATGGACATCCATGCGAACCATGCAGAGTGGAATTTTCTTGTCAACCTCTATGTGCGACGCATCAGTTTATGCACAATTCTAGTTCAATCCCTTATGTACTTGTTTCCTCAATAATTTCTCCGAATAATCTATTCAAATTATAATTAAAAATATTTATTTCTAGGGCAGGGTATTATAGAGTCCCTTTATAATTAATTCCATTTTAGAATAGTCTAAACATAGGCTCAAAACAAGACCATAGATAAAATTTCTTTATAATGAGTATACTATTGTCGATAAAACCCAATAAATGTTTCAATCTCTAAAACTCTCTCCGAAAAAATCCAAATGGATGACAAATTCCTGTGCGCCCCTATTCTAATTTAAAATAGACAGTGCGATGCAGATTGCCAGCTTTGAGGCATAAGGTTAATTGGTAGTAACGTTGACATTTTCAACATTATCAAATATTGCATGACCCTTAATAGGTTGCAAACTTTGGTTCACAATCAGACTTTGGTTGATATATCTGCAATCAATGATGCATTGTATTGGACCTATAAGTCATGGATTGAGTATCCACATGGAGGTCCATATGTGGTGATGATGACTGTGAATGATAATATTCATAAAATCCATACTCATGCATGCTAGCTCCGAAGGTGTTCAATTTTCCATTCCTAAAGGAGTAGGTGATTCTAATTCTTTTATCTACATTTTTGTCCAATTTAAAATAATGTCATTTTGATAAAACCCCAATTTGATAATATGATACTTAGAAATTCGTGATTTTAGAGGAGGTCACGGGCCAACATGACATGCCACACATTTTTTTAGTGCAAACACGACACGACATGATAAGGTTTTCTCATCTTACATAAACACAACCCACATAAAACATGACACGACATGATTTCATAAATTTAACATTCATTAAACATAAATAAATAGGATTACCCGAATAAAAACACGACTACCGCAACTAGATATATTAACACTATTAACACTACTCATAATTTTGACACAAACAAAACACGACTTCGATAAGAAAAAATAGACATGAACATGACTTTGCGTGTCAATTTTGGGTCAATTATGTACCGTATCATTTTGTGTTTTCGTATCATCTACAAAATTTCCACCTCAACTTCTTACATATTTATCGGTATTTATTTCATGTAAATTGACAATTTTGTTCATGATATTCATGCGTGCCAAGGCAATGATAATTTATTCAAATAATATATATCATATTTAATGAGGAGTGTACTCTTTTCCATAATTTATCTCTCATTTACATCTATAATTAATTCTTAGGTAATATAAAAGGCATTTATACCTGGTAAAGTTGTTCTCAAACTCCCAAGGAGTTGAATGCCTTCAAAATTAATTTTCTTTTTGAATAGTCTAAACATAGGCTCAAAATAGGACAAAAACAAAAACCCCACTACGAAGAGTATACTATCCCTGATAAAATCATATAAATGTTAGCATCTGTAATATTCTCTCCCAAAAAATCCAAATAGAGGATGAATTCTAGCGCCCCCCATTTCTGATTCAGAATAGACAATGCATTTCAAATTGTTAGCTTTAAGACATAGGGCTAATTTCTAATAACGTTGACATTGTAAACATTATCATGCATATCATCACCCTCAACAAGTTGCCAACTTTAGTTTCCAATCAAACTTTTACGGATAGGTTTACAAATATTTATGGCATGTATCAGAAGAGCAAGTCGTGCACTTAGTATCCAATTAAAGGGCCGTATGTGGTGATGACGATTATGAATGATATCATTCGAACAATCCATAGAGTCATGCAAGGAACCACCTAAGGTGTTCAATTTCCCATTTCCGGAGGAATAGGTGATTCTCATTCTTTTACCTAAATTTTTGTCCAATTTAAAATAGTGACATTTAGATAAAAGAACCCAATTTCATAATACAATATTTGGAAATTCATGATTTTAAATTTATTCATGACCCGACAAGACCTACCACAAAAAAAAATTGAATGCAAAGACGACACATGACGACAAGTGTTTTTATCTAACATAAACACGACCCATGTAAAATATGACACGACATGATTTCATAAATTTAACACTTAATTAAATATAAACAGATAGAATAACCAGAATAAAAACACGATTAATACGATAAGAATTATTAACACTACTTACTTAGAATGACTTCACAACTTCATGTAAAAATAACTCGACATTAACACGACTTTACGTCTCAATTTTGGGTCATTTTCGTGCCTTATCATTTTGTGTTTTTGTATCATTTACAAAATTTCCACCCCAAATTTCTTTCATATATATCAACATTTATTTCATGTAAATTGACAATTGTGTTTCGTCTTTTTCGTGTGAGCCAAGGCTACGACAATTTAGTTAAATAATGTATATCGAATTTAATGAGGGGAGTAATCTATCGCATATTTCATCTCTCATCAGCATCTATAATTAATACTCTATAATTAATTATAAGGTAATATAAAAGGCATCCATACATGGTTAAGTTGTCCTCAAACTACAAAGGAGGCGAAAACCATTATAATTAATTCTCTTTTTCAATAGTCTAAACACGGGCTCAAAATAGGATGATAACAAAACTTCCTCTATAATGAATATACTATCACCGATAAGACCCCATAATGTTTGCATCAGTAAAACTCTCTCTCAAAAAATCCAAATCAAGGTGGAATTCCGGTGCGCCTCTATTCTAATTCCAAACAAATGTTGCAATACAGATTACTAACTTTGAGACATAGGGTTAATTTCTAATAACGTTGACATTTTCAACATTATTTAACATATAATCACCCTCAATTGGTTGCAAACTTTGGTTCGCAATCGAACTTTGGCAAATTCATCTGCAATTATTTATCACTTGTATTAGACCTACAATTCATGGATTCAATATCCACTTTGAGGAATTTATGTGGTGATGAAGACTATGAATGATGCCATTCATATAATCCCATAAGTCATGCATGCCAGCACCGAAAGTGTTCAATTTTCCATTCCTGAAGGAGCGGGTGATTTCATTCTTTTATCTATATTTTTTTCCAATTTAAAATAGTATCATTTAGATAAAAACTCCAATTTAATATACGATTTTTGGAAATTCTTGGTTTTAGACTAGGTCACGGGCCGACAAGACATGCCACGACAATTTTTTTTAATGCGAAGACACGACACGACATGTTTTTTTATCTATCATTAACACGACCTACTTAAAACATGACACGGCATGATTTCAAAATTTTAACACTATATTAAACATATATAGATAGGATAACCAGCATAAAAACACGGCTAATGAGGCAAGATATATTAACAAGAGCCATAATTTTGACACAAGCACGAAACGACTTCGATAAACAAACAAACATGAATAAGACTTCGAGTGTCAATTTTGGGTCAATTATGTGCCGTATCATTTTTCGTATCATTTATTAAGTTTCCATCCCAATTTCTTTCATATAAATTAACATTTATTTCATGTAAATTGACAATTTTTTCATGATATTTGTGTGTGCCAAGGCATTGACAATTAAGTAAAATAATATATGTTATATTTAATGAGTGGTGTACTATTTTCCATATTTTATCTCTCCTTTTCATCTATAATTGATTCTAAGGTAATATAATATACCTGGTAAAGTTGCCCTAAACTACCTAGAAGTTAAATGCCTACAAAATTAATTCAATTTTTGAATAGTCTAAACAGAGGCTCAAAATAGGACTAAAGAAAGCCCCATTATAATGAGTACACTATTGCTGATAAAACCCTATAGATGTTAGCATTTGTAAAATTCTCTCCCAAAATATCTTAATGGAGAACGAATTCTAGTGCCCCTCTTTTCTAATTCAGAACAGACAATTCATTGCAGATTGCCAGCTTTGAGACTTAGGGATAATTGCTAATAAAGCTGGCATTATCAACATTATCATCGATATCATCACCCTCAAAAGGTTGCGAACTTTGGTTTGTAATCGGACTTTGGCGGATAGGTCTGCAACCATTCTTGGCATATATCAGACGTGCAAGTCATGGATTGAGTATCCACTTATAGGGTCGTATGTGGCGATGATGATTATGAATGATACCATTTGTACGATCCATAGAGTCATGCATACCAACACCTAAGGTGTTCAATTTCCCATTCTTGAAGGAATAGGTGATTCTCATTCTTTAATCTACATTTTTGTCCAATATAAAATAGTGACATTTAGACAAAAAACCCAATTTGATAATACAATGTTTGTAAATTCATGATTTTATATTGGGTCACGGGCCGACATGTCCTGCCCCAATAATTTTTTTAACTCGAAGACGACAGGGCACAATAAGGTTTTTTTATGTAACATAAACACAACTCATGTAAAACATGACATGACATGATATCATAAATTTAACACTCAACTAAATATAAACAAATAGGATAACCAGAATAAAAAATGATTAACATGACAAGAATTATTGACAGTACTAACACGACTCAGAATGATAGGACACGACGTGACTTGGGGTAAAAAACAACAACATTAACATGACTTAACTTGTCAATTCTGGGTCAATTGTGTTCCGTATCATTTTGTGTTTTCATATCATTTACAAAATTTCCATTCATATTTCTTTCATATAAATGGACATTTATTAAATGTAAATTGACAAATTTTTTATGTTATTCATGTGTGCCAAGGCATCGACAATTTGGTTACATAATATATATCGTATTTAAAGTGCGAAGTAGTATTTTTCATATTTAATCTATCATCTGCATCTATAATTAATCCTCTATAATTAATTCTAAGGTAATGTAAAAGGCATCTATACCTGCTAAAGTTGTCCTCAAACTACAAAGGAGTCAAAAATCTTTATAATTAATCCTATTTTTGAATAGTCTAAGCATAGGCTCAAAACGGGACCATAATAAAAACTCCTCTGTAATAAGTATACTATCGTCTATACTACCCAATAAATGTTTGCATTATTAAAACTCTCTCTCAAGAAATTCAAATGAAGAAGGAATTCATGTGTGCCTCTTTTCTGATTCAGAACAAATGTTGCAATGCAGATTGCAAACTTTAAGACGTAGGGTTAATTGCTAATAACGTTGACATTATCAACATTTTCTAACATATAATCACCCTCAATAGGTCACGAACTTTGGCGGAAAAATCTGCAATCTTTTATATCATAGATTGGACCTGCAAGTCACGGATTGAGTATCCATATTTTGAGGGCCTTGGGTGGTGATGATGACTAGGAATGATACCATTCATATAATCTAGTGAGTCATGTGTGCTAGAAACCAAGGTGTTCAATATGCCATTCCCCAAGGAGCAGGTGATTCTCATTCTTTTATTAATATTTTTGTCTAATTTAAAATACTGTCATTTAGACGAAAACCCCAATTTGATAATGCAATATTTACAAATTGATGATTTTAGACTGGGTCACGGGCCGACATGGCATGCCACGATAATTTTTTTTAATGCGAACATGACACGACAAGGTTTATTTATCTAACATAAATGTGACTAACGTAAAACATGACATGACATGATTTCATAAATTTAACACTATATTAAACATAAATTGAAAGGATGACCCGAATAAAAACTTGACTAACGTGACAAGATATATTAGCCCTACAAACACGACTCAAATTTTTTACACAAACATGACACGGCGTATTAAAAAATCAACATGAAAATGAATTATCTTGTTAACTTTGGATCGATTATGTGTTGTGTCATTTTGTGCTTTCGTATCATTTACAAAATTTCCACCCCAACTTCTTTTATAAAAATCGACATTTATTTCACGTAAATTGACAATTTTTTTCATGATATTCGTGTGTGCCAAGGCAATCACAATTTAGTTAAAAAAATATATATATCATATTTAATTAGGGGTGTACTCTTTTCCATATTTTATCTCTCATCTGAATCTTTAATTAATTCTAAGGTAGTATAAACGACATCTATACCTCGTAAAGTGTAAGGACACTGTCCGTCACATTTGGTATGTCGTATACCGCTATAAGTCGTTACAAGTCGTCAAGGATTGAGAAGATTAAATCTACAGAAGACGAATTCAAATTTCAAGAAGTCTTCAACAATAAAGCCCAACAAGGATTAATTTGGTAAAATGTATTGAAGCTCCATTTAAATTTTACATGAAAAGTGTTGGGATATTTGTATAAAAGTTTAAATGATTTTTGATAAGATTTTATATGATTTTTAATATTTTAAAATCATAAAAGGTTTGGATAAATATCTCCTGATCCCATGAACATTTTTAGGATTTGAAGATTCTAAGTTATTTAAAACTTTAAAAGTTTTTTTAAGGGGATCAATGGCTGTCGTTCAAATGATGTCACATCTCGTTCAAATGAGATGGAGGTTCGCTCGAACGACGTCACATGTCGTTCGAACGACGTCACATGTCATTCGAACGACATGTGTTTTTATCTTACACATCATCGCCTTGATTTTTAGTATAAATAAGGGTGTCAGGTTCCTCATTTTTGGTGGAGAAACACTGGTTTTAAACAGAGTATGTTTTGAGTGTTTTGATTTATTCTTTAAGACTTTTGAGGGTTCAAACTTTTGTTTTTACAATTCACAGATCCTAATATCTTTTATGTGAGTTATTTTGTGGAACCCAAAGCATATTTTGCTATAGGTCAACCTCTGTGGAGAAGGAATCTCCATATCTTATTGGTGGATACCGAGCATAGTTATTC
The DNA here is from genome assembly GCA_949130495.1 of Sambucus nigra. Classification (NCBI taxonomy): domain Eukaryota; kingdom Viridiplantae; phylum Streptophyta; class Magnoliopsida; order Dipsacales; family Adoxaceae; genus Sambucus; species Sambucus nigra. The sequence goes on from OX422221.1 coordinate 106,997,692, forward strand.
TGCGTGTGGATGACCCGAAGACGACTAACCGAAACCTAGAGGGTATTTCCTTGTCTCTCGTATCTTTGAAGGTTTGACGAAGACATAGTGAATTACACTTGTGGGCAATTATCAGGTTGTATGTAAGTCAATGGTCTTATAAACTTTTTAAAGTGGAAAAAAGTTTTTACTCGAAAGGGTTTTTCTTGAATCGGTCGTCTTTACTTTCATGCACGGTTTGAATTTTTTATGACACATAGATGCATGTTTAGGGGCTGAACTAAAAGTGATTTTGGTTTGTTCAAATTTTAACACCTAATGAAATAAGTGTTCTATTAAATAATTTAATTGGCATCACATAGCAGTTTTTTACAAATTGGTATCAGAGCAAGTTACGCTAATTTATCGCATATTCCTATTTTTCCCAATCTTGTGTGATATTGATTTTATTTAATATCTCAATTTTTCAATGGATCACTCATAATCGAGTTCCCATGTTTGACGGCGATAATTATGCCTACTGGAAAGCTCGCATGAGATCTGTTTTAAAAGACATAGACGAGAGAGTTTGGTCGTTGGTTGAAAATGGTTGGACTCCTCCGACCGTGACTGTTGATAATGTCACATCTTTAAAACCTGTGTCAAACTGGACTGAGGACGATTATAAATTGTCTGACTTTAATTCTCGTGGTTTGAGTGTTATTTCTAGAGTCGTCACTCCCAACAAATTTCGTCGTATTATGACGTGCACCATGTCTGATAAGGCATGGGATGCTTTAAAATTGACACATGAAGGTACAATTGCTATTAAAGAGTCAAAATTGCAAAATATAGCCCCCCCAATTTAAGTCCATTCGTATGTTTGAGTCTGAGACTTTTGATGAGTTTTACGCACATTTGTCGGATATTGTCAACACTTGTTTAATTTGGGTGAGGTAATTGATACCACGCGGGTTGTGAAAAAGATTTTGAGATCCCTTCTAAAACTTTTTGTTCCTAAAGTCACTGTTTTAAACTCGATGGGAAATTTGAGAACACTTAAGTTAGAAGAGTTCGTAGGTGATCTTCAGACTTACGAGTTAGATATGTTTCCCCAAATTGTCAAACCTAAAGATAAAGGGATTGCACTTAGGTCACAGTCGAGATCGAGTGAGGATGTTTCGAGAAAGAGAGATAATAAAAGGAAAGTGAGTTTTTGTGAGTCCGAGTCTGAGCACGAGTCTGATTTTGACATGGCCTTACTTGCGAAATTTTTTAAAAGGTTTCTCAAAATATCTTAAGAAAATTCTTCCAATAAAAAGAGATATTTTGAGAAAAATAAAAAGAAAGAGGAGGCCAAAGAAAGTGATAAGGAGGATGAGATCAGGTACTTTGAGTGTGAGGGTAAAGGTCACATAGCTAAAGAGTGTCCTACTAGAATAAGGAGAAAGGGAAAAGAAATTACTATGCTCGCTACACTTAGTGATAGTAAGGAAGATGAGGAAGATGAGTCCAATAAAGGTTTAACACATGGGATGTGTGTAGCTTTTTTGAGTCATATGAGCCCACCCACTTTATCTTATGATGACAGTGTTCACGAGAGCGACGTTGATGACTCGAATGTTTCTAGTGTAGATGAGAGTGAGTTTGAGAGTGGAGATGAAAGTGATCTCCAAAATGCTTTTAGGAATTTGTACACCGAGACCTTGAAAACGAAAAAATATAAAAGGGATTTAGGTCGTCTAGTTCTGGATTTGGAGAGAGATAAAGAAGTTTTAAGGAGGGAAAGGTGTGACTTGATCGACACGGTGTCTGTCTGATGACACGTGTATCCAACTCAAGAGTGATCTCGATCGTGCTCGGGAGGTCAAAGTCCCTTTAGAGAAGGCATCTAAGAAATTTGAAAATATGGTCCTCAATCCCATTTTGGGTGGTGGTGAGAATTTAAGAAAAGTTCATGACGGTGCGTCCACTTCTACTTGTGTACACGAGTCAGTTCCCACTTTAGTGACTCGACCCAAACCACCTAGGCGTCCCATACCCATTAGGAGAGCACGTCCTAGAGTTTTTGAGAGAGGTGTACCTAGTCCGATTTATGTTTGCTCCCAATACAAAAAGAAAGGACACCTTATGGAAATTTGTTTTAAGTTGGGAAATGTGCTATGCTTTGCGCCTACACATGTTCGCACACATGCACCCACCCATGATAATTTGCTTGCACATAATGATAGAGAGTTTGCACATATTTGAGATCAAGTAAAGTTTTTGTTCAAGGCTTCTCATGATTTGATGGAGTTGTTTCAAAAGATGTCACCACCTTTGGAAAACTCCATCGTACCTACCGGCTGAGGTCTAGACATGTTTGCTAGCATAGGTTGTTTTGCATGATATTATCTTATGCCTATTGCTAGTATGTATCATTCGTACCATTTTAGCATTTATGTTTGCTTTTCTTATTTTTGGTACTATATTAGCACTCTTTTGGATCTATTTGCCCTTTTTTCAGGAACTATTTTTTATGAAATTCTCCCACTGGACAAAATTGCATGTCATTCTGAATAATCTGTGAAATTTGAGTTTTCTCATTCTTACGAGATTACATCTCGCGTGAAGTCTTCTCGCGAGATCGTCTGTCGTTCGAACGACATGGCATCTCGTTCGAACGACCCCTGTAATTCTTTTTTCAATCCCATGTTTCTTCATATGATATGTTATTAGTACTGCTTGGTTATTTCTGAACAGTGTTTAAAATTTCAAAAAGATTTTCTGTTTTTAGAAAAATTTTGAAAAAATTCAAAAAGAGTTTTGTATTTTGTTTACACCTTATATGAATGCACATTTAGGATGACCAAGTTACAACTTCATACCATATCCATGTGAGTATTTGATAGTGTTTTGAGACAATATATTGTTTCATTCATGTGCTTTACAAAGTTTGGAGTATTTGAGATGATATAGTGTTACTACCTACATGATTGACTCTATTTGTCCTTTATTGCACACATGCACGGACTTATTTGAATTTTATGCTTGTCTATTACATGTTGGTTGAGTGTTTTCATCTCAATTCTATCTATATAACGAACCAAATGCGATAAAACTTGATAAAAAGTAGTGCATGTTGTAAACCGTTTGTGATATTTGGGGATTTTTATTAAAAAAACGGGGAAGGACTACGAACGGTACTCATTTATCTTTACGATTAATCCACCATTTAAATGTACCTAAAAACGTGAGGAATTGAAAATTATCAGGGGTCCAATGAGGTTTAAAAGAGCCCGAAAAAATTAAAAAGCAATAAAAAGAAAATTATGCCAAAAATGGGCCAATAGTTTTTCTTGTTTCACCACCTCAAGATAAAAAAAATTACCCTTTAATGTGGGAGTTTGGATGGAATTTTCAACGATTTGCACGTCCATAAAAGTCATGAAAAGCATTACATAGTTTTGGACGTTATTGGTGTGGAAATCATTTATACTTTTATTTGTTGATATGATTAAGATGATGTCATCTAAATGCAACAATTTTACACCAAAGGACTATTTTTTATGTTCATTCGTTAGGAGTACACTTATGCACGTTGCACATGTGATATGATTGAGTTGATTTTCCTATCGAATTTGTTCACTCCCATTCATTCTGTTTCCACGATTTGGTTATCTTAGTTTAAATTCATGGTGTGTGTTTTTTGTAACATCATTTTTTTATTTTTTTATGCAAAATTTTGAAAAAATAAAAAATAGTAGGTTTGCTTTGTTTTACCGCGTCATCACAATTTTCTTTATGTGATTTATTCTTTTCCTTGTCTATTTCGGACAAATAAAAAGGGGAAGAACTACTTATGATATTATGGGGGAGCTTAAGTACGGGGAGATTTTATTATGCTTACATGTTTTATGTTTATATTATTTCAAACTTGATACGTCATGAGGTTTTTTCTTTGTCTCATGTGTGTAGATACACTTAAACTTTTTGGATTTCACTCCCTGATGAGAAAAGTTCGGAGTTTTGAAAAGTTGATTATTGAAGTGAAGCTTGAAGACTTATCAGTTTATCTTTTAGCATTTGAATTTTTGGGAGGGTAGATTTGTATAGGTCATATTTTGGTTGGTAATTCGAATATTTTTTATTTTGTATCGACATAGATATAGGGGGAGATTTGTAAGGACATTATTCGTCACATTTTAGTATGTCATATACCACTATAAGTTTCTACAAGTCGTCAGTGATTAAGAAGATTACATCTATACAAGATGAATTCGAATTTCAAGAAGTCTTCAACATTCATGCCCAACAAGGATGAATTTGGTAAAATGTGTTTAAGCTCCATTTACATTTTATATGAAAAGTGTTGGGATATTTGTATAAAAGTTCAAATGATTTTGGATAAGATTTTAAATGGATTTTAATATTTCAAAATCAAAAAAGGTTTGAATAAATATCTCTTGATCTCGTGAACGGTTTTAAGATTTGAGGATTCCAAGTTATTTAAAACTTTTAAAGTATTTTTTTAAGGGGATCGGTGACTGTCGTTACAATGATGTCACATCTCACTCGAACAAGATGGAGGTTCGCTTGAATGACGTGGCATGTCATTCTCTCGAACGACGCCGACATGTGTTTTTAGCTGATACGTCACTCACTGCCTTGATTTTTAGTAGAAATAAGGGTGTCAGGATACTGATTTTCGACTGGAGAAATAGTGGTTTTAAAAAGAATACGTTTTGAGTGTTTTGGTTTATTCTCCAACACTTTTGAGGGTTCAAACTTTTGTATTTACAATTCACGGATCCCAATGTCTTTTGTGTGAGTTGTTTTGTGGAACCCAAAGCATAATTTGTTATAATTCAACCTCTGTGGAGAAAGTATCTCCATATCTGATCGGTGGATACCGAGCGTAGTTATTCTGCATGTGGATGAGACGAAGATGAAGAACCAACACCTAGAGGGTATTTCGCTATCTCTTGTATCTTTGAAGGTTTGATGAAGACACCGTGCATTACACTTGTGGGTGATTATTAGGTTATATGTAAGTCAATGGTCTTGTAAACTTTTCAAAGTGTAGAAAAAGATTTTTACCCAAAAGTTTTTTTTTCCTAAATCGGTCTTCTTTACTTTCATGCATGGTTTAAATGATTTAGGACACATAGATGCATGTTTAGGGGATGAACTAAAAGTTAATTTAGTTTGTTCAAATTTAGACACCTAATTAAATAAGTGTTCTAATAAATAATTTAATTGGTATCACACAAGAGTTTTTTACATAAAATTGTCCTAAAACTGCAAAGGAGTCGAATGCCTTCGAAATTAATTCTTTTTTGGAATAGTCTAAACAAAGTCTCAAAATAAGAGAAAAAAAACACCAACATAACGAGTATACTATCACCGATAAAACCCTATAATTTTTAGCATATGTAAAATTCTTTCTCAAAAAATCCAAATGGAGGACGAATTCCAGTGCACCCTTTTTCTAATTCAGAACAGACAATACAATGAAGATTGCTAGCTTTGAGACATGGGGTTAATTTCTAACAACGTTGACATTGTCAACATTATGAAATATATAATGACCATCAACAGGTTGTGAACTTTGGTTTGCAATCGGACTTTAGCGGACAGATCTGCAATCATTTATGGCATGTATTGGACCTTCAAGTCGTGGATTGAGTATCCACTTGGAGGGTTGTATGTAAAGTTGATGATTATGAGTGATACCATTCATGGAATCCATAAAGTCATGCACGCCAACGCCTAAGGTGTTCAATTTCCCATTCCCAAAGAAGCAAGTGATTCTTGTTCTTTTATCTATATTTTTGTCAAATTTAAAATACTGACATTTAGAAAAAAAAAACAATTTGATAATACGATATTTGGAAATTCATGATTTTAGACTAGGTCAGGGGCCGACATAACTTTCTACAACAATGTTTTTTAATGCAAAGATGACATGACATGACAAGATCCTTTTATCTAACATAAACACGACCCACATAAAATAGACACGACTTGATTTCTTAAATTTAGCACTGAATTAAATATGAATAGATATGATAACCTGAATAAAAACATGATTAACGCGACAAGAATTATTAACCTACTAACAAGACTAAGATTTACACGAACTTGACCCGACTTTGTGTGAAAAAATGACATTAACACAACTTAGCGTGTCAATATTTAGTCAATTGTGTATCGTATCATTTTGTATTTTCATATCGGTACAAAATTTTCACCCCTACTTCTTTCATATAAATCCACATTTATTTAATTTAAATTGACAAGTTTTTGCATTATATTATGTGACACCCCGACTAATTAAATACCGGGTAGCTACTCCTTTATTAAATTAAATCAAAACGCCAAGTTGGCTCAGTTAATAGCATCACTGTCGAAAACATTTTTATTATTACAAACCACCTAGTATTTAAAAAGTAAGTTGCCAAATTTTAATTAAAGTCTGGTTAACATGCAACAAGTGTAAAGAAGAATAATAACACCATTCACCATAATGAAGTAAATAGAATAACCGTCACATGATATAAATAAATCTGGAGCAAAACTCCTCATAACATAATCCCACAACTGAAGTAAATAATGAAATACTGAATACTGAATGAATACATGCTAAAGTCTGAAAAAAACTGAAATGAAAATGTATCTAATAGAATTTGGGCAACATGCCCTACAACTGAGGAATACGGAATAAGGAATCCAAATGATATAAGCGTCTAAAAGCAAATCCCTGTAGCTTCCACAAGCAGCTATAGCTCGTCATCAGAATGAGAATCCTATGCATGGTGACCTTGTGGTTGGGCACCTAAAATGGTTTTACAAAAAGATAGATTTGAAAGCAAACGGGTCAGAGCCCGAATGTGGAGATATTTTAAAAACCTGCAAGTGCTTTAAAAACATTTAAAACAGTGTATGCAAAATACATGTTAGGACGTGCTCTCACATGAGATACTCACCTCTCGTCTAACTGTGCACTCCTAACGTTCCTGTACCCATTCATGTGTTATCCCATAACTATCTAAAGAGTTTCTAACACTTCTACTCGGTTTACGTTTAAGTCCCAATCTTTACAATTAAATAGAGGGTTCTACTTTAATTCTCGAATTCCCAATTATTAACAAAACCATTTATTGATAAAAGTTCTCTTTTTATCTTTTCAAAACATAACTATAACTATACTCACAATTTAACATAGTAAATTCCTTCTCATTTAACCGTATATTTTCACATCATAAATATAAAATACAAGCACCCAAAGGTTAAGCTGCGGTGCACACATACTCTGCTATCCATCCCGGTACATTACGTACATAAGGATCACACATTCCGAATCTCTCAGGAATTGTTCAGATAACAACATCACAAAAAGTGGAGGCGAACACAGTCACCATCACATGGGTCACGCACATACCTACGCTCCCATGATCAGCAGACTTATTAATATCACAATAAGTCCTTCTATGACCTATGTTCATCCAGGTAACCAATCTAAATCCGGGAAACACAAGGATAAGAAGGCCCTAAGCGAACGTAAACCTCCCGTGATAGCAAGTATGGTAGGTATGTCATACACATAAGATTATATACTAAGTATTCACACATCTTAGATATCTCAATATTAATAAAGGTACACTCTACATCATTATACCATTATTCCAAATTCATATATTTCAAGTACCCCGATATTATATAAATTAAATAGTCGACACGTTTCACGTCGTAATTTCTTAAACTTAAACCCTATCTCAAATAGACTATTAAGTTCCCATTATTCTCACATATAACGCCTTTACACCTAAGGTCTTTACTTCTGCCCCAAACCTTATTTCATCAAATTATTCAAATTTTCACTATTAACCCAAATATTATTTCACTTATCGAATTTTATTAATTTAGAATAATCCTCAAATTAAATTCCAATTAAGGTCCAATCTCATAATCATGTCTACTGGTCTTCCTTAAGGTTAAAGGTATTCATAATGTCTCCAATAATATTAATCAAGGGTTAACACCATTAAAATTCAATTAAGGAAAAACTTTACTCATTCTGGGAAGGTCGATCGATCGACCTTTACCTTCGATTGATCGATGGTGGTCGATCGATCGACTGAAGAACATCGATCGATCGAACGCACCAGGTCTGTTACGGACTGCTTCGTTTTACAGTTACAATTTCGACCCAAAACTCCATTTTTAAGCATGAAACTCCAAGATAAGGTTACCATAATGTCATACTATCATCCTACAACAGTATTATCATTCTAAATCCCATAATTCATCATTTAAAGGCTTTACTTTAGATTAAAACTACATCAAAATAATTTCCAGAATTCTTCCATTCAAGAACATCATTAAACTTCTTCTAACTCCATTTTAAATCATCAAAGGTTCTGTTTAGAACATAAATTTCGTCCAGAATAATACTACATGCAATTCCTAATCTATTTCCAAGCTTTTAACTTCCAAATAATGGGTCTAAATCATCTCCCAAGATTAATTTCGAAAATTCCTAAACATGAAAACATATCTTGAATCAAATGAGTTTAAATCACTTGCCTTAATTTAACTCTGAATTTGGTGATGAATCTTGAAGTTAAGTCTGTCCTCTCTCTCTCTTTCTGCAGAATTCTTTCCTTCTCTCTCTCTCTCTCTCAAGCTCTTTCCAAGGTTGAAGACAATGGAGATATGGAGGTGTGTTATGGTCTTTGGTAAGTTAGAATGGTATATCAACTTCTCCCGTAGCCCATATTGTCACATAGTGTAGTTAGTGGGTTAAGTGGGTTAAAGAAATAGTCAGATTGAAATCCCAATTTTCGTCACTTTTTAATTCCCAAAAATACAAATTACCAAAATACCCTTTATGATGCCGGTATGGCCCAAAAAAATACCCCGGGACCCAAACTAAACTTCCGGCTAGTGTTTTCTGACTATTTCGACCCTTCCGGACGCGTTGGCGCACTCAAAACAACCATACGGTTAATGGAACTAAAATTCACTTTTTAATTTATTAATAAAATACCATGACGTGGCGGTCACACGCGTCAAACAAAATTTACAAATTGCCGTATATAAATCTCACGACAATTTCAATATTAATAAAATACCATGACGTGGCGGTCACACGCGTCAAATGAAATTTCCAAATTGCCGTATATAAATCTCACGACAATTTCAATATTACCAATATTCATATAATGCCAAGTATACACATTATAATAAAATACTAACTCACATCTCGTTAATATTTTTAATCCGGATTAATTTTCAATTAATAGACATTTAATTCAATTAATCCCCAAAAATAAATATCACAGAAAATACGGGGTATTACATACTTCCCCCCTAATAACTGAATTTCGTCCCGAAATTCGGAACTAGAAAGTACCTGGTAAGAATAACTCTGGATAACGTTCGCGCATCTCATCCTCGCACTCCCATGTGGACTCCTCGACATTATGATGTGGCCACTGAACACGTACTAACGGGACTATCTTTGACCGCAGTTTCCGCTCACTTCGGTCTAGAATAGCGATCGGCCCCTCCTCGTAGGAACTATCTGGCTGGAGATCAATATCCTCCACAGCAATGAGAGAATGAGCCAAATTATCTCTAAGGTATTTCCTAAGCGAGGAAATATGAAACACATCGTGGATCCGATGCAAATGCTCCGGTAACCCAAGTCTATACGCAACCGGTCCGATCCTCTCAATAATAGGAAATGGTCCCACATATCTCGGTGCCAACTTCCCTTTCTTCCCGAAACGCATAATCCCCTTCATAGGAGATACTCTGAGTAAAACCTGGTCCCCCACTTGGAACTCTCTGAAGAATCTCTTCGCATCAGCATAACTCTTCTGCCTTTCCTGAGCCACCCGAATGCGACTCCGAATCAATTCTATCCGTGCCGAAGTATCCTGAATCACTTCCGGCCCAAGTAGTTTGTTGTCCCCCACCTCCAACCAACATGCTGGGGAACGACAAGGTCTACCGTACAACGCCTCAAATGGAGCCATGCCAATGGTGAACTGATAGGAGTTGTTGTAAGCAAACTCCACCAGTGGAAGATACTGCTCCCATCCACCCTCAAAGTCAATGGTGCACATACGTAGCATGTCTTCCAACATCTGATTTGTGCGCTCGGTCTGTCCATCGGTCTGCGGGTGGTACACCTTACTCAACCGCAACTCCGTGCCCATGGCTTGCTGAAAACTCTCCCAAAACCGTGAAATAAATATCTTGTCTCGGTCAGACACGATATTTAAGGGCACACCGTGAAGTCTCACTATCTCTGCAATAAAGAGCTAGGCATACTGTCCCGCAGTGTAGTCTGTCCTTACGGGTAGAAAATGAGCGAATTTTGACAACCTTTCCACAATTACCCAAATGGAGTCGTGACCCCTCTGCGACGTAGGCAACCCCATGATAAAGTCCATAGAGATGCTCTCCCACATCCACCTCGGGACCTCTAACGGCTGTAGTAGTCCTGCCGATCTCTGATGATCCACTTTTATGAGCTGACAAGTGGCGCATTTTGAAACAAACTCGGTAATATCTCTCTTCATTCCGCTCCACCAATACTGACGTCTCATGTCTTGGTACATTTTGTCCCCTCCGGGATGTACCGCGAACCGTGAGCCGTACGACTCTGCCATTACCTCATGCCGTAATTCCTCCCCTTCCGGAACCACTAATCTCCCATTAAAGCGTAATCCCCCGTCTGAGCTAACGGTATTGGATTCGGCTCCCTCTGCTAATAATCGAACTATCTGCTCCTGACAGAACGAGTCGTTTGCCTGTGCCTTTACCACCTTCGTGACAATTTGTGGTGTAACAGTCATCACAGATATGAATGATCGGGCCACTGCATCCTGGTGTCCTAATTCTTTCCACTTTGCCTTCCACACATCTGCCACCTCATCTACCGGTCTACGGCTCAACGCGTCTGCCACCACGTTAGCCTTCTCCGGGTGATACTGGATATCGAACTGATAATCTTTCACGAATTCAAGCCACCTCCGTTGCTGCATATTCAACTCCTTCTGCGTGAATAGGTACTGTAGGGACTTGTGATCCGTGAACAATCGAAACTTCTCCCCCAAAAGGTAATGTCTCCAAATACGAAGGGCAAATACCACTGCCGCTAACTCCAAGTCATGGGTAGGGTAATTCTTCTCGTGAGGCTTAAGCTTACGGGAAGCGTAAGCTATGGCCTGACTCTCCTGCTGCAGTACACCTCCAAGTCCTTGTAAGTATGCATCGGTGTAAACAAGATACTCAACTCCCGGTCTCGGCAATGCTAACACAGGTGCTGAGGTTAACTTGTCCTTCAACTCATCAAATGCCAACTAACAGGCATCAGTCCAAATGAACGGCACACCTTTACGGGTTAGATGTGCCATGGGACCCGCTATCGTGGAGAAACCCCGAATAAACCTCCTGTAGTATCCTGCTAAGCCCAAGAAACTACGGATCTCTGTCGGTGTCGTGGGCTGTCCCCACTCCCTCATCGCGGAGACCTTTCCCGGATCAACCGATATTCCCCGATCGGAAATAACATGCCCCAAAAACTGAACCTCCTTCAGCCAAAACTCGCACTTCTCATATTTTGCATACAACTCATTCTGGCGTAGTGTCTGCAAAACTAGCCTCAAGTGCTCGGCGTGCTCCTCCTCAGTCTGGGAGTAAACCAAAATATCATCAATGAAGACAATGACAAACTGGTCTAGGAAATCCCTGAACACCCTATTCATCAAGTCCATAAATGCTGCTGGAGCGTTGGTCAAACCAAATGGCATAACCCGAAACTCGTAGGAACCATATCTCGATAAGAACGCAGTCTTCGAGATGTCCTCCTCCCTGATACGCAACTGATGGTATCCAGATCGTAAATTAATCTTTGAGAAGCAAGAAGCTCCTCTCAACTGGTCGAATAGGTCATCGATTCGAGGAAACGGATACTTGTTCCGTATCGTGACCTTATTTAACTCCCGGTAGTCCACACACAATCTCAGTGAACCATCTCTCTTCTTCACGAACAACACAGGGGCACCCCACGGTGAAGTACTACTCCGAATAAACCCCTGACCCAACAACTGTTCAATCTGATCCCGTAACTCCCTCATCTCAGTTGGAGCCATACGGTACGGTGCTCGTGCTATAGGTCTCGTATCTGGTAACAAGTCTATAACGAAATCTATCTCTCGACTGGGGGGTAGGCCTGGTATCTCCTGAAACACATCAGAATACTCCCTGACAACTGGGATCGAATCTAAAGGAATCACAACCTCCTTAGAGGTATCCTCCTCAATGTAATATAAATGAGCGGTCGAGCCTCCCTCTGGGCGAGGCATCGCCACTACAAACATCTCTTGCCCCGGAATGGCAAAAATAATGCTCCCACCGAAGCAATCAATCGTGGCTCTATAATCAGCAAGCCAATCCATACCGATAATCACATCGTGAACATGCATATCTAATACTAACATGTCTGCAGGTAATACCAAACCACCAATCTCTACCCCCACTCCCCGGCATATAAAGAATATAAGTGACCCACTCCCCAATGGTGAGTCGACACACGTAACTGTGCTCTCCGCGGTGGCTAACAACCCTAACGCCTTCGCGAAATGTGTAGATATAAAACAATGTGTAGCCCCGTATCAAACAGTACCCGACCCATAGTGCCATGGATAGAAAACGTACCCTCAATCGCGGGCGGTGCCTGTGGGACTGCTGCCTGGTGAACGTTGTAGACACGTCCATACTGTAGCTGCCCCTGCTGAGCCAGAACTGCTGGAATGGGTGGCAAAGCTACCATCTGAGGCGGTGCGGGATGAGCGGCGGGAAACATAGGCCTCTGCGGCTCCTGGCGAGCTCCCTGCTGCTGCTGCGGGGCCCTGCCCCTATCAGGACAGTCCTGGCGTTTATGGCCAGTCTTGCTACAAACGAAACACTTCCCATGGGAAGTTCCCTCCTCTGTGCCCCTGCTGTCCCCGGCCCTGGTGGCCGTTACCGTTCCTCCCTTGGCCCTGCTGGCCCTGCTGAAACTGCTGATGTTGACCATTTTGACCCTGCTGGCCCTGATGGCCGTTATGACCCTGCTGGCCCTTCCGGAATCCTCCCTGACCGTTCCTAAAACCTCCTGAACGGAACCTCTTATGATCCCCCTGCTGAGAACCCTGCTCTACCTGTCTCTGCCCTTAAAAATATTGTGCTCCACCGGCACCATATCCTCCAATCCTGCCCTGATGGCTAGACTCTCCCGATCGCTTGCCCTCGGCCATATGAAAGCGGTGATCCTGGAAGTGTAATAAAGCAGCGTTAACCACATCAGAATAAGTGGCCAACGAAAGGTTCCCTAACAGATGCTGACGGATCCTCCATGTCAACCCGTCGGTGAATTTCTCAATCTTCTTATTTTCTATCGATATCTCATCAGGAACGATATTCAACAGATTAGTGAACTCGGCCTCATACTCGGCCACGGTCTTGCCCTCCTGCCTCAGACTCATCAATCTCCTCCTCATTTCCGTATGAACAGCTGACGGAAAGTACTTGCGGTCGAACCGCACCTAGAACTCCTGAATCGTGAGAGTATCCCTCTCCTCTACGGTGGTAATAGACTCCCACCACTGCAATGCAGATCCAACTAGCTTGAAAGTAGCTAGCACCTACTTCTGAACATCCTTGCACTCATACATCCTCAAGTGGCGCTGTATATCCTATCTCCACTGGCTCGAGACTACCACGTCTGAACTACCTGCAAACTCTGGCGGATGCGCTTTCTGAAAAGCGTCACGTACACGTTCCCAAGCAGACGGGAATGCATTTGTCTGTACTGGAGCGGTAACCGGCTCCTGAGGCGGTGCCTGCTGAACTACGGCAATGGCGGCATTTACCGCTTGGGCTACAATAGCTGCAACCTCATCGGCGTTCATCATGCCCTGAGCCGGTACGGGCTGTGGTTCTGGCGTCTCATTCTTGGGAACTCATGGTGCACGTCGTGGAGGCATTCTGAAATAAGAATAAAGTCTATAAGTTTGCAGTTATAAACTTAAAATAGCTGAAGAACGTAGTCATAAACAAAAGAATACAACAGTCCTAAAATATAGGGCTCTATATCAAAGAAAGCTCAGCGAAAAACATAATAAGCCGTTCAGATCCTAAAGGACACTAGAACTTGATGCTCTGATACCACCTGTGACACCCCGACTAATTAAATACCGGGTAGCTACTCCTTTATTAAATTAAATCAAAACGTCAAGTTGGCTCAGTTAATAGCATCACTGTCGAAAACATTTTTATTATTACTAACCACCTAGTATTTAAAAAGTAAGTTTCCAAATTTTAATTAAAGTTTGGTTAACATGCAACAAGTGTAAAGAAGAAGAATAACACCATTCACCATAATGAAGTAAATAGAATAACCGTCACATGATATAAATAAATCTGGAGGAAAACTCCTCATAACATAATCCCACAACTGAAGTAAATAATGAAATACTGAATACTGAATGAATACATGCCAAAGTCTGAAAAAAACTGAAATGGAAATGTATCTAATAGAATTTGGGCAACATGCCCTACAACTGAGGAATACTGAATAAGGAATCCAAATGATATAAGCGTCTAAAAGCAAATCCCTGTAGCTTCCACAAGCAGCTACAGCTCGTCATCAGAATGAGAATCCTATGCATGGTGACCTTGTGGCTGGGCACCTAAAATGGTTTTACAAAAAGATAGATTTGAAAGCAAACGGGTCAGAGCCCGAATGTGGAGATATTTTAAAAACCTGCAAGTGCTTTAAAAACATTTAAAACAGTGTATGCAAAATACATGTTAGGACGTGCTCTCACATGAGATACTCACCTCTCGTCTAACTGTGCACTCCTAACGTTCCTGTACCCATTCATGTGTTATCCCATAACTATCTAAAGAGTTTCTAACACTTCTACTCGGTTTACGTTTAAGTCCCAATCTTTACAATTAAATAGAGGGTTCTACTTTAATTCTCGAATTCCTAATTATTAACAAAACCATTTATTGATAAAAGTTCTCTTTTTATCTTTTCAAAACATTACTATAACTATACTCACAATTTAACATAGTAAATTCCTTCTCATTTAACCGTATATTTTCACATCATAAATATAAAATACAAGCACCCAAAGGCTAAGCTGCGGTGCACACATACTCTGCTATCCATCCGGGTACATTACGTACATAAGGATCACACATTCCGAATCTCTCAGGAATTGTTCAGATAACAACATCACAAAAAGTGGAGGCGAACACAGTCACCATCACATGGGTCACGCACATACCTACGCTCCCATGATCAGCAGACTTATTAATATCACAATAAGTCCTTCTATGGCCTATGTTCATCGAGGTAACCAATCTAAATCCCGGCAACACAAGGATAAGAAGGCCCTAAGCGAACGTAAACCTCCCGTGATAGCAAGTATGGTAGGTATGTCATACACATAAGATTATATACTAACCATTCACACATCTTAGATATCTCAATATTAATAAAGGTATACTCTACATCATTATACCATTATTCCAAATTAATATATTTCAAGTACCCCGATATTATATAAATTAAATAGTCGACACGTTTCACGTCGTAATTTCTTAAACTTAAACCCTATCTCAAATAGACTATTAAGTTCCCATTATTCTCATATATAACGCCTTTACACCTAAGGTCTTTACTTCTGCCCCAAACCTTATTTCATCAAATTATTCAAATTTTCACTATTAACCCAAATATTATTTCACATATCGAATTTTATTAATTTAGAATAATCCTCAAATTAAATTCCAATTAAGGTCCAATGTCATAATCATGTCTACTGGTCTTCCTTAAGGTTAAGGGTATTCATAATGTCTCCAATAATATTAATCAAGGGTTAACACCATTAAAATTAAATTAAGGAAAAACTTTACTCATTCTGGGAAGGTCGATCGATCGACCTTTACCTTCGATCGATCGATGGTGGTCGATCGATCGACTGAAGAACATCGATCGATCGAACGCACCAGGTCTGTTACGGACTGCTTCGTTTTGCAGTTACAATTTCGACTCAAAACTCCATTTTTAAGCATGAAACTCCAAGATAAGGTTACCATAACGTCATACTATCATCCTACAACAGTATTATCATTCTAAATCCCATAATTCATCATTTAAAGGCTTTACTTTAGATTAAAACTACATCAAAATAATTTCCAGAATTCTTCCATTCAAGAACATCATTAAACTTCTTCTAACTCCATTTTAAATCATCAAAGGTTCTGTTTAGAACATAAATTTCGTCGAGAATAATACTACATGCAATTCCTAACATATTTCCAAGCTTTTAACTTCCAAATAATGGGTCTAAATCATCTCCCAAGATTAATTTCGAAAATTCCTAAACATGAAAACATATCTTGAATCAAATGAGTTTAAATCACTTGCCTTAATTTAACTCTGAATTTGGTGATGAATCTTGAAGTTAAGTCTGTCCTCTCTCTCTCTTTCTGCAGAATTCTTTCCTTCTCTCTCTCTCTCTCTCAAGCTCTTCCCAATGTTGAAGACAATGGAGATATGGAGGTGTGTTATGGTTTTTGGTAAGTTAGAATGGTATATCAACTTCTCCCGTAGCCCATATTGTCACATAGTGTAGTTAGTGGGTTAAAGAAATAGTCAGATTGAAATCCCAATTTTTGTCATTTTTTAATTCCCAAAAATACAAATTACCAAAATACCCTTTATGATGCCGGTATGGCCCAAAAAAATACCCCGGGACCCAAACTAAACTTCCAGCTAGTGTTTTCTGACTATTTCGACCCTTACGGACGCGTTGGCGCACTCAAAACGACCATACGATTAATGGAACTAAAATTCACTTTTTAATTTATTAATAAAATACCATGACGTGGCGATCACACGCGTCAAACAAAATTTCTTAATTGCCGTATATAAATCTCACGACAATTTCAATATTAATAAAATACCATGACGTGGCGGTCACACGCGTCAAACAAAATTTCCAAATTGCCGTATATAAATCTCATGACAATTTCAATATTACCAATATTCATATAATGCCAAGTATACACATTATAATAAAATACTAACTCACATCTCGTTAATATTTTTAATCCGGATTAATTTCCAATTAATAGACATTTAATTCAATTAATCCGCAAAAATAAATATCGCAGAAAATACGGGGTATTACATATTCGTGTGTGCCAAGGCAATGACAATTTAGTTAAATAATATATATATATATATGTTTTTTTCTATGTAAAAAGGCATTTGGTAGATCGGAACAGATTTCATTTGTTAGTTTTAATTTGAAATTTTCTATTTTATCTTGGAGAATCTTGTTAGTAAGTTGATCTTCAATCCTTTTGTATCTTACTTCTTCATTTAAAAAATTTAATTGTTTTCTCTTGTATTGGAGACGGTTTACTGATATTGAAAAATCTTTGAGTGTTTTTAAATCTCTGACTTCTGGTTTTGAAAGAAATTCAAATTTTACTTGTTGACCTAAGGCTAGGGAGGTTATTCCAGTATCACTAGTTGTGAACGGATATAGAAGACAAAGAAAAGGGATTCCTAAGATTACCTTGTCAGTCATGTTTTTTACTAAAACAAAAGGAGTTTTGTAACATACATTATTTTGACAAATATGTGCTTTGGGTAGTTTGTATTTGATTTGCATTTTACTTCCATTGGCTGAGTTTAATCGTTCAGATGTTTTATGATAATACCTAGTTGGAATTAATCCTTCTTGTAGACAATTTAAATCTGCACCGGAATCAATTAATGCTATGACTTTTATCTCATATTCTTTGTTAATGATTAAAGTTACTTGTACATGCCATTTTTGTAAATTAATTTGGTTTATGATATTTACTTGATGATCAGGTTCTTCTGTTGTTACTATTTTAGGTTCTTGTTCAGCTTCTGGATCACTTTCTTCTGAGGAGATGGCTTGTTGCTTTTGGAAAGTTTGGTCTACTTTTAAAATAGTGATATCTTGTTTTAATTCTTTACTTTCTATTTTGATGTCTTTGATATCTTGTTTAATTATGTTGACTTCTCGTTGGAGATCTTGTAATGTAACTTCCTTGTGAGTTTTAAATCGTTTTAAAGTATTATCAAGACTTATCTTGTTTTGTGTATTTATACCACTTTCTTCTTTGGATAATAATTTTTTAAATTTTGAAAGGTATTGTGATTTTAATTCTCTATTTTCTATTTTTCCAATTAAATCAATTAGTAATTCTTCCTGTTCTCCTTGTTTAGTGAGAACATTGATAGTTTTACAACAGTTGTCTTTGCATCCTAATTTTATATCTGGAGAACTAGAGTTTGTACCTGATTCATAGTAACTTGATGATTCATAATCAGTGTTTTGTTCACCTTCACTAGAAGAATTTTTTAGTTCAAAAATTTTGTATATTTCTTGTGTTACTTCAGATGATAGTTGTAACTGGTTAATTTTGGATTTTACCTTACATTCCGATTTGTAATGACCTGTTTTTCCACATTTATAACATTTTACTTTACTTTTGTCCTTTTTCTTATACTGTGGATTAGTTTATGGTTTTTTATGTTTTTTATAAAATTCCTTATTTTCTTTATTGTAAAATTTGTTATTTTTGAAATAGTTTTTTCTATGTCTTTTGTATTGTTTTGGGTATGACTTGTAATTTTTATTTCTTGATGGTGCAACAGGGTTTAAACCATATTGTTCACAAAAATTTCCCATTTCATATTTTGCCTTTAATTTTTCTTTATTAGCCTGGTTGCTTATTTTCATATCTATACACATTTTTAATCCCTCTTTCTGGATTGTACTTATTATGTCTCCATATGTAAGATTGTTATAATCAATGTGTCCATTTGTGTTACTCAGAACTTCTCTTATTTTATGAGCAAATAAATTTGGTAAACCATTAATTAATTTTTCTTTCCAAAATGGTTCATTACTATCGT
This sequence comes from Sambucus nigra, assembly GCA_949130495.1. Classification (NCBI taxonomy): domain Eukaryota; kingdom Viridiplantae; phylum Streptophyta; class Magnoliopsida; order Dipsacales; family Adoxaceae; genus Sambucus; species Sambucus nigra. The sequence goes on from OX422221.1 coordinate 107,016,665, forward strand.
CTCTAAGCATTACTCGTGATGTGAAAACATCTTTGTACCATCTAAAATCGCTTAAAGTTGGGCATCTAAGGTTACTTAGTTGATCATGAATTCTTGAGGTTATATTACTCGGTGTTCCTAAAAAATGTTTTATTATTGTAAAAACTAGAGTGTTAACTCCATCTGGAATTCCCATTCCAATATTTTCATCAAAAATTGGGAAGCCATTGGCATCTTGTTGGACGGCAGATTTAATTTGTTCCTTTGATTCTTCGGTAAGATGTTTATCCCACCAAGATTTTAATGTACCGGTGAATCCTGTTGTTAAAAGCTCAACTATTTCTGTTTGGGGAATATTTTGAGTGTTTAGGTAATTGTTGGCAACCATAGATATGTGTTGCATTTTATTTAAGATTTCTTGTTCAGATAATCCATCTATGTTCCATTCATAAAGTCTATCTGATGAAACCGAGAATTGATTATGTATATTTCTTTCTTCATATTGCATATCTGGGGGTGTTGGTCTTGTATACCAATTTCTTGTTAAGGTGGTTGGAGTTACTCTGGAGTTATTTATTCTATTTAATTCAACATTAGTAAATTGTTTTTCAATAGTCTGGATATCTTCATCTGTAGTAGATTCTTGGGATGAGTCTGTTTGGTTAATATAGGTATTTTTGTTGATAGTTGTAATAGTCTTTGATGATTCTGCTTTGATATCTTTAAGCATTTTTTCTATTTTATCCGGAGTTTTCTCAGACTTTGTTTGTAAATTTATTCCTTTTCGTACTTCAGGAAGTTGGATTAAAGGTATTTCTCTTTTATATGGTGGGTTTGGTTTGTCTAACTTGTTTTCAATGGATTCTAGCTGTTTTCCTAAAGTATTCAGGTATTGGTTAGTGTAATTATTTTGTTCAATAACTTTTTTGATTTCATCATTAGTAGAAGTGACTTTAAATGGTGTAGCAACTACTTCTGTTCCCATGTGATTTACTAAAATGGTTTCTAGTGGAGGGTGACTAGACGAGACTGTAGTTTTGTCTTGTTTTGTCCATTTTACTTTTGTTAGGACATTTATTTTGTGATAATAGTTATCTAAATAGTCAAAGAACTTTATGTCCATTCTTATTTCATTCATTAAAGTTTTCCACTTTCTTATTATTTTATCCTTTTCTTTTGGGGAGTACTTTTCTCGATATGCTCGTCGTTTAGTACGATTTTCTTTTGACTCAAAATCTTCTCCTAATTTAATCATGTGAATTTTATAGTCTTTATTGATTGTTAATAATTGGTGATTTACTGAACCTGTTTCAAAATCTGTTTGAGTGGGGGAATGTTGATCTTCATCATCATTAAAATTTGAGGTCGCTGTATAACAAGGTTTACTTACCTGGGAAGTTGTATCAATTTCTTTTAATTTAAGATTGCGTCTAGGTATTAGATCATCATCTTTTCTTGTTGAATTACTCGTTTGGGATTTACTATCATCTCTAACATGGAGATTTTTAAATCGTGGTTGATCAAAACTTATTCTAACTGATCCGTCAAGGTATTCTTGGATTCGTTCAAGATTAATAGCATTGTTTTGCATTTTTCGAGGACGATTTTCATTCTCTAATAACCAATCGTTTGGTAAATTAATATCTTTCCAATTTATTGACCTAGGGACTTGAATATTAGCATCATTTGTACTGCTTTGTATGAGTAGAGTTTTGTCTTTTGGACTTTTTACTAAAGCGTGGACATTTAGATTTGTCCTTAAACATTTGTAATAAATTCTATAAATTAAAGCAAGTGGTTTACTTCCTTCTAACATTTCATATCCAGATGTTTTAATATTTAGTGTCATGGTTTTTAATATGTGAGGGTCAGTTAAACTTAATGTAAAATCAGGAAAACAATTAAAATGTATTGGACCATTAAAAAGGCTTGATTCCATCATTCCTAAAATACTAGTGTTGTAATTAGTATGTCTAGCATCTCTAAGACATAAGAGGATAGAGGCATTTATTCCTTTACTGGTTAATGGTTTGACTGCTACTTGTATTAATCCTATGTGTAGGAAATTGAATCCATTTTTTCTTTGTTTTGTAATAGCTTCACTAGTTAATAGTTGAATTCTATCGTGTTCTTTATTTAAAGCATAAACATGTTCAACAGTTTTAACATTGTAATTAGTACTAAAGGATGACTTTAGGAAACTAGTTTTGTAAATTTCTTTTGTTGGGACTTTGGGAATGTTCCAATCATTTAAATCTAAATTTACTTCTTCATAAACATGTTCTTCTTGGTTTATTATGTCTGGGGGAAAAGCTAAAGAAGACCTAGAGCTAGAACTAGCCAAATAATTTGATCTAAATAATCTATTCATTTTAAAGCTTGTAAAGAAACCTATTTTCTTTTTACAATTTTCATGTTTGTTTTCTCAAAATGTTTCAATACATACCCTCTCATACCTATCCGCTCAAGCCACTCTCTTGGGTCTTATTGTTTGGATACCGGATTTACTGTTCAGGTGATCTAACAAGTTGGGATGATAAAACACAAAAGGTGTAAGAATCAAATCGATCAGAACTTGGCTTTAAAGGAGAACTGGGAATATAGATCAAACACAATAACTGGGAACCTGGCTCTGATACCAAAAGGGGAAGCAGCGCATATAATAAAACACAACATTTTAATATTGAAAACTGAAAACTGAAATTACAATAACTGAAAGTAAACTTACAAAGATTACTGATTAATACAGTTGGTTGAACCGGATGAACTTGAAAGCATAATGTTTAATACAAAATGAAAATGAAAACTGAGAGAATAATAGAGAGATGGAGATAGAGAGAGAGTTTGCAGTAGTGAGATAGGAAATCAGACTCTGCCTGGAATGGATGACTGAATGCTCTATTTATAGTTGAAATTCCTTTGCTTTTACTTCGGGTGAACTGCTTTAACCTTTGGGTGAACTGCTTTAACCTTGAGTAACTGACTTTAACTTCGGGTGAACTGCTTTAACCTTGGGTAAATGACTTTAACTTCGGGTGAACTGCTTTTAACTTCGAGTAAACTACTTTAACCTGGGGTAACTGATTTTAACCTTGGGTAACTGCTAGCTGATAGACTGTAAACCCGTGCACTGGCACTGTTCATGAATAGTAACTTGTCGGGGAATATTTTAATCATTCGGCCCTGTTCATGAATAGCAACATGTCGAGGAATATCTTTACTGTTTATGAATAGTAACTTATCATTAAAATTTAACCAAATATTATCCTATAAAAATAAACTTTATTACAAACTGTAAGGGTCTTGGGCATCTTGAAATAATGAACTCGAATATGGATCTGATGTGTTAACTTGGTGACTATTTGTTGACTCGGTAGAAGAGGTGGGAGAACAATAATTTTCCTCTTCGGCTTCAGCTTGAAGAAGAAGCTGTTTTGCCAAATCTTTGAGCTGCTGGGACTTTTTTGACTTGGCTAATGTTGTATCCATAGAACTTTGACAAGATTTCTTAACTGTTTGGACTGCTTGGACTGCTTGGACTGGAATGACTGGTTGGCAAGGAAACTCCATTTGGACAGCATTAATAATCCTTTGTTGATTGAAAGAGTCCCACCATTTAACATAAAAATGTCGAACTATTGTTGACTGCTGTATTGCATATTGCCATTTGAATATCCATGGAACTTTGTATTTACTACAGAACAAGAGTAAAACTGGGAACTGAGAATTATGTTCATTTAGTTTAAAGATTGTGGAAAAATATTTAACTTGTTCTTGGAGGTCTGCAGGTAGTATATCTGGGATAGAACCATGCTGTGTCCACCACCGGGAAAACCAAGAAGGAATTTGACTTTTAAATTTTTGATCAAAGCAAAGAAACCAAGAATGAGTGAATGACTCATTTTGGTAAAAGAGAACTTTAAACCATGCTTCAATATAATCATAATAACTAAACTGAATTTGATGACTTGGGAGGGTTTTTAGAATGGAGGGATGGGATCCCCAGTCTTGAAGAGAGATTATATTATTAATGTGCAAGGAATGGTAAAGAATCCTTGATGAATCGTTGCGATCGATGATTGCTTTAATACGAACTGATTCTGAGGAATAAAGAATATCCATGTAAAATTTTAAAGTCTTGGCAGGATGGAGGGGAGTGAAGTGCCAAGAGGGAGGAAAATAGTTTTTTACTAAATCAATTGGATTTTTAATATGGCTATGATTTGGCTCAATAGAAAATAAATTTGAAAAATTTGGTTTGAGCACATAATCAGTTTTAGCAGGGTGATTATAAAATTTGGTTTTAGTAATCTGTTGAATGGGCTGTGTAGCAAATGGGTCATTGACTAGGTATTGACTAGAAGAAGGCCCAAACTCTGCAGGGGTTGCAAGAGTGGAACTGTAACTAAAATTTGGTCTTGGAATGTTTCCAAGGACCTGGTATCTGTTTGTTACTTGGAGAGGGGATGCAATTTTAGTAGAAGGTTGGCTTGTGGGTAGAGCGAGGGCTCTAGTTGTCTTCTGGGGATTTTTCTCTGTCATTGTTATTCTGTAGAAATTCACGTGTGAGAAAATCAGGGATGGAATTCTCACTTCCTTTAATATACTCAATATCAAAATCAAAAATGCTCAGTATAGATTTCCATCTAGCAAAAATTTGTTTAGAAGCAATATTGTGGACATCCTTTTCTAAAACATATTTTGCACTTTTACAATCCACACGGACTAAAAATTTTTGATTTAAAATGTCACTTTGAAATTTCAAAACACATAAAACAATAGATAATATTTCTTTTTTAATAGTACTATAATTATTTTGCGCTTTGTTCCAGACTCCGGAATAGAATCGAACAATTTGTTCAGGAGAATGAAGGTGAATTTTCTGTTTAAGAATACCTCCGTAGCCAATGTCAGAGGCATCGGTTTCAATGATTTTGAATGAATTTGGTGTACAAAGACCAAGACAAGGTAGGGTTTTAACATGTTTCTTGACATTTTGAACTATCGACGTATGTTCTATAGTCCAAGGGGGAGGGTTACTTTGTAGCCTTTCAAATAATGGTTTGCATTGTTTGCGAAGATTTGCATAAAATTCAGCAATGTAGTTCAATGGTCCTAGAAATCTTTGAAGTTGCGTTTTCTCGAGGATTTTATCAGAAAATTTATCAGCAAATTGGATGGCCCTATCTATGGGACTAATTTTTCCTTGGTGAATATTATGACCTAAAAATTTAACTTTTGTTTGGAATAGATTGACTTTCGAGGCTGAAACCACTAAACCATTAATTTTTATTAGTTCAAAAAATAAATTTAAGTGTTTCCAATGTTCATCGATTGTGTGGGAATAGATGAGGACATCATCAATGTAGACAATTGTAAAATGGGATGAAGGGTTAAATATTTCATTCATGATATTCTGGAATTCACTAGGTGCATTTTTTAGGCCAATTGGCATGACACACCATTCATAGTGACCAAAGGGGGTTGTGAATGCAGTTTTGTATCTATCTTTTTCATGGATTTGTATTTGCCAAAATCCACTCTTCATGTCAAACTTGGAAAAAATAGTTGCTTGATTTAATCGGTTCATGAGGTCACGTTTATTTGGGATTGGATATCTTATCCATTCTAAAACTTTATTAAGTGGTTTGTAATTGATGACTAGCCTGGGTGCTCCGCGTTCTAATTCGGCATTTTTTCTGACATAGAATGCAGGGCATGACCAAGGAGATTTACTTTTTCTTATAATTCCTTTTTGTAATAAACCATTAATTTCATCTTTACATAGTTCCATATCTTCTTGATTCATTTAAATTGGTCTCGCTTTGGTAGGGATGAATTTTTCATTAAAATCTTTGATGTATGGTAAAGTTATATATATATATATATATATATATATATATATATATATATATATATATATATATATATCATATTTAATGAGGGATGTACTCTTTTCCATATCTTATCTCTCATTTGTATCTATAATTAATTCTCTATATTTAATTCTAAGGTGATATAGAAGGAATCTACAGCAGGGAAAGTTGTCCTTAAGCTGCAAAGGAGTCAAATCACTTTAAAATTAATTCTCTCTTTTAATAATCTAAACATAGGCTAAAAATAGAACTAAACCGAAAAACCCATTATAATGAGTATTCTATCGCCGATAAAAACCTATGAATGTTAGCATTTGTAAAACTCTCTCTCAAAATTTCCAAATAGAGGACGAATTCTCGTGCACCCCTTTTTCAATTCAGAACATATAATGCAATGTAGATTGCCACCTCTGATACATAGGGTTAATTGTTTATAACGTTGACATTGTCAACATTATCAAACATATCATCACACTCAACAGGTTGTGAACTTTGGTTCGCAATTGTACTTCGGCGAACAGATCAGCAACCATTTATGACATGTGTTGGACCCGCAAGTCATGGATTGAGTATCCACTTGGAGGGGCATATGTGGTGATGGTGATTATAAGTGATACCATTCATAGAATCCATGGAGTCATGCATGCTGGCGCCGAAGGAGTTTAATTTACCATTCTCGAAGGAGGAGGTGATTCTCATTCTTTTATCTATATTTTAACCAATTTAAAATAATGTCATTTAGACCAAAAAAAAAAACAATTTCGTAATACGATATTTGGAAATTTGTGATTTTAGACTGGGTCACGGGCCGACATGACATCCCAAAATAATTTTTTTTTAACACGAACACTACATGACACAACACGAATAGGCATTTTTGTCTATCAAAAACATTACCCACATAAAACATGACACGACACGATTTAATAAATTTAACACTATATTAAACATAAATAGACAAGATAACCCAAAAAAAATGATTAACACGACAAGATATTTTAGAACTATTAACACGACTCATAATTTTGACACAAACATGACTCGAGTATATTAATAAAAACGACATAAAGACGACTTAGCGTGTCATTTTTGCATCGATTGTGAGCAGCATCATTTTGTGTTTCCGTATCATTTACAAAATTTCCACCCAACTTCTTTCATATAAATTGACATTTATTTCATGAAAATTAAATTTTTTTCATGATATTTGTGTTTTCCATGGCAATGACAATCTAGTTAAATAATTTATGTCATATTGAATGATGTGCATACTCCATTCCGTATTTTATCTCTCATGATGTATAATTAATTATCTATAATTAATTTTAATGTAATATAAAAGGCATCTATACCTGGTATAGTTTCCTCGAGATGCAAAGGAGTCGAATCCCTTTAAAATTAATTATATTTTTGAATAGTCTAAACATAGGCTCAAAATAGGACCAAAACAAGAACCCCACTATAATGAGTATACTATCGCCGATAAAACCCTGCAAATGTCAGCATCTGTAAAATTGTCTCTCAAAAAATCCAAATGGAGGACGAATTCCACTGTACCCCTTCTCTAATTCAGAACTGCACTGCATATTGCTAACTTTGAGACATAGGGTTAATGGCTAAAAATGTTGACATTGTTAAGATTATCAAACATACCATCACCTTCAACAGGTTACAAAATTTTGTTCGCAAGGGGACCTTGGCATATAAATCTGCAATCATTGTGGCATATAATGGACATGCAAGTCGTGGATTGAGTATCCACTGGGAGGGACGTATGTGGTGATGAAGATTATGAATGATATCATTCATATAGATTCTTACAAGCCGACACCGAAGGTGTTCAATTTCCCATTCTCGAATTAGTAGTCGATTCTCATTCTTTTATCTATATTTTGTCCAACTTAAAATAGTGTCATTTCTAAAAAAAAAACAATTTGATAACACAATATTTCAAAATTCATGATTTTAGACTAGGTCACAAACCGACATGGCATGCCACATATAATTTTTTTTATGCGAACACGACACGACATGGCAAATTTTTTTATCTAACGTAAGCACGACCCACATAAAACATGACATGACATGATTTCATAAATTTAAAACTGTATTAAACATAAATAGACATAAAAACTTGAATAAAAACATGACAAGATATATTAACACTACAAACACAACTCATAATTTTGACACAAACACGACACGACTTCATTAAAAAAATGACATGAACACGACTTAGCGTGTTAGTTTTAGGTCAATTATGTGTCGTATCATTTTGTGTTTTCGTATCATGTGTAAAATTTCCGCCCCCACTTCTTTCATATAAATCAACATTTATTTCATGTAAATTAACAATTTTTTTAATGATATTCATGTGTGTAAAGGCAATGAAAATTTAGTTAAATAATGTATAGCGTATTTAATTAGGTGAGTAATCTTTTCAATACTGATATAATTAATTCTCTGTCATTAATTCTATTTTTTTAATCCCTTCAAAAGTAATTCTATTTTTGAATAGTCCAAACACAAGCTCAAAACAGGACCAAAACAAAACACTACTATAACTAGTATGTTATCGCTGATAAATCCTTATAACTGTTTGCATCTGTAAAATTGTCTCTCGAAAAATCCAAATTGAGGACAAATTTCAGTGCGCCCCTTTTTCTAATTAAGAACAGACAATGAAAGGCAGATTGGCAACCTTGAGGCATAGAGTTAATTGATAATAATATTGACGTTTTCAACATTATCAATAATATCATCACCCTCGACAGGTTTTGAACTTTGGTTCGCAATCGAACTTTGGCGGACAGATCTGCAATAATTTATGGTATGTATTGGACCTGCAAGTCATGGATTGAGTATCTACTTGGAGGTATGTATCTGGTGACGATGACTATGACTGATACCATTCATATAATCCATAAAGTCATTCATGACCGCACCTAAGGCGTTCAATTTTCCATTCCCGAAGGAGGACGTGATTCTCATTGTTTTATCGATATTTCTTCCAATTTAGAATAGTGTCATTTAGATAAAAACCCCAATTTGATAATACGATATTTTGAAAATCATGATTTCAGACTAGGTCACGGGATGACATGACATGCCACAACAAATTTTATTTGAATGCAAAGACGATATGACACCACAAGTTTTTTTTTATCTAACATAAACACGACCCACACAAAACATGACACGACAAGAATTTATAATATAACATTATATTTAACATAAATAAATAGGATAACCCAAATAAAAACATGATTAACACGACAAGATATATCAACACTACTAACACGACTCATAATTTTGACACGAACACGGTACAACTTTGTTAAAAGAACCCGACATGAACACAGATTAGAGTGTCAATTTTGGGTTAATTGTGTGCCGCATCATTTTTTTTATTTTCGTAACATTTACAAAATTTCCACCCTTATTTATTTTATTCAAAACAAATTTATTTCATGTAAATTGACAATTTTTTTCATGATATTCATGCGTGCCAAGGCAATGAAAATTTAGTTAAATAATATATATCGTATTTAATGAGGGGAGTACTCTTTTCCATATTTCATCTCTCATCTCCATCTATAATTAGTCCTCTATAATTAATTCTAAGGTAATATACATGTGACACCCCACCTATTTTAATCATGAGTGATCAGTCCATTATTAAAACAAATAGGAATCTCATTTGGTTCATTCTTAGCATCACTACCAAAAAACTTTTTAAATTACTAACCACATATGTTCAATTATACTGGTGTCAATTTTATCTTTCATTATCGTAACTACATGCAAAAAATAGAAATATCATATCTCATCCACATAAATATAAGAATCTAAATCATCACATGATAAATAGATAAATAATGCATACCGAATAAACCATTTGTTCCAAAAAAAATTCAAACCTTAAGTCTATAGAAATCAAACTAAATCCAAATACATCATCTAATAAATGAAACTAAAGGTGTTTAAATGAAGGGGAAACATGCCCCAAATGACATATTGAGTCAAAATCCTAGTCTAGAATGAATAACTGAAGCATCTACACATAATCTTACAAGCCTCCATAAGTGATGAAGCTATGTATCCCTTGAATAAGTCATCAAGCTTAGCATCCCTGTGGCTGAAAACCTAAAATATTTTGGAAAATATTTTTGACACGGGTCAGAGCCCAAAACTATTTGAAAAAATTTAGCAAGTAATTAAGATGCAACAATTAAATATTCATTAACTCTTTCCATATTTAAGCGCACGCTCTTGAGATATTACAAACCTGTCAACTATTGTGTACACCTAAAATTTACCTCCTAACCCAACTAGTTATACTACCCCTACTAAATAGTCCTGCTAAAAATATTTCTATCACCCTAATCTATCTCGAGTATTTCCTCCCTTTGATTCATAAGTTATTTCACTCATTAACTTAATTAATCATTTCCACTTTAATTAATTATATAACATTCACGTCAGTTGTATATAAAATACATTCACACTATATGTATTTAACGCGTATATAAATATCTACTCCATTATATACTTACAGATATACTACAACAATCATACATATGTCGCGTATAATAACCATCCTCCCGAGTAATAACTCACTGGATGCTTGTCTCTAAAATGCCATCATATCCCAGGTACACTCACTCTAATCCGGTTACCATAAGTCGGTTAACTCACACTAAAATAGGTAATAAAATCACAAACATAGTGGAGGTAGTCATATTCCCCCAAGAGTGAGACCGAATCATACCCAAATCATCTCACCTCAAAAATAAATCATAGAACAAAATACCAGGCACTATGACTTGGGGACTATACTCTCCCTGCATTCACTAGCCAGGGGATTCACCCACATCGCGCAACCTCCCATGATAGCACTAGATGGGGTATGTTTTCACATAAATATCATGTACACCAATATTTATAAAGTATATATATATATATATATATATATATATACAAAACAATTGTTCTTCCCTCTTTCAAAAATAAATTTGAATAATTTTCCTTCTTAGGTCAATCGCATAGCTGACTCATGGCATAAGTCACTATTGGCATCGATTTTTCGTGAAATCGCCTCGAAGCTCGACTAGTTACCTTGTTACTTCATTCGGGTCCAGAATCTACCTTTACCAACTCTCCATTGAAAATACAGACCAAGTGCCGAATGTGCATCCTGATCTGATGTCAGTCCTTGTCCAACTCAACTCAAGGATTGACAATCTTTAAACTGAGGTCCATTAAATGCAATGAAATTGGGTCCAAATTCTCAAAGAAATTGAGGTTCTCTTTCCTCATACCATTGGTACACTTACTCTCGAGCATGTTCGGGTCCCGAAAGAATATCATTATGCTCCTCGTGGCCTGCTTGCCAATGGGACACCACCAACTCAGCTCCCTATGCCAAACCAATCCCAGTGAGGGTCTAAATAGCCAGTGCCTAATGATCATATTGAAGAAGAACTAAATAACGTCAAGAAAGACCTCAAACTATTGTCCAAGAAGTTTGACCAAGTCAGAATATCTGGGAACTACATGGACTACACTAATATGTATCGCTATCCCAAATAAGTATTGATCGAGAAGTTTAAGATCCTAGCGATCGAGAATTTTGGGGAACGGGCCCCTAATTGTTCACCTTTGCACTACACCAAATTCTACAAATGGTCATAAAAAAAGGGGCCACGACACAGAGCCGTGACCAGCTGGTCACGACCCAAACTTGTGACTACATCCAAAATGAGCGTGACCAATTCCAAGACTCAGTGTGGTCATCGATCGTCTTGTAGCTGGTCACGGCCTTTAACCGTGACCAGCATGGGTCCCGACTGACAACCGTGACCCAGCCCTGACCATTATGGCCCCAAGTTTCCCTCTAAATGTGGTCATGGATGGGGTCACGACTCATATTCGTGACTAGAGACATAAATACACACCAATATAGTCACGACTTAGGACCATGACCATTCTTGGGAGTGAGTCACGACTTTCGACCTTGTTTCCACGCTGACGTGATAAAAATAAAGGGGTCACATCGGTTGGTCACGACTTAGGTCTGTGACCAATGTATTTATACTTAAAAATCACAGAATAAATTTTAATTTCCTTCAACAAATTCCAAACCCTTAGTTTCCCTCCCTCTCTCCGACGATTTAGTCTCTCATTCTCTTAATCTCAATCTCTCTCATTCTTTCAATCTCAAAGGTAATCCAAACCCTTGTTATTTGTTTCATTATGTGTGTGTGTATTTCTGTTTATGTGTATATGTGTGCATGCATGTGTGTATATGTATTTGTATTTTTGTGTGTATACGTGTGTGTATTTATCTCTCTATGTGTATACGTGCGTGTATAATCTCAATCCCTTATTAATTATTTCATTGTGTGTGTATTTCCAAACCCTTATTACTTATTTCATTGTATGCGTGTATTTTTGTGTGTGTGTGTATACGTGTGTGTATTGTGTACGTAGGTGTGTATAAATTATCATTGTGTATATTGTGTGTGTATTCTAGAAAAAAATACATATATATTACTAATGTTGGTTTAAGTTTCAAACTGGGGCATATTTTAATTTAATGGATATTGCTGGTTTAATTTTCAAACTAGGGCAAATTTTAATTAAATGGGTATTGTTGGTTTGAGTTTGGGGATGAAATATAAAAAAATACCTCTCCATTAAAAAAATACCAAATAGCACTGGCAAAATTATGGGTTGGGCCTAATTTGGGCGGGTCAAATATGGGTTGGGCTAAATGTGGGTTGGGCCAAATGTGGGCTGGGCCAAATATGGGCGGACCAAATATGGGTTGGACCAACCCATTATTTTTGTACTAAATTAAGTATTACAATTCGAGGTATATCTTAAAAAAACTCATATTTTACTCATAACTTTTTAAAATGAGTATTATATTTGATTTGTATCTTGTAAAATTGGACTCCATATTTGATTTCTTGCTTTGAAATATGGACCCCATATTTAACTCATAGCTTTGAAATATGGGCCCCATATTTAACTCACAACTTATAAATATGGGCCCCATATTTAGATGCTTGGGTTAATATGGACTGTTTTATTATCTGGGCCACATTTTGCCACTACTAATACCAAACATAAAGGTTAATTTTAGGGATTGTGGATTAAATGACATAAGTAGGTATTCAAAACATAATAAATTAATGATTGATGATTCATTAGAGCCATTAGTTATAGGAATCATATCCACACCCTCGTACATAATAACTAGTTAATGATTCATTAGAGACATTATTTATAAGAATCATATTCACGCCCTCGTTCATTACTCTCAGGAAAAAAGAGTCACGGTGATAATCGATGGCAACGACATTATTTATAAGAATCATATTCACGCCCTCGTTCATTACTCTCAGGAAAAAAGAGTCACGGTGATAATCGATGGCAACAACAGTATGAAAGGTTACAATTAGTCCACACTCGTACCTCTTTCATTAATGAACCTCATAAAGTGGGTTCTCCGGTTTATTGGTATGGGAATAGGAACATCGAACAATTTAACTACCTTTGTAAACCGTGGAGTTCATTTCTAGCAAGATTACTTGTTCGATCATATTATGTTTTTCCTACCATAATATTGGGATGAAGCTGTACAATATATATATATATATATATATATATATATATATATATATATATATATATATATATATATATATATCGCGTACATAATACCGATAGAGCACTGACCTTGCTTACGCTGTTAGAGAAGGACAAAAACAATTCACCCATTATGGATAGAATTACGTACAAATAACATTGACAAAGATTGTGATGCCTCATGACATACGCACGTCAAACTTGATCTTGCCAATAGGCTGAAAAGGATGAGATTTTGTGTTCATGTCGTTGACATCTATGCATTCATTATAGATATGCTTCCTCCTAAGTGGCCACGTGCAAAAATTTGTAGTTTTTTAAAAACAAATCCAGAATGGATGGAGATCAGACACACCAAACTTTTGTTAAAGTCTTGCCATGAACAGTTAGATTATAATATATGGTCAACAAATTTATTTTGTTATTTATTTTTTCGTATTGAACTTTGAAATTATGCATCTATTATTATAGATACACATTTAACTTTTATTATTTTTGTAGATAATGTTAGGGGGTAATGGAAGCAAAGCTCCAACCAACAACCACCAACAACCATAAGGATAATTCTCATCACCAATTTGTGAGAAATACTCAACTCCACAAACTGTTCACTCCCATACTCCACAAACTGTTCACTCCCCTACTCCGAGTTGCAGTAGGCAAGGTACTCCTCCCACTAATCCAACAGACACACCTAATGCTCCTAAAACATTCGGGTCTGTTGAGAAGAAGCCCATTGGGTTCTCTCTTTTGGGAAATAGCCCCACGGGGGATAAGAATCATGTTCAATAGTTTAAAGCCCAGTGTTTGTCCTTGGGAAAAATGAATGTGGGAGTGGGAGGAGCTGACAATTGGAACCTCATAGATAAAGCTATTAAAGATGACATCTACGAATATCTCAACAAATAGTTTTCATTTTCACCCAACTCAAAAAATAAGGGGCTTTCTCGGGTTGCTGAACAACTCCGAAAATATCGGAGAAACCTTAAGCAGAAGCATTTCCCTAAGGAAGCATTAATCTCTGACATTTTGGCGCTCAAAGATAAAGTCTCTTTGAGCGTTGAGATGCCAGTCTCTCAATGGAATGATTTTCAGGAGAATGAGGCGAAGGACTCTAAAATGCTGCAAAGGGAGAAAAATAAACAGAATAGGGCCAAAAAAACTGATGCCCATTGGCTTGGCTCAAAATCTTATGAAGATTTGAAGAACGATTGGATGACCGTTATGAAAGGCATCTTAAATGAAGGAAAGACACCGAATAGGGCCAACTTGTACGTGCATGCTAGATGAGACAAAGATAATGAATTCCCTCCTCACTTAGCCAAGACTCTAGAATCAATAGAGTCTATCATTAGTCGGTCAAATTTAAGACTGATCAACGATATTGATAATGATTCCATCGCACAAACCTGTGGGAAGGAACACAAAGGGAGGACGAGAGGTTTAGGGTTGCATATGTCAAAAACAAGATTCAAACACACCGCACCTCTCATGGACGAGCTTTCTTCTGTTAATAAGAATTTTGTGTCCAACGATGGACGTCAATCTAGGATTAAAGGGGATATAATGGGGCTTCGAAATGAATTGGGAGGTGTAATGATAAACTTGAACATACTAGGTCCGTTTTAACCGGTCGTATGCCCCTGCAGCCCCCAATGTATCCCGGTTTCCCATCACAAATGCGAGGGATTCCTCAAAATTTTCCTCAATCTCCATTCCCCCACACATTCTGGTTCCTCCTTCAACATTGCCTTTCTCAGTGCCTCAGCATAGACCATGTCTTGGATCATCGTCAACAAACCACGGTGACTGTGGCGAGAAATACTATATACAAGAACTGAGCAATAAATTTGTCATTGGGATTTGCATGCGCATGTCCATTGTCGTAGGAACTTTAATACATAATCGACCTTTGCAGGAGGGTGAGCGTTAGATCGTGGTTGATATAGTATATGAGGGTTGTGAAACTGTTCCAGCGCACATCAATAGTGGATAAGGGAATTTTTTTAAAAATATGTAGACTCTGTTACCACTTGGCAAGTTTATTGCTTGATGAAGATGTAGTAATATTTTTCTTATGTTGTAAAAATATCAGTAAATAAATTTATTTAATTTGAGTTTAAGTGGTTTTGTAGTATCGTTGATTGGTGTGTTCTTGTATTTAAGTTATTACCTAGTTTTATTAATTGGTGCGTTGTTGACTATATTAGTTCTTTGCTTTGATACTATATAAGTGCTTTACTATGCAATATGATATTTATGCAACCTGATATTTATTTTATCACGTTAACACAGGAATGAAATTTGAAGATTATTAAATGGATTTTCCACAATATAAAGAGTGGATGGGGGTAACTGACTGAATAACTAATAGTTATGTTAAAGGTGTTCAAGGATTTAGATACGCTTTTAAGAACCTTAAAAGTGAGAAGATTTCGTATCCGTGCGCCCATTGTATACATGGAAAATATAAATATTTAGAATATGTTGAGTTACATTTAATAATGTGGGGAATTTTTCAGGATTATAACAAGTGGACATACCATGGTGAAAAACATGTAACGTATGTTCCCTAAGAATTACCGAAAACTCACCACGTAACAGAAAACCAATGAGTGGAAGTGGTAAATGATTCGCCAACACATCGTCCATTGATCGACCTAATTGACGATGCTTACGGAGTCCACCACGACCAAAACCACCAACTTATGGAGAAAGATAATGTGCATAATGAATACTTTGATATTGAACTGTTATGAGACCGAGAATATATACGGTTGAAAGTCGATGTGGATAGACCATTGTATAAAGATTGTGATGAAGATCATTCATTATTATATGAAATTATTGGTTTGCATAACTTGAAGAGTCAATTTGGCTTGTTTAGGAACAGCATAACCGATATTCTTAAGTGGGTTAAAGAAATTCTCCCAAAAGAGAACATGTTACTAGATAATTATTCTAACATGAATAAGAGCTTGAAGGGTTTGGGATTGAAATAAAAATCTATTCATGCATGCAAGTATGATTACATATTGTATCTCAAGGAATACGAAGAGAAGGATGAATGTCCAGTATGCGATGAGCCTAGATATGTCATTTGTGATAAGGTAAATGATATGCCTAAAGTGTAACCTCGTACTCGGGGTCAATAACCTCTGCCAACCTCAGGGCTGAGTCATCGAGAAGCTCACAACAACCATTATAAAGGTCATCTTTCACAAGGTCGACTATCAAAGATCAATCTTGGCTAATCAACATCCGAGGTAGGTAGAACCTCATGGGATCAACTATGGTAACTCTTATACTCTATTATAGCTGACAGTGCAACCAAGCCCCAATATACAACCTTAGCTCATCTACATGGCAGAGGTCATACTTTTGATTGGAATATTAACTCAACTCTCAGACTTACCAATATCATACTCGGCTAAGTCGAGGTAATCGTGGATGATATCGTAGGTCTGAGCATACGCAAGCACATAAGAGACTTGGAGCACGTGGACTAAACCATTATGACCGATTGATTCCCCTCACGTGAGGGAATAATTGGTCATCATTATCTGCATGTGGCACAACTAGGTGTCCACATGAGATTGGTTTGATCACCACACCCATGCTCATGGCATGTTTGGGGGTACACTACACCCCCAAGAACTATATATACATGTATTCTTCTACTTTGAAAAGGGATAGCAATATTAAAAACCCTAGCGAAACTCTGGTACATTTACATTAGAGAGAGAAGTGAAGTGATTACATTGTAACATAGGCCATTAAAGAACTTATTAGATAGTGAAGATCACTCACCTTCACAGTGGATGTAAACTCCGACCGAACCACTTATATTTGGCATCATCTTCTTCTTTGCCTCATCTCCTTCTGCCTATACATTATATCTTATGTACACCATTGTTGTCTAGTTTTAGCTTATATACATCTTGATCTGGTGATACCATTTCTAGTATTGTCAGTTTGGCACCGTCTGTGGGAATGAGAGGCTATATCTCTCCCTTCTTGAAGCTTGGCCTCATCGGAGACTCGGTGGTGAACAAATCCTCCCCCCTTTGTGTGGAGTTATTTCACCATTAAAAGAGATACATTAAGGTTTTCAATCTTACTCGTCTCTTAATCACAGCATAAACATATGGCACACGAGTTACCACCACCTCCTCCTCCAGTTAGTGGTGGAGGACCTAGTTCTATCCAAGCAACACCACAGTCCGAGATGGCTGAGGTGGATGCTGCGTTGATGTCCTTGGTGGCTAATCAACAAGCAATGAAGGATAAATTTGCTCAGTTCAGCCAAAATATGATGATGAGACCACTAGGATTCTCGCCAGAGATGATCACTCCTACAGCTATACATGAACAATACCGGGAGCCCAGGGGACCACCCTAGGCACCGTACAAAGATCTTCCACCTCCCCAACGGGAAGAAAAGGTGCCTATAGTGTCTCCTAAGTACGATGGAAGCAACAACACTGTCCATTATATAGAAATGTACCATCATCTTGCCAAGCCCTGCCAAGTTCAAGCCTCCTATAGTGTCTCCTAAGTACGATGGAAGCAACAACCCTGTCCATCGTATAGAAATGTACCAGTTAGCAGCAGATATCTACTCCATCTTTGATGAGATGAGGTGCTAAGCTTTCTTAAGCACTCTGACTGGTGCTTCACATGTAGGGTTCATATCCCTTCCAAAGAATTCCATAGAGAACTTTAAAATGTTGGCCGAGTAATTTATCCATAAATTTTGTTTTGGGGTGAGACCTCAGACAAAGATGACCCATATGCCTTATGTTAAGCAATGGAAAAAGGAGAGTTCGAGAGACTACATCGTAAAATTCAACAAGGAAAATCTGGAAGTGGATGGCTATGAAAAAAGCATAGATATAACAGCCCTCATTGGAGGCCTCCCAAAGGGAAAGCTGTTATGGAAGCTTTCTAAAGACCCTCCCAAGTCAATGGTCGAGTTGCTGGTAATAGATGGGAAGGTCATGAATGCAAAGGAAGAAATCTTTGTTAGGTATGAAGATGAGAAAGGAAACAGTAGTGGAGGTAAGTTTCAGAAAAAGAACAAAAATGGGAAGAAAAGGTCGGCTGACGATAAGTTTGTAGACTACACTCCGTTGACTGAAAGTTGTGAACACATCCTCAATGAGATAAAGAGTGATCATTCTTTAAGATGGACTAAAAAGTTAAACGCTCCTCCTCATAAGAAGAAAACAAATTTGTGGTGTGAGTTCCACCAAGACCACGGTCATCTGACTGACAAGTGTTTCGCCTTGAAGGAAGAGAGTGAGAAGATGTTGAAGTCAGGGAAGCTAAGGAAGTATGTGGATACTAGAGCCTCATAGGGTGTCTGAGCCGACCCTAGGAAGAAAAGGAATGACAAGTGCAGAGAAGATGCTCCTTCCCGACGTGATGACCCCTCAGACGATGACAATGATAACCCAGACCTCCCACCAAAGGACGATGTTGTCCCAGAAAAGAGGTTAAACATGATCTCCTTTGGTATCAGTATGATTTGTGGGGGAATAGCAGGATGAGGCTTTGAGATAGCTGATAGAAAAGCTCACATTATAGAGGCAAAGGCAATGACAAAGGCCGAGGTTGTGTACTCGACTTCAATTAATATAAAGTCAGGGAAAAGGAAGAAGGAGGACATGGACACCCTAATAGTCATATTCTCAAGACTGGATTTTAAGGGTTTCCTAGCCCCACATGATGACCCTCTCATCATCACAACTAGAGTGCATGGGTGCGAGGTGCCAAGGATCTCAGTTGATGGGGTAAGCTCGATGGATGTCATGTTTTGGACTTATTTGAAAGCGTTGGGGATTAGCCGGGCAAGGCTTGTCCCCTACCACCATCCATCGATCGGCTTCAGCGGAGAGAAAGTTCACCCATTGGGGATGTATGAGATGGATATAAGAATGGGGGATGAATGGCCAAAATGGATAACTAGAAAAATTAACTTTTTTATCATGGATGAGAATGTCTTCTCAGCATACAACCTCATACTTGAATGAGTGGTCCTAAAAGAGTTTGAGGTTGTACTTTCAATGGTTCACCAGATAATAAAGTTCCTGACTCCTTTTGGAGTAGGTGAAGTTCAGGGTGACCAAACGTCAGCACATGAATGCTACTTCAACTATACTGAGGAAACAGAGGCATACAAAAAAGAAACCACTACTTATAACATTAACACCATTGATCTGAGAGATGAGACAAAGCTCAAAAAGGGAGAGGTCGCAGAAGAGGTAGAATCCATTGTCCTCAATGAAGATGAGCCAAAAAAACCATCCAGATCGACAAAACCCTAAAGCCTGAGATCAAAGAAGAGCTGATCAAGCTACTGAAGAAAAGACAGAGCATCTTTGCCTGAAGTCATGCAGACATGAAAGGTATTGACCCTAAGATCATGTGTCATAATCTTAATGTGGTAGAAGATGCTAATCATGTTAAGTAGAGGGGGAGTATTTACTCCCATGAAAATTATGACATTATCAGAGATGAGGTGAAGAATATTGAAGAAACTGAGTTCATTAGAGAAGTCATTTAGCCATAATGGATGACCAATGCTGTCATAGTGCCAAAAGCCAATGGGAAGTGGAGGATGTGCGTGGACTTCACCGATTTGAACAAGTCTTATCGCAAAGATAACTTCCCACTTCCTTGTATTGATTATATGGTTGAATCCACAACTGATCATGAGCTGATGAGCTTTATGGATGCATATTTTGGATAAAACTAAATCTTCATGGACCCGATTGACTCAGAGAAGATATCCTTCATTACAGATAAGGGTACGTATTGGTACAAAGTGATGCCCTTCAGATTGAAGAATGTTGGGGCTACATATCAGCATTTAGTGAATAAGATGTTTGAGGATCAAGTTGGAAGTCCATGGAGGTCTATGTGGACGACATGTTGACGAAGAGTCTGAAGGTCGACACTCATGTGGCTGACCTTGAAAAGCCCTTTGATAGCATGGATACGTATAGGATGAAGCTCAACCCCGCCAAATGCATCTTTAGGGTTGGAGCCGAAAATTTTTTAGGCTTCATTGTCAACCAAATGGGAATAGAGGCTAATCCAGAGAAGATAAAATCTTTGCTGGAAATGAAGACACCTGATACTATCAAAGATGTTCAGAGACTTATTAGATGAGTGGATGCCCTGAACAGGTTTGTTTCTAGAGTTATTGAAAAATGTCTTCCTGTAGACACCCCATTTTGTTACTCTCCTTAGGTCCCTAGTACCTCCCTTCATCACTACAAACCCATGTCATACCCAAAGTACTGACCTAGAAGCCATGGGGCACTCCCAGGCTCCGTTTGACCAAAAAGTCAAACTCTTTAGCTCAACCAAGGCTGAATGAATCTTCGAAAAGCAGTGAAATACCTTTCCAACGGTTCATCCCATGCACGATTCTGACTTACCATGCAGACAAACGATCCGTTTGCGTTCGAAACTTGATCTAGAGGCCATCGGAAACTCCTGGGCTCTGTTTGACCTAAGTTAACTCTTTTTCTCAATTGAGACTAAATGAATCTTCTAAGTTCACTAAAATACCTTTCCAACGGTTCGTCCCGTGCGCGATTTTGACTTACCATGCAGACGAACGATCTGTTTGACTCCAAGAGGTCACCGAATGCTTCCAGGGCCCGATTGACCAAAGTCAACTCCCCAAATTGGGCCAAACACTTTGGAATGTCGAATTACATCTCGTAACCTTTCCAACGGTTCACCCTGTGTGCAATTCGAACTTACCATGCAGACGAACGATCAGTTTGCGTCCGAAAGATTCCCCGTCCAATGGACCGACAAACGCTTCCGAGCCATATTTAACCCAAAGTCCACTCCTGAACCCAGGAGTGGTCCCAAAGACTTTCAAAGGTATCTAAATTACCTTTCTAACGGTCTGCCCCATGAATGATTCTGACCAATAGTTTGCCCTCGGCAACCAATTTTCCGAAAAGGCCAAAAACACACTACCAAATGGCAGGTTCCAGACCCTGCCTATCGGCCGGTGCCGATAGGCCGGACCAGGTCTATGCCGATCGGCAATGACCTGGGCCTATAAAAGGAAGCCTTTACCTCATTTGCAAAGTGAGCCCAAATCTGATAAAAGTCACTCTCAGTGAATCCCAAAAATCTCTTTCGAAGACAACATGATTTCAACATCCAAATCCCTTTCTAACTTCCACTTTTCATCATCCTTTTCATCAAACTTAGTGAATTAGCCACTCTCCATCATCATCCAATTGCAAGGGCCGCTCTCCAATATTCAAGATCAATCTCAAGATCTTCAAAAAGGTTCAACTTTCTCTCCAAATTCTCTTAAATGCGCAATAACTTGTTTTATTACCTAGCACTTTTATTATCTCATATCACACATCCTAATATACTTTTTAGTTAGTATTATTGCACATCTCTTATTTTCATATAAATAAAACCCAAAAAACAAGAAAAATAGGGTTTGCTCATAAATTCCAAATAAGTATTCTCATACTTTTCTCACAACTAAAACACTTTTTCTACACACACATACACACACACACTCACAAATAAGAGACGCCATATTTGGATTTATGGAATAAACCCCACCCCTCATTTTGTATGCGAACTACGTGGACATTGATGCCTTTATGAGCTACGAAGGCGTCTCGGGGTAAAACCCGAGACTCGAGTCCTATTCTCACTTTTTCTCTCATTTTCTATCTTCTCTAAATCCAATTTTCTTATATTCTGTATTCTTATTCTTAGTGACGTGTCACTCCACATGCATTATTATTCCATTATAACGATCAACGTAAGAGTAATCGCGTAAATCTTATTTTCTAATATTATTTTTATACCTTCCTACGGATTACTCGCTTTATCTCTCCCATGATACAAGTCGAGGATTCCTATCTCCACTATATATATACACATGCACACATATCACGGGGAAAATAAAAAAGGAAAATAGCAAACACCCATGAGAGACTGAAAGGGAGGAATGGGTGCCTAACACCTTCTCATTTCGTAACTTAGCCTCCGAACCCTTCTCGAATCATTTTAGTTTCGTATGCACCAGTATGTCTTGGATGCCGTCCTTCGGGATGGCTTCCCCTTTTTCTTTTGTCTGTTTTGAGTAAAATAGACTGGCGACTCTAAATCTCTCTACATTTTCACACCTCATCTCAAACGACGTCGGCTGAAGCGCTCCCAAGAGGGACGCGCGGGACCTGGGGATCCTCTTTTACATGCCCGCCAGCGGCGAGGATCGGGGATGGCCATAGTGGCAACTCTGGTGGGGATTATGAATGTTTTGAGGGCTTGACTCTATTTACATGGATGTTATATTTGTTCATACTTCCCCTATATCTTCATGTTCCCCTTTTTCATGTGTATCCCATGCTTATTCTTCTGTTCACACACTTGTAGAAATTCTTCATGTACACTTCACACCACGTGCACCTAGGATCACATATATCCATATGTTGCATGCATCACCCATCCATACTTGGTGTACCTTTGGTACTTATACTGTCTCCCTGTTTGGCATAATTAATAAAAACATTCTCATCATAAGATACTAATAAGAGAATCATGCATGATTCACACGACATCACCAAAGAGCATTGTTATTGACCAAATTTTACCCAGTAACTGGAGGGTCACTTCGTGACGGGCGCTGGTCCGACAGGGCACAGTTAGCCTAAGCGATATGACTCTCACCTTCCATTGTCCAAGTACCTTCAACGTATATCGAACGGTTCCCCCGCATCATACTGCTTGACCAAAGTCATAACGAGAGGTATATCACAGCGAATTCATTCATGTACGCCAAGTATATTACATTCTCTCTCACACATATCGTCCCCACGATGTATATAATGAGGCAATTCACGTACACTCAAGTATATCAAATGGCTTGTCCACACGTACCGATTGCCCGCAAGAGCAAGACGTATATCGTGGAAGTCACGCCAAAGGGGGTAACCCATTCCGATTCACCCAACCAACTACATACCCGCATATAGGTGTCAAACCTAGTACACGCACTTTAGTCCAGTCGTACCTTTGCATATATTAAAAACCCCACTTTTCCAGGCTCGGGTCCGGTCTGGCATTGCATTTAGGACAATTAAATACAGGTGAGAACATAATAATCATAATAATCATGATGAGTTCTGTCTCCAAAACCATTTCTCCCTTCTTTATCAAAAATCCAAAAACATTTCTCCCTTCTTTATCAAAAATCCAAAATAGTTTCTTCCCTTTTTTTCTTGAATATAAATCCCATTCTACGCCTTCTCAGGTCAATCGCAAGCCCTTAGCCTAGCTCCCTATTGGCTTCGGTCTTCAGTCAAATCATACCGGAATTTCATCTGTTCCTCTACTACTTCTTCCGAGACCGGAATCCATCCACTTTCCATGGAGAATACAGATCAAGTAACAGTCATACAGCCGGATCTGACGGCAGTCCTAGCTCAGCTCGTGTCCAAGATTGACAACCTCCAAACTGAGGTCCGAGAGATGCAACAAAACCAAGTTCCTATTCCTTAAGATCCCGATGCCCTATTCCCTCGTGCTATGGGTCCACCCAAGCCTATCTGGGTTCCCAAAGAATATCAGCACGCTCCACGTGCCCCTCCTATCAATGGGCCGTCGCATGCCCAGCTTCCTATGCCAAACATTGCCAAGCCTGTGGCTAACCTACCTATGGTCATTGACCCAAAAGAGGAGGAGTTGAATAAAGTCAAATAATATCTCAAGATGCTCACCAAGAAGTTCGACCAAGTCAGGATCTCTGGGAATTACATGGACTACACCCACATATCTCCTTATCCTAAAGCAAGGTTACCCGAGAAGTTCAAGATGCCAAATATCGAGAAGTTTAGAGGGAGTGGACCCCCAATTGTTCATCTTCATAGTTATCATAGTTCCAAGACTCTACTAGGGGCTTCTGAAGAAGTGATGGCCCAATTATTTCAGTAAACTTTGAAGGATAGTACCCTCCGATGGTTTTTATCTCTCGAAGAATCTAGAATCCTTAGTTGGGAGCATGTAGCCCGAGAATTCATATCGCAGTAAAAATACAATGAAGAGCTTGATGTCACCCATAATGATTTAGAGATGCTCAAATAGAACCCTGGGGATTCAGTCAGTAACTTCATAACCCGGTGGAGGGAGCAGGCAGCTACCATGACCAATCGGCCATCTGAGGAAGAACAAGTCAACATGGTGAAGAAGAAATTCTTACCCCATGTTCGAGAGACAATGGGAGGAAAATATTATCCCCACTTTTGAGCTCTCAGAGAAGCGGGAGTAGAAATCGAGCAAAGCTTTGTTAAAACAGAGGTTGAATCGAAGAAGGTGTCTGGACAGTTCACCCCTAAAAAGTATGACAAGCCTGCCAGTGCTAAAGTCTCAACCATCAATAACATCACTCAACCAACCACATCATGGGCACCAGAAAGCCGCCCTGCCCCCATCCGAAGGGAATACACTGAGCTCCATGCTTCCCTCTCCAAAGTTTATCAAGCCTTGTTAAGCCGAAACCTCATTAAACCCTTGGATCCCCGTCTATTGCCAAATCCACTCCTAAGAAACTTCAAGGCCTATGCTCATTGTGCCTTTCACCAAACTGTTGTCCATACCATTGACAAATGATTTCACCTCCGAAATATAATCCAAGATCTCATTGATTGGGGTACCATCTCCCCACCATCAAATCTTTAGCCAAACACTACTCACAATCCACTCCTAAATTATGCCAATGCCATCTTCTTAGAAGAAAACCCAGATTTTGATCCTTTAACTCAAATCATACCCATATACTCTCCTAAACCTCTTCAAATTTGCCCATATTTCCTCCTACACCCTACTAGCCTCACTGATCAAGCACTGTCACTCCTTACCAGAACATGCATCGCTGTTCGTACCCATTTCTAAAAATGGAAATATGGAATTGTCAGAGGTGTTAAACCAAATCCTAGAGTTCAGGCTGAAATTGCCCTCACAGATGGTCATCGATTGCCAAAGGTTCAGTACACTATTCTTGGAAGCATGAAAATGGGCTCGAGATTCAGACAATGGGTGGTAGCAACTGATGAAGTCAGCCTAGATGATGTTGTCCAGATTATGGCAGAATTATTCAGGCAAACCAACACCATTTGTAGTATCACCGAGTTACTTGACATTTTGAATCTATAAGGGCACTTGGTCCCTTCAAACATACACATCCCCAAAAAATGGGAAGATCTGTATGAAGAAGCCGTTGAAGTTGTGGAATGCATTTACTTTACATGGAAAGACGAAATTGTTACCACCGGATGGGGGAAGGATTTAAAGATTCTAATAAAGAACAAGCTTTAGGAAGAACTGGCTCAGTATTCGACATATGTGGGATGATATCATTTGAATAACTCCTCGAAATAATAAATAGGGTGACAGAACAACTTGAGATTGACGAGGAAACGGGATTCATATTCTTCCCTTCTTCAGTAAATCACATGACCAGATCAGGGAGACATTACCAGGTTCCAAGCTCACTACCAGTAAATGACAAAGGAAAGGGCATTGAAAACCTTCCTATGCCAGAGATGACCATCGAGAAGAGAAATATCCTCGATCAACTAAAGAAAACTCGAGCTAACATCACTCTATGGGGTTTTATCATCTCTTTTCAGCTGTACAGAAATGCTTTAATCAAGCTGCTCACTGGACCCACGGTTCCTCCTTCTACCACACCAGAAGAAGAGATAAATCTAGTCGGATCCTTGACCTCTAACCAAATGCTATCATTTTCTAAAGAAGAAATCCTTATAATTGGGCCAAATCGAAATCATGCACTCAACATCTCCGCCGAAGTTATGGGGAAGGTCGTGCCACTCTCTCTTGTCGATAACGGATCCGCCTTGAATGTCTGCCCACTGAGAACCTTCAAGCGTTTAGGCCTAAAATAAAGTGACCTCGCTCCAATCTCCACCGCTATACGTGCCTATGATAATATCCTCCAGTAGGTGATAGGATCCATAAGACTTATAATAGGGGTTGGCCCTATAAACCCTGTCGTTGAATTCCAAGTCATAGACATCCCAGTTTGTTTCAACTTGTTGCTCGGACGACCCTGGCTTCAAAGTATCAAGGGTGCATCTTCCTCACTCCATCAGAAATTGAAGTTCTTTGCCGATGGACGAGTCATAACCATTTTAGGCGATGATAAAAATATCGAGGGTGCAAGCACCAGCAGTACGATCCTTGAGATACAACACAGGTCAAATGATATGCTCCTATTAGGATTCTGAGTTGAGCCACTCCTACTCCCGATAGGGGACGGTTTCAAAGAAATGGTTTGTCCAGAATATGAACCTCATGGTAATGTCAATGTGATTCAGATGTTCAAAAACATGCACTTCATGCCCGGACTGGGGCTAGGGCAAAGGCAGCAAGGGATACTTGAGCCCATAGAACTGAAGAAAGCTTTCCCTCCTTATGGCTTAGGGTATCAACCATCAGAACAAGAGCTAAAAATGATCCACCAGTCTCGACCAAAGAGAAGATTAGACTGCATCCAAACTATCCCAGGAGACTCCTTGAATGGACGATTCATTAAAGAAGACAAAGACTTACCCTTTTGCAGTTTTCCAGAACTATGGTATGACCACACAGTCAAGAAGATGAAGCCTGGAATGGAGATCTTTTTCCAAGATAGCTACCCATGGGCCGAAAGTTTCCAACACCGTCAAAGATATCGAACAGACTAAGGAAAGTGATTCCGAAGATTCCTTCAACTTACAGATACTGGGGCTGGCACTCTGCAAGGTTGATTCAGGCACTACATCAATGGATCCATCCCATATGATTAAAGCTACTGATACACCCCTCCTCAACTGGCATGCTGCGCCAATTCTACCTTTTGAAATCTCCCCTAGCCCAAATGTTTACCCTATTTCTTCTTATGTTATTAATCCTTGTTCAAATGTAATCGAGACCTCTTTTGATAAGGTTCTCAATGTTGTTTTTCCTATCAATGAAATAAACAAAGATTTTGAGTATCTTGATGTGCCTTATATTAATTGTTTAGATTCTAATCAAACTTTTGATGATGATGATTTTGTAAATGAACAATTCTTAACTGATCTAAATAAGGTTAATAATAAATAACATAATCGCGTTCAAGTTAATGAAGAGGAGGCTGTTGTTATTAATCTCGGTTCTAGTAGCCAACTGCACGAGATTAGGATAGGGTCCACCCTTGACGAGCATGAGCACGCACAACTCGAAGAATTGCTAAAAGAATTCGTAGATGTCTTTGCATGGTCCTACGATGATATGCCCGATATTAATCCTGAAATAGCTCAGCACGAGATCCCTACTCTCCCAGATTACAAGTCGGTTAAACAAAAATTGAGAAAGTTCTACACCGAATGGTCGCTCAAGGTCAAGGAAAAGGTGGTCAAACAGTTGAACGTGGGCTTCATTCGTGTGATCGAATATCCCACATGGCTAGCCAATATAGTACCTGTGCCGAAATTAGGAGGGAAGGTTCGAATGTGTGTGGACTATTGAGATTTAAACAAATCTTCTACAAAGGATGATTATCTACTACCCAATATCGACATGATCGTGGACGACACAGCCACTCATGCTCTCAAGTCATTCGTCGACGGGTTCATCGGATACAACCAAATCGAGATGCACCCAGACCACCAGTAAAAATATGCATTCATCATCACATGGGGAACCTTTTTCTACACCGTTATGCCATTTGGTCTAATGAATACTGGGGATACCTACCAAAGGGTTGTCACAGCCATCCTGCACGATCTGATTCACAAGGAAGTCGAGGTTTATATAGATGATATGATTATCAAGTCCAAAACTAGAGAAGGCCATATTACCGCTCTCCGAAAGTTCTTCGAACGACTGCGACAGTATCAGATGAGACTCAATACATATAAATGTGTCTTCGGCGTTACAAAGGGAAAAATCTTGGGATTCATGGTCAGCGAGAAGGGGATAGAAACAGATCCTACAAAGCTGAAGGCCATACTTGAGATGCCACCACCCCGAACAGAGAAAAAAGTCCGAGGTTTTCTTGGGAAATTGCAATATATCATCTAGTTCATCAGCCAACTAACCTCCATCTGTGAACCGATCTTCAAGCTCCTCCGAAAGGATTCAACCAAGGTTTGGAATGAGGTCTTCCAAGAATCTTTTGACCGAATAAAATAATATCTGACCCAACCTCCAGTGCTCATGCCACCACAGCCTGGTCTCCCTTTGCTCCTGTACCTAACCATAACCGACACTGCATCTAGGGCTTTGCTAGCCCAATACCTTGAAGACTCCCACAAAGAAAGAGCCATCTATTACACCTGTCACAAATTGGTCGGGTACGAGGTCAACTACACTACTTTGGAAAAGGTGTGTGCTGCACTTATCTGGGTCACCCAAAAGTTACGACACTACAAGCTCACCTTCCCCATCAAACTTGTATCCCGAATGGATCCCATCAAATACTTGCTTAAGAAACCCGCCTTATCTAGTTGAATGGACCGATGGTTAATGCTTCTAACTGAGTTCGATATCGTGTACGTCACGCAGAAAGCCATTAAAGGAAGAGCCATCTCGAACTACCTCACTAATTACCCCATAGAAGAAGTAGATGTCTGGATCTTCAAATTCCCAGATGAAAATATCCTCTGCACCACTCAAGACAACCTTCGATGGCAAATGTTCTTTGACGGCACTACTAACAAAAAGGGATATGGTGTTGTGATACTTTTGATCGCCCCAGATGACTCCCACACTCCCATCGCCATCAAATTGAATTTACCTTGCACCAACAACATGACGGAATAAGAGGTATGCACAGTAGGCCTCAAATTTTCTCTCAAGAAAGGTATTTAATACCTTGATGTCTACGGGGATTCTGCCCACATCATCGGTCAAGTGCTCAGAAAGTGGAAAGTCAAGGACGAAAAGCTCCAATCCTTCCATGCCCACTTAGAAGAGTTAGCCTCCCGATTTCGAGATATCACCTTCCATTACCTACCTCGAGCAAAGAATAACCTAGTCGATTCTCTCGCTACCTTGGCCTCCATGGTCGACATGCCTGAAGGAATAACAATGAACCCCTTCCTAGTTTAAAATCAAGACAAACTAACCCACTGCTACCATATTGAGCTTGTCTCCACCGAAGATCTCGAACTAGCCGATTGTTGGTACTATGATATCTGGTGCCTCATCAAACATGGTAGGTATCCCTAGGGTTATAACAAGAAAGACCGAATGACCCTCAGAAGACTGGCCGCGCAGTACATCATCTGTCATAAAGCTTTACTCGAGAGGAACTTTGATGGAACTCATCTACACTGTATCACAGGGGCTGAGGTTGAGAAGATAATGTAGAAGATCCACGGCAGGGAATGCAGGCCCAACATAAAAGGTCACATACTTGCTAAGAAGATCATCCGACAAGGCTATTACTGGACCACCATGGCCCAAGATTGCACCGCCTATGTTCGGAGATGCCTCAAATGCCAACAGTTCTCTAATCTTCAACACCTGCCTCCACGAGAATTATACAACATGACCTCTCCCTGGCCGTTCTCCACCTGGGGTGTCGACATCATAGGGAAGGTTACACCAAAGGCTTTAAACGGATATTAATTCTTCCTAGTTGCCATTGATTACTTCACCAAATGGGTCGAAGCTGAGTCATACATAGTATTGAACGCTAAGAAAGTGGCCAAATTCCTTGAGAAAAATATCATCTGCCGATATAGGGTCCCTCATGAGTTAGTGTCGGATAACGGGTTATATTTTGAGGAAGAAGTCACAGAAGTGGTCAATGAGTATGGGATTCAGAGACACAAATCTTCTCCCTACTGACCTCAGACCAATGGTGTAGTTGAAGCTGCCAACAAGAACCTCAAAGCCATCATCAACAAGATGACCGAAAGCTGTAGGGATTGGGCCAACCTGATCCCTTACGCCCTATGGGGCTATCGAACCTCAATTCGAACCTCTACTGGGGCTACCCCTTACTCTCTTGTCTACGACATGGATGAAGTCCTACCCGTGGAGTTGGAAATACCCTCGCTACACGTCATGCTGGAAAGAAAAGTTAGCGAAGAAGACTGGTGCCAAGGCCGTCTCGACGAACTGACCCTCCTAGATGAAAGGAGATTGAAAGCTCTTTACCACATACAGGGGTACCATCACCAAATAGCGTGATCATTAAATAAGAGATTCAAAGACCGCAGTGTTCGAGAAGGGGATTTAGCCCTCAAGGAGATAATAGAACCCATCTGGGACCCCAGAGGAAAATTCAATCCCAATTGGAGTGGCCCATATATTGTGAAAAAAATCTTATTCAGCGGTGTCTCCATGCTCACTGACCTCGATGGAGAGGAGATGGCTCATCCAGTCAACCTAGAGCGCCTCAAGAAATTCTACCCTAGTCTGGAATCTCGGCGTGCTACGATTCTTCTCATCTTACTTCTATTCTTAAAAAAAACTCTCTTAATTTCCCTCTACCCAGAAGTATGTGGGCTTGATCCTCTGTAAAAAAAACATTTTTCAAGAAAAAAAAAAAAAATCAAAATCCCCAAAGGAACATAAGCAGGTAATACATCTTACAGGAGCCCGACCCTTTCTTTTTCACAAAATACTATTATTTTCTTATCTCCGAGAACGACAGTTCATTCTAAGAAATACTTGAACAAAAGGATTTTGTATGCCTTAGCGATCGGTATAGATAATTCAAAATTAAAAAATTCATCGAAAGGCACAGATGGATGATCAGAAACTTGCTTATTTCATTAATAAGAAATTACAGCACATATTACATAAGAAAAGGAACGGATAACTCCCTTCCCCCTACTACCATAAAAAGACAAATAAAATCTCCACATATATTCCCTATTGCATAAATAAACTCTCCAAGAGTCCTACCCACAGCTACCAGAGGAGCCTGCACCCTCATCATCTACATCCTGGGGTCCCCAAATTTCCCCTGCCTGAATAGAGTGCCATAAACACTCCATGGACCGATAAGCCTGAACCAGCTTCGAAAAAACCACAACACCCCCTTCCATTATGTTAAATAAAACAAACCACCTTTGTCCAGTCTCCACTGCCAACATCTTACTGACTACTCTCCTCCAAAACCACTTCATATAATCCCCAGCTACACGCCAAACTCTCCCAACAGACTAAGAGGAACGGGTCGACGGACGTCGATTCTCCCACAGAGATCCATGTAACAAACGCATGCACTTGGTCAAAACGTCTACCAGAAAGAAATTTAGTGTCCAAGGTGGCACGACCTGTGCCCAACCAAATTGGCGTAGAAGCTGCCAAGGGAAATAAAAAGAGGTCTATCTAAGATGAACCAACTGCACATATGAGTACTCTTCTAGCTCCAGAATAGGTAACAACTGCCCCCACCAAGGCACTGGCCAATACAGGTTCCGAGCCTGATTCTCCACAAACCAGTTCTCCCAGCTCTCAATATCCAAGCCAACGCTGATGAAGTAACGCGACAAGAAGTTGGATATAACCGATAAAGGATATTCTAGAGGAGTCACCAAGCGGAGTCTTTCAGACAACCACATGAACAGCATTACAGGGATACCCCTCAGAAAGTTAAAACAACCTTCTCTTCAGGCATCCAGGCCATTCAGGGTCTTCGCCAGTATCATTGTCGCAGGATTGCGACGATATGACATCCACGAAGTAATGGCTGTAAGTTACGGGTCAGCCAACAGTTCTCCAGTCACCAACAGTAATTTTGAAACTAGGCCTAGAGCAACGGCTCCAGTATAGCCATCATCACCTACTTCCGGCAAATGCATGGAATGCAGCACTGTCGGGAGGGAGATCATTCCTCCAGCAACCAATGATCTGGCCTTCGAAGGCGAAATATGAAGAAGCCCGACCAACAAATTCCTAGGAAAAGGGGAAATTCGAGAAAAGCCGCACCAACACTGGGATTTATATCCAGAATGGAAGAAAATTTCTCGTAGGTAGGACAAACTTCATCCAACCCAAAGAGGAATACATGGTCTTCAGGGTACCAGAATTGTACCACCGCCATCAGCATGTTCCACTCAATAGGCCGATTGCACCACAATGAGACCTGACGCATGTTGAAAGCATCATAGTCGACATTATAAGAGAACATTGCTTCCAAGGCTTCGAGGTAGTTAGAAAACTCAATGCTACCAGGGAGATCCATCTTGCAAGGCTAGAAAATAGTGGGCAAGTAAGTAAGAATGCGAAAGTGTGATAAAAACACTCCACCCTCACTCCTTTTTATACTTGAGAACCCTCATAAGAGACATAATCCCTGCAAAAATAGAAGGGAATCCTACCCCATAAAATACAAAAGGCTGAAGAGGGTACCATTCAAAGCTTTAAATTTATGGGACTGGACTGAACTGCCGATAGGCAGGACAGGGTGCTTGCCGATCGGTAATCCCCCATTTTTAGAAATTTCCATTTTTTCCTCTTTTGTCAAATTAAAAAACTCAATAAAAATAAATTGATATTCTCAACGGAATTTCAAAATCCCTTTTCCTCCTTATATAATTTCCCCTTTTAATTAAAAAAAATTTCCCTCAAAAATTCCAAAAATACTTCTTTTTATGGTCTCAGCAGCAAAGTAAAAAGCGCATGTGCATGCATTCATTCATCATTAATAAAAGATAATAAAAACTCCATTGCATTGGATCTATTTGTTTTCTGTGTTACATCAATTTTGCAGGAAATAAAAAGAAAAAGCAAAAATAACGAGACTCAGCCCGGACCCACATTCTCTCTCTCTCTCTCTCTCTCTCACTCTCTCTCTCTCTCCCCCTACCTTTCTCTTTAAGAGTTTCCACCCCTGCGACGTGCTCTCTTTCCCCTACGGCGAGATGATGCACCACCACTACCCGAGCTAGAGTCTTCTCCGGACGAAGCAGATGGCACCAGGCAAGAAGGAATAGGAATCGCATCCCGAATATGGGCAGTCGTCGAAGATATCCAGTCTCTGATGTCTCTTAGCCAGGTGGTCGACACTCGGACTTGCTGCAAGAAAAAGGCAAAATCAGTATCAAAGCAGAGATGACCAAAACAGAAAAGAAAGAAAGAAAGAGAAGAACAGAAAGGTATACAGCAGGTCAAAGGACCTCCTCTGTCAAACCCAACTCCCAGCATAGGCACCATCCCTCCATCAGCTCGTCAGATGTTATATGAAGGAGTATGCAACCACACAAAAGTAACCTCCGAGGTCACCGCCGCCGCAGATGCCGTTGGACCGCCGCCATTTTGAGAAGATCCCACCGCCCGACTCCAACTCACAGGAAGGAAAGGCAGGGCGTCATATATGTTGGGCGCCATCAATCAGATCATTATAAAGTCCATATAGTCATACGATGCAGCCGTATCAGTGTACAATAAGTAGGACTCACCGATCATCATCGCGATCCTCGCATCCTTCGACAGCAGTCGCTCTCGCCTCATAGATGTAAAAAGCTGCGTAAGTGGCACCACCACATCCTCCTCGGCAATTTGACGAACCACCCTCTCCCGAGATACCAAGAATGACCGAACTCATGCGCCAGCAAATTCCTCAACTGCGGGTTCACCCCGGTCGTCCCCGCATCCTGAATGGATGTCCCCCAGGGATAAAAGGTAACCTGAAAATCTCCAACTAGGCATAAATCAATACAAGATTAGAAGGCGCAAAAACCAACACTAAAAATGGAAAGAGTCTTACCCTACCACTGGTTAGGTCATTCAAGACCTGACGCGCCACTTCCAGAGAGAGAGATCCCTTCGACTGCCGATCGGCCTTACTTCATCAATATAATCGGCAGGAGTCCCCAACAGTGTCGTCCTTCAGAGCTATCAGTGGGGTATTGCACCCAATCACCTCATAAAACCACGCCTGTCAAAGATAAGAATTCACAAACAAAAAGAGACGCATAAGGAAAGTGAGAATGCATGAAAGGAAAATACGAATGCATGAAAAGAAATGCGCAAACTGAAGAATACCTCAAGAAGGTACGTGGATCCAGTAAAGGTCTGCCGGCAACACCGGTTAAATTCATCCAGAGAAGAGTAAAGGGTCTCCAAAGTCAGACTCCCCCAATCATAGAAAGGGATGTTTGAAAACATACTCAAGTACGGTAAGAACCACCAATTCACGACGTCGCCGCTCGACACCACTATGAAACCTCCCAACACCAGCAAAATAAATAACCGGGCCATCTTCCTCCCTTACAGCCCATCCTCCACATCAATCACCCTGCCCAATAAGACGTCCTTCAGCAGGGACAGCCGGATAGAATCCCCATAAACTATCCTCCCTACATCACCAAGTGTCGTACGCACTACCTCCGGTCTCACCCGCAAAGAGTGATTCACATATATCTGCTCTCCATCACAATCCATCCCCAACAGTTGATGCACATCTATGGGAGCCACACTCATCTCCTCGAAGCCGAAATGAAAGGTGTGGGTAGTATCCCACCACCTCTCCCCCAAAGCGTACAGGACCACTGTCAAACGAGGCGTCTCATCCAGCGCAGATGCCAACCTCCCAAAACCCGCTGATGATATCACCCAATGCACCATAGGTGGGAGATGCTCCCAGACATCCCTGACCCCCGTCGTCCCGCGGGTGTGCATGTTCTTCAAAGAAATATCAGACTGGAAAAAAGAAAAATCTCATCAGAAGTCAAGAAAGAAAGAAAAATCACCCAAAAGAAAGAAATGCCAAAGGTCTAGTTACTTACATAACCTCCAGGATTCACTCTCGAAGAGTGATGATGGGATGGCTCCCGTAGCAAAGTCTCATAGTAAAGTCCCCTCATTCGCATCAGGCTCAAACGCATAAAAGGAGTTCTCACTCCAAAAGCAAGAGGCG
Source organism: Sambucus nigra (assembly GCA_949130495.1). NCBI lineage: Eukaryota > Viridiplantae > Streptophyta > Magnoliopsida > Dipsacales > Adoxaceae > Sambucus > Sambucus nigra. The sequence goes on from OX422221.1 coordinate 107,052,101, forward strand.
CCCTAGCCCTCCACTCCACATTCGCCTAGTCATCAACGGTTAACCACTCCCTGTGGACTGCAGTGCTCACAAAAGCGGCCATTTCTTGAAGATCAAAATGATAGAAAGATTTGTAGAGAAAACGCAGAAAGAGAGAAAGCAAAGAAGCTGTAAAAAAATGAAGGGACTCCCCTTTATATAGGATGCCAAAGGCCATGCCGATCGGCACTGACCCCAACCATACCAATCCGCACTGATTCCTTACCTTATCGAGCCAATCCAAAAGTCTGTGCCACTGCCAAATGGAACCCCTCATACTATTCTGGTTGGCACCCCCTTACATTTCGTACAAAAATTCCCAAAAAATACCAGAAAGCCCCGAAAAATCCTCGAAAAATTCCTAAAAATCCCAGGAAGTATTTATAACATTTTCACCTGGAAATTTTGCATTCCCTCAAGCGGAACCCCTCTTTCCCAGTGAAATCCTCAAAAACCATGTGAATCTCCTCCCGATAAAGCCCCGGAGGATCTCTAAGGATCGCCTGATCACTTCCCCAATGGAGTTTTTACAACACCATAAATTGGTTGTTCCCCCCTGCGAGGCCTCCTAAAGAAACAAAAGCTTCCCCAGCTATCAGCTCCCCAGCTCAGATCAAAATCACAAGGCACTTTCTCCAGCAGAATCAAAAATCCAATCTTTATCCACTCTTAGGTCAGAATTGACCTCGGTCTTGTATCGTCACCTAAAATAGGTCAGAATTGGCCTCGGTCCTCGATCGTCACCACTCTTTGGTCATAATTGATCTCGGTCTTGGATCGTCACCTGAGTTAGGTCAAAATTGACCTCTGTCCTCGGTCGTTACCACTCTTGGGTCAGAATTGACCTCGATCTTGGATCGTCACCTGAGTTAGGTCATAATTGACCTCGGTCCTCAGTCGTCACCACTTTTAGGTCAGAATTGACCTCGGTCCTGGATCGTCACCTGAGTTAGGTCAGAATTGACCTCGGTCCTTGATCGTCACCACTCTTGGGTTAAAATTGATATCGATCTTGGATCGTCAACTGAGTTAGGTTAGAATTGACCTCGATCCTCGATCTTCACCACTTTTAGGTGAAAATTGACCTTAGTCTTGGACCGTCACCTGAGTTAGGTCAAAATTGACCTCGGTCCTTAGTCATCACCATTCTTAGGTTAGAATTAATCTCGGTCTTAGATCGTCACCTGAGTTAGGTTAGAATTGACTCGGTCGTCACCACTCTTGGGTTAAAATTGACCTCGAGCTTGGATCGTCACCTGAGTTAGGTCAAAATTGACCTCGATCCTTGATCGTCGCAACACTTAGGTCAGAATTGACCTCGGTCTTGGATTGTCACCTGAGTTAGGTCAGAATTGATCTCGGTCCTCGGTCATCACCACTCTTAGGTTAGACTTGACCTCGGTTTTGGATCATTACCTGAGTTAGGTCAGAATTGACCTCGGTCCTCGGTCGTCACCACTCTTAGGTCAGAATTGACCTCAATTATTAGATCTTCACCCTAAGCTCATAGAATTGGCTTTGACTCAGAGAATCGGTCACCCTCATCACTTAAGCCCATAGATTTGGCTTTGCTGGAAATGAAGACACCTGAGACTATCAAAGATTTTCAGAGACTTACTGGATGAGTGGCTGACCTGAACAGGTTTGTTTCTAGAGTTACTGAAAAATGTCTTCCTATAGACACCCCATTTTGTTACCCCCTAACTCTCCTTAGGTCCCTAGTACCTCCCTTCATCACTACAAACCCAGGTCAAACCCCGAGTACTGACCTAGAAGCCATCAGGCACTCCCAGGCTCCGTTTAACCAAAAAGTCAAACTCTTCAGGTCGACCAAGGCTGAATGAATCTTTGAAGGGCACTTAAATCCCTTTCCAACTGTCCATCCCGTGCATGATTCCGACTTACCATGCGGACAAACGATCCATTTGCGTCTAAAAATTAATCAAGAGGCCATCGGGGCTCACGAGCTCTGTTTCACCTAAGTCAACTGTTCTGCTCGATCGAGACTGAATGAATTTTTGAAGGGCACTGAAATGAATTTCCAACGGTCCGTCCCATGCGTGATTTTGACTTACCATGCGGACGAATGATCCGTTTAACTCTAAGAGGTCACCGAATGCTTCCAGGGCTCGGTTGACCAAAGTCAACTCCCCAAACCGGGTAAAACTCTTTGGAATGTTAAATTACATCTCCTAACCTTTACAATGGTCCACCCTGTGTGCGATTCAGACTTACCATGCAGACGAATGATCCGTTTGCGTCCGAATAATTCCCCGTCCAATGAACCGACAAATACTTCGAGACATATTTGACCCAAAGTCAACTCCCGAACCCGGGAGTGGTCCAAAGGACTTTCAAAGGTCTTTGAATTAACTTTCTAATGGTCTACCCTGTGCGCAATTCTGACCAACGGTTTGCCCCCGGAAGCCAATTTTCCAAAAAGTCCTGAAACGCACTACCAAATGGCAGGTTCCAGACCATGCCTATCGGCAGGTGCCGACGGGCAGGACCAGGTCTATGCCGATCGGCAATGGCCTGGTCCTATAAAAGGAGGCCTTCACCTCATTTGCAAAGAGAGCCCAGATCTGATAAAAATCGCTCTCAACGAATCCCAAAAACCTCTCTCGAAGAAAACACGATTTCAACACTCTCCATCATCATTCAAATGCAAGGGATGCTCTCCAACATTCAAGATCAAGATCAAGATCTTCAAGAATGTCCAACTTTCTCAACTTTCTTTTCAAATTCTCTTAAATTCGCAATAACTTATTTTATTACCTAGCACTTTTATTATCTCATCTCACACATCCTAATATACTTTTTATTTAGTATTATTGCACATCTCTTATTTTCATATAAATAAAATCCAAAAAATAAGAAAAAGAGGGTTTGCTCATAAATTCTAAATAGGGATTCTCATACTTTTCTCACACTTTTCTCACAACTAAAACACTTTTTCTACACACACACATTCACAAATAAGAGACCCCCCATTTGGATTTATGGAATAAACCCCACCCCTCATTTTTTATGTGAAATATGTGGACTTTGATGCCTTTATAGGCTACGTAGGCATCTCGGGGTAAAACCAAGACTCGAGTCCTATTCTCACTTTCTCTCTTATCTTCTATCCTCTCTAAATCCAATTTTCTTATTTTCTATATACTTGTTCTTAGTGACGTATCACTCCACATGCGTTATCGTTCCATTATAACGATCAACGTAAGAGTAATCGCGTAAATCTTATTTTTTAATATTATTTTTATACCTTCCTACGGATGACTCGTTTTATCTCTCCCATGATACAAGTCGAGGATTCCTGTCTCCACTATATATATATACAAATGCACACATATCATGGGGAAAATAAAAAAGGAAAATAGCAAACATCCATAAAAGATTGAAAGGGCGAAATGGGTTCCTAACACCTTCCCATTTTGTAACTTAGCCTCTGAACCCTTCTCGAATCAATTTGGTTTCGTATGCACTAGTATGTCTTTGGATGCCGTCCTTCGAGATGGCTTCCCCTTTTTCTTTTGTCTGTTTTGAGTAAAATAGATTGGTGACTCTAAATATCTCTACATTTTTACACCTCATCTCAAACGACGCTGGATGAAGTGCTTCAAAGAGGGACGCACGGGACCCGAGGACCCTCCTTCACGCGCCCGCCCATGGCGAGGATCGGGGATGGCCACACTTCCATTTTTTAAAATCCTCAAAAAAGTTTTTGAAAGGAATGAGGAATGTGATAAAGATTTTAAAGGACTTAAGTCATACCTCAGCTCCCTCTTACTTCTATCTCGACTAGTCTAAGGAGAAAAGTTATATGTGTACTTATCCATCTCAGAGTTGGCAATTAGCGCTGCTATAGTAAGAGAAGAGGATGGGATACAGAAACCAATGATCTGAGGAGAGATATCCTAGGATGGAGAAGTTGGCTTATTCTCTTATTTAGGCTTCTATAAAGATGAAATCGTACTTCCAAGCTCACTCCATAGTCATCCTCACTGACTCACTGCTCAGAGAGGTCATCCACAAATCTAAGAAATCAGGGAGACTAATGGCTTGGGCAATTGAGCTGGGAGAATTTGACATTGTCTACCAGCCAAGGGTGGTAATCAAACGGAAGTCACTAGATGATTTTTTGGCCGAGTTCACTTGGGACGAGGCTGAGGTTGAAAAAGGAAGATGTGAGATTGCATAAAGCCAGCCAAAATGAGGTGTCGGTTCTTTCATGGATGAGGTTGAGACAAGAACAGTTAGAGGAAAGACAACCGAGAATGAAGAGGGAAGGTATCTCTTCAAATAAGGATCCTTGATAAAGAGAAACTTTTTTTAGGCCGACGTTGTATGGATCCTCTTCGTTAATGGGTCGTCCTACAAAAAAGGAAGTGGTTCCGGAGTAATAGTGTCAGTGACAGACGGCATAGATATATAGTATGCTATGAGGTTTAATTTCAATGCCTCCAATAATGAGTCTAAATACGAAGCTTTAGTAGCAGGTCTCTCTCTAACCCGAGCTCTTAATATCGGCCAACTCCTAGTCCATAGTGACTCAAGACTAGTGGTAAATCAAATCTTGGGAGTATATAAAGCCAAGGATGAGAGAATGGATAAATATTTGAAGAGAGTAGGATCGATGTTGGAAAGTTTTAAGGAGGTAAAGCTAAAGATAATATCTTAGCTAGACAACAACCGGGACGACACACTTGTGAGGTTGACCTCAGCTACAAGAACCGACATCACAAGAACAGTGCCGATAGAGGTCTTACTTCGGCCATCTATTGAAGAGGAAGATAGTACATTTAAGTTTTGTTTGAATCTACGCACAAAAGTTTTATGGATGGATCCTCTTATCAGATACATCAGAGGGGGGAGCTACCCCTATCAAAAGCCGAGAGAAGAAAGCTGAGGAACAGAGATGCCAAATTATCCATTATAGGAGACACCTTGTATAAAAAAGGGATTTTTCTCCCTTTGATCAGATGTGTCCATCCATCTGAGGTGTCGAATATCCTAAAAGATATACATGAGGGTTCCTGCTCTAGCCATATTAGAGGAAGATCATTAGCCAAAAGGATCATAACTCAGGAGTACTGGTGGCTGACCCTGGAAAAATATGCAATAGCATATGTAAAGAAATATGACAAGTGCCAGAGGTTTGCTACCATTCCCCATAAACCTCATCAACCTCTGACCTTCATCACATATCCCTCGACATTTTTAATATGGGGAATTGATTTGGTAGGACCCTTGCCAAGAGATGTGAATAAAAATCAGTACTTGATTCTTGCAATAGATTACTTTTCCAAGTGGGTAGAGGCCGAGTCGATGATCACCATCACAGAACAAAAAGACATTTCAGTTCATTTGGAAAAACATCATCTGTAGGTATGGACTCCTAAATACCATAATCTCTGACAATGTGACTCGATTTAAGAATGTATCATTAGAGAAATATTGTGAAAGAGTTGGAATCAAACATTTCTTCTCCTCTGTCGGTTGACCCGAGGAAAATGGGCAGACATAGGTGATAAATAGGACGATCCTTGATGGGATTAAAAAGAAGTTAGAAAATGCAAATGGAAGATGGATTGAAGAAGTATATGTTGTGTTATGGGCCTACAGGACGATAGTCAAGACTCCTACAGGGGAGACCCCATTCATGTTGGCCTACGGCTCAGAGGCTCTCATCCCTATCGAGATTGGCCTTCCTACCTGAGGTAAATGCCACAGGGAGAAGACTTGATCTTGATTTGATTAAAAAATAAGAGAAGATGTCGAGGTTAGGCAAGAAGCCTACTAGCAGAGGACTGCCAAATTTTATAATCAAAGGGTGAAAGAGAGGTTGATAGTCGTGGGAGACCTGGTTTTGAAGAAGGCATGGAAAAATCCCAACAAGCTCCATACAAATTGGCATGGCCCCTACAGGGTAACTGATGAAATCGTCCCAGGCACATACGGATTGAAAAATCTAGAAGGAGATCCCTTCTAAAACCCTTGGAATGTCGACCATCTGAAGAATATTACTTATGATGTTGTAGTTACCTTATTTTCTCGTAATCCATGTATGAACATATGAAGAAGTCAATATCAAGGGAGAAATATCAGTGTTCGTTCAATATCTTTGTATTAGTGTATGTATTTTAACATCATTTATCTCATGAAATTCTAAGGAGAAACATCATAATTTGGTGACCTCAGACCTTTAACATCATTTTTTTGGTAAAATTATGAAGATAAACATCATAATTTGGTGACCTTAGACATTTAACATCATTTACTTGGTGAAATTATGAGGATAAACACATAATTTGGTGACCTCGGACCTTTAGCATCATTGGTTTGGTGAAATTCTGAGGATAAACACCATAATTTAGTGACCTCAGACCTTTAACATCATTATTTTGGTGAAATCCTGAGGATAAACATCATAATTTGGTGACCTCAGACATTTAACATTAGTTGTTTAGTAAAATTATGAAGATAAACATCATAATTTGGTGACCTCGGACATTTAACATCATTTACTTGGTGAAATTATGAGGATAAACACCATAATTTGGTAACCTCAGACCTTTAACATCGTTAGTTTGGTGAAATTCTGAGGATAAACACCATAATTTGATGACCTCAGACCTTTAACATCATTTGTTTAGTGAAATTATGAGGATAAACATCATAATCTGATGACCTCAGACCTTTAACATCACTTATTTGGTGAAATTATGAGGATAAAACATCATTAACTTGGTGACCTCAGACTCTTAACATCTTTATTATGTTTCTATTCTTATGGTGAAATTTATGGTGAGTATGTGGAACATCATAATTATACAACAACCAAACATCATAGAAGAGAAATAGAAACAGATACATTCAAAATATCAAAGAAAAGGTTACAGAGTTACATTCAAATTATCAAAAAGCTATAACCAAGGTTCATCAAAACAAGAATTGCACAAAGATTCACAAAAAATTCTTCAAAGGACAAACACTCAGAGCTCAGTTTGACCCCCGACAGGAACCGACCGATCAGTAACTAAATTGGTGGGGTCAAGACTGGGATTCGTAACTTCAACCTCGTCATCATGCTGAGCACCATTGTCAGTCTCCGTGACCTTCAGAGGACCCATCTCGACGGGGGAAGCATCAGTTTCTTCTACTTCCTGTAAAGCCTAGACGAATCGAGGGTCTCTAAAGATGAGACCAACAAAGTCCTCGACCAACAGGCTAACAGACTCACCCTGCTAAAGATTCGCCCATCGCTTGGTCGCTTTGATTCCCCTCTCTAAATACTCAAAGTCGAAGCTGACAAACTCATCAGAGACATTATAATCCTCGGTGATTTTCTCTGTAGCATCGTCCAGAGCAGCCTTGATAGCAACATCGACCTTTAATGAGTTTGTCTTCATTGTCCAGAGCCCCTCTCTAATCCTTTGCCTTCAGGGCCTTGTTATGATCTTCCTTTAGTTGAGTGATCTCTTTATCTTTATCTTTCAGATCCCATTTTAACCTCTCCACCTCAACATTTAGATCGGCCTCTATTTTCTCAATACCTTTGCCCTTTTGTATAAGGGGCAACCTCAGCAAGGTCCAGTCAACTAATCGATGAAGAAACACCACTCTCTACAGAGGAAGATCATACATATGAATAATAACTTTTAAAGAGCAGAGACAATACTTGGAATAAAATTTTTGATACCTGAGCCACCCTGTGGAGGCTAAACTCGACCAACAGAGGGACATTTAATGCCTGGAGAAAATGTTTTGTCTTCTTGAGTCATGATGGTGCCAATAGCGTCGAAAACTTGCAGGCTATGGTCGATGACGTTGTCTCCTATTTTGAGTTGTGATAGACGGGCAACCAAAGCATCATCAGTAGAAATGGATATGGCACGATCCTTAGCGGGAGTATTGCTCAGCCTCGTATAAGTCAAGTCAGTGGGATCCTTCCTTTTCTTGGTAGCATCGGCCTTAGAAGTGTTAACACTCTTTCTTTTTTGGGTAGGAGGGGGTACATTCTTAGCACCACATTTCTCCATAAGCTTTGTAAGGCTGGGGGCAGACATCTCCCAAAAGTCATCAGAAATGCCTGCTAGTCACTTTGTAGAAAGATAAGTCTCTGAGTTAGGAAGTTATACAGATATAAAGTGCGAGACAATACGTGGTATGAAAAATTTGGAAACTTACATAGTTCTTCCAGAGTACCACCCCCAAACCTGTCTGAGAAAGGTAATAGGGGGTCATCAGATGTTCATATTTAACAAGACAACCATTCACGCCTTATTTTTGAAGGTCCTCTATATTCTTGTAGTTATCTCGGCTAAGGCCAGGGTCAGCTTTAGCCGCATGGGAGACTTTAGCCCATTTAAGAGGGGCCCTTGGAACCAACTCGTCTGGGCCAAACTCCCAGGCCCTAAAAACAAAGAAATAACGGGGTTTCCAATTATGGTTGGAAGTTTGGGTAACCAAGAGCATCTTCTTCTCAAATTTCCTACCTATGAAATGGTAGTAGCCGGGCTGATTTTTAGCAGATGATGGAATGTAGCAAGCAGTAAAAACTCTAACTGGAAGGTTTATATGGTGAACAACCTTCCAAAGGACGATAGCCCCAATCATAACCCTCTAAGCATTTGGGGACAGTTGGGAAAGGGAAAGGTTTATGTAAGAGAGTATGGCTCTGATAGTTGGACGGATGGGAAGATGAAAACCTAACTTGAACATCTTCTCATAGAAGCAAATTTAACCCTCTCGACCATCGAAAGCACTTTCTTCCTTCAGAGGTTTCCTCAAGATGATTGAAGAATCAATGGAATATATGTGTCTAAAGACTAGCATTTTGTACTCATTTACGGTACTCTCGTACCCCGCAGTTATAGAGGTATCGAGTTCACTTACTTAATCATCATCTCCCTCAGCAACCTCAGCCCGAGCCTTAGTTGGGACACCACTGGGGAACCTCTCTGTAAACTCTGCGCTAGTATACCCTGATAGAGGAACAACGTCAAAGGGAGGAGGATAAGCTACATTGGGCCCTAAGATTTCTATGGAAGGAGATCTACGTGAAGTGCTATCTTCTATGTGGGATGAGGCACGATCTGAAACCTCTTTATCCTCGAAAACTCCACTTTGCCCATGAGAGTAATCCATAGACTCTTGGAATGAGTCTATGGACTCGACCGCATCAGATATTGATATTGGGTATGAAGCATTGTCCTCAGACATGGGATCAAAAACCTTGGTCAGTTTAGGGTATATGACAGCTAATGGTGGAGGATAAGTTAGTCTGAGGGGAAAAGTCTCGGCCTCACAAGCCTAGGCTTGGGAAAACTCTATCTGTATGATCATTTTAAAACACTCCTCACGTAGAGTTTGAAACTCTTCTACAAGTTTGAGGGATCGTAGCATCTGATAGATGATAATACACTTGGAGAGTTCGAGCTAAAAAGACAAACAGGTAAACAATTTGTACTACCCAGACTAAAGATCAAAACTTGGAATCCAAAAGGTTTTCACCAAGAACACCAAGAACATTAAAAAATTAGGTCACCGGAGAAGATGACCCGAGGGTCATTGAAAAGCCTAAAAGTGGGAGTTTTTGGCCAAAACAACCCCACAGCGCCCTAGTATGGTTCCAAAGTCACTTAACCACTACAAACCTAACCTTATAACCAATCAATACTGGCGAAAAACCTCACCGAAAAAAGGAAAAGCTCACTGGAAAATAAAAAATGTAAATTAATGCCCAGAAATGAAAAAGGAAAAGTTAAAGAACAATACCTGCTGAGTTTGATTGAGGAAGGAAAAGATTAAGAGCAATGAACCTTGAATCGTAGCAGAACTATGGAGGTTTTTGAGAATAAAGTTCCAGAAATGGATCTAAGTGGGAAAACTTAAGAGGGAAAAAGAGAAATGAAAGGGCAAAATTGTTTAAATACCATTGTAATGATGAGGCGCGAATATCATGGCCCTCATCATTTCACCTAGAAACCCTAAAAAGGAGATGTCGGGTCATCATTATCTTGGGTCAGATGCAACCCACTTCAAAGGGTGACATGTGTCCAATAGATAACTCCACATCCCAAGGTGCAAAAACGCCCCTCCACCTTCCTGACCTATATACCCCTCATCCATATAATCACATAGAAGACTGAGGGCTAGGGGTGATTGATATGCCTAAAGTGTACCCTCGTACTCGGGGTCAACAACCTCGGCAAACCTCAGGGCCGAGTCATCAGGAAGCTCACAAAATCCATAAAAAAGGTCATCTTTCATAAATTCGGCTATCAAAGATCAATCTCGGATGATTGGCAGTCGAGGTCAGCAACACCTCATGGGCTCAACCATGGTCACTCTCACTTTCATACTCCGCTCTAGTAGACAGTGCAACCAGGCCCCAATATACAACCTCAGCTCATCTACATGGCCTAAGTACTTATGATTGGCAGACTAACTCAACTCTCAGACTTACTAATATCATACTCGGCTGGGCCTTGGTTCTAGTGGATGACATCACAAGTCTGAGCATATGCAAGCACATGGGAGACTTGGAACACGTGGACTAAACCATTATAACCAACTCATTCCCCTCACGTGAGAGAATATTTGGTCATCATTATCTGCATGTGGCACAACCAGGTGTCCACATGAGATTGGTTTGATCACCACACCCATGCTCATGGCATGCTTGGGGGGTACACTACACCCCCCAAGCACTATATATACATGTCATCTTCTACCTTGAAAAGGGATCGCAATATTAAAAGCCTAAGAAAAACTTTGGTACATTTATAGTAGAGAGAGAAAGTAAAGGGATTGCATTATAACACGGGCCGTTAGAACCCTTATTGGATAGTTAAGGTCACTCACCTTCACAGTGGACGTAGGCTCCGTCCGAACCACTTATATTTGGCATCATCTTCTTATTTTCCTCATCTCCTTTTGCCTATACTTTATATCTTATGTACACCATTGTTGTCTGGTTTTAGCTTATATACATCTTGACCTGGTGATACCGTTTCTAGGATCATCAGTAAATGACAAGCCTGCAAAATATCAAAAGAGTTCGTAAGTCCCACAAAAGGTTTTGAAGTATTTTGCACTTGGGCCACGGTTAAAATAATTTTTAGTGTACCATGGATAGCGGAGGCCATGACATGGAACGCTCGATGCGAGATGGGTGGGAAAATGGTGTGTTATCTGATTGATTCACTCGTCTGGAAAATTTCAAATGCACGACACCATGAATTTGCAAAAGAACCACGCAACATTCATCTTGTAATCTCAACTGATGGGTTTAACCATTTCGGTAATTTAAGTACTAGTCAAAATTATTGGCCAGTTCTAATGGAGCCTTTAAGTCTCCCTCCGACACTGTGCATGAGAAAGGAGTTCACATTATTATCTTTGTTAATACCCAGGCTGAAGGCTATGGGTGATGATATTGATATATTATTAGCCCCATTAATCGAAGAGCTTAAAGACTTGTGGGAGAAAGGCGTGATGGCGTTCGACTCTCACAAAGGTGAAGAGTTCACACTTAAAGTAATGGTGATATGGGCGATCCACAACTTTCCTGCTTATGGGACCTTATCCGGTTGTAATGTTCATGGTTATTATGGATGTCCCATATATAGGGAGGAAACTGAAGCTTTTTGGCTGCAACATAGTAGTAAGATGAGTTACACGAGTCATCGTAGATTTCAATTGACCAGTCACCCTTTCAGGAATGATAAGTCTAACTTTTATCCTATTAGTCACAAACGTCATATGCAACTTGCTCGGCTTTCTTATCAGCAGATCTAGGAGAAGGCAACGAATGAGACTGCGAGGAATAGGTACGTAAGGAAACACCCCAAGTGTGTAAACCTGAAGCATAAAGCAAGGGGAGATCCTAACGACCCTTCTAAAGAAAACCCATGGTCCAAGCGATCAATATTTTTGATTTGCCATATTGGAAAGATCATCGTGTAAGGCATGTAATTGATGTGATGCACACAACGAATAATGTTGCAAAACATTTTATAGGAACATGTCTGGGTGGATCTCATTCCAAAGATGGAGAGTGGGCCCATCGAGATCTACAGGATATGAAGCTAAAGAAGAAACTCTAGTTAAAAATGATCATATAATAGGAAGAATTTCTACCCCTCTGGATGCTTTCACTTTTACTACTAGTGAGGACAAGATCCTCTTAAACACGTTGTTGAACTTTAAGACTCCAACTGGTTATTCTAGTAATTTACGTAGGGTTGTTAATTACTAAGCAAATGACTTAAAACAATGCAAGTCTCATGACTGGCATGTAATCATCCAATTAATCACTGTGTTATTTAGGCATTTCTTCTCTGAACATAAAGATCTCCGTCCAGAAATTATGCATACCAGTTTGTGTTTTACCTAGTTTGTTCAAAAGTGTAAACAGAAGGAACATTAGAGCTACAAAATCAACTTTAGCTGAGGCAGTTTGTGTATTAGAGAAATATTTTCCTACGTCGTTCTTCGATATCAGTATCCACTTGCTTATGCAATTATGTGATGAAGCTTTATTATGTGGTCCCACTAGGTATCGTTGGATGTGTCCTTTTGAGAGCTTGATGAAAAGCTTCAAAGATTACGTAAAGAATACACGTTATATTGGAGGGTTAATTACTGAAGAATACGTAACTGTGGAATCATCGTTATACGCTAGGGAATATATGCCAGAACAAGAGGTGAGGATGTTCAATGCTCGTAGAGGAGGAGTGATCGAGGAACCTGATGAGTTTGAGGATTAAGTACCATTTCGAAACCCTAAAGAGGTGAAACTCACAAATATACAATACGAGCAAGCAACTCGTTATATCTTCGAATCGCAAGATGAAGTTGAAGAATGAAGAGAGTGAGTATCTATTGAATTCTTCTTCTTTGATTATATGTATTTTATATTTTACGATCTAAACTCTATAATTTACCTGTAGGAAGTACGAGAATGAAATTGCTCAAAATAAAATGAGAAATTGCACGACAACTGATTTTAGGGCATGGTTATCAAAAGAGGTAAACTTTACATCTTACGTGTGCGGTTATTTATTCACGTGTAATGAAAATATGCCTTAATACAAATTCATTAATAAATGCATCTTCTAAAAAGAGGTGATGTCTCTTTCAGGCTTGCACGCCTAGCAAAAGGCCCTAATTTTTGTGTGAAAGAGTTTAAGAAATTTTGCACCAATGGTTTTGATTTCATTTCATATCCATATGAGGAAAAATTTTTGATGCAAAATAGTGGAATATCAATTTCTGCCTTGACCACCTGTATCGCGAGCAAAAGCGATAAAAATCCAAAGAATACGGTGCTAACCTATTAAGGGGTAGTCCAACAAGTCCCAGAACTTGATTACTAAGATTTCACAGAAATCGTATTCTATTGTGGTTGGGCAAAGGTGGAGGATACTGTGAATACTTGCAAAGTTGATCCTGACTCCGAACTTATTATGGTAGATTTATAAAAGCTGAAGAGTAAAGATCGCATAGTCGATGAGCCTTTTATTTGTGCCTTTCAGAACGAAAAGAAGTTATTCTACTCGAAGTGCATAAACGATGGCAATCGGTCTATTTTGGTGCATTCACCAAAGGGTATGACTACTGAAGTGGATGAATTGAAGCCTCCAAAAGAGTTTCAGTCGGCTCTTGATGACAACCCTAATTTGAAGGATCTTTTAGTTGATTTAAAGGAAGATTGAGTATCAAAATATTATGTTAACCTTATCAATATTATTTATAATCCTATTTTGATATTGACATTATATTAGCACTTTACCTTGATATATGAATGTTTAGTTACTTTTACGAATGTTTTATATGATTTATGTAAGTTCACTTTCGATAATATATTATGCTCATTCGAATATTTAGTTACTTTCACAAGACACTCGGTTTGAGAATAGAGTCATTTGAGTTTGTGATTGGATTAAATTGACCCAACTCAATTTCTAGATGATCATATACATATACAGTTGTTGATCAGTTTCATTGATGCAATGTTTATAAAATGAAGTTAAATTAGCTTAATTTTATAAAGATTGCATTAAATAAACTAGTCAACAAATGTACATGTAAAAGAATACGTTGGGGGCTCCAGGATCAATTTAGTACAATCACACATTCAGAAGACTTTATTTAATGGCCTTGTTGGATCGCAGGAATCAAGTACTCTTTACTTTAACTGAAGTGGTTATATAATTTATATGCATTATCTTTTAAATATTTTAGATGTATGGGATAATTATTGGTTTTGTTTGGTCTAGCTATTGGATAATTATTGGTTGTTGTCTTGTTGTTGGATAGTATGTTAGAATGAGTATGGGATAATTATTGGTTTTGTTTGGTTTGGATATTGGATAATTATTGGTTGTTGTCTTATTGTTTGATAGAATTGTTGATATCAAATTTAGTCTGCTGACATGGACCAATCACTTGAAGACATGTGTCAACCTACATGGCAAATACCAATATTCTAGATGAGCAACTTAAGAGTACCGAGCAACTCAGGCGCCCCGAGCAACTTAAGCGTACCGAGCAACTTAAGCGGTCTGAGCTACTTAGCGTGCAGAGCATACAAATCAAGAGAATCAAAAGACAGATACACATTAAATGCACATTATTATCGTACAGATGTATATGTCTACTAGATAACAGCGCATTATCCTTTGATATGTACAGCCTCAAGGCTATAAATACATTGTAAGCTCCTCATAAGAAGAGGACTCTGGATCTCTTGGTAAACCCATTGTCGAGATTTCAAATAAACAGCCAGCAATAGAAAATAGTGGACGTAGGCCATTCTCACAAGGCTGAACCACTTTAAAAATCCTTTGTCTTAATTATTTATTTATTTATCTGTGATTGATTAATTAGAGATAATCTAATTTTTTACATCAACAGATTGGAGCCGTCTGTGGGAAACGACTGTACTTATCGTTTTTCTATAAAACAATTCATCATCTATGGCTGATAATCCGAAATCTAGTAATCGAAACACTGGGGTCCCTCCAAACCTTTCTACTCCCCCAAATGTTCAAGATCTGTCAGACATAATGGCTAATTTAGCCCAAGGGGAAAACGACCATGCAAGAAACCATGCGTCAACTTATACAAATTGTTCAAGGTGGAGTGTCGGCCAAATCAGGAGTGCTGGCCCAATCAGGACAACGAAGTGTTCAGAGAGATACCCATCTACCATACTTAAGAACAAGACGAATGCTATTCCCAAAGGTCTCTCAATCCAGACGTTCTGAGTTATATCGTACTGAAAGATCTAGTGATCCTTCGTATAAACCTGGCCGGACTTCATCGGTACGGGCTATAAATTCTCAACAGAATGTCACTCTAACCCCAGAAAGGACTAGTGCTATAGAGAGGCTGAGTAGAGTATCTCCTTTTGATCTATTGGGCCCTAGGAGGAATAGAAGTCCTCCTAGGATTGCGTCGAGGAACTCTCAACGACCATCTGACCTAAGGGAAGCTCTGCTCAATCACGCCCAACAACTCGTAACGAAAGGTCCCAAGAGGAAAACTCAACACGATCAGTTGCTCGAACCAATAGGCCCGAGGAGGGAAACGAAGCATGGAAAGGCTCTATTAAAAGGTTGGAGGACAAATTAGGGGAAATGGCTAAGGCCAAGAATCCTCTACAAAGAACTTTTATTCAAGGAACATCATTCGTATAGGCAATTGTGGATTTTCCCACACCATCAAAGTTCAAAGCTCCTATGGTGACTCCTAAATACGATGGAAAAACTGACCTTGTTCTTCATATAGAGCAATACCAAGTGGCTGTCGATATCTATGTAGTTCCAGATGAGATGAGATGAGATGTAGGGCATTTTTAGGAACTCTCACTGGGTCAGCCTAGATATGGTACAACAACCTTCCTCGGGGGAAGATTGCTACTTTATTTCAACTAGCAGAGCTCTTTATAGGGAATTTCTATTTTGGACCGAAACCAGTCAAATGAGTAGCACACTTGCATAGTGTTAGACAGAAGGCAGAAGAAAGTACTAGGGACTATATTACTCGTTTTAATAACGAGAAGCTTAAGGTAATTGATTACGAGGAGACATCAATTACTACTCTGATGAGTGGGATATTGCCAAATAAATTATACTACACTTTGGCCAAAGATCCGTCAAGGACCATGGCAGAACTGATGGCAAAGGCAGCCAAAATCATGAACGCCAAGGAAGCCATGGCTGCGAAGAAGAATACAGAAACTAAGGAGACCAATGTTGAAGCTGGTAAAACCTAAAAGAAGGATCAAAAGAACAATGGTGGCAACAGGCCGTCAAAAGGAAAGCAAGCACTGGAGCAGATAGGGAAATTTGGAAATTATGCTCCCTTGAAGGTAAATATAAATCACATTCTGGAGGAGATCAAGAACAACGAGGAGTTAGCCTGGCTAGGGAAAATGAAGGCAGATCCTGACAAAAGGGACAAGTCCAAATATTACAAATTCCACAAAGACCATGGCCACACGACCAAACGTTGCATAGTTCTCCAAAATGAAATTGAAGCACATATCAGGCGAGGAAAATTGGCTAAGTAGATTGATTGTCAAAATGATGGAAAGAAAAACAACCGAGGAAGGTAAAGATCTAAATCTCCTCATCGAGCAAAAAAAGATAAGAAGAGAGATCGCGAAGATGATCCAGAAGATGACACCGATCTCCCTAAAAGAACAATACAGCTAGAGCATGAGGTATTTTTAATCCATGTTGGATCATTTGAATGTAATGTTATTACACGTGGAGATGCAGGAGGTGGAGATCTTACTATGGAGAGGAAAGCTTACATCAGTGAGGCTCAAGCTTGCTCGTACATACAACGAATAAACTTAGCTGAAGATGATCACCCGAGGAAGGTGAATAAGGACAAACTGGTCATCAGTTTCTCTATAAATGACCTGGCAGGTGTGCTATATCCTCATGATGACCCATTGGTGATCAAGATGAGAATGAAGGAAGTGGTGATTTCACGAGTGCTGGTGGACAATGGTAGCTCTACAGACATCATGTTCTACCCATGTTTCGATAGTTTAAATTTAAAGTTAGCCCAGTTGGAGCCCTATCATAGGCACCTCCTTGGTTTTACTGGAGAAAAGGTTTTTCCACTTGGGACGATCAAGTTGGATATGCTTATTGGTACATGGCCTGCTTATCGAATAGAAAGGGTACGTTTTTTTGTAATGGATAAAAATATCCAATCAGCTTACAATATCATCATGGGATGGGTCAGTCTAAAGAGGTTTGAAGCAGTACCATCTATTGTACATCAATGTTTAAAATTCCCAACCAACTTTGGAGTGGGAGTGGTGAAAGGCGATCAGAAAGTAGCTCGGGAATACTACTATTCATCTTCCGAACAGGAGGAATGCGAAGAATCCAGGAAGAAGACTACTACCTATCAAGTGGATGAAATAGAAGATACATAGATTGAAACATTGGACCCTAGAGACGAGTCTTAGCTCGTGAAGGGCCAGGTCATGGAAGTTATTGAAAGAATCATTCTGGACGACGAGCACCCAGAACGAACTTCCCAAATTGGTGCGTCATTGGATGTATCAATAAAACATGAACTGATAGCATTTCTAAGATGCAGAAAATAGGATTTCGTATGGAGTCATGAAGACATGCCAGGGAAAGACCCAAATTTCCTGTGTCACGAGCTCAACGTGAACAAGGAAATCAAGCCAGTGAAGCAGAGAAGAAGAGTGTTCATCCCTGAAAAGAACCAAGCTATACAAGAAGAAGCAGACAAACTACAAAAAGCCTCTTTTATTGAGGATGTCAAATATCCTAATTGGCTAGCAAATGTGGTGATGGTAAAGAAGAAAAATAAAAAGTGGAGGATGTGCGTAGACTTCACTGATCTTAATAAGGCATTCCCAAAGGATCATTTTCCTTTGCCCCGAATAGATCAACTGGTGGATGCTACCTCGGGGCATGAATTGTTGAGTTTTATGGATGCTTATTCTGGTTACAAACAGATTAAAATGAAGCCTGAAGATAGGGAGAGTACCTCTTTTATCACCCCAAGGGGAACTTATTGCTATAATTTTATGCCTTTTGGACTTAAAAATGCATGTGCGATATATCAGCGACTGATGAATAAGGTGTTTGAGGAGAAAATCAGTCATAACATGAAGGTTTATGTTGATGATATACTGATGAAGAGCAAGAAAGCTGTTGATCATCTAGTTGACCTAGGTCAGACCTTTGATCAACAAGAGAAGTATCAAATGAAGTTGAATCCCACTAAATGCATATTCAGAGTATAAGAAGACATGTTTCTCGGATATATTGTTAACCAATGAGGTATCTAGGCAAACCCTGAAAAGATCAAAGACCTATTGGGGCTGCAATCTCCAACTACGAAGAAGGAAGTGCAAAGTCTCACAGGGCGAGTAGCAACACTCAACAGATTTGTGTCACGAGAAACAGACAGATATCTCCCATTCTTCAAAACACTCCAAAAAACTTTTGAGTGGAATGATGAATACGAGGAGGCCTTTCAAGAATTAAAGAAATATCTGGGGACACCTCCATTGTTATCTAGACCAGTGATGGGAGAAAAACTATATTTGTATATGGCAGTTTCAGAGAATGCAGTTAGCTCGGCATTGATAAGAGTGGAAGATGGAGTGCAGAAACCAGTCTACTATACTAGCAAGGCATTTCGAGGAGCAGAAATCAGATATCCAAAGTTGGAGAAGCTGGCACTAGCACTGATTAAAGTGAGTAGAAGGATGAGGCCATACTTCCAAGCCCATACTATAGTGGTGTATGCTGATATGCCATTGAGACAAGCTCTGCACAAACCAGAGAAACCAAGAAGATTGATGGACTGGGAAGTAGAACTTGGTGAATATTATATAGTTTATGAGCCTAGATCATCACTTAAGGGGCAGGCAGTAGTGGATTTTATCGTAGAGTTTACTCAATCTGATACCTCTGAAGAACAGGAGTTTAATACATACCAACCCGTGGAGATTACAGGATCATCAAATTTGACCCCCGACCAACCTCCATCCGTGTACGAGCAGCGAGAAGTGTTGAGGGAAGACACAAGGAAGCATCAAATATTCCACCGAGGATCTCTGACTGACCAAGAGTTTGATAATGAGGTACCTATGTGGAATCTATATATGGATGGCTCTTCGTGCACTACAGGCAGTGGAGCAAGAATTATTTTAAACAGTCCGGATAAGATTGATATGGAGTATGCTCTGCGCTTTCAATTTAAAGCTTGTAATAATGTGGTTGAATATGAATCCATGATTGTGGGTCTAAGTCTGTCCAAAACCATGAAGGCAGAGCAAGTCATTGTATTCAACGACTCACAGGAAATTGAAAATCAAATTATGGGAGTGTATGAAGCAAAGGGAGAATTAATGGTCAAGTATCATGCAAAAGCAATAGAGGTGGTATCGAGTTTTATTGCAGTTCAGTTGATTAGAATACCAAGATTGGAGAATGCAAGAGAAAATGCCCTAGCTCGACTAGGATCAACCACACGCACCGAGCTATGAAGAACAATCCCAATAGAAATCCTGGTTGGTCGGATCATAGATGAATATTTGATGATGAATTTCATTGCCCTTGATTTGGGACCTTCCTGGATGGATCCCATCAGGGCCTATATCGAAGAAGGGATTCTGCCACCTGATAAACTCGCAACTAAGAAATTGAAGTTTAAAGCTGCTCGTTATGTATTGAACAGTGGTATTTTGTACAGCATAAGAGTTATAGCCGAATTACAAAGATGTGTCCATCCCTCCGAAGTTAACAACTTGATCGAAGAGGTTCACGAAGGGTCCTGTGGAGCCCATGTAGCAGGTCGGAAGCTTTTGTAGAGGATAACAACACAGGGGTACTACTGGCCAACGATGAGAGATGATTGTGCAGCTTATGCTAAGAAGTGCGATAAGTTCCAACGTTTCTCTTCCATCCAAAGAACTCCCCAAGCATTGTTAACACCCATCATGTCCCCTTGGCCATTCGCCATGTGGGGGATAGACTTGGTCGGGACACTTCCTACGACCAGGGGAAGATTTAAATACCTCGTGGTTGCTGTGAATTATTTTACTAAATGAGTGGAAGTTGATCCTCTCATTGATATGACATACGACAAAGTCTATCAATTTATTTGGAAGAATATTATTTATAGATATGGTCTCCCACGTGCATTCATTACTGACCATGGAACCCAGTTTGACAATGAGGAGTTTGCTGCAAATTGTCATCAATCCAACGTACTGAAAATCCACTCTGCACCAGGCCATCCACAGAGCAATGGACAAACTGAGGTGACAAACAGAATGCTACTGAATGGTTTGAAAAAATGATTGGATGATGTAAAGGGAAATTGGATTAACGATCTACACTCTGTATAGTGGGCTTATCGCACTACACCATGAACAACAACAGGAGAGTCTCCATATATGTTAACATTTGGAAGTGAGGTTGTCATACCTGCTGAATTGGGTTAACCCACACGTAGGGTGCTTGATTTCAATTCTCCTGTCACTAACTTAATGAGAAGATTAGGCCTGGATATGCTAGAAGAAGTTAGGGAAGCAGTAGCAATCAGGAATGCAGCATATCAACAACGAACATCTTTGTTCTACAACAAAAGAGTGAAGAATTGTGATTTGAAGGAAGGGAATTATGCGCTGAAGAAAGTGATCCAAAAAAATAACAAACTGGAAGCCAACTGGCATGGACCTTACAGAGTAATAGAAGTTGTTCATCTAAGGACATACAAAATTGAAACTTTGGAAGGAGAAGAGTTCAAGAATGCGTGGAATGTAGAGCATCTGCGCAAGTATTATCAATAGATCAAATTACTATGTAACACAGTTCTTTCAATATGAATAAAGTGATGTTTCTTCTTTTGTTGACTTTTTTTCAGAATATTAGTGCTACACACTACACAAACTCAAATCCAGAGAGCAGCATACCATCAACTCCGGTAAGTTGGGAACTCATTACCACCAACTCCGGTTGGTCGGTATCTTAATACCACCACAAATTAATTACCACCAACTCCGGTTGGTCGGGAACTCATTACCACCAAATTTGGTTGGTCGGTAACTCATTACCACCAACTCCGGTTGGTCGGTAACTTAATACCACCAACTCCGGTTGGTCGGGAACTCAATACCACTAACTCCGGTTGGTCGGGAACTCATTACCACCAACTCCGATTGGTCGGGAACTCATTACCACCAACTCGGGTTGGTCGGGAACTCAACACCACCCACTCGGGTTGGTCAGGAACTCAATACCACCAACTCCAGTTGGTCGGCATCTCATTACCACCAAGTCCGGTTGATCGGTAAATCAATAGCCACCAATTCTAATTGGTTGGTACCAAACTAGGCAAGAAGCTGAACGACCTCCCGGGGCATCCACTGTGTAGGCAACCAGGTAATCCATACAAATTACTACAACTAAGAAGGAATATGGGATGAAAATCATCCCATTGCTTAGTCCCAAAGAGTGACAAGTCACTATAATCAAACAATAATGGGATAGATATACACATTCACCAAGCAACAAACAAGGACATTCTACAAATTATTTTGAAGAAACAAACTTTTTGTTCATTAAAGAAAAGAAGATTACACAAAATATGAAGTCTAATTCATTACATCAAATATCCTATTCTATTGGTTTCTTTCCCTCTGCTTTTGACACAGGTTCTACCCCAACTGGAGGATCATCTAAGGCATAAGGGGAATTTATATAGTTTACATCTTGCAGCATTCTGACATTCATTATGGATGGTCAATCAAGAAAGTATTCTGGACGAGCGATCTCAAAAGTTGCATGAAGACTGTAGTTGCTGAGATACTTAGAAATCAGGCATTAAGGAATTTCACGAGCAGGAATCCAACTAATATCAAGTTTAAATAGAGACACGGGAAATCGAGCACTCCAGGCTCATAATAATCCCATAAGTAGTGTCCTTGATCCAATTTTAGCACACACGTGGCGTTCAACCATCCCTGCTTGTATCCCTCATTATTCGATTTCTGCAAACGAGCATCAAGATAGTATAGAGCTTCATTATACCCAGCCATCCAAAATTCCCTGAGCTGTTTGTGAAATTGATAAGTTAACCTCTCAAGTTGCTCATAGAGTTTCTTCACCATAATTTCTTTACTTTCTAGAGCAAAACTTTGATTAGAGAGTTTCTCGGTGAGTTCAAAATCTTTTTAGACATGTCTGCCAAGGCTTAGTTCTTCGCCATCAACTGAACGAATTGATTCTCTAAAGCCGACTGAGTTCTCGCTTCTTCAATGGTGACCTGATCAGCTCTTGCTCATCTACGAGAAGATCTTGCTCGTCCACGAGTAGACGTGGAGGGTCCAGCTCATTTCAAGGTTTCTAACTCATCCCTTAAGTTAGCATTTTCTACTTCAAAAAATGAAAAACCATTATCATTTACTGGAACCAAGGCTCTCGAAGAAGAAGCAGTAGATTTGAGTTATGTTATTTCCTCTTGCAAAGAGATGTTGTCCTGCTCTAACAGCTTGGCAATATGTCTGTGTTCTTCAATTTCAAGCTTCAAAACACTCTCCTTTTTCTCATGAGCAGAAATGAACTTGTCATATCCTTTGTCAGCATTCAATTGTTGGTACTTTTTCTCATAGCCTTGATGGATAAGTGTCGAAGATTTTTTATACTGCTGCTGAAGTTCCCCGATCATTCCTTGGAGATCTTAAATCATCTCCTAGTAGTCCACATTGTTGGCTACAGAACGATCAAGTAAACACTTCAGGTATTGGTAAGCTTCAATTTCTAGGTCAGAAGCACCTGATCCGAGGATGTCAGTTATCTGATCCTCATTAAGATCTACATGACCAGCTTTGAAATAGTCATTGCATTTCTTCATTAATTCTGTATCATGAGCTGATAAGATCTCCATCTTGGCCACAAACTATCAAAGAGAAGAAATGAAAAACAAAATCAACAAATGGTGTTAACAGAGCAAGAGATAAATTCAATATGAATAACAAAGCAGGTAAGAAACGAACAACAGAAGTTTAAATTTTTATTCATCATGATAAAGGAAAACATAGTTCAAGGTTACATTTAAGAAAATAGCAAAGCAAAATACCCGAACAACTCTACACCTTTGTAATACCCCGTATTTTCGTGATATTTATTTTTGGGGATTAATTGAATTAAATGTGTATTAATTGGAAATTAATCCGGATAAAAATATTAATGAGATGTGAGTTAGTATTTGATTATAATGTGTATACTTGGCAATATATGAATATTGGAATATTGAAATTGTCGCGAGATCGAAATACGGCAATTTGGGAAACTTTGTTGGGACGCAGGAATATAATTATTTGAATTAAAAATTGAATTTTATTTTTATCACCCGTATGATCATTTTGAGTGCGCCAACGCGTCCGGAAGGGTTAAAATAGTCAGAAAACACTAGCCGGGGGTTAAGTTTGGGTCCCGGGGCATTATTGGGCCATACCGGTAACTTATAGGGGCATTTTGGTAATTTCAAAAATCTGGGAATTAAAACCCACGAAAATTAGAAACAAAAATCTGACTTATTCTTTATCCACTAAACCCACTAACTACACTAAGGGACTTAATGGGCTACGGGAGAAGTTAAGATATAGTCCCAACTTACCAAAAACTAGCCACACCTCCATTGTCATCATCCTTAGAGAAACTTGTAGAGAGAGAGAGAGAGAAGAGAATTCTGCAGAAAGAGAGAGGGAGAACAACTCAGCCTTCAAGATTCAACATCAAATTCAGAGAAAGATTAAGGCAAGTGGTTTAATTACAATTGATTCATTGCCATGCTTTTCCATGTTTAGGAATTATCGAATTTGTCTTGGAAGATGATATAGACCCATTAATTGGAAGTTTAAAACTATGAACTATGTTAGGGACTGCATGTAGAAACATTCTGAACGAATTATGAACTCAGAATTATGACCCTTGATGATTTAAAAACGGATTTTTGAAGAAGTTTATTAATGTTCTTGAAAGAAATAGAAATCTGGAATTCTTGATGAAGATTTGATCCATACAAAGCCCTTGAATGATGAATTATTGGTTTTAGAACGTTTACAATGTTGTAGGATGGTTGTATGATGATACTATAACGTTATATTTGAGTTTCATGCATTAAAAGTATGTTTTGGGATGATTTGAAAACTGCAAAACGAAGCATTCCGTAGCCACACCTGGTGCATTCGATCGATCGATGTTCATCAGTCGATCGATCGACCACCATCGATCGATCGAAGGAAAAGGTCGATCGATCGACCTTCCCAGAATGAGTCAAGTTTTTCCCTATTTAAATTTTAATGATGTTAACCCTTGTATAATATTGTTGGAGACCATATGAATACCCTTAACCTTAAGGAAGACCAGTAGGCATGGTTATAAAATTTGGACCTTAATTAGAATTCAATTTGAGGAATTATTCTAAACTAATGGAATTCGATAAGTGAGTTAATATTTGGGTTAATAGTGTAAATTTGAATAATTTGATGAAATGAGGTTTGGGGCAGAAGTAAGGACCTTAGAAATAAAGATGTTATACATGGGAATAATAGGAACTTAATAATCTATTTTAGATAGGTTTTAAGTATAAGAAACTACGACGTGAGACGTGTCGACAGCTTAACTTTTATATTATCGGGAGACGTAAAATATATAAATTTGGAATAATGGTATAAGGATGTAGAGTATACCTTTTTTAATATTGAACTATCTAAGATGTGTGAATGCTTAGTATATGATTTTTATATGTATGACATACCTACCATACTTGCTATCATGGGAGGTTACGTTCGCTTAGGGCCTTCTTATCCTTGTGTTGCCCGGATTTAGATTGGTACCTTGAGGACATAGTTCAAGAGAACGACTTATTTGTGAGTTAATAAGCCAGCTGACTATGGAGCGTAGGTATGTACGTGACCATGGATATGTTGAATTATGTTCGCCTCCATTTTTGTGTGTGGTGTTTATTCCAACAATTCCTGAGAGATTCGGAATTTGTGATCCTTATGTATGTGATGTACCGGTATGGATAGCAGAGTATGTGTGCACCGCAGCTTAGCCTTTGGGTGCTTGTATTGTATATTTATGATGTGAATAATATACGGTTAAATGAAAAGGAAATTGCTATGTTAAATTGAGGGTATAATAATTGTAATATTATGAAAAGATAAAAGGGGACAGATATCAATAAATGGTTTTGTTGATAATTGGGAATCCGAGAATTAAAGTAGAACTCTCTATTTAATTGTTAAGGTTGTAAATTAAACGTGAACCGAGTAGAAGTGTTAGAAACTCTTTGGAATTAGATAGTTATGAGAAAACACATGAATGGGTACAGGAACGTTAGGAGTGCACAGTTAGACGAGAGGTGAGAATTCCATGTGAGAGCACGTCCTAACATGTATCTTGCATTCATTGTTTTAATTATTATTAAAGCACTTGCTGTTTTTAAAATACTCTCCACATTCGGGCTCTGACCTGTTTGCTTTCAAATCTATCTTTTTGTAAAAACCATTTTAGGTGCCCAGCCACAAGGACACCATGCTTAAGATCCTCATTCAGGTGACGAGCTGTAGCGGTTTGTGGAAGTTACAGGACCTTGAATATAGACGCTTCATCTATCTTGACTATATACTCAGTATTTATCAGTTGTAGGGCATGTCGCCCATTTCTTTTAGAGGCATTTCATTTATTTCAGTTATTCACACTTCGGGCATGTACTTAATTCAGATTTTAGACTAGTCTTATTATTTTTAGTTGTGGGATTGTGGTGAGGAGTTTTCCTCCGGACTTATTACTATTGTTGGTTATTTCATTACTTCGTTATGGTGAATGGATTTATGTTGTTCTTCCATTATTCTTTTATTGCATGTTAATCAGATAACTTAAAATTTGGCAACTTACTTTTTAAATATTAGGTGGTTAGTAATCTTTAAAATGTTTTCGACAGTGATGCTATTAACTGAACCAACTTGACATTTTGTATTGATTTAATAAAGGAGTAGCTACCCGGTATTTAATTAGTCGGGGTATCACAACCTTCTCCTTGTTCCCCACGACTTCTTCAGATGGTTTGGATGAAGGGGTAGGTTGCTTGGAGGGCAAAGGCAGCTGCTCGGTATATGTGCTAGCTGGTCGGACTTGCTTTGAGGTTTGTGCAATAGCAACAACAGGGATCCATTATCCTGTCATCAAGGAAGACTCATCTAAAGTTGCTTCCTTCTTCTTCTTCTCCAGGAGAGGGAGGAGGGCCATGAGTATATTGCTGGAATAACTCAGAATTCTCAGCAACCTTCAACTCCTTAAAGGATGCAACCCATCCGTTCCTAAAATATTTGACACTGGCATACTCCATTTGAGAATACATGACAACTAGGCCTTTATTCCAACCTTTGTCCCATCCAGCACTGAAAGATTTTTTAACAGCAACTTTCCTCTTTACTTTCTCAGAGGAGATCCTTTCCCTTAGAAACTCCTCAGCAGACTTCTATTTTTTTTCTGCCTCTGTCTTATGTTGCTCGATAGATTTAAGTTTGACTTTAAGCTCATTATTATGTTGTTCAACCTCCTTTAATTTCTTCTCTAACTCTTTGGAGGCAGTCATAGCTTGATCTCGGTTTGCTTCAACAGACTGGAGTTGCTTCTCCCAAGCATCTTTGTCCTCCTCTTACTTCTAACAAAATTCCTTCAAAGATTGGGTTAGCCCAACAAAAGCTTCCTCTACTCCACCCGAGGAGCTTGAAGCCCTGATAGCTTCATCCTTCTTCAAAATTCTATTGAAACACGTCACAAGCTGAAAAAAGAAAGAACTTTAAGTCAATGCATGAACATGGTATTAAAAAAAATAAAGGGGTCAAGCTAGAGATACTTACTGAAGTAATGTGTTGAGCAGCCAGTGTAGTAAGTTTCTCGCGAGAAAAGGTGTCTTCAACACCTTGGGATTATAGAACAGTCCAGGATCTTACCAAGCTCACAACAGAGCTCGGAGCAAGAAGAGCTGGAACACTACCTTCAACATTTGAAGGTTGAGAGATAGGTTCAGCAGGTCTCTCAGAATAACTTCTTTTTAATCTCCTCAGAGGATCAGGAGCATTTTCAATTAAAGATATTGTCTTTATTGGGGAGATGACAACAACTCGGATGCATAGGGGGCTTCTCGCAAGTTTCCTTGCCAACAGTGGGATGGGGTACATCTATAGTATTTATCCCTTATTCAGGGACATCTTGTTTAATTTTCTTTCACTCCACAGTGGAAGAGGCAGACTTGTCAAAAAAGGTTGGAGCTCGTCTCTTCTTCATCAGATCAGTGATGGGAATGCTCAAGTCAGAATAAGAACCTTCCACATTTTTTTCAGAAGCTGACACCTAATCAAGATCAACCACCATAGGATGAGGACGAGCAATGAAAGATGAAGTGTAGCTTCTATATTACAACGAATAAGAAGTAGATCTAATGTGCTCCCCAACAATAGATTGATGCAATCTCGAGATAAGTTTTAAATTCTTTAAATTAAACTCGGTTTCTTTTAGAAGTTTTCTTTTACTATCAACTGTAACAAACAAAATCAAATGTCAGTGGTGCATTTCATCAAATACAATGAAAATAAGATTTTAAAAAATAAAAACAACCTATCCCATTGCCATAAAGCGAACACTTGGGTCCTTGGTACACGTCATCTCCACTTAATGGAGGGTGTTGCCAATTTTTCATCATAACCCCATGATCAAAATAGTCCCTATTGGCATCAGGAATATTGACAACTAACGCTCTATTCGAAAATCTAGTTTTTAAGTAAAAAGTATTGTCACTGATAACCCATCTGTAACAATACATAATTTCTAAAATTCCCAAACGAGTTCCATGAAGTTGATTCAACCTATGTACGCCATTAACCACCCTCTATGTATTTGGAGCTACTTTGTAGGTACAATATCGAAATATTGGCAAAACTCCCAACACAGGGGATTTGGCGAGAAAGAAAAGCCACATTCGACTATAAAAAGACTTGGGAACCCGTGTCCCTCAGCCAAAGAAAGTAAATCACAAGGATAAGAAACTTCTTCCAAAATAACCCACGAATGGATTGAAAAATCAGACCAAAATTTGTCTAACGATTGAACAAGATAAACCATGGTGAATAAAGAAAATAAAGAAGAAGGAAGAAAATCTTATAGAGGAAATAGAGATCAGTTGTCAAAATACGATGGAAAGAACGAAGTCACAAGATAGAGAGAAGATGAAGAGTTCAAAGATACAGATTTGAAAAGGGGAAAGACGATATGATTTTTTTCACACTTAAATACTTAACCTCGGGAATAGAGAAAAACAATGATTACAATTGCGTTACTGGCGGCTAAAAGAATAAAATAGCACAAAAATCGAAGTGATCGTGAAAATTCAAAATACTTATGAAGTCTGATATTATGCGCTCAAAAAGGAATTATATACAAGGAAAATCTTCCTGAAATTCATAAGGACTATTAATCCAAGCAGATTTCAAGAAAAATGTTCCACACTCTCCTTTAACCTCAACTGTGAAACATTGGGGGCTTCTGTTGATACCAAATTTAGTCTGCTGACATGGACCAATCACTTGAAGACACGTGTCAACCTACATGGCAAATATCAATATTCTAGACGAACAAATTAAGAGTACCGAGCAACTCATGATCCCTGAGCAACTTAAGCGTACCGAGCAACTTAAGCGGTCCGAGCTACTTAGCGTGCAGAGCATCCAAATCAAGAGAATCAAAAGACAGCTACGCATTAAATGTGCATTATTATCATACAGATGTATATGTCTACTAGATAACATCACATTATCCTTTGATATGTATAGCCTCAAGGCTATAAATACATTGTAACCTCCTCATAAGAAGAGGACTCTGGATCTCTTGGTAAACCCATTATCGAGATTCCAAATAAACAGTCAGCAATACAAAATCGTGGACGTAGGCCATTCTCACAAGGCTGAACCACTTTAAAAATCATTTGTCTTATTTATTTATTTATCTGTGATTGATTAATTAGAGATAATCTAATTTTTTATATCAATAAGTATATTAGAAGGAGTACGGGATAATGCTTTGGGTTTTCGCCCTCTAACGGCATGTTTTTAAATCTAAATCTATATATTTTAAATTATCATGATATTCTCAAATCGGGGGGTCCCTTGACCACGGTGTTAGTTCTTGCGAGTTACGTTGGTCCCGTGCGAGGTGTTCAAACTTCTTTAGGGGTTTTAGGGTAGGTATTAAGGG
The DNA here is from genome assembly GCA_949130495.1 of Sambucus nigra. Lineage (NCBI taxonomy): Eukaryota > Viridiplantae > Streptophyta > Magnoliopsida > Dipsacales > Adoxaceae > Sambucus > Sambucus nigra. The sequence goes on from OX422221.1 coordinate 107,081,470, forward strand.
GTTTCCTCTCTAACGACACATTTTCAAGCCTAAGTCTGGATTTTCTCAAATTATCATCATATTCTCAAATCGTGGGTCCCGTGACCACGCGATCGGTTCCTGTGAGTTACTTTGGTCCCGTGCACGATGATCTATTCCCAAAAGTGGCCTCTTGGGGGGAACCAAGGGGTTTCTCCCTCTAACGGCACGTTTTCAAGCATAAGTGTGAATTTTTTCAAATTATTATCATTTTCTGGAACCAAGGGTCCCGTGACCACGGGGTCAGTTCTTGCGAGTTAAATTGATCCCGTAAGAGGTTGGGAGGTGCTTTCGGTTTTCGCCCTTAAAAGGCTTGTTTGGTAATAAAACATGAACGGTCATGATAGGGGAACACTAGAACTGTGCGCTGAAGGGTCTTTGGAGTTTTGTTTGGACAGTCTTTGGACTAACGAAGCCACGTAGTCTCCCACGAGTGAATCCCTGGATTTTTACAACTATATCAAGTGTTCCCATTATTTATTTTAGATGGTGGAGTTCGATTTTTTTTAGTAGAGTGAGAGATAATGTTTGTAATGGACTAATTTCAAGTTGCAGGGAGCTCAACATTACAAGGTGCCCTCATAGGAAGATTAAGAGCTTGACAACCCTCATTTGATATTACAACCTTGTCATGGTTATAAGCTCAACGAGGGTTGGCAAGCTTTTAATCTTCATGTGAGGTAATGTTGAGTTCCCTGCACCTTGAAATTAATCCCTTACAAACATTATTGCTCACTCTACACAACAAAATTGAACTCCACTATCCAGGGATTCACTCGTGGGAGACTATATGGTTTGGCTAGTCCAAAGACTATCCAGACAAAACTCTAAAAATCGTTTAGAGCACGGTTCTAGTGTTACCATGCCATGATTGCTCAGATTTTCTTACCAAACATGCCTTTTGAGGGCAAAAACCAAAAGCACCTCCCAAACATCCCCGTGAGAGGTGCAGACACCTTTTACGGGATTAATTTAACTCGCAGGAACCGATCGCGTGATCACGGGACCCCATAATTTGAGAAAATACACACTTATGCTTGAATACATGCCGTTAGAGGGTAAAACCCCTTAACGAGCCCCAAGTGGCCCCTTTAGGGGAGCGATCATCCTGTATGGGACCAATGTAACTCGTAGGAATCGATCGTGTGGTCACGGGACCCACAGTTAGAGAATTTGATGATAATTTAAGAAAATCAAGACTTAGGCTTGAAAATATGTCGTTAGAGGGGAAACCCCTTAATGCCCACTAAATGGCCCTTTTAGGGGAGAGATCACCACGCATAGGTCGAACGTAGCTAGTAGGACTTGATCGCATGGTCACGGGACCCCCGGTTTGAGATCGTGGCCCAAATAGAGAATATCCACACTTAGGTTTGAAAATGTACCGTCGGGCGTGAAACCCGTACCCCCAAGCGGTCACGTGAGGTGCTCCAACACCTCGCACGGGACCAACGTAGCCCGCACGAACCGACCGCATGGTCACGGAACCATAGATTTGAAAGCACGACCCAAAACAACAACATCCACACTTAGACTTGAAAATGTTCCGTCGAGGGAGAAACCCCTTAGCGCCCCCCCCCCCCCCCCCACACACACACACAAAAGGCCACATGAGTGGTGTCAACACCTCGTACGGGACCAACATACCCACACGAATCGACCATGTGGTCACGGGATCCTTGATTTGAGAGCACGAGCCCAAACAAACAATATCCACACTTAGGCTTGAAAACGTGTCATCAAGGGGGGAGAAACACCTTAGCACCACCCAAAAGTCCCCGTGACCGGCGCTAACACCTCGTACGAGACCAACGCAGCCCGTACGAACCGATCGCATGGTCATGGGACCCTCGGTTTGAGAGCATGGCCCAAAACAGACAATATCCACACTTAGGCTTGAAAACGTGCCGTCGGGGGGTAAAACCCCTTAGCGCCCCACAAATGGCCCCGTAAACTGTGCCAACACCTCGCACGGGATTGACATAGCCCACACGAACTGACTGCGTGATCATGAGACCCTCGATTTGAGAGCATGGCCCAAAATAAAGAATATCCACACTTAGGCTTGAAAATGTGCCGTCAGGGGAGAAAACCCTTAGTGCCTCCCAAACGGCCCCATGAGCGGTGCCAACACCTCGCACGGGACCAGAGTAGCCCACACAAACCGACCGCATGGTCACGAGACCCTCAGTTTGAGAGCACGGCCAAAAATAGAGAATATCCACACTTAAGCTTAAAAATGTGTCGTCTGGGGGCGAAACCCTAAAAAGGGTCCCCCCCAAATGGCCCCGTGAGCGGTGCCTACACCTTGTACGGGACCAACTTAGCCCGCACAAACCGAACGCATGGTCATGGGACCCTCAGTTTGAGAGCACGTCCCAAAATAGAGAATCTCCACACTTAGGATTAAAAATGTGCCATCAGGGGGAGAAACCCCTTAGTGCCCCCCAAACTGTCCTGTGAGTGGTGCCAACACCTTGCACGGGACCAATGTAGCCTGTACGAACCGATCGTGTGGTCACGGAACCCTCGGTTGGAGACCATTAGCCCAGATTTCAGAATGCTTACACTTAGGCTTGAAAACGTGCCATTGGGGAGTGAAACACCTTTGCGCCCCCCAAATGGCCCTGCGAGCGGCGCCAACACCTCGCACGGGACCAACGCAGCCCGTACGAATAGATCGTGTGGTCACGGGACCCTCGAAACAAACAATATCCACACTTAGGCTTGAAAACGTGTTGTCTTAGCTCCCCCAAATGGCCCCCCGTGCGTGGCTCTAACACCTCGCACGAAACCAACGTAGCCTGCACGAACCGACCGCGTGGTCTCGTGACCCTCGATTTGAGACCATTAGCCCAAATTTCATAATGCTTACACTTAGGCTTGAAAACGTGCCATCGGGCGATGAAACCCATTAGCGCCCCCAAAGGTTTCGCAAGCGGTTCCAACACCTCGTACGGGACCAACGTAGCCCACACGACTCGGCTACATGGTCACGTGGTCCTCGATTTGAGAGCATGACTGAAAATAAAGAATATCCACACTTAGGCTTGAAAAAGTGTCATCGGGGGAGAAACCGTAAAAGTGCCCCCCAAACAGCCTCGTGAGCAGTGCCAACACCTCGCACGGGACCAACGTAGTCCGTACAAATTGATCGCGTGGTTACGGGACCCTCGATTTGAGAGTATGGCCCAAAATAGAGAATATCCACACTTAAGCTTGAAAATGTACTGTCGGGGGGTCCAAACCCTTAATGCCCCCAAACGGCCCCGTGAACGCTGCCAACACCTCATACGAGACCAATGTAGCCCACACAAATCGATCGTGTGGTCATGGGACCCCCAATTTGAGAGCACGACCCATATTTCAGAATGCCGACATGGGTCCGGTGATCGCGTGGTCACGGGACCCCCGATTTGAGGGTACAGGACCCCCTCAAGGTAACCCAAGGAGCACTTGGAGCAACTGACCGATTAGCCTCTTGATTCGGAGTTTTTTTTATTATTGTTAAAAATGGTCAGGTCCTAAAGGCATGACAATATTTTATGCATGGTAAGTATAGTCATGGCTGAAACCCATGACAATATTATCTTTATAGTAAGTGTGGTCACGGCCCAAAGCCGTGACAATATCATATATATAGTAAGGATGGTCACGGCCTAAAGCCGTGACAAAGATGGATCGCATAGAAAGTTGGTCATGTCTTTAAATCGTGACCAGATGGTTTTTAATAACCTAGTGATCACGGGTTATAAATAGTGTTAGGGCTATGGGCTGAGACCACATATGTGACTATGGAAAAGTTGTGATCAGGTTGTTGTTCATGGATTTGGGACATGACCATCGAAATTGGTCACGCCCGATTTGGTTATGGACCAAATTTGCGACCCACACTTCCTGGTTAGCGATAAAGTTCGTGACCATTAGCCCAATTTTGGTGTTCGCAGATATCACTAAGCAATAACTCTCCTCAGTATCTCTAAAGATACAATGGCCCAGATGTTTCAAGAGACCTTAAAATAAAGTGCTCTCCATTGGTTTTTATCCATAGAATAATCCAAGATCTGCAGTTGGGAGGATGTCAACAGAGAATTTATGTCTCGATACAAGTACAAAAAGGAGCTAGAGGTTACACGCCCTGATCTAGAGCTTCTTGAGCAAAACCTTGGAGAAATGTTTAGTAACTTCATATCAAGATGAACCAATCATCTCTATGAAGAAGAACAAGTCACTATTGTGAATAAGAATTTATTATGAAGAACAAGTCAGTATTGAAGAAAATGTTACCAAGACAAAAGTTGAGCCAAAGAAAGTGATCGGATGGTTCACTCCCAGAAACTATGAAAATCCTGCCAATGCTACAGTCTCAACCATTAACAATATCTCTTAGCCCGCTACCTCTTAGGTGCTAAAAATCCATCCCAATCCTGTTAGAAAAGAATACATATTGAGCTCCATACTCCCTTATCTAAAGTATACCAGGCCTTATTGAGTCGAAACCTCATCAAACCATTGGACCCTTATCCATTACCAAACCCACATCCCAAGAACTTCAAAACCAACATCCATTATGGTTTCACTAATCTTCCGTCCATACTAAGAACCAGTGTTTCCATCTCTGAAACGTGATCCAAGGTTTAATTGATCGGGGTATCATCGCCCCACCATCCAATCCTAAACCTAAGACCACTCACAACCCACTCCCAATTCATATAAATGCTATCTTTTCAAAGACTGGCCAAGAATTTTATCCATCTATTTAGATTGTGCCTAGTAAAGCACCCATCATACTCGTATTTCCACCCAAACACCACAAAGTTTGCCTATATTTCCTCCTACACCCTACCTGCTTCACTGACCAAGCTTTGTCACTCCTCACGAGGGCTTGTATTCGTGTTTATACCCGATATGAATGGAAAGATATTGGGTCATCAGTAGTATTGAACCAACTTTTAGATTTTGCGCTTAAATTTCCCTCTAAAATGACCATCGATTATAAAAAATTCAGCAATTTTTTTTATAGAAGCCCCAAAGTGGGCTCTAGAGTCAGATGATTGTGTGGTACCTATTGATGAAGTTAGTTTGGATGATGTACAGATTATGGAAGATATATTCTAACAGACCAACAAGATATGTAGCATCTTTGAGATACTCAATGCCTTATAGTTGTAAGGACAGTTAGTTCCTTCACTCCTGCACCTCCCCGTTGAGTGGGAAAAATTATATAAAGAATCCATTGAGGTCATGGAATGCATCGATTTCCCTTGGCAAAAAGACATCATTGCCACCGGATGGGGGATAAATTTGATAACTCAGACAAGGAACCGAGTCTAAAAAAGGTTAGTCAAGTAATCAGCATATGCGGGATGATATCTTTTGAAGACTTGCTAGGGAAAATCAATAAACTAGCCATTCAACCCAAAATTGATGAAGAAATTAGGTTCTTTTTCTTCCCTTCCTCTGTAAACCACATGATCAGATCAGAGAGGCACTACCAAAATCTAAATCTTTAGTCATCAAGAACAGATAAAGGGAAGATATTTGTCGAGGAACTTCTCATGCTAGAAATAACCATCGAGTAAAGTAAGATCCTCGACCAAATCAAGCAGACTCAAGCTAATATCAACTTGTGGGAACTCTTCATGTCTTCCCAATTACACCGAAGTGCTATAATAAAGTTACTCATCAGGCCCATAGTCCCTCCGTCCACCATTCCACAAGAAGCCGTAAACCTGGTTAAGTCCTTGACCTCAACTAAATTACTTTCCTTCTCTTAATAATAAATCCTAAAGATTGTTCCTAGTCATAACTATGCCCTTAAAATCTCCGTTGAATTGATATGAAATACAATCCCACTCTCACTCATCGATAATGGATTAGCCCTCAATGTTTTCCCATTAAGAACCTTTAACTGCCCAGGTTTAAAAGTAAGTGACCTTACTCCAACTTTCAACACAGTCCGTGCCAATGACAACACCCGTTGAGAGGTAATGGTGCCTATAAAATTCATAATAGGGTTTAGCCCTATTAATCCTATCATTGGGTTCTAAGTTATTAACATACCCACATGCTTCAACCTACTTCATGGTCGAACGTAGCTTCATAGCATCCGGGTGTATCTTCCTCCCTTCAGCAGAAGTTAATATTCTTCACCAAGGGGTAAGTCATCACCATTTTAGGAGATGGTGCTAGTACTTAAAATACCGACACCACCAATATGATACTAGAAATACAACATGGGTCAAGTGACATGCTCTTTTCCATCTTTCGATTCGAACCACTCCCCCTTCCAGAAGAGGATGATTTGAAAGACTGGGTATGTCTAGAGAATATCCCTCATGGAAGTATCAACGAGATACAAATGGTAAAGAATATGAACTTTATGCTCGGGCTAGGGCTGGGGTGACATCTAAATGGATATTGGAGCCCATAGTCCTAAAAGAGGCATTTCCCCTATGTGTCTTGGGTTATCAACCTTCACTAAAAGAACTCATAATGCTTCTCTAACCATAGCTAAAAAGGATTTTAAAAGATTCCAAGATTGTATCGAGGGATTCTTTGAATCGGATATTCATCAAATAGGGTGAAGATTTTCCCTTCTGTAGATTTCCTAACCTGTGGTTTGACCATGCCGATAAGAAGATGAAGATGGGGATGGAAATATTCTTTCAATACAATTAATATTGGGCTGAATATTGCCAGAATAAAGTGCAACCTCCCACTGAGAAAGCTATAGTCTTTACTGAGGAAATTGATTCTGAAGACTCATTCAATCTGTAGATACTGGGGCTAACACTATGTATGATCCATATAAGCACTACATCATCAGACTTGTTCATTCTGATCAAGGCCACTGATGAAACTCTTCTCAACTGGAATGTTATACCAGTCCCACCGTTTGAGATGCAACCTAACCTCACTATTTATCCTATCTCTTCATCTATTATTGTTACTCCTTTTTCTGGTAACAATGTAATTGAGACCTCTTTTGACGTGGTTCTCAACACTGTTTTTCCCTAAAGGGAAATAAATGAGGATTTTTAGTAACTTGTAGTGCCATATAATAATTGTCTTGATGATGATTATTTTACAAATGAACAGTTATTAACTGATCTTAATAAGGTTAATAACAAATAACATAAACATATTTAAATTATTGAGGATAAAATTGTCGTTATAAATCTCGGTTCTAGTAGCCAACAATGCGAGATTAGGATATGGTCCACACTTAACAAGCATGAGCATGCGCAATTTGAAGAACACTTGGAAGAATTTGTGGACGTCTTTGCATGATCCTACGATGACATGCCCTACATCGATCCCAAAATATCTCAATAATATATCCCAACTCTCCTAAAATGCAAGTTGATCAAACGAAAATTGTGAATGCTCCGCCCCGAATGGTCACTCAAGGTTAAAGAATAAGTAATCAAATAGTTAAATGTAGGCTTCATCTAGGTGATCAAATATCCCACATGGCTTGCTAACATTGTACTTTCTCTGAAATCAGTAGGAAAAGTCCACATGTGCATCGACTACCCGAATTTGAACAAAGCATCTTCAAAGGATGATTACCCATTTCCCAACATCCACATGATTATGAACAAAACATCTAGTCATGATCCAAAGTCATTCATCGATGGGTTTGTCGGATACAATCTAATTAATATGCACCCTGACCATTAAGAGAAAACCGCAGGCATCACCCCTTGGGGAACTTTTGTTATATGGTCATGTCATTCGGGCTCAAGAATGTAGGAGTTACCTATCAAAGGTCTACCAAAACCATATTCCATGATTTAAAACACAAGGAGGTCAAAGTCTATGTAAACAACATGATTATTAAGTCTAAGACTCGAGAAGGTCACTCTCCTCCCTCTGAAAGTTCTTTGAATGACTATGACAATACGAGATGAAGCTAATCCCATAAAAATCTATTTTCAGCATCACGAAAGGAAAAATTTAGTGATTCATGGTCAGTGATAAGGGAATCAAAGTGGACCCTCCCAAACTGAAAGCCATACTCAAAATTCCACCACCCCAAATAGAGAAGGAAATTTGGGGATTCTTGTGAAAATTATAGTATATCAGCCGATTCATCAGCCAATTGACTTTTATTTATGAACCCATTATCAAATTCCTCCAAAATGATTCTACCAAAGTGTGGAATGAGGCTTGTTAGGAAGCCTACGACAGAATCAAGAAATATCTTACCTGACCTGCGGTACTCATGCCGTTACAGCCTGTTCTCCCCATACTCCTATACTTGACTGTAACGAATAATGTAGCAGGGGACTTGCTAGCCTAATAAATTGAAGAAACTCTCAAAGAGAGGGAAATATATTATGTCAATCAAAATTTATCTAGGTACAAAGTCAACTACACTACCTTTAAGAAAGCATGCGTCACCCTAGTTTGCGTCGATCAAAAGTTACGGCACTACATGCTCGCTTTTGCCATCAGACTTGTGTCCCTAATGGATTTTATCACATACTTTCCTAAGAAACCTATTATGTCTAGACAAATGCCCCGGTGGTTGATGCTACAAGATGAGTTCAATTTTGTGTATCTCACGTAGAAATCCATGAAAGGGAGAACCATTTTTTACTACCTTTCTGACTACCCCATAGAAGAGGCCGATGTTTGGATCTCCGAATTCTCGGATGAAAACATCCTTTTCGCCTATCAGGAGGACCTATAATGGAAAATGTTCTTTGATTCATTGATAACAAGAAAGTATATGACATTGGGATACGCCTGATCTCCCATGATTACTCTCACACTCCCATTGCCATCGAGCTAAATTTGTCATGCATCAGCAATATGATCGAATACAAGGCATGCACCATAAGCCTTAAATTCGCCCTTAAAAAAGGTATCCAGTTCCTAGATGTCTACGAGGAATATACCCTCATCATCAACCAAGTTTTTATAAGATGGAAAATCAAATATGAAAATCTCTTACCCTTCCATGCCTACCTAGAAGAGGTAGCCACCTAGTTTTGAGATAACACCTTCCACTACTTTCCCCAAGCAAAGAAAGCTTAGATGATGCCCTTTCTTCCCTAGTCTCCATGGTCAACATGCCTGAGGGAATAACGATGCCCCCTTTTTAGTCCAAAAATAAGTTATGCCAACCCACTTCTACCACATTGAGCTCATCATAAAGGAAGATTTCGATATGGTCAGGTTCCAGTACTATGACATTTGGCGCCTCCTCAAGTACGGTAGGTATACCCAGGATGCCAAAAAGAAAGATCGTGAAACCCTTTGAAAATTGGTTGCTTAGTACATCATCTACGATAAAGAACTATTTTAAAGAAAAATTGATGAAACCCATTTGCATTGCATCACAGGGGCCGATATTAAAGAAATAAAGCAAAAGATCCACAAAGGGGAATACGGACCCCACATGAACAGTCAAATGCTTGCTAAGAAGATTATCCATCAATGTTATTATATGACCAATATGTTTTAGGATTACACCGCCTATATTTGGAGATGCCTCAAATGCCAACTATTTGCCAATCTTTAATACTTACCTCTTCGGGAATTATACTACATGAGTTTTCCATTGTAATTATCCACTCTGAGCATTCATATCATAGGGAAAGTGACACCCAAAGTTTCAAATGGGCAAGAGTTTATCCTGGTCGCCATTGATTACTTCACCGAATGGGTCGAAGTCTAGTCATAAGAAGTATTAAATGCCTAGAAGGTAGCCAGGTTTACCCTAAAGAACATTATTCGCTAATACGGGGTTCCCCATCAGCTAGTATCAGATAATGGGTTACATTTCAAAGCTTAGGTCACAGAACTGGTCGATGAGTAAGGGATTTAGAGAAAAAAATCTCTTCCCTACCGACCCCAAACCAATGGTGAAGTCAAAGCCACCAACAAAAATGCTAAATCCATCATCAGCAAAATGAATGAGAGTTATCGAGATTGAGCTGATCAGATCACTTATGTTCTCTCGGGCTACCGCACTTTAGTTAGGACATTTACTGGAGCTACCCCCTTACTCTCTAGTATGCGGCATGGAAGTAGTCCTACCCGTTGAGTTAGAAATACCCTCACTATGCATTATGCTTGAGAGCAGAGTCAGCTAGGAAGACTGGCATTAGAGTCGATTTGATGAACTGCCATTCTTATATGAAAAGAGGCTGAAGGCTCTATATCACATACAAGGGTATCATTATTGGATAGTACGATCATTCAATCGAAAAGTCAAGGATCGTGATATCCAGGAAGGATACTTGGCACTGAAAGAGATCATTGAACTTGTGTGCGATCCCAGGGGGAAGTTCAAGACAAATTGGAGTGGCCCCTACATAGTGAAGAAAATCTCGTCAGGCGGAGCCGCTATGATCACTGGGCTTGATGGAGAAGATAAGGCACGTCTAATCAACATAGACTGTCTCAAGAAGTTTTACCCTTAGTTCAAAATCTTGGCACACTACTATTCTTATCATCTCCCTTTTATTCTAAATAAGGAAAAAATTCTTCATTTCTCTTTACCCAGAACTACATGGGGCCTGATCCTCTATTAAAACATTTTTTCTTTCAAAATGGAACTCATAAAATTTTCAAATCCCCAGAAGTATGTAGGCAACTTATACACCTTACGTGGGCATAATCCCCTTATTTTTTTTACAAAATGCTATTCTTTTCTAATCTCTGAGAATGAAGGTTCATTTTATCATTTTACATAAAGAAAAGGATTATGTATGACTTAACTATTGGTATAGATAACTTAAAAGAAAAAATATCAAGAGGCATAAAAATTATGATCAAAATCTTTTTTACGTCAAACAAGGAAGTTTCGTACCATTACACGAAGTATCAGCGAAGGGAGTCAAACCAACCACCCATCTTCGTTGACCAAACTATTTTTAAACAAACCAAACTTCACAAAATTATTCCCAAAGTACAAAAACATCATAGTCACCAAATGCTTCATAAAAGTCACCCAAAAAGCTTTATATGAAATATTCTCAACATACCAAAACCCTATCTACACCTGCTAGAAGACCCAGCCTCATCATTATTATCACCCAAAGGTCCCTAAATTTCCCTTGCTTGGTTGATATTATGAGTACACTTCATCTATTTATATGCCCAGACCATCTTGGAAAAAACTACCATTCCCCCTTCCATGGTTTCAAAAAGGAAAAACCACCTCGGGCGAGTCACTTTCACATGGATCTTCGCCACTACTCGGTTCCACAACCATTTTATATAGTCCCGAGACAAATGCCAAACCCTGTTTGCGGGTTGACGACCAATGACTTCCCCACAAAGAACCTAACCTCATACGCATGGATTAATTCAAGTCCTCCACTGGAAAAAAGTTTAATGTGTGAGGAGTCACTATTTTCTCCCATCCGACTTTATGCAGAAGTCCTAAAAGGGAAATATAATGAAGTCTACCAAAAGCTAACTAAACGTGCATACCAATATTCTCCTAGTTCCCGAATAGGCTGTAGTTCTCCCCACCATGGCACCGACTAGTGAAGGCATCGGGCTCCACACGAACCAATTAACCTAGTTCTTTATGAATGGGCCAAAATTGATAAAGAATTGAGCAAAGAAATTTGACACACCTACCAAGGGAAACTAAAATGGAACCACCAGAAGAAACCTCTCATCCATCAACATGACCTTCCCTCTATGTATCGAGACCATTTAGAGTCTCCACCAACATCACCGCCGTAGGAATGCGACGGTAAGACATCTATACTGTTATTACAGCCAATAGGAGATCCACCATTAAGTACCCCGTCACCACCAATAGCCTCGTAGTAAGGCTCAAAGCAATAACTTTACCCTCAGTACTGTCTGTTCAACACACCAGATTCAACACAGTCCAAGGAAGGCGACAAGCACCACTTTACAACCAATCTTTCTATCTCTTCATCCATATACCAACCAATCTGCCAAGGGTTTCCTCTATTCAAAAAAATTCCAAAAAACACATTCTCCTACTTTTTCTCAAAATAAAAACTCAACAGTAATTTAAAGTTCTTGTAGAGCTAGCCACTAAATCAAGATAATCTAACAAAATATTTATATCTTTTTCCCTTTTTGAGCCTTTTTCAGGTGCAATGTCATTACATCAAGCATCCAATATGGTTAATGCCAAGCTCCAATAGTCAACCATGAATCTTCAAGAAAACCCCTAAAGGAAAGAACCAAAATTGAATGCCAGCTTATCTGCCCCACCTCTCGCCTAGGTACTAGACATACCCAAACTTGTGCGCCATCAATCGCCGCGTATGCGCGTGCATACCCATTCCCCCGTATCCCGAGGAACCACCCTCAAGGAAAAATTATCACTTGTAATCCCCCAAATAGAATCAGTATCTACTCAAAAGCATCTCCTCTAAAGTAGAGTAATGAATAAAATCCCCAGAAATGGTCATACCCACACCCACCAACGATCGCCTGCACCGCCTCCGGCATCACCCTCAATGTGTGATTTACCAATATCTGAAAACCCTCGTAATCAATCCCCAGCACCTCTTGAACCACATACTAATTTCACATACTTGTTCCTCTTTCCAAGGAAGCCCAGGAGTTCATGTCATTGCCAAATGGAAACCCCCATAACCTACTGATCGGCATATCCCTTCAAATTTTGTACAAAAAATATTAAAAAGTGCTAAAAAATCCAAAAATCCTTCGAAAAATCCCTAAAATTTCCAAACAAATATCGAAACATTTCTTCACCAAGAAAACCATTTTTCAAAGATGCATAATTTTGAGCCAAATTATTATCCTCCCCATCATATACCTTAAACATATTCCATAAATAGTACGCCCGCCTATCAAAGTCCATTACAATCCCCTCAACACCTCAAGACTTTCCCCATAAAACCCAAACCTCAAAATCAAATGCTTCCCCAGTAAATTTGCAAAATAATACCTTCCCAATTCCCTAGCGAAACCCAAACCTCAAAATCCTTCATAGCTCCCCCGTCGACGTTATCCCCTCTCAAAATAACAAAATCGCTAGTCGGATGTCTCAAAAGTAAAATCATCCTGAATGGAGTCTTGATCCAATAAAAATCCTCAATAGAATTATAGGTACATCCACAATCCTCAAGAGAGACCCCCTAAAACTTTAGGTCCTCAGAATTGACCTCGACCCGCACAATCAATCTCTAAAAATTTAGGTCCTCGTAATTAACCTCGACCCGCATAATCGGTCTATACAACTATAGGTCCTCAGAATTGGCCCTGACCTGCAGAATCGATCTCCATAACTTTAGGTCCTCAGAATTGACCATGACCGGCAGAATCAGTCCCCTCAACTTTAGGTCCTTAGAGTATACCTCGACCCGTAGAATCGGTCTTTATAACTTTAGGTCCTCATAATTGAACTCAACCCATAGAATCAATCTCAATAACTTTAGGTCCTCAGAGATGATCTACACCCAAAGAATCGGTATCCCTCAACTTTGGGTCCTTAGAATTGACCTTGACCCATAAAATTGGTCTCTATAACTTTTGGTCCTCACAACTGACCTCGATCCGTAGAATTGGTCGTCATAGCTTTAGGTCCTCATAATCAGCCTCGCTCCAGAAAATTTAACTCCTCACTTTAGGTTCTCAGAATTGACCTCGACTCGCAAAATCAGTCTCCTCAACCTTAGGTCCTCAAAATTGACCTCAACCCGCAGAATCGGTTCCCTCAGCTTTAGGTCCTCATAATTAACCTTGACCCACACAATCGATCTCTTCAAACTTTAGGTCCTTAAAATTGACCTCTAACTGTAGAATCGCCCTCCTAAACTTTAGGTCCTCAGAATTTTACCTCGACCCACAGAATCGGTCTCCTCAACTTTAGGCCCTCAAAATTGACCTCAACCCGCAGAATCGATCCTCTCAACTTAAGGTCCATAGAACTGGCCTCACCCCATATAATTAGTCTTTACAATATTTAGTCCCTTAGAACTGACCTTGACCCACATAATTGGTCCTCTCAACTTTAGGTCCTCAGAATTGACCTCAACCAGCATAATCGGTGTTGATGTAAAAAACTAGATCGCTCTAATTATTCAATCACAGATAAATAAATAAGACAAAGATTTTTAAAGTGGTTCGGCTAGGAATAAAGCCTACGTCCACTGTTATGTTATTGCTGAGTGTTTGTGGAATTCTTGATTACAAGTTCTCTCAAGAAATTCCGGTCCCCTTGAATGAGGATGATACATGGTATTTATAGCCTTGAGGCTGTACATGAAAGGTTCGATACATTAAATGACATACATGTGAAAGGGTAATACATTTAATGCAGAGTGCGTGCCAAGAATATAAGCATTCAATGAATATCTGAGCTGTTGATTATCTGGCAATTAATGATACGACCGAGATGCAGCTCGGACCGCCATAGCTGTTCGCTGATCAGGAGTTCCTCGGAACATTAGAGTACCTCGGTGAGTTAGAGTTCCTCGGTGTGCTAGAGTTCCTCGGTGTGATAGAGTTCCTCGGTGTATTTTCGTTGCTTGGAAAAGAGCATGGTTAGTCGGAAAATGATCTTCCTCGCTGCTATTGTGCCATGTAGATTGACACGTGTCTTCGTATTATTCGTCCACATCAGCATATTAATTTTGGTATCAACAGAAGCCCCCAATGTTTCATATTTCGAACTTTGAGGAGTATGGAACATTCTTTCTCGGTATATGGCAATATTAGATGTCCTTCCTGGGTTTCAGGAACATTGTATTCAAATTTCCTTCTTATTTCGCAGTTTCCGCCTTTTTTATAAGCGCTCCGATCTTCGTGCAATTTTTGTCCTTTTAGCCGCCGGAAGTTCAGTAATTTCTTTTTGGTAATCATTTCTTTCGCCGCTTCCCAATGCAAAGTATTTAAACTTTTTTGGTAATCATACCGTCGTCTACGTTTTCCATTTTCTGTATTCAAGCTTTCTATTCTCTTCTTCTCTCTTGTGCGTTCATCCTTGTTTCCGTTCGTTGCCAACATACCTCCTTTCTTTCTGTAAGATATTCTTCCTTTCTTTTGTATCTCTTTTATTCAATATGGTTTATATTGTGGAGTCTGTTGAGAAATTCCGTTCTGATTTTTCCATTCCTTCGTGGGTAACTCTAGAGGTTCTTTCTGAGCCTTTAGATTACTTTCGATTGGCTGAGGGACATTGGTTCCCCGGTCTTTTTGTTGCTGAATGCGGTTTTTCCTTTCCATCAAACCCATTATGTCTTGAGTTTTGTCAATATTTTGATCTTGTTCCTGCAAAAATAGCCCCCAATTCGTGGAGAATAATTAACGGGGTGCACAAATTAAATCTAACTCATGGGACTCGTATTGGGATCCCTGAAATTATGTTTTGTTATAAATGGGACACTCTAGATAATATTTATTATTTAAAAAATAGGTATTTGAATAGGGCTCTTGTAGTTAATCTCCCTGACTCAAATAGGGATTATTTTGAGCATGGGTTGGTCATAAAAAATTGGCAACATGCGCCTTTATCTGGGAATGAAGTATACAACGGTCCCAGATGCCCCCCATACGGCAATGGGATAGGTTTATTTTTCATTTTATTTTACTTATGAAATTATGCTTTCATCATGTTTGACAAAATGTATGACTGATATCTCAACATGTATTTATTTGCAGTTGATAGCAAAAGAAAAACTCCAAAGGAATCAGAAGTGAATATTAAACATCTTAAACTTATCTGGGGTTTGCATAAGAACATTGCAGACGAACACATCAGATCTGCTTCATATTTACTACAGTATAAGAGTTACACAACCTCTTATACTGCTCGCCCTGTTGAACCAGCTTCAACACCAGAAAGTTCATCTTCAGATTCTCATATCCCTTTATCTCAGAGAATGGGCAAGAAAAGAGCTCCTCCTGCTCTATTTGATGAAATTTCATCTGCTGTGGGAGCCAAGAAAGGCAAAACTGATGTCCCAGAGGGGACTAAAAAAGTAGATGCTGGGTCCTCCAAAGCTGCCGAGAAGCCCCCAGTGGCCCCGAGCAAGAAAAATGCTCCTGCAGATGTAATTACAATCTCCCCGACCAAGACCTCTCTGGTTGAAGGTTCTGACCGCCCGTTGAAGAGATTGAGGAAATCATCCTTGGTTACTCCGGCTGAAATTGCCTCTTCTTTACCTGCTAGTGGTACTGATGTTCCAAACATCATTCTTCCAAGCTCTGCAATGAGCTCGGTTGTACCCGAGGTCCATGGTCTTGATGATAGAATTCCTAGGGATACGCTGACATCCCTAGCTGCTCGTCACCTTGCTTCAGTAAGTTTCTCATACTTATGATTTCTCTTTCTTTCTCTGAAAGTTTGCATTTTGTATTGACTTTGCTCTTTTTCTCATCTTTCAGCTGGTGAATTGTTTCAATAATATTGTGAAGAAGGATGAAGCTATTAAAGCTTCAAGCTCCTCGTCAGGTGTAGAGGATGCTCTGTTGGGTTTGACCCAATCTTTAAAAGAATCTCGTCAACAATATATTGACGAAAAAGCTGTTTGGGAGAAGAAATTAGCTACGGCTGAGGCTGAGAAGGCGAAAATGGCCGAAACCTCCAAGAATTTGGAGGAGAAAGTTAAAGTTTTGGAGGTTAAACATCAGGATTCTGATGATAAGTTGAAAAAGGCAGAAGAAGAATTATCTACTCTGCGAGATATCAAGGTTAAGAAAGAGGAATTGGAGGTGAAGCTCTCCTCGGAGAAGTCGAGGAGAAAAGTTGCAATCAAGAAACATTTCAGCGTTGGTTGGGGGAAAGGATGGGAGAGAGGGATAGCTGCAATGACATCCCAAGTTCAATATGGGGAGTTGAAATACTTCCATGATGGCTGGGTAGCTGCTCTGCAAGAGCTAAACGTCCAAGACGATTCTGAGCTATTCCAACAGCATCTCCCTGGTCCTCCTCCACCAATTGTGGAAGAAGAAGAAGAAGATGAGCCTGCCTCAGATGAGTCTTCTATGGCTATGGGTGATCAAGTTTCTGCCTCTCAACCCTCTGCCACCGAGGACGTTTCTTCCATGCCTCCTCCTCCCGAGAAGATTCCTACCGATCAAGCTGTTGTTACCACCGAGCAACCGAGCTCCTCGTCCCAGCCTCCCGAGAAAGTCTTGGGGGACAAGGAAAAGGTGTGAAGTTGTTCGGTATCATTTCTATATTTCCTTGTAATCGAACAATGTAACTTTTTGATGATTTAATAAAATATATCTTTGCTCATCTCCGTTGTTGATGATTTATATTTGTTGATTGTTGTCTTTTTCTCGTCTTTAGTTTGTTGCTAGAATGGAATTGATCTCTTCACATGATACCGAGCTGATGCAACAATGTCACCAATACTATAAGGCTGGTCATACAATCCTTAGTACATCAGAAATTGCTGATATTCTTGGCCATGGTGCCTCAGAGCAGGCAATTGAAGCTTATCAGTACTTGAAAGCTTTACTTGACCGAGCAGTGGCCAACAATGTCGCTTACTATGAGTTGATTGAAGAGCTTCATGGTTCCATAGAGGATCTTCAAAATCAACACAACGAATCAATGGCTTTTTTGCATAAGGATTATGAAAATAGATACCAGCAGCTCTCTTCAGAAACAGGCCATAAGAAGATCATTGTTGGGTATGACGTTAGGGAGAGAACCCTAAAAGGTGAAGTTGAAGCTTGTAGGCAGATTGCCGAGATCTTGGAACAAGAAAATAATAATCTGCAGAAAAAATTGGCTCAATATGAATCTGCTGCTTCATCTTCTACTGCATTAATACCAGTTACTGATGAAGGCTTCTCGTTCTTAGAGGTCGAAAACGCCAAACTAAGGCAAGAGCTGGAGGACTTAAGAAGATCTGCCATTTCTGGAACTGCTCGGGGACGAGGAAGAGGTTCTCGAGGGCGAGGAAGAATCCTCAGCCAAAATGTTGAAGAGGCTCGCACTCAGTCTACTCTGGAAACTCAAGCATTCCAGTTGAAAGTAAAAGACCGTGCTCTGACTGAAATGTCCAATAAAAATCTGTCTCTGGAAGATCAGCTTACATCGACGAAATCTGCCTTGCATAATAAGGATCTTTTTGCCAAAAGCCTTCATGAACAATTGGATAGATTAACCTTCCAATTCCATAAACAGCCAAGGGAATTCTGGATGGCAGGATACAATGAAGCCCTTATTCACCTGGATGCTCGTATTGAACATGCCAACAATGAAGGTTACAAGCAAGGATGGTTAAACGCACTGGGTGTGTTAAAATTGGAGCAAGGGCATTTTTTATGGGACTATCATGATCCATCATTATTAGACCTGCCTGTACCACCTTTCAAATTGGATATGGCATGGATCCCAGCTCATTCCATTCCTCGCAGCCTAATTTCAAAATACCTTGGTGATTATAGCCTTCATTCCCAAGTTGAATTATCTCGTCCTGAGCATCTTTTGGATACACCTTCTGTTATGAACGTCAGAATGCTCAGAGATGTTAATTTCATCAATTCTCCTCTTTGCCTAGAAGACCCTCCTGCCGGCGAGGAACCTGTTTCTAAAGCACAGGGCAAGAAACCAATTGAATAGTAATATCAATGTAACAATTAGTACATTCTTGTATCCTGTAATCTTAAATTTAATGAAAGATTTTCATTTTCTGTTTGCCAATTTTGCTATTGTCTTGTGTTTATCAAACACCTTTATATTTGTACATATGTATCTATGTATCTAGTAAAAAGATAACAATATTGTACTAACCAGCAACCAACTTAAAAAATTACAAGTATCAAGGTTGTTCAATCACTTAATAAAGTAAATTGTTCAAACTGTTTCCAACCAACCAAGGTAGTTGAATAATGTTTGTCGACCAATTACAGTTGATTGGTTTTTATCCCTGACCAGCTATACTTGGTTCCATTATAAAAACGCGCCCGACCAACTAAGATCAATAATTTGACCTCGCTGACCAACTACAGTTATTGGGTTTTTATCCCCGACCAACTATACTTGGTGTATTTTTTGAATATTTTGTTCTTCAAAGAACTCTTTGTAATAATATTATCTCCCGACCAACATAAGTTGTAATATGAGAGTATATTTTTATCTTACCAACCGTAATTGATCACGCTGGTGTAGCTGGTGTACACCTTTTAACCAAAGGGATATTTTTGGCTCCTTAGAGCTGTCCTCCTAACCAAAGGAGGTTGGCTACTTATAGCACTTTTGCTCCGTAGAGCTGTCCTCCTAACCAAAGGAGGTTGGCTACTTATAGCACTTTTGCTCCGTAGAGCTGTCCTCCTAACCAAAGGAGGTTGGCTACTTATAGCACTTTTGTTGTGTAGTGTATTACACTAGTATTCCCCGAAAAACTTTCAACCAGAAAGAAAGCTGTCCTCCTAACCAAAGGAGGTTGGCTACTTATAGCACTTTTGCTCCGTAGAGCTGTCCTCCTAACCAAAGGAGGTTGGCTACTTATAGCACTTTTGCTCCGTAGAGCTGTCCTCCTAACCAAAGGAGGTTGGCTCCTTAGAGCACTTTTGTTGTGTAGTGTATTACACTAGTATTCCCCGAAAAACTTTCAACCAGAAAGAAAATGGCGAAACATCCTCGTTTTATTCATAATGAAAGAAATGCTTTACATTTGACATCACTGATAATACTTGCGCAGGTGTTCAGCATTCCATGCGTTCTTAAATTCCTCTCCTTCTAGAGTTGCTATTATGTAAGTTCCTGGTCGAACAACCTCTGTAACTCGGTAAGGTCCATGCCAGTTTGCTTCCAGTTTATTCTGCTTCTGAATGACCTTCTTTAGCACATAATCCCCCTCTTTTAGATCACATTTCTTTACCCTTTTGTTGTAAAACAGAGCTGTTCGTTGTTGATAAGCAGCATTCCTAATGGTTTCCTCTTCTCTGACTTCTTCGAGCATATCCAAATCCACTCTTCTCATCAAATCACTGATCGGAGAATTGAAATTTAACACCCTGTGTGTTGGTAGGCCCAACTCGGCAGGTATCACAGCCTCACTTCCAAATGCTAGCATATATGGTGATTCTCCTGTTGCTGCTCGGGGAGTTGTTCGGTAAGCCCACAAAACTGACTGTAGCTCATTAATCCAATTTGCTTTAGCCTCACTTAACCTCTTCTTCAACCCATTTAGTAATGTTCTGTTCGTCACCTCAGTCTGTCCATTGCTTTGGGGATGGCCTGGTGCTGAATGAAACTTCAAGACGTTCGACTGATGACAATAGGCAGCAAATTCTTCATTATCAAATTGCGTTCCATGGTCTGTGATGAAAGCGTGGGGGAGACCATATCGACAAATGATATTCTTCCATATGAACTGATACACCTTCTCGTACGTCATATCAATTAGTGGTTCAGCTTCCACCCACTTAGTAAAATAGTCTACTGCCACGACGAGATACTTGAACCTTCCTCGGGTCGTCGGCAGTGGTCCAACCAGATCAATTCCCCACATGGCAAATGGCCAAGGTGATTTTATGGGTGTCAACAATGCCTGTGGAGTTCTTCGGATGGAGGAAAAACGTTGGCACTTGTCACACTTCTTAGCATAGGCTATACAATCAGCCCTTATCGTCGGCCAGTAGTATCCCTGTGTCATTACCCTTTGCAAAAGTGTCCGACCTGCTACATGAGCACCACAAGATCCTTCATGAATTTCTTCAATCAATTCTTTGACTTCTGATGGATGCACACATCTCTGCAAACCTGCCATAATTCCTCGTCTATACAAAACACCATTAGTTAACACATACCGAGCAACTTTATACTTCAATTTCTTGGCAGCTAGTTTGTCCTCCGACAATTCTCCTTCTTCAATGTATGTTCTAATAGGATCCATCCAAGATGGTCCTAAATCAAGGGTAATAATCTTCACCATCAGATCTTCTTCTATGCTCCGACTTTCTAATACTTCAATTGGTATTGTTCTTCGCAGCTCGGTGCGCGTAGCTGACGCTAGTCGGGCCAATGCGTCTGCTCTAGCATTCTCCATTCTCGGTATCCTCACCAATTGAATAGCATCAAATTCTTTCAATAACTCCATCACTTTTGCATGGTACTTCACCATTAACTCTCCCTTCACTGCATATATTCCCATCATTTGATTCACAATTAATTGAGAATCACTGAAAACAATTACTTGACGTGCCTCCATAACTTTCGCCAAATGAAAACCTGCTATCATAGCCTCATATTCAGCCTCATTATTGGAAGCTTTGAATTGGAATCTCAAGGCATACTCCATGTCAATATCATCTGGAGAGTTTAAAACAATCCCTGCTCCACAACCAGCCGTGCAAGATGATCCATCTACATATAATCTCCATGTATGTAACTCGTCTTCAAATTTCTTATCTGTTAGAGTTCCTCGGTGAAATATCATCTGTTTTCTTTCATCATCCCCGGGTATCCTTCGTTCCTCGTCGGTCATTTGTTCGCGCCCTTCTACCAATCGGAGTTGGTCGGGGTTTGAATATGATGATTTTTCTACATCCACAAGTCCTTTTACCAACCTTAGTTGGTCTGGATCTGTGTCTGTTGATCCTGTATCGTCCACAGGTAGGTCAGCAAGCACCTTTTGCTCCTCGGGGGTATCAGGGTATGTGAACTCTGCTATAAAATCTGCCACGGCTTGCCCCTTCAACGATGATCTGGGTTCATACACAATATCATATTCACCGAGCTCTATTGCCCAGTACATCAATCTTCCTGATTTTTCTGGCTTGTGAAGGGCTTGTCTTAACGGCATGTCGGTATACACAATGATGGTATGGGCCTGGAAGTATGGCCTCATTCTTCTACTTGCTTCAATTAATGCCAGTGCCAATTTTTCCAGCTTTGGGTATCTGATTTCCGCACCTCGGAAGGCCTTGCTTGTGTAATAAATTGGCTTCTGGACTCCATTCTCCAATCTGATCAACGCTGAGCTAACTGCATTTTCTGATACTGCCAAATACAAGTACAGCTTCTCTCCAGTTATTGGCCTAGACAACAATGGTGGAGCTCCCAAATACTTCTTCAAATCTTGAAAGGCTTTCTCACATTCATCAGTCCACTCAAAACTTTTTCGCAGTGTTTTGAAGAATGGGAGGCATTTATCAGTTGCTCGGGATACAAATCTGTTGAGTGCTGCAACCCGTCCGGTAAGACTCTGCACTTCTTTCCTCGTCGTCGGGGATCGCAGCCCTAAAAGAGCCTTGATCTTTTCTGGATTTGCTTCAATACCTCGTTGGTTGACGATGTATCTGAGGAACATTCCTTCTCGTACTCCAAAGGTACATTTCGTCGGGTTAAGCTTCATTTGGTATTTATCCAGTTGATCAAAAGTTTGACTCAAGTCAACCAAATGATCTGCAGCTCTCTTGCTTTTGGTGAGCATGTCGTCGACATAGACCTCCATATTGCGGCTAATTTGTTCGGTAAAAACCTTGTTCATCAATCGCTGATATGTTGCACCTGCATTTTTTAAACCAAAAGGCATAACATTATAACAATAAGTTCCCCTTGGGGTAATAAAAGAAGTACTTTCCCTGTCTTCAGGTTTCATTTTGATCTGGTTGTAGCCAGAATAAGCATCCATGAAGCTGAGTAGCTCGTGTCCCGAGGTAGCATCCACTAGTTGATCAATTCTGGGCAATGGAAAATGATCTTTTGGACATGCCTTGTTGAGATCAGTAAAATCAACACACATTCTCCATTTGTTGTTCTTCTTCTTTACCATCACCACATTCGCCAACCAATCTGGATATTTCACATCTTCAATGAATTGGGCTTTCTGGAGTTTCTCGACCTCCTCTTGTATGGCCTGGTTCTTCTCGGGACTAAAGACTCTTCTTCTTTGCTTCACAGTCTTGATCTCCTTATTCACATTGAGTTCGTGACATAAGAAGTTTGGATCTATTCCTGGCATGTCTTCATGACTCCAAGCAAAAGTATTCTTCCTGTTTCTCAAGAAAGTTATCAATTCCTGTTTTATTGAAACATCCAACGACGATCCTATCTGAGTTACTCGTTCAGGATGTTCGTCGTCCAGGATAACAATTTCTGTAGATTCCACAACCTGCCCCTTTACGAGTTGAGATTCATCCCTAGGGTCAAGAGTTTCAATTTCTGTACCTTCCTCCACTTGGTAAGTAGTAGTCTTTTTCTTTGACCCTTCAAGTTCCTCTTGCTCGGCAGACGAATAATAGCATTCCCGAGCTACTTTTTGATCACCTTTCATAATTCCAACTCCAAAATTCGTTGGGAATTTCAAACACTAATGTACCGTAGATGGAACTGCCTCGAACTTCTTCAATCCAACTCTTCCCATGATGATGTTGTAGGCTGACTGCACATTCTTATCCATCACAAAGAAGCGTATTCTTTCGGTGCGACAAGCAGGCCAAGTTCCAATGAGTATATCCAACTGGATCGTCCCAAGTGGAAAAACTTTCTCGCCAGCAAAACCCAGAAGGGGTCTGTGATAAGGTTCCAATTGAGATAATTTTAAATTCAAGCTATCAAAGCATGAATAGTACACGATGTCTGCTGAACTACCATTGTCTACTAACACCCTTGAAATGACCACATCCTTCATCCTCATTTTGATCACCAAAGGATCATCATGAGGGTAAAGAACACCTGCCAGGTCATTTTTTGAAAAACCAATCACTAGCTTCTCTTTGTTTACCTTCCTCAGACGATCATTCTCAGCCAGGTTTATTCGCTGAATGTATGAACAAGCTTGAGCCTCTCCGAGGTAAGCTTTTCTTTCTGCAGTAAGGTCTCCTCCTCCTGCATCTCCTCCTGTAATAACATTACAATCAAATGACCCAAAACGTATGGAAAATACTTCTCGTTCAGGTTTCCTTGGTTTCTTGGGAAGATCGGGGTCATCATCTGGATCCTCTTCATGGTCCCTCCTCTTTTTCTCCTCTGCACGACGAGGAGATCTAGATCTCTCTCTAGTTCTGTCATCATTCTTCCTTTCACCTCTGCGATCTACATACTTTGATAATTTTCCTCTTCGGATGAGTGTTTCAATCTCGTTCTGAAGGGCTATACAATTTTTTGTCATATGGCCATGATCTTTGTGAAACTCGCAATATTTGGTCTTATTCCTCAGGTCGGGATTTGTCTTCAGTTTCTCTGGCCACTTGATTTCCTCGTTATTCCTGATTTTTCCAAAACATGATTAATACCCACTTTCAATGGAGTATAATTATCATACTTCTTTAGGACTTCCAACTTCATCCTGTTATTCCTGGAATGTTTGTCACCACCATTACCTTTCTGATCTTTCTTCTTAGAATTATCGACCTCCACTTTAACTTCTTTATCCATATTCTTCTTCGCAGCCATAGCCTCCTCGGCATTTATGATTTTGGCCGCCTTTGCCATCAACTCCGACATATTTTTAGGTGGATCTTTGGCCAAAGTGTAGTACAGCTTGTTAGGCAGCAAACCACTCATCAGAGCAGTGATTGCTGTCTTTTCTTCATAATCTATGACTTCCAACTTCTCGTTATTGAAACGAGTTATGTAATCTCTAATACTTTCACCTGATTTTTGTCTAACACTTAGCAAGTGTGCTACTCGCTTTACCGGCTTTGCTCCAAAACAAAAATTACCAATAAACAACTCGGCTAACTGAACAAAAGTTGAAATCTTACCCCGAGGAAGATTATTGTACCATATCTGTGCAGATCCGGTAAGAGTTCCCGAGAATGCTCTACACTTCATCTCGTCGGGGACAGCGTAGATATCTGCAGTAGCTTGGTATTGTTCTATATGAAGTACGGGATCTGTCTTTCCATCGTACTTGGGGGTCACTACAGGTGCTTTGAATTTCGACGGTGTAGGGAAATCCACAATGGCTTGCACAAAAGGTGTCCCTTGAACAAAAGTTCTTTGTAAGGGGTTCCTCGCCTTAGCCATTTCTCCCAGTTTATCCTCCAACCGTTGAATGGAACCTTTCCATGCTTCATTCCCTTCCTCGGGCCGTTTAGTCCGAGCAACTGATTGCTCTGACGTAGCTTCCTGAGATTTATCTCGACGAGTAGTTGGTCACGATTGTGCAGATCCTTCTCTCAAACATGGTGGTGGTCGAAAACTTCTTGATGGAGCCCTAGGTGGACTCATGTTCCTCCTTGGTCCTAACCGACTGAAAGGAGACACCCTGCTTAATCTTTCCAAAGCGCTAGTTCTCTCCGGAGAAAGAGTGATACGTTAATCTGTATCCGTAGCCCGTATCGATGAAGTTCGCCCATGTTGATAAGAAGAATCATTAGACTCCTCATTGCGATATGACCCAGTACGTCTAGATTGCGATTACCTATGATCACTCCTTTGCCCTGAATAGGTAGGTGCACCGCCCTGAAGAGTTTGAATGAGTTGCCTCATAGATTCTTGCATGGCGGTTTGTCCTTGAGCCAGATTCGTCATAATTCCAGCCAGATCTGGGGATGCAGATGGATTTGGAAGATTTCCAGTATTTCCAACATTTCGATTACTGGATTCTGGATTATCTGCCATTGGTGATAAATGATTTTTATGAAAAACGATAATAACAGTCGTTTCCCACAGACGGCTCCAATCTGTTGATGTAAAAAACTAGATCGCTCTAATTATTCAATCACAGATAAATAAATAAGACAAAGATTTTTAAAGTGGTTCGGCTAGGAATAAAGCCTACGTCCACTGTTATGTTATTGCTGAGTGTTTGTGGAATTCTTGATTACAAGTTCTCTCAAGAAATTCCGGTCCCCTTGAATGAGGATGATACATGGTATTTATAGCCTTGAGGCTGTACATGAAAGGTTCGATACATTAAATGACATACATGTGAAAGGGTAATACATTTAATACAGAGTGCGTGCCAAGAATATAAGCATTCAATGAATATCTGAGCTGTTGATTATCTGGCAATTAATGATACGACCGAGATGCAGCTCAGACCGCCATAGCTGTTCGCTGATCAGGAGTTCCTCGGAACATTAGAGTACCTCGGTGAGTTATAGTTCCTCGGTGTGCTAGAGTTCCTCGGTGTGATAGAGTTCCTCGGTGTATTTTCGTTGCTTGGAAAAGAGCATGGTTAGTCGGAAAATGATCTTCCTCGCTGCTATTGTGCCATGTAGATTGACACGTGTCTTCGTATTATTCGTCCACATCAGCATATTAATTTTGGTATCAACAATCGGTCTCTATAACTTTAGGTCCTTAAAATTGACCTCGACACGCATAATTAGTCTCCTAAACTTTGGGTCATTGAAATTTAACCTCGACCCATAAAATCGATCTTTATAACTTTAGGTCCTCAAAATTGACCTCGACTCGTAAAATCGGTCTCTACATCTTTAGGTCCTCAAAATTAACCTCGACCTGCAGAATTAGTCAACACAACATTAGGTCTTCAGAATTTACCTCTACCCGCAGAATCGATAGTCACAACCTTAGGTCCTTAGAATTAACGTCAACCCGTAGAATCGGTCTTCTCAACTTTAGGTGCCCAGAATTGACCTCGACCCACAAAATTGACCTCATCAACCTTAGGTCCTCAAAATTGACCTCGACCTATAGAATTATTACCCTTAAGTTTAGGTCCTCAGAATTGACCTTGACCCATATAATTGGTCTTGACAATATTAAGGCCCTCAAAATTGACCTCGACCCATAGAATCGGTCCCCTCAACATTTGGTCCTTAAAATTGACCTCGACTTGAAGAATCGGTCCCTTTAACTTTAGGTTCTCAAAATTGACCTCAACCAACAGAAATGATAACGTCAAACTTAGATCCTTAAAATTTACCTTGACCTGCAGAATCGCTCCCCTTAACTTTAGGTCCTGAGAATTAACCCTGAGCCATAGAATTAATCTTTACAACATTAGGTCCTTATAATTAACCTATACCCACATAATCAATCACCTCAACTTTAAGTCCTCAGAATCGACCTTGACTCATAAAGCCAGTCATCCTCATCCCTATTGGTCTCTAAAATTGACCTATTTCCTAAACCATTCATTTAGATTATATTCAATGGATTTCACTCATTCCAACTCATCCATCATGGGGCTCTATAGACACCATATTTTAGAACTCCACAAGCCTCTCTTTAGGTCCATAGCACTTCCTCATTTACCATAAACCCTAGGTCATACTCCGAGTACGAATCTAGAGGCCATAGGCCCTCTCGGGCCCCATTTGACTTTAGTTAACTTTCTCGTCAGAGTAAAATCTAAATGAATCTTCGAAAGAGTCTTAATCCCCTTTCAAACATTTTGCCCCATGCATGAATCAACCTTATAATTCAAACTAACAATCCATTTTACTACTATAAATCAGTCTGAAGTCCACCGCACGTACCTGAGCCCCGCTTTAACCCCAATAGACTTTCTCGTTAGAGGGAAAGATCAATAAACATTCTAAAGTCCCTGAATCCCCTTTCCAATGATCCACCTTGTGTATGAATCGTCCTTACAGCTCGGACGAACAGACCATTTTTCCCTAATAATTGATCTAGAAGCCACCAGGAACTCTCAGGATCCTTTTGACCAAGTCAACTCCTAACTCGATTGAGACTGAATGAATCTTTCAAAGGAACTAAATGCCCTTTCCAATTGTCTACCCCGTGTATGAAGCAGGCTTAGGATCTTGAAGACCAAACCATTTTACTTCGAGTTTCACCAGGAACTTCTTGGGCCCGTTTGACCATATTAACTCTCCAAACCGAGCAAAGCTCTTTGGAACGTTGAAAGGACCTATATAACATTTATAATGGTGAACCTCATGCTTGAATTGGTACTACAGTTTGAAAAAAATCCATAATTCTACTATCCAAAAGACCATTGGGCACTTCTATGCCCCGTTTGACCATAATCAATTCACGAACCCAGGAGCGAACTAATGGATTCTTATAGGGCTCTGAATACCCTTTCCAATGATATGCCCCATGCATAATTCAAACTTATGGATTTCTTTTTACAACCGTTTTTCTAAGAAATCTTCATGAGATTGTCGAATGACAAACCCATTTCCCAACCTATCGACAGTGTACCTGCGATTGCCTGTCGAAAGGTTGGTTAAGTACAATACGAATCGGCACCCCTTTAAACCTATATAAGGGAAGCATGATCTCACTTTAAAAGGCACCTTAGAAATATCCCTCTCAGTTATCTCAACAACATTCTTTTGAAGTCAGCATGGTTTCCATATTGAAACACCTCCATCACATTCCATTTCAACACTTTTCATACCTAATTTGACAAATTCCCTTCCCTCTCCTCCTACTTCTTCATCCACTTGCAAAGGCAACCTTTCAATAATATCAATTTTAAAGTCTCCAAAGAAGGTTTAAACCTCTCTCTCTCCCTCTCTCTTTAAATATCCTTATCTTCTCATTAGTTATTTACTTTCCACTTTAGCATTTCATCTTTATTAAATCATACATATTAATATTCAACTCTTTATTAGTAGTATTGCACATACAATGTTTTCTATAAATAAAACCCAAAAACAAGAAAAAGAGGGTTTTCTTGTAAATTCCAAATGGGGATTTCTCATTACATTTTCTCACACTAAAACATCCATTTTCTACACATACACACCCCTTGCGTTGCATGCGAACTATGTGGACTTTGATTCCTTTTAGTATATATAGGCATCTAGGGTAAAATATGAGATTCAAGTCCTCCATTCATATTTTTGTTCATATATTATTTCCACATAGTAATTTTGTGATTCATGTTTGCATTTTGTCAAATTTATACCATCGTCTTAACATAAACAATCGGTGACCTGACAATTGTACACATTATATTTTTAGTTATGATTCTGGGAACACTCCTATGAATGACCTCACTCAACCTTTCTCCATAACACAATTCTAGTAATTCTTTTTTCCATTTATATATACACGCATGCACACTTCACGAAGTTATTAAGGAGAAGAATAACACATGCCCATGAGAGATCGAAAGGGAGGGATGGGTGCATAAAACCTTCCAATTCCGTAGCTTATCCCCCAAATCCTTGAACTAACTAGTTTTGCAAGAATCAATATGTCTTTGATGTCGTTCTCTCGATGTGGAAATATTTCTTTTGCTTGTTTTGTGCAAAATAGGATAGTAACTCTATCTATTTACATCACCCTAGATTGATCACGAGTGAAGCTCCCCGAGGAAGGGCACGAGACCTCCCGTGCATGCACATGCAAATTGGGAACAAGATGGAAACAATAGTCACATTCACACTCACATGAACACACAGAAAAGTGTTATTTCTTAGAGAGTTTTTGTTTGACGGAGTCACTAAAATGAGAAGCAAGGAGTTAAAGCAAGGAACAACCAGGAAGATTAAAAGAATCAGAATCAAAATACCATAGAGGATATTTATGCTC
Source organism: Sambucus nigra (assembly GCA_949130495.1). Taxonomy (NCBI): domain Eukaryota; kingdom Viridiplantae; phylum Streptophyta; class Magnoliopsida; order Dipsacales; family Adoxaceae; genus Sambucus; species Sambucus nigra. The sequence continues at coordinate 107,110,862 of OX422221.1, forward strand.
ACTAGGTGTAATTTCCATTTTTAGCTTTAGGATCTTGTGTTTGTATGTTCATGTGCTTGTGACTCTTGTAATATATTTTTAGTAGATTTTTGGTTTACTCCATAGAGGGAGTCATGGAAGTTTCATCAGATTTGAGGTTTGACCACGTTAAAAATCATCGTGCCAAATTTAATGCTTTAGTTGTTAATGCTTTCATGGTTCGGTTTCATAACAAAGAACTAGTATAGGTTTTTAATTTAAAACCTAGGTAATCAAGCTACTAAGTCGTTAATCTGACTTAATTAGTTTTTACACATCTTGTGTTTTGATTTTTAAAAGGAGTTGGCAAAATGAGTTTTATTTCAGAGTTTACTTGATCTTTAAATTTTTGTTAAAAACTTAGTGAACCATTTTCAAGTGTTATAAAAGCGGGTTTGTAAAACTATTTTTGATCCTGAAACTCCAGAAACTACTCTGAAAATCATTTTCATAAAATGAATGAGAGATTTGAGAAGCTTGATAACGTGTCCCATCCACCACTATTTAATGGACATAATTTTCCTTAGTGCAAAGTAAGGATGATTTCATTCATCCAAGGGACTTTGGGTGATGATGTATGGGACATTATTGAAAATGGCTACATTCACCCAACTAAGCCTTTTGTCTAAAACCAGAAGTGTAAGAGTTAAGAAAAATCTCAATGAGTTTACTAAAGAAGAAAACTAAATGTCACTTAGTAATAATAAGGGAAAGAACTGTATCTTTATGTCCATAATTGAGCATGAATTTAAGTGGATATCTATTTGCTCCACTTCCAAGGAAGCCTAGGACACACTCGTCACTACCCGTGAAGGTGATGAGCATGTTAAGGCTTATAAGACTCAAATGTTATTCCAGTAGTATAATACTATTATTATGGATGAGAGTGAGTCATTTCATGATTTTTATATGAAGTTAACTGATAATTTCATGAAGTTGCATGCAAATAGGATAGCATATGATATAAAGGAAATAATGCTTAAAATCTTAAGATCCTTGCCTGCTAAATTTGACAATACATGTTATGCTATAGAAAAGATGAATGACACTAATTTTACTCCATAATTACTCAGTAGTAAACTTATAACAGTATAGATGGAGTTAGAGTATAAAAAATAATGATCTCTTAGAACAAAAGATCCTCTGGATCCAATGTGGTATTCTTATCTCAAATGAATGTACCTAAAATGAACCCAATTAACTTTTACCTTTACCTTAGTGAGGATTTTGATTTGGAAAATTTAGATAACCAAATTGCTCATATGAGCAAACCTTTTAAGAAAACCATAAAGTTTATAAACTTTGTTGCTTTTAAATAAGGCAGACCTGGTCATCAAAAATATCAAACTCACAGACCACATAATATAAACGATGACGAACATACCAAAGATAACAATAGGCCTAAAACTGATAATTGCCACATCAAATGTCATTATTGTGGAAAAATGGGATATTTTGCTATTACGTGTAGAGTCAAATTGAATAACAAGAATGTCAGGGCTAATATATGCAAAACTTGGGATGACTCAAGTGATTCTGATGAAAATGAACCTGAGTCATCCAATGTAGATGAATCATGCATGTCCTTTTATGCCAAGATCATATATTCTAATAATCATGCATGTTTACCCATTTATGATATTGTTGATGACTGCATCATGCCTATTGATGTTGATATTATTTCAACTAGTGAAATTATTGTATCTAATTCTATTGAAAATGATGTAGATAATCCTAGTCTATAGGTGAGTCAAAGTGAAAACAATGTTGATGAATTGAACATGTGTGTGAGTCCCACTGCACGAAATGAAACGATAAGGGACATTGCACACACTTCACTTAGCGAGTCCAATGGCGACCTACCTGATATTCAAGAGTTGTGCACTAAGACTCTAAAAAAGAGTGCCAAACTAGATAAGATGGTTAAGCAATTGACTTAGCGTGTTGAAAACATAGTAAAACTATTAGGAATAATGCAGATAATTACACTGCACAATGTATTTCTCATAAGACGGAGACAAAAGAATTTTCATTAACACCAAAAGACCCATCTGAGAAAAATATTGTCTTAAAAGAAAGATACAATGATACTTTAATTGAATTGGAGGAATCCAAACAAAAAGTTTCAAATATTTTTAAATAATGTTTGCATTTTGAAACATAAGCTAAATCTTATGAAGAAATTATAGAAGGTAGTAAAATAGATTCTAAAGACAAACCTGGCCTGGGTTTTGGGAAAAAGGTTGTGACTAACAAGACGATTGTTTCTCCTAAAAATGTTATTTTTGTAAAATAAGGCCAGGTTTTTTAGAAATATCAAAAAGGAATTTTTTATGTTAATGTCTATAAAAATTGCAAAACAAAACATGTGTAATCAATAGCCAAAACCTAAAAGAAAAGCTATGTATGTATATATGCTTGTAAGAGACCTCGGACAAAACACTAAGACTTGTGCATATTGGACTAATGTGTCTTACCAGATCAAACCTATCTTTAAGTACTTAGGTAATAGAGTCAAGCCTACTTCACATCAATATTGCTCTATTGCGATGTCTATGGGCACATTACTGAGTGTTTTCAAAAAAGGATGTAAATACCTACCTATCAAAAATCTAACTATTCGAAAAAGAGCACGAATATGTATGTTCTCACAAAGTAGACCACACATAACCCTAACTATACGAAGAAAAAAGGGGGACATAAAACTAAGAAGAAATCATTCAGAAAGATCCCTCAGATGTTTTCTAAATCAACTGACAAGAAAAAAATTTAAAACTAAGCCCATTTGGATTAGAAAAGATGACTTGTTACGCCAGCTCAAGTGCAGTGTGGCCTTAATAGCTTTTAAGGCCCAATGCTCCTCAATTGGTTGGTTCTTGGATTTCAGGTGTTTAAAACACATGATCGGGGATGAGTCAAAATTGACAAATAATACAGACTTACTTGGAGGTAATGTGCTTTCTGGTGATGGAGTCTCATTCTAGATCATTGGTAAGGGAACATTATGTGAAGAAGGGCTCCATGCTTTAAATGAAGTCTTACTATTTAATGGTCTTGAGGCTAACCTACTAAGTATATAAAAATTTTGTGATTCCAATCGTACTGTTACCTTCTCTAAAACCAATTGCAAAATTTTGAATGACGAGGGTAAATATATCCTTTAAAGAAATAGAACTGCAGATAACGGTTACATAGTGACTCCAAAGACTGAATCATGTAAGATTGCCAGATTAGATGATTATAATTTATGACAAAATAAATTGGTACAAACAATTTTTGATGACCTTTTTAGATAAGCTCACAATAAATAGTCGAAAGTTTTCCTAAAACTAGATATACTTTTAACTTTATTTGTGGTCCCTACCAAGTGGGGAAGAGGATTAAGTCTGCTTATAAGAAAGTTAAAGATATTTCAACTTCGAAACCTCTTGAAATAATCCACATGAACTTTATGGGTCCCTCTAGAACTATGAGCCTGTGTGGTAATAGTTATATTCGTGTTATGGTGGATGAGTTTACGCGATTTACTTCGTTCACTTTTATAAAAAATAAATCTGACACCTTCTGTGAGTTTTTGAAAATTCTTTTAAAAATTGAGAACGAGAAGGATACCCAAGAATTTAGCATAAGAATTGGCAGGGGTGGGGAGTTCAAAGACTCAGGTGTTATAGAATAGTTTTTAGGTAATGGATATAAACATGAATTTAGTGCACCTAAGACACTTGAGTAGAATGGCATTGTTGGATGTAAAAATAGGACCATTCAAGAGATAGCTAGGGTGATGTAAAACACAAAAGGTTTACCAAAATACTTTTAGGTTGAGCAGTCTAGACTATGTCACATTATTAACTGTGTATACCTCAAAAAAAATTCAAAAGAGACATCCTATGAACCGTGGTGCAATAAAAATCCTAACTTTAAGTACTTTAGAACTTTTGGGATCTTTTATTACTTCTACAAAGATAGGGAAAACCTTTAAAAATTTGATACTCGAGGTGATAAAGTGATTTTCCTGGTTACTCCAAATCAAGTAGGGCCTCCCATGTTTAGAATTTTTGTACCAAGTCATTATGGAGTCTATTAATGTAATTATAAATGACAGTAGTGCAGATAGTCGTGAGAGTCAAACAGTGGTCCTGGATGAGTCTAAAATTGTTTTGACCCCTAACTCTCTTGAGATAGATAATTCGCTACCACTTGAGGTCCCTGTGGTACCAACCTAGGTTTCTAAAAACCACCCCCTCGAAAATGTTGTTGGTAACCCATCTGAGCCAGTGCGAACTAGATACTAAGTTTAACAAGTGGTTATATTTTCATGTTTTGTTTCTCTAGTAGAACCAAAAATTGTAAACAATGCCCTTTGTGAGTTACTTTGGATTAATGTTATGCAAGAAAACCTTGTCTAGTTTTAGTGTGATGATGTTTGCTATCTTGTCCTACGACGTGAAGACAAAAAGGTTATTATCACCCATTGGAATTTTTAAAAACAAAACTGGTGAGACTATGGTTGTAGTTAGAAACAAGGCTAGGTTATTAGTGCAAGGATATTCTCAGATAAAGGGAACTGACTTTGATAATACTTTTGCGCCTATAATAAGATCGAGTCTATTTATCTCCTCCTCGATATATCGTGTTATTTGTAATTCAAACTTTTTTAAATGGAAGTCAAGTCTGCATTTTTTAACAGTATTTTGTTAGAGGAAGTATATGCAGAGAAACCCAAGGTCTTTGTAGATCCCTCTTTCCCTAATCATTCCGTTAGACTTAATAAAGCTTTGCATGTCTTAAAGAAATTTCCTAGATCCTGGTATGAGTGCCTCTCGACCTTTTTAGTTAATAAATGGTTTGAACATGGTGGAAATGACCATACATTATTTGTTAGGAAGATAGAACACCATGTCTTGATTTCACAAGTTTACGTAGATGATATCATATTTGGTTCCACCTCCATTAATCAACTAAAATACTTTTCCGATATAATGCATACTGAATTCCAGATGTTCTTAATGGGGGAGTTGCAATACTTCTTAGGTTTACAAGTTAAATAGTTTAGTTATGGGTTATTCATAACACAATATAAATATGCTGGTTATCTTATTAAAAAGTTTGGGCTTGATAATTCCAAAACATCACATACACCCATGAGCACATCCACTAAAATATCTAGAGAGAAAAATGGGAAAGACGTAGACACTACCTTATATAGAAGCATGATAGGGAGTCAATTATACCTCACTGCATCTAGACTAGATATTTCCTCTGATATATGTGTCTGTGCACGATGTCAATGCACATCTAAAGAAAGTCATATGTTTTGTATGGAACGGATAATAAATTTTGGTCCACAAAATACACTACTAGCTTTATAGTTGGATACACCGATGTCGACTGGGCAGGATGCCCAAACAATAGTAAAAACACATATGGGTCCTGTTACTATGTAGGAAACAATCTTGTAGGAAGGATTAGTAAAACTAGAATTGTATATCCCTTTCAACTGCTAAATTCGAATATAGTTGCGGGTAGTTGATGTTCCCAACTTTTATGGATCAAACAAATGTTTAGTGATTATGGTATTATCGAAGATAAATTAACCATGTATTATGATAATCACAATGCTATTAATATATTGAAAAATCATTTACAACACTCACAAACTAAGCATATTAAGATTAGGCATCACTTTTTTTGTGACCTTATTAAATCTAAGGAACTTTATCTTAACACTGAAAAATAATTGGTTGGCCCGTTTACTAAACCTTTGGAAAATATTAGGTTTGAATCTCTTTGGAAAGCCATAAGGATGAGTGTTCTTACGTAATACATTTTGCATATTTGTCATATCCTCGGTAATTTTTATGCTTATAATTAGTTTCTAACGATTTAGGGTAGGGTTGTTTCACAAATGACAAAAGACACCTCATTTATCTTGATCATTTACAAGACCCTTCATATTACCCTTGTTTATGACATTATCTCTATAGAATAATTCATCTTATATTCCTATTTATATATATCTTTTTACCCCATCGTCTATTTAAGAAAAATTGGGGGAGAAGAACTTGAGTACCAGCTTTAGATTATATCGCTATATCTTACCATGATTCATTAACATGCCACTAAGTGTTTTATTTCAGGCATTTTGATTTACAAATCCATTGTACAATCATACCCAATTAGAGTATTGGTCTATAATTAGTTGAGTAATGTATTTTTTCTCTCTTATTTTTGGTTATAGGATGAGAATGGGTAGATTAGCTCTTTTGTACATGAATCTAGGAATTTATTTTTTTAATCCACGAGCACAGGTTAATCGATGGAATTTTGTCTCTAATGTCCAAAGGGGAGATTAAGAACATACTATATGGTTGACTTACTTGAGTCTGTGCTATGTAGGAGTTCCAACTAGTTTAATTGTGTTGATAAAATTTGGTAGATTCTTTTGAGCATCTTCTCCATGGTAATGTAAAGCTTCATCATCAATTCAACCAATCCAAGACAACCTCTATTGCCAAAAAGGGAGGTTAAACAACACATATAGGACACAATTCATGCATTACATTGGTATGTGTAATAAAATATTTTTAGATATGTTCAAATATTTTAAATATTTTGGGGGAATTTATAAGCATTTTGAAATGATTTTTAAACATTTAATAATTTTGATTTAAAATGTTTTGGTGTTAAAATTTGGATTAATTAATTCCCATAAAAACTTCCTCGGTGGAAAAAATTGACACAAACTTATGTGGTACGAAATAGGATTTTTATAAATACTAAAACAACCATTTTACTTCCTGCTATGTTACAACACGTGTGTATAAATGTGTGGCTAGACTTGTGTAAGTCTCACATTCTTGAGACTCAATCTCAACCCTTGGATCAATTCTTATCTACGATATGAATGTGCTTTGAGTTAATCGACGTGAAACAAGTGAGAGCAAATGGGTGAGAGACATTGTTCAGTGCATTATCAATCGTTAGATTTGAATTTAAACCTTTGTTGTAGTCACCACCATTGATTTGGATCAATCATAAAGAACCTTCCTCAATCGGTATAAATAGCGATAAATGTTGAGGCATTTAGAGACTTTTGAACTTCTTCCATTTGAGAGAATAGAAGAGAGAGAGAGAGAGAGAGAGAGAGAGAGATAGAGAGAGAGAGAGAGAGAGAGATAACACACACACACACATGCGCAGAGACAGAGATAGAGACAGAGAGAGAACTATAGAGGAAAATAGAGAAATTTTAGGGTTTTCTGCCCAAACCAAACTTATACACCTTTGTAGTATAAACATATCATAAAACTACCATATTGAGAGTGATAATCTTATGTTTTCTTTAAAGTTCGTGAGTTTGGTATTTTGAACAAATCTCTTAAAACGTCATCTCTCTTAGGAACACGAATCTCATTGTTTTTCTCATATTTATTTCTAGAAATTTTGAGAAATATAACTGAGGTACTTTTTCACTTAGATCTAGTGTTTCTATACATTTTCCTATTTGGATCTTGACTTTTATTTTATATGTTTTAGAACCATTCTCTCTTATTTCAATTTATTAAAAAAGATACTTAAAAATCAATTTATGTCTTAATTTCGAAGGATTCGTCTCTAAACAAAGTTTTACAATTTGTGAAACTTGTTTTGTACATAATAAAGTTTTCAAAACTTAGATCTATTTTTTTTAAGATTTAACTTCAGATCTGAAATATTATTGTTGGAAAGGAAGTCTGATTTTCTTGAGATTAAAACCTTGCATGTCATATAGAATTATTGTAATTCTTAGGACGATTTGTATATTCTTTGAGAGTGAAGTCATTTGAATGTTGCATTTTTAGTTACTTCATAATCACATTCACTTTCACATGAACACATTGAAAAGTGTTATTTCTTCAAGAGATTTTGTTTGATTGAGTCATTACAATGAGGAATAAGGCGTTAAATCAACTAAATGCTAGGGAGATAAAAAATATCAGAATCAGAATCTCGTGGAGGTGATTTATGCTCTCATTAGGTATAATTTCTATCTTTTAGCTTTAGGATCTTGTGTTTATATTTTGATGTGCTTGTAACTCTTGTAATATGTTTTTAGTGGATTTTTTATTTTACTTCATAGAGGGAGTCGTGGATGTTTCCTCAGATTAGAGGTTTTACCACATTAAAAATCACCATGTCAAATTTACTGATTTAGTTCTTAATGCTTTCATGGTTCGGTTTCGTAACAAATAACTAGCATAGGTTTTCAATTTAAAACCCAGGTAATTATGCTACCAAGTCTTGAATCCGACTTAATTAATTTTTACACATCTTGTGTTTCAATTTCTTAAAGGAGTTCTCGAAAAGAGTTTTATTTTGGAGATTACTTAATCTTTCACTTTATGTTAAAAACTTAGTAAACGATTTTTCAGAGTGATGTTGTTCGAGAAGAAGGAAAAGTTGGCACCTAGGTATGTAGGGAATTTTCCCATCATCATGAGGGTAAGGTCAGTTGCATATAAGACCGACTCACTAGAGCATTTGTAATGGATTCATTATGTGATTTATGTGTCATCGTTGAGCAGGTTTCTCAGGGATGGTATGGCTTACCTATATATAGCATTGGAGGAGATTAACTCGTAATAGAATATTTTTTATAAGGATAGAACTGTTGCCATTTTAGGTCATAGAAAGCGAAAGCTTCAGTCAAAGGTGGTGCCATTAGTGTGTGTATAGTGGGGACACCACAATGTCACTGAGTTAACATGGGAGCACTGATGACATGTGGGGAAAATATCTAGAGCTCTTGGTGGAAGGTACGTTTGAATTTTGAGGATGAAATTCCGTTATTAGGGAGAGAATGTAATACCCCTAATTTTTGAGTATTTAATGTTCACATGTGCGTTTAATTATTAATTTAATTAGGTAAATTAAATTGGTTTCGATAAATATTAATTAGTGAGTTGAGGATTAATATATATTGTTATAATTATTATTTACTTGCATGTGATAAGTAAATAGAGGTATGAATTATTTTATATCATTTACGAGTGAGAAGCGAAAGTTTATTTTTTTCATGTCTATAGAGAGTTACAAGCAAGTAAATATTAATTAAATGACCGTTTTACATAGCATAATATCGATAGAGAGTTACAACGACAATTTATAGTTATTATTTATTGTACGCATATATCGGCCCCGGTTGATGAGATGATGATGTATTTGTAGTTGGGTAAATCATATGACCTTTTTGAGTGCACAGGTGATTCAAAATGGGTTGAAATAGTCCAAAATAGGTACTCAGGGGGTTTTAGACAGGTTTTGGGAGGTTTTTAGACATAATCAGGTCCGTATGAGGGTAGAGTGGTCTTTGTACACCGAGGGTTTAGTCTAAAAATGGGATTAATGTGTAACTAATGTGTATATAAGATTTAGGTAGGTGGATGATAGCCTCGCTTTTGGTCTCTACATAATTGAGATTAAGGAAGAGCCTAAGAGAACAGATTAAGTAAGAAAGAGAGAAGAGAACTTGGAGAAAGGAGGAGAAGAACATCTCCGAAATTCAAAATCATCCCTATATAATGAGACTTAGGACTCATATCCAAAGGAAAGTGTTTACTTTCTTTAGATTGCATATTCTACGATTAATTACATTCACTATTGATTTAGAACAAATTTAGGAATTAAAAGATGAAAAATTTTGAGAATTGATTAAATGAAATATGTTTGTGTTAACCTATGATTATAGTTGAGGATGATTGATAATTGATAGTTAAGAATTAAATGATTAAATTATGGGTTTATATGTATGAACATGATAATATTTATAGGGTGTTAGAAATTAATAAATATCAAGGTTTGATTAATTCTGTGTTGCTTAAATTAATGAATGAGTAGAAATCATTGTGTTTATATGGTGGATTCGAGTTTAATTTGATGTTAGAATACTTCTAAATTGATAATATATTGACTTGGGTTATTAATTTGAGGTATGTGGAGGCTTGGCACCTACATTGGAGGGTTCAAGATGTAAAAATGCGAGGAAGAAGATGACCAATTCACTTGGGGAGAGAATCAATTCAGTTTGGTGAACTAGTTCAGTCCGCCAAGATAACCAGTTTGATTTGATAGCCTGCTTGATTTTTTTGCGTGCCATTTTGAACCGTTAGTTCTTGAAGAATGGACATATCGGCTTCCGGAGTAGAGTGGAACTAGTGGGGAACATTTTCAAGGTTTAGTATCTATGATAACATGACGGTTAGATGGGTTTGAGTGAGATGAATTAGGAATCCAAGTTAGTGAATACGTAATTGTACAATCGGGAAGTCAGTTCAGACTTCGGTATTTAGTAGACTAGTATGCTATGGTACTTTTCATACATAGTATGTATATATATGTATTGTGGGTTACCTATATATATATAGGGGGAGAGGTTCAAAAGTGAACATAAAAGATGAGCATTAACAAAAACACTTAACAACACATTAATTTTAATTCCTATGTTGTAATTGGTCCACGCTAGCGACAACGAACACACGCGTGTCAGCCGATTTTTTTTTTTATAAACACCCCTACCCCCGGTACCCCCAGCTTGGCATGAACCATTCTGAACCCAACAACACACCAAAACCAACATACCCGAAATCCATAGACCCGCGACCCTTACCCGACGAAGCAACCCCTTCCCAAATCCCTCTGGCAACCCACCTGAGATCTCATCGTCGCAAACCCATATCTAGCATCCTTCCTGACCAACTTATCCATATCCTCAACCTGGTTTAACTCTCAACCTTAGCTCCAGTAACAAAATTGGGTAGTCCCAAAACCCGTTCCGGCTCCAGCGACAAAATATGGCTCTTGTATGCAAAGTGTTTTAAGGGCTTATTTTTCTCTTGGGTTTGGATGGATAATAACTATTTTAATTACCATCGAGATTGAGATTAGATTTATATTTCTATTCCATTTGTAATCGGTAATGTCTTACACTGATAAATAAAAACACTTTATGCTTACCGACGACGTTGTACAAGAGGTACCTTATTGAGAGACCTTGGGTGGGGGTGGGGGGTTAGGAGTGTGTAAAAAAAATATTCAGTCGAAACGTGTGTGTTCGTTGCCATTGGCGCAGACCAATTAGAACATAGAAATTAAAATTAAAGGGTTGTTACCTATTTTTTTGTTAATGTTCATTAAAATGTTCACTTTTGAACCTCTCTCTCTCTATCTCTATCTATCTATCTATCTATCTATCTATATATATATGCGTGTGTGTATGTGTGTGTGTGTGTGTGATTGATTTGTGTTTGTTTGAACATACCTACTTAATAATGCTATTGTTAGGAGGTTATGTGTAGTGGGCAGTCCACCCTGGGGTTGACCAATAGGTGTTGGATTAATTCCTCAGGATTTCATTGTAGCCAATCCCATCGTTTCTATTTAGACAGGACTCAGTTCGTTTTAGTATTTTCCTTTTTGTTCGTGTTGGCCATAGTTGGATAAGATTTTATTTTATGTCTGAGATGTTCTTCATTTATCAGTTGTTATTTAGATTGGATGATTACTTGTAGTGACCAATGGTTTATTCGGCTCACGTTATTTATTTATGCATATAAGTTATTCTATCCTTTTATTGTTTGTATGGTTATTATTCGTGTTTTATTTATATTACTTGTTGAGATAAAGATGTTGAGAATGAAATCATATTGAACTCCTATTTTTTTAATGAAGGATTGATCACCCTGTATTAGAATACGCGGCGTGTCACTGAAATTGACTCGACTTATGTAACATTCCATGAATTTATATGCTTCTCAAATTAATAATGTCAAATTATTTAATGTTTTTCAAAGAGTGTCCTTTGTGAAAATCCATTAATCTTCTACTTTATAACACCCTTAAAATCTGACATATATAAGAATCCACTCTAAAATTTGAAAGTATTATAATGCTCATATGTAACAAAGTACAAATGAAATAAAATAAGCCTTGGCACTTCTGTTTTTGTGTCCTGTTAATATTTTTATGCTCTTTTTTGCAAATGGTGACTTTTAATGAAAAGAGAATTTGGCTATTTGTTGAACCTTTCCATTGCTTAACATATATCAATTTTTTAAGTAAACAAAATCTGGGCGATTTTTTTAATAAGCACAACTTATATCTAATACGTTTGGTCCGTCATTAAGCATGATTGAGATGAGGACACCGTATTCGGCATAGGAAAAGTAAGTAAAATGTTCCAAAAGTTCATGAACGTGTTGAATAAAAATGATATAGAATCAAGCATTGAAGAAAGTAATCATCAATGATACATGAAATTCTATCCACACATTATCAAGAACTCTGAAGAGATGATGTCATCTCTCAAAACAACATGAAAAAGTCACATGAATGGATGCAATGTAGGGGTGGTCCGAATATCTTAAATGCACATCCATACAAGGTAAAAAAAATAAAAAAATCTTTTTGCTTTTTTCAAAAAAATCTATCAAAAATGAAATCTTTTTGAAATTTTTTAACTTTTTTCTTAAAAATGAAAAATGTTTTAGAATTTTTCAATGTTTTTCCAAAATAGAAGCATAAAAATACAAAAAGAAATACAATCTAGTAATAGGAATAAAAGATGTGAACATAATAACCACCATATATAAGATAAATGTCTAAATTCAATTAACAAAACAAATACCCAAACACTTCCTAAGATTCTTAAATCTAAGTGCATCTAATGATTTCGTACAAATATCACCAAATTGACAATCGGTACTCATAAAGCTAAAGGACATGACCTTCTCCTCAATAAGATCATGATTAAAATACTCAGGTATCCTAATCTTCTTTGTGCAAGAGTTTTGGAGGAGATTACAGGATATATGAATTGTACTCGTATTACTACACGAAATAGTCATTATGCCTTGGAAAATCCAACAATGTTCCAACACTTTCTTCATCCATAAGAGTTGTGTGTAACATACTCTGATGCGAATAGTTGGCCTCCATTATGGAAAAATAAAAGGATTTTTTCTTCTTGCTCATCTAAGAGAAAATAGCACTCCCAAAGTAAAAATACTCACCCGAGGTGCTCCTACAACAATCAACATCCTCGACCCAACTGACATCCAAATAGGTGGTCAAATGGTCGTCGATATAAAAGGAATACCAAATACTATTAGAAAGAGTTCCATCCAAATATTTGATGATACGTTTAAGAAAAAACAAGTGAGACTCTTTTATGGACGCTTGGTAACGCTCATAAACTCTAATGCTAAATGCAATGTCCTGACGACTAGTGTTCAACTAGAGAAGACTACCTATCATGCTCCTATAAAGAGTTTTCTCTACATCATTTACTAAAGTGTCTTTGTTAAGCTTAGTCGATGTACTTATAGGGGTGCGTAAGGGATTAGTGGATTCTAAAAAAAATTCTTCACAAGGTCTCTATTATACTTGGATTGAGATATGAATATCCCATTCTCATGTTGACGCACCTGGGAACCTAAGAACAAGGTAAGCTCACCTACCATGCTCATCTCAAACTCACTTTTCATCTCCTTCTCAAACTTGTGAGAATGTCGGGATAACGTGAATCTAAATACTATGTCGTCCACATAGACATTAAAAACTAATATAGAACAACTCTCTCTCCTCATAAACAACATCTTATCCACTCCCACTCTCTTGAAGTTATGAGTTAAGAGATAAGAAGTAAGCCTCTCGTACAAATAATGAGGTACTTGCTTCAAACCATACAAGGATTTCTTGTTCCATGTAAACTTCCTCATGTAGAATATCATTAAGGAAGGCACTCGTGATATCCATTTAATATAAGTTTAAGCATAGATGACAAGCTATAGCAAGTAGTAAGAGAACGAACTCAAGCCTAACAATAAGAGTGAACGTCTCATCAAAGTCTCCACCCTCAATATGTGTGTAACCTTGAGCTGCCTATCCTTATTGCAAACTATGGTACCATTATCATTAATCTTGTTCACCTAAATCCATTTGGTACCTATCACATTAGTGTTGCTATGTCAGGATATAGCTCCCAAACATCTTTGGTGCAAAATTGAAGTAACTCTTTTTGATTGCTTCATTTATATTAAGAGAGTCTTGACACCTAGTGTCGGATCACAAGTATAGCAGAGGGGTAGTGACCCTTTTGAACCCAAGAGGGTGTATCCTCTAAATCAAGAGTGGGGTGCACTGGATTAGTATATGGTATGATGGGTCAGGCACCGAGGGGTGCATCGTTCTGACACTCGGGGTTAGGTTCAATAGAGATCAGTTTCGCTTCGTCTCTAATAGTAAAGTTTATTGACTCCATAACCTTATAGATTGCAAGGTTCCCAATAAACCTTACTAGATGATGAAAAAACTAAAAATATCCCCTCATCATTCCGGGAGTGGAACTTTTCTCGGTTCTCTCTATATTTATAAATGTAGCAAGGATCCCAAAGACATGAAAATACGATAAGTTGGGTTTTTTCCTATCAGCAACATATATGGTGTGTGTGACGTGTGTGGATGAAGATATATCGAATTCACTGTGTAGTATGCAGTATTAACCATCTCTGCTCAAAAACATGTTTCTCCCAAGAAGCATGGATCTGGCCATCTTTTGTATTGTCTATTTCTTCCATCAACTATCATATTTTGTTGAGGAGTACGAACGGTTGAAAACTCATGTTTAATGCCCCCTCCATAATAATATTTATCCATTCCATATTCATTAAATTTAGTTTCATTGTTAATATGTATTCTATTAATAGTGATAACGTGTTGGTTTTGTAGGATACAACACTTGGTTATAAGGAACTCAATCGCATCGAACTTTTCTCTAAGAAACCCTATAATATTGTATCTTGAAAAGTCATTGACGATCATGAGTGTGTATCTTTTACCACTTATGCTCTCTATATGAGTAAGACCTATAAGATCCATATGTATCAATTCAAACACACGAGAGGAGGCAAGGGTATTTAACTTCTGATGGGGACTTCATTTTTTTCCTTTTTGGAAAGGACCATAAATCGAGGAACTTGGTTTTATAAAGCGTCGATAAGCCACGAACTAGGTCTTTATGTATTAATATATCAAGATCTCTAAAATTCTTATGACCTAATCATTGAAGCCAAAGGTCCATAGAGGATACAGTGGCATTGCTGCACACAAAGAGGACTTGGTAATGATCCCATAATAATTATCTTTGGTCATCACTCTTTGTAATAGTTCAACAAATTGATCATATATGTTACACTCGAATCGAAAAAAATTTACCGCAAAGTTTACGTCGCACAATTGCCTTAGGCTAATTAAGTCTACTTTCAACCCTTTGACGTACAACACATTGTCTAGTTTAGGAAATTTGGGTATCTCAACACAACCACATTTTGAATACTAAACCTAATCCGATCTCCAATGGTTGGTAAAAAATGATTTTTCACCAGTCATGTTCGTAGATCACCCACTATCAAAATACCATTGGGAGGTATCTTGAACCTTAAGACCAATCTGGACAGCAAGGATGATAAGCAGCCAAAAGTGTTAATTTTGCCCCGAATATGTTTTAGTCACTCATTTTAATTAAAATTGCCATTATGTTCGTATTTGTTTATTTCTCAGGTCAATACGCATTTGCATTACAACTAATACTAAATCAGTATAATTGCGATACAATAGCGGTCAAAAGCATGCATCGAAGAAATCAAAGAGACTGCAAAGTCAGAAGTCCCATTGATCTTGCCTAGATGAGTTCCGATGTCCCAAACCCAATTCTGTAAACCTAGCCTACATTAAACCAAACCTAATCATTCCCCGAGCCTCGTGTGTGTTTAGTTTATGTTTTTATTATTTTTATTTAGAGTCATTTTTATTTTTAGGATTTATTTTAGATTTATTTTTATTTTTACTTTACTTTTTATGTTATGTTGTTTTATTTTAATTTTTAGTTTTTAGTTTTTATTTTATTTTATTTTGTTTTAATTAGGATTAGTTTAAGAGTTTAGTTTTTGTTTATTGGATTTTACATTTTTTTAGGACTTTAGTTTTTATTATGAGAGTTTTAGTTTTTATTTCTTTTGTTTTATTATTTGAATTTTTTAAGTTAGGATTTTATTTTTCTTAGTTGATTTCAATTTTTTTAGAGTGTCAGTTTTATTTTTAGTTAGTTAGTTAGGTTATTTTATTTTTTAAGTACAAATTAAACACACACTCACACCATCCTATCCTATACACCTAACAAACACACAAACAACTCTTCATCACCCACATCCTACTTACACTACACGCACTCACACCTAATCCCCCCACCCCCCAACGCTTCATCTTCAACCACCAAAAACCCACTCTCTCTCTCTCTCCTCTTTCCACAATTTTCAAACCATAAACCAAAAACCACCAACTCACACACACACCACATTACACCATAGACCAAATAAATTACACCATTACATCAAAACCCAAATTAAACCAAAGAAAATAAAAAAAATCACCCAAAACCAAAACCTCCCATGTCCAAAGTCCGGACCAAACCCAGCATCGGCAAACCTGCAGCGAATACGCCTCTCAAGCCTCAACAACAAACTTCTGACCAAGACTCCTAAACCCCATAACCACCTTATACCTCCCTAACCCAAAATCGAACCTCCCCTTACCCACCTCACCATTCCGGCCAAGCACCCCCAGCTCAACCTGCCACCGACATCACCATCCAAACCATACCCGAAACCAATTCCAACAAAACCCACCTGCCATATATTCCTTCAAATTAGGAGTCTCATTGACCACTTAGCTTCCAACCAAAAACCCACATTCCTAAGCCTTAAAACATATTGACTTAGCCTTTTAAAATCCCCAAAAAACCTCCCAATAAAACCAAGATCGTGGACTTTATTAAAAAAAAGGGGGAATGAACTCATAAAAATAAGACTCTCATATCAGACGAGAGAAACTGTATATTTTATACAATTTAGGAACGTAAAAAAATTCAAAAAAAATTAGCTTAGTGTTAGAATAAATTTTAGGTTTAGTTTTTATTTTTATTTTTGTAATCAAGTGCTGAAAATTGTGAAGAAGTTGAACGCATGTCAAGGCGCATTTCAAGACATATTTGTGGAAAAAATTGTGTATCGTATTTCTTCCTTCTATTTTCAATTTATATCCTTCTTGACATATTATTAATTGTTGTTTATGCAGACATGAGAATGTTTTGCTAAACAACATGTTCAAAGGGTGGGATGCACTTTGTAGGATTTTATATTAATTAATTAAATTCATTAATTGTTATAATCCTAGGAAAATTGATTTTTGACCGTCACCAACTAATTTATGTAACGAGAGTTAGTAAATTAATTGTACAAATTAATGTTTTAATTTAGGAATTTAACTAGAGATAGCTTTTTTCGAAATTTGAATATTAATTCCGTGTTGAAATTTGGGAATTGATACTGTTTTTATTAAATTGATCCTGGCGGGTAATTTTGTTAAAAATAGAATAGTTCTTAATTTTTCATCGTGTGACATTTTTAAATTAGTTTTATGACAAAGATATTATTAAATTTATAATTGTAACGAGACTTAGATTATCGATTTAATATTATCTCGAAATATTTCAAATTAATAAATTGAGAAATTAAAATAATTGATAATGCGGTGTAATCCCATCTCTTGGCATTCTCACATTTTTCACACTCGATTTCACATTATTTTTCGTTATTTAGTCATTTAATAATTTGTAAGATTTATTAGTTAATTTTCCCCTGAAGTTGTTTTAAATAAAAATAAATAAAAATATTTTCTGGAAAAAAAATTGAGTTTGAAGTTTTTATAATAATTATTTCACCTTGGAAGTTGGATTGATACCCGTACTTACGGCAATACGAGTTGTTTTAGACAAAGTTTATAGCTAATTCAAGGGATTTTGAGATTGGCTTTTGAAGACAACAACCACACGCTAAAAGCCACTTATCAAAGGGCTTTGTTATCTTGCTTCGATACCCAAGTGGGGGTAACCTTTTATTTGCCCTTATCATTGGTGGCTTTAGTTGTAGCATTAAAAGTGTTTGCAAAAGGAATATACATCCTTTGAAATTTTTTTATTAAGATTTGTGAATTTGCGACTAGGAACTCAACTTGCGCTCTAAGACTAGTAAAGTTTCTATATCGATGCGTGGGAGTATGTGTATGTTGATTTCTCTCTAATTTGTAGCAAAATTACATAAGGTGGCCTCTTCTTTTTCAATTGGTGCAAACATATACTTGTTTAGATCTACCTTGTCTCACTCTTTTAGGTTTAACTTTATTTTATAGCATTGGTCAAGGTCCCTAAGGATCTATTAAAAATTGGAACTAGTTTCGATGAGGCATTCGAAGTGGGTGCATCAGCGTAACCTATTGCTTGCCTCTCACTAAATCCTAAAGCGAGATCGAGGAACATATTTCCTACCTTATTTGATGTATCCTTTATAGTGACCTTAACCTCTTGGGCACATTTAAGATTTTTCTTAAGTTAGGATATAAGTGATGAAAGTTTCTCATGAGTATCTAATGAAGATTGAAGATCTCTATCCAGTGAAGCTCGAAGATATCTCATAAGACTAAACACTTTGTTGGTCAAGTCATAATTTTTCCTATCCACCAAAATGAATTTCTCTTCCAAAGAAACTCTTAAAGTTCACTTTCTTTCTGTCGAATCTCTTAACTCCTTGTCTAAATATAAACCACTACGCCCAAAACTTTTATTTTGCCTTTTGATTTTTAATGGATCGGTGTAAAGCTCGATGTAAGCACATTGAAGGTCAATCTCCACCTCACTCAAAACTTCATATCCCTCACTTTCTCTGGAATAACTAGACTCACCATCGAGGTCATCATATTTAGCAACTTCCTCTTCGGAAAGAGATGTACTCAATGTGCAAACTCGATTGTCCATAAACACAGTAAAGTTAAGTCTATGCGGTGATTTGTCTGTGAAATCCACCAACTCGACATTGCTATCACTAAGAATGGTTTTGAAGTCATCTTTGCCTTTGTCATATGTCTTCAATATCGTAGCACACTCATTAGCTTTGTGAACCTTACCCTCTCACTCATAAATCTCCCCTCATCTTTCTTAGGTACTCTCCTCTTGATTTTTCAAAACTTTTCTTGGCCGCCTTAAATTTTTATCTTTCTTCACACTTTTGATTTCTTTATAAGCATTTTCTTTCCTTAGTGTTGATACAAAAATTAGGCAGCTGATGTGGACCAATTATATAAAGACACGTAACATCCTACGTGGCAAATACATATGCTCACTGAGCTACCTAGCATGCCGAGCTACTCACCATCCTGAGCTACATAGCGTGCTGACCTACTCAACATGCAGAGCATCCAGCCAAGAAGAACAAGTGACAAATGTACATTCAATGAACATCGGATTTAATGAACATTCCTACTGTACAGATGTATACGTCTATTAAATAACGGCATATCACCTATTCATACTAATATCCCCAAGACTATAAATATATTGTAACACCCTCCACAAAAGGGGAATCGATCTCTTGTAATCATCATCGAGATTAAGGCAAACACCGGCAATACAAACAGTGGACGTAGGCCATTTTCATAAGGCGAAACTAGTTTAAAAATCTTTTGTCTTATTTTTATTTCACATTTATCTGTGATTAATTATTTAGATCAAATCTAGTTTTTTACATCAACAGATTGGCGCCGTCTGTGGGAAACGACTGTCAGTACCGTTTTTCACTCAATATTTATCACCAATGGCTGAGATCCCAGAATCCAGTAATAGGAAGAATATCGGGGTCCCTCCAAACCCCTCTTCTCCCCACACTATCAATGAACTTACAGGAATAGTAGCCAATTTAGCCTAAGGGCAAACGGCTACGAAAAAAACCATATGGCAACACATTCAGACTATTTGTAAAGAATCACCTGCCCAGTCAGGTCAATGAAGCGTTCAGCGTAACACCCATCAGCTATCGTCAAGAACCATACGTATGATATTCCTGAACGTTTCACAACCCAGGCATAGTAATTTTCATCATACTGAGAGATCCAACGATCCTTCATATCAACCTGGATGGACTTTATCTGTAAGAGCTACTGATTCTCAACAGAATGTCACCTTAACTCCTGAGCGAACAAGCGCTTTGGAAAGGTTGAGCAGAGTCCCTTTGACTGTTTGGGCCCTAGGAGGAATAGATATCCCCCTAGTATTGCATCGAGGAATTCTCAACAACCAACTGAGCTAAGGGAGGATTCTGCCCAATCACACCCACCTACATGTGGTGAAAGATCTCAGGAGGAAAATTTAGCGCGCTCTGTTTCTTGGACAAATAGGTGGGAGGCTGGGAATGATGCGTGGAAAGATTCCATTCAAAGACTGGAAGACCGGTTAAGAGAAATGGCTAAGGCCAAGAACCCTCTCCAAAGAAATTTTGTCCAGGGATCACCCTTTGTCCAGGAAATTGTGGATTTTTCCACACCATTAAAGTTTAAGGCTCCAGTAGTAACGCCTAAGTACGATGGAAACATTGATCCCGTCCTACACATAGAAAAGTATCAAGTTGGTGCTAATATCTACACAGTGTTCGATGAGATGAGGTGTAGGGCATTTTCAGGAATAATCACTGGGTCAGCCCAGATATGGTACAATAGCCTTTCTAGGGGCAAGATTGCTACTTTCCATCAGCTGGCAGAACTCTTAATAGGAAATTTCTTCTTCGGTGTGAAGCCGGTTAAGAGAGTAGCACACCTACTGAGTGTGAGGCAGAAAATAGGAGAGAGTACTAGGGATTACATTACTCGTTTTAACAACAAAAAACTTGAGGTGATCAACTACAAAGAGAAGACATCAATTACAACACTAATGAGTGGTTTGTTGCCCGATAAGTTATACTATACTTTGGTCAAGGATCCCCCAAAATCCATGGCTGAACTAATGGAAAAAGTAGCTAAAATCATGAACACCGAGGAAGCCATGGCTGCGAAGAAGATTATTAACGCTAAAGCAGAGACCAAGGTCGAAGGTACAGCAAAGAAGAAGGATCAGAAGCACAATGGGAACGGTGAGCGACCAAAAGGCAAGGAGGCGTTCGATTAGTTAAGGAAGTATGGGAATTACACTCCTTTAAAGGTGGACATAAACCATATCCTGGAAGAAATCAAGAATAGCGAGGAGCTAACTTGGACGGAGAAAATGAGGACAGACCCCAATAAGAGGGATAAGTCCAAATGTTGCGAGTTTCATAGAGATCATGGCCATATGACCAAGCACTACATAGCTCTCCTGAATGAAATCGAAGAAATCATTAGGCGTGGAAAATTGAGTAAATTTATTGATCGTCGGAGCGATGGGAAGTCGAACAAGAGAGGCAAACAAAGGTCCAAATCTCCTTATCGAACAAGAGATAACAAAAAAATAGACCACGAAGGCGATCCAGAGGACGACCCTCACCTCCCCAAAAAGCCAAGGCAACCCAAATACGAGGTATTTTCAATCCATTTTGGATCATTTGAATGTAAAGTGATTACAAGTGGAGATGCAGGAGGTGGGGATCACACTGCTGAAAGGAAAGCTTACCTCAATGAGGATTAAGCTTGTTCTTATATACAACGTATAAATCTGACTGAAGATGATCAACCGAGGAAGGTGAACAAGAATAAACTGGTCATTGGTTTTTCCAAAAATGACTTGGAAGGTGTCTTATATCCTCACGATGATTCCCTAGTTGTCAAGATGAGGATGAAGGATGTGATGATCTCGCGAGTATTGATAGATAATGGTAGCTCTGCAGACATCATGTTCTACCCGTGCTTTGACAACTTGAATTTAAAGTTAGCCCACTTAGAGGCATATCACAGGCCCCTCCTTGGCTTAATTGGTGAGAAAGTTTTCCCACTTGGGACGATCAAGTTGGACATGCTCAATGGCACCTGGCCCGCCTGTAGAACAAAAAAGTATGATTTTTCATAGTGGATAAGAATATCCAATCAGCAAATAACATAATCATAGGGAGAGTAGTCTTGAAGAAATTCGAGGCAGTGCCATCCACGGTACACCAGTGTTTGAAATTTCTGACTAACTTTGGGATTGGAATTGTGAAAAGCGGCCAAAAAGTAGTTAGGGAATGCTATTATTAATCTAATGAACAAGAGGAACTGGAGGAGGCCAAGAAGAAATCCACCACCTACCAGGTGGATGAGTCTGAAGATGCAGAAGTCGAGACTTTGGACCCTAGGGATGAGTCCTAGCTTTAGAAGGGCCAGGTCGTCGAGGCTACGGAGCACGTCATTCATGATGAACGACCAAAACGAATAACTCAAATTAGCATTTCATTGGATCTGTAAATAAAGTAGGAACTAGTGGAATTTTTACGACAAAGAAAGAAAGATTTCGCATGGATTCATGAAGATATTCCGGGAATAGACCCAGCCTTCCTACGTCATGAGCTCAACATTAATAAGGAGATCAAGCCAGTGAAGCAGCAAAGAAGGTACTTTAGCCTGGAGAAGAACCAAGCCATCCAGGAGGAAGTTGAGAAGCTACAAAAGGCCTTTTTTATTGAAGATGTCAAATAACCTGATTGGCTACCCAATATCGTGATGGTGAAGAAAACGAATAACAGGTGGAGGATGTGTGTAGATTTTACAGATCTTAATAAAGCCTTCCCGAAAGATTACTTTCCATTACCCCGAATTGATCAATTGGTGGTTGCAACCTCGGGGCACGAGTTATTGAGCTTTATGGATGCTTACTCCGGCTACAACTAGATTAAGATGAAACCATAAGATAAGGAGAGTACTTCATTTATTACCCCAAGGGGAACATACTGCTATAATGTTATGGCCTTCGGACTGAAAAATACATGTGCTACCTACCAGAGGCTGGTGAATAAAGTTTTCACACAGCAAATCGGTAAAAATATGGAGGTTTACGTAGACGATATGCTAATTAAAAGAAAGAAAGACGTCGACTATATAGTTGACCTCAACCAAACCTTCAATCAGTTAGACAAATATCAAATGAAGATGAATCCGAAGAAATGTATATTTGGTGTATGAGAAGGCATGTTCCTCTGGCATATTGTGAATCAGCGAGGCATTGAAGAGAATTCGGAGAAGATCAAAGCCTTATTGGAATTACAATCTCCTACTACGAAGAAGGAAGTACAAAGCCTCACAGGCCGTGTTGCAGCTCTTAACAGGTTTGTATCGAGAGCAACGGATATATGTCTCCCATTCTTCAAAATTCTCAGAAAAACTTTCGAGTGGAACGATAAATGTGAGTAGGCGTTTCAAGAATTGAAGAAATATTTGGGGACACCTCCACTGTTATCCAGGCCGGTTATGGGTGAAAGATTATACTTGTATCTAGTTGTCTCGAAGAGCGCAGTTAGTTCGTCATTGATAAGAGTGGAGGATAGAGTATAAAAACCCATGTACTACACCAGCAAAGCATTTCGTGGAGCAGAAATTAGATATCCAAAGTTGGAAAAGATAGCATTAGCTCTAATAGAGGCGACTAGAGGGATGAAACCTTATTTCCAGGCCCATACCATAGTGGTGTACACTGATATGACACTTAGACAGGCCTTGCACAAGCCAGAAAAATCCTGAAGACTAATGTACTAGGCGGTCGAACTTGGCGAGTATGATATTATTTATGAGCCAAGGTCCTCACTCAAAGGGCAGGTGGTGGCAGATTTAGTTACGGAATTCACTTACCCAAATACCTTCGACGAACAAGGATCTAACACAAAACTAACAAGTGGAATTAAGGAATCATCAAAGGCTACCCCCGATCAACTCCTATCAATAGATGTAACGAAAGGGATAATCACCGAGTAGAAAGAACCATCAGGTAACAGCCCAGCAGTGGAGAATGATAAGAGAAAGCACCAAATATCCATCAGGGAATCTTATCATATCAAGAGTTTAATAATGGTATACCTGTGTGGAACTTGTATGTTGATGGTTCTTCATGTGCAATAGTAAGTGGAGCCGAAATAATTCTTAACAGCCCTGATGGACTAGTTATCGAATACGCTTTGTGTTTTCAATTAAAGCTTCCAATAATGAGGCCGAATATGAAGCTATGATTGTGGGCCTCAGTTTAGCAAAAATAATGCATGTAGAGCAAGTCACCGTGTTTAGTGATTCATAATTAATTGTACAACAGATTCTGGGGTTGTATGCCGCGAAGGGAGACTTGATGTCAAGATATTACACTAAAGCTATGGAGATTGTGTCCACCTTTATAGCAGTTCAGATGATTAGAATACTGAGATTGAAGAATGCGAGAGCTGACGCACTAACTCAGATAGCTTCATCTACTCACATTGAGCTATGAAGAACGATTCCAATCGAGATATTGGCAGGACGAAGCATAGATGAAGATTTAATGGTGAAATTCATTACCCTAGATATGGGACCATCCTGGATGGACCCCATCAGGGCATACATCGAGGAAGGGGTTGTGCCAACTGACCAACTTGAAGCCAAGAGGCTGATGTTGAAAACTGCTCGATATGTACTGAATAGTGGTGTTTTGTACAGAAGATGTATTATTGCAGGTCTACAGAGATGTGTGCATCCTTCATAGGTGAAAGACCTAATTGAAGAGGTTCACGAAGAATCTTATGGATCTCATGTGGCAGGTCGGACTCTCCTACAGAGTTTAACGACGTAAGGATATTATTGGCCGATGATGAGAGCTGACTGCACAGCCTATGTGAAGAAATGCGATAAATGTAATTTTGTTTCTCTTCCGTTCGCAGAACTCCCCAGGCATTATTAACGCCCATTACTTCCCCCTGGCCATTTGTTGTGTGGGGCATCGACTTGGTCGGGCCTCTGCCAACCACCAAAGGAAGATTCAAATATCTGGTAGTCGTTGTCGATTAACCAAATGGGTCGAGGCGGAACCTCTCATTGACATGTCGTACGAAAAGGTTTACCAGTTTATATGGAAGAATATTATTTATAGGTATGGATTGCCACATGACTTTATCACAGACCATGGAACCCAATTTTATAATGAGGAATTCGCTGCATATTTCCATCAATCCAATGTTTAGAAGATCCATTCTGCACCGGGCCATCCCCAGAGCAATGGGAAAACTGAAGTAACAAATAGGACTCTACTGAACGGCTTGAAGAAATGGATGGACGAAGCAAAAGGAAATTGGATCAACAAGCTACACTCTGTGCTATGAGCATATCGCACAACACCTCGAACAGCTACAGGAGAATCACCCTACATGTTAACATTTGAAGCGAAGAAGTTATTCCAGTTGAATTGGGCCTAACCACACATAGGGTACTCAATTTCAACTCTCCTATAAGCGATTTTATGAGATACTTAGACCTGGACATGCTCGAAGAAGTTTGAGAAGATGCGGAAATCAGGAACGCAACCCACCAATAGAGAACAACCATGTTCTATAACAAAAGGGTGAAGAAATATGAACTCAAAGAGGGGGATTATGTGCTCAAGAGGGTGATACAGAAGCATAACAAGCTAGAAGCTAACTGGCATGGGCCTTACCGAGTAACTACAACTGTTTGCCCTGGGACTTACCAAATGGAAACCTTAGAGGGGGGAGAATTTAAAAATTCATGGAATGCAGAGCATTTACGCAAGTATTATCAGTAATACAGACCTACATGTACACATTTCTCTTTACATGAATAAAAGTGTTGGTTTTTCCATATTCTTTTTTTTGTTTAATTTCTGTTGGAGTACTAATGCTACACACTACATCAATTCCGGTTGATCAACATCAGAAACCACCAACTAAATTTGTTTGGCATTCAACAACCACCAACTCCGATTGGTCGACACCAATAAATTTGACCAACAAAGTTGGCATAACAATCATACAAGGCAAATCCTGTTTGATCACGGATGATCTCAAGAGATATCCCAAACTAGGCAAAAAGAAGGGTGACCTCACGGGGCATCCACTGTCTAGGCACTAAGGTAATCCCAACGCGATTACTATAACTAAGTAGGAACATGGGATGAAAATCACCCCATTGCTTAGGCACTAATAGGTGATAAGTCACTACAACTAGGTAGCAAATGGGGCAAGCTCCATTGTCTAGGCAAAACAGGACAAATTGTCCCTCTCTTTCTCTCTCTCTCTCTCTCTCTCTCTCTCTATATATATATATATATATATATATATATATATATATATATATATATATATATATATATATATATATATATATATATATACCTTCATCAATAAAAACGTGAACCACATCTCACAAAGTACTTCCAAGGAAATAAATTTCCTATTAAGTACAAAGTACTTCTAGTTTCATTAAGTACAAATTTCCTATTATATGGGCTTATTTCCCTTTGATTTTGCCACAGGTTCCATCCCGACTGGAGGGTCATCTAACACATAGGGAGAATTGATAAAGTTCAAATCTTGTAGCATTCTGATGTTGCTCAGATATGGTCGATCAAGCAAATGTTGAGGACGAGATATCTCAAATTCTGAATGAAGCTGGTAATTACCAAGATATCGGGAGATCAAACACCGAGGAATAGCACGAGCTGGAATCCAGCTGACATAGAGTTTAAAGGGAGGAACAGGAAAGTCAAGTAATCCAGGCTCACACCAATCCCATAAGGATAATCCTCGATCAACTTTCATCACACACAAGGCATTCAACCATCCTTGTTTGTATCCCTCGTTGTTGGATTATTGCAACCGAGTATCGAGATGGCATAAAGCTTCATTGTATCCCGCCATCCAGAATTCCCTAGGCTGTTTGTGAAATTGATAAGTCAATCTCTCAAGCTGCTCGTGGAGATTCTTCACCAACATTTCTTTACTTTCCATTGCAGAGTTCTGGTTGGAGAGTTGGTCGGTAAGACTCTGATTTTTTTTAGACATTTCTGTCAGGGCTTGATTTTTCATCGTTAATTGAATGGCTTGATTTTCCAAATCCAGCTGGGTCCTCATCTCTTCAACATTAATCCGACCAGCCCTTGCACAACCCCGGGTAGTAGGCTTTGCTCTGTCACGAGCAGATGGAGTAGTTCCAGTTCATTTCAAAGTCTCCAACTCTTCTCTCAAGGAAGCATTTTTTATTTCTAAAAAGGAAAAACCTTCATCGTTAACTGGAACCAAGGCTCCCTAAGAAGATGAGGTAGAAGATCTGAGTTTCTTCACTTCCTCTTGTAATGCAATATTCTCTTGCTCTAGCAGCTTGGCAATATTCCTGTGCTCTTCGATCTCAAGTCTCAGAACACTTTCCTTTTTCTCATGGGCAGAGATGAACTTGTCATATCCCTTGTCAGCACTCAACTGTTGGTATTTTTCTCATAACCTTCGTGTAAGAGTGTAGTGGTTTCTTTATGCTGAAGCTGGAGTTCCTCGATCATACCTTGAAGGTCTTCAATCATTTCATAATAAACCACGTTGTTGGCCACAGCACGATCAAGAAAACACTTCAAGTATTGGTACGCATCAACTGCTCGCTCAGAAGCATCGGATCCAAGGATATAAATTATTTGGTCCTCAATAAAATCTGCATGACCCGCTTTGAAGTAATCATTGCATTTTTTCATCAACTTAGTGTCATGAGCTGATAAGATTTCCATCCTGGCAACAAACTGACAAAGAAAAATAAAACAACATCAATAATGATACAGAAAAGAGCAAGTCAAAGAGTAATTCAAATTAGATGACAACAACCCATTTTATTGATCATAAGAGGAGAGGTCACAACCAAAATTACAAGAAAAGAAAGGAAAAACAGAAGAACAACATAAATAAAAATTCGAGCAATGCTACACCTTCTCCTTGTTTCCTATAACACCATCAACAGGTTTGGACGAAGGAGTTGGTTGCTCGGTAGGCATCTGGTGTTGCTCACTAGAAGTTGATACTTGTTGAACTTGCTCGGAGGGTCAAGGAGTTGTAGAAATAGGGACTTATTCTACTATCATCATGGAAGACTCATTAAATTCAGCTTCATCCTCTTCTTCGTCATCAATAGTAGGAGGAGGGACATAAGTGCATTTTTTAAATAACTCAGAATCATCTACAACATTAAACTCTTTTAATGTTGTGACCCATCCGTCCCTGAAGTACTTCAGACTTGCATACTCCATCTGGCAGGTAATAGCGGTTAAGGCTCTGTTCCATCCCTTATCCCAACTAGAGCTGAAAGATTTCTTCACCGTAGCCTTTCTCTTCGCCTTCTCAGAAGAAGCACATTCCTCAGCAAGTTTCACCTTCTCCTCAAGGTCTTTATTACGCCGTTCAGCTTCTTCAAGCTTGCCATCAGTCTCTTTCTTGCTAACAGCGGCAACCTTTAATTTTTCCTCCAACTCCTTAGAGGCACTTATAGCTTAGTCACGAGTTAACTCTGTAGAGAGAAGTTTCTTCTCCCAAGAAGCTTTATCTTCCTCGTATGTCTTTCGGGAGTTCTTCAAAGATTGAGACAACCCAACCAAAGCCTCTTCAATTCCGTTGGACAAAGTTGAATCCTTGATAGCACAATCCCTCTCCAGGATATCATTAAACCACGTCATAAACTGAAAAAACAAAGATCTCAAATTAGAATATGAATACAGTAGGTGGAAATGAAGTAGTAGGGATGACGACACTTACTGACACGATATGATGGGCTGCCAAATCAATAACCTTCTCCCGAGAAAGGGGACCCCCAGCAAGTCGATACTCCGAGATGGTCCAAGACTTGATTAAACCCCTGGCCGAACTCAGGGAAATAACATCTGGAGTGCCAGTCCCCGAGGAATAACCCCCAATATCAGAGGGTCGAGCAGCCATTTTTATAGGTTTTTCTACAAGACCTCTCCTCCATCTCCATAAAGGAGTAGCTTCAATCAAAGGTGCTGCATCTTTTAGGACAGAAGGTGTTTCCCTGATGACCCCCTTAATAGGAGAAATGGTTCCTTTAGATGGAGCACTATCCACTTTCTTCGTCCCTTCAGCTGGGACATCCCTTTTGCTCTTCTTTGCTCCATCAGTGCCAAAAGCATCCTTGCCAAAGAAAGCATGCATTCTCCTCTTCTTCATCATTAAATCAATAATAGAGGTATTCAAGTCAGATGAGGGTTCTTTGGCACTTGCTCGAGATGTTGGTACTTGATCAAGATCGATTACCACAGGAGGGGCAACAGGACGAGCAATGAAAGAAGAGGTGGTGTTTTTGTATCTCAGCAAATAAGAAGCATCTCTAACGTGCTCCCCGTTAACTGCTTGATGCAAACCCCATATGAGTTTCAAAGATTTTATATTAATATAACTCTATTTTGGGGGCTTTCTTTTGTTATCAACTACAAAAATAAACATAAATATCAGTGACGCCTTTTATCAAATATAAATAGAGCTAAATTGAAAAAAGTAAAAAACACCTATCCCATTGCCATAAAGTGGACATCTGGGACCTTGATAAACATCATTTCCTTTTAATGGAGGGTGTTGCCAATTTTTCATCATAATACCATGATCAAAATAGTCCCTATTAGCATCGGGAAGATTGACAACTAAAGTTCTATTGGAAAATCTAGTTTTTAAATAAAATGTGGTATCACTGGTAACCCATTTATAACAAAACATAATTTCAGGGATACCTAAACGAGTCCCATGAATCTGGTTTAACCTATATACGCCATTAACTACCCCCCATGTATTTGGAGCTATTCTTGCAGGCACAATATCAAAATATTGGTAAAACTCCAAACACAAGGGATTAAGCAAAAAAGAAAAGCCACATTCAGCTATGAAAAGTGAGGGAAACCAGTGCCCCTCATCCAGAGAAAATAAATCAGATGGAGAAGAAGGTTCTTCTAGAATAACCCAAGAGGGAATTGAAAAATCGATCAAAATTTATCCAAAGATTCGACAAGGTAAACCATGATGACTAAAGAAAAGAAAGAAGAAGGAAGAAATTCTTATAGAGAATTTAGAAATCTGCTAAGGCGGATGATGGAAAGAACGACACTATAAAAACGGTGTGAGAAAACACAGAGTTTAGAAATCTGGAGATAAAAAGTAGATAATGATCTTTTTCTATTGCTTTTAAATGCCTTGCATCGGGAAGAAGGAAAAAAAATAATTACTAGAAAAGACGATTGCATTTTCGGCGGTTAAAAGATAAAAAAGACGCAAATACCCAAGCGTCTGTTGCAGATTCAAAATATTTACAAATTTGCCATTTTGCGCCCAAACGATGAAATTAGAGGAAAAATCCCTAAGTGTTGGAGATCTGTTAGTAATCCAGACGTATAAAGTTGCTCGAGCAACTTTCGAGTAAAATATTCCACACTCGCATATCAAAACTCAACTGTGAAACATTGGGGGCTTCTGTTGATACAAAAATTAGGCAGCTGACGTGGACCAATTATATAAAGACACGTAACATCCTACGTGGCAAATATATATGCTCATCGAGCTACCTAGCAGCATCCCGAGCTACTCAGCATTCCGAGCTACATAGCGTGCCAACCTACTCAACATACAGAGCATCTAGCCAAGAAGACCAAGTGATAATTGTACATTCAGTGAACATCTAATTTAATAAACATTTCTACTGTACAGATGTATATGTATATTAAATAACGGCATATCACCTATTCATACTGATAGCCCCAAGGCTATAAATACATTGTAACACCCTCCATAAAATGGGAATCGATCTCTTGTAATCATCATTGAGATTAAGGCAAACACCGACAATACAAACAGTGGACGTAGGATATTTTCATAAGGCTGAACCACTTTAAAAATCTTTCGTCTTATTTTTATTTCACATTTATCTGTGATTAATTAATTAGATCAAATCTAGTTTTTTACATCAACACTTAGCTTGAGAATTTTTTTGCAAAAAGGGAAAGATCATTTAAGTCAATATTTGGAGTCAGAAGATACCTCATCTTTCTTCTTAGCTTGGGATTTTGAAGAATTCCCTTTTTTTATTGGCTTAAAAGTTTTGCGAAACATG
This sequence comes from Sambucus nigra, assembly GCA_949130495.1. Taxonomy (NCBI): domain Eukaryota; kingdom Viridiplantae; phylum Streptophyta; class Magnoliopsida; order Dipsacales; family Adoxaceae; genus Sambucus; species Sambucus nigra. Next base: position 107,141,852 of record OX422221.1, read on the forward strand.
TCGATCTCATAAGTTTGAAGGTCTCCTACGAGTCCTTTTAACCTAAGTGGATCTAAAATTCTCAAATAATTAAGGATAGTGACTTTAGGGATAAAACAGGATGATAGGGATATCAAAAAAAAAATTACTACTCTAATGTGAGGAATTTTCTCACCTAAATTACAACTATGGTTTACTATATTAGAAAATTGTGCATAAAATTCATCAAATGTCTTAGTTTATATCATAGTAATAGTCTCAAATTATTTGGTGAGATTTTGAAGCTTATAAGTTTTCACAGTGTTACTGAGTGAGTTGGAGGGTATCCTATGCTTCCTTAGATGTAGTGAACATCATGATGAAGCAGAACTCGTCAGAGGTGACGGCTCAAAAAATGGCACTTAAGCCAGGAGAGTAGAATAAACTACATTTAAATTCTTCATCCGTCCAAGAGGTGATTGTATTAACACTTATGGCATCTTCATTAGTCACAATGGGTGGTGTCCACCCTTTTTCACACACAAGTTAAACCCTTTCATCGATAGATTTTAAAATTGACCTCATTCTATCTTTCCAGTAAGCATAATTTGACCCATCAAAAATTGGAACCATATTATACAAATTATCCATTTTAACCCAAATTAAATATCACACAAGAAAATAGTGTAACTTGGTCAGCAGGGCTATATGGAATATTTGTATCTTAGGATATTCACACAAAGATACAAGTTTTAACCTAATTTTACCCTGATTAGTAATTAGGTTTTCAAGAAAAAACAAGTCCAAATTAAAATGGAATTTGCTTCATAAGTTTTTATCAAGTATTTTTCTCGGCCTGAACCCATTCATCCTCGACCTTTTTCTTCTCAGACTAAGATTTTTTTCTTTCAGCCTCTAACCAACTTTTCCCTGCCTCCATCTTCCTTTTATGAGCTAGTTCCATCACCTGCTGGTCTATATGACGAGGAGCCATTCCAAATGTCGACTCAAATGGGTACACGTAGGTAGCTAGAGATAAAGTACGATGAACAAAAATTTTAGTAAGTCGAGAAAAATCAGATAAGGACATGCTAAGGATGAAGGACATTGAAGCACCTTATATATTTGACTTACTTAAGTTTATACTATATAGGTGCTCATCTAGTTTAGAAATTGGGACAAAATTTGAGCCCCATCCCTAGTTACCAAAGAACTTCAGACTCTACCTGATGCCTCTATAAGTTCTTAAAGGTAGCTCACCAGCACCACACACCAGGATTGCATACATACATTATATCATGCTATAATTGGTTGTGTGAGTAAATCCCTTTAAAAATTAATTTTCTACTAATTTTTAAATAATTTCTAAGATTTTAAAATGATTTTTAGAAATTAAAAATAATGGCTTAAAAACCTTTGGGGGTAGATTATAATTTATTTTTAAGGCATAAAATCAGGTAGGATAGAAAACGAAAGCACTTGAGAATATTGTGGGTACAATTTGTATTTTTAATAATTCAAAAAACACGCATTTTACATTGCATCTCAGCCTTACACGTGTTACCTATATAACGTCCAGATATGTGTTTTCTTCCTCTCTCATACTTAAGCCTCACAGTGGACCATTGGATCATTCTAATCAACGAACTTCATGTGTTTTCACTAAATCCCTATGTTTAATTTTGAACCAATCAAAATATTTTTAAAAGTGGTGACTCGGTAGCCATTAGATTAACTTCGAATTAATCCTGATCGTTCATTTTCCCACAATGTTCCAGATCTTTCTTCTCTTAGTATATAAGGAGACTTCGTCTTTAATTTTCCAACTTTTGTCATTTTAGCCTCTGAGAGAAAAGAGAGAAGAGAGAGAAAGAGAGAGAGTTCAGAGAGTTTTTTTGCAAACCCTAACTCAAACTTCAACCAAATTCAAACTAGAAAATCTTTTTCTGAGTGTTTTTATTTCGAGGTTTGTGAAGTTCATTCCTCTACTGTCTTATATCTCTTTACCAACTTAATCACGTTGATTGAGTATCTATTTCGTTGCATAGAAATTTGAGATTTGATTTCTGTGATATAGATCACTTAGTTATTTACTAGATCTGATTTCTTGTTTTGAGAAGTCTAATTTTTGTTGGTAGTTTTCAAAATAAATGTTGTTTTCAAACCCTAAACCAACAAAACCCTTTCTAATTTCATCTTACTCAAACTTTCAGACTTCAATCTAGTTTGGGATCTTGATTGGGGATTTCACTTTCAAAATTATTTCACGTTTTATGAAATAAGTTAATGTCTTTAAATAAAGAAAGTGTATAGGATCTTGGCTAGTTTATATATTAAGATTCCCTCTTAATCTGCGGTTATTTGAAAGATCCAAAGTTTGATTTATTTGACTAAGTTGATTTTAGAAACCCTTGCATCTTGAGAGATTTGTTTGTAATTTGATACTCATATTGTCTATAATTAAGTGTGTATGAGTTGCATGCATGAATTTAGAGGACTACACTAGATACACCTTCACATTACTACACTGAAAAGTGTTGGTGTTGAGATATTGGACTTTTAGAGTCGACATTAGGTTTGATTGTGTGTCTTGATTGTTATATATCTTCTAATTTGTTACTCATTTTTAGTGGACTTTCTACTTTTATGGCGTTTAGGTCACCGTGGATGTTTCCCTAATTAGGTGGGGTTTTACCACATTAAAATTGCTTGTGTAAACTTCCTTTTCTTCTCATCCCTTTCTTAAGGCTGAGTCGGTTTATTTTGTTAAAAGTTTTTTTTTCAAAACTGGTAAACCTATAACTGAAATTACTCGTTCATTCTGTTTTACACATCTTGTTTTTAAAAAAAAATTTAAGAAAGGAGTTTCTTCAATAAACTGTTCGGAGCCATTTAGATAGTTTAATATTGTATTAAACACCTTTAAGTGGTACTTTTTACAATTGGGATCAGAACTTTGGTTTCTCAAAAATTATTTAGATCTTGAGTTTCTGAAATTGTTTTTTCAAAACAAATTATGGACGAGAAATTCGAGAGACTATGTAACCTGTCCTGGACCCCTCTCTTTGATGGAACTAACTTTCCTTACTGGAAGGTAATGATGGTGGAATTTATCCAAGGGACTTTGGGAGATGATGTTTGGGAATTTATTGAAAATGGTTACACCTTTCCTACTAAACTAGCCGCTGAAGGAAGTATTGTGAGGATTAGAAAGTTACTTAGTGAATTCACTAAAGAATAGAAACATGTTTCACTTAATAACAATAAAGGCAAAAATATCATATTCATGTCTATCAATAAACACGAATTCAAGAGGATATCATTCTGCTCTACCTCTAAAGAAACATGGGACACCTTAGTGACTGCAAATGAGGGTGATACCAGAGTTAAAGATGCTAAAAGTCAAATATTAATCCAACAGTATAACTCGTTGATCATGACTGAGACTGAGTCATTTGATGAATTTTATATTAGATTGACAGACATTGTGACCAAATTGCATGCTAATGGGATTGTTTATGATAGAAAGGAAATTATATCTAAAATACTAAGATCACTTCCACAAAAATTTGATAATAAGAGATATGCAATCGAGGAGATGGATGCTCAAAATCTTAAACCTGAACTCCTAAGTAGAAAATTAAGAACTGTGGAAATGGAATTAGAATTTAAGAAATAATTAACCCATTCCCAAAAGAGAACATCGTGGAATATCGATTTAAATTAAATTCTCAAGTTTCCAAGTAACCCTTATTTAACTAGCGTCTACTTTTAAACCAAATAAATTCAACCCTTAAACATGCATCTAAATCAACCCATCAAATATAAAGCATGCGACACAAAGTTAAGGAAAAATCCCCGAAGGGCAAAACCTTTTATTTCTAGAACTTTAAAGAATTTACAAGACCATTGACTTACATACAACCTGATAATCGCCCACAAGTGTAACGCACGGTGTCTTCGGTAAACCTTCAAAGCAACGGCTAGAAACAGTGTGACACAGAAATACCCGCAGGTGTCGGTTCCTATGTCTGCGGCTGGAATTTTCCCTTTCCAGGAGGGCAGCAATGAAGAAGAGAATGGCTTCTCCACAAGGGTTGAACAAACCAAAGTTGTGTTCTTGGGTTACCAAAAAGATTCACAAAAGTTTGGCAATTGTGTGAATCAAAACATGAGTCTTGGGACTCAAAAATATGAAGACTAGAGTAATTTGGACTCTCAAAAATGTCTTCTGAAGTCTTGCAAAATAACTCCCCCGAAGTTGGTATTTATAGGAAAAAATATGAAGAGTCCCACGTTCTTAAAACTCTAAAATTCTATCCAGCGTACAAAAAGGAATTTTTCTCTATCTTCAAAAGGTCATAACTCCTTCACCGTAGCTCGGATTGAGGTGCCGTTTTTTCCAGTATCTTCATTGCGGCGAGATATTCAACTTTCTAGTTGACCAGACCTCCGAACTATGGATGTGAAATTACGAAAATACCCTTGGACACTCCTATCGTGCATTTTTTTACTTTTTTTACTTCCCTTGCGTACCACTTGCATTAAGTCCCTAAAATCGTGGAACGTGAAGTCGTTGAGGCAGATATGGGACATATTAATGGAGATATTGAATGCTTGATTCCCGGAATTCGGATTGAGGCCATCATGTGAGATCGTGAGGTGACGTGCCAAATGTAGCGGCGTACGACATACATAAATGTAACATGTTGGACATGAGAAAAATGTCCTTACAAATCTCCCCCTATGTCTATGCCGGTACATTCATAAAAAATCCGAATTATCAAATAACAAAATTGCCTATACAAATCTACCCTTCCATGAACCCAAAACTAGAAAGAGTACAAATGAATAGTCTTCATCGTTTGTTCGACAAATCTTCAGGAACCTCAAATCTTTTCTCATCAGGGTGTGCAATTCAGAGATCATCAATGTAGTACCTACACACATGAGATAAAGAAAAAAAATACCAAGTGACGTATCGAGTTTGAAATGAGATAAACATGGACACCAATATATGATAAGCATAAGTCAAATCTCAAAAACTCCCCCAAAATTCAATTCTTTCTCCCCCTTTTTATGATGTCCCCAAATAGACAAATAAGAAGAATGAATCAAACAAGCAAAATCGGGGTGTCACGGTATTCAAAAGCAAAGCATCAATCAATATGGTAAACTTGCTCTAGCAAGGAGATGCTAAAAAAAACTTTCACAAACTATTTTTGATTTTTCAATTTTTCGAACAAAAAAAATTGATACAAAAATCACACCATGGATTTAGACTCAAACAACCAAGTCATGGAAACGGAATGAATGGGTGTGAACACATTCGATAGGTAAATCAACTCAATCAATCATATGTGCACGATGCATATGTGTACCCCTAACGAATGAGCATCAAAAGTATCCTTAGGTGTAAAAGATTGTTGAATTTAAATGACATCGTCTTATGCAAATCAACAAATCAAAGTCAAATGACTTCCACACCAATAACGTCCAAAACTATTTAGCGCATTTTCAATAATTTCAAGGACGTGCAAACCCGTTTTAAATACTCCAACCAAACTCCCTCACAAATATTTTCTTTTAGAGGTGTTAAACTAAATTCTCAAACTTTGGAGAATTGGTGCAAAAACCTATATGGCCCATAATTGGCATGAATTTCTTTTTATTGCCTTTCAATTTTTTCGGGCTCTTTTAACCTCTTTGGACCCCGGATAATAAAATTCCTCCATTTTTTAGGTCCTTTGGAACGGTGGCTTTTGCGCAAAGAAGAGATAATTACCTTTCGCAGCCCCTCCCCGTTCTTAAACAAAGCACACAATCTCACAAAACGGTTCTTATATGCACAATTTCCTTATCAAAATTTTATCGCGCTTGGTTTGTTTTAAAGACAGGATTGAAGTGAAAACACCCAACCAACATGTGATAAGACAAGCACAATAATCAAATAAATTCGTGCATGTGTGCAATAAAGGAAACATGAGTCAAACATGTAGGAAGTAACACTTAATTACATCTTAATGACTCCAAACATTATAAAGCAGATGGATGAATTGACCTATTGTCTCAAAACACTATCAAACAGTCACATGAAAAAAAATGGAATGATGTTGTGACTCGGTTATCCTAAGTCTCCATCCATAAACGGTGCAAACAAAATACAAAAGTCTTTTTGGATTTTTCTAAAAATTTTAAAAATAAAAAATTATACAAAAAGTACAAGTCATCACACTAGCAAAAAAAAATATATCATGAAACCATAACTAGTGTATGACAAACATGCAAACACAATCAACCAAAAGATTTCACATGGGGTGAATCACGTGCAAGCAAACGGGAATCGTCGACAAATAAATAATAAGCCTCTAAATCCGATTTTCTAACCCAAATAGATGTGTAACGAGGTGTGGGGGTGTGGGGAATCGCATTTATTCTTCTATTAACCTTCCTAGGTTCATTTAAAAGCTTGTAACAAAATTGCCTAAGATGACCTTGCCTACCGCAATGTGTACAAGAGTAAATCGGGCGGTGTGTGTTACCTAAAGGTGACCCTCTCCTCAAATTTCTCGGTTGCTCTCTCCGAATTTGCCTAGGTGGGTCTCTCCTAATGATCCTAGGAGGTTCTCTCACGATATTCCTAGGAGGCTCTTTCCTAACAACCTTAGGTGTCTCTTTCTTAACAATCCTAGGGGGCTCTCTAACACGTGTGGGAATGGGTGCACCATGTTTTTCAAAACCAATCCCACCACTATCCTTTTTAATCTCGATAGTGCCTAAAATCTTATCAAGTTTTTCAGACCTAGACTCCAAATCAAATTTCACCTTACTCGAATCTCTCAAACTTTTCTCAAGTTCATCTATCCTAGATTCAAGTAAGCGCCTAGACTCCTCAAACTAAAGAATCTCCTTTTTCATTGCTTCCATCACGCCTCGAAGATCATCTCTCTCACCCTCGACATATCCCAACTTCCCTCTCAAAATTTTTCTCTCGTGCCCTAAGTTCTTAAACTAAAACATCATTATTTTTTAAGGCACAATCTTTCAATTGAGCTTCAAGTTTCAAGTTTGCCTTTTTTGTCTTTAAACATTCAAAATACAAATTATTGTAGGCAACTTGCAACTCACTCAATTCTTCTTCTTCCTCCTCACTCTTTTCACCCTCACTCTCATAACTAATCACACGGATGGGAAACTCTCGCCTAGAAGCATAAAAGACTTCTTCTTCCGAATCACTATCACTAAGGGTAGAAACATGAGAAATCGTTTTATTCAATTTCTTCTTTAAATTTGTGGTACACTCATCTAACGTGTGACCAACCCCCTCACAACAAAAACACTTCTCAGATTCGTTTTCAACAGAAGATTTAAAACAAGAGTTCCTATGAATTTTCCAATTAACTTTTTCAAAAATTTGACATCGAAGATCATAAAAACCATCAAAAGCCATTTTTTGTGCAAAATCAGGATCAAAACACAATAACTTAGTGCAACAGGCTCTGATACCAATTTGAAAACGTGAGTAGACAAATTGTATCAGAAAGTAAATCCTCGAAAAATCAGGATCACGCGATAAATTAGCGTAACCCGCTCTGATACCAATTTGAGAACATCGTGTAATATCGATTTAAATTAAATTCGCAAGTTTCCAAGTAACCCTTATTTAACTAGCGTCTACTTTTAAACCAAATAAATTCAACCCTTAAACATGCATCTAAATCAACCCATCAAATATAAAGCATGCGACACAAAGTTAAGGAAAAATCCCCGAAGGGCAAAACCTTTTATTTCTAGAACTTTAAAGAATTTACAAGACCATTGACTTAAATACAACCTGATAATCGCCCACAAGTGTAATGCACGGTGTCTTCAATAAACCTTCAAAGCAACAGCTAGAAACAGTGTGACACAGAAATACCCGCAGGTGTCGGTTCCTATGTCTGCGGCTGGAATTTTCCCTTTCCAGGAGGGCAGCAATGAAGAAGAGAACGACTTCTCCACAAGGGTTGAACAAACCAAAGTTGTGTTCTTGGGTTACCAAAAAGATTCACAAAGGTTTGGCAATTGTGTGAATCAAAACATGAGTCTTGGGACTCAAAAATATGAAGACTAGAGTAATTTGGACTCTCAAAAACGTCTTCTGAAGTCTTGCAAAACAACTCCCCGAAGTTGGTATTTACAGGAAAAAATATGAAGAGTCCCACGTTCTTAAAACTCTAAAATTCTATCCAGCGTACAAAAAAAACAGCATTCTTTAAGGAATTTTCTCTATCTTCTAAAGGTCATAACTCCTTCACCGTAGCTCGGATTGAGGTGCTGTTTTTTCCAGTATCTTCGCTGCGGCGAGCTCTTCAACTTTCCAGTTGACCAGACCTCCGAACTATGGATGTGAAATTACGAAAATGCCCTTGAACACTCCTATCGTGCCTTTTTTTATTGTTTTGACTTCCCTTGCGTACCACTTGCATTAAGTCCCTAAAATCGTGGAACGTGAAGTCGTTGAGCCAGATGTGGGACATATTAATGGAGATGTTGAATGTTTGATTCCCGAAATTCGAATTGAGGCCGTCATGTGAGATCGTGAGGTGACGTGCCAAATGTAGCGGCGTACGACATACATAAATGTAACATGTTGGACATGAGAAAAATGTCCTTACAACCTCCAACCGTATTTTTTCATCTAAGTTGACCACACCTTAATTTGGCATACCTAATATTGACTTAGACTCTGATGAGGACCGTAATTTAGATACTTTGGACAATCAGATTGCCTGAATGTCTAAACAGTTTAAGAAAATTGTGAACTTTTGAAATAAAATAGCAAAACGACAAGGCAAACCTACTTATCCAAATCAATCTAAAAACATACCTCATGAGAGAAGACAAGATAAATACCTTTCTGACAATCACAAGAGACCTAAGAAAGACCTTAAAAATGTTGAATGCTATAGATGTGAGAAGTTAGGGCACATGGATATTGACTATAGAGTTAACTTATATAAAATTCACAAACATAATAGGGCTCATTTAAGCAAGACTTGGGATAACTCAAGTGACTCTGAAAATGATGAACTTGAGTCATCTAACACTTTTGACCCTTGTATGTCATTCTTTACTAAGATAATCTACAATGATGATGAGGAATCTGATCATACCATAACTGATATTGTGCCTACTGGTTTATCTGCTTTATTGCTTGAGAATGCTGATAAAGCTTCAAATGTCGTGTGTGTGAGTAAAAGGGAACACTCTATTATTGATGTCAATGGGTGTATGAGTTCTAAAAATGAACCGCTAGGGGACAATGCACACTGCCGACCTTCCTGACATTCACACAATGTACACAAAAACTTTTAAGAAAAGCACTAGGATTGAAAAAACTATCGAGGATCTTACCCAGAATATAGAAACCTTAAGTTTGATGGAAGTATACTACTCAATGTCTAACTCATGAGAATGAAACTAAAAACTTTGAATAAAAACTGAAAGAGTTGTCTAACTCTAATGAAATTCTGGAAGAGAAATACAAAGGAACGTTGTTAGAATTGGAACAAACAAAAGAAAAGACATCCACGGTCTTCAAAAAATTTACGAAATTTGAAAATAATTTTAAGTGTTTTGAAGATTGTGTAGCTGAAAGAAAAACCAATTCTGATGACATAATTGGAATAATTTTTTGTCCCAATTCTAAGACACAAACTAAAAACTTTGAAACCATAAAATTTGTATATGGTGGAAAAAGACCTATTGAAACTTAACCATATTTTCAAGGTTTAAAAAATGATTTTGATAAAAACAACTGCAGTTAGACATTATTGAATCAAGAAACTCTAAGCATAATGTTGAACAAAAGACTAATATATGGTTTCCCTCCTATTCAACAAGAAGATTTGATGTTTCATCCTTTGCCACCTATGAATAAGACTAGAGCTCAAAACCTAGACAACCCTTTGAATAATAACTTTCCCAAGGTTATGAGTTCAACATGCCATATTTACTGCTCCTACTGTGATGTCTATGGACATTCCTTAATGGTTTTTATTCTAAATTTATATGTAATCAAGTCTATACTTCTCCTGTTTACCATAACTTCAACTATTTTAGGAGAAGACGAAACAACTATGTCCTTCCTAAACAACCAGATAATAACTTTAACTATCGTAATAGAAGGAAAATGACTAATACTAAAAGACAATCTATAAGAAGAAATCCTATATTCTATTCTAGACCAATTTCTCCAACTGTTTATAACAACAATAAAATTGCACAAAAATCTTTAAACGAAAATATGAAAGATCGTAAGTTTTATCAAATACGAGCTAATAAGCGCAAATTGAAAAATAGAGCAATTTAGGTTAGAAAAGATGATCTATTACCCCAGTTAAAATGCAACATAGTGATCAGTGCTTTTAGATATGAACATACTACAACTGGATGGTATTTAAACTCAGGATGTTCCAAACATATGAATGGGGATGATTCCAAACTTTCAAACAAAACCAACTTCTTTGGAGGAAAAGTATTATTTGGAGATGGTGTATCAGCCAGATCATTGGTAAAGGAACACTCTATGAAGAAGGATTACCCATCCTTGAGAATGATCTCTTGGTGAAAGGACTTAAAGCCAATTTACTAAGTATATCACAGTTTTGTGACTCCAACCATACTGTCACTTTTTCAAAGAACAATTGTAAAATTTTAAATGAAAAAGGTGATTGCATTATTATAGGACTATGTACTTCAGATAACTGTTACATAGTCAATCCAAGTACAGAGGTCTGTAACATTGCCAAAATGGATGACAATGAGATATGAAATAATAGGTTAGGTCACATTAACTATGATAATGTTGGCAAATTATGCTCCCAAGAGATAGTTAGAGGTCTTCCCAATATCAAACCAATTTTAAACATTGTTTGTGGTCCATGTCAAGAAGGAAAAATTATCAAGGCTCCCCATAAGAAAGTTAAATAAGTTCTATCCACTAAACCTCTAGAACTCATCCATATCGACCTCATGGGTCCTTCTCGTACTTTTAGTCTTTGTGGCAATAGTTACATCCTTGTTATGGTTGATGATTTCACTCAATTTACCTGAGTTTCCTTCTTAAAACATAAATCAGAAACCTTTCAAAAGTTTTTGAAAATCTTAGTTCGTATAGAAAAGAAAAAGGACTCCCAAGTAGATAGAATTCGTAGTGATATAGGAGAAGAATTCATAGATTCGGGCGTCATAGAATATTGTGACTATAATGATTACAAACATGAATTTAGTGCTCCTAAGACACCTCAACAAAATGGGATTGCTGAGCGAAAAAATACACTCTTTAAGAAATAGCCCGTGTGATGATTAATGAAACAAATCTACCAAAGTATTTTTGGATAGAATCCATTCGTATTGCCTGTCATATAATCAATTACATCTACTTAAAGAAGAATACTAAACAAACATCTTATGAGATTTGGTATGGAAAGAAACCTAACCTAAAATACTTTAGAACCTTTGGTAGTACCTGTTATGTATGTAAGGACAGAGAACATCTATCTAAATTCGAAACCAGAGGTGATAAAGCCATCTTTTTAGGATATTATCCAAATAGTAGAGCCTATCGTGTCTACAATCTTTGTACCAAAACCATGATGGAATCTATTAATGTGGTTGTAAGTGACACTAATGTAGAAAGTAAGACCATAAAATCAATTATTGTGAATGAGTTCGAAAATTTTAAATTATGACTCTCTAGAAATAGTTGAATCTTTACCAACTAAGACCCCTGATGTACCTAACTGGATTTCCAAATATCATCCTTTAGATAGTGTATTTGGTAATACTATTGGGACTGTTCATACAAGATCTCAACTTCGTAACATTGCTCATTTTGCATGTTTTGTGTCTCTTATGTAGCCCAAACCTATAAATGAAGCCTTGAATGACACCTTGTGGATAAATGTTATGCAGGAGGAACTTCTTCAATTAGTCATTCATGATGTTTGGTATCTTGTACCCAGGACTGAAAATAAAAGGGTTATTGGCACATGTTGGATTTTTTAAAAATAATACTGATGGATCTGGGATGATTATTCGAAATAAAGCTAGATTAGTTGCCCAGGGATACTCTCAGATTGAAGGAATAGATTTTGAGAAAACCTTTGCTCCTGCCACTCGCCTAGAATCTATTCGCTTACCTTTTGCCATAGCATATCATTTGCATTTCACTCTATATCAAATGTATGTTTAGTCAGCCTTTCTTAACGGAATTTTATCTAAGCAGACCTATGTAGAACAACCCAAAGGGTTTATTGACCTTCATCACCCAAATTATGTTTATCGTCTTAAAAAAACTCTTTATGGGTTAAAACAATCTCTTATTCACCTTTCTTTTAGATAATGGATTTAGGAGAGGAGGGAATGACCAAACCTTATTTGTTAAACATTTTGACAACAATATTACTATTGCTCAAGTTTATATTGACGATATTATTTTTGGTTCCACCTCCCTTTTAGAAGTTAAGACCTTCTCTGATAATATGCACAAAGAATTTCAGATGTCACTTATGGAGGAGTTACAATTCTTCTTAGGACTCCAAGTTAAACAGAATTCAGAAGGATAATTTTTATCGCAATCTAAATATGCTTCAGAAATTGTTAAGAAGTTTGTCCTAGAAATAGCTAAAGACATCTAGGATTCCTATGAGTACCACTGTCAAACTTTCTAAAGATGAGAATGGCAAATCTATTACAACCACCTTGTACCATAGTGTGACACCCCGCCTAAAAAAATACCGGGTGATCAGTCATTTATTAATTAAAACCAGAATATCTAGTTGGTTCAGATTATGCATCACTGTCGAAAACTTGTTATAAAATACTGACCACCTAATATTTAAAAATGTTGATGTCAAAATTTTATCTTTTCAATTAATATAAACTATTTAAGGAAAAATATCTAAACATTCACCATTCAATTTAAATTTATAAGAAACAAAATAATTGACATGGTATAAAGGAGCTGGAGAAAACACTTCCAGTCAAAAAACCAATATAGTAATCCAACTAAATAAAACCAACAACTAAGAAGAGTAATGATCTAAATTTCAAATAACTGAATATAAGAATAAGAAGGGACAAGATGTCCAACTGAAGCAAATAACTCAAAAGTGAGAAATGATAGACAGAGGCATCTACTACCAAGTTCCTGTAGTCTCCACAGCAGCTGCAACTAGTCGAATGAATGGAACTCCTAAGCCTGGTGTCCCAGTGGCTGACTACCTAAAATAATTTGATGAGAAAAGAGATTTCCAGAAAACGGGTCAGAGCCCGAGTTGAAAACAGTTTAAAAATTAGCAAGTGCTTAAAATGATTAAACAGCACATATATTTATCATGTTAAATTATCGAATTCACTTGGGAATGCTCAACTTTCATCTAGTGTGCATGCCTAGTGAATATTCAAATCTCACTAATTCTCTTCCCATACTAACTAGTTCTTCCTATCTAATAACCCATCGTAGTCCGATACTGTTCCCGATTATTTCCCTAGAAATGTATAATACATATAGTCAATCCCACTTTAGCATAAATAGACACTTTCAGTTTAATACAATTAAGTGTTCACTACTTATTTCATTTCGAATTTCATTATAAATCTTATCTACTAAATTCACACAGTAGATATCAATACAAGTGTATATATATATATATATATATATATATATATATATATATATATATATATATATATATATATATATAATAAGGAGTAGGAGTTTGTTTACTATTCCATAAATCATAACAAAATTAGGGGTCCATATTGTGCCTACAAGGCAAAAAATTAAGGGCTTAGATCAAAGCTGACACAATAATATTTTACACCTTATTACACCCGAATATATTTCCACTTTAATTTGAATTTCTAATACACTATTTGATTTTTCACAGAACTTCTGACAAAAGACATCTCCTCATTATGTACTATTTCTCTTCTCTCTCCAAGAGAATCTTTCTTTAGAGATCGAACGGTTCAAGGACAGATCTTTGTCCAACCCTTTATTTCAAAAGTAAGCTTCCTACGTACCTGCCATGAACTACACCCAACGAGACCTCCAGATTACACATCAAACCCTCAAGAGTCTGATGTGCGACTTCTGGGTCAACACCAAAGTGGAGGACGCATCAATACTCAGAATAAGATGGCAAACAGCACAGTTAAGAATGCTAATACAACCAAATCAGAATTTGCCCTCAGAGGACAGAAGACATGCAGTGAGAGTCATGGAGTGCCTTCCAACGCTGGAAGCTCAAATGAGGGTAAAGAATAGACTCCCCTGGCCTGAGGAAGAGCCCATACCCATTTCACACAAAACTAAATCTATGTCTTTTATCGTCTGGAACTGCCGGGGAGCCGGGAAAAAACTCTTCAAACCTACGTTCAAAGAATTAAATGATATGTATAAACCTGATGTGGTCATCATTCTTGAAACCCATATTACTTTCAACAAAATGGGAAACTTCTTCTATGATGTTGGATTTACGGAGCATGCCATCTCGGATCCCATGGGCAGAGCAGGAGGTATTTGGGTCGTTTGGAAACCTGACTTGGTGGAGTTGCAGCCTATTGACATTTCGGGACAAGCCATACATCTTCTAGTTTCTAAGATAAACTATGAAGATTGGCTACTTACTGCTGTCTATGCCAGCCCCATCCTCTTCTTACGGCAAAGACTTTGGCATAATCTCACCAATCTTGCAAATGATATTAACATTCCCTGGATGGTGACGGGTGACTTCAATGACCACACTGACCCCTCGGAAAAGAAAAGCTATTCCAGGGGTGCTTCAACCAGCAGGTGCTCAGAGTTTGTGGACAATATTAACAGGTGCAACCTCACTGATTTGGGTTGTACCGGACCACGGATGACAAGGACCAACAGTCGCATGGGGCTTGCTAATACTTTGGTGCGATTGGATCGTACGCTTGCTAATCCCGAATGGAGGATAAAATTTCCAGAGGCAGTTGTGGATAACCTCCCGAGGACCGCTTCTGACCATTGCCCTATGGTGATACACACCGACGGTAAACCCACATCCACTCCCCTTGCTAGACATTTTAAATTTCTTTCTTGCTGGTTTGATAGAGAAGATTTCTATAATATCATTTCTAAAAATTGGAATAACAATGATAATCTTCTTAATAATATTAAACAGTCAACCATAAATACTAACAGATGGAACAAAAATGTGTTCGGTAACATTTTTAGAAATAAAAAAAGACTTCTCAGTAGACTCAATGGTATTCAAATGGCTCAACAAAATGCCTTTTCGCACAATTTAGATATCTTGGAAGGCAATCTTAGACAGGAATATAATGCTATTTTAAAAAACGAAGAAACTTTTTGGCTCCAAAAATCGAGAATAAAATGGCTTGCGGAGGGAGATCGTAACACCAAATTCTTCCACACCTCTACGATCATTAGAAGACGTAGAAATAAAATTGATAGACTCCTAGTTAACGGTATATGGTGTGACAATCATGACATGCTTATGGAACACATAAATTTATATTTTATCGACCTTTTTAAAAACGACCCTCATTTAAATCACGATATCCCCCTTAAGGAGTTGAATCCCATCCCTATTAGTAACCGACATAATAACACCCTCGATTTCCCTATTTGCCTTGATGAGATTAAAAAAGCTTGCTTTAGCATGCAGGCTCTAAAGGCCCCCGGCCCGGATGGGACGCCCCCTTTATTCTACCAACATTTTTGGAAAATTATTTATCCCTACCTGGCTAAATTTGTCAACACATGCTTCATCACTAGTAGAGTCCCCGAGAGTATAAATGAGAGCCACATCACCCTTATCCCCAAAATTGCTAATCCGGAATTGATTACTCAATTTAGACCAATCACCCTTTGTAATGTGGCGTATAAAATTGTTGCCAAAATCATTGTTAACAGACTGAGACCCATACTTTGTAAGATCATTAGTCCAGCCCAAGCAAGCTTTCTCCCGGGGAGACAAACTTCGGACAATGTCATAATAACCCAAGAAATTATTCATACCCTTTCGAAGAAAAAGGGGAAGATTGGGGGTGTTATATTTAAAATTGACCTTGAGAAAGCTTATGATAGAGTTAGCTGGGAATTTATTGGTAAGGTGCTTAGATGGTTCAATGTGAGTGAAAGGTTAACTAGTCTTATCTTGAGTTGTGTTAGTTCCACAACTACGGCTATTCTGTGGAACGGTTCCCCACTCCCTATGTTTAAACCCACTAGGGGATTGAGACAGGGGGACCCCCTTTCACCCTACCTATTTGTGATGTGTATGGAATACCTTTCTGCAATGATTTCTACCAAAGTCATGAATAAGGACTGGAAGGGCCTTAAAGTCTCACCTCATGGCCCAACCATCTCCCATCTGTTTTTTGCGGATGACCTTATCCTGTTCACGGAAGCCACCCATCATTCGTGTAGAACTGTGATGGAGACATTGGAGGATTTCTGTAATGTCTCGGGCCAAAAGGTTAACCTAAATAAATCAAAAATTTATGTCTCCTCGAACATTCCTCGCAGGAAAGAAATTGAGATTAGCCATCAATGTGGTATGCCTATAACTCAAAACCTAGGCACCTATTTAGGTTTTCCCTTGATTCATGGTAGGCTGGGGAAAGATCAGTTCAAAGAAGTGGTAAATAAAGTGAACAAACGTCTTGCTGGTTGGAAAGCTAAATTCCTATCCTTGGCTGGAAGAGCCACCCTGATTCAATCGGTTTCTTCCACCATACCAAACTATACCATGCAAACGACGCTCCTTCCAAAAAGTACGTGTGATACCCTTGATAAAATAAATAGAAATTTCTTATGGGGTGATAATGAAAAGACAAAAAAAGTCCACCTGGTCTCTTGGGAGAATATTTGTAAATCCAAATCGAGTGGGGGTCTCGGGCTTCGTAACAGTGACCTTAACAACAAAGCTTTGGTTGCCAAACTCGGTTGGAGAATCATGACTGAAAAAGACCCCCTATGGATTCAAGTTCTAAAAAATAAATACACCCATGAACTAAATCCCAGAAAATGGCCTAAAAAAGCGAACGCCTCTCACATTTGGAGAAGCATTTATAAGTGCAGAAAGACACTCCATGATAACACCAAATGGACCATCGGAAATGGTGATGATATTCACATTTTCGAGGACTGGTGGTGTGGGAAAGAGAGACTGAAACCTCCGGATGAGTCGAATTGTGAAAGAAACGAGTTGGTCAACACCCTCATTAATAGTCAAAAAAGTTGGAACACCCCCGAAATTGAGAGACATTTTCCTAGAAACACTGTTGATACTATTATCAACATCCCCTACCTCGTGTTACTACCAGAATGGACAGACCGAGCTGGGGAAATAAAACTAATGGAAAATTTACCATAAAGTCTTGCTACCAATCTCTCCTAAATACCGATCCCTTAACCCCCCCCCCCCCCCCCCAATGGATATTGGAACAAAATCTGGAAACTCAAAATCCCCTAGAAATTCAAAAAAATTTTGTGGATCATCTTCCACGGCAAACTTCTCACTAACCAGCAAAGGGTCATAAGAGGTTTATCCGATGACAGTAGATGTAATAGATGTCATAGTGTGGGGGATATGGAGCATGTTCTGAGAGACTGTCACGTTGCGCGTGAAGTTTGGGGAATCTATTCTCCTAACCATTACAGGCCCACAGGTATGTTTCCTAATTTTATTGATTGGATTGTTGAGAACATCTGGAATCAAAAGTACAAAGAATGGTATGTCCTCTTTATCTCTTATTTATGGAATATTTGGAAAGCGCGAAATAAATTCATTTTTGATAATATTGTCACTGACCCGTATTTGATTGTGCACCTTAGTCAAACGCTTGCGATGGACATTAGACAAGCAGTTGGCCATAATGCAAATCAAAAACGGGAGGGCCACACTGTTCTAATTTCTTGGCTGCCTCCCCCTACAGGTTCTATCAAAATCAATACGGATGGCAGTTGGGATGAAACAACAATGACTGGATCATATGGGTGCCTGGCTAGGGATGAATTTGGGAGATGGATCGTGGGATGCTACGGAAAAATTCATGGATGTGTGAGTACCCTTAATGCCGAGCTTGAAGGTATCCTTTTCGGACTCAATATGGCTCACGAGAAAGGTTGGAATCGTGCCCTCATTGAGTCGGACTCTAAAGAGGCGGTGAATCTCATCAATAATGAAGAAGACAGTCATCACCCACTTGCCAATATCATTGAAGATTGCATGGAACTCAAGAAAACTTTAAATGCTAGAGTTGGACACATCCACGGAGAAGGCAACAGATGCGCGGATTGACTTGCTAAAAAGGCAAGGAAGCAACAGGGCAGCTTTGTTGAAATCGAAGATGCCGCGGACAAAATCCTACAGTTCCTCAGGGAAGACGCGTCGGGTTTGATATTTGAAAGGAGTCGTTGATCGTTTTGTTGTTTTTCTTTTTCCTAGCAACCAAAAAAAACACCCAACCTATCTATGTACCTGCCTCAAACCACTTCTCCATCTACATCCCATATAGATTGAAAGGAGCCAGCAATAATGTGTGGTTGTTTACACCATCTCAAATACTCGGGTTCAAGGACTACCTCAACTCTTCACAAATAATGCATCTCACCGGCGCCGGAGCTTTCTGATAAAAAAGTATCGCTTCCGATCCAATCGGTGGAGGACCCTACACCGGCATCGCGGAGGCCCAGTTGCAACCAGTCGGTGGAGGCCCCTGCACTAAAAAGTATCGCTCCTCAAGTTGCAACCAGTTTCCCACGATTGGGCTGATTTTACTAGCAACCAGAAACTTTTCAAAGGTATAACCACCAAAAAGTATCCCCCTATGTCTCTCTCTCTCTCAAACACAAAGAAAGACGGGAAAAAAACTTTCGGGCGGAGCCCCCCACCACCCAACCTCCCACCGGTAGCGAACCTACCCATCCTCTTCACCACCTTCTTCACTTATCCAAAACCAAAAGCTAAAAAAAACATTTCGACACCCACCAAAGTCACCACCGTCCAAGAACCAACGCCTGCTACATTAATAAAACCCCAATGTCGGCCCGGAATCAGATTTGCACTCCCCCAACACAAAGCACAAAAAGCAAATCGATTTTGATTTTAGATCTCGATTTCAGATTTGTTTTTTTAGTTTTTGTTCTATTTTTGAATCAGTAACCAAAGTGGTGGTGATAAGGAGGGGTTGATGCCGGTGGGTGGGAAATGAATCCGACGAACACAGGAGTTTTGACATGGGTTCAAACACGGTGAAGGGAACTGATGGTGACCCGATGCTGGGAGTCGTTGATGTACTGGCAGGGAACATCATTTAATTTGGTTTTTGGTTTAGAGTTCAAGAGTATACTTAAATTTTTCTATTGAATATTACCAAGTTCATGATATTTTGATAGTAGCCCTTTTTAGAGTTCAAGAATATAGTTTTTGGTTTATATCCATCAGGTATGCACTTTTTGTTTTGGCAGAGGACATAAAGAAAAGTGGTACATTTGGGTTTATTGTCATATGTAACTAAAGATGTATTTGAGCTCCAAAATTTTGTGACTGATTTTCCTATGAGGTATGGTTCAACTACTTTGTTTTTGTTTTGGGCACTTAAATTCCAACTTTGTGAAGAGAATAAAGCCATGTTTTTTTTAATTGTGGATGGGATCTTAAATTCCAAAATTGATATGATCTTAAACTTTAAACAATTTTTGATATCTTGCTATTTGACAAAATGGTCTGTGTTGACAAAAATGGTCGGTATTGATAAAGGTAATTTCTATTGTGATCTTAATTTAAAGACGAGAGCTTTTACATGAACCGCATGTAAAAACCGTCCCGCGATCACTTTTTGTCTTTTGCTCTTTTTTTTCCTTTTTTTTTAGTTTTCTATTCTTTGTTTTAACTATTTTCTGTATATAAAAAAAGACATATTAATATAATAAAACAATTTTTTTATTAAAATTAAACATTTTTTTATTAAAATTAAAAATATATTTTTTTTCATAATTAAAAAAATTATGTTTACTAATAAAAAAAACGCTATAAAACAATTTTTTTAATTAAAAGTAACATTTAAAAAAATATTTTTCAAATTTTAATAAAAAAAACTGTTTAATTTGATGTCTTATAACCACATTTACGAGTCCACATCATTTGTTGAATGTCGATCTGCGCCAGTGGCACTAATTAATCGCGATATTTTTTTCATAAAATATCGCGATTAATTAGTGTCGCTGACGCGGATCCACATTCAACAAATGATGTGGACTCGAAAACGTGGGTCCACACAAGCAGCACTAATTAATCGCGGTATTTTTTCAATAAAAAATATCGCGACTAATTAGTGCCGCTGGCGCGGACCCACATTCAACAAATGATTTGGTTCAGGAATGTGGGTCCGCGCCAGTGACACTAGGCGATTAATTAATGTCGCTGGCGCGGAGCCACATTCCTGGACCCAAATCATTTGTTGAATGTGGGTCTGCACCAACGATACTAATTAATCACGATATTTTTTTTATTGAAAAATATCGTGATTAATTAATGCCGCTGGCGCGGATCCACATTCAACAAATGATTTGGGGTCGGGAATGTGGATCCGGGAATGTTACACTAATTAATCGCGATATTTTTTTAGTGAAAACTTTTTTTTTTTAAATAAAAAATGTTTTTTTATTATAAAAACTGTTTTTTTCATATAAAAAATTGTTTTTATATGAACAAAAGAATAAAAATCTTAAAAAAAAAAAGAAGGTAAAATGTTGTCTCCAAGCGGGTTAGGAGGCGGTTCATCTAAAGTTTCCCTTTAAAGATAATGGACGTGATGACAGATTATTTTGTTGGGTAAGTGTACATGTTATTAAATTTATTGGGTAAGTCTACATCGTGATCTATTGTGATCTGTATTGTTTGAAATGTAAGTCTACATGTTATTAAATTTGTTGGGTATGTTCTTGATTTGCCTATTGAATGAAAACGTATATAACATAATCTTGAGATTAATGTGCATTTTTTGGTGTTTTTGTCAAGATTTTAGGAGGCTTCTATGGCTATGGGTGAGAAAGGAAGACCGATATACTCTTTCGTTTGACACCGTTTTTACTCCTTTCAATTTGTCCTTTATTCATAATCGGAAGTTTATTGTTTTTAAATGGTGAATATCAAGGGTAGTATTATATTGCAGATTATGACCGTATTTTCATATAGATAGTTTTTTTATTTTGTGTATTGAGCTCGAGTCCCTCACATGTTGTTCCTCAATTTCAAAATGTATTTTATTATCATTCTATTTTGGCATTTTGGAACTGGGTATAAACATTGCAAAACAAAAATCTCTTAGAATTCATTTAGTGCTGTTCATAGAGGTTAAAGACCTGTGTGGGTGGTATTGGGTATATAACTTATGTGGGTGTCTTAATGTTTATGTAACTTACAGCGTGGACACTTTTGGCTTAGTCCAATATCCCTCTCATGGAAATGGTTTATTTTAATTTGTATTTTTCTTTTTGCAGAGGTTCTAATCGATGATGTTCACATATAAACATAATTGATTTAACAACCACATCTAATATGAAGACAATACAATTTAGTGATTGTTTTACGACTAAATTTTTCATTAATGCGAGATTTCCTTTTTGTTTCCCATTATAATGTTTGTACTGATTGTGTGTAATTGGTTGATCATTTGCTATAAAAAAGCTATAGTTAACTGTTGTCTTTTGTATACACCGGAAAAAATGATTTCATATGTTATTTTTAGATTATGAAATATTTTGTCAACCTAAACTTTGTTAGCAAACTATGTCAACCTACCTTGCCAAAATAATTTCATACAGAAGGTTTGGGAGACAAATGGACACATTTGGTTAAAATCTGTGAGAAGTTATGTTAGGCAACTTTACATAGTGGGAAGTAAGGAATATATTCTACTTAACCATTTGATTCTAAACAGGAAGCTTACCATACACTTAGTAAGAATAACTCATTTGATTCGCTATAATGTTATTATAATTGAGTAGTTTTTCACTTTAAACACCTATTTTATTCCTATGACCCATGTCTCTTAGTTTAATTGAGATAATTTTCACATCCATTTAGATATTGGGTAAGGATTGGGACAAAGGTCTGGTGTTTTTGTTTAATTCCCGTCAAATTTTGTACTTTCATTAGGGAAATAAAATTTTTGCCGTTTTATGATTACGTACTTTATAAATTTTAATCGTCTCACGATTACGTACTTGAAAATTTTTCACCGTACCTTCTGGCACAGGCATTCCTCTAGTATATATATACACACACACACACACAATATTGAACCCCGAGACACAGCTGCGGTGCCTGCATACTCAGCTATCATATCCTTATTGCATCGCTCATATGCATAAAGGACCAAAGGTTCAGTCTCTCGCGAACCATTAAAACAAAACACATATATTAGAGGGGAACATAGTCCCAAGCCGATGGGCTAAGTACATACCTACGCACCCATACGGTCGTCATCACTACCGTACTCACAGATAGCACGTACCTAGGTTCTATGCTCTAGTGGTACAAACTAATATCCCACCGAAGTCTCCTCAAGGAATGATTGTCCACAACGCGCAACCTTCAATCGATAGAAAGCAACGTAGGTATGTTATACACATAATAGTTTATTCAATAAGTATACACGCAGCTTAATATATATACAATAGGTATTCTCGCAACCCAAATCCTCGAGTTTATAGATAGTATCATCGTATCTACTATTCATATTATTGTAACACTTGGACGTAACTCCTTAGCATATCCATTTTCTCTAAGGCTCTATTACCCCACTATATCCATTTTTTAATAGTCTCTCTCTCAACTCATTATTAACTAGGAATTTAAGTATTTCAATGATAGAGCGGGTTAATTTCTCTAACTTGGACCAACCTCGAAGGGATCTAACTTGTCCTAGACAAAAATAAGCATTCAGGAATCTCGTTAGAAGTCTAGGATTCTCGTTCACACGAGGTCGTTCGAACAAACTTCTCACTTCGAATGAACTCAAAAATATCATTAGAAGTCTCGTTGAAATTCTTGTTCGAACAAGGACGTTCGAACGACCTGGGTAGGTCTTCGAATGAGAATTCCGAAACTAGCCCTGTTATTCCAAACTTCATTTTTCTAACCTTTTCCTCAGTCAAATTTGTCTAAAAATTCATTCCAACTCCCAATCAATGATTCTAAATTATTCCTAATCATAATAGGGTACTTTCTAACATAATTTAAATGACAAATCTTTACATAATCATAGAGAATCTAAACAAATTCCTAAATCTTTTCAAGTCCCTTAATAATAAACCCACCATTAACAACCATTCAAAATTCCCAATTATATCTCGTGATTTTAACCTAAGATTTCCAGATTTATCATTACAAGAATAGGGTCATTCATCTACATGCAAACCTATCTTCCAATTTCAAAATTAGTTAATAATTCAGTCTCAAATTCATAGTTCCATGGTTATCTCATCAACTAGGGTTAACATGAATCATATATGCTCAGAATTTTAGCAAGATAAACACTTGCCTTTTTGTGAACTTTCGAATCGTTGAACGGAATTGGTATGGGGATGATCCTCTCTTCGCATTGGTGTGATTTCTGGTGGAAGAACTTGAGCTTATCCCACGCTCCTGTGGAGTTCTTCTTCTTCTTACTCTTTGGGTCTCTCTCTCTCTCTCTCTCTCTCTCTCTCTCTCTCTCTCTCTCTCCCCCACACACACACACGTAGGTTGGAAACTGACAACTCCCTCTAACCTACGTACATCCCTAATTTAATTCCTAATTTTCGTCCATTTTAATTCCCAAAAATCCCAAAAGACCAAAATACCCCTCCGAGGTTCGTTTTGGGCTAAAATGCCCCGGAATCCAAATAAAACACGCGAGTATTATTTTCTGACTATTTCGACCCCTTCGGACACACTGGCGCACTCAAAATGGCCATACGAGTTACTTAAAAATAAATTATCATTTTTAGTCTAATAAAGTATTACTGACATGACTCGCACGCGCATCCCAATTAAGTGCGTTGCAACTGTCATATTTTTTTCACTTCCTGCCAAAATAATATTTTCATATACATATATTACTTTACTCCTTAAGTAATATTCAACATAATTATTTCTGATAAATACTAACTCTCGTCACGTTAGTTATTGTTACCATAAATCTGGATTAATTTTAAATAAATTTTCTCCATTTGAATCAATTAATCCAAATTCCATAATTAAAATAAAATCACACGAAATACGATATATTACATACTTCTCCCCTAATAACATAATTTCGTCTCGAAATTTGAAAAAGAACTAATTAAAGGTATTCTTGGTATGAATAACTCTGGATATTTGTCCCGCATGTCATCCTCGCGCTCCCAGGTAGACACATCTACATTATGATGTGGCCACTGCACTCGTTCTAACGATACTATCTTTGACCTCAGGTTCCTCTCGCTACGGTCCAGAATGGAAATTGGGCCCTCCTCGTAGGAACTATCGGGTTGTAGATTAATCTCCTCTAAGGCAATATGGGCGTTGGACAAATCATCCCGAAGATATCTACTTAGTGACGAAATGTGGAACAAATCATGAATCCTATGCAAGTGCTCCGATAATCCCAGTCGATAAGCTACTGGCCCAATCCGCTCAATAATAGGGAATGGCCCCACATACCTCAGCGCCAACTTCCCTTTCTTCCCCAACCGTATTTCCCCTTCATAAGAGATACTCACAACATCACCTGATCCCCAACACTGAACTCTCTGAAAAATCGTTTGGCATTAGCGTAACTCTTCTGTCGGTCCTGAGCAACCCGAATGCGACTCCATATCAACTCGACCTTAGCCGAGGTGTCCTGAATCACCTTCGGTCCGAGTAATTTGTTTTCCCCCACTTCAAGACAACATGCTGGAGAATGACAAGGTCCGCCATACAATGCCTCAAACAGTTCCATGCCAATCATAAACTAATAGGAGTTATTATAACCAAACTCCACCAGTGGAAGGTACTGCTCCCATCCCCCTCCAAAATCTAGGACACACATCCGCAACATATCCTCCAACATCTGATTCATCTGCTCTATCTGCTCGTCTATCTACGAGTGATAGGTTGAACTCAACTGTAACTCTGTACCCATGGCCTGCTGGAAACTCTCCCAAAATCTGAACACAAAAATCTTATCCCGGTCGGACACAATGTCTAGGGGCACCCCATGAAGTCTCACTATCTCGGCTATGAAGATTTGAGCATACTTCCCCACAGTATAGTCAGTTCGAATTGGCAGAAAATGGGCTACCTTGGTCAACCGATCCACGATCACCCATATGGAATCGTGACTCCTCTGTGATGTAGGCAACCCTGTGATGAAATCCATGGAAATGCTCTCTCATTTCTATATAGGGATCTCTAATTACTGTAATAATCCCCCCGATCTCTGATGGTCTGTCTTCACTAACTGACAAGTGGCACATCTCGAGACAACCTCGTGTGACACCCCGCCTAATAAAATACCGGGCGATCACTCCTTTATAAAATTAAAATCAAGGTGAACAGTTGGTTCATTCTTAGCATCATTGTCGTAAAAATAAACTTTTCCAAATTAACACCCTAATTAATTAAGCTAAGTGTCAAAACCATTTTTAACCTTTCTAACAAAATTGTATTTTTAAAGAAAAACTTATTTATTTAATTATTAACCACATTTTCAATAAGTAAGAATCATACAATAATTATCCTGGAACAAAATCCAATTACTTTAAACATTCAACATCCAAAATCCCAACCTTTAAAACTAAATGTAAAACATACATGCTGAATAAAACCCAAAGTAACAGTACTAGAAATAACTGAAATACAAATGTCCCAACAGAACAGATAAATAGTGGAAAGGGAGACACATGCCTCAATAACTGAGAATCATAGGAGTGGAATCGAGTAAATGAAATCTTCTAAGCAAGTGGCCTGCAACTCCCACCTAAGCACTACACCAAAAACAGGATTCTGGCACAGTTCAAAACCGTGCCAGATCAAATCTGGCACGGTTTTGAACTGTGCCAGAATCAGGTGTTCCAAAATGGGAATTTTTTTCTGGCACGGTTTAAAAGTGTGCCAGAATCAGTCAAACAGGAACACTTCTGGCACACTTTTAAACCGTGCCAGAATTTGATATTTCTGGCACACTTTTGGCATAGTTTTTAACTGTGCCAGATTCTTCAAAATAAGAACATTTCTGGCACACTTTTAAACCGTGCCAAAATTTGATATTTCTGGCACACTTTTGGCACAGTTTTTAACTGTGCCAGATTCAGCATAATTTAAAAAAAATTAGCACAGTTTAAAACCGTGCCAAAATATGATACATTTTTGCCACGGTTTTGAACTGTGCCAAATTTTTTTAATTTAAAAAAAAAATATTTGAAAGCACAAAATTCACAAATTAATAATATTGCGCGTTATTAATAAACTAATGTACATACAAACTTCAAAATATTACAAGTCTTTAACTGTTCGCATGCCAAAAAAAATTGGGCAGAGTTTCCTCTATTTTCTGGACATTCCAAAACCTGTTAATACAAAACTTGCCTAACATAAAGCCCACACGGCCACAAAATATAACAATTAACTTACAAAAGCCCTCATGGCCATAAAAGTCAATAATAAAACAACAAAAGACCGTACGGTCATGACACAAAAAAATGGATTCATTAATAAACCCCTTGTTGTAAACCATTGAGTTCTTTGTGTATTCCACACGAATAAAAGCCAACGATAAACTGTTATCCTGCAAAAAAAATAGAATACAAAAAAGATACGATATTAGTAACACAATAATTTATAAAAAAAAATACTCAAAACAAAAAAATTACATATATGAATGGAAATTAACATCATACTCACAAACCGGGAGACCCGGGACTACGCGGTCAGTTCCTACAAGTTACATTGGTCCCGTGCGAGGTGTCCGTGCCTCCTACGGGGTCGTTTGGGGGGTGGTTTGGGTTTTCACCCATTAACGGCGTGTTTTTAAGTTTAAGTGCTGATTTTTGCAAATTATCGTCATATTCACAAACCGGGAGACCCGGGACTACGCGGTCAGTTCCTACAAGTTACATTGGTCCCGTGCGAGGTGTTCGTGCCCCCTACGGGGTCGTTTGGGGGGTGGTTTGGGTATTCACCCATTGACGGCATGTTTTTAACTAAGTGTGATTTTTGCAAATTATCCGGATATTCACAAACCGGGAGACCCGGGACTACGCGGTCAGTTCCTACAAGTTACATTGGTCCCGTGCGAGGTGTTCATGCCCCCTACGGGGTCGTTTGGGGGGTGGTTTGGGGTTTTCACCCTTTAACGGCTTGTTTTTAAGTTTTAAGTGCTGATTTTTGCAAATTATCGTCATATTCACAAACCGGGAGACCCGGGGACTACGCGGTCAGTTCCTATAAGTTACATTGGTCCCGTGCGAGGTGTTCGTGCCCCCTACGGGGTCGTTTGGGGGGTGGTTTGGGTATTCACCCTTTGACGGCATGTTTTTAACTAAGTGTGATTTTTGCAAATTATCGTCATATTCACAAACCGGGAGACCCGGGACTACGCGGTCGGTTCCTACAAGTTACATTGGTCCCGTGCGAGTTGTTCGTGCCCCCTACGGGGTCGTTTGGGGGGTGGTTTGGGTTTTCACCCATTAACGGCTTGTTTTTAAGTTTAAGTGTTGATTTTTGCAAATTATCGTCATATTCACAAACTGGGAGACCCGGGACTACGCGATCAGTTCCTACAAGTTACATTGGTCCCGTGCGAGGTGTTCGTGCCTCCTACGGGGTCGTTTGGGGGGTGGTTTGGGTTTTCACCCATTAACGGCTTGTTTTTAAGTTTAAGTGTTGATTTTTGCAAATTATCGTCATATTCACAAACCGGGAGAACCGGGACTACGCGGTCAGTTCCTACAAGTTACATTGGTCCCGTGCGAGGTGTTCGTGCCCCCTACGGGGTCGTTTGGGGGGGTGGTTTGGGTATTCACCCATTGACGGCATGTTTTTAACTAAGTGCTGATTTTTGCAAATTATCGTCGTATTCACAAACTGGGAGACCCGGGACTACGCGGTCAGTTCCTACAAGTTACATTGGTCCCGTGCGAGGTGTTCGTGCCCCCTACGGGGTCGTTTGGGGGGTGGTTTGGGTTTTCACCCATTAACGGCTTATTTTTAAGTTTAGTGCTAATTTTTGCAAATTATCGTCATATTCACAAACCGGGAGACCCGGGACTACGCGGTCAGTTCCTACAAGTTACATTGGTCCCGTGCGAGGTGTTCGTGCCTCCTACGGGGTCGTTTGGGGGGTGGTTTGGGTTTTCACCCATTAACGGCTTGTTTTTAAGTTTAAGTGTTGATTTTTGCAAATTATCGTCATATTCACAAACCGGGAGAACCGGGACTACGCGGTCAGTTCCTACAAGTTACATTGGTCCCCGTGCGAGGTGTTCGTGCCCCCTACGGGGTCGTTTGGGGGGTGGTTTGGGTATTCACCCATTGACGGCATGTTTTTAACTAAGTGCTGATTTTTGCAAATTATCGTCATATTCACAAACCGGGAGACCCGGGACTACGCGGTCAGTTCCTACAAGTTACATTGGTCCCGTGCGAGGTGTTCGTGCCCCCTACGGGGTCGTTTGGGGGGTGGTTTGGGTTTTCACCCATTAACGGCTTGTTTTTAAGTTTAGTGCTGATTTTTGCAAATTATCGTCATATTCACAAATCGGGAGACCCGGGACTACGCGGTCAGTTCCTACAAGTTACATTGGTCCCGTGCGAGGTGTTCGTGCCCCCTACGGGGTCGTTTGGGGGGTGGTTTGGGTTTTCACCCTTTAACGGCATGTTTTTAAGTTTAAGTGCTGATTTTTGCAAATTATCGTCATATTCACAAACCGGGAGACCCGGGGACTACGCGATCAGTTCCTACAAGTTACATTGGTCCCGTGCGAGGTGTTCGTGCCCCCTACGGGGTCGTTTGGGGGGTGGTTTGGGTTTTCACCCATTAACGGCTTGTTTTTAAGTTTAAGTGTTGATTTTTGCAAATTATCGTCATATTCACAAACCGGGAGAACCGGGACTACGCGGTCAGTTCCTACAAGTTACATTGGTCCCGTGCGAGGTGTTCGTTCCCCCTACGGGGTCGTTTGGGGGGTGGTTTAAGTATTCACCCATTGACGGCATGTTTTTAACTAAGTGTGATTTTTGCAAATTATCGTCATATTCACAAACCGGGAGACCCGGGACTACGCGGTCAGTTCCTACAAGTTACATTGGTCCCGTGCGAGGTGTTCGTGCCCCCTACGGGGTCGTTTGGGGGGTGGTTTGGGTTTTCACCCTTTAACGGCTTGTTTTTAAGTTTAAGTGCTGATTTTTGCAAATTATCGTCATATTCACAAACCGGGAGACCCGGGACTACGCGATCAGTTCCTACAAGTTACATTGGTCCCGTGCGAGGTGTTTGTGCCCCCTACGGGGTCGTTTGGGGGGTGGTTTGGGTATTCACCCTTTGACGGCATGTTTTTAACTAAGTGTGATTTTTGCAAATTATCGTCATATTCACAAACCGGGAGACCCGGGGACTAAGCGGTCGGTTCCTACAAGTTACATTGGTCCCGTGCGAGGTGTTCGTGCCCCCTACGGGGTCGTTTGGGGGGTGGTTTGGGTATTCACCCATTGACGGCATGTTTTTAACTAAGTGCTGATTTTTGCAAATTATCGTCGTATTCACAAACTGGGAGACCCGGGACTACGCGGTCAGTTCCTACAAGTTACATTGGTCCCGTGCGAGGTGTTCGTGCCCCCTACGGGGTCGTTTGGGGGGTGGTTTGGGTTTTCACCCATTAACTGCTTATTTTTAAGTTTAGTGCTAATTTTTGCAAATTATCGTCATATTCACAAACCGGGAGACCCGGGACTACGCGGTCAGTTCCTACAAGTTACATTGGTCCCGTGCGAGGTGTTCGTGCCTCCTACGGGGTCGTTTGGGGGGTGGTTTGGGTTTTCACCCATTAACGGCTTGTTTTTAAGTTTAAGTGTTGATTTTTGCAAATTATCGTCATATTCACAAACCGGGAGACCCGGGACTACGCGGTCAGTTCCTACAAGTTACATTGGTCCCGTGCGAGGTGTTTGTGCCCCATACGGGGTCGTTTGGGGGGTGGTTTGGGTTTTCACCCATTAACGGCTTGTTTTTAAGTTTAAGTGTTGATTTTTGCAAATTATCGTCATATTCACAAACTGGGAGACCCGGGACTACGCGGTCAGTTCCTACAAGTTACATTGGTCCCGTGCGAGGTGTTCGTGCCCCCTACGGGGTCGTTTGGGGGGTGGTTTGGGTTTTCACCCTTTAACGGCTTGTTTTTAAGTTTAAGTGCTGATTTTTAAGTTTGAGGTGTTCGTGCCCCCTAAGTGCTGAGTTTTCACCCTTTAATAACATGAGGGAGACCATCAACATTGATTTTTATAGTGCCTGAAGGACATAATTATCTGGTAATAATTAACTTGGGCTTTTTTACTTTCACTTTGAGATGAAATGTATCAACTAAGGACACATGGTTTTGATTTACTCGATTAACAAAAAGAGTGGAACTGGCTTTAGATGAAATTAAGTCTATCACTTTTTTTATTATATCAGCAGCACACATAGGAACACCTTCAAATAAGCTATTACATCTAGCATTCTAAATCTCCAATAAAATCACCATAGGAAAACTTTATAAATAAATTTGATGTAGTCCTTATTGGACTTGAAAAACCACCGAGAGATAAGCATAGATAGAATACACTTTAAGCAAAGAAAAATCTCTACCTGAGCAGAAAAATGAGCATAAATGGTTTGAGACATTTCACTGTGTAAGAAAAATGAGCATATGCATATATGTGTGTGTTTGTGTATGCGTGTGTGAGTGGGGAAGGGGGGGGGGGGGGGGGGCAGGGGCAGGGGCAGGGGACGGGGCAGGGGCAGGGGACGGGGCAGGGCAACTGCATATATATGCATATGCAGCATATGCATATATGTGTGTGTTTGTGTGTGCGTGTGTGAGTGGGGAAGGGGGGGGGGGGGAGGGGGGGGGGAGGGGCAGGGGACGGGGCAGGGGCAGGGCCAGGGGACGGGGCAGGCAGGGGACGGGGCAGGGGCAGGGGCAGGGCCAGGGGACGGGGCAGGGGACGGGGCAGGGGCAGGGCCAGGGGACGGGGCAGGCAGGGGACGGGGCAGGGGCAGGGGACGGGGCATCCAATCTCTTGTTAATTTAATCCCAAGCCGTGGACCAAAATCAAATGAATTTGGATTTCCACCCTACGGGAGACCCAAATAAGTCAAGCGCCAAGGCTCCACCCCGGAACTTGCTATACTAACCAAGTCCTCAATCTTTTGGTGTTGTGGCAGGATTCAAATACCCGTAAATATCTACGGCGCCATATAAAGGGGGGGGGGGAAGGGGCAGGGGACGGGGCAGAGGCAGGGCCAGGGGCAGGGCAACTGCATATATATGCATATGCAGCATATGCATATATATGCACTGCATATATATGCATATGCAGCATATGCATATATGTGTGTGTTTGTGTGTGCGTGTGTGAGTGGGGAAGGGGCAGGGGACAGTACATACCTGCCCATTTTACCGTGACCAAAAACCAGAAGTTTGTATTTTTTTTATGTGTTAGTATATATATTCTGTGTGTTTGTGAGGATAGAGAAGGTATGAGGGAGTGAGGGAGAAGAGATGGTATAAGGAGAGGGAAAATTGTTGCAGTATTGGGAGGGGGGTTGACTTGACTGGGATTTTGTTATTGGGAAGACCAACTGACATCATGTGTTATTCCTGTGGAATATTGTTCATTGACCTGACACACACACAGAATTGGAGGAGTATTGACGATTTGGTAGTTAGTTGGTGTGTACTGTTATTAATACCAAAGTTAATATTTCAAGTCATTTTTAATAGGCCGGTGATATTTCCATTCCAAAATATTTTTTAAAACAGTACAATACAAAAAATCATTTTTTCTACCATCAAACATCACAAATTTTACCCTTTTATTTTTAGTAAAAAGTCTATAAGTTCCTTTTACGTAATGACAAAATTAAATCTTAAACTATTTCAATACCCAAAATTTCAAAACTTAAAATCTAACCCTTCATCTCCCAACCGTGAAAGACCCTACCACGGCTCAAATTCTTCAAAACCAAACTTTGGTTTTTCAATCCAGCCTTGTTTCTATACTACACATTGTGTTTGACAAAGTTTGTGGGGTTGTTTTCTGCATTTTTTACAGCATAAGACGAACAAGAATGACCGTGCATAAGACCAACAAGAGAGAGAGGGGGAAAGGGGGGGGGGGGAAGGGGCAGGGGACGGGGCAGGGCCAGGGGCAGGGCAACTGCATATATATGCATATGCAGCATATGCATATATATGCACTGCATATATATGCATATGCAGCATATGCATATATGTGTGTGTTTGTGTGTGCGTGTGTGAGTGGGGAAGGGGGGGGGGGGGGGGAGGGGCAGGGGACGGGGACGGGGCAGGGCAACTGCATATATATGCAGCATATGCATATATATGCACTGCATATATATGCATATGCAGCATATGCATATATGTGTGTATTTGATTAGTACACCTTACCTCTTTAACGATTGATTACACATGTTATATATAATAGCTTGCCCGTGCTTCCCGCTCAATAATGATAAATAAATAACTGGTTTTCCTAGTTGATTGCATAACGATTATAGAAACAACATAACTCAATTCAGTAGATGGTGGAGCAGGATTATAGAAGCATGAATTAGGAATATAAGTAGAGATTTTGCAGATTTGTACCTTAGAGGGAAGTACTTCGAAGCAAGTCATTCGTCGGTGTCACCAATGGGAGGACAAAGGTCGTCGAGCCAATACATAATTCCATTTTTACCAACATCTTCCAAGTTCTCGCAATGAGCTTGTTTTCCACCCCAAACTGGATACTCGGGCACTTTGATGTCATCGAGTAAAACTCGCACTTCATTCTTTCTCAACTTATGGAAGTGAACGGTCGAGACGGCTCCTGGTTGCGTTTTCCTCCCATAACCAACAAGTTCACGTGTGTGGGATAGTATTTTGCATTCAATTAGAGAGGTGAAATTTGGAACCTCGAATGCAGGAGAGGAACGAGAACACGAAGGAGTTACAGTGCCTATAGTAGGTAACTCCTGAACGTTGTGTCCAACACATGAAAATTTTCCGGTTTTGAAGTCGGTAATGAATTCATCTAGTGAGGATTTTATCCCATCTATGTCACTCCTAAGGTGATCAACATGATCCTTCCAATTTCCGGTTTCCTCTTTCACCTCCTCAAGCATTTCTCTAGCAAATGCCGACCCTAATATAGAGGTTCTCGAAATTGTGGACCCAACACAACGTACACGTCCTCGCGTATCTTTTCCGAAAACCTCAAAAATAGGCCCGGCATCCAAGGTCTCCTCCTGACCACTCGCTTTGTATACATCCAGAAGCATTTGAATT
Source organism: Sambucus nigra (assembly GCA_949130495.1). Taxonomy (NCBI): domain Eukaryota; kingdom Viridiplantae; phylum Streptophyta; class Magnoliopsida; order Dipsacales; family Adoxaceae; genus Sambucus; species Sambucus nigra. The sequence continues at coordinate 107,175,417 of OX422221.1, forward strand.
TGGTCCTGTATAAAAATATATTAACATTAGGTTTGATGATACGATACTTTGTTTAAACAAAACGAACATTAAAAAATTTAAATTACCACAAATATTTTATCATGAGGGGCATAACCACCTCCTTTGATTATATGAGTTGCCAACCACAATTCAGCACGAGTGGGTGCACGCCCATGCTCCTTTCTCCAATTCTCTGAAGCTCGGGCATAACCATGACGACCTGTATTATGAGTTGTCTTTCTCACACAATTTAGTTTAGTCTCTTTGTTCTTTCTTCGCAAAGCCCTTTGAACCTCTAAAACTTCATTATTGCAAAACACCTCCCAGTCCTCAGATTTGACATTTCGTGGCACTTTCTCCTTCCACTTTCCAATATCACCATCCTTCAAATTAACCCTTAGCTTGGACTTGAACTTTTTCCAAGCATCGTTCGCTTTTTTCATAAAAATTTGCTTCTGACTTTCGCGCACATCTGGGAACTCTTTCTACAATATATGAAGAAATAAAATTAAAACATCACATAATTGAATTTACATTCTTTGGAATAGAAAGGAATAGTATACCATTAATGATGACCAAACTGAGTTCTTATATCGCACATCCACTTGTTTCCAACTCGTATAAGATATGGGAACATGTGTCCTTGCTAAGTCTCCCAACCTGGTTGAGAGTGTATATGAGTCTTCACCAACTGGAAGGCCGTGCTCATTAAATTTTAACTTCTTAGTGGAAGAGTCACCACCTACTCTTGAAGCACCCGAAGCAACCTTAGAACGGGAGGTTGATATAGGTGTCTCCACATTTATTGACGGTTGCGAAGTATCACCCATATGAGACATTTATCTGGAAAAAAGTGACTATTGGAGACCAAAATAATCAAAATAAACATTTACAAGAATATTACATGTTCAAATAGCAATATAAAGAAGATGGCATGTTCAAATAGAATTATAATTTCAAACAACCATACATGTATTAAATGTTCAAAAAGCAATAAACTATTAAATGTTTACAACAACAACAACAACAACAACAACAATAACAACAACAACAAACGGAATAAATAGAATATCGCATATTCAAAAACAAGTTCAGAACTAAATCATTGCACTAGAAATCTGTGTCCAAAAGCTCCAGCAATTTATCATTTTCCTCGAGAATGGAGTCATACATCGTACGATCAATATCAATCGCATCTATTTCTTTCGTCAGTCTCTTGGGAGAGTGTAAAACAACTGACCACCCATTCAGCTTTACATCTTGACAATAAAATACTTGACTGGCTTGAGATGCAAGGATGAACGGATCATCGTGAATGGTATTTTTACTCACGAGCTTACTAAGATTCACCATCACCAATTTTGAGATGGGTTCAACTTTGCAAGCATTCTTATCATCAACATCCACCCAATCACAATAAAAGACAGTATGTGCGAACTCAATGTAATTGAGGTCGAGTATTTGTCTAATAACTCCATAAAAGGTTGTCATAATCCCCTTCTTATTAAAGGCCTTAGTGGATACACCACTACTCTGAAAGTTATGATTCTCTTCATGTCCAGAAGTACAAAAGGTGTACCCATTGCATTGAAATTTCTCATAACTGGTAACCCTATGGAGAGGACCATCAGCATATGGCAAAATTCCCGTATCATTAAATCTTGAGGCCTGTAAGGAATTGATAATTTTTTAAAGTTTCATTAAAAATAATTACGGTTGATAAAAAAGTACATGTATAAATAAAGACTTGCCTCATTCCTTAGCCAAGGGATGAAATCATCAATTCTATGCGTCGATTGAGTCTCAGTTACCACAAATTTTCTACAAGAAATTAGTTTCAAAATTAAGAAATATCACATTACAATCAATTAATATGAATTAACATAGAACTAAGTGTGTACCTTCTCCATTCATCAACACCGTCGCATTGAGATAAAACCCATCTTCGCACTTGCTCATATTGTACATTATTTAAGATCAATTCTTTACTTTTACCCAATGGTCGTTGGCATTCCGAGTCATCAAACTCATCATCAAGAAAATCCTCAAGATTCCTCTTATGAGTTCCTTCACCTCTTTTCGATATGTACTCCATGGCATACAAAGAAGCTTCATGTAACAAATATGCATTAGCAATGCTCCCTTCAATGTACCTCTTGTTTCGTGACCACTTTTTATATCTTCCCATTTCTCTCTCAAATAACCACATCGCCCGATATCTTGGTGGCCCAGCTGTCAAAGCTTCATCGGCTAAATGGTGCATGAGGTGGATCATCACCACAAAAAAGGCAGGTGGAAAATAAATTTCAAAGACACAAAGTGCCTCTACTAATGCGTTTTTAGCCTTCAAAAGATGTTCTCTAAATATCACTTTGGCACACAACACATTAAAGAATATGCTGATCCGCTGTATAGCTTTAAACAAAGGCTTATCATCCGGAAATGAATGCATAAGCAATGCAGGAAGCAACCGTTGCATAATGACGTGATAATCGTGGGACTTGAGATTGGTAAATCCAGGTGGATCGAGGTTAACATTGTTGCTGAAATTTGATGAAAATCCAATCGGTACCTTTAATGTTTTTAGTGTACGAAAAAAGGCTTCTTTCTCTTCCTTTCCTAATGCGAAAGGTGCCTTTGGCATAAGCCTTTTTTTACTGCCTTCAACATCTTTCATCCATAATTTCCTTTTAAGCTTCAAATGAACTTTCAAGTCTTCACGGGCTTTGACCATATCTTTATTTGATGAACCTTTCACCGAGAGTATTGTACCTAAAAGAGTCTCTGTGACATTCTTTTCAACATGCATAACATCTAAATTATGTCTAATATCATGATCCTTCCAATACTCCAAGTCAAAGAAAATTGACCTCCTTGAAAAACCCTCGGTACCTGCTAGATTCTCATCGTCACCCTCACTTGGATAATCATCGTCTTCCATTACGACATCCTCCTTCTCCTTCCCCTTCCCCTTCCCCTTCCCCTTCCTCTCCTTCTCCTTCCCCTTCCCCTTTCCCTTTCCCTTTCCCTTTCCCTTTTTGTCTCCCTCTCCCTCTCCCTCTCTTTGAGCACCTTCTCGAGCGATAAGTGACACTATCTGCTCAACTTCTGCACTTGTTAACTTTCTTGGAGCCATAGCATCCTCTATTTTACCATTAAATGTTTGCTTTGATGTGTCAAACCTATAAGGATGGTCTTTAGGAAGGAACATACGAGATCGTTGGTAACAACATTTCGTTGACTTAGAAAGATATTCAGAAGGTGTATTTGTAGAACAAACAGGGCACCCATTGTAACCTTGAGTTGAACAACCTGCTAACATCCCATAAGCTGGAAAATCATGTATACCCCACATCAACATGGCTTTTAACTGAAATTTCTCATTTTTGTACGCATCCCAAGCCTCAACTCCAGACCATAAGATCTTTAACTCATCGACCAACGGTTGGAGGAAGACATCAATATTACTTGATGGTGACTTTGGTCCGGGAATCAATACAGACAACATTGAAAACTCACTTTTCATACACATTGATGGGGGAGGGTTGAGAGGTTGAATTATCACTGGCCAACAACTATACTTACGGCCAAACATGTTATTCGGGCTGAAACCATCAGTTGCTATTGCAAGTCGAATATTCCGCGGATCTTTTGCAAAATCTCTCCACATAATGTTTGAATTTACCCATTCTGCTGAATCTCGGGGATGACGCAAGAATTCCATACAAGAGCTTGCACGAGCGTGCCAAGTCATTTTTCTGCTATCCATTTTATGGTATACAACCGTTTTAGCCTAGGGATTAGAGGGAAATGTCGCATTACCTTCTTAGGAACCCTAGAGTACTTTTTTTTTCCATTAGTATTCTGAATTTCTACCCCGTCCTCGTCTAGACAAGTAAACTTGTAGCGTAAAGAACCACATTTTATACATCTAGTAGATTTTTCATGCTCTTTCCAAAATATCATACAGTTGTTAATGCATACGTCATACTTAACATAATCCATACCGAGATCTCTAACGGTGTTTTTCATTTCTGTATAACTAGTTGTCAAGTTGTTCTCTTCAGGAAGTAGTTCATTTTACAATCTAAGAATTCCACCTGTAGCACCATCCGATAAATTGAATTGTTTTTTCAAATCATTCAACTTTATAAGAGTATACATTGTGGTATGACGCGAAGAACCGGTAGCTAGGTGCAATGGCTCCTGTGCGAGTTGATGTAAACGATCATACTTCTTGCCTTTGTATTTATGTGTGTGCGAATCATTGGGAACCTCAGAAGTTGGGGGGGCTTCATCACTGCCTACACAATTAGGTTCACTAGGTTCCGCTTCACCCATAAACATCTCACAAGCATCATTCACAAGATCATTCAAAATTGGAATATTGTGCACATCAGCGTGTTCTGTCGGTGTCACAGATTGCGGTGGTGGTTGGACTTGATCAACAACTAATGTCTCACCGTGAAAATGCCATAAGGTATAGTTCATGTCCATACCATATGTCATTAAATGAATGAATATGTCATCTATAACAACATGTCCTTTCCCATTTCGACAACGTCTACAGGGACATGAATGTTTAACATTCGAACTATTACTACGCACATAATGAAGAAACTGTAACACCCCATCTCTATATGTATCGGTCTCGATATTTTTCTCATTTATCCATTCTTTGTTGATTCCCGACGACATCCTGATAAGTTTAAAGAGCACACATTATAATATAAACGCTTACTGTAAATATATTTAAGTTTATTCAAGTGTAAATATGTATATATTTGAGCTCCTATATTTCCTCCATCTCCTCTACAGGGTAAGGGTCCTATCCCATTCGAAAATGCATATTTTGTATTGTTCATAATGTCTCATGCCATGTCCTAATCTAGAAAATTTCGCCAGCATCTCCCTACAGTTCTTCAAGTGCACAACTTAAATTGGGAGTGTTCATGTGTTACTTAAGTTTTTCAACCAAGAAAACACAAAACACTACATCAATCTAGTATGCACCCAAAGAACATAAAGAGATGCCACCGAATTTTTCAAAATAGGACATGCATAATCATTATGTACAATACAAAATTTTGCATTTCCAAACTGTCCAAAAATGGGACAATTTAAGAGTTCTCACCACAGTCATAGTGAGACCTCTTGAACGGGTCTAAGGTTTTTCTACATGTGTAACATCATTATTGAATGTTTAGTATTAATGTCTACTTACTATTTAAATAGTTTTTTTTGTTTTTTCTTAAATTTTCAACACATAATCTCATTTATCCATTTAATTAGTGGGGTGTCTACTTTTCAATTTGTTATTTTTACATTATTATTGAATATTTAGCACTTAAATTTTCTTAAAACTACGTAACATTTACAAATCAGATCAAATATACATTTTTGTTAAAGGGGTAAGAACATAAAAACCCATGATTTATTTTTTTTTCATTATCAACATTCAATTTGCACCAAAAACTCACACATTAAAAAAAATATATATATATGTATATATGTATATATAAAACCCTAAAAATCAAATACGAATCAAATCAAGCATATCATAAACTCTAGGATCAAATCTGAAATCTAACTTAGGTTAAAAAAAATACAATGCTTTAAAGAAATTACCTGATTGGGATGAGTGCAGTGAGAGAACAAGGCAGTGACCAGAGAAAGAGAGAATGGGCGGGAGAGAGAGTGTCGGCAGTAGAGATGCTGACCTAGGGCAGTGTCAGCAGCAGCCGCCGAGAGAGAGAGACCGCCGAGAGAGAGAGAGACCGCCGCGCGAGAGAGAGAGAGACCGCCGCGAGAGAGAGACCGCCGCGAGAGAGAGACAGCCGCGAGAGAGAGAGAGAGACCGCCGCGAGAGAGAGAGGAGAGGCAGGAGAGCGCATAGGCTAGAGAGAGGCGGGAATCGTGAGCGGGAACAAGAGAAAGAGGGAAGTGTAATGTTTTTTTTTTGGGTATTATATATTTTAGTAAGTGTACTCAATTTTGGCACACTTTAAAACAGTGCCAAATTTTGGCACTGTTTTAAAGTGTGCCAAATCTCTATAAAACCGTGCCAAAATCTGGCACAGTTTTAAACTGTGCCAGATTTTTAATATCAGGGTGTGCCAAAATGCTGTTTTTGGTGTAGTGAAGCTGCAGCACGTTCCTTCCAAGGGATCCTAAGCAAGACGCCCCTGTAGCTGGGCACCTGTAGTACATACATATATATACAAGAGAGAGAGAGAGAGAGAGAGAAAAACGAGTCAGAACCCGATAGTGTATATGATTAAAAATTATTTAGCAAGTATTTAAATTGATACAGGCCAATGCAACAACATATTAGTGCGACACTCTCTTGAGAAATTCTCACCTCTCTTCTAATGTGCACACCTATCGTACTAACCTTCCCAGTGGTCCAACTCATCATATATCACGCTATCCTTTCCCAATAGTTTAACTTATCTTAGATTATTCGGAGAATTCAAAATTTAACGATTCCATTATTTGAAAAGAATATTTCAATTAGTAACCAAAGTTCTCATTTTAACTTTATTAATAAATAAAGTTTTCCAGTGCCATATTATACTTTCTCAAAACAAGTATTTACAATTTGAGTCATCAACCATGTCCTACATATCAAATCACAGTAGGCAGTTCCAGATTTCAGAATTTCATATATATATTAACTACTCATAAATATATATATATATCATAACAGCACCCCAATTAAAAACTATGGTGCGGGCATACTCTACTATCCAAACCCCATATCACTCATATTAAGGGGAATACGAATTCGGAATCACTCTCGAATCGTATTAACATATACTCAAACAATATTGAGGCGAAGCATAGATTCCAAGTCTCTAAGAGGATGGCATGTGTCTGCGTCTCTTAGGACCGTCTGAACTATCACTACGATAGCCTGTACCAAGGATATCTATACACAAACAAGATGAGGCGAAGCTTAGATTCCAAGTCTCTAAGAGGATGGCACATGCCTTCATCTTTTAGGACCGTCTGAACTATCACATCGATAGCCTGTACCAAGGATATCTATCTTCTAGGGTACAAGTCAATATCCCCCATAAAGGTCCCATCGAGATAAGACAGTCCCAGCGCGGAAACCTCAGGGATAATAAGTAGCGTGGGCATGATTTTCACACATAGATAGTATATGCATACACAAACATATAACTATACTAACATTACCATATTATTAATGGGTATATTCTCAATTCGCATAATTAAGACATTTATCCATATTATCATACTTTAGTAAACACTTATAACGGTTCGTTTCTAACCTTGATTCGGTATTATTCCAACGTACCACACAACTCTCATGGCTTTATTCTCTAAATTATAAAATTCAGTAGGTATACACATTTGTCCCAAAGTAACTCTCTTACGTGTCTCTCTCTTTAAATCATAAATTCACCGACCCTTATGTAATTATCCCAAAATACAATCTCTGCCCGATATCAAGGGTCCCAAAATTTATTCACATGTCCTACTGGTCTTCCCTATTTCCCAAAACATTTTATTAAGGATGCCCAAGAATTATTTCACAATAAATTGAACTTAACTAATTTAGAAAGGGAAATAGGAGTCTGCCAGGAGGGGTCGATCGATCGAGGTCTGGGGCTCGATCGATCGAACCTTCGATCGATCGAAGCTCTGGGCTCGATCGATCGATCAAGCAGGTCTGCGAAAACTGCAATTCTGCAGTTACGGGTTTCATCTCCTAACTTCAACAATTTCCATATTTTCTAATCCCAATCATCCCAGAATTGATACTACTAACCTTATATCATCATATTAGGTATTTTCAACGTAAAGCATGTGGATTTCAGTCATTTAATCATGGATTAACAGCCCAAGATCTATACAATTATCAAGAACCCTAGAATTCTCTAAATCATGGTTCCAATCTGTTTTTCCAGAAATTTCTTCTTATAAACATCATAATTTCGTGGGTAAATTCCTCTACATGGCAAGGGTTTCCAGAATTATCATTTAAACCATAACTACATGCGATTCCTATCTCAAATCTTAGGTTTTCTTCCATAAAACTCACCCTAATCATTCCTACACTAATATGAAAGATGCATCAACGAAATAAGCAAGATAAACACTTGCCTGGGATTTTTGACTTTCTGGTTTGCGGATGATTTTGGTGTGGTTGCGTTCCCCGTCGCGCGATCTACGCGTTGGTGGTGATGGCGGTGCAATCGGAGGTATTCTTGGCCTAGAACTCCTTGGAAAGCTTCTCCTCTTCCTCTCCAATGGCCGTCATTAGTGTTTCATTGTGTTAACCCTAGAAGGTGAAACTTTCCATATGATATAACCCTATAAAATTCGTGGGTTTAATTACCCAAAAATGTGAAATGTCCAAACTGCCCTCCCGAGTTACTAATTAGGCCTAAAAACGCCTCGAGACCCAAACTAAACCCCCGGGTACACTTTTCTGACTATCTCGACCCTTTCGGACGCGTTGGCGCACTCAAAACGAGCATACGAACAACTTATAAAATATTCACTTTTATTTATCAATATTTAGTCCCGACGCGACACGGGTGCGTTCCGATCCAAATTTCCATAATTGCCATTTTATTCACACGTGACAATATTATAAAAATAAATTTCATATATTACTATACTCATCCAGTAATATGCAACCAATAACAAATTTCCAATAATTACTAACTCTCGTCACGCTAGTAAATATTTAAAACAACATTCCGAATTAAAATTAAATTAATTTATCTCAATTAAATTTAATAAATCCTTAAATTTAAAAGCCATGAAAATACGGGGTATTACATACTTCCCCCCTAATAACGGAATTTCGTCCCGAAATTCAGAAAATGAGGACTACCAGGTAGCACAATTCTGGATATCCTTGTCAGTACGCAAACTATCTACATAGTACGACGCTCAATCGCTATAGCTTTTTCCTCACAGTAACATTGTTTTACATTCTTATTGGAGACACTTCACATTATGCTCCCAACCGACAACATTCGCATAGGCCACGCCTATACGTTATAATTTCCTTATCTCACTATCATTAGGAGGCCTCACCTCCCTACATGACAAATACTCGAATTTATTCATGTACAAAATTCCCATTCTGACAAGATCATACGAACATTTGACCACTCTTGACTGCCTAAAACAGTCGTGGAATTTCACCATAGATATCGGATATTTTCTCGACCGATCAAAAATTTTGATTATCTACTCTCCTCTAAACATACGGAAGGAGAATAGTCGAGGTTCTTCCATAACAAAACCATAATTAGTACCTCGTACGCGACAAACAGGTACGAGTGCTTCTACAGAGCATACTTGAAATCATCGTACCAAGATTCCAAAATTTCCTTCTCGTGTCTCTACAAATCTTTAATCACCGTGCGCCTATTCCCTGGCTACGGGTGATACATCCTACTCAAAACGAAACCTTATCTCCGCTGGTTTCTGAAATCCCATATCAAAGGTGGGATTCACCAATCTCATCCTAATTCAGAAATTTATACTGCGCCGGACCATGCACTGGCGCGATCCTTCCTTTCAAAGGAAGTCTGGGGCATACTAGTTAATATTGTAAGCCAGCCCAAAGGAATATCAATCGCTTCCTTCTCAGCGGCTTAATTCACATGTTCGGGATGAACCCTCGATCTTGTTTTGAGGATGGCAACCCATCCAAGAACTTTACCGACTTACCAACCTCTTCCAATTCCAGGAATTTTCGATAAACACAAAATTCTTTGGTTGATTCTCCTCTTTCAACCAAATCTTACCTATGGGCAGTGCATGTAGAGACTACTCACTATGTCCCGCTAAACATCGATTCTTCCTTGAAATGTCTCACATTATGTGACACGTAATACTCCCCTTCCTTCCTTGTAGTATGCCAAAAGTTCCACCCATGCTCTTCTCTCCACGAAGTGCACTTCTGGATCTCCTATACCATACCAACATCATCACCCTTTGTATGTGCAAGTCGCTCTCATACTTGCCTACTAATAACTCTGCTCCGAGTGTTCTTCATAATCATTTAATTTTGCTCCATTCAAGGAATACTCTTCTTAAATGACTTCCCACAGTCTTTCAATTCAAATTTGGGTGTGCTATTCTAATTACACACCTTTGTATGGATTATCTCCCCTCTTGTGACATTTAATCCACTATATCACTTCCACTTCGTTCTGTTAGCCCCACAAATACATTTTCCACACGTCCATTGCCACGCCCCTTCATCTCGGACGAGTTTTAACATCAGTTAACCAGGATGTCTACACACCCTATAAACCGGGCATACTAGCGTAAGCATCACATACGCTCCATACTAATAAACAAATTCTTTGTTTTCCCTGGTGCTTGCAGCGTGATTACAACACTTTAATCACCCTAAAAATCAAGATTTTAAATCTTCCTTATCATCGTTCCACCCCTCAACTCGTGGGGTAACTTTCAATGCTTTCTTACCACACAACCGGCTCCAATGGCTTTAAATCAAAATTCAACTTCCAACTTACATACATAATTACTTGATCCCATTTTGACCAGGGTACCGAACTCATGGGATAGTGACCAAACGTCTCCCTATTTCCAACCTTATACTAAGTTTCATGCGTGGGATGTCTCGCAAAGCGAAATCCAAACAAGGAACCCTCCCGATACACTACTGCCTAGTATTGTCGGTTATCGAGATCCGTTAGGTCCTCCATCCATAGCATATACCCCTCTATTCCGTCTCTTGACAGAAAAGTTATAATTTCTCCCGTAATTATGCTTAACAAAGAACGGTTCACTAATTGCACTATTGTTCAGTATTGGTTGGTGGTAATAGCATTCCATAAACCTCGAATACATACAATCGGAATTCTCAAAATTCCTTTCCCTAATAATAGGGGTATAAATATTAACTCCCACTTCTCTAAAGGATAAATATAACAATGCACTTTTCTTATCACTAAGTCCGGAGTGCTAAACATAATACTGAGTCAAATCTTTTCGCTCAACGATAAATCCCGATACATACGGAATTATACTGAGAAAGTCTAGACATACTTTGGCATCGAATATCTCGAGCCCACTATCTCCTTCGAAGTCTCTAGGATAGATAATATAGGTGCGAGTCCAACCTTCTTACAGGTAAAGCTCGCCACAACAAAACATGCTGCACTAATGCAACTACTCCGATAGCTTTGTAATAAATGCCCACTATCGTACTAACCGTTTCTATAACATTTTAACAAAGATAATATCATACTCGTGTATCGCATCACTACAATGAGTAACCTCAATAAATTATGAAACACTGTTAATATACTCATTCATCCTCCGCGGATAGCACTAAAGAAAAATCCCGCTACACTAGGGAAAAATATTCACATAATGGTAACATTTATAATGATATGCATTAAACTCGTCTCACATGCTAATATAGCAATGAAAAAAATATGGTGACTCGCTCGTGTCACATAAACACGCCGCATCCTCTAAGGATACAACTTATACATCCATCCTGGCAATTGTCTTGACTGCACAAATGGTTTCTGGACGTAACACGTCTACTCAAACTAAATAAAATTACTTTAATCGTTGTCTTTTATTAGGCACCGTATTCTTGTCCTTATACTCACTTTGGAACATATTATCGTGAGCGATCTCACTCCGCACAAAATACCTCAGTACATAATCCACTTATCACTTGTCCTACGTACCAGGTTAGGATTGTCCTTCTCTCGGACTTTAGTAAACTCGATTCCTGTTAACCATCCTGGTTGTTCCCTTAGCTTTTTAGGCCATAAAGATCATGTTACTATCTATAATAGTACTTACTGAATTTACCATCACTTGGTAAGAATTTAATTATCTGAAGCCTTTAAATGGGTCCCCTGATGTGTATCCACATCCCTTTGTGGTGCTACACTACCACCCTCGTATTCAGTTTTATTCTCGACTAACTTCTTCGATTCCTTTAACTTCCCCTACAAAGAAGCGTTATCATCTATATTGACAAAATATGACATTTTAAACCTCTGAATCGGGCGTCCATCAGGATTTCCTCCTCGAGTATTATCAACTATTATTACAAGTTGGTCTCCCACTTGGAGTCGTTTCCTCCACTAGTATCTACCTCTTTCGATACAAAATTTGCTAACGATTAGGATTCATATCCACAATTAGACTTCTGTCATGCCCTCCTGCGATGAGTTCAGAACCACGTTTGCTTCTCATCCTGAACAGTTGAGGAAGGAACATACGGTCAACACTGTACCTAAGGTTCTCCTATAGGCATAGCATTCCACTTCTAAAATTGGTGGTTGCCTCCAATCATTATGATTTCGTCCCGAAAGCCAAGAAAATTTTCTCTAAATTTTCACTTTCAGTTTGCCACACTTCGTCCTATATTTAGGCCTTTGGAAACTTCACCTCCTTTGGTAGACACATACAATTTTCGCGTTTCTAAAATTTTCTACTGACAGTCTCTACACGTTTTTTGTAATACGTTGGGTAAGTTTACCCTCGCACCTCATTTGACTATAACAACATTTGAAAATCATTGCTGCACCTTAGTCGCCTTTCTAGTCGTGGCTTCTCGAGCCATAATGGAGGTGACCTCAACTACGGTCATCATTCTCGGTTATATTTTATAATCTTAACTGAGCCCTGCCTCCTGATGTACGCTTAACGGTCCTCTTCTGACATCCGTCATCGCTCGGTATACGCACACATCTGAACGAAATTAGAATTCACTAATGTATACACATTTTAGCAGGAGAACGAAATCTCGTCAAAGGAATCGACAATCCTAAACATAGGGCTCTATAACAAACAAAGCAACGCTGAAAGCATAATAAGCCGTACAGATCCTAAGGACACTAGAACCTGATGCTCTGATACCACCTGTGACACCCCGCCTAATTAAATACCGGGCGATCACTCCTTTATAAAATTAAAATCAAGGTGAACAGTTGGTTCATTCTTAGCATCACTGTCGTAAAAATAAACTTTTCCAAATTAACACCCTAATTAATTAAGCTAAGTGTCAAAACCATTTTTAACCTTTCTAACCAAATTGCATTTTTAAAGAAAAACTTATTTATTTAATTATTAACCACATTTTCAATAAGTAAGAATCATACAATAATTATCCTGGAACAAAATCCAATTACTTTAAACATTCAACATCCAAAATCCCAACCTTTAAAACTAAATGTAAAACATACATGCTGAATAAAACCCAAAGTAACAGTACTAGAAATAACTGAAATACAAATGTCCCAACAGAACAGATAAATAGTGGAAAGGGCGACACAAGCCCCAATAACTGAGAATCATAGGAGTGGAATCGAGCAAATGAAATCGTCTAAGCAAGTGGCCTGCAACTCCCACCTAAGCTGCAGCACGTTCCTTCCAAGGGATTCTAAGCAAGACGCCCCTGTGGCTGGGCACCTGTAGTACATACATATATATACAAGAGAGAGAGATAGAGAAAAACGGGTCAGAGCCCGATAGTGTATATGATTTAAAAATTATTTAGCAAGTATTTAAATTGATACAAGCCAATGCAACAACATATTAGTGTGACACTCTCTTGAGAAATTCTCACCTCTCTTCTAATGTGCACACCTATCGTACTAACCTTCCCAGTGGTCCAACTCATCATATATCACGCTATCCTTTCCCAATAGTTTAACTTATCTTAGATTATTCGCAGAATTCAAAATTTAACGATTCCATTGTTTGAAAAGAATATTTGAATTAGTAACCAAAGTTCTCATTTTAACTTTATTAATAAATAAAGTTTTCCAGTGCCATATTATACTTTCTCAAAACAAGTATTTACAATTTGAGTCATCAACCATGTCCTACATATCAAATCACAGTAGGCAGTTCCAGATTTCAGAATTTCATATATATATTAACTACTCATAAAATATATATATATATCATAACAGCACCCCAATTAAAAACTATGGTGCGGGCATACTCTACTATCCAAACCCCATATCACTCATATTAAGGGGAATACGAATTCGGAATCACTCTCGAATCGTATTAACATATACTCAAACAATATTGAGGCGAAGCATAGATTCCAAGTCTCTAAGAGGATGGCATGTGTCTGCGCCTCTTAGGACCGTCTGAACTATCACTGCGATAGCCTGTACCAAGGATATCTATACACAAACAAGATGAGGCAAAGCTTAGATTCCAAGTCTCTAAGAGGATGACACATGCCTGCGTCTTTTAGGACCGTCTGAACTATAACATCGATAGCCTGTACCAAGGATATCTATCTTCTAGGGTACAAGTCAATATCCCCCATAAAGGTCCCATCGAGATAAGACTGTCCCAGCGCGGAAACCTCAGGGATAGTAAGTAGCGTGGGCATGATTTTCACACATAGATAGTATATGCATACACAAACATATAACTATACTAACATTACCATATTATTAATGGGTATATTCTCAATTCCCATAATTACAACATTTATCCATATTATCATATTTTAGTAAACACTTATAACGGTTCGTTTCTAACCTTGATTCGGTATTATTCCAACGTACCACACAACTCTCATGGCTTTATTCTCTAAATTATAAAATTCAGTAGGTATACACATTTGTCCCAAAGTAACTCTCTTACGTGTCTCTCTCTTTAAATCATAAATTCACCGACCCTTATGTAATTATCCCAAAATACAATCTTAGCCTGATATCAAGGGTCCCAAAATTTATTCACATGTCCTACTGGTCTTCCCTATCTCCTAAAACATTTTATTAAGGATGCCCAAGAATTATTTCACAATAAATTGAACTTAACTAATTTAGAAAGGGAATAGGAGTCTGCCAGGAGGGGTCGATCGATCGAGGTCTGGGGCTCGATCGATCGAACCTTCGATCGATCGAAGCTCTGGGCTCGATCGATCGATCAAGCAGGTCTGCGAAAACTGCAATTCTGCAGTTACGGGTTTCATCTCCTAACTTCAACAATTTCCATATTTTCTAATCCCAATCATCCCAGAATTGATACTACTAACCTTATATCATCATATTAGGTATTTTCAACGTAAAGCATGTGGATTTCAGTCATTTAATCATGGATTAAAAGCCCAAGATCTATACAATTATCAAGAACCCTAGAATTCTCTAAATCATGGTTCCAATCTGTTTTTCCAGAAATTTCTTCTTATAAACATCATAATTTCGTGGGTAAATTCCTCTACATGGCAAGGGTTTCCAGAATTATCATTTAAACCATAACTACATGCGATTCCTATCTCAAATCTTAGGTTTTCTTCCATAAAACTCACCCTAATCATTCCTACACTAATATGAAAGATGCATCAACGAAATAAGCAAGATAAACACTTGCCTGGGATTTTCGACGTTCTGGTTTGCGGATGATTTTGGTGTGGTTGCGTTCCCTGTCGCGCGATCTATGCGTTGGTGGTGACGGCGGTGCAATCGGAGGTGTTCTTGGCCTAGAACTCCTTGGAGAACTTCTCCTCTTCCTTTCCAATGGCCGTCATTAGTATTTCATTGTGTTAACCCTAGAAGGTGAAACTTTCCATCTGATATAACCCTATAAAATTCGTGGGTTTAAGTACCCAAAAATGTGAAATGTCCAAAATGCCCTCCCGGGATACTAATTAGGCCTAAAAATGCCCCGAGACCCAAACTAAATCTCCGGGTACACTTTTCTGACTATCTCGACCCTTCCGAACGCGTTGGCGCACTCAAAACGACCATACGAACAACTTATAAAATATTCACTTTTATTTATCAATATTTAGTCCCGACGCGACACGGGTGCGTCCCGATCCAAATTTCCATAATTGCCATTTTATTCACACATGACAATATTATAAAAATAAATTTCATATATTACTATACTCATCCAGTAATATGAAACCAATAACAAATTTCCAATAATTACTAACTCTCGTCACGCTAGTAAATATTTAAAACAACATTCCGGATTAAAATTAAATTAATTTATCTCAATTAAATTTAATAAATCCTTAAATTTAAAAGCCATGAAAATACGGGGTATTGCACCTTGGTGACGTCCTTTTTCATTTCGCTCCACCAATACTGTCGCATAATATCCTGGTACATCTTATCCCCTTCAGGATGTACCGCAAACCGTGAACCGTGCGACTCTTCCATCACTGTATGTTCCTCCCCTTCTGGGACTACTAATCTGTCATTAAAACATAGTCCCCCATCTAAGCTCACCAAGAAGGACTCTGCTCCTTTGATTAGAAGCTGGACAATTAGATCCTGACAGAAGGGATCAACTTCTTGATCACCCTGGTAACTATCTCGGGTGTAACCATCATTACTAACATAAATGAGCGGGCTACTACATCTTGATGCCCGAGTTCTTTCCATTTTGCTTTCCATACCTTGCCCACATCACCTGCTGGCCTACGGATCAACGAGTTTGCTACCACGTTAGCATTCCCTGGTTGGTAGTGGATATCGAACTGGTAGTCTTTCACAAATTCAATCCACCTCCACTCACGCATATTCATCTCCTGCTATGTGAACAGGTACTGCAGTGACTTATGATCCGTGAATAGGAAAAATCTCTCCCCCAATAGATAATGCCTCCAGATACGCAAGGCAAATATGACTGTTGCTAACTCCAAGTCATGGGTGTGGTAATTCCTCTCGTGATGCCTAAGCTTATGAGAAGCATAAGCAATCTCTTTGTCCTCCTTCTGAAGCACCCCCCCAAGTCCTGATAAGGATGCATCAGTGTAGACCAGGTATTCTAACCCGAGCTTGGGTAGTGCTAGAACTGGTGCTGAAGTCAGTTTGTCCTTCAGCTCGTCAAAGGCCAACTGACAGACATTATCCCATATAAATAACACCCCTTTGCGAGCCAGGTTTGTCAATTGACCCGCTATTTTTTAGAATCCCTGAATAAACCTCCTGTAGTATCCTACCAGCCCCAAGAAACTACGAACCTCAGTCAGTGTAGTGGGCTTTCCCCACTCCCTCACCGCTGACACCTTTTCTCGAATCTTTCGATATCCCCTCCTCAGAGATTATGTGACCCAAGAACTGAACCTCCCTCGACCAGAATACACACTTTTCATACTTTGCATACAACTCGTGCTCACGCAGTGTCTAAAAAACCATCCTCTGATGCTCGGCATGCTCCTCCTCAGTCCGTGAATAAATCAAAATGTCATCAATGAAGACGATGACAAACTGATCTAAGAACTCCCTGAACACTCTGTTCATTAAGTCCATGAAAATGGATGGAGAATTCATGAGTCCAAACGGCATCACTCGGAACTTGTAGGATTTATACCTCATCAAGAAAGCAGTCTTTGACACATCCTGCTCCCGAATCCTTAACTGGTGATATCCCGATCTCAAATATATCTTTGAGAAGAAAGAATATCCTCTCAAATGGTCGAACAAGTCATTTATTTGGGGCAATGGATACTTATTCCGTATCGTGACTTTGTTCAATTCTCGATAGTCCAGACACAACCTCAACGACCCATCTATCTTCTTTACAAACAATACAGGAGTACCCCAAGGCAAGGTACTCCTATGAATGAATACTTGTCCCAACAGCTTCTCAATTTGGTCCCGTAACTCTCTCATCTCAGTTGGAGACATACGGTAGGGTGCTCAGGCTATCAGTCGAGTGCTCGGCATCAAATCTATGACGAAATCAATCTCTCTACAAAGATGTAGTCTCGGTATATACTAGATCACATTATTAAAATCACGGACTACGGGAATCGAATTAATAGGAATCCCTACCTCCCTAGAGGTCTCCTCCTCTATGTAATATAAATGGGTGGATGATCCTCCCTCAGGATGAGGCATCGCCACTAAGAACATCTCTTGTTCCGGTATAGCAATGATAATACTCCTACTAAAATAGTCTATCATGGCTCTATAAGAAGAAAGCCAATCCATGCCAATAATGGCATCATGCTCGTGCATATCTAAGACTAGCATATCTGCTAACAAAATAAAACTCCAAATCTCTATACCTACTCCCCGGCATATAGAGAAAATTAATGACCCATTCCCTAGCGGTGGGTCTACATAAGTCACTGTACTCTCTGCTATGTCTAACAACCCTGTGGCCCATGCAAAACTAGTAGCTATAAAGTAGTGTGATGCCCCCATGTCAAACAAAATGCACAACTTACCCTTAATAGCGGGTGGTGCCTGATGAACTGGGGCCTGATGGACGTTGTAGACACGCCCATACTGCAACTGACTCTGCTATACCGGAGCTGCTGGAATAGATGGAAAGGCTGGAACCTGGGGCGGTGCTGGGAGGGCGACTGGAAATAATGGTCGATGGGGCTCCTGACGAGCTCCCTGCTCTACTGCTATGGGGATCTACCCCTCTTAGTACAGTCCTAACATTTGTGGCCACTATTTCCACAAGTAAAACACCTCACTAGGAAATTTCTTCCCCTCTGCCCTAGCTTCCCTTGGCTCTGATGGTCGTTACCCCCCTCCTTTGGCCCTACTGAAATCATTGATGCCCCTGTTGGCCCTACTGGCTCTACCTAAAACCTCCCTGTCCCTATCTGAAATCTCCAAAACAT
The DNA here is from genome assembly GCA_949130495.1 of Sambucus nigra. Classification (NCBI taxonomy): domain Eukaryota; kingdom Viridiplantae; phylum Streptophyta; class Magnoliopsida; order Dipsacales; family Adoxaceae; genus Sambucus; species Sambucus nigra. The sequence goes on from OX422221.1 coordinate 107,194,030, forward strand.
AATCGCTTAGCAGGATCCCCCTGATGGAAACCCTACTCACCCTGACGGACTTGCCCCTGAGCTGTGGGGGTCCCACCGGTACTACTACCTCCTGTCTAACCCTGCTGGATGGACTCCCCAGCTTATTTGCTTACCTACTGGTGGAAGCGGTGGTCCTGACAATATAGTAGGGAAGCATTAACCACATCAGAGTAAGTGGCCAATGAAAGATTTTCTAACAAGTGCTGGCGAATCTTCCAAGTCAAACCATCCATGAATCTCTGAATCTTCTTCTCTTCTGTCAATATCTCATCTGGAACTAGATTCAGAAGGTCTTTATACTCCTCTTCATACTCAGAAATTGTCTTTCCTTCCTACTTAAGGTTTAGTAGCTTCCGCCTCATCTCGATTTTCACGGCGGAAGGGAAGTATTTGCGATCAAACCGTACCAGAAATCTCTGGTAATCAAGTTATCTCTCTCCTCAGCAGTGGTAATGGACTACCACCACTGTAGCACTGCTCATACCAACTCAAAGGTAGCCAGAATCTTATTTTACACCTCAGTGCACTCATACATCCTCAGGTTCCTCTGTATATCTTTCCTCCATTGGCTCACCTTTACCACACCTGAACTCCACGCAAACTCTGGAGGGTGTGCCTTCTTAAAGGCATCACTAACGAGCTCCCATTCAAAATGGAGAGCGTGAACTGGTGCTGGAGCCAATGTTGGTGTCTGTGGTGGAGCCTGTTTTACCACGGCTAATGCTGCGTTAACTTCTTGTGCCACAATAGTAGCAACTTCTGCATCGTTCCTCATTTTCTGGGCATCCCTATTGTCTCGCTATGCACGTCTGGGAGGCATCTGAAATAAGAGAGAAGCTTATAAATTCATAATAAATATCTCAAATAGTTGAAGACGTAAAATGCACGAAAATGAATATAATAGTCCTAAATATAGGGATCTACATCAAAGATAGCTACGCGAAAGACATAATAAGTCATACAAATCCTAAGGACTTTAGAACCTAATTCTCTAATACCACATGCGACACCCCACCTAATTAAATACCGGGTGATCAGTCCTTTATTAATTAAAACCAGAATATCTAGTTGATTCAGATTATGCATCACTGTCGAAAACTTGTTATAAAATACTAACAACTTAATACTTAAAAAGGTTGATGTCAAAATTTCATCTTTTCAATTAATATAAATTATTTAAGGAAAAATATCTAAACATTCACCATTCAATTTAAATTTATAAGAAACAAAATAATTGATATGATATAAAGGAGCTAAGTAAACACTTCCAGTCAAAAATCCAATATAGTAATCCAACTAAATAAAACCAACAACTGAGAAGAGTAATGATCTAAATCTTAAATCATTGAACATAAGAATAAGAAGGGGCGACATGTTCAACTGATGAAAATAACTCAAAAGTGAGAAATGATAGACAGAGGCGTCTACTACCAAGGTCCTGTAGTCTCCACAGCAGTTACATCTAGTTGAATGAATGGAACTCATATGCCTGGTATCCATGTGGTTGAGCACCTAAAATAATTTGACAAGTAAAGAGATTTGCAAAAAACAGGTCAGAGCTTGAGTTGAAAACAGTTTAAAAATTAGCAAGTGCTTAAAATGATTTAATTGCATATATATTTATCATGTTAAATTATCGAAGTCACTTGGGAATGCTCACTTCTCATCTAGTGTGCACGCCTAGAGAATATTCAAATCTCACTAATTCCATTCCCATACTAACTAGTTCTTCCTATCTAATAACCCATCATAGTCCTATACCGTTCCCGATTATTTCCCTCGCAATGTATAATACATATAGTCATTCCCACTTTAGCATAAATAGACACTTTCAGTTTAATACAATTATATGTTCGCTACTTAATTAATTTCAGATCTCATTATAAATCATATCTACTAAATTCTCAAAGTAGATATCAGTACAAGTATATACATATATTCACTCTATCTCATATATATATATATATATATATATATATATATATATATATATATATATATATTGAACCCTGAGACACAACTACGGTGGCTGCATACTCTGTTATCATATCCTATTGCATCGCTCATTTGCATAAAGGACTAAATGTTCAGTCTCTTGCGAACCATAAAAACAAAACACATATAGTAAAGGCGAACATAGTCCCAAGACGATGGGATATGCACATACCTACGCACCCATACGATCGCCATCACTATCATACTCACAGATAGCACATACCTAAGTTCTATGCTCTAGTGGTACAAACCAAAATCCCACTGAAGGCTCCTAAAGCCATGATTGTCCACAAAGCGCAACCTCCACTCGATAGAAAGTAGCATAGGTATGTTATACACATAATAGTTTATTCAATAAGTATACACACAGCTTAATATATATACAATAGGTATTCTCGCAACCCAAATCCTCGAGTTTATAGATAGTATCACCGTCTCTACTATTCACATTATTGTAACACTTTGACTTAACTCACTAAGATATCCCTTTTCTTTAAGGCTCTATTACCCCAATATATCCCTTTTTTAATAGTCGCTCTCTCAACTCATTATTAACAAGTAATTTAAGTCATTCAATGATAGCGTGTGTTAATTTCTCTCACTTGGACCAACCTAGAAGGGATCTAACTTGTCCAGGCCAAATATGAGCATTCTGGAATCTCCTTAGAAGTCCAGGATTCTCGTTCGAACGAGGTCGTTCGAATGAGGTCATTTGAATGAACTTCTCACTTCGAACGAACTCAAAAATCTCCTTGGAATTCTCGTTCGAACGAGGTCGTTCGAACGACCTGGGCAGGTCTTCGAACGAGAATTTTGAGACTACGCCTGTTCATCCAAACTTTCTTTTTCCAACCCTTTCCTCATTCAAATTCGTCTAAAAATTCATTCCAACTCCCAATCAATGATTCTAAACTATTCATAATCATAATGGGGTACTTTCTAACATAATTTAAATGACAAATCTTTACGTAATCATAGAGAATCTAAACAAATTCCTAAATCTTTATAAGTCCATTAATAATAAACCCACCATTAATAACCATTAAAAACTCCCAATTATATCTCGTGATTTTAACCTAAGATTTCCAGATTTATCATTACAAGGATGGGGTCATTCATTTACAAGAAAACCTATCTTCCAATTTCAATATTAATTGAAAATTCAGTCTTAAATTCATAGTTCCATGGTTATCTTATCAACTAGGGTTAACATGAATCATATATGCTCAGAATTTTAGCAAGATAAACACTTGCCTTTTCGTGAACTTCCGAATCGTTGAACGAAATTAGTATGGAGATGATCCTCTCTTCGCGATCTACGCGTTGGTGTGATTTCTGGTGGAAGAACTTGAGCTTATCCTAGGCTCCTGTGGAGTTCTTCTTCTTCTTCCTCTTTGGGTCTCTCTCTCTCTCTCTCTCTCTCTCTCTCTCTCTCTCTCTCTCTCTCTCTCTCTCTCTCACGTAGGTTGAAAACTGACAACTCCCTCTAACTCACGTACATCCCTAATTTAAATCCTAATTTTCGCCCATTTTAATTCCCAAAAATCCTAAAAGACCAAAATACTCCTCTGGGGTGTCGTTTTGGGCTAAAATGCCCCGGAATACAAATAAAACACCCCTCCGGACACACTGGCGCTCTCAAAACGGCCATACGAGTTACTTCAAAATAAATTATCCTTTTTAGTCCAATAAAGTATTACTGACACGACTCACACGCGTGTCCCAATTAAGTGTGTTGCAACTGCCGTATTTTTTTCACTTCTGGCCAAAATAATATTTTCATATACATATATGACTTTACTCGTTAAGTAATATTCAACATAATTATTTTCGATAAATACTAATTCTCGTCATGCTAGTAATTATTTCCATAAATCTAGATTAATTATAAATAATTTTTCTTTACTTAAATCAATTAATACAACTTCCATAATTAAAATGAAATCACACGAAATTACGGGGTATTACATGTAGTATGATTGGAATCTTAGTTTATCTTACTGCCTCCCGTCCTGACATCACGTATTATGTCTGCGTGTGTGCCCGTTATCAAACTAATCCTAAATAAAGTCACCTTTTGTGCGTTAAAAGAATAATCAAATACATCAAAGCCAAAGGCACTCTAAACTTAGGACTTTGGTACACTAAAGACGCATCTAGTACTATAGTAGGTTACACCGATGCTGATTGGGTTGGTTGTATCGATGATAGTAAGAGTACTTCAGGCGCATGTTACTACATTGGTAACAACTTGGTAGGATGGAGTAGTAAGAAACGAAGTTGCACTTCCTTGTCTACTGTCGAATTCGAATATATTGCAGCAGGAACTTGTTGCAATCAATTACTTTGGTTGAAACAAATGCTAAAAGATTATGGTATCACTGAAGACAAGTTACATCTATATTGTGACAATCAAATCACGATTAATATTTTTAAAATCGTGTTCATCACTCTCGTACTAAACATATTGAAATCATATATCATTTCATACGCGAGTTAGTTGAATCCAAGGAGTTGGAAATTAACTATCTACCTACTGAATTACAACTAGATGATTTGTTCACTAAACCTCTAGATAATGCTCTTTTTGAATCTTTACGCAAGTCAATTGGAATGATTTTTGCCAAATGATGTTATATAACTTATGACGGTTTTTTCTTTACCCTTTGTCATTTGAGACAAAATGGGGGAGAAATTTGAGTCCTCTTGGACATTTTGGTATATTCTCAACTAAAAAGCTTGATCTTAGTTATCTTATTTTCAGGAATCAGTATCGTTAGTTGCAACAGAATTTTCTTAGGGTATTGGTTTGTATCTAGTTGAGTTATGTAATTTTTACTTTCAAAGATATTGGGTAGATGGAATTTTCTTATATATGAATAGAATTTTCGTATTTCTTTTGTATCCCTACGATTCCTCGTTGACTCAAAGGAGATTTTGTCTCATATTTCCAAAGGGGGAGATTGAAGCACCCTATATCTTTGACTTACTTAAGTCTGTGCTATATATGTTCTCATCTAGTTGGAAATTGTGATAAAATTTGAGTCCCATCCCTAGTTACCAACGAACCTCAAACTCTACATGATGCCTTTATAAGTTCTTAAAGGTAGCTCACCGACACCACACACTAAGATTGCGTACATACATTATATCATGCTATATTTGGTTATGTGTGAGTAAATCCCTTTAAAATTGATTTTTTACTAATTTTTAAATAATTTCTAATATTTTAAAACGATTTTTAGAAATTAAAAATAATGGATTAAACACCTTTGAGGCTAGATTATAATTTGTTTTTAAGGCATAAAATCTGGTTGGATAGAAATCGAAAGCGCTTGAGAATATTGTGGGTACAATTTGTATTTTTAACAATTCAAAAGAAACGCATTTTACATTGCATCTCAGCCTTACACATGTTGCCTATATAATAGCCAGATATGTGTTTTCTCCCTCTCACATACTTAAACCTCACTGTGGGCCATTGGATCATTCTAATCAACGAACTGCATGTGTTTTCACTAAATCCCCGTGTTTAATTTTGAACCAATCAAAACATTTTAAAAGTGGTGACTCGGTAGCCATTAGGTTAACTTCGAATTAATCCTGATCGTTCATTTTCACTCAATGTTCCAGATCCTTCTTTTCTCAATATATAAGGAGGCTTCGTCTTTAATTTTCTAACTTTTGTCATTTTAGCCTCTGAGAGAAAATAGAGAGAAGAGAGAGAAAGAGTTAGAGAGAGAGAGAGAGAGAGGAGATATTTTTTTTTGCAAACCCTAACTCAAAGTTCAACTAAATCTAAACCAACAAATCTTTTTCTGAGCGTTTTTATTTTGGGATTTGTGAAGTTTATTCCTCTATTGTCTTATATCTCTTTACCAACATAATTGTTGATACCAAAATTAATATGCTGATATAGACGAATAATAAGAAGACACGTGTCGATCTACGTGGCACAATAGCAATGAGGAAGTCTATTTCCCCGACTAAGTCATACTCACTCCGAGAAGCAAGTGTACTCCGATGAACACCAACACTCCGAGGAACACCAACACTCCGAGGAACTCCAATACTCCGAGGAACTCTTGAACGACGAGCAACTAAGGCGGTCCGAACTGCATCTCGGCCACAGCATTGATTGCCAGATAATCAACAGTTTAACTATTCATTGAATGCTAATCATACAGACGTATACTCTTAAAGGGCATTAATTGTTTACCCTTTCACATGTACAACCCAAGGGCTATAAATACATTGTATCACCCTCATTCAAGGGGACTAGATTTTCTTGATGGAACTACATATCGAGAACTCCAAAACACTTGGCAATAACAGAAACAGTGGACGTAGGCCATTCTTATAAGGCTGAACCACTTTAAAATTCTTTGTCTCATTTAAATTTATCTGTGATTAAATAATTAGAAGCAATCTAATTTTTTACATCAACAGATTGGCGCCATCTGTGGGAAACGACTGTTGTTATCGTTTTTCACCAAAAATCATTCATCATCAATGGCAGATAATCCGGAATCCAGCAATCGAAACGCTGGAAATGCTGGAAATCCTCCAAATCCCTCTGCACCTCCAGATCTGGCTGGGATTATGACGAATCTGGCTCAAGGACAAATCGCCATGCAAGAAACAATGCGGCAACTCATACAGACCCTTCATGGCGGTGCACCTGCACATTCGGGACAATGAAGTGATCAGAGGCAAACCTATTTACTTTCTTCACGATCCAGGCGTACTGAGTCATATCGTAATGAGGAATCTGATGATTTCTCTTATCAACCTGGGCGAACTTCGTCAATAAGGGATACAGATACTGATCAACGTATCACTTTCTCTCCAGAGAGACCCAGTGCATTGGAAAGACTGAGTAGGGTGTCTCCTTTCAGTCGATTAGGCCCTAGGAGGAATAAGAGTCCACCTAAGACCATGTCGAGGAGTTTTCGACAACCATCAGATCTAAGAGAAGGATCAGCACAATCGCGACCAGTTGCTCGTCAAGATAGATCTCAGGAGGTCACATCAGAGCAATCAATTGCTCGAACTAACAAGCCCGAGGAAGGAAATGATGCGTGGAAAGGGTCCATTCAGCGGTTGGAGGATAGATTGGGAGAAATGGCTAAGGCGAAGAATCCCTTACAACGAACTTTTGTTCAAGGGACACCTTTTGTCCAGGCCATTGTGGGTTTTCCTACCCCGTCAAAGTTTAAAGCACTTGTGGTGACCCCCAAATATGATGGAAAGACAGATCCTGTTCTTCATATAGAGCAATATCAAGCTGCCACCGACATCTATGCTGTCCCCGACGAGATGAGATGTAGAGCATTCTCAGGAACTCTTACTGGATCTGCCCAGATATGGTACAACAATCTTCCTCGGGGTAAGATTTCAACTTTCTTTCAGTTGGCCGAGTTGTTTATCGGCAATTTCTATTTTGGAGCAAAGCCAGTAAAAAGAATAGCACACTTGTTAAGTGTTAGACAAAAATCTGGTGAGAGTACTAGAGATTACATAACTCGTTTTAATAACGAGAAGCTGGAAGTCATAGATTATGAAGAAAAGACAGCAATCACCGCCTTGATGAGTGGGTTGTTGCCTAACAAGTTGTATTACACTTTGGCCAAAGATCCACCTACAACTATGTCAGAGTTGATGGCAAAAGCGGCCAAAATCATGAACGCCGAGGAGGCTATGGATGCGAAGAAGAATATGGATAAAGAAACCAAGGTGGAAGACAACAAATCCAAGAAGAAAGAGCATAAGGGCAATGGCGGTGACAAGCATTCCAAGAATAATAAATCGTCATGGGAAGTCCTGAAGAGATTCGATAACTATACTCCTTTGAAAATGGGTATTAATCATGTCTTGGAAGAAATCAAGAATAACGAGGAAGTAAAGTGGCCAAAGAAACTGAGGTCAGACCCTGACATGAGGAATAGGGAGAAATATTGCGAGTTCCATAAGGATCACGGCCATATGACCAAAAATTGCATAGCTCTTCAGAACGAGATTGAAACACTCATCCGAAGAGGGAAGCTAGCAAAGTATGTTGATCGGGGCTAGAGAAAGGTCTACATCTCCTCGTTGAGCAGAGGAGAAAAAGAAGAGAAACCATGAAGATGATCCAGATGATGACCCCGATCTTCCCAAGAAACCAAGGCAGCCAGAACGAGAGGTATTTTCAATACGCTTTGGGTCATTTGATTGTAATGTCATTATAGGACGAGATGCAGGAGGAGGAGACCTTACTGCAGAAAGAAAAGCTTACCTCGGTGAGGCTCAGGCTTGCTCATACATTCAACGAATAAATTTGGCTGAAGAGGATCGCTCGAGGAAGGTAAACAAAGAGAAGCTGGTCATCGGTTTTTCAAAAAACGACCTTGCAGGTGTTCTTTACCCTCACGACGACCATTTGGTGATCAAAATGAGGATGAAAGAAGTAGTGATTTCAAGGGTTCTGGTAGATAATGGTAGTTCGGCAGACATCATGTTCTACTCATGCTTTGACAGTTTAAATTTAAAGTTATCTCAATTGGAGCCTTATCACAGACCTCTCCTGGGTTTTACTGGCGAGAAGGTTTTTCCACTTGGGACGATCAAGTTGGATATATTCATTGGAACTTGGCCTGCTTGTCGAACAGAAAGAATACGCTTCTTTGTGATAGATAAAAATGTGCAATCAGCTTAGAATATCATCATGGGAAGAGTTGGTTTGAAGAAGTTCAAAGCAGTTCCATCTACAGTACATCAGTGTTTAAAATTCCCTATAAATTTTGGAGTAAGAGTTGTAAAAGGTGATCAGAAAGTAGCTCGGGAATGCTATTATTCGTCTGCCGAGCAAGAGGAGCTTGAAGAGTCAAGGAAAAAGACTACTACCTACCAGGTGGATGAAGGTACAAAAATTGAAACACTGGATCCCAGAGACGAATCCAAACTTCTAAAAGGACAGGTGGTGGAATCTACAGAAAATGTTATTCTGGACGACGAGCGCCTTAAACGAATAACCCAGATAGGTTCGACGTTGGATGCTTCAATAAAATAGGAGTTGATAACTTTCTTGAGAGACAGAAAGAAAACTTTTGCATGGAGTCATGAAGACATGCCAGGAATAGATCCAAACTTCTTATGCCATGAACTCAATGCGAATAAGGAGATCAAGCCTGTAAAGCAGAGAAGAAGAGTGTTTAGTCCCGAGAAGAATCAAGCCATACAAGAGGAGGTCGAGAAGCTCTAGAAAGCCCAATTCATTGAAGATGTGAAATATCCAGACTGGTTAGCAAATGTGGTGATGGTAAAGAAGAAAAATAATAAATGGAGAATGTGTGTTGATTTCATCGATCTCAACAAGGCATGCCCAAAGGATCACTTTCCATTGCCCAGAATTGATCAACTGGTGGATGCTACCTCGGGACACGAGCTTCTCAGCTTTATGGATGCCTACTCTAGATACAATCAGATCAAAATGAAACCTGAAGACAGAGAAAGTACTTCTTTTATTACCCCTAGGGGAACTTATTGTTATAATGTTATGCCTTTTGGTTTGAAAAATACAGGAGCGACATACCAGCGGCTGATGAACAAGGTTTTTGCCAAACAAATCAGTTGCAATATGGAAGTCTATGTCGATGATATGCTGACAAAGAGCAAGAAAGCTGTTGATCATCTAGTTGACTTAGGTCAGACCTTTGATCAACTGGATAAATACCAAATGAAGCTCAACCCGACGAAGTGCACTTTTGGAGTACGAGAAGGAATGTTCCTTGGGTACATCGTCAACCAGCGAGGCATTGAGGCGAATCCAGAAAAGATCAAAGCTCTTTTAGGGTTGCGATCTCCAACGACGAAGAAAGAGGTGCAGAGTCTTACAGGACAAGTTGCAGCGCTCAACAGATTTGTATCCCGAGCAACTGATAGATGCCTACCATTCTTCAAAACACTTCGGAAAACTTTCGAGTGGAATGATGAATGTGAAAAAGCCTTTCAAGACTTGAAGAAATATCTGGGAGCACCTCCACTGTTGTCCAGGCCAGTAATGGGAGAAAAGTTGTACTTGTACCTGGCAGTATCAGAGGATGCAGTCAGCTCGGCATTGATCAGAATAGAGAATGGAGTCCAGAAGCCAATTTATTACACAAGTAAGGCTTTCCGAGGTGCAGAGATCAGGTACCCAAAGTTGGAAAAATTGGCATTGGCATTAATTGAGGCAAGTAGAAGAATGAGGCCATATTTCCAGGCCCATACCATCGTCGTGTATACCGACATGCCATTGAGACAAGCCCTTCATAAGCCAGAAAAATCAGGGAGACTGATGTATTGGGCAATAGAGCTCGGTGAATATGATATTGTGTTTGAATCCAGATCATCACTAAAAGGGCAGGCTGTAGCAGACTTTATAGCAGAATTTACATATCCTGATACCCCCGAGGAACAAAAGTTGCTCGCTGATCAACCTGTGGATGTTACAGGACCAACAGACATAAGCTCAGACCAACTCCGGTCGGTAAAAGGGCTTGTGGATGTAAAAGGATCATCAAATTCAAGCTCAGACCAACTCCGGTTGGTAAAAGGGAGAGAAGAGATGATCGACGAGGAGCGAGAAATATCAGGGGAAGATGAAAGGAAACAACAAATATTTCACCGAGGAACTCTATCCGATAAGAAATTTGAAGATGAGTTACCTACATGGAGATTATATGTAGATGGGTCATCTTGCACAACGGGTTGTGGAGCAGGGATTGTTTTAAACACCCCAGATGAGATTGACATGGAATATGCCTTACGATTCCAATTCAAAGCCTCCAATAATGAGGCTGAGTATGAAGCCTTGATAGCAGGTCTTAATTTAGCAAAGATTATGGAAGCGCAACAAGTGATGGTATTCAGTGATTCTCAATTAATTATGAATCAGATGATGGGAACATATGCAGTTAAAGGAGAATTAAAGGTCAAGTATCATGAAAAGGCGATGGAGTTGTTGGCAGAATTTGATGCCATTCAGTTGATCAGAATATCAAGAATGGAAAATGCACAAGCAGACGCACTGGCCCGACTAGCATCAGCTACTCATACTGAGCTGCGAAGAACGATACCAATTGAGGTGTTAGAAAGTCGAAGCATAGATGAAGACCTGACGATGAATATTATTACCTTTGATTTAGGACCATCTTGGATGGATCCCATCAGGGCATATGTTGAGGAAGGAGAATTACCAGAAGATAAGCTCGCTGCCAAGAAATTGAAGTTTAAAGTTGCTCGGTATGTACTAACTAATGGTGTTTTGTATAGACGAGGAATTATGGCAGGTTTGTAAAGATGTGTACATCCCTCCGAGGTGAAAGAATTGATTGAAGAGATCCATGAAGGGTCCTGTGGAGCCCATGTAGCAGGTCGGACATTTTTGCAAAGGGTGATGACACAAGGATACTACTGGCCAACGGTGAGGGCTGATTGTATAGCCGATGCTAAGAGATGTGATAAATGCCAACGTTTTTCCTCCATCCGACGAACTCCACAAGCATTGTTGACACCCATAACTTCCCCTTGGCCATTTGCCATGTGGGGAATGGATTTGGTAGGACCACTGCCAACGACACGAGGAAGATTCAAGTACCTCGTCGTCGCAGTGGATTATTTTACTAAGTGGGTAGAAGCTGAGCCTCTGATTGATATGACATACAAGAAGGTGTACCAATTCGTTTGGAATAACACCATCTGCTGATATGGTCTCCCTCATGCCTTCATCACAGACCATGGAACACAATTTGATAACGAGGAGTTTGCCGCCTATTGTCATCAGTCAAACATTTTGAAGGTTCATTCAGCACCAGGCCATCCTCAAAGCAATGGACAGACTGAAGTGACGAACAGAATGATACTAAATGGTTTGAAGAAGAGGCTAAGTGAGGCTAAAGCTAATTGGATTAATGAGCTACAGTCAGTAATGTGGGCTTACCGAACAACTCCCCGAGCAGCAACTGGAGAATCACCATATATGCTGGCATTTGGAAGTGAGGCCGAAATACCCGCCGAGTTGGGTCTTCCAACACACAGAGTGCTGAATTTCAATTCCCTAGTCAGCGACTTGATGAGGAGATTAGATTTGGACATGCTCGAGGAAGTTAGAGAAGAGGTCGCCATTAGGAATGCTGCTTATCAACAACGAACAACCCTATTCTACAACAAGAGGGTGAAAAAATGCGACTTAAAAGAAGGAGATTACGTGCTAAAGAAGGTCATTCAGAAGCACAATAAGTTGGAAGCAAACTGGCATGGACCTTACCGAGTTACAGCAGTTGTCCGACCAGGAACTTATCGAATAGCAACTCTAGAAGGAGAGGAATTTAAGAATGCATGGAATGCTGAACACCTACGCAAGTATTATCAGTGATGTAAAATGTAAAGCAGTTCCATCAATATGAATAAAACGACGATATTTCGCCATCTTCTTTCTTTTTATTGAAAGTTTTTCGGGGAATACTAGTGTGTAACACTACGCTACTCGATAGTAAAAACAACACGATAGTTCAAGCTCAGACCAACTCCGGTTGTTAAAAGGGAGAAAACACGATAGTTCGAACTCAGACCAACTTCGGTTGGTAAAAGGGCGAGAACAAACCATACTCCTTTGGTTAGGAGGCTGACACTGGCTCAGACCAATTTTGGTAAAAGGGCAAGTGGACATGATAGTTCGAACTCAGACCAACTCCGGTTGGTAAAAGGGCGAGAACAACATCAACATTCCTAAAAATGCCAACGTGTTTAGTTAGGAAAGAACATATGCTCTCAAATGCCAACTTATGTTGGTCGGGAGGTAAGTTTATTACATAAAAGTTCCTCGAAGAACAAAATATTCCAAACTGAATCAAGTATGGTTGGTTGGAGATAAAAATCCACTAACTGTAGTTGGTCGACGAGGAGAAAATATTTTAAACAGTACCAAGTATAGCTGGTCGGGGATAAAAACCCATTAACTATAATTGGTCAACGAGCACAATTTAACAACCTTGGTTGGTTGGAAAAATTTTAAACATTTTTATACTCATTACTTTATTATTAAGTGATCGAGCAATATTACTAATACTTGTAATTTTTTATTACTAAGTTGGTCGATGAACCACACAATATTGTTATGCAAGCACAAATATAAAGTGTTTGACAAATACAAGAGCAATACAAATTTGCAAACAAAAATGAAATTCTTTCATTAAAGTCAAAATGAATTACACAAGTTTATTACATCGATATTAAATTGTGTACTAATTATTACATCAGAATTTCCTATTCTATTGGCTTTTTTCCTTCAGCTTTCGATATAGGCTCCTCGCCAGCAGGAGGATCTTCCAGGAAAAGGGGAGAATTAATGAAGTTAATATCTCGAAGCATTCTGACGTTCATTATTGAAGGTGTGTCCAGTAGATGCTCGGGACGAGATACCTCGATCTGAGAATGAAGATTGTAGTCAATGAGGTATTTTGCAATTAAGCTCCGAGGAATGGCACGAGCTGGGATCCATTCCATGTCCAATTTATAAGGTGGCACAGGCAAGTCTAGTACCCCAGGATCATAATAGTCCCACAGGTAGTGTCCCTGTTCGAGCTTCAGCACGCCCAAGGCATTCAACCAACCTTGCTTGTAGCCCTCATTATTGGCATTCTGGATACGATCATCTAAATGAAATAGTGCTTCGTTGTATCCAGCCATCCAGAACTCCCTGGGCTGTTTATTAAATTGAAATGTCAACCTTTCAAGCTTCTCGTGAAGACTTTGGATGAAAAGATCATTAGTCGCCAACGCTGATGACTTTGAGGAGAGTTGTTGTTCCAGTTCTCTAATTTTCTTTGACATGTCAGACAAAGCTTGGTTCTTAGCCATTAATTGGAATACTTGATTTTCAAACGTTGATAAAGTACGAGCCTCTTCAACAGTACGACTAAGAGCTCTTGATCCTCCCCGAGCAGGTCGAGAACTTGGTTCCTCGACAACATTCTGAGCAGCTCTTCCTCGTCCACGAGAACCTCTTCCTCGTCCCCGAGTAGCAGTAGAAGGACCAGCTCTTCTCAAAGCCTCCAACTCTTCTCGCAACTTGGCATTTTCCACTTCTAAAAATGAGAATCCATCATCAGTGACCGGTACTAAGGCAGTGGAAGACGAAGCAGCAGACCTCACCTGAGCTAGTTCTTTCTGCAGATTATTATTTTCCTGCTCCAATAGCTCAGCTATTTGCCTGTGCCCCTCGGCATCTGCTTTCAATGTTCTCTCTCTCACTTCATAGCCAGCAAGCATCTTGTCGTAGCCTTTTTCACCAAGTTGTTTGAGTTTCTTCTCATACCCTTGATGCAAAAGAGATGAAGACTCTTTATACTACTGCTGAAGATCATCGAGAGTACCTTGTAAGTCTTCAATCATTTCATAATAAGCCATATTATTAGCCACAGCTCGGTCAAGTAAGCATTTCAGATACTGATAAGCTTCGATTGCCTGCTCTGAAGCATCCTGACCAAGGATGTCGGCAACCTCTGATACACTCAAGTTTGTGTGACCAGCATTATAATATTCATGGCATTGCTTCATCAGCTTTGTATCATTAGCAGATAGCAGATCCATCCTGGCCAGAAACTAGTAGAGAAAGAAAAAGTAATCATCAAAAAGAAGATCAAGATGCAGAAGAGAAAAGAGACAATCATATGGAAGAAAAGAACTCAAATTTTATTAGATCATAGTGCAGAGTTACAAAGATCTTGGTTACACTTGAAAAAGAAGAAAAATAGAAAGAGAATACCGAACAACTTCACACCTTTTTCTTGTCTCCCAAGACTTTCTCGGGAGGCTGGGATAAGGAGCTCGGTTGCTCGGTGGGAACAATGAGTTGGTCGGCTGGAGTTGGAACTTGTTCAGGAGGAGCAGGCAGAGATGAAAGCTCCTCGTCAGCAGACTGGGTAAGGATGATATCACCCACTACCATTGAAGATTCTTCGGAGGCAGCTTCATCCTCTTCTTCATCTTCAATAGATGGGGGAGGACCATAGAGATGTTGTTGAAACAGTTCTGAGTCCTCATTAACCTTCAACTCTTGCAGAGCATCCACCCAACCATCTCGGAAGTATTTCAAACTCCCATACTGCACCTGAGTCATCATGGATACTACCCCCTTATTCCACCCTTTGTCCCAACCTGTGTTGAATGACTTCTTTATTGCCATTTTTCTTTTTATTTTCTCCGAGGAGAGCTTCTCGGATAGAAGATCCTCGGTGGCCTTCAACTTAGCATCTACCTCCTCCTTCTGGAGATTTACTTCTCGCAGAAGGGTTAGCTCTTCCTCAGCCAATTTCAACTTATTTTCAAGCTTCCCAAAGTTCGTGAGCTTCTCGGCGTACTTCTTTTTCTCCTCCTCCAAGTCTTTCACTTTATTTTCCAACTGCACCTTTTCTGCTTCAACTGCAGTCAACTTCTTCTCCCATTCAACCCTATCCTCGTCATACTTTTGACGAGAATCCTTCAAAGATTTGGTTAACCCCAACAAAGCATCCTCCACTCCAGATGAGGAACTAGAAGCCTTGATCGCTTCATATTTCTTCACAATGGTGTTGAAGCAACTCACCAGCTGAAAAAGGGAGATAATAATAAGTCAGCACATAGATACATGTATTGATGGAAAGAAAGAAAATTCAGAATATGAGAAACTTACTGAAGCAATGTGATGAGTAGCCAAGGATGAAAGCATATCCCTAGACATACTCTCCTCGATTCCTTGGACTTCAGGAATAGTCCAAGTCTTTACCGAGCTCATTGTAGAGCTCGGGGGAATGATAGTTGGAACACCAGCTCCACTAACTTGGAGCTGGGAAATGTTTTCAGCCAAATTGACCGAGGAGGATTTCTTTAGTCTCCTCGGTGGCATTTCAGCAGTTTCAACCAAAGAACTTTTGGTGGGGGAGATGGTGACCACTTCCACAGAAGCACTTTTCTTGCTCGGAGCCACTGGGGGCTTCTCGGCAGCCTTCTGAGGAGCAACAGAAGGGGCAGTATCTACTTTCTTTGTCCCCTTTGGGACATCAGCCTTGTTTCTTTTTCCATCTCCAGCAGAGGTAGTCTCCTCAAAGAGAGTATCAACTCTTCTTTTGCCCATTTTCTGACTTAGAGGAATATGAGATTCTGGAGAAGAGTCCTCAGGAACTGATGATGGTTCACTGGTGCTGACATGACGAGCAGTAAAGGATGTTGTATAACTCCTATACTGCAAAAAGTATGAAGCAGACCTGATATGATCGTCTGCAACTTTTCGATGCAAATTCCAGATAAGTTTCAAATGTTTGATGTTAATATCAGCTTCTTTTGGAGTTTTTCTCTTACTGTCAACTGCAAATAAATACATAGTGAAATATCAGTCACGCATTTATTCAAACATAATGAAATCATAATTTCAGAAATAAAATAAGATGAAAATAACCTATCCCATTGCCATATGGAGGGCATCTGGGACCTTGATATACTTCATCTCCAGTCAAAGGGGCATGTTGCTAATTTTTGATAATTACCCCATGTTCAAAATAATCCCTATTGGCATCAGGGAGATTAATTACTAAGGCCCTATTAAAAAATCTAGTTTTTAAATAAAAAATATTGTCTAAAATAGCCCATCTGTAACAATACATAATCTCAGGAATTCCTATACGAGTTCCATGAGTTTGATTTAACCTATACACCCCATTAACTATTCTCCACGTGTTGGGGGCTATTTTTGCAGGGATAACATCGAAATACTGACAGAACTCTAAGCACAAAGGGTTTGGTGGAAAAGAAAATCCACATTCAGCAATAAAGAGACTGGGGAACCAGTGTCCCTCAGCCAAATGAAAATAATCTAAAGGCTCAGAAAGATTCTCCAAAGTTACCCAAGATGGAATAGAAAAGTCAGAACGTAATTTCTCAAGAGATTCGATAACATAAACCATGGTGAATAAAAAGAAATGAAGAATAAGGAAGAAAATCTTATAGGAAAAAGGAGATCTGTTGACAAACAAACGAAAAAAGAAACTATTACGCTACCGGCGGCTAAAAGGACAAAAGCGCGCGAAGATCGAAGCGCTTATAAAAATTCAAAAAGGCAAATTCTTCGAAATTTGGAAGGACATTCGAATACGAAGAAAATGCTCCTAAAAACCAGGAAGGTCATTTAATATTGCCATATACCAAGAAGGAATGTTCCATACTCCTAAAAGTTCGAAATATGAAACATTGGGGGCTTCTGTTGATACCAAAATTAATATGCTGATATAGACGAATAATAATAAGACACGTGTCGATCTACGTGGCACAATAGCAACGAGAAAGTCTATTTCCCCGACCAAGCCGTACTCACTCCGAGCAGCAAGTGTACTCCGATGAACACCAACACTCCGAGGAACACCAACACTCCAAGGAACTCCAATACTCCGAGGAACTCTTGAACGACGAGCAACTAAGGCGGTCCGAGCTGCATCTCGGCCACAACATTGATTGCCAGATAATCAACAGTTCAACTATTCATTGAATGCTAATCATATAGACGTATACTCTTAAAGGGCATTAATTGTTTACCCTTTCACATGTACAGCCCAAGGGCTATAAATACATTGTATCACCCTCATTCAAGGGGACTGGATTTTCTTGATGGAACTACATATCGAGAACTCCAAAACACTTGGCAATAACAGAAACAGTGGACGTAGGCCATTCTTATAAGGCTGAACCACTTTAAAATTCTTTGTCTCATTTAAATTTATCTGTGATTAAATAATTAGAAGCAATCTAATTTTTTACATCAACAATAATCACATTGATTGAGTCTCTATTTCTTTGCATAGAAATTTGAGATTTGATTTCTGTGATACAGATCACTTAGTTATTTGCTAGATCTGATTTCTTGTTTTGGGAAATCTAATTTTTTTGGTTGTTTTCAAAATAAATGTTGTTTTCAAACCCTAAACTAATAAAACCCTTTTTGATTTCATCTTACTCAAACTTTCAGACTTAGATCTTGATTGGGGATTTCACTTTCAAAATTATTTGACATTTTGTGAAATAAGTTAATGTTTTTAAATAAAGAAAGTGTATAGGATCTTGGCTAGTTTGTATATTAAGATTCCCTCTTGATCTGCGGTTATTTGAACGATCCAAAGTCTGATTTATTTGACTAAGTTGATTTTAGAAACCCTTGCATATTGAGAGATCTGTTTGTAATTTGATACTCATATTGTTTGTAATTAAGTGTGTCTGAGATGCATGCATGAGTTTAGAGCACTACACCACATACACCTTCACATTACAACACTGAAAAGTGTTGGTGTTGAGATATTGGACTTTTAGAGTCGACGTAAAGCTAAAAGGAGTAAAGTTACGAAGCGAGGAGAACATCAGCAACATCAGAACCTTGGGAGAAGTCAGAACACGCCAGAGGAGTTAGTACATTTCTGAACTTAGTTTAGGTTTGATTGTGTGTATTGATTGTTATATAGTTGTAATTTGTTACTTGTTTTTAGTGGACTTTTTACTTTTTTGGCGTAGAGGTCACCGTGGATGTTTCCCTAATTGGGTGAGGTTTTACCACTTTAAAATTTCTTGTGTAAACTTCCTTTTCTTCTCATCCCTTTCTTAAGGCTGTGTTGGTTTATTTTTTTGAAAGTTTTGTTTTTCACAACTGGAAAACCTATAACTGAAATTACTAGTTCATACTGTTTAAACATCTTGTGTTTAAAATTCATTTTAAGAAAAAAGTTTCTTCAACAAACTGTTCGGAGCCATTTAGATAGTTTAATATTGTATTAAACAATTTAAGTGGTACTTTTTCAATTGGGATCAGAGCTTTGGTTTCTCAAAATTCTTTAGATCTTGAGTTTCTGAAATTGTTTTCTCAAAAATTCTTTAGATCTAGAGTTTCTGAAATCGTTAAAATTGCTTGTGTACACTTCCTTTTCTTCTCTAGGAGGAACTCTACCTGTTAAGGTGTGATACCCAAATGAAATAAACTTCTCCACAGTAAACATATCCTAAAACTTTGAAGGCTTCTTCACTCAATATGTCTTAATCCAATCAGTCACGATGATAGGCAATCGAGGAGCCTTTTTCACTAAAAAAGGAAAATAAGGGGTACAACATAAGAAAATGGTAGAAAATAGATGATAAGATCACATAACTGCTTGAAAATTTACCTACTCTATTCGACTCGCTCCATTCCCAAGGAATCCTTCACGATCTATCTTCCTCATGACTCTTAAATTTCCAATTACCCTTGGCAAAAATATATTGACCTTTCCAACTATGGATAATAGTCTCAATCATCCTCATCATACTTAAATGGTACTTCTTATTAGAAAATTAATCATAATCATGGGTTTAGCATTATCTTTTATCCCATGGATGTATTTAAAAATATCTCCCATAAGGTCAAATCCAGTTCTGGTCTTCCAGAACATCATTACCCTAAGGATAGTCCGGTAAGCACTTGGAGGGAATTAATTAAAGGTGACACCATATCCACTGTGGATAGACCTTATGATAGGGTGAAGAGGTAATCTAAGACTCACCCGAAGAGACCAAAGGGGAGCCAAATTTCATCGGAGTTCAAGTTGTCATATACCCTTATCTCAGGGGTAGGAATTCTAGTCTAAATGCTAATAGGGATGCTATTTATTTCCCTTAGAAAGTCCACTCGTCCTCTAAAATATCACTAGCATTTCACCTTGCATTAATGGTGGAAGGATCATAAAAATTAGAGGAGTCGGCAGTGTCCTGATCCTTATTATTTATTCCTCGTCAAGGGTCTCATCTATGGGAGATGTGGAGGGTAAGGGCCCCATACTTTTAGGCATGAAATCATCAGATCTGTCAAATCTAACCACCTTAGAGGAAGAGTTCAATTTTATGGTAGACATGGACTCCCTATTTTCTAAATCCACTCCCTTTGGAGGAAAAAGTGAAATGCCCATGCTTTGATCGTCTAAAGTAGGGGAGGTAGTGGGAGGTTTAATTAGAAATGGATCACAATAAGAGGCTATTCTAGGGGTATATTTGGGATGCCCTAGTTCTTCCTTAGGATGGATTACTTGAAGAGGGCATGGAAACCTCCTGGAAGTGATACCCGAGCAAGTGGGATCTAACTCAGCTAATATCTCAAATAGACATTGAACGTGAGGCGGGAAGCTCATCGATGCAATAGCCAAAGATTTTAGTACAGAAAACTGAAATTAGGGGCTGCACATTGGGAAGGGAAAATAGCAAAAATAGTAATAAACCCTAAAAACGTCAAAGTCCTAAGCCAAACAACTCAATGGCTATCTTAAAATTCAAATCTCCAACACAATACCCAACAAAATGAACCCAACAACAATTTTATTGGAAACGACGCTTGAAAATTTGAAAAACGAAGGATAAAAACCCTTATAGAAAGCCAGCTGATGCGTAGTTGTTACTTTGAAAAAGTTAGAGACTGCACCAGGGAGGGATGAAGTAAAAATAACGATGAAACTTTCGTGCTATGAAGGAACAAACTTACTTAATGCAGTTGGGTTCACTTTCTCTATTTAAAAGCGTTTTCAGAACTTGAATAGGGTGATTTTAAATGAAGGTACATGACTTTTTTATAAGTTATGTTTGGGGAAGATAGTCACTTCATTGAATGTCGTAAGAGTTGAAAAGCAAACGGGTGGTATAGAGAACCTGCACCCACGCGCATCAATAATTATTACTTGATTGTCGTTTCCCTTGACTTGACCCATGTGCTTAACTATTAAAATACTCAAAGTACATCAGCTTGGCCTAGGCCGACCAGAAGATAAGACGGTTAAAATCTTATTTTATCAAATAGAACTAACACTCCATCCATTCAGTCCATGTAACAAACACTTAAGACCCATGCTAGTCCAGAGAAGTTGCTACAAAATCCCACTCATGCATCAACTCTTGGGGACTTTTGTTACATCCTAAATGAAATAGGCCATATGCAGCCTTCATGGCAAGACATGGACCCTCCCTTAAGGCAAAAAAAATGGGTCGGCCTTATTATTAATTATGCTTGGCTCTCGGCCTAATTTTTTACCTACTAACTTGACAAATGTCTAATGGAATTAAATGGCCCATCTTATTGACCTAGTCATTGTTATTCCCATACCTGCTTAGACACGTAAAGAAGACCCCGTTAGTCATGCTGGTGACACTTGAGCAAGTAGTAAATAGGTACTCCTGCCCACTCCATTTGGGCTATAACTATTTCATACTTATATATCGTATCATGTGTAAATGGTGTAACTGCCTGACCTATAAAGGAACTCCATTTATCCCTTAATACTCTGAGATAACTAACTATAAATAGCACGGCATCCCACGGAGATAAGGGACTGAAGTTATCATGTGCAAATCGTAAATTTGTATCCATTCTGAGAAAATAATAATTTCACCATCACTGCACCTCTGGACGTATGTATCATTTCTGGGCCGAACTACATATATCTTGTCTTCTCTCTTTATCTTTCATCTCCATTCTCTGCTTCCTTTTACTAGTTAAATGGTTATTTGTTATTATTTATTACTAATTAAACCCCTGGCTAAGGCACAAATTACGTAAACCAATTTCAGACGATAATAATACCCCTATTTTCCTTTGTTTCTGCCTTAAAAATGTGGAAATCCCAATTGATATAGACAATGTGATTAAAAGCAATGATAAGTTAGAGTCCGAGTTGGCAGCGGAAGCATTAGTCTATGATGAATGTGGTGGGTAGGAGGCGAAGTTGGAGTTACGCTCAATGCAAAGCTTGCTCACCTCTTGGTAAAAATATCAAAGTGGTTCAAGGCATTTCATGCATTTATTGTTTTATATACGTAACTTATTTTCTGGGCTATTTGAAAGGATGACCTAGATTAGGGGATTATAATGTAATTTGTGGTAAAAATCTTTATAGTATAGTATGTTGTTCGGGTGACTTACTACATGTTTTTATAGAAATAGAATAAGTAAATAAAATGTGGTTGGGCAATCCCTAGAAGTGTAGTTTTTGTTTGAAATAACTATATATATATATATATATATATATATATATATATATATATATACTCTTGTATGGACCAGTTCGTATTTTAAGAGTGCGGACCGAACATGTGTCACCTAATGGTGAGCCTAAAAATTATAGGCGTTTTCTCTCTCTTTTCTGGGTTCATCGCCAGGTGACACATGTTCGGTCCGCAGTGTTAAAATGCAGGACAGTCTGCACAAGAGCAATGCTATATATATATATATATATATATATATATATATATATATATATATATATATATATATATATATATATATATATATATATATATATATATATATTATGTTTATGATGTCGATTGAAATTTCTCTTTGTATGCGCGGGACTCCCAAGCTTGTTTAGGGCTCAAATCCTCCGCCCTTTGGACCCTTTCGCTTCCACTGAAATCTCAGTGGTTGTGGCAATTATCAGGGCTGCTGGACCAAACCCACCCCAGAGGTGGTCATTTTGCATCAGATTTGTAATTTTTTTTCTTGAAATTGGTTTTGATTGAGACATACTATAATATATATGTGATAATTAGGTGACAGATAGTAGGCGGTTCGTTGAGGTGGTTTTGGTAGAACCAGATAAACATGTGATTGCAGTCTCATATACGTATTTTGTAGTAGCATTTGCTTATTCAAGCTCATGGTCAAGTGACGAAATTTACGATGGTTTAGGTATAAAAAATGGGTTCAATTTTTGGTGATTTAATTTTTTCTAGAATCAGATTCAATGCATAATTCAAATGATTGGTTGATATATTTTATATTTGTTTATAAAATTTCAATATAACCTTGGGTTTGGGTATTAAATGTAAGCCCCGTATGTGTGACCAATGGAAGATGAAACCAATCATGGGAGCACTGCATAGATTAATATTCATCATCTTGTGAATGGAGGTATTGATGTAAGTTTCCGAGTAATATGTCATGCTAATGTCTGATATGAAAACATAGGAGCAGGGGCAAATCTAGCCCCGGTCGAAGCGTTTATTTATATGAATTTGTTCATAGAGATAGAGGCATATTTACATGTGTTTGTTTAGCAAAATAAAATATGTGTTTTTGTTTATATGTGTTTAAATTTATAATGAATATTAAAATTAAAATCCCTAGAATCTATTAGTGTGAAATTTAGTTTATAATATAAAATTAGTTTGAAATGAAATTAAATTTAGTGTGAATCTATTAGTCTGAAATTAAATTAAAGTTGTTGTAAATATAGGAAGTCAATGGATAAATTTTTTTTAACAGAAAAGAGGAGACAACACACTTACCTATCCGAAACTGAGGTTCAACTGTATCCGAAACGGAAAAATTTAGGAATCCAAATTTAGTTAATTAATACCTCAACATTTTAGGGGTTAAAAATTTCAAAAATATAAGTAAAAACTACCAAAAAAAATCGCTTCGGCGGCTCCCGTCCCGAAACCCCCGGGCTCCGTAAATTTTTTTTGCCCCACTTCACTTCAAATCTTGGATCCGCCACTACATAGGAGTCTAGAAACAATACTATAATGCATTGATTTAACTATTAAACTTTTTTTAAATTGTTAACTGTATACTATGATTGATTTGTTATGTCTACTATTTATAAATAACAATTGTACAGAATTATGAATTATTAATATAATTACAGAATTAAAACAGAATTACAGAAATGAAACACTTACTTGAATTTGCTGAAATAATAAAAGAATTAAAGATAAATCTGAGCCCTGTTATGAACAGTCTCCTTAAGACAATTTATTCCCTCCAATGTGCTCCGAGGTTGATGAATATTGTCTGCCAAGATAGAACGGATTTTCCAATTAATTATGTAGCACGACAATAATTAATTACAAGAACTCAAATTCTGTGGCTTTTACTCAACAACAATGCAAGATATGTTATGCAGGAAAAAGAATTTTTGGAACAGATATGACAGGAATTTTCTGGAACAAAAATGATAGCAATTCTGGAGGAGGGGGAAATTTTTCATTATTAAATAAGGAGGGAGGCATCTGTATTTATAGCAAAGTAACAATAACTGTCAAAACTAGTTAATCAGTTAAACGAAATTAACTGTTGACTGTTGGCAATAACTGCCAACAGTTTATTAATTAATTAATTAATTTCGTAATTAATTAATAATTAAAGCCCAAAAAGTTAAATAAATTCGGCCCAAAAATGTAGGATATTTTTATAAGCCCAAGCTCGAACCGAACCGAACCGAGCCGAGCCGATCCGGCTGGACGGACGGACGCGCGCGTATGGACTTTTGACCGAAAGTCAACCCGTGCATAGCTTAGGTCATCTCCCCTTCAAAGAGTTGGGATACCCCAAGGCATCCAAGCCTTAGTCCATACTTGGGTTGTTATTAACTCATCAAATTTCCACTACTCTTCCAATGTGGGACAAGAGTTAAAACACACCCAATTCATTAACTTTCATTGCTTTGTGAGTCACTTTGGGGACATATTTATCATTCATAACTTATTAAAATTGGACGTATGAATATACTACGTTAATCTCCTTACGGAGGTGAACGCGTTCGTATATGGTCCCACGATTTTTGTAGTGTGGGTCCCACTTAAATTTGAGCTCAAAGTTGCTCAAAATTCTGTCCAAAAAATTCTGGACAGCTTTCTTAAACCCAATTCATGTCCAATTTTCCAACAATCCCCCACATGAATAATATATCGCTATAAATAAAACCAAACATATGCTAATGCAGATGCAAACACAAGTTGAGTAAAACTGAAGATTTATTGCATCGGGAGAAGTAGCCTAGTGGCCTTGAACTTTTCTTAGTGATATACTATCGGATTTACTTGGTTAATCAGTAGACTTCACGTCCTTGAACCGTCAACCATTTTTGTAAACCTAGACAACAGTATTCACACAACAATTCTTCAACACAGTTGGTTCTCACGTTTGTGTTCATTTTGGCCGTGAACACCACTTGGTTCCGCAAGTATTTTAGAGAATATGCCTTTCATTATTCTCATAGAAGTGGCCCCCTTCTTACTCGCATAGGTGACTTTCATAAAGAGTATTCTGCAATACCCCACTTAGACGTACTAAGATATAGATGTCATTAAAAGTATAACTTATCCTAATTTCGCGGTAGATATGCACTGTCTCATCTTTAGAATGGATAGGATTAAATATCCTCCAGTGCTTACTGAATACAACGTAGTTCGGTTTGCCCATTGAACCTAGATCTTGGGATCTCCAGTCAGCTAGGTTAGGTTGCCACTATATTGATTCTTATTTATTTATAGGCTTTAGACCCATTCCTCTCGATGATCTTTCAACTTGCTCTCGGTTTAAACCTTTCGTTAGTGGATCCAATATATTATCTTTTGACTTTACATGGTCAATTGAGATAATTCCGTTTGAGAGAAGTTGTCTAACGGTATTGTGTCGACGACGAATATGTCGTGACTTTCCGTTATACATGTGATTTTGTGCCCTTCCAATCGCTGATTGGCTATCGCAATGTATACATATTGCGGGCACAGGTTTAGACCAATTTGGAACATCCTCTAAGAAATTTCGAAGCCATTCAGCTTCTTCTCCAGCTTTGTCTAGTGCAATGAATTCAGATTCCATTGTCGATCTAGCAATGCACATTTGTTTTGAGGGTTTCCAAGATACGGCTGCACCTCCGAGGGTAAACACATACCCACTCGTAGACTTAGAGTCTTTTGTATCGGATATCCAATTTGCATTGCAATGTCCTTCAAGAACAACTGGATATTTTGAGTAGTGCAGTCCATAGTTTTGAGTATATTTTAAATAACCCAAAACTCTCAATATAGCTTTCCAGTGATCTCTTCTTGGATTACTCGTAAATCGACTTAGCTTACTTATTGAGTATGCTATGTTCGGTCGTGTACAGTTCGTGATATACATTAAACTGCTGATAATACGAGAATATTCTAGTTGAGATATGCTTTCACCATTATTTCTTGCAAGATATAAATTTACATCTACAGGTGTCTTGGTAGGACTAATATCATACTTCTTGAATTTTTCAAGTACTTTCTCTATGTAATGAGATTGAGATAATATAAGTCCATCCGATGTTCTAGAAATTTTAATTCCTAATATAACATCGGCGATTCCCATATCTTTCATGTCAAATCTACTACTCAACATTTGTTTTGTAGTTTTGACAATTTCCAAGTTACTACCCATGATAAGCATATCATCAACCTAGAGGCATATAATGACATATCCATTATGAATGTATTTAAAGTAAACACATTTATCGCATTCATTAATTTTGAAACCATTTGATAACATTGCATTATCAAATTTTTCATGCCATTGCTTAGGTGCTTGTTTTAATCCATATAGTTGTAATACCCCGTATTTTCATGCTATATTAATTTGGGGATTTATTAAATTTAATGTGACGATTTATTTAATAAAAATCCGAAAATTTAAATATGTTATAATTATTAACGTGACGAGAGTTAGTAATTATGGGAAACTTGTTGAATATTACTAATGAGCATAGTAATATATTATATTGGTTATATTGAATGTCATAAGTGAATTAAATGACTATTTCGGAAATTTAAGTCGGGACGTGCCCGTGTCACGTCGGGACTAATTGTGTCAAATAAAAAGTGAATATTTTATAAGTTCTCCATATGGTCGTTTTGAGTGCACCAACGCGTCCGGAAAGGTTGAGATAGTCAGAAAAGTGTACCCGGGGGTTTGGTTCGGGTCTCGGGGTGTTTTTAGGCCTAATTAGTGACCCGGGAGGGCATTTTGGTCTTTTTCCAAAATAGGGTAATTCAACCCACGAATTTTAGCAGCCTTTATCAGCTGGTTAGGTTAGCCATTTAGGGTTAGAACATACAGAACCCTAGGACGGCCATTGGAGAAGAGAGGAGAGACCTTTCTAGGAGATTCAAGGCCAAAACACCTCCGTTTGCACCGCCGTCACCACCAACGCGTAGATTGCGAGGAGGAGAACGCAACCACACCATAATCCACAGGAAATCAGACTTCTGAAAATCCCAGGCAAGTGTTTAACTTGCGTATTTCGTTAATGCAATGTTCATATTAGTTTATGATTAATTAGGAATGTAATCTATGTAAGAAAACCCAAAATTTTGATAGGAAATTGCATGTAGAGAAGATTAAAACCTTATGCTGGAAACTCTTGATGTTATAGATGTATTACCCACGAATTTTGATGTTATATGAGGAAGAAACTCTGGAGAAAAACTGAATTGAATCATAGTTATGAAAACTGTAGGGTTCTTGATGTTTAGATTAGATTTTGAATTGTTTAACCATGATTAATGATGTATACAAGCATGCTGAACGTTAAAAGCATCTGGAATTATGTTAGTATGATAGTAGTAAACTTTTTGGGTCGATTAGTGTTGGAAAATATGAATATAGATGAAGAATTTTGATGAATCCCGTAACTGCAAATCTGCAGAATTTTTTACCCAGACCTGCTTGATCGATCGATCGAACATAGAGCTTCGATCGATCGAAGGTTCGATCGATCGAGCCCCAAGCTTCGATCGATCGACCCCTCCTGACATACTCCCATTTCCCTTGTTTAAATTAGTTAACATAAGTTATCGTGAAATTATCTTTGGGCATTCTAAATAAAATGATTTGGGAGACATTGAGGACCAGTAGGGTATATGGATAAATGTTAGAACCTTTAATCTTCAACGAAAATGGTATTTATGGGATATTTACTTTAGGTTAGTAGATTTATGAATTTAAAGGGTGAGGTACGTAAGAGAGTTACGTTGGAATCTAATAAAGTCACTTACTGAATTTCATAATTTTGAGGATGTAATCCATGAGGATTAGGTAATAAGTGAGAAAACCCTTCGAGTTAAGGTTAGGAATAAAACCTTATATGTAATTCCATAACTGTGTAATTAAGGATAAAGGGTATAATTACGGGTGATGAGAAGAACTTATATTAATTCGATAAAGTGGTATATTTATATGATTGCGTGTACATATATTATATGCATGTGAAAATCATGCCCACGCTACTTGCTATCCCTGAGGTTTCCGCGCTGGGACAAGTCTTATCTCGATGGGACCTTTATGGGGGATATTGACTTGTACCCTAGAAGATAGATGTCCTTGGTACAGGCTATCGATGTGATAGTTCAGACGGTCCTAAGAGACGCCGGTATGTGCCACCCTCTTAGAGACTTGGAATCTATGCTTCGCCTCAATATTGTTTGTGTATTTATGTTAATACGATTCGAGAGTGATTCCGAATGTATTCCCCTAAAATGAGTGATATGGGGCTTTGGATAGTGGAAGTATGCATGCACCATAGTTTATTTCGGGGTGCTATTATATATATATATATATATATTATGCGAGTAGTTAATATATATATATGAGATTATGATATTTGAATCTGTCTACTGTAATTTGATATGTAGAACATAGTTGTTGACTCATATTATTAAATACTTGTTTGAAAAAGGTATAATAGGTCACGGTAAAACTTTATGGATTTTATAAAGTTAAAATGGAGGACTTTGATTACTGTTTGGAACATTCTTATAAAAATGAAATCGTGAATTGTAAATCTTGTGGGTAATCTAAGTTAAGTTAAATCTTTTAGAAAGTCAAGTGCGATAACTGATAAAAAAAATGTCGGGAAGGTTAGTGCGATAGGTGTGCACATTAGAAGAGAGGTGAGTATTTTTCTCAAGAGAGAGACGCACTAATATGTTGTTGCATTGGCCTGTATCAATTTAAATACTTGCTAAACGTATTTTAAATCAAACACACTTTCGGGCTCTAACCCGTTTCTTTTTCTCTCTCTCTCTTGTATATATATGTATATTTTCAGGTGCCCAGCCACAGGGGCGTCTTGTTTAGGATCTCTTGAGAAGAACGAGCTGCAGCTTAGGTGGGAGTTGCAGGTCACTTGAGTAGACGGCTTCTGTTATTGACTCCACTCTTATTACTCTCATTTATTGGGCACGTGTCTCCCCTTTTCATCATTTCATTTGTTGTTGGGATTATTATATTTAAGTTATTTCCAGTATTGTTCTATGGGATTTATACATGATGGATTTGTGGTTTTAGTTCCAATTGTTGACATTCGATTGATGAATGGTTTATGTTATTTAGATTATTGTAGTGTGATTTCTTAATTGTAGAAATATTATTTTAATTAAATAAATCTTTTTCGTTAATTAAAATTTGGAAGGTTTGTATAAAAATGTTTTTGACACTTAGCTTAATTATTTAGGGTGTTAAATTGAAAAATCTATTTTTATCGACAGTGATGCTGAGAATGAACCAACTGTTTACCTTGTTTTAATTTAATAAATGAGTGATCGCCCGGTATTTAATTAGGCGGGGTGTCACAATAGTGATTTAACAAGATTACATACTTTTCCTTCTTATCCGGGAGCTTTGAACCCTTCAGGTTGCTCCATATAAATTTCCTCGTCTTGTTCACCGTTTAAGAATGCAATTTTTACATCCATTTGATGTATTTCAAGTCCATTAATAGCAGCTATTGCTATTAACATCCGAATGGACGTTATTCTTGTTACCGGTGAATATGTGTCGAAGTAATCCAACCCTTCCTTTTGCCTATAGCCTTTAGCTACAAGTCTAGCTTTATATTTATCAATTGATCCATCGGCCTTCAATTTCTTTTTGAAGATCCATTTATAACCTAACGGTTTTGAACCTGGTGGAAGATCCACTAGTTCCCATGTAAGATTTTGTAATATGGATTCAATTTCACTATTAATTGCTTCTTTCCAATTGGAAGCATCGGGTAAGGATATAGCTTCTTTATACCATTGAGGTTCATTTTCTAACAAATATGTTAGAAAATCTGGACCGAAAGAAGTCAAGGGTTTGCTCTTTTACTACGTCTTGGTTCATCCTCTATTGATTCAATAGGTTGATGAGTACCACTTATAGTAGCTTGATTTGTCCTTTTAGAAGGACCAGATTCTCGGATCATGTTATACGGGAATTCATTTTCAAAAAATGAAGCATCCCTCGATTCAATAACCGTATTTACATGAATGTCCAAAATCTCAAATTTACAAACTAGAAATCGATATGCACTGCTATTAGTAGCATAACCGATGAATACACAATCCACAGTTTTTGGACCTATTCTTACCTTTTTAGGTTTAGGAACCATCACTTTGGCAAAGCACCCCCACACTCGTAAATATTTATAGGAAGGTCTTCGACCTTTCCATAATTCATAAGGTGTCTTGTGAGTCTTTTTGTGAGGTACTTTATTGAGAATGTAATTAGCAGAAAGTAAGGCTTCCACCCACAAATTCTGTGGAGCTCCTGAACTTAATAACATTGAGTTCATCATTTCTTTCAAAGTACGGTTTTTGCGTTCAGCAACACCATTCGATTGAGGAGAATAAGGAGCGGTTGTTCGATGAATAATCCCATTTTCAGAACAAAATTCCTCAAATGGATATTCATATTCACCTCCTCTATCACTTCTAATAGCCTTTATCGTTTTGCTTAATTGATTCTCAACTTCATTCTTATATTGTTTAAATGCATTAATAGCCTCATCTTTACTATATAACAAATATACATAGCAATATTTTGTCCAATCGTTAATAAAAGTAATAAAATACTTTTTCCCACCTCTAGTTTGAACAAATTTTAAATCACAAATATCGGTGTGAATTAAATCTAAAGGTTCAGTTATCCTTTCAATAGAATGGAAAGGTAATCTTGCTAATTTAGATTCCACACAAATTTCACATTTATGATTTTTATCAATATTAAATTTTGGCAAAAATTCCAAGTTAATTAATCTACGCAATGTATCAAAATTAACATGTCCTAATCTAGCATGCCAAATATTAGATGACTCAATCAAGTAAGAAGAACTAGCAATTTCATTCATTGAAATAGATGTTTTTGGGGTTACAGTAAGAACATTGAGTTTAAAGAGCCCCTCATTTAGGTAGCCCTTTCCTACATACATGTCATGTTTAGACAACACAAAGCGATCAGACACAAACACAAGCTTGAAACGATTTTTAGTAAGGAGAGATCCAGAAATCAGATTCTTTCGGATATCAGGCACGTGAAGAACATTGTTGAGAGGAAGTTCCTTTCCAGAAGTCATTTTCAGAGTTATCTTTCCTTGTCCCACCACATTCGAAGTGGAAGAATTTCCCATAGAGAGATTTTCTTCATTTTTCAAAGGCTTATAGGTGGTGAACATCCATTTGTTTACACAAATGTGTCGTGTGGCTCCAGTATCCACCCACCATTCCTTGGTATTTCCAGCCAAGTTACATTCAGAGACCGCGGCAAAAAGATTCATATCCGATAAATCATTGACGATATTCACACCCTCAGTTACATTTGATTGAGGATTGTTTTGATTTTGCTTCTTCGGCTTACAACACTCGCTTGAGCGGTGTCCAGGTTTACCACAATTGTAGCATTTGCCTTTGAACTTTTTATTGTTATGTTTGGAAGTGCCTTCCCCATCATACTTTCGTTTGTTCTTCTTAGGACCTTCAACGACATTGACCTTTGTTTCCATCGAATTCTTCCCACTTTTCTTTTGAGACTCACGATTGTCTTCTTCGATTATTAGCCTGACCACCAACTCCTCCACATTCATCTCTTTACGCTTGTGCTTGAGATAGTTTTTGAACAAAGTCCAAGATGGTGGCAACTTTTCAACAATTTCAGCAACTTGGAAAGTTTCACTAATTGACATTCCTTCAGCATGAATGTCGTGGAGGATCACTTGGAATTCTTGCACTTGCGAGATCACAGATTTAGAATCAACCATTTTGAAGTCCAGAAAACGCCCAACGATAAATTTCTTCATCCCAGCATCTTCAGTTTTATACTTCTTTTCCAAAGAATTCCATAATTCCTTGGATGTTTTGATCATGCAGTAGACGTGGTACAATGTCTTGTCCAAGTAAGCCAGAATATAATTCCGGCATAGGTAGTCCGAATGCTTCCAAGCATCGACAGCAGTAACATTTTCAGCGTCATCTCCCTCTTGAATAGAGGGGCAATCTTCATATACAAACCTACCC
This sequence comes from Sambucus nigra, assembly GCA_949130495.1. NCBI lineage: Eukaryota > Viridiplantae > Streptophyta > Magnoliopsida > Dipsacales > Adoxaceae > Sambucus > Sambucus nigra. Next base: position 107,226,178 of record OX422221.1, read on the forward strand.
AGTTGGCAGGAAGTGAGATAGAAGTACATTTGTCCTTGCCAACGTTTGAAGTCAGCCCCAATGAACTTTTCCGGTTTCTCCCCGTGTGGCATAGATACGGGTGCAGTCACATTTGTGTTGGTGACAATCAGTTCCGTAGGAGTAGTGTTCGTACTTTGTGATTCCATTTCTGTTACAAAAACAGAATTTTTATCAATGATAAAATTCATATATAATGAATTAATCAAAACAGAATACAACATTCTGTGCACCAATTTCCTCCAAATATAATTCACAATAAATGAATTCCAAAAGAATTCCAAATAAAATTCAGAATTAAACTATAATACAAACAGAATTCCGTACAAAACAGGATTAAATTTAAAATCTGTCACACTAATTTTTAATAATAAAAAGAATTCCGTACAAAACAGAATTATAATTTAAAGATTAAAATTTTTTCATAAACAGATTTTAACAAGAATACACAAATAAAATTTTATTTTGTAAAACAGAATATAAAAACAGTATAGAAATTAATTTCTGTACCAAAACTGTTTTTACTAATTTCTACAATAAAACAATAACTTAATTCATTTTATTCTGTCAAAACAGATTTATTTTTAACAAATAAATTTCTGTAAAAAAAAATTCTGTACACTAAAAAACAGTAGAACTTTATAAATTGTCTTAAGATTGTTATGTCTACTATTTATAAATAACAATTGTATAGAATTATGAATTATTAATATAATTACAGAAATAAAACAGAATTACAAAAATGAAACACTTACTTGAATTTGCAGAAATAATAAAAGAATTAAAGATAAATCTGAGCCCTGTTATGAACAGTCTCCTTAAGACAATTTATTCCCTCCAATGTGCTCCGAGGTTGATGAATATTGTCTGCCAAGATAGAACGGATTTTTCAATTAATTATGTAGCACGACAATAATTAATTACAAGAACTCAAATTCTGTGGCTTTTACTCAACAACAATGCAAGATATGTTATGCAGGAAAAAGAATTTTTGGAACAGATATGACAGGAATTTTCTGGAACAAAAATGACAGCAATTCTGGAGGATGGGGAAATTTTTCATTATTAAATAAGGAGGGACGCATCTGTATTTATAGCAAAGTAACAATAACTGTCAAAACCAGTTAAACGAAATTAACTGTTGACTGTTGGCAATAACTGCCAACAGTTTATTAATTAATTTCGTAATTAATTAATAATTAAAGCCCAGAAAGTTAAATAAATTCGGCCAAAAAATGTAGGAGATTTTTATAAGCCAAGCCCGAGCCGGTTGGATGGACGTGCGCGTGAACTTTTGACCGAAAGTCAACCCATGCATAGCTTAGGTCATCTCCCCTTCAAAGAGTTGGGATACCCCAAGGCATCCAAGCCTTAGTCCATACTTGGGGTGTTATTAACTCATAAAATTTTCACTACTCTTCCAATGTGGGACAAGAGTTAAAACACACCCAATTCATTAACTTTCATTGCTTTGTGAGTCACTTTGGGGACATATTTATCATTCATAACTTATTAAAATTGGACGAATGAATATACTACGTTAATCTCCTTGCGGAGGTGAACGCGTTCGTATATGGTCCCATGATTTTCGTAGTGTGGGTCCCACATAAATTTGAGCTCAAAGTTTCTCAAAATTCTTTCCAAAAAATTCTGGACAGCTTTCTTAAACCCAATTCATGTCCAATTTTCCAACATGATTCTTTGATAATATTTCTAAAAATAAAAATAAGACCGCCTGGGCTAGCAAAGTTAGAACATTAATCCCGGGTGGGGACCTTTCATCTTTGAAATTCCAGAAAATTGATCGTGGAGGTACGGCTGCATGGCTGTAGAACAAAACTGTTGGCTATCTATGGGTGCAATTGTCCTTCTAAATTTTTTACAATAAAGAGAGTTGGAGAGTTTATAAAAATATAATAAACTGAAGTGTGGAAGTTTAAGAATTTTAAGTTTTTCAATAATAATGGAAAAGAGAGTTGGTGCTTACCATTCTAACCTTCGCGTTACTGGATAGAACTTCTAGAATTTCTTATTCATTTATGACATTAAGAATTTTTCCCTAAAGTGAAAAAGAAGTGTGGTGATTTATATATATATATATATATATATATATACAAAAATGTTCTGTATATATCCGTATGTATTTTAAGAGTGCATATCGAACATGTTTGATATGCATTCTTAAAATACATACCAGTATGCACAAGAGCATTATACCAGTATGTATTTTAAAAGTGTATATCGGACATATTTGATATGCACTCTTAAAATACATACCAGTATGCACAAGAACATTATTATTATTATATATATTCTTACGATAATACTGCATGTTAATATTATTTAATATCTCTTTACTATTGAACCGGTCCACATGGCAATGCGTTAGAAGAGTAATAAACTTCCAGTTGTATTATTTAACCCTTGAGATTCATGTATGTTTTTTATGCAAAAGGGAGATGAATAGTTCTGCCTATTACAATCCAAACATTTTTACGTGAGTGAGGTGAATAGTTGAGTTTATTGTAATCACTTCTTATAATCTTCCCTCTCCGAGAATCCCCCATAATCATTGGAATGGTGTTTACGATTGGATGGAGGAAAAATTGGAGAGTGGAACTGTAATTGTAGGCATTGTTGGGGACACATGCCTTACATTTCTCTTCTTCCCGGTGACCAAAGGCTCATCAGTGTTGCCTCTCTTTGGGCTCACCTCAAAGGCTAGCATAAATATCACATATGGCTTGGTCATATTGCCATCATCTCTTTATTGCGCATGGTGTCATTTACATCATCTATTGGGTTGTAACCTATCAGTTATCAGAGGTAATTCTATTTTTATAGAAGTGTATTTTTTAAAACAACTGAATTTTTAATAAAAATGCATGTTTAAAAACTTTATTTTTATAAAAACTGTATTTTTTTTATAGAAACAATTTCTAAACAATACGATATATAAAGAAATACATTTTTTTAAAATGCTTTTTTGTTGCTTTTCTGTTTTTTTGAATATTTTTTCTTTACTTTCTTTATTACTTTTTAAAAATACAGTTTTTATAACTAAATACATTTTTAGCAAAATACGGTTTATAAACAGTTTTATAAAAAAATAGTGTTTTTACGTTTTTTTCTATATTTTTGACTTTTTTTTCTTTATTTCTTTTTTTCATTATTTCTTTTTATAAACAATACAATTTTTTGAAAAATGCAGTGTTTTTAAAATATAGTATTTCAAAAATAATACAGTTTTTTTAAAAATAATTGTTTTTTTCATATTTATTTATTTATTTCTCTTTTCAAATACAGTTTTTATAAAAGAAATATAGTTTTTTATGTTTTTTTCTATATATATATTTAATGCTTTTATGTTTCTTCATTAATTGTTTTTAAAAAATATTTTTTTAATAAAACAAAATACTATTCTTTAAAAATAAGATTTTTAAGAAATACAATTTTTTCCTATATTTTTATTATGTTTTTTTCCTTTTTTTCTTTTGAAGAGTTTTTATTTTTTCAATTATTTAATAGGCTGTGACACATGTCAGGTTATTGTTGGTTGTATAATAGTGTTCGTAGATTTTTTTTAAAAATAAATTTAATGAATTATTAACGACTCTCCAAATTTGTTTAAAATTAAAACGTGAGTGTTTACATTGTAAAAATTGAACGAAGTGGTTTAAAGTTCAAAATCACACCAAAAAAGGGTTAAATTTGCAATTAGTCCTAAGATAAAATTATAGTTAGAGTATATAACTCAAATTGGCAGTGGAACACAGTAACGACATTTATCGCGCATGTAAGGGAACACGTGTACACTTCATAAATGTTTCAATTGCTTAACTTTGTCCAAGAATTTGAAGATGTCCTATTTATTTGGCTCAATGACTCTTTATCTCGTTGCCTTTTCGATTATCAATGTCTTACGTCTATCTCCTCCCTCTTTGTGTGTATATTAATCTATATGTAGCTTCTATTATATTTGTTTTGAATAGGTTGTTTTATCCACATAGATGTAAGTCTATGCTTTTTTCCTTTCATTTTCATTTGCTTGCTAAGAAACGTGAGGGTTTGAACATGTATTTTACTGACCATTTTCATTTGTTTGTTAAGAAATTTAAGGGATTGAATCTTTAATTTTTTTATTCTTAGAGGTCTAGAATTTTAAGATGTTATGTAAGATTATACTACGTATCTGATTTGATTTTGTCTTACGTGCAATTTTTTATTTAACAAAACTATTTTGTAAGTTGATTGAAGACTACAATTTACAATGAAAGTAAATTTTAGATTGCACATTTTCTACTTCCATCAATTCTATTGTCGAGTGCTAGATTAATTTATTGACAAAAAGACAACACTCATCGGTTCCATTAATTTTCAATTAAATAAATAAAACAAGTCTTTGGAAAAATATTCAGAATTAATATGTTAACATGAAATAAGTTCCTAAATCTGTATTTCGTATGCATCTAATATACCCTAAACGCTTTTCTCCAATATACAAAAAAACAGCATGATGTAATGTTTGATAAATTCATTTATTGTTTATATGAAAAAGGTATTAGGATAGATTTTACATATTTATATTTTATACTAACAATTGTTTCTATGGATCTTAATACATTTTAGACTTTTGTAAGCATTTTGATAGTTTTGTGATTGTTGTTTGTTCTGTGCCGAAAAGGAAAAAAATAGCATATACTTCAATGAAATCCACTTTGCCAAGGCTAGAGGATCCCCATGAGGTTATTCACAGGATCACTCTCTCCTCCAAAAATGTCAAAAATCTAGATAAAGGTTTATTTTTTAGCTTTCACTTTTATTGAGTAATTAGTTTGGATCAGACCCATTTTGATTTTTTATTCCTTAATGACCTAACCAAGTTGGGTATTGTTTTAGGCTATTAAAGGATTTGATTGTCCATGTTATGTTTCAAAATTTGGCTACTTTTTATAGTTAGATACTATAAAATCTTTCGTTCCATTTTTGTTTGGTTGTTTGTTGGAATATTGATAACCAGGAGTATTAATTCGTTTTTTGTTTCACATTTCGGTCTATGTCGTGATTTTATTTCAATTTTTTTCCAATTATTCTTAGCAATGCAGCCATATAGAACTTATTTTCAGACTGCTAAAACTTTAGATTTTGGAGGTCACTAGTGTATGTGTTATTTAGTAATTTTAGGAGAGTGTGCTATAAATCGTGCCAATGTTAAAATATTATCATATATTAGCTGTATATATTATTATAACCGTCCGCGCATCCCGTAGGTTGCACACGAGTTAGAGGTTAATAATGCCACGAAGAATAAAGTTTCATTACAGTGGCCGCAGCTCCGATTGTTCAAGGTTTTGATAAGATCCCAACACGTTGAGGTAAGGTAGATCAACACGATCCTTTTGGTGGGTATCTGGGTAAAGAGCAATCCTAGAGTGGAGGTTCCAAATCGGGAAAATCATAAAAAAAATGTTATGTTATCATCTTTATTTCAAAATTATGATTTAATATAGTAATTATCCATTTTAATTGAAAATTATTTATAAAGCTTAATCTTTGCTTGGTCTGAACAATTTGGGGAGTGAGATCAGCGAGTGCAAGATTTAGATGGACAACTTGTCTTAGGGCCGCAAAAACTTAAACACTAGATTGAATGCTTGATGATACGATTTATGTTTCTCCAGTAGCAATAAAAATTTCTTGGTTATGCTTCTCTAGCAGAAATTTAAGTTTAATTTTCAGAAGTAGTGCTTATGCTAAATGCTTCTCGTCGATTTCGATACACCTTAGACTTAAATTGAGAAGAAGAGAAACTGGAAATTATATCAAAGATCAAAACACATTTGTATATATATATATTTTTTGTAATACAAATCTTTTTAGATTATTCCTTGTATTAGAAAATGCCTTGCTAGGTATATTATGTTATATGTGTATTGGCTGAGATTTTGTTCCAAAGTGTTATTATGTGTATCGCTCTCAGTATATAAATTTCTCTTTTAAATAAAGAGTGTAGGTTTATATGAAATGTATATGTTGAATATAGTAGTCTTATTTATGTGGACTGTTTTTTTTATATGTTTTTGAGTTTTGAATAGTGTTGTAAGTATAGCTGAATTTGATTAAATTCACTATAGGATATCACATCTTCATTTTTTTTAATATGTATTAATATTACTAACGAAATTTTACTGTTATAAAATCAAACAAAAACATTACTAAACATGTGTAATTTGGTAGAAATAGTAACATAAGTCTATTACTAAATCAAAATTAGTGACGGTAAAATACCTTTGCTAAATTCATCATTAATAACGGTATATATATGTTACTAATTTTTTTCCCAGACCTTTTTTATGACGAAAAATTATCGTTACTAATTTATTTGGTAACGATAATATATTGTTACTAAAAGCAAGTTTTGATGTATTGGGTTTAATGGTGAAACCATTAATAGGATAGTTAAAGGTACCTTTAACCATTAAAATAATACACAAAAAGATATTTCTTTTAAAAAATAAAATAACAATAGAAGATGTTGAAAATTTATGTTGTAATATTTAGCTTATTTTGAATCTAATTCAAACAAACGAAAAAATTTATAGAGTTGTAGGTCCAATTAATTATTTCGGGACTTGTAATTTCCTTACCCTTTTAATAAAAATAATCAAAACCTCAAGTTTGATTATGAATAAAATTTATTGGAATTTTGTGTCCAAGTTATAAATAATTTTTAGGGTACTTTTACTATTCGTTTCCCTGTGATAGAACTAATGAAAACTTCAGGCTTTAATTTTGAGCATATATTATTGAAACTCTAAGTCTAAAATTTAAATAGTAATTAAGAACTTTGATTCCCAATGTTAGATGATTTGAGAGACTTTGACCCAAATCAAAATTGGAAACTTTAAGTCCAAAGTAAAATAGTTATTGGGAACTTCAAGGCCCAAAATTTAAAACGGTACTAATTACTTTATATCTATCACAAAGAAAGAAAATCATAGAAATTTACCGAGCATCAACGAAAGTTGATAAATTACAAACTATTGAAAAAAAATTAACAAACTATTCTAACAAAGTTCACGATTTTAAAGAATTTGCATTATATTGATATAGTGAAAGAACTAAATATTAAGTGTCGATATATATATAAATTGGATTTATTAACCAATTAGAAAATATTAATAATATTGAATTGTCGATTTCATATTTATAAATATAAATTGTCAAGTGAATCAAATCTGATGGATTTGTTACGAGTTTTCTCATACATGTTTGAAGAAACATAAAAATATAAATTAATTCGGTAGTTAAAAGATTATGATTTTGTTCTTTGATATAACTAATCTAACATATATTAAGGCACCCATTTTTATTTAAACATATAACTCACGTATGGATCATAAAAATTTCGTACGATGATTATAGTATTAGTGGCATTGGCATATTTTCTAGGAAGCACATAAGGTGTAAAGTTACATATTGTGGGTACATGGATTAAGAATAACGGGCCTGGATGAGTAGCCCAATTGAAGCAGGCCCAAAGTCCAGACCCTCCATACCATAACATCAATTCGGTTATGACTTGGTATTTTCCCATGCTCTCGTAAAGAGGTGTTCCAGGAGAAGATGGGAAACGTGGGGGAGTCCAACACCCCCACTCCCTCAAAATAACATGTATATAATAAACCCTAGGTCTGGGGCATAAGACATGCACTGTATTCTCTGTAATCGCTCTCCGGAGTATATAGAAATAATACTGACTGCACCACCGTGGACGTAGGCATTCTTGCTGAACCACGTACATCTCCTGTTGTGTGATTGACATTATATACTTCTTACTTTACTTGGTGATTGTGCTTCTCTTATTTATTTGTGTTGAACACTAATTGTCACCACAATTGGCGTCGTCTGTAGGAAGCGTTTATCTTCCCTGGGAAAGCCCACACTAACAAAGAAGTCTGAAATGTCTGGTCACAGTAGTAATGCTCCCCAGGCTGGAGATATCCAAGAATAACCTACCCCTCGTAGGATCAGATCTGAAGTTCGGCATTCAGATCAGAGGGCTCTCCTAGAAAGGACAGCCTCAGACGAAATCCAAGGACCAGCGAGGTCCACACAAATATCCAGGTTGATTGATGCTTATGAGGCGAGGCTCCAAGAGCAAAGGGAGTCTTCTCGCAGGCACGAAGATGAGAATGCTCGCCTCAAGAGAAGGTTAGAAAGAATGGAGATAGAGCTCCATCATGGAACCAGGAGACGTCCATACCGCACTCCTGGCCTTCAGGCGAGCAAGTCTCGCAGCCAGGGAAGGATCCCTAGATGCGAGTCCCAGAAAGGTGAGGGAAACGAGTCAGAGGATGACCTACTCGAGCAATTGCGACTAGCTCATAATCGCAGGATCCCAGCTCGCAGTAACGAGAACATACGAAGTCTGGTTCGAAGGGAGATGGACCAACACCCTGCGCATCGCGGTACCAGATCGACCTGAGAACTCGCTAGGCGAGCTCTCAAAACTCAGATGAAATCACCTTTCTCGAGGGAAATAGAAGAAGAGGAAGCCCCCAAGAAGTTTTCTATTCCAAGGTTCAAGATCTATGATGGTAAGACTGATCCCATTGATCACGTCAAGCAGTACATGTAGGCCATGACCCTCTGGAACCATCGAGACGCACTGATGTGCCGAATTTTTCCCTCAAGCCTGCATGACGTGGCGCAAAAATGGTTCGAAAGGCTCTCCCACAGGTCCATCAGAAGCTTTAAGTCCCTGGCCGAGCTCTTTATGACACGCTTCATTACTAGTAGCTCCCACCCCAAAAGGATGGACGATTTGCTAATAATAAAAAAGACGCCTCAAGAGACCCTCCGAGACTACGCTAAGAGGTACTGGGAGTTATTCAACGAGGTTGAGGACTTCTCAGAGAAAGTGGTAGTAGCCTCTTTCAAAATTGGGTTACCTAGTTCTTCCCTCCTGTACCAGTCCCTAACCAAGAAAGAGGCCATGACCATCGACGACCTAATGGCCCGCATCGAGAAGTATGCCAAGGTGGAGGATGTGACCCGCCTCAGCACAGGGGAAAACGGTCGAGCTAAGCTCACTGTAAAAGGCAATGACAAGACTGAAAACCAAAAGAAAGGAGGAAAGAATGGGGGAAAGAATGGCTCCAAGAACGGAGGCGGCAGCGATGTTGCAAAAGCATTTCAGGCGGTCAACACTGTCTTCAGAGAACTAATTTACAAAATTCTCGCAAAAATCAAAGACGAGCCATTTATTAAGTGGCCCAGAAAGATGGTAAGAGATCCATCGAAGAGAAATAATGCACTGAGATGCACTTTTCACAAAGAAGGAGGACATAAAACCGAGCATTGCAAGGCTCTTAAGTCCCACCTCGAAGAGCTGGCTCAGTTCGGGCATCTGAACGAATTCGTGGAAACGAAGGCAGAAAAAGTTACTGCCCATAGAGAAGCAAGGCCCGACAACGTACTTGAAGACGACGTCGGTCATGAATTCGCAGTAATTCATGGGGCATCTGACGTGAAGCAGATTCAAGGAAATTCAGCTCGATTGGAGGTAAAAAAGCTTACAGCACTGATGCAAACTTTTCAGATCGATCTAGCGAAGGCACAGTCAGGAAAGCATCGGCAAGAAGATGACATCGACTATAGTAAGCATATCGTATTTACAGATGAAGATCTGGTGGGAGTGATAACCCCACATCATGATGCTTTAGTCATTATGCTCAGGATAGCGAGCTATGACGTCGATAAGTTGCTCTACGACCAAGGAAGCTCGTCCGAGCTAATGTATCTCGACTTGTTCAGAAAATTGAAATTAAGCGTCGCCGACCTGAAGGAAGCTACTGTCCCTTTGATTGGCTTCGCTGGAAAGATAACTATGCCCTTGGGAAAGATCGTGCTGCCGGTAAGGGCAGTAAATGTTTCCAAAATGATCGAGTTTATAATGGTCGACATTGACTCGCCATACCAGGCTATCCTCGGTAAAGGGTAGCTGCACGCAATGAAGGTAGTCTCCTCGACCTACCATCAGAAGCTCAAGTATGTGACCGAGCGAGGAGTAATGGAGATCCATGGCGATCAAGCGATGGTAACAAGATGCTTTATAGCAGCCATCCTCCCAAGACCAGAGAAGAAGGCCGACAAGCCCAGTGAAAAAGTTAAAGAACAGGAAGGTATAATACCTTCGAAATAACAATTAAAATATGAGAGGCCCAGAGCAGAGGAGACCAGGCTCCTCCCCTCTGAATGGGTCGTTGAGGAACTGGAGGAAGTCACAGCTGGAGGTAACAACGATGACATGGTTTTCTTGATTGGAGCTTCCCTCACAGATCAGGAACAGAAGGAGTTGACGGCTCTGTTGAGAAGAAATGTAGACGTTTTTGCATGGGAACCATACGAGCTGCCTGGGATTGATCCTAGTGTGGTTTTTCATCAGCTACATGTCAACCCCACCTTCAAACCGATCACACAAAAAGCACGACGAACTGCACCCGAGAAGGCAAAGGCCATAGAAAAAGAAGTTGAAAAACTGCTGGATGTAGGATCCATTCGGGAAGTACAATTCCCTAAATGGTTATCCAACCTAGTAGTAGTCCCAAAAGAATAATGGAAAATGGAGAGTCTGCATCGACTTCACTGACCTTAACAGGGAATGCCCTCAGGACAGCTTCCCTCTCCCAAAAATCGATCAGTTAGTGGACGCCACAACTGCCCACGAGAGGATGAGTTTTCTGGATGCATACTCGGGATATCATCAGATCCCTCTGTATGCTCCAGACTATGACAAGACAACATTCATTACCACCGTTGGATTATACTATTACAAAGTCATTCCCTTCGGGCTAAAAAATGCAGGGGCAACCTACCAGCGGCTGGTCACCAAGATGTTCAAAGATCAAATAGGAGACACCATGGAGGTTTACATTGACGATATGCTCGTCAAAAGCAGGAAGAAAGAAGACCACCTCTCAGACCTATCAAGAATCTTAGAAATCCTCAGGATGTACCGAATGAAACTTAATGCGAGCAATTGTTCTTTTGGTGTGCAGTCAGGAAAATTTCTTGGGTACTTGGTCAGTAAAAGAGGCATCGAAGCTAATACAAACTAGATCGATGCAATAAATAGGGTACGACCTCCTCGCACCATTCATGACGTACAGAAGCTCACCGACATGCTCACTGCCCTGAACCGTTTTATCTCCAAGTCCTCCGAAAAGTGCAAACCATTCTTTCAGCTCCTAAAAGGAAACAAAATGGTAGAATGGAATCAAGATTGATCGCGGGTATTGGACGAGCTCAAGGCCTACCTTAGCTCCCCATCACTGCTCGTCATACCACAGGATACAGATTCCTTATACTTATACCTCGCTGTTTCCAACCACACTGTCAGTTCTTCACTGATGTGAGAAAAAATGAGAATCCAGCACCCCGTTTATTACGCGAGCAACACCTTATTAGAGGTCGGGCAGTGGTACCTACCACTCGAGAAACTCGCCTTTGCACTTGTAGTTGCCTCGAGGAAGTTAAAGCACTACTTTGAAGCTCACACTATCATCGTCCTTACATAGCACCCCCTTAAAGCAATCCTGAGGAAGGCAGATTTGTTGGGCAGACTATCTAAATGGTCAGTCGATCTCGGGAGAATTGACATCTAATTTTAACCAAGGAACACAATCAAGGGGAAGATCCTTGTTGATTTCATAGAAAAATTCACAGGTGAGCAGCCTCTCGACCAACTTCAACCCGTAAAGAAAATGAATAATCTGATGACTGGGGAAATCTGGAAATTATTTGTTGATGGAGCCTCCAATTCAAAGGGGGAAGGGGTAGGCATCGTGCTTATCACGCCAGAAAATTCAATCCTCGAGCAAGGAATTAAGCTTGGATTTGAAGCCTCCAATAATGAAGCAGAATATGAGGCCCTGATAGCCGGCCTCTAGAAGGCGCACACTTTGGGGGCAAGGCAGTTGTAGGTGCTCGGTGACTCACAACTAGTCTCCAATCAGATAAGGGGAGACTATAATGCGAAAGATGAAAGAATGGCGGCCTACCTCGCCTTAGCAAAAATGTTATTGGCCAACTTCGAGGAAGTCAATGTCCAGCAGTTTCCCAGAGAACAGAACAACCATGCTGACGCCCTAGCAGCCATGAGTTCAGCAATCAATTTCGACCTAAAAAGAACAATCTCCATCGATTTCCTCGCTCATCCGAGCATTAGCCGTGACAGCGAGCTACCAATTTTAGAGCAGGTGCTCCAAATTGAGTCAGCGCCCAGCTGAATGGACCCACTGAGGGACTATTTGAAGGATGGCACACTTCCAGATGATAAGAAGACCGCTCACAAGATAAGAGTCAAAGATGCTCACTTTCACTTATCTCCCGAGTCCAAGCTATATAAGAGATCATTTTCCAATCCCTACCTTCAATGTGTGCACCCGAGGGATGTCGAATAAATCCTCCGTGAACTCCACGAGGGAATCTGTAGAAGCCATATTGGTGGAAGGTCATTGGCTTTCCAAGAAATGAAGGAAGGTTATTAGTGGCCATATATGCAAAGAGACTCTGCGATGTATGTTCGCAAATGTGAGAAATGCCAACTCCACGCTCCCATGGTCCATCAACCCGCCAGTGACCTAAAGTCCCTTTCCAGCCCATGGACATTCGCTCAATGGGGAATGGACATCGTAGGACCTCTCCCTACCGCTTCCGATAGTCGTAAGTATCTTTTGGTCGCAACAGACTACTTCACCAAATGGATAGAAGCAGAACCACTGGCGAACATCTGAGACACGGATATGATAAGATTCATATGGAAAAATATATTCAATCAGTTCGGGATCCCTAAAACCATCATCGATGACAATGGAACGCAGTTCGAGAGCAGCTCCTTTCAAAAATTTTACAATGACCACGAAACCAGACACCATTTCAGCTCGGTGTCCTATCTTCAGAGTAACGGCCAAGCCGAGGCTTCCAACAAAACGATGATCAATGGGCTAAAGAAACGATTAGAACGAGCTAAGGGTGCATGGGTAAATGAACTACCGCATATCTTGTGGGCCTATCGTACTACCCCACAGCGAACAACAGGAGAAAACCCATTCTCACTAACATATGAAATGGAAGCAGTCATCCCATTGGAAGCAGGCTTACCCACTATGAGGTCCACCCTCGTCGACCAAGGCCAGAATGATGCAGCATTACTCGCTGAGCTTGACCTAGCCGACGAATGTCGAGAGCTTGCCCTAGTAAAACTAGCAAGCTATCAGCAACAACTCGCAAAGCACTATAATGAGAAGGTCAATCTAAGGGCATTTCGAGTTGGGGACTATATCCTAAGAAAAGTCCTGGGCAGCGCAGTAAAACCATCGGACGACAAGTTAGGGCCAAACTGGGAAGGACCATTTAAGATAACAAGAGACGATCTGCAAGGAGCCTATCACTTAGAAATGCTGGAGGGCAGAGAGATACCTCGAGCATGGAATGCCGCTAATCTTAAGAAATTCTATTTCTAGATTCTTCATTTGCATTATACTTATGAGAATAGAAAATCATTTCCTTATCATTAATAAAAGTTGTTTGGCATTTGCATTCTTCGAAGTGTCAGTTAACTAGTACATGAACTTCATAACTCACACACCCTTTTCCAAGTAACAGGCTCATTAATCATCGAGCTATAGCAGGGAAATCACCCTCCTCAGGTTTTCGTTATGAAACACGAAAAACCTCTTAGCACTGCCCTTGGCAATATATGAAGCCCTACAGGACATTCTTAGGCAATATGGTCAATTTAAAATTGGCTGCCAAATAATGTTTGGTTAATAAAATCCTGATCGGATGAAGCATCCACCACTAGGTGTGTCCTCGCCAATTGCCCCACTTAGGCCTAAGGAAGTGTGACGACGCGGCCTAAAAGGTAAAGTGGGAAAAAATGGTATCTTATAAGCATACTAGACTGTAAGGACACTTACTCGACAATACAAATCTAGTCGGCCAAGAGAGGTCCAAGGTTATTAAGCAAAATCTAAGAACGATGGAAAATATAAAACACTTGTTGAGTCGGTAAATTCGCCCAGAACATAAATTTTATATTGGTTCATCACATTTACAGCAAATACAATACATGCTCAGTTGGCGAGCTCGCCCAAATTATAAAAATTATATCGCTTCATTACATATACACAAGGTTATTACTAGCAAAAACCTTGACGAGGTCAAGGCCTCTGAACGAGATAATCATCCACTTGAGCTCTTCGACCGTCTTCAGGATGGGGGATAAAATCTTCCTCGATTTCATTCGCACCCGACTCCAGTAACTACCGAGGGATGGCATCAATAGGGATCCACTGATTATTTCTTCGGAAGGGGTTAGGTAATAGAGTAGAAGGAGAGATCTCATGACGATACTAAAGCATTGAGTTCCTTGGGACTTGTAGTTCCTTTAAAGCACTCAACCATCCTCTGATAAAGGCGAGCTTTTCAAACTCTGTTAGCCTCGTCGGATCATCTAGCCAACCTTGGTCGTAACCGTCGACCCATATTTGTTGAGGTCCTCTCCTAAACAAATGCCTTAGCCGAGTAACGTCCCTTTGGAGCCCAACAGCAATCACGTATGCTCGTTGAACATCCCCTCGGAGCTCTTTCACTTCCCTAGCTGAACCCCTTGCGTTTTTACTGGATCGCGGAATGGTCGGCGGGGCAGAGCCTCGCAGCACCGAAGGAACATCGCTTGGTCCAGTCCCAGCTCGTGACGAGGAGGAGCCTCGTAACACTACAGGAGCGATGCTCGGCGCATGCTCCCTGAGTTGTGAGACTTCCCTCCTCAAAGCCTCATTCTCTTGCTGAAGAATTTCTCCAACTTGATTAATCTCAGAAGCATCTAGAAGCCTTGATCTTAGAATATTCACCTCTTCCTGGACTGAGACCCCGACCTCTTCCATCTCTTGGAGCCTGTCTTTTAGTTTCACGACGAGCTCGGTCTGCTCTATGAAACGCTTGTTCCTCAATCTCAGTGATTTATAAATCCTCACAAAGGTATGACGAACCTCAGAGCTTACATTAGGACCGAGCATTCTTCCCAATTGAGAAGTGGCTGGTATATAGTCATCCACATCAACCAACTACAGGGCATAAAGAAGCGGTACAAAAAAATAATAATTAGTGCACTGGGGAAAGGAATACTTTTCATTTCATTAATAAGGATCAGAGTACATCGAGCAGCAAAAACGAAAATTACAAGCAAAGATACAAAAGTAACCCTAAAGGTAAAATCAGCTAGCAACCTCAGGCTGCTCAGAAGATGATGGCTGCTTCCCCTTGTCATCAGCAGTAGAAGCACCTCCCTCAGCAGGGATAACCTCTGTCGCCTGAGCAGGAGGAGCATCAGCAAGAACTGTCTGGGAGGCAGGATCAACTCCTTCAGTAACTGGGGCAGGAACTTCATCCACAATTATCTTTGGGCCTGGGTCATGCTCGTCAAATAAAGGAGAGGCAATATCGACACCAGCAGCTATGAGAGCCTTATTCCAGCCTTTTTTGAAGTTCAGACGGCTGATGTAGACTATCTGAACGTCGACGTCTTCGTATGCAGCAGCCCACCTGGAGTTATATGAGTCCTCCTTGATGGTGACTGCCTGAGACTCTTTTTCCTTTAGCTGCTCAGTCATTACCTTGTTCTCTTCTATAATGGCCAACTTGCTCAAGCAGACCAGTTCATAGGCTCTCCTCGGCTCATTCAGATCTTTAATTACCGCATACCTCTCTCGGTTGGAGTTAGCGAGGGCCAGGTCAGAAGAAGCTCGGGCAGCATCAGCAGTCTTCAGACTAGCCTCCATTTGTGTGCCCCTCACTTTCAAGGCAACATTCTGCTGCTCCATCTCGCTATTCCTGCTCACCATCTCGTCTCGAGAGCAATAGAGCATGGAGAAGTCAGTCATAAACTATAAATAAAAGAAGATATCAGTAGAAGGAAACATCTGAAATTTGTTAAAGCATTAGAGAAAGGAAAATGTCTTACCAAGGCTAGCCTTTGACTAGCTTACAGAGCCAATTGATCAGACCCCATCGCCCTTTGGCGATCTGTAGGAAGAACTGCCCTCTCGAGCAGCGCAGGGGCTAATTGAGGAGAAATGGCAACTGAGGCCCCCTTAGGCAATGCGGACACAGGAACTAAGGCTTGCCCAGCCATTGTCCTTAACTCCATTTTTCCCCTATCTTCCTCCCTCTCCTTCTCCATCCTCTTCTTCTCCTCCACCCTTTTCTTCTCTTCTATCTTCTTTCTTTCCTCTTTCTTTTTCCTCTCTCTCTCTCTTATATGTTCTTCTTTTTTCCTCTTCCTCTCCTGCTCCTGAGCAGTTGGCCGAGAACCAGTAGCAACAGCCCCAGTGCTGGACTTCTGCTTCTTCGATCTCTGAGCGAGGAGCACATGATCATCATCATCGTCATCCCGAATCAAATTTTTCCTTGGAGGAACCATCTCCTCACTTGAACTGATGTACGTGATCGAAGGTTCTCAGGCTTCAGAAACCTCTTTTGAATCAGAGGAACTATCACCCCTCGAGCTCCCCTCGCTAAAATTTCCTTCAGCACCGCCTACGATGTCACTCTCAGAACTTCCCTCCTTCTCGTTCAACTGAATAGGATCAACAGAAGTCTCTTCAGAGGTATCAAACTCGAGAATGCTATCTACTGGCTTCGCTATAAAGCTAGAACCAACATTTTTATACTCAAGCAAGAAAGCAGCAGACCGGGGATGCTCGCCGTCAGCTAGGGGCTCCCTGATATTCCAAGCTTTGACCAACTCAGAAAGATAAATATCGCTGAGAGTAGGTTCAAAGTTCTTCGACCTCGTTGAAGAAAAAATAGGGAAAATTCAGAAAGATCACACATTAATTAAGAAATTGAAATAACAGAGTAGAAACTACTTATATACTCTTCCCCATAAAAGGGAATAGTAAACCTATCAGACCTCGATCCCTCAGTCTGGGGGGAGAATTGCCAATTTCTAGCAAGAAAGTCATCTTGCTAATAGTCCTTGTGGGAATTAGGTAGGTTTACTACCAACACCCTGTCAGGACTCCTGGCTTTGAGATAGAGAACGCCAGAACTAGTCCGACAAAAGGAATAGCAAAAACAGACTTTGGCGATCCCTAACTTGGTGCCATAGAGCTGATTTATTCTATGAACACCATTGATTATCTTCCACACATTAGGCGAACACTGTGCAGGAACGATGTTGAAATAACCAAAGAAGTGCAATAATAGATTATTTGGAGGAAAATTAAGCCCCCCTTGGGAAAGCAACAAGACATGAATCCAATGGACACCCTCTATCTCTCTAATATTTCTAGGAGGAGAGGCGCATTCAATCTCTACCCACTCCGGGATATTGTAAAACTTCCTAAACTCAGACACTGATCTGTTACCAATCTTTGCCATTTGAAAACACTAAAACTACAAACTCAAAGAGAAAACACAAAGATAAAGCACAAGAGACTTATAAAATGGAAGTTTGACTTGAACGATGGGGAATCACAAGCCCAAGTGACGAAGAAGATCGAAAGCAAAAAGAATGAAGACCAGGAGAAGAGAACGTGAATCGCTAGAGCTCGCAGAAAATAGAAGAATACTGAGAATCTTGAAACGACGATTGTGAAATGACTGCTCTGAATAACTTTTGAATGTTACTAATCATAGTGCGCAGAACATGAAGCAAGTGCCACCTAATTCAGTCCTCAAACTTTGGTAAGATTTGCACGATGTACAAAGAAGCCATTATGACAAATCATTTAAATTTATTGAGCCCAAAATTGTGGCCCAACAAACTTAGGGGTAATTGTGGGTACACGGATTAAGAATAACGGGCCTGGATGAGTAGCCCAATTGAAGCAGGCCCAAAGTCCAGACCCTCTATACCATAACATAAATTCGATTATGACTTTGTCTTTTCTCATGCTCTCATAAAGAGGTGTTCCAGGAGAAGATGGGAAATGTGGGGGAGTCCAACACCCCCACTCCCTGAAAATAGCATGTATATAATAAACCCTAGGTCTGGGGCATAAGACACCCAATGTATTGTCTGTAATCATTCTCCAGAGTATATAGAAATAATACTGACTGCACCACCGTGGACGTAGGCATTCTTGATGAACCACGTACATCTCCTGTTGTGTGATTGACATTTTATACTTCTTACTTTACTTGGTGATTGCGCTTCTCTTATTTATTTGTCTTGAACAATAATTGTCACCAAACATATGTAATTATATCTATATATATTCGTTTATTATATAAACATATATAACTTTTAACTGTGTAAGTTAAAGCATAAAGATATTTTGACAATGGGTAGAGCTACTGAGATACACTTTGAGAACACAATTTGGGGACATAGGAGACATGTCCCCTGTGTTATTAGTAGTCACCTTAAGTGGGGCACACTCCACTCAAGTGTCTATTAATGACACGTGACATGTGTCTAGTGTTCCCAAGTGTGTCATCAAAAGGTGTCTTCCTAGTATTATCATTTGAAAATTGGTCCATAGATCTAAAATAGCCTTGAGGGTGATATGATAGAACAAGAACGCTATTTTTTCTTGTTGGAATAATTTTTAATATTCTAATGTAGGCTAACATATTAAATAGCAATTGTATTCTAATTGAGCTCATTAAGTGATCAAATTAGTAGAGCCCGATAAAACATCTAAAATGAGTGGGCTTTGTAATGTGTGGTTACCCAAGAGTCACCTAATGGTTACTCAAGAGTCACCTAATTAGAATTTATGGGGTTATAATTAGATGTCTATATAAATAAGGGTTCTGATCCCCAAGGCTAATGAACTCACGTACTCTCCTCCTTATTTTCCATCATTGAGAGAGAACTCATAGAGAGAGTATGGTTAATATGTGGAAGACCTCTGACCCCTCCACCCCACCCCCACCCCACCCCACCCAAAATTTTATTCACTCCTCGGGATTCAGGTATGCAGTTCCAACATTATTTGCAGTAACATTTCATGAGTACACTGCTTGTATTCCGTTCGTTCTACAAGGATGGAAGATTCATGGTTAGGACTCGTCAGGGTTAATAGGTCAAGCTGGGGTATGTGCCAAGGCTAAGACATTACCAGATATTAGTGAGAGTTACAAATTTCAAGTGTACATTGTGGGTTCATATTTCATGTGGAACATTTCATCATCAAAATTTGATTGTTTCCTTTTGGCACAAAAGTCGCCTAATTCATTGCATTCCTTGTGACTTATTTTATCTTGGTAGTGGGAAATTTTTTACCAATTCTAATTCGGGTGTAACGCTACATGATAATCTCAGTAGTGATGCGGGTTAAGCTAGTTGTGGCTAATGCATCACTGTAAATGAGTGCGCTCTTCTTCGGAGGCACCTTTGTTCTACAGTAGTTTGTGTGTGCGCGTGGTCTCGCGCTTGTCCCATATAGTTTGCATATGTTACTTGATTGCTTTAGGTTAACACATTTTGTTATTTAACCGATATAATTAGTTACGACTTGGTTGTGGGTTTCGAGGTTGTGACTCGAGGATATTGTGAGTAGGGCTGTTAATTATTTCTAAACATTCGATTTTTCCTATTTTCGATCCGTAATTTTTCGATTTTGGCATCATTTTTAAATTTTCGATTTCCGAATTTTTCAATTTTCGAATCTTTCGAAATAAATTGGAATGGAATTGGAAACCATATTTAATTTTCCTAATTTCCAAATTTTTGATCCAAAAATTTCGATAACACGCCGATCTGAATTATCCAAAATTTATTTCGAAATCGGAATATTAATATTTATTTTGATAGTTTTTTAGTTATCATTTTTACATTAAAAATTTATTTGTTATCAGTGTAATCAGGACCCTTCTTTTAAAATAATCTCAACCCTCCATTTATATACCATATATATACTACACCCTGACCCTACAAATACAACACACTACTAACCTAAAAAGAAACTCTCAGCTGCTCCTCTCCTCTCTAACTCCAACTCTTATCCGCTCCTCTCTAAAACCTAAACTCTCGGCCATCACTCGCTCACACGATAACAATCACCTGAAACTCTCAACCGCTCATATCTAACTCAGGCCGTATCTTACTCTTCTTCTCTTGTTGCTCCTCTCGGTCCTAACATGTAAGGATTTACCACCTTTTTTTAATTTATTTTCAAAAAATGTTGTTTGGGTTGCTGGATTTATTCCATGTTATATATTCAAAATGGGTTCAATCAAATAGTTTAAGGGGAATCTTTATCAATTTGAACTTGGGTCAAACATGAGCAATTATTGGTAAATCCAATAAAAACTAAGTATATAACACACCCCAAATAAAAACTAAGTATGAGGGATGAATAACTTATTAATGGAAGCATTTAGTCTGATCAAAGGATGCAGTTATCCATAAGGAATCAAACATATCATGAAACTGGAGGTCCTATGTGAATGAACAATCAAACCAATCATGCTAATGGTAATTTTCTGTATAACCAATTAATTTGCTGTGTACCCATTTTGTTGGGGTCTTTCGTTGAATTATATAACGAGACTATTGGTATCAGTATGAACTCGAAAGATGTTACGAAGCCCCGTCATATAAACACCCTCTATTTTTTGGACAATGTGTATAAACCTAGTTACACAGATATGTTTCAAAAATAATAGTTTTGATATTTTTCGAAATAGATAAAACTGATAATTCCAACTTTTCCGAGATTTTTCCGAATAATGAAAATTCTAAAAATTCAGAGAATTCCGAATATTCCGACTTGGAAAAAAATTAATTTTTCAAAATTAATTTTTCCGATTTTAGAAAGGATTTTAAAATTCCAAAAATTATTAGGAAAATTTTTGAACACCTATATTCCGATCCGATCTGACCGAAACACACCCCTAGTTATGAGCATTAGACCCTAATAAATATTAGATGTTAGTGTAATATTCTTCCCCAATATATTAATTAAATTATATATTGATTATAATTGAGGAGAGTAAATTATAAATATGGAGGAATTATGGGTGAAAAGTTGGAGAAAAATGAAAAGAAAAAGAAATAGGGTCATTAAACGACAAGGGATGTCATTCGAATGATAGTGCAAAGGTCGTTAGAAGGGTCGGTAGAAGTAAGGCTTATAATGACATGCTATTGGTTTGCAGTAGCAGATCGTTAGAAGGGTCATTAGAAGCAGGGCTTCTAACAACATGCTACTAGTTTATAGTAGCAGGTTATTAAAAGGGTCGTTAGAAGCACATTTTGACGACGTAACTAAGTCGTTCAAACGACCTATGTTAAGTCGTTCGAAAATCTTGGCCGAGTTTTTAGATCTGATTGTTCTTGTGCGTTGTCACATTTTGGAACGTTGATTTTATGTGTTCTCAAGCTCATATCATTACAGGAAGGGAAAACGAGTATTTGGCCTTCAAGCGGTTATATTAAGTTTTTTTTGGTTGATTTTGGGTTTATTGTTGGGAGAAGATGGAAGGAGAATAGAGAGAGTGGGAGAGAAAAGGAGATATGGGTGGTCTTCCACCTCCACCCACCACCATTTCCACCACCATTCCACCATATTCAAACACAAAATACCCATTTTCTATCATTATTAAAGAAGAGCTACGAATTTTGGGTGAGTGTATGGGGGATTTTAGAGAAGAAGAATATGGATTTTAATGGAGTAGAACAGAGTTCTTAGCTTGGGGCTTTGGAGGAAGCATTTGGTAACCCCATGAGGCCACCTTTAGAGGTGGAGATTGCTCCTCCTACACCAACACTACCATTAGATCCATTAGAGGTGGGTAAACATTACTCTTAGTGTAAAATTATTATTTTTGCATTATAGTCTTGTAGTTAGACTATTTGAGCACGGTTTATTTAGTTTAGTGATATAATTCTTGTGTAGAAGACAATAAATATTTTTATGGAATAAAAATTTTGGAAGATGTTATTTTGTTAAAAATAAGAAATGGACAATTGTTTCAAGATTTTGAAATAGTATAAGTGGGTGAAAAGAGTGTTTTTTTCTAGAAATGTTAATGAAAAATATTTTATGAAATAAAATATTTTGCAATTTATGTAAATTATTGGAAAATGATATTTTGTTGAAATTAGAGAATACGTAAATATTTCAAAGTTTTGGAATATTGAAAATTGGTATTTCTAGAAATATTGGTTTTAAACATTTTATGAAATAAAATGTTGGCAAATGAAGTGATTTTGTTGAAAAAATTATTGGAACGAAAATATTCCAAAGTTCTTGCAAAAATGAAGATTTTATGAAATATAGGCATTCGTTGAGAATTAAAGATATAATAATGTCTTTGTGCCTTAAATAGTATTTTTGCAAGTATAATAGTTTTTCATGATGATAAATATGTTTAAACTATATGTAGTAGGATTTATGGATTTAACATCCATCTCCTCATGCATATATACTTGTAGTATTTTGACATAGAATGTATAAACAAGTTTAAAGAGGATTTTGTTGGGTTTAAACATGAAATAATTAATGTTGGAATTTTAGTCTTCAAAGTGTGTGAAATTGGGATTAAAAGACATGATGTGTATGAGATTAAAATACTACATGTTTAATAAAAAGAAATGGCAACTTTGTTACAAAAGTAGTCTTAAGTGAAGAAATAAAAGAAAGGTGTGGTTTGGGAAAATATTGATAAAAGTATTCATTAAGTATTAATGGGTAAATATGGAAAGGTTAGTGAGTGCAACTTACTAATGTTGTGGAATATTAACACTTGTGGAATTAAAAAGGGAAATAATAGTATAAAAGTGTTTCCAATTAAGTAAAAGATATTACTCCAAGTGTAAAGGGTGTTAAAGTATTAAAACACTCAAGAAGTTGGTATGAATAACTTAATAGTGTATTTGGTGAATTGACCCTTGAGAAATGGAGTAAAAGGTGATTTTGAAAACAAATGAGTAAAATGGTAATTTTACTTAAAGTGCAACATTTTTATGAGTTAAAAATATTAGAAACGATGTTACACAAGATAGTCCTAAACTAATATGATGTTTGGAATAAAAATCAAGTTTGAAGTGTAAAGGACATAAAATCATGAATTTTCAAAGTGTAACATAAATTGGGGCGGTAAAGTCTCGGGTTTTTGCTTTGGCCGGATAAAAAGGATAAGTTGGATAATGTGGACATTTGTAAAATATTAAAAAACATTAAAAGGAAATTGGATGACACCGGGATAAATCAAGCAGGGCCCGAAGCCCTTGGGTGAAAAGTTCTAAATCACTAGTCAGAGCATATGGTGTGCATAACCGGTAGTGTATGGAAGTATGTAGTATGGGAAGATTCCGAAAAAAGATAAAGAAAATATGGAACATATACGTGAAGAAATGGGTTGTATGGTAAAATGTGTTAATACAACCTAACTTGAATTAATATAATAAATGTTCCAGTTAAGGTGAAATGGACAAGTTAATGCGTAAATCTACTAATGTCTATAAGATAAGGAAAAAGGGTCAAGAAAGTGGGAAATTGGGTGGTTAAGCAACTTGACCAATTAAACCCATATTTACCATGAGAGTGTGATGTAAAAAGGATTTTCAAAGATTAATTAAGTACTTTCTAACACGGTGATTGTGTGTGTTGAAATAATGATTTTAATTGAAAATACTAAAGTGTCTTGAAATGAACGAAAGGGGTAAATTTCGGTAAAAGAATGTATTTTCATAAATTAAGTGAAATGGTTTCAAATGTTGAACCGTGTGCGTTAAATAAGGCGAGAATCCTAAGTATGAACAAAGAAAACCTTTAATAAGATTAAGGTCAATTAATCCGGACAAGTAAGGTTTCCGAAAGTAAAATGGTTAATGCGTTGTAAGAAGTATTTTTCAAAGGTATACGTATGTAGATATATACATATTTTTACATGCATGTGCTTGTAGCATGTGCGTATTCCTTTTTGTCATTCATTTATTTATTACATGTATAAATCCCACTGGGTATAAGCTCACACCCTGGCTTTGTTACGGTAGGTTGGGAGTAGTTTCGTATTTTAAGGGCGTTATACTGGTAAGTAAATTTTATTTATGTTTACGTTAGTAGCTATGTTCACTTGGACTTGAGGGTACTCCCTATAGGTCCGTCACGTAGTTTATTTTGAAATTGGAATTGTATGACAATAAGTGAAATGGTAACTAAAATAAAACTGGATTGGCAACATTATATAGGTTTTTCCTTTGCACTTCACACCTAACGCTCAGATCGGACCGGCTTGACCCACTGGTAACCCATAATTTCGGGTTGGGGTGTTACAGTTAGTATCGCACTTTTCTTAGAATTGTGCGGATTAAGGATGTAATCACTTGTGTATATATGTATTGTGATACCTAGGATGACTTTAGGTTAACCTAAGGATCTCGTAGGAGATATCGATTGAATAGACTAATGTGATAAGTTGGTTGTCTTATGATCATTGATGAGTATGATTAAAAGTGTAGAGGTTGTATCAGCCTAGGCTAGGCGTGATCCAAAACTGTTGAGGAAGCGTAGGCTTGTAATGTAATACCCCATATTTTCGAGTATTTAGAAATTGATTAATTGGGTGATTTTTAGAATTTCACGTGTGCTGTAATTTAGTTGGATTAATTATTATGTGTTGATTAAAATATTAATCAAGAGAGATGATGATTAAAGCTTATGTAATAAATTACTAAGGGAATAGTGATGAATTATTTTATGTCATAACGAGTAAGAGTGACGTGACCGTGTGGTACCTCAATCGAAAGTCGAGCGTCGTCTAAGCAATGACCTGCAACTCCCACATAAGCTGCAGCACGTTCGGTCCAAAGAACCTAAGCATGATGCCCCTGTGGCTGGGCACCTGTATTATATACATATACATATATATATATATATATATATATATATATATATATATATATATATATATATACACACACAAGAGAGAGAAGAAATAACAGGAAATGGGTCAGAGCCCGAGTGTAAAACAGTTTAAAATTAGTTTAGCAAGTATTTAAAAGGCTTACCGGCTAATGCAACAACCATGTTAGTATGCGACACTCTCTTGAGAATTCTCAGGTAAATATTTTACCATCTCTCTCTTCTTATTAAATATTTTTAACAGGTTGTGGGTGTGTTTGGATCTATAAGGATTTTGATGGGGTACATACATACCCTAAAGTTTTTGAGGTAATTATTCTTTTTTTTGGTATTTTGTTGGTAATAGGACGTAAACAAACGACGGATCTTGCTTCCAAATGTCGGTTTGAAGCTTCTTTTTTTTAAAATTTTATTTTGGTACTCATATGCACGCAGACAACATCAATACACATACACATAAACACAACACATGCACATAATCTTCTGATTTTTCTTTTTTAAATTTTTGGTAATATGCTCATATTTTTCTACTAACATAAACATTATGTTCATCTTCGATCTTTTTACACAATTTTTTATAATGTGGACTTTTTTATTTACTCCAAAAATACTATTGTTACCAAATTTTTGACATAATTTTTTTGAACTAATTGGCGTGAAAGTTTGTTATTGGTTAGTTTTTGGGATCCACGCCAGTGAGACTTAAAAATCAATCAATAACAAACTTCCACGCCAGTTTGTTCCAAAAAATTATGTCAAAAATTCAGTCACAATAGAATCACTTTATTTACTTTCTCAGTTTACCTCGATCTATTTTCGTCATGCTTGGTGGCAAAGCTTTTTATAGCTTTATCCTTTGTATAATTTATGGGTATTTTTTGAATTTTGACATTTACCCAGATATTTCTTTGAAGTTTGAATGACTCGAGGAAATCATTCAAGATTTGAATTGATCGTACACGTTCGGTAGCTTATAAGGAAATGGGACATTTTTTTACTGTAAATATTAAAATTTATGCAAGAGATGGTCAATATACAAGGTACACAGTTACAACGTTAACACTTGATGAAAGCACCAAATGAAATAAGGTGAGTTTTAATACAATTGTTTATAAAGGATCTCCATTCGGGAAGATAATTAATCTTGTTAAACTTTTAGTGTATTAATGGTGCTTACGTACCCGTGCTTTTACATGTTTATAAAGCATGAACACGCTATTTTTAAATATGAACGAGATTCAATAATCACCATAATTTTAAATAGTACGAACACGTTCCAAAAAATGGACATGACATGATGTAACAATAATTTCTAATTTTTTTGCAAAACAAACACAAGTAATATGACGTGGGCGTTTTACCATAGCCACTAGTTGTATAAAAAATCTTCTTTTTGTTCTTTTCGTCCAAGTCCATTCAAATTGTTTAAATTTTTATATGGAGTTTAAATAACATTTTTCAAAATTTATATATGTGTATGTCTAAATATACTTTTAATCTAACATGTGT
Organism: Sambucus nigra; assembly: GCA_949130495.1. Lineage (NCBI taxonomy): Eukaryota > Viridiplantae > Streptophyta > Magnoliopsida > Dipsacales > Adoxaceae > Sambucus > Sambucus nigra. The sequence goes on from OX422221.1 coordinate 107,252,595, forward strand.
ATTAATTTTGAATATTTTGCAATTATGAAAACATACGAGAAAATTACAATTTTACATTTTCCATATATTTCAAAATTTATATGTTATGTTCTTGAAGTTGCCAACCAATGGAACTAAAGTTCACCCCTGCCATTGGACATTAATTTTATTTTAAAACTAAATACTTCAAAAATTAAATTTATACATGATAATATAAATTTTGACTTGAGAACAAATCGCCTTGCATCATCAAGAAAATTAATCGGCAACATTGTTTTTTATAATTTGACATTAAATATGTGGCTAGACATTGAATTTTAGTGTTAGACATTCAAACTAAGTATTTGATAAATTTTCTCCCGAGTATTTGAATTATGTCACATGTCATGCTCATTTTTGGAGACGTTTATCAGCATATCATGCTTCATTACTTTGTAATCAATTTTAATTAGTTGATTTATGGGAGTCTGCATGTTTTATAACCACAAAAACTAGAAAGCAAATTTATTATCGTGCCTCAGCATGACTGAACGGATAAATGAGTGTGTTACAACCACATACTAGGGAATTTTTTTAGCGTGCCATTGGCACGGGTACACCCTAGTCTATATAATAAAGCAGGAGGGTGTTTTCACTATTCACGCCATGTCATACAACAAAGGAGGAAAGGTTCATGCCACATCATATAAAACTCATGACATGGAAAAGGAGGAGGGTAATCTTATTTTCAGCTGAACAATGCAACACCCACTAGGACAACCTTAATTACATGTACTCTCATTTTCGATTAAACACTGCAAAACCCTCCTGGACAACCTTAAAATCCTTTGGTTATGATCCTTCTCATTGGAACTCACAAAGTAGAGTGGCTGCAGCACAATAGAGATAACTGTATACACAATCTGCACACAATCTCAAACTGCTCCACACAATCTCAGAGAGCTGTAAGAGAGTTACGAGAGAGCTGCAGCTGAAGCTTCTTTACAAACTACTCCATTTCCCTTCTAGATAGGCCGCAAGCTTTTTTAAAAGTTGACGAGGAAAAATCAAGGCAATCAAGTTAGAGTAAGAGTAGAGGCATTTAAGGTAATAACTGTATGCTTAGCATCTAAGTTGGCTAGAGCTGCTTGAACTTGGCTTTTTTCCCCTCTTTTCCTTATACGTGTTTCTGTGTTATAAACAAAGACAAAAACTCTAGACAAACTCTATGCTCCATAACTGTGTTCCTGTGTATGCTCCATAACTGTAGACCTCCAAAGATAACTGTAGACCTCCAAACATAACAGTATGCTCCATAACTGTACCATAACTTTGTGTTTGTATGTTATGCTCCAAAGGTTTATGAAATGAGTGTATGGAGGAACATCGGACAAATACGAAGGTTTATAAAATGTCTGATGGGCCATTTATTACCACTGATCGTCGTTTTAGTGCACCTATTATGTGTTTGTATGCTATGGTTATTCTGGGATATTAGTGTATATTTGATCTCACCTTTAAAATGAGTAAGGCACTAAATAACAAACTCTATGCTCCATAACTGTGTTCCTGTGTATGTGTAACACCCCGCCTAATTAAATACCGGGTGGCCAGTCCCATACCAAATTAAAACAGAATATACAGTTGGCTCATTCTTAGCATCACTGTCAAAAACATTTACAACTCACCCAATACCCAATTAAGCTGGTGTTAAAAACTTTCTAAATTTAAATTTCAACAAAACCATTTTTAGTTTAAGAATAACACTATACATTTTATTCTACAACACTGATAACACAATAAATAACAAAAAAGAATTTAAATGCAATTGGAATAAACATTCCCAAATAATATAAATCCTTTACAATAATCCCAACAATGTTAAATGTATTAAAAAGTCCCGAATACAATAGTATTTGACCTCGATAGAAGAGATAACTGAATCCTTTGGGCGACATGCCCTAACTAAGAATACTGTGAATCAAAAGATGAAAGGCGTCTAAGCAAAAACTCCATATCTCTATAGTTCAACATAATCCGCTAAGGTTGGCGTCCCTGTTGCTGGACACCTGATATAAAAGATACAATAGAAAAGGAAATATGCAAGGAAACGGGTCAGAGCCCGAATGTGTAGATGATTTTTAAAACAGAAAGTATTTAACAAGTGCAATAAAGCATTTATTATGTACATGTTAGATCCAACTCTCACTTGCTATTCTCACCTCTCAACTAGAGTGCACACTTAATGTTTCCTATTAACCTCCTAGTTAATGGTTCCTCTTTCCCAGTTTCCATATTATAATTCCATTCCCATATCATAATCCCCGTATGTCCCATACCATACGTCACATTATTATTCATTTACATTTCTCATTTATATGAATCGTTTCTCATTAACATGAATCATTTCTCATTAATATGAATTAAGCTTTTCAATTTTTTAAGAATAAACATTCATTAACTTAATTCCATTATCTTTCTCTATTCACCGTTATCTACAATTATCACTGTAGATAGATTTAACCACAATATATATATCCATTAAATCATTTAATCCATTATATATATATTCATATATAATACGGCACCCCGAGTCACAGCTGCGGTGCAATGCATTACTCTGCTATCATGTCCCATCATCGCAGGTCGCCGAATAGGGGACTAAAGGTTCGATAAGATTCCACGAACCACAAACAACAACAAACAAATTGGAGGCGAACATAGTTATCGTATCCATGGGTCACGCACATACCTACGTACCCATAGTCAGCGGACTTATCAACTCCCCGATAAGTCTTTCATAGACCTATGTTCTCGAGCGACAAATCAAAGATCCCATGGATTCATCAGGATATGACTGCCCTCACGCGTAAACCTCCCACCGATAGCAATTAAGCTAGGTATGTCATACACGTAACTCATCAATCAATCAAATAGGTATTATCATACCTATAATATAATATCAATAAGGTAATATCACTACCCTTCGATAATTCCCATACGTAGCATTTTATCTCTTTTAAATTCCACGTAATAAAATAACATATCTTTACTTCATAATTTAATTATCCTCGCATCCTATAACATCTCTCCACTCCTGACGTCATTAAGGTTCATGCGCGGAGAGTCTCGTAAAGCGAAATCCAAACAAGGAACCCCTCCAACACACTACTACTTAACTTTGTCGATCGAGGAGGTCCGACAACTTCAACTATGCGATCGGGATAACCTCATACCTTATTTCAACCAAATGTGTTCTAAACTCCCATCTCTATCCAGGAGTCATACTGCTAAGAGCTCGTATTGCACTTAGTCCTTGTACAATCAATAATGAGCTTAAACTCAGTCCTTGATGTTCAAATTGTAACCCTAAGGCTACCCTCACTCAATACACAAGATTCAAATAGGTTTTTCCTCAACATATATTCAGTAAGAAGTCACTAATATCCTACTGGTCCATAACATCATTTCTCCCGAATTACTACGAGTTTAGTTCTCCTTTTAATTAAGGTTAAAATCGATAGTTTCAAATCTCTTATAAACACATCTTCTTTCACTTAGGATTAAACCCTCTTGTAAACTTAAGGATACCCAGGTGTTATATTAAATCACCCTTACTGGTCCTATTTTAAATCCTCATAAATCCCCATTTGGAATTTAACAAATGAATCTAGCAACCGAAATTCCATTCAATATAATTTTCATCATTTTAATCACTTGAATCCAAATTAAATTAATTCAAATCTTATCAAGGGTTTACTGATATTTTCTAAGTCCCATAATATCCAAATAATAATCACCAAAGATCCACAAAAGTTTTGGGATAAGAATCAACATTTAAAAAGAAACAACTTTACATATTTTGGGGAGCTCGATCGATCGAAGGCAGGGGTTGATCGATCGATCCCTCAGGTCACAGCCTGGTTTTTTTTGCATTTCAGCAACTACGGGTTTAGAAACTTATGATCATTTAAACCTTCATCTAAACATCCCAAATGACTTATAATCTTTACTACATGATATATCAACATATATGAACGATTTCCAATACTCTAAAAATCCTAGAATCATCAAGGGATTGGATTAAAAAGCATGTTTATCTCCTCATTTTCCAGAAAATCATCAACATATTAACTTCAAGAACACTTCAATGGCTTTCAGATTTTTCTTCCATATATATATGATTATTTCGTGATTATTTTCATACTACAACATGAGTTAAATTCCTATATCATTTCAGTTTCCAGAATTCCATTTAATACTCCATTATTTCTTCCAAACATGAATAATCTTCTCTTTTCATACTATTCTAACATGGACAATATACAAAATTAAATTGCCATTATCAAACACTTGCCTTTACTGAAGGTCTGATCCTTTGGTGTAGTATATCTCAGTTGGTTGTCCCTTCTCCGGTCAACCTCCGGTGGTGGTTGGTGATGGTGAACCTTGGTTCTTGTTCTTCTCCTTCCCAAGTAGGCTTTTCCCTTCCCAAGCACCCTTTCACTCTCTCTAGGAAGATGACTTCTCTAATTTGTGTAGAGGAGATGAATAACCCACATACACTTAATCTACCAATACTTATAATAGGACAAAATCCGAAATCACTATTCATCCCTCCTAGAAAAATGACCAAAATGCCCTTTCGGGTTGTCTATTCATTTCCAAATGACTCGAGACTCAAAATTAACATCCAAATAGACTTTTCTGACTATTTCGAACTTTCCGGATGCAACGACGCAGTCAAAATGACTATAAGGTCGATAGAAAATAAATTTCCTTTTTAATTTAATAAACTAGTCCCGACACGTCCCATACCGCGTCTGACTAAAAATATAAATTACCGAATTTATATCATACAGTCATATCAATGACATCACATTCATATATTACCTAAATATCTTTAAGTAATATTCAAAATCATCCATTTTAATATCCACCGTCCGGATAAAACCCGAATGAATTAATTAATAATAAAATCCAATTAATCCATTAATTTAAAATATAACCCATTTTAAAAGTCATTTAAAATTACGGGGTATTACAGTATGCTCCATAACTTTAGACCTCCAAAGATAACTGTAGACCTCCAAACATAATTGTAAGCTCCATAACTGTGTATTTGTATGCTATGCTCCAAAGGTTTATAAAATGAGTGTATGGAGGAATATCAGACAAACACGAAGGTTTATAAAATGTTCGATGGGCCATTTATTAGCACTGATCATCGCTTTTGTGTGCTATGGTTATTGTGCGATATTAATGTATATTTGATCTCAATTCTAGAATGAGTAGGCACTAAATAATTCAAAATTTTGAATATATTTTTTTAGCAGATAACTGTATGCTCCATAATTGTGTTCCTGTGTGTTCCTGTGTGTGTTTGTATGCTATGCTCCAAAGGTTTATAAAATGAGTGTATGGAGGAACATCGGACAAACATGAAGCTTTATAAAATGTCCGATGGGCCATTTATTACCACTGATCGTCATTTTTGCGCACCTATTGTGTGTTTGTATGCTATAGTTATTGTGGGATATTAATGTATATTTGATCTCACCTCTAAAATGAGTCAGGCACTAAATAATTCAAAATTTTGAATATATTTTTTTAGCAGTTACTATTTTGACAATTTACCTAGAATTTTATCATGTACCAAACATGTCCTAATAGTTGTTGAGATCTATAGCGTAAGTTGTAATCACGAGTACAAACTACAAAGTCGTTTACTACAAACTGAACACAAACTATTTGATATGAACCAAAAATTGGATTGCGTAAAAGTGTAACAGTGGATTGTGTGGGTGGTATACCGTATTAGCAGTTATTATACATCTCTAATAAGTGTAAAAGTGGATTGAGTGGGTGGTAATGGTGTAGTTTTAACAACTACACGTGTTTGCGTTGGACCTACTTGGAACCTAGGTACAAACCCATATTAGTATAAAACTGAACCCAGTTAGATTAAAACCATGTCTGGACCCATGACCACCCTCCTGCTACCATACCCTTTGGTGCAAACCACCTGCAATAACCATATACATCCATGAATTAATTAACAACCACATGCGTATATGAGTGGTCATAGGCATTAAAAACAAGCATATGCGTATTTGCGTGGTCATAGGCTTGGAAAAACAAATTGGTTCAAAAAATTCACTTGTTCATTACTTTTGTATGTATATTATAATTCTGTCAATATATACTTTTAGATATTTTTTTTTTATTTTACATATATTTGCTTTTGGTTAATATACACTTTTACATAAATCTACTAAGTCCGATCGGTGGATTTCGAGACCGCGATGGAGCTTCGTGGTTATTCTCTAGGAAGAGGTGTATACAGGAAGGAGCGTCGGGGCTTGGATGGAGTCAAGTCGAGTGTTGTAAGTCTTACTGTCTTGTATTTATGAAACCGTACTTAGTAGATTTGAGGCTAGGTCCGTCCGAGGTTTTTCCCATTGTGGGTTTTTCCTCGTACATCGCGGTGTAGTGATTTATTGTTTATTTTATCTTTCGCAAAATTCACCTAGAACACATGCTTAGGTAAAAAGATAAAATTTGGTTTTAATCATTTCTAAGACTTGGGTTAAATTGGTTTAAGTGAAATTAACATAAGTGTGTTTTATCTTATTTCACTATGTTTAATTTTAATTTGCAAAGAAATTAAAATTTGTTATTTGTTTATTTTGAACCATATGTCGCTTCCGCATATTTAAAAAGGAAATTATCTTGGTGTGGTAAAGATTTCAAAAATTGTGGGACTAGATTTTCAGATACAATGCCTTGAAGAGGCTGCGACTATGAAAACCGGATATCAATTGCGGAGATTATTTAGTATTATCCTAACATAATGCTTTCCAATAAATTCCTACGCATTATGGAATCAAATCTTGATAAGCATATGTGATTATCTTGTGCACAAGATTCGGATAAAGTTTGGCATTTAAAATCCGAATGAAAGCTAAGTTGAGGATTATGGTTTATACCTACTCAATCAGTTGCTTGAGGAATCGGGTAAAAGTTTAAAGGATTTTCCACCACATCCACAACCAACTGAAAATTAGAGTGTTGCAACTATGAACAGATTGATATTAGAACACCAACAACTGAAGTTTGATGCAGAAGAATGCGATCCTGACTTTAATATTCACCGTTTGAATGAGGAGAAACGTTTCGCCTATACGACAATCACTTCTTAAGTGTTTGAGAATGAAGGAACTACTTTCTTTTTTAATGTTGGTACTGGAACAGGAAACACGTTTTTATACAACACGATTGCAACAAAATGTGGTAGCCTTGGTTATACGATCCTTACTATAGCTTCATTCGGTATTGCTTCACAATTACTAATTGGATGTCGAACAACCCATTCAACTTTTAAAATTCCATTGGATATATTAGAGAACAGTGTATGTGGGTTTAGTAAGCAATCCTTGGAAGCCGAGTTATTTAGGCAAGCAAAACTAATTATTTGGGATGAAGTACCCATGCAACATAGATTTTGTGTTGAAAATGTTAACCGCACACTCCAAGACATTTTTGGTAATAAAAAATCATTTGGCGGTATCATAGTTGTTCTTGGGGGAGACTTTCGTCAAATTTTACCAGTTATAACAAAGGGGGGAGTGAATAAATAGTTGGTGCATCTTTAAGACGCTCTCCACTTTGGAGGAACATATATGTTTTGACTTTGTCACAAAACAAGCCGTTAAATAGCTCTGAACTTGGTAATGAAGAATTTGCAAGATTTTTGATTGAGGTACTAATTAATTTTTATAAAAGTTTGACTTTATCTATATCCATAGTTATTCATTCATTTATACTAATTTGTTATTTTTCATTATTAGGTCGGATCCAGTTCCCAAGAAACTATACAACTTCCACCATTAGTAGGCAAGTGTGGAAACATAAATGAATTGGTCTCGAGAGTCTATCTGCAATTGAATACACATGAAACAACCAACTCCAACTTTCTGACAGAACGAACAATTCTTTTGGCGTGTAATGATGACGTTAGTACTATACATTCTATAGCACTGAGTGTGTTACCAGGAGAAATCGTTGTTTCTTTAGCTGCAGACAAACTATCAATGGATGATGAAAATTACCCATCCATTAACAATCGATATTCAAATGATTACTTGAACTCATTTGATCCTTCTGGGTTACCACCGTTTAAGTTAGAACTAAAAGTTGGTTGTCCTATAATGTTGTTACAGAACCTTTCTCTAAGGGACGGACTATGTAACGGAACTAGACTGATGGTTGTTTGATGTGGAAGAAGAATAATTGAAGCTCAAATTTTATCTGGGGATAAGGTGGGAACTTTAGTCTTCATTCCCAGAATATGTTTGACACCGTATTCTTCAAAACTTCCTTTCCAAATATCAAGGCATTAATTCCCTGTGCGTTTTTCATTCACAATGACAATTAATAAATCTCAAGGTCAGTCGGTAAAGTATGTTGGGATTGATTTGTGTACACCAGTGTTTAGTCATGGGCAATTATATGTTGCACGTTTGAGATGCACTTATTCAAATAGACTAAGTGTTCTTCTACCACAAGACGAACCTAACTCTACAACTAATGTTGTTTATCCAGAAGTTATATTATAATGCATGTCCATAGTTCATTGATACCATGCATTATTCAATAAAGTAAGTTCATATTTAAATATTTTATTTTATTTTATCCAATAAGAACTTTATATAACATGAACCTAAAATCACGTTATTTATGTACTTTTGTAGAATTGGGATTACTATGTTGAAGAATTGAAAAAGAGGAACGAAGGAAAAGGCCGGGTCTGGGGTGACATAGTATGCAATGAGGTAACATCTTATCTTTATAATTTAAAATTCATGGTCTATATTTAGAATATATACTAATTCGGTGTTTTTTATATTTAGATTGCAGTGGTTGTTCATCCACAGTCGATGCACATACGCATTTTGTCATCGACTTTTAAACAGGTTATGTTGAACAAGTATGGACATACATATGGAGACAAATGATACCATTCACTTGGTCGTTGTACACAATTCACGACAACTACTTCATCTTTTTTTTTTTATAATTCAATATTAAACATGGCTGTTTGGATTTTGAATTATGTTCTACTTTTTGGGGAGGGGGAATGGAAGCAAATCATCATGTTTGTAATTCAATATTAAACATGGTTGTTTGGATTCAATATTGACTTATGTTAAATTTATTTTGACATTTCGAATCATATATATTTGAATAAATTGTAAAGATATTATTACACCTACGAGTAGTTAAACCAGTATTTATTCATGTTATGTTACAAAACGTGTGCTAAAGAATGCTATAAAAGGTGTGTAACATTGTTATTTATCACATCTAGGAGTGTTAGTGTGCCATAAAAAATAAATAATCAGGAGCAAATTTATCACCGTGCCATCGACACGAGTATACCCTAGTATGTATATATATATATATATATATATATATATAAATATATATATATATATATATATATATATATATATACCATGGGGTCAAAAATGGAAGAAAGAACACTTTTGTCAAAAGTGTCGATCGATCGACAAGAATTGATCAATCGATCGTTCAATGCTGAAACTCGAATCTGCAAAACTCTTTTGTGCTGTGAGGTTACAAACCCTAGAATTTAGTGTGATGTTGATTTGTGGACACTCTAACACCTGATAAGGAAATGTTTTGAGATAAGAATATTCCCATTTATGCCTAAGAGGCTAATATTTTGGTTATAAGAGAGAGAGAGAGAGAGAAATCGCAGGGGTCCATTTACACCAAACCCATAAGATTTTCTAAGTCTTCTCTCTCTAACTTAGGGCTCCCATGGGGGAAAACCTTCTACCCAGATGATATCCACCCTCTTCCCACACTCCTAATCTTTTATTTTTTCATCAACCCTAATGCACATAGAAACCTTAGATGTCCTTGTTAAGGTGTAGGAGGTGGTATTTTTGAAATTTTTGAAGTGCTTGAAGGAGGTTCTTGATGACTGAAGGTGGAATTTCAATGAAGATAAGGTGTAGCTTCTTTGAAGCACCATTGGATCATGATAGAGGAAACTTTTGGTAACCTCTTGAGGCCACCTTTGGAGGGGGAAGGGGGGGGGGGGGGGGGGGGGGGGGTGATCCTCCTACACTAACTTTTCTACCAACATTTGGAGTCTTTAAAGATGGAAACAAACTAACCTTGACATAAGTTTAATTTGTGTTAAATTTCAGTGTGCTTATTCACATATATTAGGATCAATATGTATAGAATATGGGTTAGATTTCATCTATGGGTTAATTAGTTACATTCCTATCATTTTGTATGAAAATGGGTTCCAAAGAAGTGATTTCAAGTGGGTTTTAAAAGTGTAGAATTTTCAGAATGTATTCTTTAAACATTTTACGAAATAAAGTGTGTTAAATGATGTTCTTGATGGAAGATAACATGATTTTGTGAAAAGGGAATGTATTAGGCTTGATTAATCCATTTTATGAAAAAAAGAGTATGTTTTCCTATGTGAGATAATGAAGTTAAATGAGAGAAAATGAGCTTTCACTTTAATGGGTACTTTAAGGTGTGTTAAACTCATATAGAAAGTACAATGGGTTTCATGTGTAAATATGTGAAAAGTAAGGATTTTTCATAAATTGTGGTTTAAAGTTAATAATGTAAGTTAAAGGTTTCAAATGTATAAATAGTAGCAAAGTGGGTGTTAAAATGTAAAGTTCCATAAATAAAGTGTGTATTTCAAATATCTATAAAAAGGGATCTTAATATATGAAAATGTGTTATTTTATATATTAAAGATGTTATAGTGACAAATATGAAAGTTTAGTCAAATAAGGTATTGAACAAGTATTAAAAACAACTAAAAGTGTGTTAAATGTTAAGTTGGAAACTTAATAACCATTTTTGAGAGATAACACAATTTGGTAAATAAAGGATAAATTGATAATTTACTTAAAGCGGAACATTTGTATGGAATAAAAATATTGATGAATATTTTTATATTAGTGTGGGTGAAAATGAATTAAGTCCCCAAGCGTGAATGATTTTTAGTATAAAATCAACGTGTATGTGAATAAAGGACTTAATGGATAAAGAAATAATTTTCCAAGTGTTAATGAAAAAATGGACGGTTAAGTCCGGATTTTTGGCTTCGGCGCATAAATGTGGATTAATGTAAATATTGGAATAATGTTGAACACATTGAAAAAATAAAGGAACACTAGGATAATGTTGAAAAATAATTAAGAAGAGCAGGACGTCCCTAGTGGTGAAAGACCCCAAACTCACTGCGCAATTAGCATATAGTGACTGGAATTGATGGTGTGGAGTCTCTGAAGTCCATGGATATTGGAGGATTCTGAGAAAAGATAATGGTATTAATTGGAACATGATAAGAAATGGGTAATAAGATTAAAAAAACCTAACTTATATGAAATGATAAATGTTCCGCGTGGTGTATAATATGAGCAAGAAAATTGAATAATGATTAATGTCCATAAAGTAAAGGATATGGTAAAATAAGATGACTAAATGGTTAAGCAAGGTGATTTAATCGATGATTAAGCTACTTAAGGAGGTTTAAACCCATAATAACACAAGTGTATGTGCTGTATAAGGCTTGCAATGTTAATGAATATTTTTTAACACAATATGCGCGTGCGTTAAAAAGAAAGTCTTAGGTAATGATTAAGCAACTCTGGTGTGAGGTAATGAATGTTGAGTAATAAATGTTTTGATAGTAAATGAAAGGTTTTCCAAACAACTGTGAATTGTTTAACTGTGTGAGTTAATTGGGAAGAATATACCAGCTTTAAGCATAAAGATGCACAATGATTATTTTGTAAAGTCAAGGAGAATAAACGGTATCAAATAACGTTTTTGAAATAAAACGGTTTAATACATTAGGACATGTATTTAAAAGTTATATAAGTAGATATATACGTATTTTCACATGCATGCAATTATGGCGTGTGAGTATTCTTTCTGTCGTTCGTTTCTATACAGCATTTGTATAAGTTCCCACCGAGCATTCGGCTCACTCCCTCATTTTGTCACGGCAGGTTGTATGTTGTCCTGTATTTTGAGAGAGTTGTACAGGTAAGTACTTAATTTGCATTTACGTTAGTAGCTCTGTTTACTTGTCCTTGGGGGCACCCTCTTGGGTCACATCACGTAGTTTGATGAATTTTGGAATCACATATTAATAAGTGTAATGTTAAATAATAATAAAATTGGATTAGAAACATTATATAGGTAGTTTCATTGCACTTCACAATTATTGTGCGAGCCGAATCGGGTTGATCCTTTATTAATCCGGGTCAGAGCGTTACAGAGCCCAATAAAACCTCTAAAATGAGTATGGGCTTTGTGATGTTTAGTTACTCAAGAGTCATATAATGGTTACTCAAGAGTCACCTAATTATAATTTATAGGGTTCTAATTAAATGTTTATATAAAGAAGGGTTTTGGTCCCCAAGGTTAATGAACTCACATACTCTCCTCCTCATTTCTCATCATTCAGAGAAAACTCATATATAGAGAGATATTTGTCTTTGGAAGATCTCTAATCCGCCCCCCCCCCCCCCCCCCCCCCCCCCCCCCCCGCAAAAAAAAAAAAAAAAAAAATCATTCACTCCTATGGATTCGGTACGCAGTTTCAACATTATTTTTATAGGTATTTTGTCTCTAGGCTTGTGGCAACAAGTTCTTTTTGAAGTCGATCTTATGTTTTTTTATTTGGTTAAATGTCCTATGACTATATTGTCTTGCATCCTACAACTGCTTTAGTTTATGGGATCTGTTAGCTGAATTATTTGTGCAATAGAGATAAAGCGACATATTATAGAGAGGACTAACAACAAAATGAAAAATTCAAGGAATTACTTGCTAATTTTTTTGAAAAAGGAGGTTTAAATACCTGTAAGCCCTTTTTTTATTATGTAATCTTGATAATTTAATATGTTGGTTAAGAATATATTATGAATTTCATTCCCAACATTTTAATATTTCATCCTCACAAGGTTTGATTTGAAGCTTCAAGTTGATGACATTCTATAAACTAAAAAGAACAAGAAAAATGTTTAGAGAGAAAACTTCTGATTTTATTGGTATGTCAGAACTCAAAAGATTTTTCCCTCATTTATATTATGAAGTAAGAAGATAGCCCAAATATTTATTATTTAAAATGAAATACTATTGCATATATTTTATAAGAAAACTCATTAAGGAATTAATTTATAAACCCAATATCAGTTGTCCTAAAAGCCAAAAAATTACCGTCACAATGCTTACAACTCAAATTTCTATAGTTTTTTTTTTTTAATAATTTTGAGAGGCGTTTTAGTCGTATTGATGAGTTTAATTAATTATATGTTTGATTGATAGCCGCCGGTACTGAACGAGGTACAATCTCTCAATTGGCTCAATTGGCCACGTTGAGAACATGCTTATGACTCATTTCCATATAATGAGTTTACTACTTGAAATATAGTAGTCCAAATTGATACTTTTTAAGAGGAAAAAAATTGCAAAAAGAATGAGATTGATTATTAAAGGCTTTTGCTGAGCGCATGTTAAAAATAGTGGGAAACTTTTATATTATATTTATGTATTTAAAATCGAAAAAGACAACTTATCTTCCCTGTCAAGCCATGCTTATATGTATCATTCGTGTAAAGAGAATAGCAGTGCTATCTTCAATGTCATGACCTAACCTATGAAACATCAAAGTTGAATCAGCGTCACTTTAATTTTTAACAATTTTATTCTTTATCTTTAGAATAATGTTGGGTTATCCGGGTGTTAATCTCGGCTATTACAGGGATACTTTTTTTTTTTTTTTTCTCATGTAAAATGAGTTAAAAACAATTATAAAAAATATTTTTTTATTAGAATAGTTTATTTATTTTTTTCAATTAATTTTTTTTAAACTCATTTTATCCTTCAAACACTCATTTACTCAATATTCTTTTATTTTTAAAAGTCCGCATTAGCGGCACCCGTTATTTTTAATTTTTTTTTATTTTACAACATTTGAAATAATTTTTGTATTTCTGCATTAAAAAACTAATATAATAATTTATTTTAACTCATTTAGTCCCTCAAACACCCATTTACCCAATATTCTCTTCTTTTTAAAGGTTTGCGCCAGCAGCACCCGTTATTTTTAAACTTTTTTTTTCAATTTTACAACATTTAAAATATTTTTTGTATTTTTGCATTATAAAACTAATCTAATAAAAAATTATGTTTTTAATTATTTTCAACTTATTTATCCCTCAAACACCCATTTACCCAATATTCTCTTGTTTTTAAAGGTCCGCGCCAGTGGCACCCCTTATTTTTAAAATTAATTTTTAAAATTTAAAACAGTTTAAAATTGTAAAGAATTTTTTTTTATATTAAAGTAACTTTTATTTTTTTAAAACAGTTTTTTTCAAAAATATATATATTAAAATAGTGTTTTTTAACAATACAGTTTTTCTAATTTATAAAAAAAATTATTTTCTAATAAAAAAGTTTTTTCTCTAAATAAAAAAAAATTAAGTAACCTTATTAAAAACTATACCATTTTTTCTTCAAAAAAAAAGAAAAGAGACAACCAATGAAAAAATGCCGACAAAGCACCTGGTACTAGCTTGGTGCTAGTACCCGATAAACCTATCATCACTCTTATCTTTATCAACTCATTTAATTTTATAATAAGATTTTCACCAGGTTTATTTGACAAAATGTTCCAATATTTTTTTAATTAAACTTTTAATTGTACCTTTTTTTACTTTGTTCCAAAATATTCTTCACCAACATAAACATTTACTCTTCTTTTACCCAAACCAAAACCTAAAAATCCTAAAAAAAACTAAACCCTGTTAAATACTAAGACATAAAAAAAGGACATATATCAAATAGTTCATCGAACATTTTTTAATATACCTTTAGTGTAAGTCTTTTTATTTGTTCCAAAAAATCCTTCAGAATGCCGCTAGCGCGAACTTTTAAAAATAAAATAATATTGGTTAAATGAATGTTTGAGAGACTTTTTGGAACAAAATAAATAGACTTGGACTAAATGTGTATTAAAAATGTTTGAGGGAGTTTTTGATATTTGATCCTTAAAAAAAACATATTCTTAAAATCTAAACATAAAAAATTCTAAGCTAATCACTAAAAACTCTAAAACAAAAAACCTTTAACTCGAAAACTTTTCTCCCAAATGTAATTCGTCACAAAAATGGACCATGCCTTTGGAACATAAGAAAATAAGATAGGCTAAATGCAAAATGCGTTGATCTCGTGAGGACTAAACTTAACTCTTTCCCTTATATAGTTGTGAAAAAACTCAACTCAACTCAATTCAATAAAGCTTTTTCCCATTAAGTTACTCGCACTAACTTCTTAAGTGTTTTTAATACCTTAATACCTTTTTAATCTTTTGGACTAACATTTTTCTCAATTGAAAACATCATTATTTCATTACCTTTATTTCCAATAATCGTTGAACATATAAGACTACTTTATAAGAAAAATACTATTTTCTTTATTAATACTTGTAGTCTTAAAATCATATATTTTTAACACATTTCAACTCCATTACACACATCTTAACGGTTGAATTTTTTTATTTCTTCAATTCATGTTCAAACCCAATAAAACCGTCATTAAACTTATTATTATGTTCATCATCAAAATACTACAAGTTTATGCACATGGGAAGATGATTTTTAACTCCAAAAATCCTATTAAATGGTTAAATCACGCAGTTATTTCTAAAAACTTCAAAACATTTTCAAAATATACTTTTCTAGACTAAAGGACATTTTATTTTTTAAAACTCAAACCAAAGTCCCATTTTCATAAAATCTTTATTTTTGAAAGAAATCAAACTTAATTTACCAAATATCTTTAGCAAGATAAAAATGTAAATTTAAAACATTTTTATTCCATAAAAATGTTTATCACCCAACTTCTTGAAACATACCATTTACATGAAAATAACAATCATTTCAAGAAAACCTTAAAATATTTACTAGAAACCCATTAATTTAGCATATACTTTATACTCTTAAATTTTAACAACAAGACTACTAATACACAAAGTATAGTCTTAAACTAAGAATATCTTTTCCAACCTCAAATGAAGCTCCAACAATAGAAGGCATGAAATGTCTAATAAGATAACAACCTCTCACGTTCAAAGGTGGCCTCAAGGAGGTTTCCTAGCTCCACCAAACTTGTCTCCATGAAAGCTCCATCCAAAAACTCTCTTCAAGCTACATGAATCTTCCATCTTCATCTTCTCCAAAACCCCCATCGACAACTCCAGAAATTCGTAGCTATTCCCAATAATGGTAAAATTGGGTATCTAAAGCTTGGATATGGTGAAGACTAGAATATATGATGATTTAAGGTGGATATTTGGTGGTGGAATGGTGGTTTGAGGTGGACGGATGCTCAAAAATGACAAAAGACCCACACTTCTCTCTCTCTCTCTCTCTCTCTCTCTCTCTCTCTCTCTCTCTCTCTTCTTCCAACACTAACTGACTCAAATGAACCCAAACAACCATTATAAATCTCTCCAAGACTTTCAAATCCCATTTTTTTCAATCTGGGCTCACCAGAGCTCGATAGCTCATACATCCAACGGCATAGAACGAGACATCACATAAAGGCAACCAAACTTAAAAATTTGAATGGCCTCGTTCGAATGAGATTTTCCCCTCGTTCGATACAAACTTCAAACGACCTTAGAACGACATGTACCTGTTTTGTAGTGGGATCTCGTTCAAACCTCATTCAATCCATACTTCAAACTAGCCTTGATTCTAGTTCGAACGACCCTTTACTCTCCTTTCTCCAAATTTCTAATTTTAACCCACAGATTTCCATCAATTACCATCTAGCCTTCAAAGCAGTCAAATAAGAATATCAACCCGGTTATAATCATCCAAATCCCAAGGTTCTCATTTTATCACACTTATGTGGGAAAAATAGTAAATTATTGGGGTGGGATATTATAATATTCGGCATTAGGGACAGATTTTTTTCATCCCGAAAGGTATTCTTGTGAAAAAATTCCCGCTCCCATGTAAAGAAGGGGGACGGTTTATCCGTCCCTAATAGCCCATAGATTCTGAAAAAATGATTAGAACAGATTATAACTGTCGCAATTGAAAAACCAATATGGACAAACAAATTGTCCCCAAAGGCATTCCCAATTGATAGAAGAAAAAAAGTGGGACATTTTATATCCATCCCAATTAATTAAGAAAATTGCAATTAAAATTATATTATTCTATTATGTATATTGCAATGATAATTGACATTAAATTATATTATAAGTAAAGTCATCGAATCACAAACGCAATATATCAACTTCATTCATTGAAATACGTTATCCAACAACAAATTCTTTCATTAAACTATATCCAACAACACTAAATAAACCTTGAAATCAATAACTACAAATAATTGTCGCATTCAAGTCGAAATACTTAAATGATTGCAAAATCATATAAATAAGAAATCAAATTGTCAAAATAAAATTCGTCCATAAATTAAGAAGATAAATATAGTAGCCATGCTAAAAAAATATCTCGAAGTGTCATACATATAGTAGACATACTTAAAAACTTGTCTCTTTAACTGATTATACATAACCTATAAAAAATAAATAATCATTTATCAAAATAAGATTATAGTAAAAATAAGATTATATTGAAATAAAATATCTAAATACATTAGTTAATCATATCAACAACTCTTTACAATTGAAAAAATGGCAGAGTCTCCTTTGTTTATACGTGAAAACCAACATGTTTAATCATCACAAAAGCCCACATAGCTATAACACAGAAAAACAACAAATCTCAAATCTCAGCAACAACAATAAATAAACAATCTACTTAGTGTAAACTATTGACTTCTTCATGTGTTCTATGAGATTAAAGCTAATATTGAGATGCTATCTACAAAAAAGATAAGATATAAAACAAAGAAGATATCGACAATTAATTAAAGTTAAACTCTTGAGATTTATAAATTATCATCACATTCTTAAACCGGGAGTCCCATGACTACGTGATAAGTTCCTATGAGTTACATTAGTCACGTGAGAATTATTCATGCCTTTTATCGGACCTTTTGGGGCCTTTTTATATTTTCGCCCTCTAACGACGTGTTTTTAAGCCTAAGTGTATAGATTTAAAAATTTTCATCATATTCGTAAATCGAGAGTTCTGTGATTATGCAATCAGTTCCTAAGAGTTACATTAGTATCGCGCAAGGTGTTGGTGCCGCTCACGAGGCCATTTGGGAGTTTTTTTTCATTTTTGCCCTTTAACGGCATATTTTTAAGACTAGGTCTAGAGATTTATAAATTTTCATCATATTCTAAAATCGAGAGTTATGTTACTACGCAGTCAGTTCCTACGAGTTATATTGGTCCCGTGTGAGGTGTTTATGTCTCTTACGGTGCTGTTTGGGGGTTATTTTGGATTTTTTCCTATAAGGTCACATATTTAAGACTTAGTTTAGATATTTACAAATTATCGTCGTATTCTCAAACTAGGAGTCCCGTGACTACGCAGTCAGTTCCTACGAGTTACATTGATCCCGTACGGGATCTTCGAGCTTAGTACAGGGTCATATGAAGGCCGGGCGAGGCGTTTCTTCTAATGTAGTTTGAATTATAAATCATATAAGTATTACATAGTAGTTTGTAGCTTTTATAGATAAAACATGCGATACTTTATGATTGAAAATTAAAAATTAAAACAGATAAGTTACGTGAGGGGTATCGTCCGATGAACGAAGGAAGATATATCGAAGAGATGGGTTATCCATGAAGAAAACTGACCCAATGTCATCGGTCTGAATTTTAATTAACAAGTTAAATTTGCGGATCAAAACAACTAAAGAATTTTTTTTTGTATAAAATAGTGAGGCTTAAAACATATATATTAATGCAACAAACCCTTGAGCTTCAAAAAAACTTCTTTATTCCTTATCAACTTAGCAATTGGAGATATTGTCATCACATTGTAAATAAGGCAAGGATAGGGCAAGTACTTAATGGGACAAAACCATATAAAAGAATTAAGTTATAATGAAGTAACTAGTAAAGGTAGTTTGATAGAATATATAGTAAAGTCTAGCATCAATCGCTTCAAACCGAATTGAGTGGTACATATATCAAAAAAAATTCCCATAGCTTACTAATGTGATAGAGTGACCACCCAAACAATTTGCCAAGTGCCAGCCAGTTATTCAATTCTTATTATTTTTACACAAATTTAAAAGCCATAGTTGAGAAAAGGTAGAAGGTGGAGAAATCACATACCCATATGAACCAACAATGGTGTTAGAAATATTGGTCTTCTTCTTAGCACCTTTATAAAGCTCATCCAAACTACATGGAAAATAATTATCGACTACATGATCCTTCCTCTTCCCAAACTCCCTATTGGAAGTCCTAGAGAAAACATCCTTATAAAATACAAAACTTCTCTTCATTTGAATCGATGAACCAGTGTGAGCTAGGGATGGCAGTAGGGCGGTTTTTTAAAAATCTTAAACCGCCCCATTTAATAAACGAAGAGGTGTGGGGAGGTTTTATATAAATTAACTCCTAACCCTACCCATTTAATAAACGGGGCGGGTCGGGACTCCTACGGGTTGAGTTAATTTTAAAAATACTAATATTAAAAATATTACATTCTAGTTTGTAATCCAATATGTGAGATAGTCCTCCAATTGTCAATCCATGTTACCATATAGATCTTATAGACTCCACATTCTAGGACCCCCATAAGTCTATCCTTAGGTCCCTAGCACCTCCCCAATTCACTACAAACCCCAAGTCATACTCCCAATATCGATCTAGAGGCCATCGAGCACTCCCATGTCTGTTTAACGTTGGTCAACCCCATATTCAGAGAGAAAGCTCAATGAATCTTCTAAGGGCTCTGAATCCCCTTTCCAACGGTCTACCCCGTACGTGATTCGACATAATAGTTCAAATTAAGGTACCATTTTACTTCCAAAAATCGATCTAGAGGTCACCAAGCACTCCCAGACCCCGATTTGACCCCAATTAACTTCACCGTCAGAGAGAGAGCTCAAAAGATCTTCGAAGGGAATTGAAAGCTGCTCCAATGGTTCACCCCATGAATAAAATGGCATAACCGTTCGGATGAACAATCCGTTTTCCACCAAAAACTGATCTGGAGGCCACTGATCGCTCTCGGGCTCTGTTTGACCAAAGTTAACTCTTCAGCTCAAACGAGACTGAATGATTTTTTAAAGGGAATCAAATTCCCTTTTTAATGGTCCACCTCGTGCACGAATCAACTTTACAGTATGAACGAACTATCTGTTTTACTCCAAAAGGTAATCAAGTGCTTTCGAGCCTCATTTGACTAAAGTAAAGTCTATGAACCGAGTGAAGCTCTTTGGAATATCGAAGTACCTTACACAAATATTAAAATGGTCTACCCCATGCATGATTTGGACTCACGGTTCGGACGAACGATCAATCATCGTCCGACGATCTTCTGTCCAAAGTATCGATAGGGTCTTCTGAGTCCTATTTGACCCAAAGTCAACTCCTGGACTCGGGAGCGGCCTAAAGGATTCTCAAAGGTCTCTGAGTTTCCTTTCTAATGGTATGACCCATGTGCGATTTGGACTTACGAATTGAGTTTTATGATCATTTTTCTAAAAAATAAACACGAGACTGCTAATTGGCAGGTTCATTTCCCTGCTTATCATTAGTGTGTCTAGGGTTACCTTCCGATAGGTAAGAAAAGGACAATGCTGATCGAAATTACCCTTACCCTATATAAGGAGAGCAGGATATCACTTCGAAAGGAACCTCAAATCCATCAATATCAGTGATCTCATCAACATTCTTCTACAATCAGCAAAATTTTCTTGTGTGACATTCTTCTCCACATTTCATTCCCATCACTTTCATATCCAATTTAGCAAAAATCTCCTTCTCTCTCATCCTACATTCATTCCAACTTGCAAGGAATTTCATTAAGGATCAAGGTCAAGCTTCAAGTCTCCAAAGAACATCCAAACATCTTTCTCTCTCTTTAAATTTCTTTATTTTCGCATTAGTTATATAAATTCTTAATTTAGCTTTTACCTTAGATCATACACATTAAAAAATTATCCTTTATTAGTTATATTGCACATAATTTATTTTTAATAAAAAACCTAAAACCAAGAAAAAGAGGGTTACACCTATAAATTCTGATGGGATTCTTCATCACATTTTCTCAAAACTAAAAAAATTCTTTTTACACATACACATATAATAAACTCCTGTTTGAATATATGGCTTAAACCCCACCCTTGTGCCGCATAAGAACTACGTGAACTTTGATGCCTTTATAGTCTACGTAGGCGTTTCAGGCTAAAACTCAAAACTCGAGTCCTATTTTCATATTTTTCCTATTTTGTCCATATATATATATCATACTTGTGATTCACACTTGTGCCTTATCAAACATATATTATCATTTCATCATAACGATCAATATCTCGATAAGAACACACATCATATTTTTTAATTATTATTTCGGGAACATCCCTATGGATAACTTCACTCCATCTCTTCCATGATGCGAGTCAAGCAATTTCGATCTCCACTTATATATACGCGAACACACTTCATGGAGAAATTGAGGAAAATAGTAACACAAGACCATAGGAGACCGAAAGGGTGGGATGGGTGTCTAACACCTTCCCATTCCATAACTTAGCCCCTAATATCTGAACTATTTATTTTGTAAGCATCAGTTTGTCTTTGATGCCCCTCTCTCGAGATGGCGACATGTTATTTTCCCTATTTTGTGCAAAATAGGCTGACGACCGAAGCACCCCACGATGTAGCGAGGGTCGCGGGACCTTTATCCTCCCTCTTTTCCCCCAAAAGTGCTCGGGGAGGGGAAGATCTAGGGATGGCCACAGTGGTGACTTCGCTAGGTAAGAGAGCTAGACTCTATTTGCATAGGTGCTATCATTTTCTTCATGTAACCTATATGTTCCCTTTTCTCCTCTACTATTGCTTGTGTATATCTACCTCATAATTATGTCACCTTTCACTCACTTTTCACTTCATACACTTGTATATACTCTCCATAAACACCTCACACTACTTACACTTGTATATAAGTTCACTTATATCCACATGTTGCACACACCACTTAGAATATCCATGCTTAGGTGTCACTACTAAACACCTCCACTTATCCCACTTATATATATCCATGCTCACTTATATTTATCACACACCACTCATATTTGATCCATGCTTATATTCACTACCACACACTCACTTATAGATATTCACACATCACTCACTCTCACGTACCCACGCTTAGTGTAATATTCGTGCTCCATAATAGCTTTTACGTTTAATGATACTTGTACCCTCTTCTCTATTAGTATAGTGCTCATTATGCCAGATAAAATACTCTCTCTATAATATACTAATCAAGAATCATGCATTTTTCACACTATATCACCAACAGCATTACTATATAGATCAAAAAAATTCCCGTACTGGGGGGTCGCTTTGTAATGGGCGCTGGTCCAACAGGTCACAGTTAGCATAAGAAATATGACACTCACCTTCCATTGGCCAAGTACCTTCATTGTATATCGAACGGTTCCTTCCGCATCGTATCACTTAACTGAAGTCATAATGGGAGGTATATAGTAGGGAACTCTTTCAGATACGTTGAGTATATCGAATTCGCTCTCACACATACTGTCACCATGAGTATATAGTCAGGCAATTCGCGTACACTCAGGTATATCAAATGGCTTATCCACACATATCGATTGCCCTAAAAAGCTGGACATATATCGTGGAAGTCATGCCAGGGGGAGCTTTTCCACTAACCCAACAACTGTATAAACCTTATATAAGCGTCAGACCTAGGACACTTATACTTAGTTTGTCGATTACTACACGAAACTCTGGCAAAATGCCGGGTCAATATTCTGCCCAAATATTCGTGCGATTTCATCTTTTTTTTTAAATAGGACCCTGTCCATGAGTCTGGAAACAAGTCAAGCCGTGTATTACATATTTTTCAAAACTAATTTTTCCCAGGCTCGAGTTCCGTCCGACATTTCTTTACATTTATTTTTGCATTTAGGTAAACCTAATACAATTGAAAACATAAACATAAAATAATAATGTTGAGACTCTCGTCTTGTTTTTCTTCCTTCTTTACCAAAAGTGTAAAAAAAAATCCTCCTCTTTTATCAAAATACCAAAAAATATTTGTCTTCTTCTTTTATCAAAAAAACATTTTATCCTCCTCTGCCCAAAAAAATATCAAAAACATTTTCTTCTTTTTGAATAAAAGATTCTTCCCTTTCTCTTTCAAAAATAGATTCAAATCATTTTTCCCTCTCAAGTCGATCGCATACCCGACCCTTGGCCTGACTCCCTATTGGCTTTGGTCTTCTGTCAAACAGCCCTGAAGCTTCATCAGTTATCCCTCTACTTCCTTTGAGTTCAGAATATGCATTAACTAACTCTCTATGGAGAATGCAGACCAAGTATCGACTGTGCTGCCTGATCTGATGACGGTCCTAGTCCAACTTACTACTAAGATTGACAACCTTCAAATCAAGGTTCATGAGATGCAGCGAAATCGGGTCCCTATTCTCGAAGATTTCCTCGCATTATGGGTCCACCTGCACCTAAGGCTATTTGGGTCCCGAAAGAATATCAACACGCTCCATGTGCCCCTCCTGCTAATGGGCCATCGCCAAACCATTTCCCTATACTAAATTTTGCCTTGCTAGGGTCTAACCTGCCAATAACTATCGATTCGAAGGAAGAATAGTTGAACAAGGTCAAGGAGGACCTTTAGATGTTAACTAAGAAGTTTGACCAAGTTCAAATCTCTGGTAACTTCATGGATTACACCCATATGTCTCCCTACCCTAAAGCAAGGCTATAAAAAATTACAAGATGCCTAACATTGAGAAGTTCGGGGGTAGCGCGCACCTAATTGTCCACCTCCAAAGTTACCACCGAGCCATGACTCTCCTAGGTGCCTTTGAGGAAATAATGGACTTTGAAGGATAGCGATCTTCTCTATTTCCTATCCCTCGATAAATCCATAATTTACAATGGGGAGGATGTTACCCATGAATTCATGTCACAGTACAAATACAATGAGGAGTTGGAGGTTACACGCTGTGATTTAGAACTTCTCAAGAAGAATCCTGGAGAAACCATCAACAATTTCATAGCAAGGGGCCCCTATAACCAACCATCCTTTTGAAGAGGAGCAAGTTGGTATTATGAAGAAAAACTTATTACCCCATGTCCAAGTGATGATGGGAAGACATTATTACCCCTATTTTTTATTCCTAATGGAAGCAGGAGGGGAGATTGAAGAAAGTACTGCCAAGACGAAAGCTGAGCCAAAGACAGTATCTGGAAAGTTCACTCCAAGAAAATATGAGAATCCCACTATAGTCTTGACAATAAATAACACATCATAGCCTGCTACCTCTTGGGCTCCAGAATGTTGTACCAACCTAATTAGAAAAGAATACATCGAGCTTCATGATCCCCTCTTCAAAGTCTACCAAACCCTATTGACCCAAAATCTCATCAAGTTGTTGAACCCTAGTCCATTACTAAACACACTTTCCAAAAATTTCAAACCCAATGCCCATTGTGATTTCCATCAAAAAGTCAACCATACCACTAATCAGTGCTTCCATCTTCGGAATGTAATCCATGGTCTGATTGATTGAGATGTCATCATCCCACCAGCTAATCCCAAACCAAACACCACCGTCAATCCACTTTCAAATAATATAAATGCCATGTTCCAAGAAAATGATCCAGAATTTGACGCATCTACCCAGATTGTACCCAGTAAGGCACCCATCATACCCGTATTTTCACCCAAACCCCTTAATGTTTGCCCATATTTTCTCCTACACCCTACCTATTTTGTCGAACGAGCTTTGTCACTTCTTACGAGAGCATGCATTGTTGTTTATACCCAGTCTAGAAGGAAAGATATGGAATTTCCAGCAGTACTGAACTAACTCCTAGATTTTGGGCTAAAATTTATTTAAAAAATTACCATTGACTTCCATAAGTTCATCACATTGTTCATGAAAGCCCAGAAGTGGGCTCTAGAGTCAGATAATTAGGTGGTACCCATTTTCAGAGTAAGTTTGGACGATGCAATTCAGATCATACAGGCTAGTTCCGACAAACCAATGAGATTTATGGTATGTCCGAGTTATTCAATGCCTTAAAGCTACAAGGTTGGTTGGTCCCTTCACTTTTGCATCTCCTCATTGAGTGGGAAGATCTATATAAAGAAGCCACTGGAGTTATGGAATGCATTAACTTCTCGTGGAAGGCTGACATCGGTGCCACCGAATGGCGGGATGAGTTTGATAGTTTAGATGAAGAGACAAGCTAGGGAGAGGTTAGTCTTATAATCAGCATATGTGGGATGATATCATTTGAAGATATACTATAAGAGATCAACAAAGTGGCCAAATAACCCGATATAGATGAAAAATGATATTTTTGTTCTTCTCACCTCCGTAAACCATATGACAAGATCTGGGAGACACTACCAGAGTTCAATTCCTTAGTCAGTAGGGATAGATAAAGGAAAGGGTGTTGTCGAGAAACTCCCTATACCAAAAATAGCCATCGAGGAGAGCAAGATCCTCAACCAGTTAAAGAAAATTCAGGCCAACATCACCTTATGGGGACTCTTCATGTCATACCAACTACATCAAAATGCCTTGATAAAATTGCTTATCGGGCCCACAGTCCCTCCTTCCACCACTCCAAAAAAAGTCGTGAACTTGTTTGGGCCCTTAACCTCTACTAGAATTCTTTTCGTCTCTAAATAAGAAAGCTCAAAGTTCGGTTATAATCACAGCTATGCCCATAACATCTCAATTGAAGTAATGGGAAAGATAGTCCCACTCTCTTGATAATGAATCATTACCCAATGTTTGCCCATTAAGAACCTTCAACTGCCTGGGTTTGAAAGTAAGAGACCTTGCTCTAACATCTGTCATAGTACGTGCATATGACAATACTGAGACACCCCGCCCAATTAAATATCGGGTGATCAGTCCTTTATAAAATTTAAAACAGAATGTTCGGGTGGTTCAATCTTAGCATCAGTGTCGAAAACACAATAACTTATTTAATCAACTAATATAATTAAGCTAAGTGTCAAAATATTTTTCTTATTTATTCAAAACCATTTAATTACCAAACCAAGTAATTTAATATAAAACATCCACGCACAATTAATTAATACAAATACTGAATCAGAATCGCATGCTGAAATAAATAAGACTGGGTAAAACATCCCAGTTCAAAATTTTAAACCAAAACAATAGTAGCCATCAATCCACATTAAAATGAACGAGAAATAGAGTAAACATAATCTCTGAAACTGTCTAAGGAAGGGGGCAACACATGCCCTAAAGAAAATGTCATAAGGAAAAAAGAATGAAATAATCGAGGCGTCTAAACAAAGTCCCGCAGCTCCCACAACAGCTATAGCACGCTACGCAATCCGAAACTCTAAGCATGATGTCCCTGTGGCTGAGCACCTGATATAATACATATATATAGCAAGAGAGAGGAGATGCAAGAAACGGGTCAGAGACCAATGTATAAAAATATTTGTTTAAGAAAGTATTTAAAATTTGCAGTAAAGCAAGTATCAAGTACATGTTAGTTCGAACTCTCTCTTGAGATTCTCACCCCTCTTCTATTGTGCACGCCTAACACGTATCTAAATTTTCTCCTTAGCTATACCTCCCAATATAACTAGTCTGAATCCATCCTAATAGTATTTACCCTCACTATTAGTAAGCCCGTATCGCCCATACAATACGTTATCCAATTAGCCTATGACGAAAAGCTAATTAATACATTTTTCATTTTCATAATAATTCAAGTATTCGATTAGAATTTTCTTAACAAATTTTCGTGCCCATATTCATTACTATACAGATTAGATTGATTCACAACTCTCATACATATATACATATAGTCACATCTGCCCTATATATATATAACATGATACTGCACCCCCGGGCTATATCCCATTAGTGCACCTAATTAACATACTGTACCCCCGGGTTATCACCCTTTAGTACACTTATTTAAATAATCTTGTACCCCCGGGTTATCACCCATTAGTACACTTATAATAATAAGATTCTCACACCCCCGAGTGATCACCCTTTGATGCCTTTAATAATAATAATACATAATAGGCATACACACGTCCTATTATAATAAATAGGTATTTTCCTCACCTACATATATGCTTCTCTTGCGCATTTTGATTTTAACATTTCGTAATAGTTATTGGGTTATTCTCCCTCTCGTAATCTCTACGGTATATTCTCTCGTACCTAATTCATTAAAGTATTTAGTCCCTCATACTTCTTCCGAAATTCTGCCTTACTTAAGTTTATTATTAGAAAATGTATTCCTCATATCTGAACTAATAAACTCAAAACTGGGTCCTAAAAGAAAATTATCAAAATTTCGCTCTGTCGCTCGAACGAGATGGCAAGTCATTTGAACGACTGCCACATGTCGCTCGAATGACTTCGCGCGAGATGGAAATCTCGCTCGAACGACTTCGAGCGACTTCGCGCGAGATTTCGTTGTTCGTCCTCTACCCAGATTTTTCAACGTTTTCCACCATTTTTAACCTCAAATCTTCTCATTCAAGACCCCAAACTCCAAATAAACAGTTCTACATCGAACCCCATCAATAACATATGAATTCTAACATCCTAGAATCATTAATTCATTACGAATCATTCATAATATGTGAAATCCCCAATTTAGATTTATCAAAACCCTAGTTCTTCCAATACATGTTCAAGAAGTCATAATTTCCAGATTTGTTCTACATATAAATTCCTCAAAATGTGATTTCCAGTCTACATACATTAATGGTTTCAATCTAATAAATCACAGAATTATTTTACACCTTCAAATTCCTCAATTTCACCATTTTTATAACCTATAACATATTCCTAACAATTCTACACTAACATGAATATAATCAATATCGAGATACAACAAGTTATAAACACTTGCCTTGAGTGAGTAGTCTGATTTCTTGATGATGTTGGTATGGGTGTGTTCCCCTCGTCCCGATCTACACGGTGGTGGTGGTAGTTGTGCAAGGTGATGTCGATTTAGCCCTATTCTCTTGGCAAAAGCTCTCCCTCACACTTTCTATGGCCGTTCTTACTTTCTGCATCTTTCTAACCCTAATAAAATTGTTTTGGCTGATAAATTAACTCCTAATTTCCGTCCATTAATTAGGCCTAAAAATCTAATTTACCATAATGCCCTTTTTGGGGTGCCGGTTAGGCCTAAAATTGCCCCGAGACCCAAACTAAACACTCGAGTATACTATTTCGACTATTTCAACCCTTCCGGACTCAATGGTACACTCGAAATCATCATACGAGTTATTAAAAATAATTGATATATTTATTCCACCAATTTAGTCCCGACACGACTCACATGCGCTTCTGACTTAATTCACTAAACTGTCGTATTATTATCTCTCGATAATTTATCAAAGTGTATAGTTCCATATTACATATCGCACAGTAATATTAAACTAATAAGTATTAACCCTTAGCACGCTAGTTAATATTTATTTTTATTAGATTCGGATTAATTAACAATTTAATTCTCACATGTGAATTCAATTAATCCCTCAGTAATAAATAATCCCATAATTATTTAAATCATAAAAAATGTGGGGTATTACATACTTCCCCCCTAATAAAGGAATTTCGTCCCAAAATTCGAAAAAAATAAGGTATACCTGGTATGAATAAATCTGGATATTTCTCACGCATATCCGCCTCACGCTCCCATGTAGACTCCTCCACATTGTGATGCTGCCACTGCACCCGAACAAGTGGAACTATCTTTGACCTTAGCCTCCTCTCACTATAGTCTAGAATAGCTACCGGTCTCTCCTCATATGAACTATCTGGATGTAGTTCAATCTCCTCAATTGCAATGTGAGTGTGTGCCAACTCATCTCGAAGGTATCGCTTCAGTGACGAAATGTGGAACACATCATGGATGCGATGCAACTGCTTTGGTAATCCCAATCTGTATGACACTGGTCCGACCCTCTCTATAATAGGAAATGGTCCCACATATATCGGAGCCAACTTCCCTTTCTACCCAAATCTCATTACCCCCTTCATCGGAGATACTCTCAACAAAACCTGATCCCCCACTACGAACTCTCGAAAGAACCTTTTTTAATCGGCGTTGCTTTTTTGTCTGTCCTGGGCTACCCGTATACGATTTCGAATCATTTCGATCCTGCTCGACGTATCCTGAATCATTTCTGGCCCGAGTAGTTTGTTGTCTCCCACCTCTAGCCAACAAATTGGGGAACGACAAGGTTTTCCATACAATGCTTCAAACGGGGCCATGCCAATCGTAAACTGATAGGATTTGTTATAAGCAAACTCTACCAGTGGAAGATACTACACCCAACCTCCCCCGAAATTAAGAATACACATGCGTAACATGTCCTCGAGCATCTGATTAGTGAGTTTAGTCTGCCCGTTGGTCTGCGGGTGATACGCTGTACTCAACCGCAACTCGGTACCCATAGCTTCCTAGAAGATTTCCCAAAAATGAGATACAAATGTCTTGTCTCTATCTGACACGATGTTAAGAGGTACACCATGTAGTCTCACTATCTCTTCAATAAATAGCTGAGCATACTGTCTTGCTATGTAGTCTGTCCTGACAGGCAAGAAGTGGGCTACCTTCGTCAACCGATCTACAATAACCTATATAGAATCATGCCCCCTCTGCGAAGTGGGAAACCCGGTGATAAAATCCATGGAAATGCCTTCCCATTTCCAGGTAGGAATCTCCAACGACTGAAGTAAACCTGGTGGTCTCTGATGGTCCACTTTTACTAGCTGATAAGTGGTACACTTGGATACGAACTCTGCAATATCCTTTTTCATCCCGCTCCACTAATACTGCCGCCTCATAACCTGGTACATTTTTCCCCACCGGGATGTACCACAAATCGGGACCCATGCAAATTCGTCATTACTGCATATCGAAGGTCCTCCCCCTCTGGAACAACGAGCCTCCCATTGAAGCACAAACACAACTGCTGCCAGCTCTAAGTCGTGGGTGGGGTAATTCTTTTCATGAGGATTAAGCTTTCGGGAAGCAAAAGCTATGGCCTTCTCCTCTTGCTGGAGTACTCCCCTAAGCCCCTGCAATGATGCGTCAGTATAAACCAGGTATTCCACTCCCGCTCTGGGAAGTGCTAGAACGGGTGCTGAAGTTAACTTGTCCTTCAGTTCATCAAATTCCAACTGGCATGCATCGTCCCAAAAAACGGTATGCCCTTACGAGTCAAATTTATCATAGGACCCGCAATCTTCAAGAATCCCCGAATAAACCGTCTGTAATATTCGGCTAATCCCAGAAAACTCCGCACCTCCGTCGGTGTCATGGGTTGTCCCCACTCTCTCACCGCTGACACCTTACTAGGGTCCACAGATATCCCTTTCTCTGATACAATGTGTCCCAAAAACTGTACCTCCTGCTGCCAAAACTCACACTTATCGTATTTGGCATATAACTCATACTCTCGTAGGGTCTGTAGAACCATAAGTAAATGCTCAGCATGTTCTTCTTCAGTGCGGGAATAAATCAGGATATCGTCAATGAAGACAATGACAAACTGATTTAGGAACTCTCTGAATACTCTGTTCATTAAGTCCATAAGTACTGCTGGGGCATTGGTTAGCCCAAATGGCATAACCCTGAATTCGTACGATCCATACCTCGTTAGAAAAGTAGTCTTGGCCACGTCCTGCTCCCTGATGCGTAACTGATGGTACCCGGATCTCAAATCTATCTTCGAGAAGTGGGCCACTCCTCTCAGCTGATCAAACAAGTCATCGATCCGAGGCAACAGATACTTATTACGTATCGTGACTTTGTTAAGATCCCGATAATCAATACAAATTCGTAGGGACCCATCCCTTTTCTTTACAAACAGAACTGGGGCACCCCAAGGCGAGGTACTCCTACGCATGAATCCCAGCCCCAATAATTATTCTATCTGATCCCGTAGTTCCCTCATCTCTGCCGGAGCCATACGGTAAGGTTCACGTGCTATCAGATGAGTGCCTGGTGCTAAGTCTATCACAAACTCGATCTCCCTACTCGGAGGCAACCCCGGTGTATCCTGAAATACATCAGCAAACTCGCAGACAACCGGAATCGAATCGAGTGGAACTACGACTGCAGAGGTCTCATCCTCTATATAAAGCAAGTGGGTGGATGACCCCCCCTCCGAGAGAGGTATC
Source organism: Sambucus nigra (assembly GCA_949130495.1). Taxonomy (NCBI): domain Eukaryota; kingdom Viridiplantae; phylum Streptophyta; class Magnoliopsida; order Dipsacales; family Adoxaceae; genus Sambucus; species Sambucus nigra. The sequence continues at coordinate 107,284,017 of OX422221.1, forward strand.
ACCACTAAGAACATCTCCTGGCCTAGAATGGCGAACACAATACTCCTACTAAAGCAATCAATTATGTCCCTATACTCGACTAGCCAATCCATACCAATAATGGCGTTGTACTCTAACATCTCTAATACTAGCATATTAGCCGGTAAAATTAAACTGCCAATCTCTATGCCTACTCCCCGGCATATAAAGAAAATCAATGACCCATTACCAAGTGGTGAGTCTACACAAGTCACTGTACTCTCTGCCGTGCTTAACAACCCAGTGGCCTTTGCAAAGATAGTGGCTACAAAAGAGTGTGATGCCCCCGTGTCAAATAAGATGCGACCCAAAGTACCATGGATAGAAAACTTACCCTCCACTGCGGGTGGTGCCTGCGGAGCTGCGGCCTAGTGGACATTATAGACACGTTCATACTGCAACTGTCCGTGCTGCATCAGAACTGCTGGTAAAGCTGGAACTGGAGCCGACGCTGGTAGGGCGGCGGGAAAAATGGGTCTCTGGGGCTCCTGGTGAACACCCTGCTGTCGAGGAACTCTGTCCCTATCCAGGCACTCCTGTTTCTTATGGCCAGTCTTGCCATAAGTATAACATTTCCCAATGAAGTTTCCTCCTCTCTGCCCCTTGTAGCCTCGACCCGGTTGGCCGTTACCACCTCTACCTTGGCCTTGCTAGCCTTGTTGCCGTCCCTGCTATTGACCCTGCTGCTGATTTTGTGGCTGGCCCTGCTGATGGCCCTGTCTCCAACTCCCATGACCATGCCTGAACCCTTCAGAATGGAACCTCTTAGCAGACTCCCCCTGCTGGGAACCCTGCCTCTGACTCTGATCAACTGGTACTCCACTGGCATTACCTCCCCCTGTCTTTCCCAACTGGTTGGGCCCTCCCCCTCGCTTGCTTCCCTTAGCATAAAAGCGGTTGTCCTGACAATGCAATAAGGCTTCATTCAGAACATCGGTATATGAGTTTAAAGAAAAATTACCCAATAAATGTTATCGTATCTTCCAAGTCCAGCCATCCATGAACATCTGAATGCGCTTATCCTCAGTAGGCACCTCCTACAGTACCATGTGTTGTCAATCGTGTGAACTCTTCCTCGTATTCCGCAACGGTCCTCCCTTCCTGGGTGAGGTCTAAAAGTTTTCGTCTCATCTCAGTCTTGACGGCGGAAGGAAAATACTTGCGGTCAAACCGCACCCAGAAATCACTGATAGTCATTAAATCTCACTCCTCGGTAGTAGTAGTGGACTCCCACCACTGTAAGGCTGCCCCTCTCAGCTTGAAGGTAGCCAAAACTTGCCTTTGAACATCTGTGCACTTATACATGCGAAGATGCCACTGTATATCCTTCTTCCACTTACTCGCGGTAACCACATCTGAACTGCCCAAGAACTCTGGGGGACAAGCCCTCTGGAAGAACTCTCTAACTCTCTCCCATGCAGTGGGAAATGGATGCACTGGAACTGGTGCCACTGCCTGAACCTGGGGTGGGGCCTGCTGCACCACCGCTAAGGCTGCATTTATCGCTTGTGCAACTATCGCGGCACTTCTATTGCGTTCATTGTCCCCTGAGCCTGTATGGCCGACTGCTCTGGCTGGGCCTGTCGGTCTCTTGGTTCACGTCGAGGAGGCATCTGAGATGAGAAAGAATATTATTAGTCCACAGTTATTTAAAAATCTCAAATAGCTGAAGACGTAATCACAAAATATAAGATCACAATAGTCCTAAAAATAGAGCTCTATATCAAAGGATGCAAAGCTAAAAACATAGTAAGGGGTACAGATCCTAATGGACACTAGAACCTGATGCTCTGATACCACCTGAGACACCCCGCCCAATTAAATATCGGGTGATCAGTCCTTTATAAAAGTTAAAACAGAATGTTCGGTTGGTTCATTCTTAGCATCATTGTCGAAAACACAATCACTTTTTTAATCACCTAATATAATTAAGCTAAGTGTCAAAATATTTTTCTTATTAATTCAAAACCATTTAATTACCAAACCAAGTAATTTAATATAAAACATCCACGCACAATTAATTAATACAAATACTGAATCAGAATCGCATGCTGAAATAAATAAGACTGGGTAAAACATCCCAGTTCAAAACTTTAAACCAAAACAATAGTAGCCATAAGCCCACATGAAAATGAACGAGAAATAGAGTAAACATAATCTCTGAAACTATCTAAGGATGGGGGCGATACATACCCTAAAGAAAATGTCATAAGGACAAAGGAATGAAACAATCAAGGCATCTAAACAAAGTCCCGCAGCTCCCACAACAGCTACAGCACGCCATGCAATCTGAAACTCTAAGCCTGATGTCCCTGTGGCTGAGCACCTGATATAATACATATATATAGCAAGAGAGAGGAGATGCAAGAAACGGGTTAGAGCCGATGTGTAAAATATTTGTTTAAGAAAGTATTTAAAATTTGCAGTAAAGCAAGTATCAAGTACATGTTAGTTCGAACTCTCTCTTGAGATTCTCACCCCTCTTCTATTGTGCACGCCTAATGCGTATCTAAATTTTCTCCTTAGCTATACCTCCCAATATAACTAGTCTGAATCCATCCTCATAGTATTTACCCTCTCTATTAGGAAGCCCGTATCGCCCATACAATACGTTATCCAATTAGCCTATGACGAAAAGCTAATTAATACATTTTCCATTTTCATAATAATTTAAGTATTCGATTAGAATTTTCTTAACAAATTTTCATGCCCATATCCATTACTATACACAATAGATTGATTCACAACTCTCATACATATATACACATAGTCACATCTGCCCTATATATATATATAACATGATACTGCACCCCCGGGCTATATCCCATTAGTGCACCTAATCAACATACTGTACCCCCGGGTTATCACCCTTTAGTACACTTACTTAAATAATCTTGTACCCCCGGGTTATCACCCATTAGTACACTTACAATACATTTTTGTACCCCCGGGTTATCACCCATTAGTACACTTATAATAATAAGATTCTCACACCCCCCAGGCTATCACCCTTTGGTGCCTTTAATAATAGCTTGGGGTGTGAGAATCTTATAGGCATACACACGTCCTATTATAATAAATAGGTATTTCCCTCACCTACATATATGCTTCTCTTGCGCATTTTGATTTCAACATTTCGTAATAGTTATTGGGTTATTCTCCCTCTCGTAATCTCTACGAAATATTCTCTCAGTACCTAATTCATTAAAGTATTTAGTCCCTCATACTTCTTCTGAAATTCTGCCTTACTTAAGTTTATTATTAGAAAATGTATTCCTCATATCTGAACTAATAAACTCAAAACTGGGTCCTAAAAGAAAATTATCAAAATTTCTCTCTGTCGCTCAAACGAGATGGCAAGTCGTTTGAACGACTGCCACATGTCGCTCGAATGACTTCGCGCGAGATGGAAATCTCGCTCGAACGACATCGAGCGACTTCGCGCGAGATTTTGCTGTTTGTCCTCTACCCAGATTTTCCAACGTTTTCCACCATTTTTAACCTCAAATCTTCTCATTCAAGACCCCAAACTCCAAATAAACAGTTCAACATCGAACCCCATCAATAACATATAAATTCTAACATCTTAGAATCATTAATTCATTACGAATCATTCATTATATGTGAAATCCCCAATTTAGATTTATCAAAACCCTAGTTCTTCCAATACATGTTCAAGAAGCCATAATTTCCAGATTTGTTCTACATATAAATTCCTCAAAACGTGATTTCCAGTCTACATTCATTAATGGTTTCACTCTAATAAATCACAGAATTAATTTACACCTTAAAATTCCTCAATTTCACCATTTTTATAACCTATAACATATTCCTAACAATTCTACACTAATATGAATATAATCAATACCGAGATACAACAAGTTATAAACACTTGCCTTGAGTGATTAGTCTGATTTCTTGATAATGTTGGTATGGGTGTGTTCCCCTCATCCCGATCTACATGGTGGTGGTGGTAGTTGTGCAAAGTGATGTCGATTTAGCCCTCTTCTCTTGGCAAAAGCTCTCCCTCACACTTCCTATGGCCATTCTTACTTTCTGCAGCTTTCTAACCCTATTGCAATTGTTTTGGCTGATAAATTAACTCCTAATTTTCGTCCATTAATTAGGCCTAAAAATCCAATTTACCATAATGCCCTTTTTGGGTGCCGGTTAGACCTAAAATTGCCCCGGGACCCAAACTAAACACCCGAGTATACTATTTCGACTATTTTGACCCTTCCGGACTCAACGGTACACTCGAAATCATCATACGAAATACTAAAAATAATTGATATATTTATTCCACCAATTTAGTCTCGACACGAATCACATGCGCGTCTGACTTAATTCACTAAACTGTCGTATTATTATCTCTCGACAATTTATCAAAGTGTATAGTTCCATATTACATATCGCACAGTAATATTAAACTAATAAGTATTAACCCATAGTACGCTAGTTAATATTTTTTTTTATTAGATTCGGATTAATTAACAATTTAATTCTCAGATGTAAATTCAATTAATCCCTCTGTAATAAATAATCCCATAATTATTTAAATAATAAAAAATGTGGGGTATTACAAATACTCATCGAGAAGTCATGGGATCCATAAAGATTACAATAGAGGTTGGCCCTATAAATCCCGTTACCGAGTTCTAAGTTATCGACATGCCTACGTGTTTCAATCTATTGCTTGGTCGACCATGGCTTCAAAGCATCAAGGGGGTATCTTCCTCTCTCAGTCAGAAACTGTTGTTCTTTGCCAAGGGGTAGGTCGTCACCATCTTAGGCGATGACGATAATGCCGAGAATACAAGCACTACTAACCCGGTACTATAGATATAGCATGGGGCGAATTATATGCTTATTTCTGGATTTCGAGTCGAACCACTTCAACTCCTGACAAGGAATATTTTTAAAAACAGATTCTGTCCAGAACACAACCCTTATGGAAATGTTAACGTGATACAGATGTTCAAGAATATGTACTTCATAATCGAACTAGGGCTGGGATGATGATAATAGGGGATACTGGAACCTATAGTGCTGAAGAAGGACGTTCCTCCATATGGCCTGGGTTATCAACCATCATCAGAGGAACTCAGAATGCTCCACTAACCATGGTTTAAAAGAAGTTTAGAAAATACCAAGACAGTTTAGGGGACTCCTTAAAAAAAGATTCGTCAAAGAGGTGAAGATTTTCCATTTTGTGGATTTCCCGAACCATGGTATGATCATGCAGACAAGAATATGGAGCCAGGGATGGAGATCTTCTTCGAAGATAGCTACTCATGGGCTGAAAGTTCCCAACATCATACGCAACCACTCGTTGAGAAGACTATAGCTGTTACTGAGGTTTCTGAGGGAAGTGACTCCGAGGACTAATTCAATCTGCAAATACATAGGTTAACACTCTACATAATTCACTTAGGCACTATATCACCTAACCCGTCTGCTTTAATCAAGACTGCTAATGCACCCCTCCTCAACTAGAATGCTATATTAGTTCCATCCGTTGAAATGCAAACTAACCCTAAGGTTTGTCCTATTTCTTTCTCTTTTGTTTTTCCTTACTTTTATGATAATAATGTAATCGAGACCTCCTTTGATGAGGTTCTCAATGCTGTTTTTCTCGAGAATGAAATAAATGAAAATTTTGAATATCTTGCTGTGCCTTACATTAATTGTCTTGAATCTAATCAAATTCTTGAAGATAATGATTTTGTAAATTAATAATTCTTAACTGATCTTAATTAGGTTAATAACAAATAACATAATTGTGTTCAAATTAATGAAGATGATACTGTTGTTATCAATCTCGATTCTAGTAGCCAACTGTGCGAGATTAGGATAAGGTTCACCCTTGACAAGCTTGAGCGCGTAACTCGAAGAAATACCAAAAGAATTAATGGACGCCTTTGCATGGTTATAATATGCCCGTCTTTAATACCGAAATAGCTTAACACGAGATTCTAACTCTCCCAAAATGTAAACCGATCAAACAGAAACTGTGAACTCTACACTGAATGGTCACTCAAGGTTAAAGAGAAAGTGGTCAAATAGTTAAACGTAGGCTTTATCTGGGTGATCGAATATCCCACATGGATAGCCAACATTGAACTCGTATCAAAATTAGGAGGAAAGGTTCACATGTCCATTAATTATCGATATTTGAACAAAGCCTTTTCGAAAGATGATTACTCATTACTCAATATCAACATGATCGTGGACAACACGAACAGTCATGATCTCAATTCATTCATTGATGAGATTTTTAAATACAATCAGATCAAAATGCACTCTAATCATTAAGAAAAACTGCATTCATTATCCCTAGGGAACCTTTTATTACACGGGTATGCCATTCGTTCTTAAAAATGCTGGGGCTACCTACCAAAGGGTTGCCACAACCATCTTGAATAATGTCATACACAAAGAGGTTGAGGTCTACGTGGATGATATGATTATCAAGTCTAAGACTGGGTAAGGTCATGTTATCGCTCTCCAAAAGTTCTTCGAATGACTGCGACAAAACCAAATGCGACTCGAAATGCCACCACCCCGAACAGAGAAGGAAATCTTGGTATTCCTATAAAAATTACAGTATATTAGCCAGTTCATCAGCTAGTTGTCTTCCATTTGTGAACTATCTTAAAAATCCTTTGAAAGGATTCAGGAAGCCTTTGACAGAATCAGTAGTACCTTACCCGACCTCCAGTACTCATGTCACCGTAGCTTGGTCTCCCTCTACTCCTATACTTGATCGTAACAGATACCATTGTTAGGGATTTGCTATCCCAATACTTTGAGGAATACTGTAAAGAAAGGGCCATATACTACGTTAATCATAAATTGGTCGGATACAAAGTCAACTACACTTATTTAGAGAAAGCACGAATCGCCCTTGTCTAGGTCACTCAGAAACTACGACACTACATGATCGATTTTCCCATCATACTTGTATCCCGAATGGAACTTATCAAATACCTGCTTGAGAAACCTATCCTATCTAGCGTAATGGGACCATGGTTGATGCTGCTAGATGAGTCTGATGTTGTGTATGTCATATAAAAAGCCATGAAAGGGAGACCCATCTCTGACTACATTGCTGACTACCCCATGGAAGAAGCCGACGTTTGTATCTTTGAATTCATGGATAAAGACATCCTTTGCACCTCTATGGAATACCTCCGATGGAAAATGTTCTTTAACGGCACTGCCAACAAAAAATGATACGACATTAGGATACTTCTGATCGTTCATGATGAATCTCATACTCCCATTGCCATCAAACTTGATTTTCCCTGCACTGATAACATGACCGAATATGAGGCATGCATCGTAGGCCTCAAAGTCACCCTCAAGAAACGAATCCAATGCCTAGATGTCTACGGAGATCCTGTCCTTATCATCGGCCAGGTCCTTAGAAGATGGAAAGTCAAAGATAAAGATCTTTTGCCCTTCGACACCCACCTAGAAGCGCTAACCTCCAAGTTCTGAGATATCACATTCCACTACTTGCCCCGAGCAAGAAACAACTTGGTCGATGCCCTTGCTATTCTCGCCTCCATGGTCGACATGCCTGAGGGAATAATAATGACCCCTTTCCTAGTCCAAAAATAAGAAAAATTGACCCATTGCTACCAGCTTGATCTCATCATAAGAGGACTCCGATATGACCGAGTGCTGGTACTGATAACTTTGCTTTTTGTGTATAGTCGTTAGAGCAAGCCAAGTTAGTCAAAATCCTCAAATACTTACAAAATAAAACAATCTCAAGTGTAGTGTTAAATAAGGGTATCAATCCACTTCCAAGGTTGTAAATCAAAGGGAACAAAATTGTATTTCACTTTCTATTTCTTTTTGGACTTTTTTACTTTTCTACTTTTTTTAGCCTTTTCAAATATTTAAACAATTGGGTGAGGTGATGATTTAAACTAAACTAAACTAAATGTGATATGATAGTAACTAACTAGAAAATGACTAAAATGGAAAATAAAGTCTAACACTAAAATAAGAGATAAAGTGAGGTAAATAATTGTGAACACAAATAAAGGAATGTGATTACACCACAAATTTTAGCTATTCTAACTAATTAATTTAATTAATTGAATTCTCCCAAATTAATATCAAAATTACAAATGAACTCTCGTTGCAAATGTAATTATAATAGTAACCTTTTAGAAAATTAAGTTTAACACCCCACAACTCTAGAAAATAGATCCACACTACTTTTAATTAATCACCCGCTAGGATCAATCAATTAAAATTTATGTCAATCTTAGAAAATAAGTTTAGAGTTGAAATTCAAGTTATAATACCCCACTTAAGAAACTCCTATCTCTAGTTCGAATCTAAAATGGGTATTATAACTAGAATTTCAATTTTCTCTCGAAAATCATTTGCCCTCTCTCGAGGCGTAAATTTAAGGGTGAGGGATCAAAAATAACATTCAAATGGAATTTTCAAGTAATCAAACTAATTACACTAAAATAACATCAAATAAGGGTTTACCCCCACCCCTTGAAAGGGGATTTAGCCTAACATGATATTAAACAGGATGAACAAATAATCAAAGGCATAAATAATAAAAGAGTAGAGAAAGAGAACAAATCTTCAACAAGTTTCCTTGAAATTGGCAATTTGAACTCTATCCTCTTTCATACAATTCAATTACTCACAATTAAATCTCACCAAATCTCTAAAAAAATAAAAACAAAAACTATTTACAAAATGGTATTTATCTCTTTACAATTCTCTCTCTAAAAATTTCTATCTAAAAGCTCATTTTTTCATATGGGGTCTTCATCTTCATTTATAGTAGGCACATGGAGCATGGGGGTATTTTTGGGAATAGACTTGAGGGTGCATGGGAATGGGGAGGTGTGAGGATAAATGCGTGAGGGGATTTGGGAATAAAATCTGATATGGTTAAGGGGGTAGTTTTGGAAATTGGGGTAAGTAGGTAGTTGGGGGTATTTGGGTAAAAGGGGGGTGAAGTGGGTTTATTGGCACATGGGGAATTTATTTGGCTTTGGTTTTAGTTTGGCAGGTGGAAGTCGTGTCTTGAGGAAAATGGGTTAAGGATTTAAGTTTGAAAATGGTTGGATTTGAATGGGAAATGGGTTTGGGTAGGTGAGTGGGGTGGTTTCGGGTTTTGGGTTTCAGACCGGAGGGAGAGGATCTTGGATACGGGTTCATCGGAGAGGGCAGAGTTCGGTCTGGCGGCTCAGGATGTCGGGTGGTGGTTGGTCGTCGGATTTCGAACGGCGTCAATAGGGACTGGGGTGTCATGGCGGGGACGCGCCGGATGTGGCAGGTCAACGATGTCAGAGGTGAAGATAGCTTCGCGGCTGGGTGGTTTCGACCATGGGTCGTGTCGGGTTAAGGCTGGGGTTCTGCCGGTTTAAGGATGGGGACGCCGTCGGCCTGGTTTGGGTGGTCGTCGGCGGGATAATGAGGTCACACCGGAGATGGTTGGCAAGGAAATGGGTTCGGGTATTCTCGGGTTGGATCGTGATAGGAAAGCAGTTAAAGGATTGAAATTTTGTGGGTTACGGTTTTGAGTTTTAATGGAGGTGGGTGTGTAAGGTTGCTTTGGTGTTAATGGAAGAGAGAGGAGAGAAAGGTTGTTGGAGAAGATGAAGTGGAGGTTATAGTGTGTGGTGAGGGTGTAGGGGAGTTAGGTGTGGGTGAGGGGGTGTTTAGGTGTAAAATAGGGAATAGGATGGTTATGGTGTGAGGGAGTTTGTGTGTGTGTGTTTAATTTGGACACCTAACTAAAATAATAAAGACTCAACTAAAATAAAATAAAAATAAAAATAAAAAATAAAATCTAACTAAAAAATAAAACAAACTAAAGAAAATAAAAAATAAAAATATTAAAATTAAAAAATGAAATTCTAAGCTTATATAAAAACTAAAATAAAACAAAAGAAATAAAATTTAAAATCTAAATGAAAATTAAAGTCCTATAAATATAAAATATAATAAACTAAAAATAAACTCTTAAAGACTAATCCTAATAAAATAAGACTACACTAAAAACTAATAAAAATCAAAATAAAATAAAATTATACTAATAAAATAAAATAAAACTAAAAAAATACTAAATAAATCTAAAATAAATCCTAAAAATAAAAATGAATAAAACTAAAAATCTAAAAAATGATAAAAGGACACAAACAAAACACACACGGGGTTTAGGGTAGGTTTAGGCTAGGCTTAGGCTCGGGTAAGGTTAGAAAATTGGGTATTTAGCTCCATTTTAACTGCAAATTGCTTGAAAATATAGCTTTCGACACTACAACTGCCATTAACCCTGCATATTGAACAATTAAGCGCATAAGACCCATATTGCCAAGAATTAGCAACTAAAATACATCTATTCGGGGTATAAATTGTACAGTTCTGGGTTCTTATCACACCATCCCCAAACAGATCGTTGTTAGTCCTCGAGCAATATGATAGAGAGAAAGAGACAAATAAGTAACCAAAAGTGTACCACTTTCGCGGGCACTTGCGATTGCACTTAGCATGTGCGACAAGCCTTTAAACTTGTAGGTTGCCCTAGAGGACGAGTTGTGTCTCGTGAGGGTTTACAGGGAATATACCCACAAAACTCTTTATTTGCAAAAAGGCAGTCAATCTCGTATTAGACGTAGAATAATCGCACAATCCATCATATGAAAAGTAATTTCAAAAATACGAGCTAGAATGTGCAAAAAGTTTAGCTCATTAAATACTCAAGGCACATCCTTCCTAGAACTCAACGTGTGTGGAGTGAATCAGCCAAAACGGGTCGAGTATCATAAGAGTAATTCCTAGATTTATCGAAATCAATGCTTCAACTTCAAATCTCACTGGATATATCTCTCTCAAATGAACTCTCAAGATTAGGGTTAGTGTATCTCTCTTGTGTGTGAGGAGGTGAGTAAATGTAATCAAGTTCAAACGTCACACACACATATAAGAAAGAACGAACATTTAGAAAGAAAAGTGATCTCATGAAAGAATACTAACCACTATACTGAGAACGTCGAGTTATTCACCACGTTGCCTTTCATTTGCCTGAACACCTAGGGAAATATATGGATGATTATGGGTTAGGGGAAAATGAAATGTCATATATGGGATTAGGTGAGGTAGGATGGGATGGGATAATGGTATGATGGATGGATGGTGGATATAAGATGGATGCGATAGAAGAGTATATACACTTTAGGCACAAATGTCTTTATTACACAATAATTAACTACAACTACAAAATATCTTTTTCTTTTCTTTTTCTCTATTTTTTTTCCTATTTTTATTGTTTTTCTATTCCCCCCCCCCCCCCCCCCTTTTTACCAAACCAACAATGAAGACATTTAACATTTAGAATCAACACTCTTTTTATTTGAAAATGAAAGATGATATGGAGATGATAGGTGGAGTATGTATATGGATGGGGCGAATATGGAAAGGTAATGGGTGAGTGAAGGGAAATGTGATATGGAAAATTGGTAGGTGTATGGATGAAAACCTATTGATCGGGACAAATTTCAAGACATGCATTTCTTATAACTCGGAAAAAGATGTCATTCTCAGTGATCAAGCCAAAAATGAAGAATAATGAGATCATACAACAATTAAGTGCGGACCCAAATGAAGTTGAATCAACTTGTGACTCGGAGATTGCGTAAAACTCTCTGAAAGGGTGAAAGGCACAAATCTCACAAGCTAAAGTCTGTACTAGTGATCCTTAAGGTTCTCTTTAGAATTGTAGTACTCCTCAACTCTAAACTGTAGTGACGTGATAAGTGCGCAAATTTTTGTTGAGTTTAGAAATTCATGGTGCAAAATGCCTTGTTATGTATTACATATGCTATTTAGAAAAATATTCTCTATCTTGATTCCTAGACTTAAAAGATGGATGATTGAAAATTCACATGAATGAGTGAGATGCAAGAAACTGCACGAAATTTTAAAAATCAGGTTTAAAAAATTAAATTTTTTCAAAAGAGGTACTATTTTGATAAAATTCCCCATCCCCAAACTAAAAGGAACATCGTCCTCGATGTTAAGTAAAATAATATTTCAAAGTGAGAGCATAAGGTAGGAAATAGATTACCAGAATCAACCGCTAATGAAGTGGACAGATGTAGCCAAAAATAAACTTGAATAAATGAGTGAGATAGCAAAATATGGACAAGTCTATAAGCATGATAGAATATTGGGTGGTGTGAAACACCACCCCGAAACAAGATAAGACTCATATTCAGAAAAATCGGGTTGCCTCCCGGTAGCGCTAAGTTTAACGTCTTCAGCCAGACCGATGGGAACTCACCCAAAGGATAAGAACGAGAAGGTGCGGGGTGGAAAAAAAATCGAGGGATATGAATCACCCCCAAACAAGACTGAATGGTCAGTCTTCATAAATGGGGTCAACAAGGTCAATCTGTTCTATGTGAGTGGAGCCTAGATCCAAGAAAGGCTTCAAGCGTTAACCATTGACCTGAGAGAGGCTAACATCCTTGGGATTTTGCACGGTGGTGGCACCATAAGGGGTAACTGACTCAACAATGAAGGGTCCAGACCACCTAGTTTTCAATTTCTCGGGAAAGAGATGCAACCGAGAATTATACAACAATTTTTTTTGACCAGGGTGGAATTCTTTGCGTATTATGCTTTGGTCATGGATCCACTTCATCTTGTCCTTATACTTCTTGGACAAATCATAGGCATCATTTCTGATTTCCTCCAATTCATTAAGTTGCAACTTCCTATGGACACCCACCTCATCAATATCAAAATTAAGGGCTTTGACGGCCCAATAAACATGATGTTCAAGCTCGACAGGAAGGTGACAAGGCTTGTCGAAGACCAAGCGATAAGGAGACATGCCAATTGGAGTCTTGTAAGCAGTACGATATGCCCACAATGCATCGTTCAAGCGTAAGGACCAATCTTTCCTATTAAGATTGACGTTTTTTTCAAGAATTTGCTTGATCTCGTGATTGGAGACCTCAACTTGACCACTTGTCTGTGGGTGGTAAGAGAGACCAAACTTGTGGGTAACACCATACTTTTTGACAAGGTGTTCAAAGACTCGATTACAAAAATATTTACCCCCATCACTAATGATAGCTTTGGGGGTTCCAAAACGCGTGAAGACATGCTTTTTGAGAAATTAGACCACAACGCGATGGTCTTTGGTGCGGAAAGCAATTGCTTCGATCCATTTGGAAACATAATCAACAACAACTAGAATATACTGAAAACCATGAGAGGAGGGAAATGTTCCCATGAAATCGATACCCCACACATAAAAAATTTCAATAATGAGGATGGGTGTGAGAGGCATCATATTACGACGAGAGAGACGCCTAGAGTGTTGGCAATTGGAACAAGCCTGACAATAGTGATGGGCATCGCGAAAAAGGGTAGGCCAGTAAAAACCACTTTGCAAAAATTTTGTGATAGTTTTCTTTGAGCCAAAGTGGCCTCCACAAGCACTATTGTGGCAGAAAGATAGAATATTGAGTTGTTCACATTCGGGAACACAATTGTAGAGAAACGAGTCATCCCAAGAGTAAAACTTCACATTCGCCATTAATTTGGAGCGATCATGTTTCGACCAGTGATTAGGAAGTTGATCGGTGATAAGCACAAAAAATTGTACAATTTATACCCCAAATAGACGTACTTTAGTTGCTAATTCTCGAGAATATCGGTCTTATGTGCTTAATTGTTCAATATGCAGGTTTAATTGTAGTTGCGATGTCAAAACCTATATTTTGGAGCAATTTGCAGTTAAAATGGAGCTAATTACCAACCTCGTAACCTTACCCGAGCCTAAGCCTAGCCTAAACCTACCCTAAACCCTGTGTGTGTTAGTTTGTACCCTTTTATTATTTTTTAGATTTTTAGCTTTGAGTCATTTTTTAGTTTTAGGATTTATTTTAGATTTATTTAGAATTTCTAGGATTTATTTTCTATTTCTTTTTATTTAGTATAATTTTATTTTGATTTTGATTTTATTAGTTTTAGTTTTTATTTTATCTTATTTTATTAAGATATATTTTTAGGAGTTTAATTTTAGTTTTATATTATTTTTTTAGATCTTTAGTTTTTATATTTTTATTAGGTTTTTAGTTTTATTTCTTTTCTTTCTTTTCTTTTAGTTTTACTTTATAGATTAAAAGTTTTAATTTTAGTTTTTAATAAATTTTTTTTAGGATTTTAGTTATTTTTATTTTCATTATTTTAATAAGGTTCAAATTGACACACACACCCCCTACTTCTATACACAACACATTCACACAAACCAATCCTCACCCCCACCTAACTCCCATACACCCTCACCCACACAATCCCCCTATCATCTTCAACCTTTCACCCTCTCTCTCGTCTAAACCCACCAAACTCCATAGCCAAACAACACCATCTCCACCATTTACCTTAATCCATTATCTCTCTCCTCTTTCTCACACTCCCACCTTCAACCCAACTGCCTAACCCCCTTGTAGAGCGCGACCCCGAGCCGACCTCCGGCCAACGAGATTACTGCCGAAAAAACCGACGAACCACGACGTAAAAACCCATTCCGCCGGCGACCACCCTTTACCCCTGGCCGACCCACCCAGCCTCCATACCCGCGACCAGGCGACCCTCTGCCCTGTCTGGCCCGAACCCGCCGACCTCCTCACTCTGACCCTCTCCTTACCCCGCCGGGGCCGACGCCTTGCCAAACCAGCCAACCCGTGACAAACCAAAAGCCCATTTCACCATTTCTCCCATGTAAGCCACGATCTGCCAAATTCCAAAACAAAGAAAAAAAAAACCAATTACACCACATGCCACTTAAACCACCTTATAACCATTTTCCCATTTTACCCCTAACTAACTCTTTTACCCAATACCCAAAAATACCCCCATAACAATATCAGATTTTTATTCCATCACCCACTTATCCCCACACCTCACCATTTCCATGCACACTAAAGTCCATTGCCCACAATACCCCTAACTCCATGCCTACTATAAATGAAGATGAAGACCCCATTTGAAAGAGGAAATTTTTCTAGAAAACCCATCTAGGGTTGTATAGAGAGAAATACCATTTTAGTGTAGGTTTTTATATTAGAATTTTTATTTTATTTTTTTAGAAAGTGAGGAGAAAATAAATTGTTGTGAGGATTAAATTGAGTGAGATTCTTGTTGTAATTTTGTTTGAATCATTCAAATTAAGGGATTTGAATTTCAACTCATGGATTAAAGATCAATTAAGCATCAAGAGATTGGGGTTTGATTGTTCTTTTCTCTTCTCATTTATTTTATGCCTTTGATTATTAATTTGACATATTTCATATCGTGTTAGGCTAAATCCCCTTTCAAGGGGTGCGGTAAA
This sequence comes from Sambucus nigra, assembly GCA_949130495.1. Classification (NCBI taxonomy): domain Eukaryota; kingdom Viridiplantae; phylum Streptophyta; class Magnoliopsida; order Dipsacales; family Adoxaceae; genus Sambucus; species Sambucus nigra. The sequence continues at coordinate 107,299,429 of OX422221.1, forward strand.
ACCCTTATTTGATGTTATTTTATTTTAATTAGTTTATCTACTTGAAAAGTCCCTTTGAATGTTAATTTTAATCCCTCACCCTTAAATTTACGCCTCGAGAGAGGGTAAATGATTTTCAAGAGAAAATCGAAATTCTAGTTATAATACCCATTTTAGATTCGAACTAGAGATAGTGGTTTCTTAAGTGGGGTATTAAAACTTGAATTTCAACTCTAAATTTATTTTCTAAGATTTATATAAATTTTAATTGATCGATCCTAGCGGGTGAGTAATTAAAAGGAGTGTGGATCTATTTTCTAGAGCTGTGGGGTGTTAAACTTAATTTTCTAAAAGGTTACTATTAAGATTGTATTTTCAACGAGAGTTGATTTGTAATATTGATATTAATTTGGGATAATTCAATTAATTCAATTAATTAGTTAGAATAGCTAAAATTTGTGGTGTAATCCCACTCCTTGATTGTTCTCACAATTATTTACCTCACTTTATCTCTTATTTTAGTTTAGACTTTATTTTTCATTTTAGTAACTTTCTAGTTAGTTGTTATCATATCAAATTTAGTTTAGTTTAGTTTAAATCATCACCTTACCCAATTGTTTTAATATTTGAAAAAGCTAAAAAAAAAGTAGAAAAGTGAAAAAGCACAAAAAGAAAATAAAAAGTGAATTACAATTGTGTTCCCTTTGCTTTACCCCCTTGGAAGTGGATCGATACCCTTACTTACCTCTACATTTGAGATTGTTTTATTTTGTAGGTATTTGAGTTTTTGACTAACTTGGCTTTCAACAACGACATACAAAAAGCTTAGTTATCAATCGGTAACAAGAAAGTTGACAATATCAGCATACCAAGGCGAGGTGGAGATGGAAAAAAGTTTTTCATCAGGAAATGACTCAGAAATAGGAACATGATCACAGTCAGACGTGACAGTAATGCGAGAGAGATGGTCAACAACAACATTTTCATAACCTTTCTTATTGCAAATTTCAAGGTTAAACTATTGGAGTAAGAGAATCCACTGTATCAATCGGGGTTTGGAATCCTTATTATGAAGAAGGTGCTTAAGGGAAGCATGGTCAGTATACACGATGATAGGGGAACCTATGAAATCTGATCGAAATTTATCGAGAGCAAACACAACCGCTAACAACTCCTTTTCAGTGGTCGTGTAATGAAGTTGAGCATCATGCAGTGTTTTGCTAGCATAAGAGATGACATGTGGGCGCTTGTCAACTCTCTGGCCAAGCACGACACCAAGTGAAAAATCAGAAGCATCATACATGATCTCAAATGGGAGAGACCAATTGGGAGGTTGCATAATAGGAGCGAAAGTGAGCTCAGCTTTTAGGCACTCAAAGGCGGTAATACATGCTTCATCAAAGACAAAAAGAATATCCATGGATAAAAGGGTTGTTAAAGGTCGCGTGAGTTTAGAAAAGTCCTTAATTAAGCGCCGGTAGAAGCCCGCATGTCCTAAGAAGGAGCGAATGTCCTTAACAGACTTAGGAATGGGGAGTGAGGAAATCAAGTAGTCTTTTGCTTTATCGACCTCAATACCGGAGCTAGAGACAACATGACCTAAAACAATACCCTTTTTTACTATGAAATGGCATTTTTCCCAATTAAGGACCAACTTCTTTTCTTGACAACGCTGAAGGACCATAGTGAGGTGAGATAGGCATTATTCAAAGGATGAACTAAACACAAAAAAATCGTCCGTAAAGACTTCGAGAAAACGCTCTACCATGTCACTGAAAATACTAGTCATACACCTTTGAAAAGTCACAGGTGCATTGCAAAGGCCAAAGGGCATACGAGAGTATGCAAACGTGCCAAATGGACAGGTAAAGGTAGTTTTTTCTTGGTCTTCAGGGGCAATGGGTATTTGGTTATACCCTGAATATCCATCAAGGAAGCAGTAGTAAGCATGGCCCGCTAAGCGTTCAAGCATCTGGTCAATGTATGGGAGAGGGAAGTGGTCTTTGCGAGTGACAACATTGAGCTTTCTATAATCAATACAAACACGCCAATCGATTTGTATGCCGGTAGGCACAAGCTCATCGTCACTATTTTTGACAACAGTGATGCCAGATTTTTTAGGCACCATATGAATGGGACTAACCCATTGACTATCTGAAATGGGGTAGATAATACCAGCATCAAGCAATTTTAAAATTTCAGCACGAACGACCTCTTTCATTGCCGTATTGAGTCGGAGTTGTGGCTCACGAGAAGTCTTGGCATTCTCCTCTAAATGAATACGATGGCTATTGACATTGGGTCTGACACCTTATATATAGAAAATGGTCCACCCTAAAGCAGTGCTATGTTGAGTGAGAGTGCTGACCAATTGCTCTTCTTGATTCGGTGTCAAGTCAGAAGCAATAATGACGGGGTGATGTTGGTTTGGGACTAAAAAAGTATATTTCAACTCAGCAGGTAATGGCCTAAGCTCCAAACTAGGTGGTGGTTCAGGAGGGGCATCAGACTTAGACGCAGAAACAGAGTTCGGGAGACTATCGGGACAGGAGTTGACTGGGTCATCCACGGAAAGAAGAGTATCGACAAGGAGAGGCTCAAACGGACGAGCCCAAGTGGAAGTGTCCAGCAGAGGTGTAGAATCTAACAAGGCATTGACCTCGAAGATGGAGGAATCAATATCAAAGTCGGACCCAAAGTGAGACAAACATTGGTGGATAGGATCTTCTGGGTAGGTCGTTTCCAACATCTCTTGGACTAAGGAGTCAATCATGAAAACCTCATCAATATAATCAACATCGGCTGGTTGTTGCATGAGGTGGAAAATATTGACTTCGACTGTCATGTTTCCAAAAGAAAGATTCATTGACCCATCTCGACAATTGATGATGGCATTGGCAGTTGCCAAAAAGGGGCGACCCAAAATGATAGGAATATTGGTTGGGTCGGGAGCAGGAGTGTCTAAGATGATGAAATCCATAGGGTAGTAAAAGTCAGACACTTTCACCAAAACATCTTCAATGATTCCTTTAGGCACTTTCACAAAACGGTCTGCAAGTTAAAGAGTGACCCGTATAGGTTTCATGTTTTGGAAACCTAACTCAAGTTAAAGAGAGTAAGGTAGCAAATTAACACTAGATACAAGATCAAGCAAAGCCCGAGTAGAGAACTTATCTCCTAACATGCAAGAGACAGTGGGACGACCAGGGTCTTTATTTTTCACAATACCATTCTCATGGATGAGGGACGTAGCTTGCTTAGTGACAAAGGCATCATGAGGCACATTCGTCCATCACTTGACAGTGGACAAGTCCTTCAAGAATTTTACATAAGAAGGAACTTGTTGAATCGGGGTGAGGAATGGAGTGTTTATGTGAACATTCTGAAAAACATGTTAATCTCATCAAATTTTTTAGCTTTCTTTGTTGGGGCCAACCTATGAGGGAAAGGGGCTTTAGGGACAAAAGCAGTGGTGGCCTCAGTAGGTTTAGAGGCATTCTTGCCGATGGATTTATGGGGTGGTGGGACCTTAGGGAACGGTTCTAATGGGCAGTGCTGGGTGGGTGGTATTGGAACATCAGGGGGAGCATCAACACCATTGCCAACCTGTTTAACCGGATCGTAGAGTACTCATCGCTTTCATGTCCGCTTGGTATGTGGGTGGAGTGGAAGGGGATCTAACCTCATAAGCTGACTCATTTCCATTATCCTTAGGGTTAGGAATGGGTTGACTCATAAAATGACCTTTCTCTCGCTTGGACTCAAACTGATTAAGACATTTCTCAACCCTTTGGATGGATTGAGTCTGTGCTTGCGTGGTTTGTTGTTGAGTCGAGATAAATTGAGTGAGAAGATTCTCGATAGAGGAGGTGGATTATTGGGGTGGGGGACATAAGGGGGTTGGGGTACCAACTCTCAATTAGAACTAAGCGACTGTGAATACTCGTAGGATGGAGGTAGGAAAGGTACAATTTGATGATTGGGGTGGGACGGTCCCCTTGGGGGACAAAGGATGATGGATGGTTGTATTGGTGGTAAGGAGCATGGTGGTGTTGGATAGGAGGGTGATGTTGCCTTTGCGGGTTTTGGTGAAATCCCGATGGACCACCAACATGTTGTTGTGGTTGTGATGGAGCAAGGTGATTGTCATACTTATAAGACAAATAGGGATGGTTCCTATTATTCGGATTGTACGTAAACGACGGTGGTGAAGGTTTTCTAGTGGTATCAAAGGCACATGCTTAGGCTAGAGTGGGTTCGAGATCATCTTGAATAAGGGGGCACATATGAGATAAATGATCCTGACTTAAACAGACATGACAAGAAGGACTAGACTTGTGGACGTTCATCACTTGTTTAGAAAGAGAAACATTTTATTGCATAGAACAATTGAGATCATCAACAGTCTTAGTCAAAGTGTTTAAAGCATGAAGTAAGGTTTTAAAATAGGGATCATTTTTAACCTCATAAGTGCTACCTACTCGTGGTGGCTCGGATCTCGAAAATTCATTGGTGCCCTCCCAATCTTGGGAGTCATCGCCTAATTCAAGGACAAAATTGTAGGCGGCAGTGGGAGTTAAGTGCATGAATTTGCCTTTATGCATGGACTCAATCATGGTGCGAGTGGAAGGAATGAGACCATTGTAAAAACTATGAACGAGGCGACTCTTCTCGAGATCATGATGTGGGTAACTATTGATATAGTCTTGAAAACGGCCCCATGCTTCACAAAATTGCTCGGTTGGTTTTTGGTGAAAATCCTGAATGGCTTGGCGCATCTCATTGGTCTTACTTATGGGATAAAACTTGGACATGAACTTCTTCACAAGTTGTTCCCATGTATGGATAGAATCCGGTGATAAGGAATGTAGCCACATGGATGCTTTATCAAGGCGAGAAAATGGAAACAAGCGAAGACGAACATGTTCTTCATCTAAGTTTTGATTTTTAAAAGTAACGCAAATCGTGAGAAATTTTCATAAGTGAGTGTGTGGAGACTCTCGTTCAAGACCATGGAAATTGGGCAACATGGAAATGGTCGCCGGGAAAATTTCGAATTGATCGGTCGGGGTGGGTGGAAGAACTATGCAAGATGGTGGGGTAGCCATTATCGGGGAAAAATAGTCCCTTAAGGCACGCTCTTCAGCCATGGTGGGTGGATGAATGGTGGAAATAGAGATGTCAACTCGGGGACAACTCAAAGTGATCGGTGGAATGGAAGAAGAAAGGGGAACACTTGGTTCTCCTAATGTGGAAGAGACGGGAGAAAGACTACGGGAACGAATTAAGCGATGATTAACTCATTGCCACTTGGGCATACAAAGATGGAAATTTGGTTTTTTTGGATTTTATGATTTTTTGAAAAAGAAAATATTTTTGGAGTTTTGCTTTTGTTTTGGAAAGAAAATATTTTTGAGTTTTTGAGAAAAATAGAAGAAAATATTTTTGCATTTTTTTTGGAAGAAAAAGGGTGGGGGGAAATTTGGACGCTAAGAATTTGGAAGAATTCACTAAAACGGACTACCGAAAAAGGAATTGGACACACACAAGTGAAGGAGAAATCCCGACTAGCACATAACCAATTTTTTATCTTGAAAATTAATGAAAGGGGTAGTCAAATTTTAATGAAATCCGCGGGCGATAAAAATCACAAAATTTATATGAGTGATCGCCTTTTGCAAAATGTGTGTTCCTACTTTAATCACAAGATGCCAAGAGGCTTGCCACAGAGATTCTCCACAAAGCTACTACGACGAAACGATCGGCCGGTACAACGCTGGGAACAGCACAAACCCGTTTTACTGGGCGACCGCACATAAAACCCAGTTTTCCTGGACACTTTCATGCCGCAAAGCGAACCGTTCGAGGGTTTGCCCGGTAAAGAGGACTCTACGGGTTATCCTACAAGTCAAAATGATCAAAAAGGGGCCTACGAACACCGTATCCTATGGGGCTATCTAGTTGATTGATTTTAAATTAGTGATTGCTAGGGTAGCACACACATGATAAGTGATTGAGTCGGGTGATGAAATCCCTTCTCGTGAGTGAACGAGCTTAGGTCTTAGTCAATTTAATTCATCATTCCATTCAAAATTAAATGCAAGAATTAAATCACACAAGAGCACGTACGAGCACACAAGGTATGAACTCGCTAACAAAAGGGTGCGAGGGTATAAGAGCTGTACCGCCCATGGTTTTTAGGCTGTGGGGTGCCGAAATCGTTGAGTCGACCGGGGGGAGAATACGTCAATCTCAGTCGGCCCCAGGAGTCCTACCGACTCAAGGTAGAGAGGCTTCTAAATCCTCACCTTTGGACACCCTCTCTCTACCTTGTCCGGTTTCCCTATCACGCTTTCTTCAATTATTACAAATTTTAAATGAAAATGAAATGGTGTCTCTATGCACTGCAATACAAGCCAAATAATAAAGTTCTAATACAATCCTTATAATAAAATGCAAAAATGGTACTAAAAATGAAAAAAAAAATGCAATACAAGTGAATCACAAAATTGAATCCGCTCCGAGTGCTTCACGCTCCCAAGATTGGCAACGACGCCATTTAATAACTTTGCTTTTTGTGTATAGTCGTTGGAGCAAGCCAAGTTAGTCAAAATCCTCAAATACCTAAAAAATAAAACAATCTCAAGTGTAGTGGTAAATAAGGGTATCAATCCACTTTCAAGGTTGTAAAGCAAAGGGAACAAAATTGTATTTCACTTTTTATTTCTTTTTGGGCTTTTTTACTTTTCTACTTTTTTTTTAGCTTTTTCAAATATTAAAAAAATTGGGTGAGGTGATGATTTAAACTAAACTAAACTATATGTGATATGATAATAACTAACTAGAAAATGACTAAAATGGATAATAAAGTCTAACACTAAAATAAGAGATAATGTGAGGTAAATAATTGTGAGAACAATCAAGGAATGGGATTACACCACAAATTTTAGCTATTCTAACTAATTAATTTAATTAATTGAATTCTCCCAAATTAATATCAAAATTACAAATGAACTCTCGTTGCAAATGTAATTTTAATAGTAACCTTTTAGAAAATTAAGTTTAACACCCCACAACTCTAGAAAATAGATCCACACTCCTTTTAATTAATCATCCGCTAGGATCAATCAATTAAAATTTAAGTCAATCTTAGAAAATAAATTTAGAGTTGAAATTCAAGTTATAATACCCCACTTAAGAAACCTCTATCTCTAGTTCGAATCTAAAATGGGTATTATAACTAGAATTTTGATTTTCTCTCGAAAATCATTTACCCTCTATCGAGGCGTAAATTTAAGGGTGGGGGATCAAAAATAACATTCAAAGGGAATTTTCAAGTAATCAAACTAATTAAACTAAAATAATATCAAATAAGGGCTTCCCCCCACCCCTTGAAAGGGGATTTAGCCTAACATGATATTAAACAGGATGAACAAATAATCAAAGGGGTAAATAATAAAAGAGTAGAGAAAGAGAACAAATCTTCAACAAATTTCCTTGAAATTGGCAATTTGAACTCTATCCTCTTCCATACAATTCAATTACTCACAATTAAATCTCACAAAATCTCTAAATAAGTAAAAACAAAAACTATTTACAAAATGGTATTTATCTCTCTACAATTCTCTCTCTAAAAATTCCTATCTAAAAGCTCCTTTTTCATATTGAGTCTTCATGTTCATTTATAGTAGGCACATGGAGCATGAGGGTATTTTGAGAAATGGACTTGAGGGTGCATGGGAATGGTGAAGTGTGAGGATAAATGGGTGAGGGATTTGGGAATAAAATCTGATATGGATTAGGGGGTAGTTTTGGAAATTGGGGTAAGTAGGTAGTTGGGGGCATTTGGGTAAAAGGGGGGTTAAGTTGATTTATTGGCCCATGGGAAATTTATTTGGCTTTGATTTTAGTTTGGCAAGTGGAAGTCGTGTCTTCAGGAAAATGGGTTAAGGCTTTAAGTTTGGAAATGGTTGGGATTGAATGGGAAATGGGTTTGGGTAGGTGAGTGGGGTGGTTTCGGGTTTTGGGTTTTAGACCGGAGGGAGAGGGTCTTGGATAGGGGTTCGCCGGAGAGGGCAGGGGTCGGGCTGGCGGCTCAGGATGTCGGGTGGTGGTTGGTCGCCAAATTTCGACGGCGTCGACAGGGACTGGGGTGTCACGGCTGGGATGTGCCGGATGTGGCAGGTCAACGCCGCCAGAGGTGAAGGCCGCTCCGTGACTGGGTGGTTTCCGCCATGGGTCGTGTCGGGTTAAGGCTGGGGTTCCGCCGGTTTAAGGATGGGGACGCCGCCGGCCTGGTTTGGGTGGTCGCCGGCGGGATAAGGAGGTCACACTGGAGATGGTTGGCGAGGAAATGGGTTCGTGTCTTCTCGGGTTGGATCGTGATAGGAAAGCAGTTAAAGGGTTGAAATTTTTTGGGTTATGGTTTTGAGTTTTAATGGAGGTGGGTGTGTAAGGTTGCTTTGGTGTTAATGGAAGAGAGAGGAGAGAGATGGTTGTGGAGAAGATGAAATGGAGGTTATAGTGTGTGGTGAGGGTGTAGGGGAGTGAGGTGTGGGTGAGGGGGTGTTTAGGTGTAAGATAGGGAATAGGGTGGTTATGGTGTGAGGGAGTTTATGTGTGTGTGTGTGTGTTTAATTTGGACACCTAACTAAAATAATAAAGACTCAACTAAAATAAAATTAAAATAAAAATAAAAAATAAAATCTAACTAAAAAATAAAACAAATTGAAGAAAATAAAAAATAAAAATATTAAAATTAAAAAATAAAATCCTAAGCTTATATAAAAACTAAAATAAAATAAAAGAAATAAAATTTAAAATCTAAATCAAAATTAAAGTCCTAAAAATATAAAGTATAATAAACTAAAAATAAACTCCTAAAAACTAATCATAATAAAATAAGATTACACTAAAAACTAATAAAAATCAAAATAAAATAAAATTATACTAATAAAATAAAGTAAAACCTAGAAAATACTAAATAAATCTAAAATAAATCCTAAAAATAAAAATGAATCAAACTAAAAATCTAAAAAATGATAAAAAGACACAAACAAAATTCACACAGGGTTTAGGGTAGGTTTAGGCTAGGTTAGGCTCGGGTAAGGTTAGGGAATTGGGTATTTAGCTCCATTTTTACTGCAAATTGCTTAGAAATATAGCTTTTGACACTTCAACTGCAATTAAGCCTGCATATTGAACAATTAAGCGCATAACACCCATATTGCCAAGAATTAGTAACTAAAATACATCTATTCGGGGTTTAAATTGTACAGTTTTGGGTGCTTATCAGGTACTATTCCATTTGGTGCCTTCTCAAGCATGGTAGATACTCCCAAGATGCTAACAAGAAAGACCGAGCAAATCTCTGCAAGCTGGCTGTCCAGTACATTATTTGCGATAAGATAATGTTCAAGAGAAACTTCGATGGAACCCACTTACACTGCATCGCAGGGGCTGGCATTGAAGAGATGATGTAGAAGATCCACTGTAATACCCCGTATTTTCATGGCTTTTAAATTTAAGGATTTATTAAATTTAATTGAGATAAATTAATTTAATTTTAATCCGAAATGTTGTTTTAAATATTTACTAGCGTGACAAGAGTTAGTAATTATTGGGAATATATTATTTGTTGCATATTACTGGATGAGTATAGTAATATATGAGATTTATTTTTATAATATTGTCACGTGTGAATAAAATGACAATTGTGGAAATTTAAGTCGGGACGCGCCTGTGTCGTGTCGGGACTAAATGTGGATTAATAAAAGTAAATATTTTATAGGTTGTTCGTATGGTCGTTTTGAGTGCGCCAACGCGTCCGGAAGGGTAGAGATAGTCAGAAAAGTATACCCGGGGGTTTGATTTGGGTCTCGGGGAGTTTTTAGGCCAAATTAGTACCCCATGAGGGCATTTTAGTCATTTTGTATTTTTGGGTAATTAAACCCACGAAAATTAAAGGGGTTATATAAGATGTTTAGGTTATCTCCTAGGGTTAGATAACTCAAAACACTAGAAAGACCATTGGAGAGGAGAGGAGAGAGATCTCAAGGCATTCCAAGGCTCAAAACTCATCCGTTTACACTGCCGCCACCGCCAACGCGTAGATCGCGAGACGGGGAACGCAACCACACCAAATTCAACACCAAACCAGATTTCTGAAAATCCCAGGCAAGTGTTTATCTTGCTTATTTCGTTGATGCATCTTTCATATTGGTTTAGGAATGAATAGGATGAATTGTATGGAGGAAAAACCCAATTTGAGATAGGAAATTGCATGTAGTGATGACTTAAATGATATTCTGGAAAACCTTTTGTGATGTAGAGGATTAAACCACGAAATTTTGATGTTGTATAAGAAGGAAACCTTAGAGCCAATCTGAATAAAGGAGGCAAATTCGCGCATCAGGCCCCCCGAACCGGTTCGCACCCCAAACCGGTTCGTTCCTGGGTTCGCGAATGTTTGCTGGTCTGGGGTGCTTTTTCTTCCATTCAACACTTAGAATTTTTTTCTTGTTTTCTTTCCTTTCTTCCTTGGATTTTTCTTTAACTTCAACGGGTCATAACTCATCAACCGTAGCTCGGATTTGGGTGCCGTTTCTTCCAGTGTTCTCGTTGTTTCGAGCTCTTCAACTTTCCAGTTGACTCCTCCCTCGGGATCTGGCTGCAGAATTACCAAAATGCCCTTGAACTTGCCTTCTTAGCTTTTCTTTCATTGTCTCGCTTTCTCTTTTGCGCTGCTTGCATAATTAAACTGTAAAACCAATAAGAGAAGCACGAAACACGAAATACTTTCCAACGAAGATTAGTAGCATAAATGTACGTCAAATCCATATAGGTTATATCACCCGGGTTCACAAATGCACTGAAATTAGGGGAATTAATATACAATATTTATGTCCAATCACGTAATAAGTTGGAAAAACCCTTCGAATTAAAGTTAGAAATGAACCATTATACTTGATATATAATAATGGGAAAATAAGGATAAATGTTGTGAATGTGGGTTATGGGATAAACCCAAATTGATATAATAAAAGTGGTATATTTATATGATTGTGTATGCATATATTATATACTTGTGAAAATCATGCCCGCGCTACTTGCTATCCCTGAGGTTTCCGCGCTGGGACGATCTTATCTCGTGTGCCTTATGGGGGATATTGACTCGTACCCTAGAATATAGGAATCCTAGGTACAGGCTATCGAATCGGTAGTCACGGTCCTAAGAGACGTGAGGGTATGTACTGACCTCTTGGACTTGGAAACTATGCTTCGCCTCAATATTGTTTGTGTATGTATTTATACAGTTCGAGAGTGATTCCGAACTTGTATTCCCTTTAGTACGATTGATACGGGGATTGAATAGCAGAGTATGCCCGCACCATAGTTTTTATGTGGGGTGCTGTTATGATATATATATTATATGAGTAGTTAATATATATATGAAATTCTGAAATCTGGAACTGCCTACTGTGATTTGATATGTAGGACATGGTTGATGACTCAAATTATAAATAATTATTTTGAAAAAGTATAATATGACACTGGAAAACTTTATTAATTAATAAAGTTAAAAAGAGAACCTTTGTTACAAATTGAAATCTTACGTTTTAAATACTTGTGTTGTTCAGTTGTAAATCCTGCGAATAACCTAAGATAAGTTAAATCATTGGGGAAAGATAGTGTGGTATATGACGAGATAGACCATTGGGAAGGTTAGTGCGATAGGTGTGCACATTAGAAGAGAGGTGAGAATTTCTCAAGAGAGTGTCGCACTAATATGTTGTTGCATTAGCCTGTAATCAATTTAAATACTTGCTAAACGAATTTTTAAATCATATACACTATCGGGCTCTGACCCGTTTCTATTTCCTTTTCTCTCTTGTATATATATGTATGTATTACAGGTGCCCAGTCACAGGGGCGTCTTACTTAGGATCCTTTGGAAGGAACGTGCTGCAGCTTAGGTGGGAGTTGCAGGCCTATTGTTTAGACGACTTCATCCATTTGATTATACTCCTAGTTCAGTTTTATCCAGCAGGGGCATGTGTCCCCCTCTTTCTATTATTTAGTTGGTATTGTCAGAGATTGAAATTTTTACTTTCAGTACCTTTATTTCGGGATTTATTACAGTCAGGATGTTTTCCTTTAGTGTTGTAAATGTTGGGATTTATTATTGATGATTAAATTCGTTTATGTTCAATTCTATTTTGATTCTTAATGTGTGACTCTTTAGATGTTAATGGTTTAAGGTTTATAACCGGATTTAATAAAATGAGAATAAGGTTTTAAATGGTTTTGACACTTAGCTTAATTATTTAGGGTGTTTAAATTGGAAAAGTATTTTTACGACAGTGATGCTAAGAATGAACCAACTGTTCACCTTGATTTTAATTTAATAAAGGAGTGATCGCCCGGTATTTAATTAGGCGGGGTGTCACAGGTGGTATCAGAGCATCAGGTTCTAGTGTCCTTAGGATCTGTACGGCTTATTATGCTTTCAGCGTTGCTTTGTTTGTTATAGAGCCCTATGTTTAGGATTGTCGATTCCTTTGACGAGATTTCGTTCTCCTGCTATAATGTGTATACACTAGTGAATTCTAATTTCGTTCGGATGTGTGCGTGTGCCGAGCGATGACGAATGTCAGAAGAGGACCGTTAAGCGTACATCAAGAGGCAGGGCTCAGTTGAGATTATGAAATATATCCGAGGATGATGACCGTAGTCGAGGTCACCTCCATTATGGCATGAGAAGCCACGACTAGAAAGGCGAATATGGTGCAACAATGATTTTCAAATGCTGTTATAGTCAAATGAGGTGCGAGGGTAAACTTACCCAATGTATTACAAAAAACGTGTAGAGACTGTCAGTGGGAAATTTTAGAAACGCGAAAATTGTATGTGTTTACCAAAGGAGGTAAAGTATCCAAAGGCTTAAATATAGGACGGAGTGTGGCAAACTGAAAGTGAAAATTTAGAGAAAATTTTCTTGCCTTTCGGGACGAAATTATAATGGTTGGAGTCAACCACCAATTTTAGAAGTGGAATGCTATGCCTATAGGAGAACCTTAGGTACAGTGTTGACCGTATGTTCCTTCCTTAACTGTTCAGGATGAGAAGCCAACGTGGTTCTGAACTCATCGCAGGAGGGCATGACAGAAGTCTAATTGTGGATATGAATCCTAATCGTTAGCAAATTTTGTATCGAAAGAGGTAGATACTAGTGGAGGAAACGACTCCAAGTGGGAGACCAACTTGTAATAATAGTTGATAATATTCGAGGAGGAAATTATGATGCACGACCGATTCAGAGGTTGACAATGTCATATTTTGTCAATATAGATGATAACGCTTCTTTGTGGGGGGAAGTTAAAGGAATCGAAGAATTTACTCGAGAATAAGACTGAATACAACGGTGGTGGTATAGCACCACAAAAGGATGTGGATACACATCAGGAAAACCATTTAAATGCTTCAGATAGTTAAATTCTTACCAAGTGATGGTAAATTCAGTAAGTACTATTATAGATAGTAACATGATCTTTATGGCCTAAAAAGATAAGGGAACAACCGGGATGGCTAACAGGAATCGAGTCTACTAAAGTCCGAGAGAAGGACAATCCTAACCTGGTTAGTAGGACAGGTGATAAGTGGATTATGTGTTGAGGTATTTTGGTGCGGAGTGAATTGCTCGCGATAATATGTTCCAAAGTGAGAAAAAGGGACAAGAATACGGTGCCTAGTAAAGGACGACGATTAAAAATAATTTTGTTTTGGTTTGGGCAGACGTGTTACATCCGAAAACCATTTGTGCAGTCAAGACGATTGTCAGGATGGAAGTATAAGTTGTATCCTTAGAGGATGCGGCGTGTTTATGTGACACGAGCGAGTCACCATATTTTGTTCATTGCTAGATTAGCATGTGAGACGAGTTTAATGCATATCATTATAAATGTTACCATTATGTGAATATTTTTCCTTAGTATAGCGGGATTTTTCTTTGGTGCTATCCGCGGGGGATGAATGAGTATATTAACAGTGTTTTATACTTTATTGATGTTACTCGTTGTAGTGATGCGATACACGAGTATGATATTATCTTTGTTAAAATGTTATAGAAATGGGTAGTATGATAGTGGGCATTTATTGCAAGGCTATCGGAGTAGTTACATTAGTGCACCACGTTTTGTTTTGGCGAGGCTTTACCTGTAAGAAGGTTGGACTCGCACTTATATTATCTATCCTAGAGACTTCGGAGGAGATAGTGGGCTCGAGATATTAGATACCAATGTATGTATAGACTTTGTCAGTATGATTCAGTATGTACCGGGATTTACCGTTGAGCGAAAAGACTTGACTCGATATTATGTTTAGCACTCCGGACTTAGTGATAGGAAGAGTGCAGTGTTATATTTATCCTTAAGAGATGTGGGAGTTAAGAGTTATACCCCTAATGTTAGAAAAAGGAAATTTAGAGAATTTCGATCGTATGTATTCGAGGTTTATAGAATGTAATTACCATCAACCAATACGGGACGATAGGGAAATTGGTGAAACGTTCTTTGTTAAGCATAATTATGGGAGAAATTGTAACTTTTCTGTCAAGGGACGGAATAAAGGGGTATATACTATGGACGGAGGACCTAACGGATTTCCATAACCGACAATGCTAGGTAGTAGTGTATCGGGGGGGGGGGGGGGGGGTTCCTTATTTGGATTTCTCTTTGCGAGACATCCCACGCATGAAACTTAGCGTAAGGTTGGAAATAGGGAGACGTTTGGTCACTATTCCATGAGTTCGGTACCCTGGTCGAAACGGGATCAAGTAATTATGTATGTAAGTTGGAAGTTGAATTTTGTTTTAAGGTCATTGGAGCCGGATTTTTGTGGTAGGAAAGCATTGAAAGTTATCCCCACGAGTTGAGGGGTGGAACGATGATAAGGAGAATTTAAGAATTTTGATTTCTAGGGTGATTGAGAGTACCCAAATGTCATAACTGCGTACAGAACACAAGGTGAATAAAGAGTTGGAATGATTTTTAGCATGGATTATCTGGAAAGAACTTTATATTATACAAAAGAGATGACCTGTAATTATTTTGATGAATAGAGCGTTAGTGATTTATTTTGGTTGTTGTACCTATTTGGGAAAATTGTTGTACTTATCTGAGGATGGTTGAGAATTATTATTCCTCTTTTATTGTCATGGAATTTGAATGCCCTATTCCTTCTATTCCGTTGAATTTAGTTAGTCCTACAGATGAGTAGCACGCCGTTCGCTCTCCCAGGGCGGTCGGAGTGTTGCAAAAATGTGGGCATCTTGGTTAACTACAGTTAAAATAGTCTGAGTCGAAGGGACGTGATAATAGACGTGTGAAATATATGTTTGTGGGACTAGTATAACGAAGTGGAAGTGATAGAGTGGATTAAACGTCACATGAGGGACAATAATCCATACATAAGTGTGCAATTAGAATAGCACGCCCTAACTTGATTGGAAGGCTGTGGGAAGCCATTCAAGAATTGGTATTCCTTGAATATAGTAGAATTTAATTGTTATGAAGCATACCCGAAGCGGAGTTATTATTAGTCAAGTGTGAGAGCGACTTGCGCATACAAAGAGTAATGATGTTAGTATAGTATAAGAGATCCAGAAGTGCGCTTCGTGGAGAGAAGAGCACGGGTCAAAACTTTCGGCATACTCCAAGGAAGGAAGGGGAGTATTACGTGTCACTTAATGTGAGACATTTCAAGGAAGAATCGATGTTTAGCGGGACGTAGTGATAGTCTCTACATGCACCGCCCATTGGTAAGGTTGGGTTGAAAGAGAAGAATCAACCAAAGAATTTTGTGTTTAGCTACAATTCCTGAATTTGGAAGAGGTCGGTAAAGTCGGTACAGTTCTTGGATGGGTTACCATCCTCAAAACAAGATCAAAGGTTCATCCCGAACATGGGAATAAAGTCGCCGAGAAGGAGGTGATTGATACTCCTTTAAGCTGACTTACAATATTAACTAGTATGCCCCAGACTTCCTTTGAAAGGAAGGATCGCGCCAGTGCATGATCCGGCGCAGTATAAATTCCTAAATCAGGATGAGATTGGTGAATCCCACCTTTGATATGGGACTTCAGAAACCAGCGGAGATAAGGTTTCGTTTCAAGTAGGATGTATTACCCGTAGCCAGGGAATGGGCGCACGGTGATTAAAGAATTATGGAGCCACGTGAAGGAGATTTTGGAATATTGGTACGATGATTTCAGGAATGCTCGGTAGAAGCATTCGTACCCGTTTGTCGCGTGCAAGGTGCTTATTAAGGTTTTGTTATGGAAGAAACTCGACTATTCTCCTCCCGTATGTTCAGAGGAGAGTAGATAATCAGAGTTTTTGGATTGGTCGAGAGAACATCCGATAACTGTGGTAAAATTCCACGACTGATTCTGTAATGACCCCATTTTCTTATGCCAATATATAATTGTCTTCTTTCAATTTCGTCACACTTACTATCTAATAATGATATATTATTACATATATGATATTCCGAGTTCTTAATATGACAAAGCCCATTTTTAAATTTGAAGAATCAACGGTAAAATGGATCAGATTGAGATTTTATGGCACATCCTAAGCTAAGTGATAAGTTTTGGGGTAGAAAATGTAATTTTATGAAACTTTAGGGACTTGGTTTTAATAAAGAAAGTTCCAGGGACCAAAATGAAATATAAAAAGGGGCCTTTTCATAAATAAAATATTTTTAGGGACCTATAAGAAATATTTAAAATATATGGTGTGAAATTACCAAAATACCCTTCAGGTTCGAAATGACCCTTATACCCTTAATACCTATCCACCTCATGCTCGACACCTAGTGCTCGGTTTTGACACCTCCACCGTACACGTGTCATCGTTAGAGGAGAAGACAAAACACGTATCGTCGTTAGAGGATACGCTAAAACACGTGTCGCAGTCCGGTGAAATAAGACTGCAAGACGCCTCCGTTACATGACACGTCAACGCTGACTCCCATTGTAAAAGCTTGGTCAGCATGGACATGTGTCAACCCCGGGATATCTTTGAAAAACTATAAATAGGGCCTTTGGGGGATCATTTGAAACTCACACCAATTCCTTGAGAATTATAGAAAGAAATAGTGAGAGAAAGTGTGAGAAAGTTTAAGAAGAAGTTCTTAGGGATATTCATCTTAAGGTAATCTTAATGTTATAATGCATATTTATAGTTTTAATTTATTGTTTTATAGCTTTACTTAGTAGTTATGCTGTTAAAATACAATAAAGAATTCACTAATCAAAACTTAAAATTTAGAACAAATCCAAGTTAATTTTATAAACTTGTTTGAAATTATACGCTTTTAAAAATGATTATTTTTAAAGAAATTGCTCGTTATTATGGAATCTCATTTAAGTAATTCCAAAGTCAGGCCCGGTGAAGTTCTGTCTAGATGAGATGGTATTTAAGTGGTGCCCCTGTGACCCTCCATCTCTACTGGGAACCGACTGATGAGGAAAGACTATGAATTGAATTCTTCAATTACGATCAATGAGTTTTAAAAGTTAACAAATAGGGATTCAGTATTCCTTTAAAAGAGAAAGTTATTATTAAAGTATAGTATAAACTGGACCTTAGAACGTGTACTTAAATCTTTATCAGATTAACGTGTGATCGAAGACTCAATACCAGTAAATTTGACCTCCATTTTGGGTGAGTACTCTGACATTCCTTGCACATTTTAATTATATGATATTATGCAAACTATATATATATATTTTATGAACTGCTTTTATTCTCAAAATTCATGTGATACCGATGATTGATTCAATTGTGATATGTTTATATTTGTCCATATAAACATACCGATTAAAAACATTATTGAAAAGGATATTGAATATTGAAAATCTGATTCGGCCTAAGGGACCTCTTTACTGACTGACCTTCCCAGTTGGGTTATCGCTGATGTGCCCTAAATAAGGCGTTGTGACGAACATGTTCGATTGATCCTCAACTACCGGGGTATAATACGGTAGAAGAGTGTACTTGGCCATCAAAATGATATGATTGAAAGAAAAAGATATCACATTTGATTTGTTGCATTCGTCTTATTCTGAGCTATCCAATTGTGATATATATAATTTCATTTCAAAATTATATCTATTTACTGTAAGTTCCTCTCCATATATGTATATGCCTTCTCTTTTGACTTGAATAGGTATCTATTTTCTGAAAACCCTGGAATGTTTGGAGATTGAACCTCATTCGGCTTTTAGCTGATGTTGTATAAATAACCATTTTTCTGGAAACGTTTAGGCTCATGGACGGAACGACAATGGACTATACTGAAGATTTAGCTTTTAGAGCTCTTTTTGTAAAATGTTTATTTAGAGCATGTCTGGCTCTCTTGTAATATGGTTTAAATTTTTTCTTAATTTGTAACTCGTTGTTACTTTTAATATATATGAAGTTTCCTTTAGAAAGCTCTGATGACGTAATTCCTTTACTTTCAGTATTTTACGATTCATAACCATGTGATAATATATCCGTTGCATTTATTTAAGGAAATAATTAAATCGGAATATTTGTTGCCTTGGTGGCATGTCAAGACACTCGTTCCCTAATTCTATTTTGGGTCAGGGTCGTGACATAGGTGTTATCAGAGCATAGGTTATGAACCCGTAGACTACTGAACATAAGTTTCGAATGTTATAGATTTTAAGTTTCCATACATAGGATACAGGATTAGATATCCGACTTATGTGATAACCCTCCACATGTCTTACAATATATATAATTATTTATATATCATTATTCTTCTAAATTGTAATCTTGGGCTAGTATAATACATCTTACGTTTGGCCATGATTGTAGAAAATGACCAAGAAAAGATCAACTCCAGGAACTAGTGGTTCGAGTATGGAAGGACTGGAAGGTGCATACAAGGTAATTGAGAGTCTAGCAAGAATTGTGGAGAATCAGGTGAATAATGGAGCACCAAGGTATCTTGAACTAAGTAGTTGTACTATTGAACAGTTCAAGAAGTTGAATCCTCCATCTTTTAAAGGGACTCCTAACCCCACTGAAGTAGAAAATTGGGTGATGCAAATGGAAAAGATGTTCGATGTTCTTAAGTGTACAGATGAACAACGGGTTTTATTTGGAACATTTATGTTAGAAGGTGAAGCTGAACATTAGTGGAGAATGACTAAGAAAATGCATGGGGAAAGGAATAATCCCATAGGTTGGAATGATTTCTTAATGATCTTCTACGAGAAATACTTTCCCGAAATGGTGCAAGACCAAAAAGCAGCTGACTTCATGGGTCTGGTTTAAGGAAACATGACGGTTAGTCAATATGAGGCAAAGTTTACTGAGTTATCCCGTTTTGCACCTCATGTTGTGATAACCGATGTTTTAAGAGCCAAGAAGTTTGAACGTGGGTTAAGGTTGAATATTCGTAGCCGAATTTCCATCCTAAAGTTGGCATCATATAATGACGTGGTGGCTAGTGCAACAATAGCTGAGAAGGATAGTGAAGAGTATAATCAGGTTAGAGAGGGGAAGAGGAAGTTTGGAGAACAAAGAGGAAGGAACCCCAATAACAAACCCTTTAGGACTATACCTAATATAGGACAACCTTTAGTAAACAAACCCTCTAATGTTGATAAATGCCAACGTTGTGGTAATATTCATAGAGGGCGACCGTGTTACCTGGAGACGGGGAGTTGCTTTGGGTGTGGCCAAAAGGGACATAAAATGCGAGATTTTCCTAACAAAGGGAAGACGGCAACAAAGATTTCTAATGACAATAAGGATCAGGGTAGATAAGGTAGAGTCTTTAATCTTTCTGATGCAAAGGCTTCTAATGCAGTAGTGTCAGGTACACTTTCTATATGTGCACAACCTTTTCAGGTTTTAATTGATCCGGGTTCTACCCATTCATTTGTGTCTGTGCGTTTTGTTAATCGCTTTCCTAATATTCCTGAATCCTTGAATCATATCATACACGTTTCTACTCCTTCGGGTGAGTTATTGACGAGAACATTAGTATATAAGTCTTGCCCTATAAATGTCAGTAGTCATAAACTATTCATTGATTTGATAGTTTTAGACATAAGAGATTTTGAAGTTATTTTGGGGATGGATTGGTTAGCATCATATCATGCTAGGGTGGATTGTTTTGAGAAGAGAGCTATTTTCCAAATTCCTAACCAGCTAGAATTCAGTTTTGAAGGAACTAGCATCTTATCTCCCATGCGTATTATCTCTGCAATGCAAGCTTGTAATTTTCTTAAGAAGGGATGTCAAGGATTCCTTGCCAGTGTTATTGATTTGCAAACAAAAGAGCCTAGTTTAGAAGATATTCCTATAGCTAGGCTTTTTCCGGATGTTTTTCCAGATGATTTGCCCAGTCTACCTCCTAGTAGAGAAGTAGAATTTACCATTGACCTTGTTCCTGGAACCACACCAATATCAAAACCACCTTATCGCATGGCACCTTTAGAATTAAGGGAATTAAAAGTTCAATTACAAGATCTGTTAGACAAGGGTTTTATTAGACCTAGTATATCCCCTTGGGGTGCTCCAGTATTATTCGTTAAAAAGAAGGATGGAACGATGAGGTTATGTATAGATTATCGTGAACTAAATAAGGTGACCATTAAGAATAAATACCCCTTACCTCGTATAGATGATTTGTTTGACCAACTGCAAGGTGCGCAAGTATTTTCTAAGATTGACCTTAGGTCAGGCTATCACCAATTGAAGATTAAGGAAGAGGATATTTCGAAATCAGCTTTTCGTACTAGATATGGTCACTATGAATTTCTTGTGATGCCATTTGGATTAACTAATGCACCATCCACTTTTATGGATATGATGAATAGAGTGTTTAGGAAATATCTGGATCAGTGTGTGGTTATTTTCATTGATGACATCCTTATTTATTCCGAAGGTATTGAAGAACACGAGAAGCATTTGGAGATAGTATTACAAATCCTTAGGAAAGAGAAATTATATGCGAAATTAAAGAAGTGTGAATTTTGGTTGCCTAGTGTTTCTTTTTTAGGACATGTCATATCCAAGGAGGGAGTGTCGGTTGATCCTCAAAAGATCGAGGCTATACTAGATTGGCCAAGACCAACTAATGTAACGGAGATTCGTAGTTTCCTAGGGTTAGCAGGTTATTATCGAAGATTTGTTGAAGGATTTTATAGTATTGCCAAACCTCTCTCTAGGTTAACACAAAAGACGATGAAATATGAATGGTTTGAGGAAGTTGAGAATAGTTTTCGAGAACTTAAGAATCGATTAGTAACTGCCCCAATTTTGACTATTCCTTCCGGTACAGGAGGATTTGTGATTTATAGTGATGCTTCAAAAAATGGTTTGGGATGTGTGCTAATGCAAAATGGAAAAGTAGTAGCTTATGCCTCGAGACAGTTAAAACCCCATGAGCAAAATTATCCAACCCATGACTTAGAATTAACAGCGATAATTTTTGCTCTTAAGATTTGGAGACATTATTTGTATGGTGAGACTTGTGAGATTTATACCGATCATAAAAGTTTGAAATATATCTTTACTCAGAAGGAATTAAACATGAGACAAAGGAGGTGGTTAGAATTGATGAAGGATTATGATGTAAATATTCACTATCACTTGGGGAAAGCTAATGTAGTTTCCGACGCTTTGAGTAGAAAGTCTACACCAAATTTAGCATGTCTTATTACCAGCCAGGAAGCTCTATTGAAATATTTGAGAAGTATGGAAATAGATGTACGTATTTATGGCGAAGGAGGAATAATCGCAAACTTACAAATACAACCCACGTTGATGGAAAGAATTAAAGTTGCACAAGTAAATGACCCACAACTGAGGAAGATTAAAGAAGAGGTTATTGAAGGGAAGATAATTGAATTTGCGATACGAGATGATATATTAAGGTTTGGAAATAGAGTCTGTATACCGGGTGATGCCCAACTAAAGAGGCAGATTTTGGAGGAAGGTCATTACTCGAGATTCACAGTTCATCCCGGAAATACTAAGATGTACAGAGATCTCTGAGAAGTGTTTTGGTGGAATAACATGAAAAGGGAGATAGCAGAGTTTATATCTCAGTGTTTGATCTGTCAACAAGTAAAAGGTGAACATCAGAAACCATCAGGACTATTACAACCTTTACCAATCCCTGAGTGGAAGTGGGAACATATTACCATGGATTTTGTGACAGGGCTACCAAGGAGTTCCAATGGTAATGATTCCATTTGGGTAATTATTGATAGGTCAACTAAATCTTCTCATTTTCTTGCCATTAAGATTACCCATTCCTTAGAAAAGTTAGCTAAATTGTATATACGGGAAATTATTAAGCTTCATGGAACCCCAGTTTCAATTGTTTCTAATCATGACCCTAGATTCGTGTCTCGCTTTTGGAAAAGCCTACAAGTAGCCATGGGAACAAAACTGAATTTTAGCACCGCTTTTCATCCTCAAACAGACGGACAATCGGAGAGAACCATCCAAACCTTAGAGGATATGCTTAGGGAATGTGTACTTGATTTGAAGGGGAATTGGGACGATCATTTACCGTTAGTAGAATTTGAATATAATAATAGCTATCAAGCAAGTATTCAATTGGCTCTGTATGAGGAACTCTATGGTAGAAGGTGTCATTCTCCTGCATGTTGGGAAAAAGTTGGGGAAAGAAAATTATTGGGACCAGAATTGATTCAGGTCACAACAGAGAAAGTGAAATTGATACAAGACTGACTTTAAATCGCTCAAAGCCGTCAAAAGAGTTATGCTGACAATCGGCACCGACCGTTAGAATTCCAAAGAGGAGACTATGTTTTCTTACGAGTATCACCGACAAAGGGAGTAATCCGATTTGGGAAGAAAGGAAAGTTGAGTCCAAGATACATAGGACCTTTTGAAATCCTTGAAAGTATAGGTGTTGTTGCGTATCGAATAGCCTTACCCCCTGAACTCTCGAGTGTGCATAATGTGTTTCATGTTTCAATGATGAAGAAATACATCCCTGATCCAGCACATATCTTAAGTCACGAGCCTCTTCAAGTTAGAGAAGATTTGACATACATTGAGCATCCAGTGGAAATCTTGGACCATAAAGATCAAATATTACGAACCAAGGTTATTCCACTAGTCAAAGTGTTATGGAAGAATCATTCTGTTGAAGAAGCAACATAGGAGCGGGAAGATGAAATAAAAGAGAGATATCCATACCTTTTTGGAAATTAATGTAAGTAAAGTTTGGGGACCAAACTTTTTATAAGGAGGGTAGGATGTAATGACCCCATTTTCTTATGCCAATATATAATTGTCGTCTTTCAATTTCGTCACACTTACTATCTAATAATGATATATTATTACATATATGATATTTCGAGTTCTTAATATGACAAAGCCCATTTTTAAATTTGAACAATCAACGGTAAAATGGGTCAAATTGAGATTTTATGGCACATTCGAAGCTAAGTGATAAGTTTTGGGGTAGAAAATGTAATTTTATGAAAATTTAGGGACTTGGTTTTAATAAAGAAAGTTTCAGGGACCAAAATGAAATATAAAAAGGGGCCTTTTCATAAATAAAATATTTTTAGGGACCTATAAGAAATATTTAAAATATATGGTGTGAAATTACCAAAATACCCTTCAGGTTCGAAATGACCCTTATACCCTTAATACCTATCCACCTCATGCTCGACACCTCGTGCTCGGTTTTGACACCTCCACCGTACACATGTCATCGTTAGAGGAGAAGCCAAAACACGTGTCGTCGTTAGAGGATAAGCTAAAACACGTGTCGCAGTCCGGTGAAATAAGACTGCAAGACGCCTCCGTTACATGACACGTCAACGCTGACTCCCATTGTAAAAGCTTGGTCAGCATGGACATGTGTCAACCCCGGGATATCTTTGAAAAACTATAAATAGGGCCTTTGGGGGATCATTTGAAAATCACACCAATTCCTTGAGAATTATAGAAAGAAATAGTGAGAGAAAGTGTGAGAAAGTTTAAGAAGAAGTTCTTAGGGAAATTCATCTTAAGGTAATCTTAATGTTATAATGCATCTTTATAGTTTTAATTTATTATTTTATAGCTTTACTTAGTAGTTATGCTGTTAAAATACAATAAAGAATTCACTAATCAAAACTTAAAATTTAGAACAAATCCAAGTTAATTTTATAAACTTGTTTGAAATTATACGCTTTTAAAAATGATTATTTTTAAAGAAATTGCTCGTTATTATGGAATCCCATTTAAGTAATTCCAAAGTCAGGCCCGGTGAAGTTCTGTCCAGATGAGATGGTATTTAAGTGGTGCCCCTGTGACCCTCCATCTCTACTGGGAACCGACTGATGAGGAAAGACTATGAATTGAATTCTTCAATTACGATCAATGAGTTTTAAAAGTTAACAAATAGGGATTCAATATTCCTTTAAAAGAGGAAGTTATTATTAAAGTATAGTATAAACTGGACCTTAGAACGTGTACTTAAATCTTTATCAGATTAACGTGTGATCGAAGACTCAATACCAGTAAATTTGACCTCCATTTTGGGTGAGTACTCTGACATTCCTTGCAAATTTTAATTATATGATATTATGCAAACTATATATATATATATATATCTTATGAACTGCTTTTATTCTCAAAATTCATGTGATACCGATGATTGATTCAATTGTGATATGTTTATATTTGTCCATATAAACATACTGATTAAAATGATTATTGAAAAGGATATTGAATATTGAAAATCTGATTCGGCCTAAGGGACCTCTTTACTGACTGACCTTCCCAGCTGGGTTATCGCTGGTGTGATCTAAATAAGGCGTTGTGACGAACATGTTCGATTGACCCTCAACTACCGGGGTATAATACGGTAGAAAAATATGGTATTAGAGTGTACTTGGCCATCAAAATGATATGATTGAAAGAAAAGGATATCACATTTGATTTGTTGCATTCGTCTTATTCTGAGCTATCCAATTGTGATATATATAATTTCATTTCAAAATTATATCTATTTACTGCAAGTTCCTGTCCATATATGTATATGCCTTCTCTTTTGACTTGAATAGGTATCTATTTTCGAAAAACCCTGGAATGTTTGGAGATTGAACCTCATTCGGCTTTTAGCTGATGTTGTATAAATAACCATTTTTCAGGAAACGTTTAGGCTCATGGACGGAACGAAAATGGACTATACTGAAGATTTAGCTTTTAGAGATCTTTTTGTAAAATGTTTATTTAGAGCATGTCTGTCTCTCTTGTAATAAGGTTTAAATTTTTTCTTAAGTTATAACTCGTTGTTACTTTTAATATATATGAAGTTTCCTTTAGAAAGCTCTGATGACGTAATTCCTTTACTTTCAGTATTTTATGATTCATAACCATGTGATAATATATCCGTTGCATTTATTTAAGGAAACAATTAAATCGGAATATTTGTTGCCTTGGTGGCATGTCAAGACACACGTTCCCTAATACTATTTTGGGTCGGGGTCGTGACAGTTTCAGGCGAGCAAGAGTGATGAAATGTTCGTATAATTTTCTCAGAATGGGAGTTTTGTATATGAATAAATCCGAGTATTTGTCATGTAGTGAGGTGCGGCCTCCTAATGATAGTGAGATAAGGAAATTATAACGTATAGGCGTGACCTATGCGAATGTTGTCAGTTGCGAGTGCAATGTGTAGTGTCTCCAATGAGAATGTAAAATAATGTTGCTGTGAGGAAAAAGCTATAGTGATTGAGCGCCGTACTATGTAGATAGTTTGCGTACTAACAAGAATATCCAGAATTGTGCTACCTGGTAGGCCTTATTTTCCGAATTTCGGGACGAAATTCCGTTATTAGGGGGGAAGTATGTAATACCCCGTATTTTCATGGCTTTTAAATTTAAGGATTTATTAAATTTAATTGAGATAAATTAATTTAATTTTAATCCGAAATGTTGTTTTAAATATTTACTAGCGTGACAAGAGTTAGTAATTATTGGGAATATATTATTTGTTGCATATTACTGGATGTGTATAGTAATATATGAGATTTATTTTTATAATATTGTCACGTGTGAATAAAATGACAATTGTGGAAATTTAAGTCGGGACGCGCCTGTGTCGTGTCGGGACTAAATGTGGATTAATAAAAGTAAATATTTTATAGGTTGTTCGTATGGTCGTTTTGAGTGCGCCAACGCGTCCGAAAGGGTCGAGATAGTCAGAAAAGTATACCTGGGGGTTTGATTTGGGTCGCGGGGCGTTTTTAGGCCAAATTAGTACCCCGGGAGGGCATTTTAGTCATTTTATATTTTTGGGTAATTAAACCCACGAAAATTAAAGGGGTTATATCAGATGTTTAGGTTATCTCCTAGGGTTAGATAACTCAAAACACTAGAACGGCCATTGGAGAGGAGAGGAGAGAGCTCTCAAGGCATTCCAAGGCTCAAAACTCATCCGTTTACACCGCCACCACCGTCAACGCGTAGATCGCGAGACGGGGAACGCAACCACACCAAATTTAACACCAAACCAGATTTCTGAAAATCCCAGGCAAGTGTTTATCTTGCTTATTTCGTTGATGCATCTTTCATATTGGTTTAGGAATGAATAGGATGAATTGTATGGATGAAAAACCCAATTTGAGATAGGAGATTGCATGTAGTGATGACTTATATGATATTCTGGAAAACCTTTTGTGATGTAGAGGATTAAACCATGAAATTTTGATGTTTTATAAGAAGGAAACCTTAGAGCCAATCTGAATAAAGGAGGCAAATTCGCGCATCAGGCCCCCCGAACCGGTTCGCACCCCAAACCGGTTCGTTCCTGGGTTCGCGAATGTTTGCTGGTCTGGGGTGCTTTTTCTTCCATTCAACACTTAGAATTTTTTTCTTATTTTCTTTCCTTTCTTCCTTAAAGTTTTCTTCAACTTCAACGGGTCATAACTCATCAACCGTAGCTCGGATTTGGGTACCGTTTCTTCCAGTGTTCTCGTTGTTCCGAGCTCTTCAACTTTCTAGTTGACTCCTCCCTCAGGATCTGGCTGCAGAATTACCAAAATCTCCTTGAACTTGCCTTCTTAGCTTTTCTTTCATTGTCTCGCTTTCTCTTTTGCGCTGCTTGCATAATTAACCTGTAAAACCAATAAGAGAAGCACGAAACAAGAAATACTTGCCAACGAAGATTAGTAGAATAAATGTGCGTCAAATCCATATAGGTTACATCGCCCGGGTTCACAAATGCACCGAAATTAGGGGAATTAATATACAATATTTATGTCCAATCACGTAGTAAGTTGGAAAAACTCTTCGAATTAAAGTTAGAAATGAACCATTATACTTGATATATAATAATGGGAAAATAAGGATAAATGTTGTGAATGTGGGTTATGGGATAAACCCAAATTGATATAATAAAAGTGGTATATTTATATGATTGTGTATGCATATATTATATACTTGTGAAAATCATGCCCGCGCTACTTGCTATCCCTGAGGTTTCCGCGCTAGGACGATCTTATCTCGTGTGCCTTATGGGGGATATTGACTCGTACCCTAGAAGATAGGAATCCTAGGTACAGGCTATCGAATCGGTAGTCACGGTCCTAAGAGACGTGAGGGTATGTACTGACCTCTTGGACTTGGAAACTATGCTTCGCCTCAATATTATTTGTGTATGTATTTATACAGTTCGAGAGTGATTCCGAACTTGTATTCCCTTTAGTACGATTGATACAGGGATTGGATAGCAGAGTATGCCCGCACCATAGTTTTTATGTGGGGTGCTGTTATGATATATATATTATACGAGTTGTTAATATATATATGAAATTCTGAAATCTGGAACTGCCTACTGTGATTTGATATGTAGGACATGGTTGATGACTCAAATTATAAATAATTGTTTTGAGAAAGTATAATATGACACTGGAAAACTTTATTGATTAATAAAGTTAAAAAGAGAACCTTGGTTACAAATTGAAATCTTACGTTTTAAATACTTATGTTGTTCAGTTGTAAATCCTGCGAATAACCTAAGATAAGTTAAATCATTGGGGAAAGATAGTGTGGTATATGACGAGATAGACCATTGGGAAGGTTAGTGCGATAGGTGTGCACATTAGAAGAGAGGTGAGAATTTCTCAAGAGAGTGTCGCACTAATATGTTGTTGCATTAGCCTGTAATAAATTTAAATACTTGCTAAACGAATTTTAAATCATATACACTATCGGGCTCTGACCCGTTTCTATTTCCTTTTCTCTCTTGTATATATATGTATGTTTTACAGGTGCCCAGTCACAGGGGCGTCTTACTTAGGATCCTTTGGAAGGAACATGCTGCAGCTTAGGTGGGAGTTGCAGGCCTATTGTTTAGACGACTTCATCCATTTGATTCTACTCCTAGTTCAGTTTTATCCAGCAGGGGCATGTGTCCCCCTCTTTCTATTATTTAGTTGGTATTGTCAGAGATTGAAATTTTTACTTTCAGTACCTTTATTTCGGGATTTATCACTGTCATGATGTTTTCCTTTAGTGTTGTAAATGTTGGGATTTATTATTGATGATTAAATTCGTGTATGTTCAATTATATTTTGATTCTTAATGTGTGACTCTTTAGATGTTAATGGTTTAAGGTTTTATAACCGGATTTAATAAAATGAGAATAAGGTTTTAAATGGTTTTGACACTTAGCTTAATTATTTAGGGTGTTTAAATTGGAAAAGTATTTTACGACAGTGATGCTAAGAATGAACCAACTGTTCACCTTGATTTTAATTTAATAAAGGAATGATCGCCCGGTATTTAATTAGGCGGTGTGTCACATCCACATCGGGGAATGCAGACCCCACATATATGGTCATATTCAAACCAAGAAGATTATCCGATGGGGTTACTATTAGACTACCATCACTACACCAAAATGGTCAAATTGGCACCCTTGAAGATACCAGCCTTGTCACGATCAATGATCGTGATAAAAAAAACAAGCATTTTTTTGTCACGGTCATTGACCGTGAAAAGGCCATGACAAAGGTTTGTCATGGTCAATGACCGTGACAAGACCGTGATATTTACGGTTGTCACGGTCTTGTCACGGTCATTGACTATAACAAACCTTATAAACTTATCACGGTCAAGGACCGTGACATGTTTGTGATAATTCTGACAGTAAAAAAACCCTTCCCTCTTCTTTTTTCCCATCGATTTCTATTCCTTCCACTTCTCTCTCTCTCTCTAAGAGATTGCACTCTCTCTCTCTATGATTTTGGGAAGTTTTCTCTCTCTATTTCTCTTCCATTTGTATATATGTGTGTATACGTCCGTGTGTTTATATATGTGTGTGTAAATATGAGTGTGTGTGTGGTGGATTGAGGGGGCAGGGCTGGGGTTGGGGGTTGGGATGGGGTGTATATGTGCATGTGTGTGTGTGTGTATGCGTGTGCGTGTGTGCGCTTGTGTGTGGTGGTTAGTGATAGTAGGGGGGAAGGGGCAGGGCTGGGGGTGAGGAGGGGGTGGGGCAATATGTGCATGTGTGTGTGTGTGTGCTTGTGTGTGTGTGTGGGGGGGGGGGGGGGGGGAATGGGGGGGGGGTGGTACTTTTTAATTTTTTTTAATCAAATTTTGATTGTTTTATTAGATATTGCCCCTCATATGCAAGTAGTACCCCTTGTAAGAATTTATTGATTAAATATTGATTGGTTATTACTTTTTTTAGTAAATTAATAATTAGTGCTCCTTTCATATGCAAGTAGGATTGCCCCTCATCGTAAATTAGTAAATTCATAGTTGTATACTTCAATTGTTAGTTTAATTGATGAAATGAATTAATTGAGTAGATGAATTAGAAGATGTACGGGATACACATTTGTTGTTGCTATTGTGGTTGGATTATAGTGGATCGATGTTCGGTCGATTAATTTTATAAGTGGCATGACCACTGGATTATTGTCCATATGGGGGTGGGATTTTTCAACTTTTAAAAAAAATTACTTTGTATCACGAACAATATATATATAGTATGATAATTAAATTAAACATACTTGAAATTACATATAGTGCGCATAGATACTAGCCTTCTAGTTCTTATACATACGCTTTCAATAGCCGTTAGACCCGTTTGAGAGTCATTACCCCAATAATGAGATCTCTAGAATTGTCCTGTTTGGACAGTTTGGGACTGCATAATTTCTGTATAATAATATTCCTAGTGGCTTAAAGTAGTTACTTTTGGAGAAAGTTATGCAGTCATATCCTAATGTTCTCTGGGTACATACTAGATTGACAAGTGTGACTGCTATTTCAATTGATCAATTGAAATAACACTTACACTTGTCAATCTAGGTCGTGTACTTGGAGAACTATCGGGATATGCTGCCGAATTTTTCTCAAATTGTAACAATTTGCATGAGCGTTAAGTATATTACAGAAATATGAAGTCTTGAATGGGATATGACCACTTACCCTTTAGCGGTATTGAATGTTGAATTCAAAAATCGAATATAAATAAGACATAATTAAATGAAACATACTATAAATCTTAATTTTGTTTATACTAATCCATGAATATACGCTTCGTACCTTTAATAGGTGATTAGTTATGGTAGTTGTGATGGGATATCCTAAATACAAAGAGTGGATGGGTGAGACAAATAGAATGAGGGACGTGTTTCTCAGAGGTGCTGATTGTAACAACCCGCCAAATTAAATATCGGGTAATCAGTCCTTCATTTAATTAAATCAGAATATCCAGTTGGTTCATTCTCAGCATCCCGTCGAAAATAATTTCTTTATTAATCACCTAATAGTTAATTAAGCTAAGTGCCAAAAACTTTTTCCATTTTTTATTTAATTAAAACCATTCCACAACACGGAATAATGATATGCAACACACAACACAACTAAATTGACTACAATAAGAATAAATGTTACTGAAATAACTCTCCAGTTAAATTATAACAATTACACTAAACAAAAATGATATCCACAATGCTTACATAAATAATTACAACCTCTAAAATCCTGGGCGACAAGCCCTAAATGAATACATAAATAATTACAACCTCTACAGATGAGTGAATCAACAAAAAGGAAGCGTCTAAACAAAATCCGCATGTCTGCTAGTAGCTATAATCCACCGGAACATCCATAATCCATGTTAGGCATCCCTGCTGCTGGATACCTGATGTATAAGATATAGTGGAGAAGAGAATAGGCAAGGAAACGGGTCAGAGGCCCATTGTAAAAGATTTTAAAAATAGTTGGTGTTTAACAATTATAATTAAGCATTTATTGTGTACATGTTAGTCACTCGTACTCTCTCTTGAGAATTCTCACCTCTCATCTAGAGTGCATGGCTATCGTATCTTTTTTATCTTCCTAGTTAAGGTTCCCTCCTAAATAGTTCCCACAACATAATTTTAACCCATATCATAAACCCATATGTCCCATACCATACGCAATATAATTATTCATATTCATTTCTCTTTAATATGAACTACTCTTGTTACAACCTTGGAATTAAGTGTTCACTTTCTTACTTCAATTCAAATTTCATTATTTACTTCTATCTACAACATTACACGGTAGATTAAATCACAGTTTATATTTTTAATCTACAATATCACACAGAAGATTAAATCACTATATCTATAATGTAACACGGTAGATTACATCACATGTTATATATATAATATCACACTAATTATATATATACAATACGACACCTCCCCAGTCACAGCTGCGGTGCATACATACTCTGCTATCATGTCCTGATACATAATGTCACTGTATAGAGGATTATTGATTCGGCCTCTCTCACGAATCATATCATACCACAAATATATTGGAGGCGAGTATACTCTCCAGCCAAAGGGGTCACACACTTACCTATGTTCCCATTTGACCGTCGAACTATCATATCTCGGATAACACGTTTTCAAGGTCCTATGCTCAGGGTACGAATCTTAAATTCCTCCCAATTGGGCGCATAAAGATAAGACCGTCCACAACGCGAAAACTCCACCCTGGTAGCAAGCAGCGTATGTATATCATACATACAAATAATAATATAGGTATTCATATCACCTATATAAATATAACTTCAATAAGGTATTCATAAAACCATATGATAATAACAGGCAATCATCTCACATATATATATACTAACAATAGGAATTCATCATACATATATATAACCACAGGGTATAAGCACAACCCATATAATAAATCCCATACGTAGTATAATTATATCCCGAATATCCTACGCATTTTTTTATTATGACTTTAATCCTCAAAGTATATATTTTTGAACTTATCTAACGGACAATGGTGATCATTTAATCCACAAATAAATTCAGTAGGTAAACATCACGTCCTAAAAATCCATGTCATCACGACTACCAAATTTCTACGAATTTAAATTCACTTTAATTAGGTTTAATTCTCGATTACCCTTAATTTACTCTTAACCCCTTTATTCCACCTCTTAAGGTTAATCACAATTATACCTAAGGTTATACCGGTCATTTATGGCTCTCATACTACTGGCCCCAACCTTAAATTATCATTTATTCGATTTAAACCCCAAATAATACAATTCTACAAAATAACTTGTTTAATTACTCATTCGTTAATTTCCCCTCATGCACAATTTCAAGATAATATTTTTCAGGTCTTAAGTATATCCAACTGCCGTTCCCTAAGTCCTATTAAGTTCATTTAATCATCATCAAAGATTCCTCAAAGTTTGGGATTTAATCAACAATTAAAAAGAAAAAAATTTCGCATTTCCATGGGGATTCGATCGATCGATGATTCTGGTCGATCGATCGACAGTCTTGAGTCAATCGATCGATGGACAAACTATTTGTCCATATTTCTGCATTGTTTTCCCTACGAGTTTCAAACTTTTTAATCGTCAAAATCCATATCAAACAATACCAAACTCCCTATAATTCATCCCATATGATATACCAAGATATATAATTGATCTCTAATAATCAAACAACCTAAAATCATCAAGAAGTTTGGATTCAAACAGATTATTTCTCATAATTTCCAGAAAGCTCATATTTTATTATTTCTCCAAGAACATCATATAAAATAAGATTTTCTTCACCAATAATTCCCAAATTTCTTGGGTTAAATTGTATACTCAAAAGAAAATTAATCCTACATCATTCTCCTTTCAAAGATTCAATTAACATCCCCATAATTTATCTTTGATTATGCATCTTTTCAGAATTTTCTAAACAACCTAAAATGGACAATATACATGCTAAATTTGCAATAATTAATCACTTGCCTCTAATTCGTAGGTCTGGTCCGTTGGGGATGATTGTCCACTAATGGTTCTTCCCTTCTACGGTCAACTTCCAGTGGTGGTTGGTGGTGGTGACTTTTGGCTCTTGGTTCTCCGACAAAAACTCTCCCCTTTCCCCAAAGAAACTCCCCTCTCTCTTTCAATTTCTTTCTCTCTAAGTTTTGTAGAATGAATCAATAATCTAAACCATTTAGTCTTATAAATAATCTCCTAAAATCATGCATACTATTCACCTTCAAAGTCTAATGACCATATTATCCCTCCGGGGTGACTATTCGGCTCCAAAGTGTCCCGAGACCCTATACAAACATCCGAGAAGACTTTTTCTACTATTTGAACCCTTTCGGACACTTTGGCGTAGTAAAAATGACCATTCGGATGACATAAAAACAATTCACTTTTATTTCGTTAAATTATAATCCCGACACGACTCAAATGCGTGTCCCAACCCGACTTAATTACCATAATTGTCGTACACATAATTTACGACAAGTTTATAAAGTCATAATCAATTGTAAATTCATAATCATATATATTACTTTAATCACTAAGTAATATTAAACATAAATCACATGTTACTTTATTCTCGAGTAATATTTAAATCCGGATTAATTTCCAATTATATTACCATTAAATCTAATTAATCCCATTTTAAAAGTCATTAAAAATATGGAGTATTACATACTCCCCCCTTACAACGGAATTTCCTATCGAAATTCAGAAAATAAAAGTATAGCAGGCAAGAATAATTCTGGATAAGTATTGCGCATCATATACTTATGCTCCCAAGTAGACTACTCTGTACAGCCCATACAGTACGCTATCGAATACCCCCAATAATGAACACCTAATTTATGATCATTTTATCCCCCGGTTACCCTGTCATGGAGGTTCTTGTCCAAGCCTTATAGTCTTAGTTTCACTACTTATACTTTATTCTAGATATTAACTATCTAACCTTCTAATATATGGACTTAAATAGATTAATTGTTCTTTAGATAAATACCATCTCGTCTTGCGATTATCATATACAAGTAGGTTAATTATGCAGTATATATTCTACAAAAAATATATACTATAAGTTTTAGATCATCTTTACTATTCACAATAGTTCCTGGTTCCTCACATTTATCCCACAAGTAGGAGAAACAATAAGACTTACCGTACTATACTTCAACTGGCACCATGCCCAACAGTAAACTTATAAGAGTTATAGTACACCAAATTCACTAGAGGAACGTACGTCTCTCGTCCTCCCTCAAGATTTAAGGTTACAAACATAATTTATCTTTTAACATCAGATTTGGCCACTTAGTCTGCCCAATATTCAGCGGATGATAGATCATACCGAATCACAGCTCGGTACCCATGCTTCGTGAAAGTTCTTCCAAAATAGAGAGACAAAATCTCATCCTCATTGGACACAATATTAAATGATACCCTATGTAACCTCACTATCTCGGTTATATTACGATCAAAGCATATTGTCTCGCAGTATGATCAACCTTAAGGGGTATAACATGATCTACTTCAGTCAATTGATCCACTATCACCTAGATAGGATCGTAACCTTCTTCGTGATAAAATCCTTACCAATACTCTCCCAATACTACTTAGAAATCCTTAACGGTTGGAGGAACCTCTGTTGGTTTTGAACGGTCCACCCTAATTCCAACAAACAGGTGGCCCGCTATAAGAGGAATCTAACAAAATATCTCTTTATTTAAATCCTATTACCATAGTCATGTATAGCCTGATACATTTGTTATTCTATCGACTATATCTCTAATCGTCATAAATGACCGGACATTCAAGTCCCGATATCTAAATCTCTATATTTATTTTCCTTATCCCACATGGGGAACAATATCAGATTCAATTACCTAGGGCGCCCATACGCCCTATATTTCTCGTATTGTTGCACAAATAACATATACGCTTCTTAAATCAATTTTCGCTCACTTGGCATACTTATATGGTAGGGGTATACTCAATCAGCCCGCTAGTCATAACTTAATCACTCTAACAGTGGCATCATTGTTTTATTCATAATGTTACTAGGACTAGGTGACTCTTAAGTCATAATAGAATTATCAACTCTAAATCTATGTTAGTATATCTAAAATGACTAAGGTACGAACTTATGCACTAGCGACTAAACTTCTCTCCCACTCCCGATGTTCGCTAGTTTCATGCATGGGATGTCTCGCAAAGTGAAATCCAAACAAAAAAACCCTCTGATACACTACTACTTAATATAGTCGGTCGTCAAGATTCGTAATGGTCTTCAGTCCATAATATGTACCTTCCCATAATTTCTGTATGTTGACATAAAAGTATACGAGTCCATGCTTATATATCCCATAAAACATGTTGCTCTCACTATCCCAAATTCTTGGCGCTATATATAATGATCTATTTCTCATTGTTCGATAAAAACATAATATATCCTGAGTCACATAAATAAGAATACATTTCTATTCACACATATAATTAGACAACATTTTCACTAAGGTCTATGATATCATGATATGTAGGCCCAACCCTATTTCAGTTGGCGCCGCACAAAATTAATTTTACTTTCCCCGAAGTATCCATCACAATAGTCTTATCACTAAATTAACTATCGTTTAAACATTTGGTAATTTATCAATACCTATTACCATAATATGTTCTATTATGCTAACTCAAAGTAATAGAAAATTATAATCACCAAATATACTGTTAGGACCCACTCGGTTCACTCACGTGCGATACAAAAAGTCCTGCTATCAATGATAAATACTTTTGTAACCAGACTGTTAAAATTATCGTTTCCACTATCCTCGACTCGCACGCGAATTTAGGGATTTCAATTTATATATAACTGTTGTGACACACCATGTCACTAGAATTAATGATTTATTCACAATGATGAAATAAAACTTCATCAGTCTCTCTTGATCACGTAGGGTCCTTACATGCACTTCTTACGGTTAAAATAACTCACAACCACTTGCACTCGTTATACATCTAAGATTTCATCCTATAGTTATACCCACCCATTGAGGACAAATTATTCACTCCTGCGATTTACATGCCTATTATTGAAACGTTGGCCCAACATATTTAGGCCTCAATTATTGTCTTACTGACCTCCCTTTTTATTTTTGGACCCCACCGACCTTGAAACATGGTATGCTACAATTACCAAGGACTCCATTGGTCCTATTTAAACCTACCACTCTTGGGTCATAAATTTTTTGGGCCTAATTCTCTTGACCCAATTACTCCGCTAGATGTCTCACTCATCCAATTATTATACCTAATTGGTATGGTTTACTATTCCCAAAATTTATCTGTCTCAGTACTCAATGTGGACACATTTAACACTTAGTAGTTTCTCTCTCTACCCAATTACTCCTTTACTGACCGTTTGAACATCCTTCTCTTAGACCTATCAATCATAACTCCCAATTGCTATTCCCATTATTCTTTTGGCTCTACGGGTTCTATAGGATACATTGTCGACTACACTTGTTTTGGTTGATTTCATCGCCACTAAGTAGGGGTTTAATCATGTCACTTTAATTGGGTCCCCTACTGGGTACACCTTCCGGTGATGTTTCATTAACAATATTGAATTCAATCTTTCCCTTAGGCTAGGTTTTCCCAAACCTTATAGCTCCCCTGCATTTGGAAGCATAATCCAATTTAATTGTGACGTTAATCCTAGTCGCCTTCGTCAGATTTCCACTCAAACTAGAGTATTTCACTCATGAGTCCTTTCACACAATGAACTCTACTTATCTTTTATATACCCCACTCTTCCTAGGGTAAGGAGTTCGTTAAACAAGTTACTTCTCTCTTTATTACCCGTAAGAGATAAGTTTCGAAATTCCATTCATATCCCAATGAAAACATCAAATGAACGATTTCACTATCGAACCATACCTAAAATTCTTATTCCAACTTCACACATGTTCTTTATATGTGATGTCTAACTCTCATCACTTAAGTTTGCTCTTCCTAGAAAATTTTTACTAGAAAATTTTCAAATCCTAGGTGTTACTACACTTCACCCTTCACAGTTGTCTTTGAATTTATTCCTTCACAAGAGTCCTTCCGACTCCCTCACCTTTCACATACAGTGTTGGGTGAGTTAAGTATGACACAACCATCAACTATGATGGCGCTTGGGAAACTACAACTCTCAAGCGAATTCCTTAATATTTTTAGCCCAAACAATAATTACGATGGTTACTATCTCCAACACCATTTTCCAAAATACTCTATATCTTTGGATGAGTCCTCCTTCTGCTGTCCTTCTAACGACTGTTTCTAGTCATCCCAAAGTGTGTGGTTCACGATTCTTGACCAAACTCGTATAAGCATTACATCTCTCATACTTCATGGCAGGAGAATGTAAGTCGATATACGCAAAAGAATTCCATATCCTAATAATAGGGCTCTACATCAAAGAACGCTACGCTGAAACGTAGTAAGCCACACGGATCCTAAAGACACTGGAACCTGATGCTCTGATACCACCTGTAATAAACCGTCTAATTAGATATCGGGTGATTAGTCCTTGATTTAATTAAAACATAATATCCAGTTGGTTCATTCTCAGCTTCCTGTTGAAAATAATTTCTTTATTAATCACCTAATAGTTAATTAAGCCAAGTGTTAAAACTTTTTCCATTTTTTTATTTAATTAAAACCATTCCACGACACGGAATAATGATATGCAACACACAACATAACTAAATTGACTACAACAAGAATAAATATGACTGGAATAACTCTACATTTAAATTATAACATTTACACTAAACAAAACTGATATCCATAATGCTTACATAAATAATTACAACCTCTAGAATCCTGGGTGACAAGCCCTAAATGAAGTTGACTCTATAGATGAGTGAATCAACGGAAAGGAAGCGTCTAAACAAAATCCGCATCTTTGCTAGTAGCTATAATCCATCAGAACATCCATAATCTACGTTGGGCATCCCTGCTACTAGATACCTGATGTACAAGATATAGTGGAGAAGAGAATATGAAAGGAAATGGGTCAGAGCCCCATTGTAAAAGATTTTAAAAATAGCAAGTGCTTAACAATTACAATTAAGCATTTATTATGTACATGTTAGTTACTCGTACTCTCTCTTGAGAATTCTCACCTCTCATCTAGAGTTCACGCCTTTCGTATATTTTTATCTTCCTAGTTAAGGTTCCCTCCTAACTAGTTCCCACAACATAATTTTAACCCATATGTCCCATACCATACGTAATATAATTATTCATATTCATTTCTCTTTAATATGAACTAGTCTTGTTACAACCTTGGAATTAAGTGTTCACTTTCTTAATTCAATTAAGATTTCATTATTTACTTCTATGTACAACATTACACAGTAGATTAAATCACAGTTTATATTTTTAATCTGCAATATCACACAGAAGATTAAATCACTATATCTACAATGTCACATAGTAGATTACATCACAGATTATATATATAATATAACACTAATTATATGTATATAATACATCACCTCCCCAGTCAAAGCTGCGGTGCATGCATACTCTGCCATCATGTCCTGATACATAATGTCACTGTATAGAGGACTATTGATCCGACGACTCTCACGAATCATATCATAACACAAATATATTGGAGGCGAGCATACTCCCTAGCCAAAGGGGACATGCACATACCTACATTCCCATTTGACCGTCGAACTATCATATCTCGGATAGAATGTTTCCAAGGTCCTATGCTCAGGGTACGAATCTAAAATCCCTCCCAATTGGGCGCACAAGGATAAGACCGTCCACAACGCAAAACCTCCACTACAATAGCAAGCAGCGTAGGTATGTCATACATACAAATAATAATATAGGTATTCATCACACCTATATAAATATAACATCAATAAGGTATTCACACAACCATATGATAATAACAGGCAATCATCTCATATATATATATATATATATATATAATAATAATAATAGGTATTCATCATACCTATATATAACCATAGGGTGTACACACAACCCATACAATAAATTCCATACGTAGCATAATTATATCCTGAATATCCTATGCATTTTTCGATTATGACTTTAATCCTCAAACTATATATTTCCAAACTTATCTAACCGCGCGATGGTGATCATTTAATCCTCAAATAAATTCAGTAGGTAAACATCACGTCCTACAAATCCAAGTCATCACGACTCCCGAATTTCTACGAATTTAAATTCACTTTAACTAGGTTTAATTCTCGATAACCCTTAATTTACTCTTAACCCCTTTGTTCCACCTCTTAAGGTTAATCCACATTATACTTAAGGTCATACCGGTAATTTATGACTCTCGTTCTACTGGTCCCAACCTTAAATTATCATTTATCCTATTTAAACCGCAAATAATATAATACTCTAAGATAACTTGTTTAATTACTCATTCATTAATTTCTCGTCATTCACAATCCAAAAATAATATTTTTTCGAGTCTCAAGTATATCCTACTTCCCTTCCCTAAGTCCCATTAAGTTCATTTAATCATCATCAAAGATTCCTCAATGTTTGGGACTTAAGCAACAATTAAAAAGAAAAAGATTTCACATTTCCAAGGGGATTCAATCGATCGATGATTTTGGTCGATCGATCTACAGTCTTGAGTCGATCGATCGATGGACCAGTTATTTGTCTAGATTTCTGAATTATTTTTCCCTACGAGTTTCATACTTTTTAATCATCAAAATCCATATAAAACAATCCCAAACTCCCCAAAATCCATCCCATATGATATACCAAGATATATACTTTATCTCTAAAAATAAAACATCTAAAATCATCAAAAAGTTTGGATTCAAACATATTATTTCTCATAATTTCCAGAAAACTCATATTTTATTATTTCTCCAAGAACATCATATAAACTAAGATTTTCTTCACTAATAATTCCCAAATTTTGTGGATTAAATTCTATACTCAAAAGAAAATTAATCCTACATCATTATGCTTTCAAAGATTCAATTAATATCATCGTAATTTATCTTTGATTATGCATCTTTTCAGAATTTTCTAAACAACCTAACATGGACAATATACATGCTAAATTTGCAATAATTAATTACTTGCCTCTTATTCGTAGGTCTGGTCCGTTGGGGATAACTATCCACTAGTGGTTCTTCCCTTTTCTGGTCAACTTCCGGTGGTGGTTGGTGGTGGTGACTTTCAGCTCTTAGCTATCCCATAAAAAACTCTTCCCTTTTCCCAGAGAAGCTCCTCACTCTCTCTCAATTTCTTTCTCTTTAAATTTTGTAGAATAAATGAATAATCTAAAACCTTTAGTCTTATAAATAATCTCCCAAATTCATGCATACTATTCACCTTCAAAGTCAAATAACCATATTACCCCTTCGGGGTGACTATTCGGCTCCAAAGTACCCGAGACCCTATACAAACGTCCGAGTAGACTTTTTTGACTATTTGAACCCTTTCGGATACTTTAGCGTAGTCAAAATGACCATTCGGATGATATAAAAATAATTCACTATTATTTCATTAAATTATAATCCTGACATGACTCAAATGCACCTCCCGACATAATTACCATAATTGTCGTACACAAAATTCGCGACAAGTTTATAAAGTCATAATCAATTGTAAATTCATAATCATATATATTACTTTAATCAATAAGTAATATTCAACATAAATCACATGTTACTTTATTTTCGAGTAATATTTAAATCCAGATTAATTTTTAATTATATCACCATTAATTCTAATTAATCCAATTTTAAAAGTCATTAAAAATATGGGGTATTACACTAATGAATTTGTGAAATACGTAAAGAGATGTCATAATGATG
Organism: Sambucus nigra; assembly: GCA_949130495.1. Taxonomy (NCBI): domain Eukaryota; kingdom Viridiplantae; phylum Streptophyta; class Magnoliopsida; order Dipsacales; family Adoxaceae; genus Sambucus; species Sambucus nigra. The sequence goes on from OX422221.1 coordinate 107,340,651, forward strand.
AAGAGTTTCCGTGTTCGTGTGGTAGGTGTAAGAATTGTAATGTGTTTGAGTGGAAAATAATTAAACTACATTTGTTAAGATGGGGTATGCAAGATATTTATCGATTTTGGAGTTTTCACGATGAATTGAAAGTTCCTTTTATCCCCGAACAACCTTCATAACAACCTTCACAATAACCTTCAATAAGTAGGATAGATGTAGAAGGGGACGGTGTAGATCACAATATGTTAGAGGATTTAGTTGATGATACGTAGGGAGTTTATGAAGTGGAGGATAATGAGGTTACTGATGATGTACAAGGTTCATATGCTCATGAAGATATCACGATAAACCTTGACGATGACTACCAAAGTTTAAAATTTAAGGCGACCCAACCGTTATACTCTGGCTGTGAGAAAGATCAAACAACTTTACATGCCATGGTTGGTTTGCACAGTTTGAAGACGCAGTACGGTTTGTCTGGCAATAGCGTGACAGAAATTCTGAATTGGGTGAAGGGCTTACTTCCCAAGGAGAATACGCTTCCAAATAGCAATCCTGTTATGAAGAATGGTTTGAAAGGTTTGGAAATAAAGTATAAACTAATTCATGGTTGTGTGTATGATTTCATATTATACCGAAAGGAGTATGAAAATCTCGATCATTATACGCTATGCGATGAACCTAGATATGTCCAATTTACTGGCAAGGAATGCACAAGCTCAAAAGTGCCTCAAAAAGTGTTGAAATATTTTCCCGTTGGGCCTAGATTAAAGTGATTTTTCACAGTACCATGGATAGCAGAGGCAATGACTTGGCATGCTAGGGTAGAAGTAGGGAGTAATCTCATGTGTCATCCTATTGATTCTACAACTTGGAGGAGGATGAATTATGAGTATCCCAATTTTCTCGAGAACAACGAACATTCGTTTGGCTATATCAACTGATGGTTTCAATCCATTTGGAAATCTAAGAACCAATCAGAGTGTATGGCCAGTGATCCTAGCCCCACTCAACCTCCCTCCCTCACAGTTTATGAGACCTGAAAATTCGATGCTGTCTTTGTTGATATCTGGGCTAAAAGCACCAAGTGATGACATCGATGTCTACCTGGATCCTTTGGTAGAAGAATTAAATAAGTTGTGGGAATAGGGTGTTCAATCATTTGACTGTTTTAAAAAATAAGAGTTTACGCTGGAAGCTATGTTGATGTGGGCAATTCATGATTTTCCAACTTATGGGACATTATTCGGTTGTGTAGTACATGGTTATTTGGGGTGTCCTATTTATGGAGAGGAGACTGAATCTCTTCATCTATCCTCTAGCTCAAAAAATGTATACCATTTCCATAGGAGGTTTTTATCCCCGACTCATAGTTTCAGGTTTGAGAAAGGTTCTAATTTTTTATCAGGCGGGGCTGAACATAGGCTACCGCAGAGACAACTTTCAGGTTAAGAAATTGAAAGTAAATCTTCTGAATGTGGCCCTAATATGCCAAGTAATAATCCCAAATTTAATAATGTCAATCATAAGAAGACCCCAACTAGGAATGAAACTGAGACAAGAAAGGCATGGTCTAGGAGGTCAATTTTATTTAACTTGCCTTATTAGAAGAATAACCCGATGCTGTAAGGACATATTTTCATAGGTCCATTATCAATTTATTATGTCATATACCTCTACACCATCGAAGAGCATTCAAGAGCAATATACATCAAAGACAGATCCGAATTATTCAAGTTCTTCATCATTCAAGGCTCCGCGAAGTTTACTTTGGTAAGGTTATGTTTTAAATACCTTAACTTTTCACTTAGAGCTTTTGGGATATTTTTTACAAAATATTTTTCTAAAAATTTTGTTTTCGGACTCCTTTCCGTAGAAAAATCATAACTAATTCATAAATAATCAGAATGATATGAAACTAGAGGCCACGCGTTCGTATCGAAATTTTCTACAGGATTCGAATGACCTGTAATTGTCGTTCAAACAACATAGCATGTCATTAGATCTCGTTCGAACGACTTTTGTACTTCGTTCGAGCGACTTGCTGATCTCGTTCGAACGAGCTCCGTTTTCGAGGCGGCGCAATTTTCTATAAAATCTCATTATTTGGTTCCATTTTCATGAATAAGTCCATACGTTTTTCAGAACAGAAACACTGCCAAAGAAGTAATCTTTAGGCATCTTCTTTTAGGGGTTTAATCCCTTTTTGATTTACAATTCACAAAACTCCCATCTTTCTTTAGTGAATTGTTTTGGTGTTGAAGAACACAACTTTTTTCCTTGTTTATTCTTTGTGGGGAAAGCTCTACAACCGACAGCTGCGTGCTATTATGGAGGGAGTCCTTATAAAGTTCACATCTTGTGGAGAAGACGTTTCTCTTCTTCACTGCTGCCCTCCTGGAAAGGGAAAGTTCCAGCCGAGACATCGAAACCGACACCTGTGGGTATTTCGTATGTCACTCTATTTCATTGTAATCCGTGTAAGCCGTTTTCTTACAAATTATAGTGAAATAAAAGGTTTTTCCTCTTTGGGGGATTTTTCCTGAAATTGTTTGTTTTATCCTGCATGCTTTATTTTATTGGATAAATCATCTAAATGCATGTTTTAGGGTTTAACTAAAATTTGGGATTAATTAAAATTGGATTTTATTTGAGAAGTCGAAATATTTCCGCTATAGTTATTCTACAAATTGGTATCAGAGCCTGTTGCACTAAGTTATTGTGTTTTGATCCTGATTTTGCACAAAAATGACTTTTGATAGTTTTGATGATCTTCGATGTCAAATTTTTGAAAAAGTTAATTGGAAAATTCACACGAACTCTTGTTTTAAATCTTCTGTTGAAAACGAATATGAGAGGTGTCCTTGTTGTGAGGGTGTTGGTCACACGTTAGATTAATGTACCACAAATTTAAAGAAGAAATTGAATAAATCGATTTCTCATGTTTCTACCCTTAGTGATAGTGATTCGGAAGAAGAAGTCTTTTATTCTTCTAGGCGAGAGCTTCCCATCCGTGTGATTAGTGAGTTGCAAGTTACCTACAATAATTTTTATTTTAAATGTTTAAAGACAAAAAAGGCAAACTTGAAACTTGAAGCTCAATTGAAAGAGCGTGCCTTAAAAAATAATGATGTTTTAGTTGAAGAACTTAGGGCACATGAGAAAATTTTGAAAGAGAAGCTTGAGTACGTTGAGGGTGAGAGAGATAGTCTTAGAGGGTTGATGGAGACTATGAAAAAGGAGCTTTTAGAGTTTGAGGATTCTAGACGTGTACTTGAATCTAGGATAGGTGAACTTGAGGTGAAATTGAAAGATTCAAGTAAAGTGAAATTTGATTTGGAGTTTAGGTCTGAAAACTTGATAAGATTTTAGGCACCGTCGAGATAAAAAAGGATAGGGGTGGGATTGGTCTTGAAAAACATGTTGCACCCATTCCCACACGTGTGAGAGAGCCTCCTAGGATTGTTAAGAAAGAGACACCTAAGGTTGTTAGGAAAGAGCCCCCTAAGAACATCGTGAGAGAACCTCCTAGGATCATTAGGAGAGACCCACCTAGGCAAATTTGGAGAGAGCAACCGAGAAATTTGAGGAGAGGGCCACCTTTAGGTAACACACACCGCCCGATTTACACTTGCACACATTGCGGTAGGCAAGGTTATCTTAGGCGATTTTGTTACAAGCTTTTAAATGAACCTAGGAAGGTTAATAGAAGAATAAATTCGATTCCCTACACCCCCACATTGGGTCAGGATATCGGATTTAAAGGCTTATGGTTTACTTGTCCACGATTCCCGTTTGCTTGCACGTGATTCACCCCATGTGAAATCTTTTGGTTGATTGTGTTGGATGTTTGTCATACACTAGCGACGCATCATGTTATACTCTTTCTAGTGTTATAACTCACTTTGATGTAGCGCACATTGGTATATTTGTTGTATTTGTGTGTTTTGCTACTGATTTAGCACTGTTGTGGATTTGTTTGCCCCTTCCAAGTACTGTTTTCACGAAATTTTTGCACTAGGCAAAACTGTATGATTTTTGGGGAATACTGGGAATTTTTTTATTTTCTCGTTCGAGCGAGATGTATTTTCATTTGAGCGACATCTCTATCTCGTGCGAAGTTTCTTCTCGCAACATGCCCTTGTCGTTCGAGCGACAGAGCGATATGGTTTGAGCGACCTGTCTGAAAATTCTATTTTTGCTTCCCTTCTGATTCCAGTACCCGGTGTTCATATGCTTAGATTTTTGGTACTGATGGGTTTGCTTCTGGTCATTTATATGCAGTTATTCTTGGTATCCATACTTAATTGATAACACTGCATTACTCATTTATCACATATGCGTTCATTGTGGATTCTCTTGTGTGATTACTGTTTGCTAGCATAGGATGTTGTGCATATCGATATTATATGCCGATTGCTGGTTGTATCATTTTGTAATTATATTTTTTTCTGTTTGAAAATTTTGAAAAAACATACAAAAAGATTTTATTTTGATAAAATTTTTAAAAATCCAAAAAGATTTTTGTATTTTGCCTACACCGTTTATGGATAGACACTTGGATGACCGAGTCACAATTTCATTCCATTTATCCATGTGACTATTTGATAGTGTTTTAAGACAGTAGGTCAATTCATCCATGTGCTTTATAATGTTTGGAGTCATTAAGATGTAATTAAGTGTTGCTTCCTACATGTTTGACTCATAGTTTCCTTTATTGCACACATGCACGGATTTATTTTATTATTGTTCTTGACTTATCACATATTGGTTGGGTGTTTTCATCTCAATCCTGTCCTTAAAACGAACCAAGTGCAATAATACGAGAGTAATAAAAGTAGTGCATGTAAAAACCATTGCCCATGAGGAATAAATTGTTTAGTTTGAAAAAATAATGAGTGAACACGGGAAAGGGCTGCGAGTGAATAATAATCACGTTGTGAAAGCCACCGTTTGAATGGAGCCCAAAAAAAAAAATTAATTAAGGCTATAAAAAGATGAAATATGCCAAAAATTTGGACCAATAGGTTTTCTCTAAGTTGAGAATTTAGTACCTCTTCAGATATAAAGAATTGCATTATTATATATGAGGGAGTTTTGGATGGATATATCAATGGGTTTGCACGTCCTTTGAAAGGTTCTCGAAACGGCACTAAATAGTTTTGGACGTTATTGGTGTGGAAATCATTTAGACTTTGATTTGTTGATTTGATTAAGACGATGTCACTTAAATTCAATAATTTTTACACCTAAGGATACTTTTGATGTTCATTCGTTTGGGGTACACATATGCATTGTGCACACATGATTGATTAAGTTTATTTACCTATCGATTGTGTTCGCAACCATTCATTCCATTTCCATGACTTGGTTGTTTGAGTTTAAATCCATGGTGTGATTTTTGGTATCTTATTTTTGTATGAAAAATTGAAAAATCCAAAAATAGTTTGTGGATGTTTTTGGGACATACCTTTGCATGCGCGTAGCTTGATCTTTGTTTGCTATGCATTTTATTGTGACACTCCATCTTTTGATTGTTTCTTCTTATCTGTCTATTTGGGGACATCATAAAAAGGGGGAGAAAGAATTATCATGTTATGGGGGAGTTTTTGTATTATGGGGGAGATTTGATTATTAATGCTTTATTCTTATATCATTTCAAACTCGATGCGTCACGAAGGTATTTTTCTTTTTCTCATGTGTGTAGGTACAAAGACTGAAAATCATGATGTTGCACACCCTGATGAGAAATTCTTTGAGATTTGATGAAGATGATTAAAAAACAGTTTTGAGGTCTTGCAAATTTATTCATTGGAGGGTAGATTTGTATAGGTATTTTTGGTTTTTTGATAATTCGGATTTTTTACGTATGTACCGGCATAGACATAGGGGGAGATTAAAGAATTATCATGTTATGGGGGAGTTTTTGCATTATGGGGGAGATTTGATTATTAATGCTTTATTCTTATATCATTTCAAACTCGATGCGTCACGAAGGTATTTTGCTTTTTCTCATGTGTGTAGGTACAAAGACTGAAAATCATGATGTTGCACACCCTGATGAGAAAAGCTTTGAGATTTGACGAAGATGATTGAAGAACAGTTTTGAGGTCTTGCAAATTTATTCATGGGAGGGTAGATTTGTATAGGTATTTTTGGTTTTTTGATAATTTGGATTTTTTATGTATGTACCGGCATAGACATAGGGGGGGATTTCTAAGGACATATTTTCATAGGTCCATTATCAATTTATTATGTCATATACAGCTACACCATCGAAGAGAATTCAAGAGCAATCTACATCAGAGACGGATCCGAATTATTCAAGTTCTTCATCATTCAAGGCTTCGCGAAGTTTACTTTGGTAAGGTTATGTTTTAAATACCTTAACTTTTCACTTAGAGCTTTTGAGATATTTTTTACAAAATATTTTTCTTAAGATTTTGTTTTCGAACGCCTTTCCGTAGAAAAATCATAACTAATTCATAAAAAATAAGAATGATACGAAACTAGCGGCCACGCGTTCATATTGAAATTTTCTACAGGCTCGCGTGGAATCTCGCTTGATAGGTCGTTCGAATGACCTGCAATTATCGTTCAAACGACATAGCATGTCGTTAGATCTCGTTCAAATGACTTTTGTACTTCGTTCGAGCGACTTGCTAATCTCGTTCGAACGAGCTCTGTTTTCGAGGCGGCGCAATTTTCTATAAAATCTCATTATTTGGTTCCGTTTTCATGAAGAAGTCCATACGTTTTCCAGAACAGAAACACTGCCAAAGAAGTCATCTTTAGGCTTCTTCTTTTATGTGTTTAATGCCTTTTTGATTTACAATTCACAAAACTCCCATCTTGCTTTAGTGAATTGTTTTGGTGTTCAAGAACACAACTTTTGCCCTTGTTTATTCTTTGTGGGGAAAGCTCTACAACCGACAGCTGCGTGCTATTATGGAGGGAGTCCTTATAAAGTTCACATCTTGTGGAGAAGCTGTTTCTCTTCTTCACTGCTGCCCTCCTGGAAAGGGAAAGTTCCAGCCGAGACATCGAAACCGACACCTGCAGGTATTTCGTATGTCACCCTATTTCATCGTAATCAGTATAAACCGTTTTCTTACAAATTATAGTGAAATAAAAGGTTTTTCCTCTTTGGGGGATTTTTCCTGAAATTGTTTGTTTTATCCTACATGCTTTATTTTATTGGATAAATCATCTAGATGCATGTTTTAGGGTTTAACTAAAATTTGAGATTAATTAAAATTGGATTTTATTTGAGAAGTCGCAATATTTCCGCTGTAGCGATTCTACAGGTGCGCCATGTATTGGATGTGATGCATGCAGAGAAGAACATCATTGAACATATTATAGGCACTTTCCTTAGTGGGAATCATTTGAAGGATAAAAAAAATACATGAAAAGACCTTAAATCATTGAAACTTAAGCCACAACTATGGTCGAAAGAAGATTGTAGAGGAAGGATAATAATTCCCCCTGGTGCGTTTACTTTGACGAGTGGGTAAAGGAAGGTACTTTTAGACACAATTTATAATTTGAAGGGTCCATCTAATTTTTCGTCCAACTTGCAAAGGATTATGAATTATTCTACTCATGATTTATATAAGTATAAGTCCCATGATTGGCATGTGATCATGCAATTGGTTCCTTTATTGTTTAAGCATTGTTTCTCCAAGCTTAAGGATTTGCGGAGGGCTGTTATGTAAATTAGTATTACCTTCTCACTTTTATGTGAGAAGGTAGTCAATCGAGAACACATGGTGGCTGCAAAATTGGCGGTGATCGAAGCGATTTGTGTGTTGGAGAAGTACTTTCCCCCAACATTCTTTGACATAAGTGTTCACTTGTTGGTACACCTATGCGACGAGGAACTTCTTTGTGGTCCAATTAGATATCGGTGGATGTATCCGTTTGAAAGATTGATAAAAGTTTCTAAAGATTACGTCAAGAATACGCGATACATTGCAGGATCAATTGCAGAAGAATACATCAACGTGGAGTCATCAATCTATACTCAAGAATATATGCCTGACTCGACCAACGTTAATGACACTAATGAGTTCATCGATGATGGTGGTCATGTGATTGGAAAACGAGTGAAATTAACGATTTTGCAACATGAACAAGTAGCTCGTTATCTCTTTGACACACATGAAGATGTCGAAGAATGGAAAAAGTAAGTTTAAATTATTTTAAGTTTTACATTATTTTAGAATATTTTAGATTATTTTATACATGATTAATTTTGTAATATGCAGAAAATATGAAGCCTGTGAGAATCATAAAAGACAAAAAACAATGGTACAATCATATAGCGAATTTAGCTTGTGGTTGTCACAAGAGGTAATTATAATGAAAATGGTCGTTATATAACGTTACATTACACTCAAACTTTACGACTAACCTAATTAATTTATCTATATTCTCATCTCTTAAAGACGGGTAATGCGACATCAAGGGTTGCTCGTCTAGCCACTAGACCCTTATTCATGGCACATGAGTACAAAAAGTATCGATTGAACGGTTACGTATTCGACGTAAAAGTGAATGAGGAAAGTACAAATGTACAGAACTCGGGCATTTCATACAAGGCTCTTACTTTCTTTCGAGCAAGTGTAAAAGACAAAAACTTTGTTGAAGCTAAAATGACTTACTATGGTGTAATTAGAAATATATTTGAATTGGATTATATAGGCTTCAAAGAGGTTGTATTTTACTTTCAAAGGGTAGGAGTTGAGGATAAAAATGTTTGTAAAGTTGATCCTAGCACCAGTTTGATCATGGTTGACTTGTCCAAGTTGAAGAGCAACAACCACGTGAGGGATGATCCGTTTATTTGTGCATTTCAAAAGGTCAACCAAGTGTTTTACTCGGAGTATATCAACAACGAGTTGTGGTCAATTGTCTACATGCTCCAAAGCATCTAAATAGTAGTGTGGATGACTTGGCTGCTCCTACCGAATATCAACCCATTTTTTATGATAACCCAAATTTGAAACAATTTTTCAGTTTGTAATAAATATTCCAATTTGTACTTTATCAATCCATTTTTAATGCTTTTAATTGATTTGCACTTTATCATTTTCACTCTTTTTATCTTTCTCTCTTTCCTTTGTATATGTATGTGTGTGTATTGGGGGGGCAATGTGTGTGTAGTGTGCGTATGTGTGTGTGTTGGGGGGTAATGAGTGTGTAGTGTGAATGTGTGTGGGTAGTAGGGGTGGGGGTGGGGATGTTTTAGATTTTTAGTAATTGTACATATTATGAGTTAGATGTTGTTGTTTTGTAATTCAGAGTTGAGGTGTTAAACGGTAATAATTCATTTGGATTTGTAGTAATTGAACATATTTGCATGTATTCTTCTAATTCATTTGGATTTGTAATAATAACAACATTTTTTTTTTACAGAAAATGTCTCCTTCAGGTATTAAGGCGAGGATGATGATGATGATTATGATGATGTCGTCTAGCTTGGTGGTAGCGGAGGCGACGAGGGCTCTTCGGCCTCTAGGCTCCCCAAATGGGGTAAATTGGGGATGGTTGTCGAGTACAAGACGGGACTATTAGCGAGATCCCTCGAGCTGGTAAAGACTATCATCAGCCCGGGGTACACTAGTTGGAGGGAGGTTCCAAATGAGCTCAAGTTAGTTATTTGGGTGGCACTACAGGTAATGTATTTATATTTATATTTATATGAATATTTCATTTTCAATTTCAATTTCAATTTCGATTTCGATTTCGATTTCATTTAATATTTACATTTATATTTATATTTATATTGATTCACAACGAACATTGTATTTGTTGGACAGGAACAATTCAGCCTGGACCCAAAACTACTCGATTCCGTTTTGGAGCAGTTGAGGGAGCAACACAAGACGTGGAAGAAAAATATGCGGACCCAGTACTTTGGGAAGACCCTAGACTCCGTTATCCGAATGAATGACTCCGTCCCGCCAAAGCAGTCGATCTCATTGGCACAATGGAAAATTTTTATTGACAATGAGATCGGGGAGCGGCAATTGACATCTCGCCAATTGAGGAGGGAAAATCGGCGAAAAGACGGACATGCACTACTCCGGTCGGACGTCTTACGCCGAGGTGGAGCATAGGATGATGGTAAGATTTAATTTTTCTATAATTACAGAAATATGTTATTCTGCATTATTTTACTTTGCGGGGCCGATACTAATTTTGCATTATTTTATTTCAGGGGACGGGGAGAGGCCCTGGGGCTATGCCACATAGGCTCAATACTTACGTGGATATTCGGACGAATAAAGGGAAGGATAAGGAGGTATCCCCAATTGTCGCATCCAAAATTGTAAGTAAATCGACAATTTACTCTTTGTTAATTATGTTATAATCTTTTTATTTACTTATTTAACTAATCATGTGCTTTTTGTCATTTCAAGAAAAGCTTAAGGAAGTGCATGAGTCGCAGTCTGATGCCGACAAGGCATATTTGTCCACGAACACACTCAGCCAAGTGCTTGGTACTGATCGGAAGGGGAGGACAAGGGGAGTGAGCTCACGGGTGGCCAAATAATGGATCATCATATTGGAGATGAGAAATCGGGTTGGCTCAAACGGTGGACTCATATGACGAGAAGCTGTCCCGTTTGGAGGCGACGGTCCAAGATATGTTCTTATTCATGAAGTATTCATTGGGAGGAAACCGTAAGGGGAAGGGGAAGGACAAGGTGGTGGAGGAGGTCGTGGTGGAGGAAGTGAAGGAGAACGAGGATGTGGACCTCGCTGCTTCATCACCTATATGTACGGACTCTGATGATCCAATCCCCTATTTGGTTCCCTTCGACCGACTGATGTCGACACTTGGTTGGCCGAGTGTGTTTATACAGGACATATTTGATGGTCAATGGATAGGGCGGTGGTTGAGGGACCCGAATATCGTCCAGGGTATGCTAGTTTATGGACGTTTTCTTCAAGACATTGAGGCCAAGGTGCTCATCACGCATGTGATACTCGGAAAGGACAACTCCCCATTGTGGTTACGCGAACAATGCGTCATGATGCATATTACTAGATGTATCAATTCGTACATTGTGTGGCCTGCTCACCTCCTCAGACCTACCCCAGACATGTAGTGACATTATTTGAATTGAATTGTTTTAAGTTGTTACATTTGAATTATATTTGGATTATATCGTGATGCATATTGTTTTGAATGTATATTTTCCTTATCTTTATTTTATTTGGATATATGATGTTTGAACAGGTACAATGCTTCTATAATAGGTACAAATATATTGTTGGGCGGTGGCAATGGCTATACTTCCCAACATATGTTTTTCAATTCTGCCCAGAATTGTCACAGTCATTGACCGTGACAAAGGATAAGTGTCACAGACTTGTCACGGTCAATAATCGTGATAATTTTTTCTAAAATGTCACGGGTTTGTCACGGTTATTAACTATGACTAATCTTGTCGCGGTCATTGGCCGTGACATGATCGCGAGAAGTCTAATGAACTTATCATGATCAATGATCGGGACAAGTCCATGACAACAAACGTTGTTACCTCCAGACATGTCACGATCATTAATCTTGACAAGTTGGACTTGTCACGGTCAATGACCGTGATAAGTTGGTAGATTTGGTGTAGTGCATGGTTCAATATTACACTGCCTATGTTCAGAGATGCCATAAGTGCCAACAGTTTTCCAATCTCCAGCACTTGCCCACACGGGAATTATACAACATGACCTCTTCTTGGACGTTCTCCACACGGGGCATCGATATCATAGGAAAAATCACACCCAAATCCTTCAAATGGCACAAGCGCATCCTATTTTTCATTGATTACTTCACCAAATGGGTCGAAGGCAAGTCATACATAGTGTTGAATTCCAAAAAGGAAGTTAATTCAAAAGAACATCATCTGCCGATACAGGGTTCCCCATGAGTTAATGTTACATAAAGGGTTACATTTCGAGGCAGAAGTCACATTATTAGTTAATGAGTATGGGATTCAGAGACATAAATATTCTCCCTATTGATCACAAACCAATGGTACGGTTGAAGCCTTTAATAAGAACCTCAAAGCAATGATCAATAAGATGATTAAAAGTTATCGAGACTGGGTTATTCGAATACCTTATGCCCTCTGGGGATACCTCACTTCCTTCCGAGCAACTACTATGGCTAGCCCTTACTCTCTAGTATATGTCATGGTGGCAGTCCTACCCGTTGAGATAGAAATACCTTCATTAGGCATCATGCTTGAAAGAAAAGTCAATGTAGAAGACTAGAATTAAAGTTGTCTTCATGAGTTATTGCTCTTAGATGAAAAGAGGCTAAAGGATATATATATCATATATAGGAGTACCATCGTCGTATAGCACGATCATTTAACAGAAGAGTCAAGGACCGTGGTGCTCGAGAATTGGATTTAGCCCTCAAAGAAATCATAGAGCCCATTTGGGACTCGAGAGGGAAATTCAAGCCAAACTAGAGTGGCCCCTAAATTCTAAAGAAGATCATGTCCGGTGGTGCCTCTATGCTCACTGACCTTGACGGATAAGATATGTCCATCCAGTCAACTTGGACCATCTTAAGAAATTCTACCCCTAGTTCAAAATCTCGGTGCGCTACGACTCCTCTAATCTCCTTTCTATTTAAAACAAATTATTCATTTGCCTTTACTCAGAACTACGTGGGGACTAATCCTCTAAAAAACCTTTTGCTTTCAAAAATGAAACTTCAAAAAGTTTTCAAAACCCCCAAATGTACGTAGGTCTCTTATACACTTCACATGGGCACGCTCCCCTTCTTTTTCAAAAAAAGCTATTATTTTCTTAACTTCGAGAATGATACTTCATTTTATCATTTACATGAAGAAAATGATTATGTATGCCTTAGCGATTAGTATAGGTAATTCAAATGTAAAACTCATCAAGAGGCCCAATAATATAATTAAAACCTTTTTGGGAAAATTCAATACAATTACACGAAATATCAATGTAGGGAGTCAGACAACTACTCCTGTAAACCTGACTTTCCTAAAAACAAATCAAACCAAACTACTCCTAAAAGAAACTAACCAAACCTTCCCAGATTATTCCCAAAAATCCCAAAATAACCATGCACATCTCCATCACAAAAATCTTCACAAGTAATCACCAGCTTCACCAAAGTCTCTATCCATATCTGTTGAAATACCCTACCCCATAATCATTTGCTCATTGTGGCCCTTAAACTTCTTCAGCCTGGATGGTATGCTAAAGGAGCTCCATAGAATGATAAGCCCGAACTAGCCTAAAGAAAACTGCTACGCCCCCTCCATAGTGTCAAACATGACAAACCGTCTCTGCTCGGTCTCCTCTGCCAAGATCTTAGCCACTACCCTCTTCCACTGCCATTTCATATAGTCTCGAGAAATATGCCAAACCCTGCTAATAGATTGGGAAGAATGAGTTGATGACTGAAGATTCTCCCACAGAGAACCCAGTTGCATGCGCAAGCCTTTAGTCAAATCCTCTACAGTAAAGAAATCTAGGGTACGAGAAGGCACAATTTGATCCCATTCGACTTGACACAGGATCCATCAGGGGAAATAGAATGAGGTCTACCGAAGGCCAACTAATCGAACATACCAATATTCCCCCAGTTCCAAAATGGGCTCTAATTGCCCCCACCAGGGCACCAACCAGCGTAGACATCGAGCTCCATGCTCTACGAACTAGTTTGCCCAGTTCTTTATGGTTGGTCCAAAGCTGATGAAATAACAGGTGAAAAAGTTTGACACAGCTGTAAAGGATATTCAAGAGGGACTGCCAAATGAAATCTTTCAGCAAGCCACATGAGCAGCAGAACAAGGCTTCCTCTCAGGAAATCATAATGGCTTCCCCACCAAGCATCGAGACCGTTCTGGGTCTCTGCCAGTATTACCGCTACTAGATTACAACGATATGGCATCCATGATGTAATGGTAGCCAATTGAGGGTCCACCATCAGCTCCCTAACCACCAATAGTAGCTTCAAAGTTAAGCGAAGGGCAACGGCTCTGGCTTAACCCGCATCATTAAAATTTTGTGAATGCATAAAATATAAACCAAAAAGGACAGAGATTGTTCCCTCGGTGACCAATAGTCGAGCCTCCGAAGGATAAATATGGATAAGTCCTTCTAACAACTCTCGAGGAGACCAAGAAAATTCGGGCATAGCCACCACCACACTAGGATTTACCCTCGACATAGTTAAAAATTGCTCATAGGTCGGACAGACCTTGTCCAAGACAAAGTAGAAAACATGATCATCGAGATACTAAAATTGTGCTACCACTACCAACATGTTCCAGTCGATGGGCCAGTTGCGCCACAAAGAGACCCGACGCAAGTTAAAAGCGTCATAGTCTACATTATACGAACACATAGCTTCTAAATTCTCGATATAAGAAGAAAATTATACACTTATAGGAAGGGCCATTTTGGAAATAATAAGAAAAGAGGCAAGAAATAAGAAAGAAAAGAAAGAAAATGTGAATGGGTGAAGAAACCTCACCACCTTACCCCTTTTATACTTGAAAATTTTGGCTAAAAATAAGAAGTTTGCAAAATTTGAAAGAATGATTGCCCCTGTATGTACAAGTAGCCGAAGAAAGTGCAATCAATCTTTGAGGTGACTTGAGCGAACTAACCTTCCGATAGGCTGGACAAGGGACATGCCGATCGGCACCCCCTAATTTTAGAAAATTCTATCTTTCCTTTTTCATCAATATTAAAGGACTCAAAAAATAATAAATTCATATTTCAAAGAATTCATGACATTTCTTCTGATATTATTATTTTTTACTCATCAAAATATTTTTTCTCGTGAGTTATTCTAACCCTTTTTAGGGTCTCAGCAACAAAGTAAAAAACTGCATGTATATTAAGTCATTTAAAGCAAAGATAAATAAAAAATCTCATTCATCAAATATATGTATACACACACACACACACACATACACACACACACACACACACACACACACTAGGGTATGCCCGTGCGTGAAGGCACGCTGATAATTTTGAAATCTATTAAGTCATGTAAAATCTAAATAATAAATATTTTATATATTATAAGTGTAAAATCGTGTAAACATCATCGATTTAACTCATTAACATAATCGATTTAACTCACCTAATGGTGAAAGAACATCAATACATCAATAAAGATAGAGAATTAGCCTTCGAACTCGTATAAAGAACATCATATTTATAGTTCATAGGGCATGCTCAACAACATAAGTAACAAAAGCCATGTTTATTCATTATCGGATAAGAGCACTCGAACACCAAAAAATAGTAAATGTCAATGCCAGAATGTTAGATCTCTAACACCAAAAACATAATATACCTGTGTAGAGTGTAGTAGTGGTAGTCACAGTATATAGTGTACACGTGATAAGTTCCTTCTTGATTGAATCTATAGAAGAATCATATCCAAACCATCAGGCCTGCAAATGAACACTAAAAATAGATATGTTAGAGAATACCTTTGAAAATCACATTGTACATGTTAGAGAATACCTTTGAAAAATATGTGTATACCTCTGTGGCTTGTGGTTGTGGATTAAAACCAAAAATTTCAGATTACATTATTGCAAATGTTCTAAATCAATTGTAGATTACATTATTGTATAGGATATACCCTGTTGTGGCTTGTGGTTGTGGCTTAAAACCGACAGATGTAAAAATCAGTCAAAATGATATTACATCTTTAATATACCCTGTCAAAGATGTAATCTGCAAAAGATGTAATATACCCTATTAAAGATGTAATATACCCTGTCAAATAAATACATGAGTACTAACCATATTAAGTAAATGTGTAACCCTATTTAGTTCTTTAAATTACCTTTAAGTAATACGTACTAAACACATTTAAGTAATCATGATAATGATATTCTTTAAATTTCATAATCCAAATAAGAATTAGACTCCTCTATATTATTAGTACTCCTCATAACTTGAATAAAAAACTTACATCAGTTATGAATTTTAAGAACACTCATAAAGAATACTCCATTAAGCATCATAGGGGAAATAACAAATAGTAAAATCTTTATAATATCTTACAAAGATTTAAAATTTAACTTGTAAATAATACTCCATTAAGCATCATAGGGAAAATAACAAATAGTAAAATCTTTATAATATCTTACAAAGCTTTAAAATTTACAAATGGGAAAAACAAATTGATGTTAACCCAAGTTTTTTAAAATTCATAATTGATGTCCACCCGAATTCCCACAACTTGGAGCAGTACACAGGCCTCCAATGTTTGAACACCAACCTCGACCTCTTCCTCGTCAACATCTACCAGTGTCATGGTCTCAACACGAAGTGGAAATGAAACCAATGCTGGCGACGAATCAGCTATACTTGCAGCATTTTTAAATACAGCAAATGCCTATTTCTCAATGTAGCGCAGAAGACGTTCTGCGTCCTTCTCAACTTCCATCTACTCTTTGAGATATAACAAATCATCGCTAAGTAGCCTCCACGTTCTCCTACAATTCTGGAAAAAAAGACACTAAGCAGCCTAAATAAATTTCAAACTTTATGTTTCTATTTAATGGCCATTCAAAAGAAATAAAGTTTGGCCAATGAAATAACTGTACGAATATACATAATAGAAATTATTAATGAAAGTGGAAGGAAATGCCTAAATCTCACCACCACACAACACAACCTCATAACCTAAATAAAAAACAATTATACAAGAAATGGTGAAATTAGAGATGGAGTACAGACCTGCAATGCAATGTCTGAACTGCAATGTCTTGTAGTGGATTCAATCCGATAACAATCTTAGATTAACCTTTGTCATAACACTGAACTGCAATGACTGGACGGAGAAGAGTTCACCTTCACTATTGTTGATTAACTTATGTGTGGCTTCAATCCTTTGGATGATTTGGTCTGCTGACAAAGCACCCTCAATGCAATCATAAGATCTAGGTGATACAATTAGTAGTTTGAGTTTCGACCACACGGTAGTTGCTGCCAATTCCACTAGGTGTGTATAAAATTGCTACAGATGGTTTAGATCGGAAAATAACATCTCTAATATGAACCTTCGAAAGTTCTGAGGCAGCGTTAGAATGAAAAAAGAGACATCAAATGAAATTATAATAATAAAATATTCATAGAGTTTCATTAACACAATATGCAGACCAAAATATGTAGATTAAAATAATAGTATGCAAACTGATTTAACTAAAATACGCAGACTTCTTAGTGTATGCCTACAGTTATATCAGGCTGATTTAGAAATTTTGTATTTAGAAATATTACAATTATATCAGGCGAATTTAATATTTCTAAATCAGGCCTGCATACAGTTATATCAGATTGATTTAGCTGTATGCAGACTGATTTAACTAAAATATGCCGACTAAAAAAGACACAATACGCAGACTAAAGTTTGGCCAATGATATATTAGACTAAAATAACACAATATCCAGACCAATATGCAAACTGATTTAGAAATTTAGCTGAAGGCATCTCGCGGCGTTGCAATGGAAATGGCTGCAAAAGCAAGCAAAGCTTCTTCTTCTTCGGGAGCTGAAAACGGTCAAAGCAGATCTCGCTTTTGCAAAGGAGCATTTTTCTTATATGGAAGAAAAAAATAAAATCCTCTTAGAGAGAATAGTGAGAAAGGAGACATTCTCCAAGATGATGATTTGATAAGGCTTCAGCTTGAGACACTTTTAGCAGAGAAAGCTCGGTTGGTGCAGGAAAACTCAGTTGTTGCACGTGATATCTTAGAGAGTGGATGATTATTGATATTGTCCCTATTGAAAAAGAAAACTACTCAAATCTAATATCTAGAGTTGTTTGATTGGAAATCAAGGTTCCTTTAAGTTCATTATCGCTCAAGTCCAAGAAGCTCAGAGCTGTAAGATTGGAAATCAAGGTAGGAATATGCCCTGAAATATTACACGATTTCACTGATAACGCAGTAAACATATTTATCATAAGAAGGCAATAGAAATGACAATTCTCATAAATAAATATTTATCACCTTTTAACGAACATATGCAAATTTTACCTCATGAAGAAAAACATGACAATGGCACATTTTTAAGAAAACAATGAAACATAGAACATAATCACCATATATCAACAATTCCAAGTAGCACAGTCGACCTATAAAACAAAAAAAAAGACAATACGTATGTAGTAGTACATCTATAACACAAAAGATCCTTAGAAATTTATATGTGCCATCATAAATGAGACATTAGACATGCATACACATTCATTAAACAGTCAAACTCATTCAAAAGTTCAACAAACATGCGTTTAATAGTGCCAATAAACCCGAGTAACTCATATATACCATAATTTATACTTTTAATGTATTCTTGGATGATAAGAAAACATACATGAAAAATCCTCAAACAAACACAAACAAAATTAGCTATAAAACCTTTACAAACCAAATCTATAAAGTCAAAAAGAAAATATTAATCGTTGTGGGAGTGAGTACCTTTTCAACAGTGAGATAAATGATACGCAAAGCCCACTCACATGGTTATCTACAACATCTACAGAACTCACTTGAGGCTTTTATCAAACACTTGACCTCCAATGGAAACATATCATACCTAACCTTTAAGGGGTGTTCAATTGGATAATCTATAATTCCAAATATATAAAAGAAAAATGTACCTAAAGGCAGTACTACAAACAACACAAAAATGTGCCTAAAGGAAGTATTATAAACAACACCATCTACACTTGAAAACCCCACATCAATTTGAATTTTTTATTCTTCTACTTTAGTATTGACAAATTTTTCACCCTCATCAATTTCAAATTATAATGCCAATTTAATAAACACCACAAACTTAAGTAATGAGCGTTATGTATGTCATTAGTCTCTTCCACTACTCTCCCTTGTGCGACCTAATTAAATCCAAACTGCATCTTTGATGGACTAACATTATATCAGTGTTCCAAAGTTCGACATTGGAGAGCGATGAGATTTAGGTGTGCGTATGTGAGAATGATAGACTGACGGTGTAATTTCTAAAACACATGTGAGGCAAACAAATAGAAAAATTAAATTAACCAAAAATATATTTGAAAAGCAAGCAAATAACTTCAGTCAAATATAAAATTTGTATAGAATTTCATAAATACAACCTTAAAATGATGCAATATAACAACGACCTGTAATCAAAGAGGGGAATAAAGTCGAGCTCATGTGTTATTAGATGTTGGTGAGAAATAGAACAAAAAGAGACATGTAATTTTTAAAAGGCAAGATTTATGTATACTGAGGTTGAGAAGAATGACAGTCAATTTTCAAAACAACACAAATACCTCAGGTTGAGAATGAGGGGGGGGGGGGGGGGGGGGGGGGAACCTATTTAGATATGCCCATTTGGATCTGAAAAAAACAAAAAAATTATAAACTTATTTAGAATTATCAAGTGAACCTGTTAAAAATTAAACAAATATAAGGGAGGGAAATTTCTTTTATAGTAGATATTTATAAACAAATGATGACATATATATAAATAAATATTAAATTAAAGCAAATAAAAATGTGTAGGAAGTCAGATACATAGTCGCAAAAGCATAAACAAAACCACACAAAAATAAACATTAAAGAAAGTTTCAAAATTTCTATACAATTAGTATACCTACCGATGTTGTAATGTCTGAAAATAAAACATAAACACCACATCAAGGTCTTAAAACCCTAATTTGAACCATGGTTGATAAACATAAAAATGAAATTTAAAAAGAGAACCTGAGAGAAGGGACATCGTAGTGGTTCTCAGTGACAGGATTGACATTTAAATGTGTTGTTTTTTGGAGACAAAGAGGGTGAGAGGGTCTGGGAGAGTAGAAGAGGTGTTGGATTAAACCCACCGTAAATCAAAAAAACCCAAAATCGAGTCAAACTAAACCCCCAAAACCGAGTCCTAAAGCTTAACAAAAACACAAATGAAAAAACTAAAACCCAACTGCAAAAATCTCAGCTCCAAACATCCCAACCCAAATAGAAATATGAATGAAAAAACCTAAAATCCAAAGACTTGAAAATAAAATCCCCAAAATCTATACAGTCCAAAATACCCAAGAGAAATGAATCTGAAGCAAAAAAATATCAAGGCGGAGAGTCTTAATCCCCCAAGAACATGCGATACTGTATCTGAATCTGAAGTACGTATTAGATCTTAACCAAGAACATGAGATACCGTATTAATAGCTTCGGGTAAAATGCATTATATCTGAAGTACCAAATTAGATCTGCAAATATCAACACCAAACGTATGTCAGATTCCAAAACCAAAACACCACTTTCAATAAAACAAAGACATATACTTATATTTATATTGACTGTAGACCAATTAAAGAAGGAGGTAGAGGTAGTGAGACGGCGGCTAGGTTTTAGGGCAGTGGGACGACGGTGGCAGCGACTAGGGTTTCTTTCGAGAGGGTTCGTGTTGAAAGGGGGGATAGAGAATTGAGAGGAAGAGAATAAGGAGCGGGTTTGGGAGAGTTGCTGATGAGGGAACGGATGAGAAGCGGTTTGTGTCAGAAATGAGATAGTGGACAAATTCACTAAATTATTTTGACCAAATTACCCTCAAATTTGAATTGAAGCGTCAATTTAGTAAGTAAAAAAACAGAGGGAAACTAAAGATTTGAGGGGCAAAAGAGGTATTGATGGAAAAACTTATATTGATGACATCATCGATCAAACGTATGACATACATAAGTTTCCTACTTTATTTTATATATATATATATTGCCATCATTACATCTTTTGTAGCAAAGAATAAGAAAAACAACGAGACTCAGTCCCAAGCCCCAAACTCTCTTTTTCTCTCTCTCTGCCTAGGATCCCTCTCCAGCTAGTCAGATATTGTAGGAAGGAGGATCAAGCTTGAGAAATGGACCCTCCGTCGTCTTCGCCACCACTAACGACGACTCACCACCAATGCTGTGGGCTGACCCCATCGGTCAACTCGTACCCCTACCTGAAGCCATAGGAGGCGGAGGAATATTCACTACATCATAGATACAGGAAGGAATTATACAACTCATTAAAAATTCAAGGTAATCACAAGTTTCCACCGTGTCAGTATCGGAGAAGTAGGGCTCGCCAATCATCGCCACCACCCTGGCCTCCTCCGATATCTCTTGCACCTATCTCATTTACATTGGGGAAATCACTAGTTGGACCGCCACTTCTTCATCTAAGATCTTTCAGACTACTCTCTTTCATAGATGCCAAGAATAGATGAATTAGTGTTCCAGCAGCCAACGCATTTGCTCATCCCCCCCGATCACCCTTGTGTGTTGAATAGCCGTACCCCAAGGATAGAAAGTTACATGCATTTTTTCCAAGATAAATTCAATACTTGCACAAATAAAGAAAACACCAAAGAAAATGATTCAAAAGAGAAAATAAGAAATAATCTGGTCACTCGTGAGGACATTCAAGACCTGACGTACTATTAACAAGGAGAGAGACTACTTCAATTTTTGGTTTGACTTCCACCACCAGTACATCCGACATAAGTCCCCACTGACTCATCAAGAACACCAATCAAACAGGTTTTGAACCCAATCACCTCATAAAACCACTTCTACAAAAGGAAAAGAGTCAGCAATCAGGAGAAATCAAAAGGAAATTCAAAAAAAAATTACCTCCATAAGATACGTGGCTCTAGTGAAAGTCTGGTGGCAACACTAGTTGAAAGAATTCAAAGAGGAATAAAGAGTCACCAAATTAAGCCTCCCCTAGTCGTAGAGAGGAATATTCAAAAATACCCTCAAATATGGTAGCAACCATAAGTGGTCAACGTCGCCGCTCGACGCCACCAAAAACCCTACCAACAAAAGAAGAATAAATAAGCGAGCCATCTGCCTCACCTCATCCCATCGGTCTCATCAATCCTCTGAATCAGTAAAACCTCCCGGAGAAGCGAAATATGGATCAAATCCCCCGAGACTATCTTGCCCACATCGTCCAACGCCGCATCCACCGCCGAAGGTGTCACCCTCAGAGATCGATCCGCCTTTATTTATGTTCCCTCGCAGTCTACCCCTAGAAGATATTGGACACCAATGGGGGTCACCGCCATCTCCTTAAATCCGAAGTGCATGGTGTGGTTAGCTTGATTATCATGTTCTCCTCTGTAATTGGTGTTCTTGAGATTGTACAAGTGGATGCAATTAAGCAAGAGCATAGATATGAGGCAATGGTAGCTATGGATTCGATGCATACTTTTGACTTTGTTTTTAGTATATTTTTGATGAAAAATGTGTTGGGATTTGCAAATGAATTATCAAAGGCATTGCAAAGGAAAGATCAAGATATTGTGAATGCCATGTCTTTAGTTCAGGTATGTAAACAACGACTACAAATGATGAGGGATGATGAATGGGACTTATTGCTTGATGAAGTATCTTCCTTTTGTGAGAAACATGTAATTGAAGTGCCCAAGATGACTGATGCATTCTTTGCCAGAAAACGATCACAACGTAAAGCGGCAAAGAAGACTAACTTGCATCGTTATCGTGTTGAATTATTTTGTGCGGTCATCGATTTGCAACTTCAAGAGCTAAATGGTCGTTTCAATGAGGTGAATTCCGAATTACTTCTTTGTGTGGCATGTCTTTGTCCCGATGATGCATTCGTTGCTTTTGATAAGGAAAAGTTGATTTGTCTTGCCCGGTTATATCCAAATGAATTTTTAAGCTACAAACTCATTGAACTTGATATGCAACTTGGAACTTATATTCTTGATTTGCAATCTAGTCCGGCCTTTAAAGGATTGAACGGAATTTCTTCTCTCGCAAAAAAAATGGTCGAAACAAAGAAAAATGAGGTGTTTCCATTGGTGTATTTGCTTGTGACCTTGGTGTTGATCTTACCCGTAGCTACGACATCTGTGGAGAGAGCATTTTCGGCTATGAATATCGTAAAAACTTCGTTGCACAATATGATGGAAGATCAATGGATGAATGATACCATGATTGTATATGTCGAAAAAGATGTTTTTGCTGAAATAAATGATGATCTTATCATTCAACGTTTTCAAAAAATGAAAAGTCGTCGTGGTCAATTGTAATTGTAACTGTGCCAAAACATTTCAATCGAGTATTAAGACTTTTTTTTTGTTATGCTCATTATTTTTTGTGATAGAATTTTTGAAGCCCCCACATCAAATAATTCCTGGCTACGTCCCTAGACCGAAGTATTCAAGGTTGTGTGTAAAAAGTTGTGGAAGGATGAATAACCACACCACTCGGCATAATAAATAAAACGTGATTGCATCTTAGAAATAAAATGGGGGTTTCCAATAGTAAAGGATAGTGGTTGGATCTAGCATTCAATAGGTGGTATATTTTAGTATTCGAATATAATGATAACTAAAGATCATTTCCTAAACCACGATCGATACATTCTCCAATATTTTGACCTAATGTGTTATCATTTTTCCATGTGAAAGATGGCCCATACCCGTAAGCCCTAAATCCTTGTGACTCCATGCGTGCACAGAATATTTTAGATTGCGTGCACGTGTGTTTTGAAAGCGACGTCCACCCCACTTTACATGTTGGCCTAATATAAA
This sequence comes from Sambucus nigra, assembly GCA_949130495.1. Taxonomy (NCBI): domain Eukaryota; kingdom Viridiplantae; phylum Streptophyta; class Magnoliopsida; order Dipsacales; family Adoxaceae; genus Sambucus; species Sambucus nigra. Next base: position 107,364,261 of record OX422221.1, read on the forward strand.
GTTGAAATCACCTAAAAGAATCTATGGGCGTTAAGAAAAAGATTGAATTTGACGAAGGTGGTTCCATACCTAAAGACTTGTTAGCTAGCTGTGGGGGCATATACACAACTGTGGTAAATGTAGTTTGATCATGTTCGACTATCATATGAATATACATAGCGGACATGGCTTTATTGTGTGCCACTATGAGTCCTTCCACTCAGAGAACCCAAATCCCACATGATTTACCTAGTGCCAGAGAAATGATGTTTTTTGGTAGGGAAGCCTGTGTGTCTCATGTACTGATCTTCGAGCGTCCATTCTCGTGTCCAGAATAACCAAAATATGTGAGCGATGAGAGCATAGAATGGTCATTTACTATGTGTAGAAGTTTGTGTGGCTTGCCCCTAGCATTTCAGATAAGGATTCTCTTTAAATGGTCTGGTGGGTAAGACCTCAAAAGATTACTCTCCGATAGGATGCGATAATTTTGTTTGGTTGGTTGGGGTTGGTTATGAGGTGTCCTTTGTTTGGGATCGGGGTGTGCATAATACATGTAAATTGATTCGATGTCATCGTGAAAATTGTCTCTATGTTGAGCTAGTTCTATATGGATAATATGTCTTTGAAGTTGGTAGTGAAATACATTTGGAATGGTGAATAAAGGTTGTATCAAGAGATCGTTGGGTCATCATTATATTGCACGGTATTTGGTGTGATTTGTATTCATGTTGTTGTGTGGGTGGTTTCGACCGATGTTGGAGTTCGTGTTACCTAATAAGGACGATTAGAAGGTCATCAAGAAGAATAGTTGAATCAGAGTCCTTTTCCTCAAATTCGTAACCATCCATGATTTGTTCAAGGCCCCACGAAGGGAAGAAAAATTTAGTGGGACTAGTTTGGAGCTTATCTTTATAAGTAGGCATAGCTACCTGGTTTAACGTGTTGAAAATTGGATAGGTGGTGTTATGTTGAAGTGGGAACGCTGGAGGATGAGACAAGCGGTAGAGGGTTAGCGTTAGGAGGTTCAGGTGGGGGAGGAGAGAAGGTAGTGAAAAATCTAGAGGAAGGTCTTGGGGGATTCATTTGGCCATCGCTTCGGTCCTCTACCAAAGATATCTTTGAATTATCATACGCAATTTGTTTTATTGTGCATAATATGATATCCCATGCAACACTTAATAATATACGTAAATAGGAAAATGTTCATTTTTACAATGTGAATTAAATATCACACATAGAAATTGAACCCAAAATACTACTCAAAGGCAACTATGGATGTGTCTGTTTCACGGGTCCTACAATAGCAATTTAATATATTGACATTTATATTGTAGAAGAATTTTTAACATAATATCTAAAAATAATTTTATTTCCATATAAGATTAATATTTTGAATTTTCACATCACATAAGAAAAAAATATACACATTTGCATTAGAGATACTCTAAAAAGTTTAATTTATGTTTAATGGGTTGTTATGTATTTAATAGCGATTAACAATATCGCATTTACGATGTGAATTAGTGAAATATTAATTGTTATAACTCATAACACATACCAGTGACCTTACTCATTTAAAGTCGGTATTTGTCTCGTCTATAATTTCCTATTGATCATGTAAAATTTTCTCAAGGACATGATAAATAAATTAATAAAAATGCCAGAAGTCGTGGACTGTTCATGATGTTGGTAAAATGAGATCATGAGTGATATTTCCTCCCATTTGCTAAAATATCCCAATTTTAATTTTTAACACATACTTTTATAGGACTAAATTTAGTGATATACATATTTTTGTAAGACTTAATTATTTATTGATTTTCTAACTAATTGTTTGTAATAGTAAATTAAAATTATCCTTAAGCAATAAAATGTTTACCTATTTTATAACAACCTATTTATCTAATATATGAAATTATTTGTCGATGCGGTTAATTTAATGTATTATAAATATTTAATTTAAAAATGGGAGCAACGCAACATATCACACTACGTATATGAAAAGATAATGCACCAACTCCTTCTTTATGTCTTTGTAATGAGAATTCAATTTTTAAGAGATGCTTCACACGTTTGGGGCTTTCAAGACCTTGTTAAAAAAAATTGAATATCTTTTGCTTGCAAAGATTAATATGGTATTTTATCTAAAAAAGATTAATTTGAAATAGTGGTATACTTATTATGAAATTTGATTAAGATCTACCAAAAATGAGGCTATTTTTTTTTTACAGAGAGTGTATATTATAAACAACATATTTGATTAACAATTACAAAAATTTACCTTATTCTTTTATTTATGTATGAGTTACTAATTGTTGATGATTATAAACAACATATGTATATTATAAACCTTATTTTAAAACCTTATTTTACCTTTTTTTTTTACAGAGAGTGTATATTATAAACAACATATTTATGTATATTATAAGACCAGTTTATTATGAATCTATGGGGTATGTTTACCAGGGATTATCCAATCGCTCGACTACCTCTTTTTTATGGTAGTAGCTATGCGTATTGGAAGGAACATATGCCATTCTTACTTAAGTACCATGATGATAATGTGTGGTTACTCATAGTTTAGGAGTGAAAATGTCCAATTACTCGTCTCATTCGTTGTCCCTAAACCTGAGGAGTCATGGTTAGAGGATGGATGGATGCTTGCTAACAACAACTCTAGGGCTCTTAATGCATTTTTCATGTACTTGCCTTGGAATAGGTTTCTCAAATCTCTATGTGTAGTATGTAGGAGATTGTGATGATCCATGAGGGTACCAGTACTATTTGGGTCTCGAAGCACTAATAATTTTCCACCTGATTTGAGTTACTGAAGATGCTTGAAAATGATACCCACGATCCATTTTATGCAAAACTCTCTGACATCATGAACTCTCACTTTTATTTAGATGAAAAAATCCCACATACTGACCGTTACACAAATCCTTATGTATCTCCCACCTAGGTTCCTTTCCCACGTCCCACCCTTCACGTCGTAGATGGAAAAAATAATATGTAGGTAGAAGATCTCATTGGATCTATCCAAACATTTGAGTTAGAAAATTGTCTGCTGATAGGAAGGGAATTAGTTTAAAATCCCATAAGGTTAAATCTTCTGATTCTAACATGGCCAAAAATGAATAAGAGGATTTAACCAAATTATTTAAGACATTAAAAAAAAATTATCAAACGTAATAAATTTGATATACTGAAAAGGCTTGAGAAGACTAATGTCATAAAGGTAACATATTCAAGGAGACAAAGAAAGAAAATTAGGGGATAGAAAATGACTCAGGGAAATGGTTCGAATTTCAAAGTGTTGGTCACAAGTCATTCGGTTGTCCAACTAGAATACGGAGTAAGGGAAATAAGTAGCTGAATGAAACTCCTGGTGATAGTGACTTAGGTTCTATGGGTGAATCTTCAGTTGAGTGGAATCACATCTCATTTGCCACCATCCAAGATGTATATAATCCCAACTCATCCTTTGTTAAAGACAAGGTTGAGGATAATGTCATAGAGTCATATTTTGATAGATCCCACTATGAATATTAGAAGTTGAATAAAGATTTAAAGAAGGAGGTTGACATTGAAAAGTCTTACACTGTGCTTGATGATATGACCCTCTAGATGGAAAATGTGAACTTTAGGCTTCCCTCTAAGATTAAGACGTGTGAGGATAAGATTTGTTCCATGAAGAATGTTAAGGAACTTTAAAGTGGATTGAAGATTTTTGAAGACACTCTTGCTGGGAAGATTAAGATAGGAAATGTGTAGCATTAGCTTTTGAAAAGATAAGCTATCTAGCCTGAAGAATGTACTTTTTGAGTATTCTCAGACTTGAATCTTTCTAGAGGAGGAGAATATTAGGCTAAATAATGACCTTGCGGTGTATAAGAATGTGAAGGTTTACCTTAAAGGGAGATGCAATAAGTTGGAGAATATTATCCTAGCACCATCCTAATCCTTAAAGGAGAAAACTAAACTTAATTATGCCCTTTAAAATAAGGTGAACTTCCAAAGCTGAGACCTTCTTTGTTATAAGGTCAAATAAGACTCAAATGCATACCCTACTTAGGAATAATTATAAGCCTAAGAAAGTGAACAACCCATAACCATATGGTTTCATGTATAGTAATAGGAATGGTCACATTATATATTTGTGTTTTTATATTAGGAGAGTGTCTAGGATGCCTAGAACCAATAGTTTCCTTACCCAAATTTGGAGCCGAACCACATAGGTTAGATAATTAAGTACCTTATTACAAAAGAAAATGATGTAACTAAAGCTATGAATTTACATAAAGACAATGTTCGTCCTATGCTTGGAACTAAATCGGCCACCGTACCCCACTTGGGGTTTTATTCTTAAAATCACATATTAGCATTTATTTTTTTAATAATTGTGTTCTAACTTGATATCCAATGAGAATAATGTTTTTGAGAATGACTTATATGAATGTAACACCCCGTATTTTTTAATATTTCTTTTTAGCAATTAAATTACAAGCGTGCATGTAATTTTAATATATATATTAATTAGTGAGAAATGATTAATATTCATGTGAAAATATATTTCTAGTGAGAAATATATTTTCATACAAATTAAATTATGTGAAAATATATTTCTCACTAGTAAATTATGTGAAAAACATGAACAAAGTCTCAATATTAATGAGATGAGGATGCTTGGATGGATGATAAGAATTACTAAAAAGGAAAAGATTGAAAACTATTATATAAGAGGAAAGTTAGGAGTGACTCCCATTAGATATAAATTAAGAGAAATTATATTTAGATGGTATGGATATGTGCTGCGTAGACCAATAGATGCACCTATAACAAGAAGAAGATTATTGATAATAAAGGATAAAAGAGAAAAGGGTCTCCCCTAAGCTATCATGTGATGAAATTATTAGGAGAAATGTTAAGGAATTAAACTTGAATGATAATATTGATTAGAATAGATTAGAATGAAAAATGAGAATCCATGCGGCTGACCCCATGTGATTGAATTAAGGCAAAGATGATGATGAAAAGTAAATTAAAAGATGTCAAAAGATATTATGTCTAAGTGAGTAAAATCGATGGGATTTGATGGTATCTCATTCAGGATGTACGCGTAGAGTCGTGTTAGGAATGAGATGGGAAATTGATGAAATATAGGTGACCTGGGTGGTGATTTCGAGTGCACACGTAATCTGGAATGAGTCAGAATAGTCAAAATTAAGTAGGTGAGGATGGAAATTGGGTTTGAGTGGCTTTTTAGACTAGACGGGACTCGCATAAGGGTATATAGCTCATTTTACACTTGGGTGATAACATAATTTTGAGATTATAATAAGGGAAGGTGGATGGTAGGGGCAGCCACACTACCATTCTAAGAGTCTAAAAGTGAGAGAAAAAGGAATGGAGAAATAAATGGAGATCAAGAAAAAGCTATTCGGGAAGGACTTTGGGAGAAATTTATGGGCTAGAATCATCACACAAAAAGAAATTCAGACATTACCATAATTCGAAACCAAATGTTTAAACTTTCTTATTCTCATATTGCGTCCTTTAATTCATATTGTACTTCATGAATATAATAAGAATTTTAGGTGGGAATTTTGGGTGGGATTTCATAGAATTGGAATTGATATTTATTCCATATGAATTATGAGTTTTAGCCCGAACAAAAAGATTTGATCTTGAATGAGAAAGATTAAGGATTAGTAAAACTTGATATTTAATTAATAAATCATGTAATTCTTGATTGAAGTGTTTAATCCCATGAACTTGATTATGTATGGATGAACTTAAATATAAAAATAAGTAAAATCATATTTGGAATTAATAGAGAGTGAAATACGTAGGTTGAATTTGTGATATATATTGAATTGAATGATGGGAAAATATTGAATATCTTATTGGAAGAATAGGGCCACTGCCCAGATTTGAATCAATTCAACCTTCATGGGCGAATCGATTCCGCAGGCGAATTGATTCGAGCGTGAAAGACAAATCGATTTGAAACTGCTGTGGGAAATAGTTTGGGTTGTTTGAATTTTTCAGGAACTATTTTGGGTTTTTGTGACAATAGAGGGTCCGTAAATAATTATTATAACTCCTAGAAATTATGTGGGTTATTATCTTGCCTTTGAATTAGTCGGGAATAAACCTGGGGTATGAAATTATGGGTGTTTAGGGTCTACAACACTAGAAAATTAATTATTGGAATTGATTTGGAAATTCGATTAGAATTGGGATATGAGCTAGTTGGGAGTAACTTAGTGTCCAGATTAAATATTCTGTGTGTGAATTAATTAAGTAAGGGATTACTTATATATTCGGGAATCGGGATTAGACTAAGAGATTATGGGCTGGTGCTACGAGTGACATAGACAAGATTAGCCAAGTTTATTGTGTGTGTGTGTGTGTATATATATATATATATATATATATATATATTTGTGTGTGTGTGATATATACGAAACATACCTACTCTTGTGATGCTATCGGTGGAGGTTGCGCATAGTGGGCAGTCCACCCTGGCCTTGACCTGTAGGTGTAGGATCATTTTTAGAGGTCATAGGTCTGTTGCACGACTACTGTATGTGAGTTTAGATTCTAGTACGGTAATGTGGTATGGTTATGATTCACGAAATTATGACTATGACTGCCTCCAATTTTACATTTACAATTTGGGTTTGGTGGTAAGATTTTGACCTGGTGGCCCAAGTTGAGGTATATATCCTTGGAGCTTGATTGCATACTAGATATGTATGTGTACATTATATGATATTAACATATGTATATAATTGTGACAAATATACATGTATGAATAATATTAATGCTAATATTTAACTAATAACTAGGATGAAGTTATACGCATTGGTTACTGATGGGAATTGCAATGAATTTGTGTGTGTGTGTGTGTGTGATAGCTAAATAAGAATTAAATCAAAGAATAAATATATGTGACATTGTTTGGCTAGGCAGTTGGCATTTGGGTTTGAGATATGTGTTGGTACTAGTTAGGCAAGATTACATAACCAGGATGTTTAAATTACATGTGTTAAGTGTACAATATAGATTAGGGGTGAGGATTATCTCATGAGAGTGACACCAGTTTAAATATGAAAGATTGCATTGCATATTTATTAATGTAACTTAAAACACTTGCGAAATATTTCCAAAAGTTCTTTGGATCTGAATCGCATCAAAATATTTTCAAAACTTTTATGTGCCTAGCCACAGATGCCAGGCATGATCAAACTTAAAGTCAAGTGGAGCTGCATCAGCTGTGGATGGCTGTACGGATTTTCTTAGATGCCTCTATCTTTGATATTCTAGGTAGGATTTTTTCAACTATTATTTGGGCATGTCGCCAACAGTTAGACTTTTATTTAATCTATGCATTATTTTAGTGGTGATGGATATTTGTACTAGATTCAAGTCGATGGTTGTTTCGGTCATTTAGATTATTATATTTATTTTATCATTTAGATATTCCTTGTGATGAATGTGTATTTATTTATTTTGATGGTATATGGTGAATGAACTTATTTAAGACAATTTAATAAGTTTTAAAATTTGAAGCCGGTATTAATAGGGTATTAGTAATTAATTTAATTATTTGGAAATGATGCTAATAATGAGTCAACCAAGATTTAAGCTTTATTGGATTAAAGGGTTAGCCTCCCATTATTTTTATAAGGAGGGTGTCGCAATTTATTCTTTAAATATAATGTATGTTGTATCAATCAATTTGACTTAGTAAGATTTTTAGTGAGTTGGATTTGGCCTGATCACTGGAGATCGGAATTCCGGTTCTAGTATAATTAAACAGTTCATAACCTACATAAGGAGTTGACATTCTATTGGTAAAGATGCGAGTGAAATCATAGTCATTTATCTTAAACCCCAAGAGCTTGTGTGAAGGTTCGGTAACTTGTTTGATAATTCAAATAGAATTATTAATACTCACTCTGTAATAAATTAAATAACGCAATGAGTGAGATTCATGTCTAGATGTTGATCAGATTACACTTGAACAATCTCACAGGTTTGAAAAGGGTGCGTAATTTATTAATCTCAAGGATAATGACAATTGGAATGCTTGCATAATTGTTGCCTTAATTGTTACGGGAAAAATTCAATGTTATAATATCTTAATATTCACATGTTGGGAGATCATTGTCTAAGTAGGTTTGAGTTCATATTTCGAAAGAACCCGTATCCATGAAAGATCTTGGATTATGATACTCCCATAATAGACTTATAAGCATTTCTTCTACGAGTAAAGTTGATAAGTGGATTATTTCATAATCCGGTGTAGTAGCAGATAAATTAAGTCTGGGAATTAAGGAAGAAATAAGAAGTTCATTAAACTCGATTAATAGTGAATTAATTCGACCAAGTAGGTATTTTATGCTTACCACGAGGAATCAAATTATGTACCATGTTACCTTTGCAAATAGGACTTCATTACTCCGAGTGATTTTGAGATAATTAAATTAGAAGGCAATTGAAATTATTTAGTGGGATTAATTTTAATAAAACTAAAGGAAAATAAATTATGGGGATATAATTTGGGATTTTTGAGTATTTATTTAGAAGATAATTTAATTAATTCGTCTTGTGTCGCTAGTATAGCCACATGCCCAAGTAGCAGTAGAAGACTCTCTAAAAGCCCAGTTTAGCCCAAGCACATGACTTATACCTATTTATATTGGTGTATGTTAGGGTCTTAAATTGCATACTCATTATTAATAGTTAGAAGGGAGATAAAAATAGTATTCACGTTTTTATGAAGATTGTTAGAGAGAAATGTCCATATCTAACTCAAAAACCTAAATTATTCCTCTCCAAGAGTGCCCACACATACCATTCTTTGGGGGGATATTGTACTAGAAGATCAGAGGCTTTTAGTCTTCTCTAGCAAGCTTTTAGAGGACAAGAAAAGGGCACCCCCTCATTTTCTTCGAACTCTATTTATCCTCATTTGGATCACCAATAAGATTCGATAAGGTATTAGGATTTGAAGCCCTAGATTTATGATTTATAACTTGATTTGTTCTTAACTTTTTGTAACATGATTGATTAAATTTCTGGGTCTGAATTTTTTTATGTATATCGATCCCGAAAAACCCCGTGTGTAGTACTCGACATTTTTATGGAATTTATTTAACTGCATTTATTTGACTTTTTAAGTGATTCTTAGCTACATGATGAGTTGATATTTCAAGTGTGATTCGGTATGCCATTTTATAGAATGATATGTTACATATGTAGCTTTACCTAATATAATTGTATGTTTCTTTGTTGTAATTTGGCTAACTTACGTAAGTCCAATACGTTAAATATTTAAGTAACTTAGTATTTATGGTGGCTATGGAACGATCACGAGACTAAGTGTCGGGGGTTTTCTTACGTGGAGGATTCCACTGACATTGGGTCCCACCAATGGTGAATTAAGTTCTAATAATATCGAGTCACGTTTAATTAATTAATAATTAAGTTGTAAAATTTGCAACTGGTACAAACTAATTAATATATTTAATTAAAGAATATACCTACATTATATGTTAACCTTTCATCAGGTTCATTGGGTGTTTAGAGTGCCCATTTGGATTTAAAAATAGTGTGAAATTGGGAAGTTGAATTAGCATATGGATTGGACCAGTTTTATACCATTTGGGATTTGTTTCAGTCCTTTTATATTGAGGCTAATTTGGGGCCTAAGCCTAATTATGAATTTCATTAATATGATATATTTATTAACTTAACTTAAAACACATAACACTCTTGTTTAAAACCCTAGTTGCTAAGGAAGAAGAGGAAGGAACCATAGCTTTGGAGATTAAGGGATCGATTCCACACAATCATCCTCAAGGTAAGTTTATATTGTGTAAAAATATGATTAGATTTTTGTTATCTTAGTAAATATATGTTGGAATCTATAAATATGATGATATAATCTATTTTTTTCTAATAATTAAACTTAATTTCATAATTAGAATTAATTAAGTTAGGAATCCTAGTAAGATTATTGATTAACTCACGATTGGTGATTGAATGAACTAATTAACATATGAATCCCTATAATTTGTGCTAGAAACCATTAGATATTAATAGTACTTGTTGTAATCCTTAAAATACCTAAATTCATTGTGTAACTTGATTAGAAAACATAGGCCAATTGAACCCATTCTTGTGAAAAAGATGAAGTTAGGGCCAGTTTAATAATTTCTAAAATAAAACCTTTAATTATTTTATCATACTTTTAAAGATGATACAAATTAGTTTCCTATACTTATATGTTGATTATATATCGAGGATATGGGATATGGTTGGTGAATAGAGGTTGTAGGATGTGGAGGTTTTTGGTTACGGACGCTATGGATGAAAACATGAGGAGGCGCCAACACTGGTCCCATCGAATCAATCCGATGAATTGATCTATTTTTGGAGACAAACACACACACACACACACACACACACACACACACACACACACACACACACATATATATATATATATATATATATAACATTTGGTTGGGGAAAATGATACCTAGTTTAGGAGCCTTATGGTTCGGGTTAACATAATAACAACCGTTAACAAGAAGCGATTGCGTAAATCATAAAATAAGAAAGACTGTATGTGTAACCCATGGAGTAGGGTGTGTTGTTAATATAAATATATACACAGCAGGTGCGGGACAATACCTATTTTTAAGAACCTTGGCGGGTTCGGTCAAATTTTACCTAGACTGTTATTTATTAAACATGCATAATAACATGAAATATAAGAGATTACAATTATCACCCGTTGTGTATGATTTATTATTTTGTATTTTTTAATCATACTAGGGCTATGCTTTCTCATGGGTAACCTACTAGCAGGGATTTAATGGTGTAAATACGATGTTAACCAGACGTGGTATCCTGATGATTAAGACGTGTTATGCCTAGGTCCTATTTACTCAAATCCTATGTGTTAAAGCACCCGCTTCCCAAGTTAGGACAATGGGGGTAGATCCACTCGTATAGCCTTAGGTATGGGGTTGTACGTTTGGTGTGATGGCATATTGATTCAATTTGAATGTTGTTTTGAGTCTATTTGTCTGGGATGTACTATAATTGTAACTAGTAGTCTCACGAGTGATCCCCGAATGCATAAGGATAGGTCTTCATACTTTGATTCAGGCGGTGCATGCTATGTGCTTTTATATGAGATGGAAATTCTCATCAGTATTTTGGATTGTGTGATTTTCCATTATCTTATTTATTATTATAAATAAACTAAAGATGTATGAATAAAACTATGACTTAGGAATATTGAGGTATGATACCTTAGAGATGTTTATCTGAAAATATAAATGGAACTATTAAAGTAGGAGTATAATGTTAAAGTAATAGAATACTTAAATAGAAAATATAGATACCTTTTTGAAATTGGGATTAATACCGCATGTTTATAGGTTGTTTGTTTAGGATAAATGAACTTTAGAATCTATTTAATATAAGAGGAAAATATGTTTATATTATGATGTCCCAAATGTGGTGATTTTTCTATACATTGTAGACTTCCTAGGCTTAATCCTCTATACGAAACTATTTTACAGTACCTAGGTCGCAGTCGCTACCACATTTTTGGGTGATTCATTACAGGAGTTTCTCTGATATCAGTTCCATTTATCATTTCCTAGGATGTAGGTGTTGAGTACGTAACTCATTTACAATATTGTTCTCTTTTATATTTCGATATTTAGACAATTTTTACTTTTACATCTTTTTCGCGTCTGAGATTTGTATTGATACATCTATTTATATTAAATTATTATTCAGAGTTAGATACTGGATATATTCCAATGGTGGAATTATATTCTATCATTGTTGGAAGGTATAAGATTTGTATTTTTTTTATTTATTATTGTTGTTATTTATTATTTATCTCGTTCATGATTAGAATGTTATTAACGGTCCAACTACCGTGATTTTTATATTAGAACTAATCAAGATATCTATGGATTTTGTGGTGTATCACACCATTTCTCCATTGTTATATCTATTTGGGTTAGAAAATCATATTTGGTTGCTAAAGTGGTTAGCAGACATGATGTTTCTTACCACGTTTCATTGGATACATAGTTTTCTCCTCACAAGTGAGTTTTTTTCTCCACTTCGTAGAATTGTTGTTGTATTTGTTTCCAGCTCTTTATGTGACTTGTATATAGTCTTAGATCAATTTTAATTCATGATGTTATCCTTAACTAGATGTGTATCCTTTTCTTTTTTATATACTTTGAATAAATAATAAAAGGCATAGAAATATTTTTTTCCTTTTAAGTCTTTTAGGAAAAACCAAAAATTTATTTTATTTTATTCTTTTTCAAAAATATAAAAAGATTTTAGTTTTGTGATTTTTCTAGGTAGTTAGTGCTGAGATGATTGGTTACTTGTTAAATACACAATGTTGTCCTTTTTATTATTCTTAGATAAGATTATTAGGAAGGTAGTGAGAACAAATTCAAGTTTTTTCTTATTCATTCCTAGAAAATTCTTTGAGAACAGCTCATATGCACCATGTTCAGATCTTTACCATATCTCACACACGTACACGAGTTGAATTAGGGCATTATTTTTAATTTGATCCCAAAAATTTACTTGTGTTTATTTTTTGTTAACCATGTCATATTTTCTTCAATATATTTTTTAGATTTGCATGTTTTAATAAGGTTAGCGAGCGTCAAGTTAGCCTTGGCAACTTCAAATTCTTTTAAGAATTTAATATGGCAATTAGGAAATCATATAAGATGTGAAATTCATAGGAATCACTATAGTAGTGTATACCTATTTAAGTTGTGTATTCCTAGTTGTAGACATGTCAACGGGTCTTCTCAAGTCGTGTTCATGTCATTTTTTATGTTCAGGTTTTATCGGGTTCATGTATAAACAAGTCACTTTTTACCATGTGAGCAAACCATATTCACCATACACATGACCTTAATGTGTCATGTTATGTTCACTCGTTATTATCTATTAAAAAATTAAATAATTTTGAATCACATGCACATTTATACATTATCCTAATATTCAATACAATTAGACCCTTTGATTCATTAAGATTACTAAATCTTTAATTAATTAATATTCCTTAAGAATAAATTAACACTAATCTACACAAACACTTTAGAACACCGTCACAAAAATTAATGGAGCGTAATGGGTCTTAATGGTTATTAACATGTTAAGGGTGTTGTAAGGACATATTTTTATAAATGTCCATTACAATTAATTATATCGTATACCATTACAACCGTCGAAGAAGTTCAAGAGCAATCTAAATCAAGACGGATTCGAATATATCAAGGTTCTTCATAAAAAATCCTCCACAAAGTTTACTTTGGTAAGGTTATGTTTTAAATACCTTAACTTTGCACTTAGAGCTTTGGGATATTTTTTCAAAATATTTTCTAAGTGTTGGAGCGGACTTTTTTTGTCAAAATTTGAGAATGATTAATTTTTTTAAGTCCTATAGTGTTCCTTGATTTTGACGCCCAGGTCATTCAAGAGAGATCTCATCTCATTCGAGCGACATTGAGATGTCGCGCGATGTCGTTCAAACGACACGTGTACTTCGTTCGAGCGAGATCCCTTTTTCGTTCTAACAACCGAGGCGGCTCGATTTTCTATAAATACTCATTAAATAGTTTTGTTTTCATTAAGAAGTCCCAACGTTTTGAAAGAAAAAAAACTGCAAATCTGCAGAATTCTTTTTGACTTCTTCTTTTAGGGTTTTTATCCCTTTTGTTTTCAATTCACAAAAATCTCATATGCATTGGTGAATTGTTTTGGTGTTCAAGAACACACTATTCTTTTGTTCATTATTTATGGGGAGAACTCTACAACCGGAGAGTTGTGTGCTATTATCGAGGGAGTCCTTGTGAAGATTTTAGACTGTTTGTCTAGACTGCGCGTCCTTATGGTATAGCTGCGTGTGAACCACTGCTGATTTCTATCCGTTACTTTGGAGGTTTGACGAAGGCACCGTGAGTTACTTTTGTGGGCAAAAGCAAGATGTTCTGTAAGTCAATGGTGTTGTAAATTTGTCAGAGTTCTAGAAATAAAAAAAAAATTCCCTTCGGGGATTTTTCCTGAAATTTGTGCCGCATGCTTTATTTATTTATGGGTTGACACACGCACACACGTAGTTGCATGTTTAGGGTCTGAATCAATTTGGCTTAAAAATAGACTCTAATTAAATGAGTGTGCTAAATTAGAAACTTGCGAATTAATCCATTATCACACCGTCATATTTTACAAATTGGTATCAGAGAAGGTTACACTATTTTATTGTGTATTCCAATTTTTCGCAAAATTTGTGTTATATTGATTTTTTTTGAAAAATCACTTTTGTGAAAAATCGCAATTTTTCCAATGGAGCACTTATGTAATCGGATGCTCCCCTTGATGACACGAATCAGAATTTTGATAATTTAAATAGTTTGAGTTTGACGTTTGCTAAGAGAATTAAATTTTTGGAAAAAGAAAATTCTCATTTTAAATCCGTTGTGGATCACTTGCAAACGGTTTAAAATCAAAGAGATTTTTATCATGAGTAATTTATTTCTTTGGACCGAGACTTTAATTATTTAAAATTTTCCAAAAAGGAGAGTGATGACAGAGTCCTATTTTTAAAAAAAGAATTGGAGGAGTTTAAAAATTCTAGTGTTTGTGTTTGTGCCAAAGAGGAAAAAAATATTTTAATCGATGAGTTTGTGGAACGTGAAGAGACTCTTAGGGAAAAGTTTGCTTTAATTGAAGGAGTGAGAGATACCCTTTTAGGAATTGTTGATAATTTGACAAAGGCGTTCCTTAAATTGGAAGAGTCTAATTCTTTGCTTGAATCAAATATTTTGAAGTTGATTCAAAATGATTTAAACGATTCAAGTAGGTTTGATAGTGATGGTAATGGCTCGTTTTGTTCTCATTCTTCGAGTATTAAAGTCAGAACCATTATTTGTTTTAGAGGGTCAATTAATCCCAAGGACGTTAGAAAAGATCACACTTTAGTTAACATTCCTCCCGTTTACACATGTTCACATTGTGGTAGGAAAGGTCACCTTAGGATATTTTGTTTTGATCTTGGAAGATGTCCTAGGAAAATTCTAGCATTTTTTTGGTTTTCAAAACCCCGTGTCGACGTGTTACATCCGCCTGGGTTAGGAAATCACTTTTGGATACGCTAGATTTTAGAATAGTTGATTCTCATTTGCTTGCACATAGCTCTTCTCTTGCCATATCATATAGATGATTGTCTTCGAATGTTTGTCATACGCTAGTTTTTGTTTCATGATATTTATGTTTGCTAGCGTATGACAAACATTCGAAGGTTAATTTGTATGGCAATTAGGAAATCATATAAGATGTGAAATTCATAATAATCACTATAGTAGTGTATACCTATTTAAGCTGTGTATTCCTAGTTGTAGACATGTCAACGGGACTTCTCAAGTCATGTTCATGTCATTTTTTATGTTAAGGTTTTATCGGGTTCATGTATAAACAAGTCACTTTTACCATGTGAACAAATCATTTTCACCTTACACATGACCTTAATGTGTCATGTTATGTTCACTCGTTATTATCTATTAAAAAATTAAATAATTTTGAATCATATGCACATTTATACATTATCCTAATATTCAATACAATTAGACCCTTTAATTCATTAAGATTACTAAATATTTAATTAATTAATATTCCTTAAGAATAAATTAACACTAATCTACACAAACACTTTAGAACACCGTCACGAAAAATTAATGGAGCGTAATGGGTCTTAATGGTTATTAACATGTTAAGGGTGTTGTAAGGACATATTTTTATAAATGTCTGTAACAATTAATTATGTCGTATATCGTTACAACCGCCGAAGAAGTTTAAGAGAAATCTACATCAAGACGGATCCGAATATATCAAGGTTCTTCATCAAAAATCCTCCGCAAAGTTTACTTTGGTAAGGTTATGTTTTAAATACCATAACTTTGCACTTAGAGCTTTGGGATATTTTTTCAAAATATTTTCTAAGTGTTGGAGCGGACTTTATTTGTCAAAATTTAAGAATGAGTAATTTTTCTAAGTCCTCTAGCATTCCTCGATTTTGACGCCCAGGTCATTCAAACGAGATCTCATCTCGTTCGAACGACATTGGGATGTCGCGCGATGTCATTCAAATGACACGTGTACTTCGTTCGAGTGAGATCCCTTTTTCGTTCAAATGATCGAGGTGATGCAATTTTCTATAAATACTCATTAAATAGTTTCGTTTTCATTAAGAAGTCCCAGTGTTTTGAAAGACAAAAAACTGCGAATCTGCAGAATTCTTTTTGACTTCTTCTTTTAGGGTTTTTATCCCTTTTGTTTTCAATTCACAAAAATTCCATATGCTTTGGTGAATTATTTTGGTGTTCAAGAACACACTTTTCTTTTGTTCATTATTAAGGGGAGAACTCTACAATCGGAGAGCTGCGTGCTATTATCGAGGGAGTACTTGTGAAGATTTTAGACTGTGTGTCTGGACTGCGTGTCCTTGTGGTATAGTTACGTGTGAACCACTGTTGATTTCTAGCCGTTACTTTGTAGGTTTGACGAAGGCACCGTGAGTTACTCTTATGGGAGAAAGCAAGATGTTCTGTAAGTCAATGGTGTTGTAAACTTGTCAGAGTTCTAGAAATAAAAAGGTTTTGCCCTTCGGGAATTTTTCCTGAAATTTGTGCCGCATACTTTATTTATTTATGGGTTGATATACGCACACACGTAGTTGCATGTTTAGGGTCTGAATTAATTTGGCTTAAAAATAGACTCTAATTAAACGAGTGTGCCAAATTATAAACTTGCGAATTTAATCAATTATCATGCAGTCCTATTTTACAGGTGTCAATACTAACCGAACCCATTAATTATCTTGTCTTATCGATTTTCCACTAATATGACACAACTATCAAGTATCCACCCATTGACCTATGAACCAATACTATAAAAAATCCACACCTTAACCAATAACTTTATGATAGTTTGTGTTATGGTATCGTGTCATGTGTCATTTTCCAGGCTTACCAACTTGTATGCTTCTATATGGGTGAAAATACCACGAGTATGTTGATGGAGAATCTACTAGTTGGAGGGCTAATAGGACATAAAAAGAGAGATCGCGAATGTAATCCTAATTAATGATGGAAGTTATTCCTAGGTCTATATTATTATCTCCATCAAACATGTGGAGGTCTCCCCTTGTAAGAGCAAGTTTTTTAATTTCTCATGTTTTCATTTTTTATTTTGGCATATCTCGTTACCCAAACACTGCGCTTACATGACTTCTCGGGACTTGAAGGAACCGTTGAATACCTTTTAGGAATGGAATAATGGTTCATCTCAACATACTTATAAGAAGTTTTGATGTTGACTGGTAGAATGGGTTTGAATCATTTTTTGGGTTTAAAACTTTTTTAAGAGGTTATTTTATTTAAAAGGTGTTTGATTTATTTTATAAAAAAAATTCCATATTTTTTACGCCTCGTTCAAACGAGGCTTGACCTCGTTAGAATGAGTTTGACCCAAATAAGAAAAAGGCTCTCCTATAGAAGATGAAGCAAGATAGACATGAAATCAAAGAGGAGAAAAGACTTTTTCGAGATAGGAATCGGTATCTAATTAATTCAACGATTCCAGTATAAATGAAACGACTTTATTCAAACTTCAAACGACCCATTTTTCATCATCATCTGGAATCTCGTTAGACGCCTTCGCTCGAACTTGTTCTAACAAGAACGCCTATATCGTTTGATTGTGGTCCTGGTTCATTTGAACGACTGGGAGAAATTTATTTTTTAAATGATATCTATCCCAAATCTTTTGTGTTTATCCTTCTTAATTGACCTTCTTATAAAAAGGCCGAACGGGATTAGATCTTTCAAGAACTCTTTTCATAAGTAAAAGAGCCTCTTTTGATTTCTCCTTTTGTGGTTAAACTCTACCAAAATAATTCCAAACCCATGGAATAATTTATATCACTTTATCAAGTCATGAAGAAGGATTAAATCATAAAAACCTTTGTAGAGATATTAATCTATTCTAAATTGTGAAATTGGGTTTCTCTGCTAAAGAAGAAGACAAGGTTGATCAGTGGATACCGAGGGTAGACCATTACCTTTGGACGACTTTGCATCTGAGTCGTGATTGACATTTTGAAGGCTCTGTGCATCTCACTTAGTGTTTCCAAGTCATTGTAAGTTGATATAATAGCGCTGAAAGAAAAGGTTTTGCCCTTTTTAGGAATTTTACCTCAGATCGTGTGTTATTTGCATGATTGTCTTGGAAATTAAAAATCGAAATCATCTTGTATGCACACCTTAATTATTGAAAATAAAATTTATTAAAAATTGAATTATGTGTTTGGCAATTAGTTATCTATCATTTAGATCACTTGTATTCTCAAATTAGTGTCAAAGCAGGTAACACAAAAATATCACGTGATCCTAATTTTTATGGATTTTTCCTATACTAATTTTCTTGAATTAGTATCAGTGCCGGTTGCACTAATATAATGTGTGATCCTTTTAAAAAAATTAATATCAAATTTTATAAAAAATGTTGATCGCCAAATTTTTAAAATTTAGTGGATAATATGTATAGTAGAATGCCCATTTTTTATGGTTCAAACTATGCCTATTAGAAAGAAAAAATGAGGTATAATTTAAAATCCATGGATGAACTTGTCTGGTTAGTTTGTGAAAGAGGGTGGACACCACCAATTGTGATATTGATAATGTTGTTGCCCCAAAACCTGTCTCTGCATAGACAAATGATGACTTTAAGTGGAGTTATTTTAACTCGCGCGATATGAGTACCATCTCAAAAGTTGTTACCCCTGACGAGTTTAGCTCCATTATGATGTACATCGCGTCTAAATAAGATTAGGATACCCTTTGAATTACTCACAAGTGAACCAACACAATTAAATCTTCTAAGATGCAAAATCTGACAACACAATTTGAAACAATCACTATGCTTGTTTGATATACTAAACTCGAGTTTCAATTTAGGTGAAAAAATCCCTGAGATGCGGATAGTTAAGAAAATTTTGAGATCATTTTTGGATCGCTTTATTCCTAAGGTTACCTTGTTAAATTCAATAGGAATTTTAGATACTCTTAGGTTAGAAGAACTCGTAGGAGATCTTCAAACGTATGATATAGATATGTTTCCCAAAACTGTTGAACCTAAGGATATAAGGATTGCTTTGAAAACGCAAACTAAGAAAATAAAAAATAAAAAGTTTGCGATTCTGAGTCTGTGTTAGATTTTAAGTTGGATTATTTAGCCATTTTTACAAAAAAAGTCAAAATGTTTCTCAAACTTAAAAAGAAAAATTCTTCGAAAGAAAAGATTTTTGAGAAAAAGAAAAATGGTAATGAAGGAAAGATTGGTTATGAGAAAGATGAAGATGTAAGATGTTATGAGTGTCAGGTTAAAAGGAAATAAGGCACATGAGTGTCTCACTAGGCTTAAGAGACAGGTCAAGAAAGTTGCAAATAGGGCCACTCTAAGTAATAGTGAAGTTGAGTTAGGAATTTTGGGGATGAATCACCACATGAACCGTGTATTGAGTTCATGGTCAGTCACGTTAGTACTTCTAGTTTGTAACACGTTGATGAGGAAGTTTCTAAATGTGAGTGCCTCGATGTTGTTTTGATTCACTTTGAAGAGAGTAAGAGTTAGAATGAGAATTTAAGGGAGAAGGTGGGCTACAAAAATCATTTTGTGATCTTTACACCGAGACTTTAAAAATGAAAAAGCTTAATAAAATTTTATCTTTTAGGGTGTGTGATTTAAAAAAAAGGAGGTAAATATTATTAGAGAGTGTGAGCCATTAGTGGGTCAACTCGAGAACGTGAAGGTTTCATGTGTGAGCAGTTGATTGTTGTAGGTAGGGATGAGATCGATTTGACCAAGACCATAGCTAGTCTTATGAGGGATCTTCAATATTCATTGGGGACTCGTGAGAAATTTAAAGCCCATGTATCCCAACTTGAGATTGATGTCGAACATGCTCGTAAGGTCAAGGTCACTTTAGAGGACACATCTAAGAAGGTTAAAAACATGTTCCTTAGTCCTGTGCTAGGAAATGTTAAGAGGCAAGGAATAGGTTATGATGGTGCATCCACTTCCAAAGTAGCACCTGAGCCGATTCATGGGTTTGTGATGAATCTTTATGACCCTTAACCTAACCCACCTAGGAGAGATAAAATGCCTAAGAGATATTGTCCTAGACATTTTGATCAAGGTGGACCTAACTTATTTATGCTTGTTCACATTGCAAATATAGAGGTCATCTTAAAGAGTTTTGTTTTAAGTGAGGGAGAGTTTCTCACATGCATGTTCCCTAGTATGATCCCACATGAGTTCCTACATTTGTTCTCTCACCCACTCCCACACGTTTTACTCCGCATAATCCCGCACATCACCATAGATATTTTGAGAGTTTAGGAGAGCAAGTATAGTCTTTAGTCAAGACTTCCACAAATTTGATGGAGGATTTACTTAAGATGTCATTTTCTTTTGAGAACACTTTCGAACCTAATGATTGAGATTGAGACTTGTTTCTAGAATAGGATGTTTATCATGTTCCCATCTTATATTTCTATTGATAGATAGTGTTACCATCATATTATAATTATATATTTAAAAAAAAAATCAAAAAGAGATTTATTTTTCTAGAAAAATTTTGAAGTACAAAGAAGATAAAGAAGTGAGAATTTTATATTGATAAAATTTTTTAAAAAAGACAAAAAGATTTTTGTAATTTTTTTATCACCATATATGGATGAACATTTATGATATTCAGATCACCCATTAATTTCATTCATACACGTGGCTTTTTTTATAGTGTTTTAAGATATCACGTGGTTTTTATAGTGTTCTTAATAATGTGTAGGGTCACTACATTGATCTTTGATGACTACTTTCTACGTGTTTGACTCCATATCTCCTTTATTGCACATGTACAAAAACTTGTTTGAACATTGCACTTGCTTTTCACTTGTCAAATACGATGTTCACATCTCAATTTTTCTTAGTAACGAACCAAATCTGTAAGGAGATAAAGTTATGCATGTTAGAACCATTGTCCCAATTTCATTTTTTCTGGAAAATAATGTTAAATGTTAAGGAATGGAAAAGGACTATGAAAGATCAAAATGTTCTTTGTGTTAAAAGCTACCATTTGCAACAAAAGAGCCTAAAAAGATTAGAGGCACATAAAAATAGAAGTGCCATGCCAATTTTTGATTCATTGATGTTTATCTACATATGAGAAATAATTTCTTCATAATATTTGAGAGTTTATCCTTAGATATGTGAGATTTTGAGGGAGATAAAGTCGAAGTTCAATGGGTTTGCACCTCGGACTTTCTAGAAAAACATTACATAAATTGGTGCCATTGGTGTGAGAATCATTTATGTTCATGACATTTTGATTGAGTAGAGTCAATTTCATATCTAGTTCACCATTTTTACACCTAAGGTAGACTTTAAGATCTTTCGTTAAAGGTTTCTCAAAACTTCGTGCACCTATGTTATGAATTTTAATGTTAATTAACCTATGGAAATTTTTACACCCCTACATTCAACATTTATGATTAAGATGTTTTAGTGTTAGTCTATGGTGTGGTGTTATTGTAGCCTAAAAATATTAGGTCACCTGGACTGATAAAACATTAACACCTATCAATATCATCTTGAAGATTTCCACAATGGGTAAAAATTGGTCGGCTTAAGTACCCTTTGATCGACTGTCCTGCTGACCAAAGCTAGGAAGTTGAACCATCAGGTGCACGTGGGATATTCAACAGTAACCATTCACATGCACGTGAAAGATATTTAGGTGTATCTTATTGTGTAAAGGTGTAAATGCTTGAAGTTACAAAATCATTCCAACTCTTAGGTTTCCACTTACCATCAATACAACATTTCCCCCGGTTGAGGAGGACATGCAACAACATATACGCCTTATACTAAACGTTTAGATTGTAACTAGGATGTTGGAATTAAACCCTAAAAACTATTTCCACGTGATTGTTCACTAATTAATGAGCTGCACCACGTAAATATCTCTAGTGTCTTTCTTTATATTTTCGTATTCTCTGTTATTAGTGATGATAAATTTGGTAACTAAGGGATATGAAGAATAACCAAAATTTAGGCATCAATAGATTGGCATCGTCTATGGAAATGACAACTCATTGTTGTTTCTTATCCGATCCCTTCACATAAAATTTTTCATAGACTTGAAGTATGACATACATCCATGAAAGTAGCCCTGCCAGAGGTAATGCTCCCAATAATTTCGCTCCTTCTGGTATAGGAGACTTATAATGAATTATATTAAACATTGTCAATGGGAAGGAGGTAATGTAGGAAAACATGAGGTAACTTACTGAAACGCTTCAAGTTAGATCCACTGCTGCCCCATCCTATAGGAGGAAAATCTTGTCTCCACCTCCTAGAGATAATAAAAACAAATTTAGATATTTTAAATCTTTACGAGTCCAATCCTACCATTCGAGGGTAACCTCGTCACTCAAATCTACTAATTTACTATAATGGTCGGTCTCTTAGATCAAAACGACTTAGTGTCTTGGAAAGGCTGAGCAAGGTCTCTATTTTTTATCACTTGGGTCCCCGGTCATGTAGATTACCAAAGGGAACCCTCTCAATTGAGAGATCGATGAGAAGGGTATATCAGATCCAGGGTTAGTCTATGAGCTTTCGTGCATGCCGAGCAGGCTTCCTAGGAAGAGAGCTTAACAAAAATGCATAGTAGAGTTGCCTCAGGCAAAACTAGTCTAGAAGATCACCCTTGGAAAGGATCAATAAAATGATTGGAAGATTGCTTGGGAGAAATAGCTAAGTCCAAAAATCCCTTGCAAAGGAACTTTGTGAAGGGATATCCTTTTTTTTCCAGCTACTATGGATTTTATCATACCGTACAAATTCAAGCCACCTGTGGTCACTCCCAAATATGACACTAAAACTGAACCCATCCTGCATATTGAAAAAATACTAGGCAGTAACTGATATTTACTCTGTTGCAGATGAGATGCATTGTTGAGGACTCTCAAGTAACATCACTCGATCTGCAAAGATTTGGTATAATAAACTTCTGTGAGGATAAATCTTTATCTTCTAGTAACTCTTCGTGCTATTCATCAACAATGTTTTCTTTGAAGCCAAACCCATCAAAAGGTAGCCCACTTATTAATCGTCCATTAGCGACTAGGGGAAACCACTACCGAGTATATAACTCATATAAATAGTGAAAAGTTAAAAGTGGTGGATTATGAAGAGAACACCACTATCACTAATTTAATGACCAGATTACTCCTCGAGAATTTATACTATGCGTTGGCCAAAGACCCCCTAAAACAATGCCTTAATTAATGGTTAAAGCTGGTAATATCATGAATGTCAAGGAGGCTATGGCTACCAATATAGCTTCAGGTTCCAATATCAACTGTCATAAGAATGACAAGAAGGAGAAACAAGATAAGAAGTCCAAAAAACCTAAGAAGTATGAGGAGTACACTCCTTTCACTGTTGGCATGCATCCCTTCCTAGAGGAAATCAATGGAAGTAGAAACCTCAAATGTCTGGAAAACCTAATGTCCCTCATAAGAGGAGATAAAATTCCAAGTATTATGAGTTTCATAAGGACCACGGGCACACGACTTATAATTGTATTGCTTTGAAAAATGAGATTGAGAATCAAATCTGGTGTGGCAAGTTGTCTAAGTTCGTTGATAGGTTTGAAAAGGAGACTCCAGGAGGTGATCAAAATATCCTTGCAAAGGAAGAGATAATAAGAAAAGAGGCCAAGATAATGATTCGAAAAATGGCCTAGATTTGTGAAAAAACCTCGTGAGCCTAAAATTGAGGTAAAAATGATATATTTTCACTGTCAATTTATTGCTTGGGGATATGCTAGTGTTGGCGATGAGATAACTTAAAGAGAAGTGATGATGCTGAACACAGAACCACCAGATAAGGTGTTGACAAGCTCAAGCAAGTGATAATAATGGCGACACAAGAGAATACAAGTGTATACGTAGAAGGAGGTGAGGAGAAGAGGATTAACACCAATATGTAAGTGGTTCAGCCAATTAGGTCGACATCCACTGTGCAAGTGAGTGAGCAATGTCACTGAAATAAGGTACTAACGGCCATGGATACCATCTCTTAAGCTTTCTCTCTCTACTATGTAAATTGATAGAGTTTTAGCTAGGGTTGTAATTCTTGATCTTTTACAATGTTGAGGAAGACCTCAATATATAGTGCCTAGGGGGTGTAATGTACCCCCTAAGCATGCCATGTGCATGTGCATGGAGATCCAGCCAGGGCAAGGATGAAACTTGGCTGATCTCAACTAAGTAATGACTTCAATATTCCCCCACGTGGAGGGAATGATTCAGTTATAATAGATTTGTCCATGTGTTCCAAGCCATACATGTACGCATAAATGCTCGGTTGTCTTTTCTTGGTACCAACCTCGGCCTAGATAAGTACGAGTTTGGTGAAGTACGACCCTTGCCTTGGCTGAGAATCATATGTAATGACCTTGGTTGGGATGCCAGCCGAGGTTAGACATCTGGAACGTCGGCCTTGGCCGACGTTGTCTTGAAACTTGATACTGAGTCTACAAGAGCTTGTGATCTTAGGTGATACTTATAACATCGACTATGGTCGATGTTGGCGATGATTCTAATGGATAGCCCATGTCCATATTTACCTTGGATAAAGCCCTGGCCGAGGTGATGCTTGTAATGTCAGTTGTGGACGACATGATGGATAATTGATTCCATGAGTCATGTAGATCTCGGTTAATGCCCAATCATGGTGGTACTTGCAACGTCGGCTGCGGACGACCTCGTGAAGGATGACATCGCAGATGGGTAATCTCAATATCTTATTACCTCGACTGTCATTTAGGCCGAGGTTGATGTCTCTGAACTAGCAGATACAGTTTGGGCATATCAATCACCCCTAGCCCTTAGTTACTTATGTAAGTGGGTAACTAAGGGATATTTATGTCCGAGGTCGTATTCCCTTATATACCAGTATCTCCTTAATAGGTGTCCACTTATGAAGTGGGTAGCATGCCTGACAGTGTAATTATAATGATTGCCTTTTGGGCTCCCAAGGCAATGATTGGCCTTGGGAAGACTGTTCTTGGTTTGAATTTGACCAAAAACCAGGTTTTAATCCTTAGTTTAAGTTGTCCCCAGTTGTTCATTTATGGTTTAGAGTCCAAGTGTAGGGTCACCTTCTTTATGCTCAGGCCTCTTTATAAGCTCATAGGAGATTTCCCCTCTCTCAGAGAGAAGACCTTTGCAAAAATTAGGCAGATAATTAGCCCAAGAGGAAGCTCGTAGTGCTGAGGCCTTTCCCCTCAGGCCTATCTTCCATCCACCTCTGAAAGTGATATACCTTGACCAGTCGAGCCTTCTAAGCTAGCAGAGGATCCAATAGACCCCACTCCTATGTCTGAGTCTGAGTCATCCACCTCAGCCCCTATGTCTACTGATTCTTTCCAAGAGGCTATGGACTTCTCTATTAGGAAAAATCAGGTCCCTGATCAGGTCGATGTCCAAAGTCTTACCTCATCCCATAATAGTGCTAGTTATTCACGAACTTCTTCATATGTTGAGGTTGTGGGGCCAAGCGTGTCTATTCCACCACCCATCGATGCTATTCCCCTGTCCGTCGCCATAAGGGTTGAGTTCGCTTGGAGGTTCCTTGGAGGTGTTCCTACACCTGCCTAGGCCTGCGTTGCCAGGGATGAGGATGATGTTCATGAGAGTGACGTTGATACCTCGGAGGCTACCGAGATAGAGAGTACTGTTACTGAGTATGACCTCTTAGCATTTAGGCATCTCTATTCCATAGGTCCCTCCATCACACTTAGGAGAACTCTGATAGGTGAGAGTGCCTTTGGTGGTTGAGATGGAGAAATCTGAGTGTATGAGCAGATGTTTAAGCTGGGATTACATTTCCCCATCCATCCTTTGATCAGAGCCATACTTTAACATATCAACATCGCCCCTTCAAAATTATCACCCAATGCCTGAAGGGTGATAATTGGTGTTATTGTCCTTTGGAAGGTAGTCCGCCACTCATACCTTCCTGTTAGGGTCTTCATCGGATGCTATATCCCATCCTCTGCCAGAAACCACCCCAGCTACTATCACTTCGTAGATAGGAAATCGGACAAGAAAGTGCTGCTGGTTAGCCAGACCTCCAATCACAACTGGAAACCACGGTATTTTTTTGCCTCAGGGGCATGGGAATGTGGTCCTTGTGTCACCTTTTCATCGTTGGACCCGAGGGTACCCCTGAGGTGGGTAAATGTGTCACTTGCTGCCAAGGCCGACCCTGGGCTTAGCCAGGAAAACTTACAGAAGGTTAAAGATCTTCAAGATCAGGGGGAGCATGGTTGGCTAGTTAAGTACGAACATCTAATGACCCCCTACTACCTCTCTGAGACTGGCTTGGGAGGGAGACATCTGACCGAGCTTCGTAAGTGTTATATTTTTACAAGTTGTAACTCTGAGTTTTCGTACCTTTGATTTATTAACTCAGATGTTTCTCTTTCCAGAGTGCCCGGAAGGTATCTCTGACGAGCTATGGGAGATGTCAGCCCCAAGCCTTGTTAAGATGATGAAGAAAGTAAGGCATAATACAACCCCTCCTCCACCCAAGCAACACGTTGGTAGATCCAACGTCGACGCTTCAAAGAAGAGGAAATCCATAACTGCTGGTTCAGAGGATTAGAGGCCGAGAAAAACTTAAAAAGGAGATTGTGTTATCCTAATCTCCTCTGATGACGCATTGGATGCTCGTCTGGAGAAGCTGAAGATCATTGACAGCCTGATAGGTCATGGTCTAAAGGTAATGGATACCATCGGCTCTGCGATGACCGATGCAGATAAGCGGTTTCTACGCTCGATAGATACCCCTCTATTGGCCGAGTTATGCCTTCACAGGTCTATCCAAGTAAAAAATTTTCTTTTTTATTCCAAGTTTAACTTCGTTTTTTATTTGATTAAGGTTAGCACTCATACGTCTGAATTTGTTTTGCAGGGTCTTCTTTCTATGAACCAATTCATTGACTGGACCCTGAGGAAGTTACCCCTTATTGAGAAGGGAAAAGAGACCCAAAAGGTGGAAACCTCTTTAAATACAGAGGTTGAACATCTGAAGACATACTTGGCTGAGTCCGAGAATAAGGTAAAGGATAGGGATAGGGACATAGCCAAGCTGAAGAAGGACCACACCTCTGCTTTGCAGGGCAAAGATGACGTCCTCCAGGCAAAGGTTGATGCTACAGTAAGGGCTTCCCTTGATGATGCCTCTGAGAAGATTTTGGCCGATTACAAAGTCTATGACCAGTTTATAAGCTTTGACTTTGAATATCTCGAAAGAGGTATTAAGGCAACTGGGAAGTGGGAAGCTTCGAAGGAGGAGGAGACATGAAGCTTGACTGCCGCGGACTTTATTGGTTTGGGCTTCGGTGATTCTCGCTTTGCTCAGGCCTTGCAAGAGGTTGAGGAGGAAGACGCTGCTCCTACAGAGACTGCACAATTGGAAGCCATAGAGATTGCTGAAGATTTTAACCCACGAGATGAAGGGGCCGAGGTTACCAATGTCGTCCAAGGGGACACATCTGCGGCTGCCGACCCTTAAGACTTAACTTGTGAAGCCTTTTGGCTTGTAAAGTAAAGTTTTCCATCTGTAATTTTTTGTAAACTCTAATGATATACTTTAGGGCATATTTGATCTATTAACTTTGATTACTTCATGTAACACCATTTTCTTCAGAAGATTTTTCTCCTTTCGATGAATGCTCTCTCTTGAATGTTGGTTTAATCATATACTTTATTTGATCTATAACTATGATGTTTACCTCATAATTTTCACCAAATTAATGATGTTTAAGGTCCGAGATCCTCAAAATATGATGTTAACCTTATAAATTCCTCCAAATTAATGATGTTTATGGTCCGGGGTCATCAAATCATGATGTATCACGTCAGACCTTGTCACCAAACTAATGATGTTTAAGGTCAAAGGTCATCAAATTAAGATGTTACTCTCATAAATTTCACAAAATTAATGATGTTTTAAGGTTTGAGGTCATCATACTAAGATGTTACCCTCATAAATTTCACCAAATTAATGATGTTAACCTCATACTAGGCCCATAGCACAGCATAAAGCTCTTATTAATTCCATCAAGGATTTTTCAGTTCGTGACTTCAGTTTTCCCATTTGCATGCGATCGGCCAGGAGAGGAGAAGAACTTCTTAATCCCTGCTCTTTCACAATATTTTTCTAAGGAAGAATTATTGAATTGGGTTTCGTTGTTTGAGATGAGGGTATTAGGAAGGCCATGTCTGCATATGATACTTTTTCAGATGAACTGGAAGGTCTTCTATTATGTAATTATGATCATCGACTCATCCTCTACCCACTTGGAGAATTAATAAGTTGCTACTATCAGAAATTGATAGTTATTAGTAGCTCTTGGCCATGGTCCCACCAAGTTAATCCCCTATATTGAAAATGGACAAAGAGAACTGATTGACGCCATAGGTTGATGAGGTTTATGGGGGATAGTAGGGAATCTCTGGCATTTGTCACACCTTTTCATGTAGGCGGGAGCGTCTTTGGCCAAGGTCGGCCACTAGTATCCCTCCATAATTATCCTCTTGGCTAAAGGTCTTCCTCTTATGTGATTAGAGAAATAACCCTCGTGTACATCCTGTAGGATGTGGGGGACCTCTGTGGGATGGACACATCTGAGGATAGGTAATAGGAAACCTTTTTTATACAAGGCATCTCCTATTTTTTAGAACTTGGCAGCTCTGTATCTTAATTTCCTCCTTTCTAACTTCAATTCTGACAGCTCTCCCTGTCTTATGTATCTGATAAGGGGGTCCATCCATGAGTCTCCTAGGTTCAAGTTGAGGTAAGAGCTAGCAACCTCTTCTTCCTTAATGGTCAGTTTGAAAAGGGTCTCGACTAGTACTGTTCTTTTGATGCCTATCCTTATTGCTGAAGATAACCTTGCTAGTGCATCTGCACGACTGTTGTCTTACCGAGGTACCCTCTTTATCTTTACCTCTTCGGTGCCTTCTAGCGCTGTTCTTACCCGCTTCAGGTATTTATCCATCCTTTAATCTTTGGCTTTATATAATCCAAGTACTTGGTTGACGAGTAACCTCGAGTCACTGTGTAATAAGAGTAGGACAACTCTAAGTGCTTTTGCCAAGGAGAGACCCTCTATCAGTGCCTCATACTCGAACTCATTGTTTGAAGCCTTGAAGTTAAACCTTAGCGCATATTCAACATTGGTACCATCCGGAGCTGACAGTATCAACCCTATGCCGCTTCCACTCTCGCAAGAAGACCCATCAACGAATAGGTTCCAAACATCTTTATTTGATAAGAAGTTCCCCTCTGACAGGGTCCCTTGCTTGAAGAGGTACCTTTTTTCCTCATTTTCAGCTACTGCTTTTATCTCTCTTTTGGATGCAACCTCTTTCGAGTTTCGAAAGACATTATTATTTGATCCTTTTGTAATATCTGGATTATTCTCAATCTCCGCCTCATCCCATCTGAACTCAACAATAAAGTCTGTGAGTGCCTACCCTTTGATGGCCAACCTGGGTTGATAAATAATGTCATACTCTTCTAACTGTATGGCCCAGGTTATCAATCTGCCTGACTTCTCGGGCTTGTGGAGGACTTACCTTAGTGGGGAATCGATGAGGATGACTATAGAGTGGGATTGTAAATAGGACTTCATCTTCCTGGAAGCGTGTATCAAGGCGTAGGCCAACTTCTCCATCTGAGGATAGTTCTGTTCGAACACTTTAAGGGCTTTACTATTGAAGTATACAGGCCTCTGTACCCCATCGTGTTCTCGTACTATGGCTGCACTTATGGGTGACTCTGAGACTACTAGATAAACATATAACTTCTCCCCTAGAATGGGTCGGGATAAGAGAAGGGGGGATCTGAGGTAGGACTTGAGATCCTTAAAGGCCTTGTCGCATTCCTCATCCCATTCAAGGCATTTTTTAGGATTTTGAAACAAGGAAGACACTTGTTGGTAGCCCTATAGAAAAACCTGTTCAGCGTAGTAACTCTTCTGATTAACCTCTAAACGTCTTTGATGGTTTTGGGTGTCTTCATTTCAAGAAGAGACTTGATTTTTTTGGGATTGGCCTCTATCCCCCTTTGATAAATGATGAATCCAAGAAATTTCCCTGCTCCTACTCCCAAGACACACTTGGACAGATGGAACTTCATTCTGTATAAGTCCACGGTGTCAAAAGTCCTCTCTAAGTTGGCTACGTGAGTGCAGGCCTTTAAGCTTTTCGTCAACATATCCTATATATACCTCCATGGTCTTGCCAATTTGATCTTCAAACGTCTTATTTATAAGATGTTTATATGTGGCCCCTGCATTCTTCAAACTGAAGGGCATGATCTTGTAGCAATAGGTCTTCTTGTCTGTGATGAATGGTGTCTTCTATGAATCTTTGGCATCCATAAAGATCTGATTATAGCCTGAATACGCATCCATAAATCTCATAAGTTCATGCCCCGCCGTGGGATCTACCATCTGATCAATTCTAGGTAAGGGATAACTGTCTTTTGGGCAGGACTTGTTCAGGTCAGTAAAGTCTATGCACATCCTCCATTTTTCATTAGCTTTGGGTGCAATTACGACGTTAGATAACCACTATGGGTATATGACCTCCCTAATAAATTCTGCCTCTTCCAACTTTCTAACCTCTTGCCTGATGATACCATACTTTCCCAAGAGTAAACTATTCATCTTTATTTGATTTGCTTAGCATCTTCTGCCACATTGAGTTTGTGGAACATAACCTCCGGGTCGATGCCAGGTATGTCTTCATTGCTTAAAGCGAAGACACTCTGCCTTTTCTTTAAAAATCTTATCAGCTCTTCCTTAATCTTGGGTTTTAAGGCCTTGTCGATTTGGATAATTTTTTCTGATTCGTCCTCATTGAGGATGATAGATTCTACTTCTTCTATGGCCTCTCCTTTCTTCAAGTTTTTTTCATCCCTAGGATCAAGTATATCAATGTTATATGTGGTTGTGGACCTCTTATGGACCTCTCTCTCTTTCACCGAGTTGAAGTAGCATTCTTGTGTCAAAGTCTGATCACCCTACACTTCCCCTACCCTATAGGGGGTCAGGAATTTTAGCATTTGGTGGACCGTCGATGGTACTACCTCAAATTCCTTAAGGGATACTCGTCCTATGATGAGGCTGTAGGACGAGAAGATATTTTCATCCATAACAAAGAAATTGATCTTCCAGGTCAACCTCTTAGGCCACTCGTCTCCTATTCGTACATCCATCCCATACATGCCCAATGGATGGACCTTTTCATTATTGAAGCCCGTCAATAAATGATGTTGGGGTACCAGCCTTGCTCTGCTGAGGCCTAGGCTCTTTAAACAGGGACAGAACATCACATATGCAGAACTTCCTCCATATATGAGGATTCTCTGTACCTCACATCCATGCACTCTTGTTATAATTACCAATAGTTCATCATGCGGAGCTAATATACCTTTGAAGTCGAGTCGGTAGAATCCAACTATAAGGCTATCTATATCTACCTTCTTTCTCTTCTACTTAGCCTCTGAAGATGCCAGATTCATAACCTCTACCTTAGTAACTGACTTAGCCACTGCCACATGAGCTTTACGGTCAGCTACTTCGAAGCCACCCTCTGCTAGTCCTCTGCATATGGTGCTAACATCTAAGGAAATCATATTAACCCTCTTTATAGGGGCATTGTCATCTTTCGATGGGAGGTCAGGATCGTCCTCATCATCCCCATCTAAGTCATCGTCTCTTCTCGTTGGGGCATCATTTCGATATTTGTCATTTCTCATCTTTTTGGGGTCCTCTCTTCTCCCCTTAGGAGAATTACCGTCGACATACTTCCTCAGCTTTTTAGACTTCAACATCTTCTCAATTTCATCCTTCAAGGAGAAGCACTTATCTATCACATGGTCGTGGTCTTGATGGAATTCACACCATAAGTTCTTGTTCCTCTTATGTGGAGGAGCCTTCAGCTTCTCCGGCCATCTCAGGGATCGGTCATTTTTAGAGGAGTATAATGTGCAAACTTGTCATCTGCAGACCTCTTTTTTCCATCTTTATTCCTTTGGAACTTCTCGCTACCATTACCGTTCTCATCCTCATACTTTGCGGCCGTAACCTCTTCAGCATTAATGAATTTTCCTGCGATTGCCAATAGCTCTGTCATGGACTTGGGGGGTCTTTTTCAAGCTTCCATAACAACTTTCCTTTATGGAGTCCTCCAATGAGGGCAGTCATAGCTATATTCTCTTCATAATCTTCAACTTCCAATTTTTCTTTGTTGAATCTAGCGATGTAGTCTCTTACGCTCTCGTTCTTGCCTTGTTTGACGTACAACATGTGAATGGTCATTTTTTGAGGCCTTACCCCAAACGAGAAATTATGAATGAACCGTTCAGCCAAGCCTTTAAAGTTCTCGATAGAGTTCTTCGAAAGAGATGAAAACCAGATGTGTGTAGCTCCTGTCAAAGTCCTGGAGAAGGCTCGACACTTCATCTCATCCAGGATTGAATAAATGTCCACTGTAGACTGGTACATCTCAATATGATACACAGGGGTGGTACTACCATCGTACTTGGAAGACACCGTAGGTGGTTTGAACTTGGCAGGGTTTGAGAAATTCACTATCCTTGCCACGAATGTGGAACCCTCTGAGAACCCTATTTGTAGTGGGTCTCGACTTTTAATGAGGTTCCCTATCTTTTCTTCAAGACATTAAATGGATTCATTCCATGGCTTTGCAACGTCGTCTTGACCAAGGTTGTCCCCATCCACCTCCAAAGGGTTAACTGAGGGTTCCCCAGCCGCTGCACAACGTAGGCTATTGACCTCCTCTTGATCCCAATCTCGGTCTTGATGGGGTCGGTCGTGCTAGGGTCATCCATGATGAGGTCGATGTTCCCTCTGTGAGCCTACAACACTTCTTAACCTAGATAACCTTTGCCTCAGGTCATTAACTGGGCCGAGCCTTTCAAAGGCTGACCCTCTCCTCAAGCGATCAAAGGTTGATCCTCTTTGCTAAGGACCACCATTTCTTCTTCCCCCACAACCTCTGTTTTATTGGATAGGACATACAGTGTTATTCAAAAACTCATACGGCTCCCAGAAATCTTTCAAAGGATCCTCTACCTCCATATCGTCATACCTATCCTCAGGGCAAGGGTTTCCTTGCCTCTCCAGACATAAATGCCTAGGGTCAGTAACGTCCCTCCTCTGCTGAGGGGTAGGTTGGTCTTTTCGCGATGCCTGGGGTGGTCCCCTAGCTTGAACAGTTACCGGAGTAATCATCTCCGGTGAGACCCCAGGTGGCCTCATCATATTTTGACTGAGCTGTGCAAATTTCTCCTTCATTACTTGTTGTGTTGCAGTCAAAGATTTCAAGTCAGCATCCACCTCAGCCATTTCGGACTGGGGTGGTGCCTGGATGGAACTAGTTCCTCTAACACCTAACGGTGGAGGTGGTGGTGGCAACTCGGGTGCCATATGTTAAAACTGAAGATCTTGTAAAGAAGGGGAGATTAATACCTTAAAGGGCCTCTTTCAATGGTGAGACAACTCCACACAAGGGGCGAGGGCTGGCTCATCCCCAGAGTCTTCGGTGAGGTTACGCAGAAAAAGAGGAAGAGATGACTTCTCGTTCCTAAAGACGGCGCCAAAATGATGATGCTGGAAATAGCACCACCAGATAAGGGGTTGACAAGCTCAAGCAAGTGATAACAATGGCAGCCCAGGAGAATACAACTGTATATGTAGAAGGAGGTGAGGAGAAGAGGATGAACACCAATATGTAAGTGGTTCAGCCAATTAAGCCTAAGTCCACAATGGAAGTGAGTGAGTAATGTCACTGAAATAAGGCACTAATGGCTATGGATACAATCTCTCAAGCTTTCTCTCTCTACTGTGTAAATTGGGAGAGTTTTAGCTAGGGTTGTAATTCTTAATATTTTACAATGTTGAGGAAGACCTCAATATATAGTGCTTGGGGGGGGGGGGTGTAATATACCCCCAAGCATGCCATGTGTATGGAGATCCATCCAGTGCAAGGATGACACCTGGAGGATCTCAACTAAGTAATGATGACCTTAATATTCCCCCACGTGGAGGGAATGATTCAGTTATAACAGATTTGTCTACGTGCTCCAAGTCATACATGTATGCATAGATGCTCGGCTATCTTTGCTTGGTACCAACCTCAGCTGGATGGGTATGAGATTGGTGAAGTACTACCCTTACCTTGGCTGAGAATCATATATGATGACCTTAGTTGGGATGCCAGTCGGGGTTAGATATCTGGAACATCGACCCTGGACGGCATTGTTTTGAAACTTGATGTTGAGTTTACAAGACCTTGTGATCTTAAGTGAAACTTATAACATCGGCTATGGCCGATGTTGGCGATAATTCTGATGGATAACCCATGTCCATATTTACCTCATATAATGCCCTGGCCGAGGTGATGCTTGTAACGTCGATTGTGGCCAACACGATGGATAATTAATCCTATGAGTCATGTAGATCTCAACTGATGCCCAATCATGGTGGTACTTGCAATGTCGGTTGCGGCCAACCTGGTGAAGAACGACATTACAAATGGGTAATATCGAACTCTTATTACCTTAGCTATCAATTAGGCTGAGGTTGATGTCTCTAAACTGGCAGGCACACTTTGGGCATATGAAAAAGCCTAGTTAAATGAGGTAAAAGCATGTTCCTACATTCGAGATTAACCTATCTCATGATGTTAATGGTCGAACAAGGAAAGAGAACAAAGATAATTTGGTGATTGGTTTTTCTTAAAATGATGTGTCAAGGGTACTCTATCCTCATAATAATCCTTTGGTCATCATCATGAGAGTACATGAGGCAGGAGTGGCTAGAATCCTGATTGACAATGGCAGTTCATCTGACTTCATGTTCTATAATTATTTCTTTAGGATTATGCGACAACAAATTGCAACCTTATCATAGGACACTAATAGGCTTCTCCGGTGAAAAAGTATATACATTGGGGGCTATCAAGTTAGAATTTTTTATCGGCACATGGCCAGCTAGTAAGACTGAAAGGATTTATTTCTTCATCTTAGACAAGACGTTCGATCTACATACAATATGATTATTGGTAGGGATAGCCTCAAAAAGTTCAAAGTAGTACCATCTACTATCCATCGGTGTCTAAAGTTGCCCACTCATTATGGGATAGACATTGTTATCTGGAATCAAATTGAAGCTAGGTAATGTTATTATACTTTTTTCCAACCAAGAAGAAGTAATGAAACTTACTTCAACCTACTAGATTAAAACCTTAGACCCCCGTGAGGAGGCTAATTTAGTTAGAGGACGAGTTGTGGAGACCATATAAATAATTGTCCTGGATGACAAAGATTGGCTATACTCTGGAGCCAACCCTCAAACAAGAATTGATTAATTTTCTTAAAGAGAGAAAGAGCGTGTTCACATGGAGATATGAAGATATGCCAAGAATTGATCCAAAATTTATATGCGATGATCTAATATCACCAAAGATGCCAAGAAGATCAAGTAAAAGTGATGTGTATTTAGTCCTGAGAAGAACATATTCAACCAAGAAAAGGTGGATAATTTGTAGAAACAAATTTCATTAAAGATGTTAAGTACCTGGACTAGTTATCCAATGTAGTGATAGTGAAGAAGAAGAAGAACAAATGGCACATGTACATTAACTTCACGGATCTCAAAAAGGCCTGTCCAAAGGATCATTTCCCTTTGCTCAAAATTAATCAACTAGTCAATGTTACAGCAGGATCCAATGTAGTGATGGTGAAGAAAAAAAAAGGAGAAAAAGAAGAAATGGAACATGTATATTGGCTTCACGGATCTCAAAAAAGCGTTTCTGAATGATCATTTTCGTTTGCTCAAAATTAATAAACCAGTCGTTGTTATAGAAGGACATGAGTTAATCAGCTTCATGGATGCTTATTCGGGATACTTTTAAATTAAAATGAAGCCAGAGGTTAGGGAAAAGACATTATTTATCACCTGCCAATGTATTTAATGCTACAATGTTACGCCTTTAAGGATTAAACACACTAGAGCAACATACCAAAGGCTGGTAAATAAGGTCTTTGAGGATCAGACTTGTAAGAATATGGAAGTTTACATAGATGATATTCTATCTAAAAGTAACATTACTACCAACCACATTAAAGACATAGGCTAGAAATTTGACCAACTTGAGATGAATCAGATGAAACTGAATCTAACTATGTGTCTGTTTGGTGTAGAGGAATGGATGTTCCTAGGATTCACCATAAATCAAAGAGGAATTGAAACCAAACCAGAAAAAGTCAAGGAATTGATTGAAATGCAATCTTCCTTATGAAAGAAAGATGTGCAGAAGTTGATAGGAAGAGTAGCTGCACTCAATTTATTTGTCTCTCGTGCAAATGATAAATGCCTAACGTTCTTCAAAGTACTCAAGAAAACATTTGTATGGAATGAATAATGTGAAAATATTTTTTAGGGGTTGAATAAATATTTTAAATCTCCACCATTATTCTCCGGACTAGTCATGGGAGAAAATTTGTACCTATACCTTGTTGTATCTGAGTCAGCTATCAGTTCGGCCTTGATCCGACTAGAAAATGGAATTTAAAAACCAATGTACTAAAGTAACAAGGATTTTAGGGGAAGATATTATATATGTTTTCGTTGAAAAAATGGCTTTAGCACGTATTGAATAATCCAAAAAAGTGAAGCCTTACTTCCAAGAGCATACCATTGTGGTCTACACAGATTTACAATTGTGTCAAGCTATCCATAAACTAGCAAAATTAAGGAGATTTATGGCTTCGACAGTCGAATTAGGTGAATATATAATCTATGATACTCGAATAACACTGAAAGGGAAAGCTATAGAAGATTTCATGACATAAATTACATATGAAGAAACTACGGCGGATCACGAGCCCATCATGGGGGGACAGGTCGAGCAAACTTCCTCGAAAGAGAGCTCAGAGCCAAACAAGGCCAAACAGACTTCTTCGAAAGATATTTCTAAAGTGGGAAAAGTAGATCATCTGTTACCCAAGATATCCCCAAAAATTAAGAGCACAACAAAAAGTTATTTGAGCAAGGAATTCTGAGTGATGGGGGCTTTGATGAAAAAATTCCTATCTGGAAGTTGTGCGTTGATGGGTCTTACTATGACTATAGTAGTTGAGAAAGACTAATTCTAAATACCCCTAATGGTATAGATGTAGAGTATGCTTTTCGTTTTTAATTTCATGCTTCCAATAATGAGGTAGATTATGAAGCATTGATTACTGGGTTGGAACTCACATTGTCATTGGGTGCCAAATAAATAGTAGCTCATAATGACTATCAGTTGATCGTCAATCAAGTGTTAGGGATATATGGTGTTAGGTAACTAATGACAAGGTACTCGGTCAAAACTTACAGAACCTGTACTAAGTTTCTAGTGGTCAAAATGGTCAGAAGGATCTTAGCATGAGGCAGAGGCGGTGGTTAGAATTCGTGAAGGACTACCAATTTAATATACAGTATCATCCTAGTAAAGCTAACGTAGTTACAGATGCATTGAGCTGACGACCTACTGGAGGATTGGCAGAGGTGTGGAATACGAGGTGGAATGAGAAGTGGAGTGATCTTAATAGGAAGAAGAGGCTGCCAGAGCGTACATGGCAGTTATAACTATCACTCTCGAGATCATTATGCGGGTAGTGAAGGCATATGTAGAGTACCCGTTCTATTAGGACAGGATATGAAAGTTATTAACTGAGGGTGCAGAGTCTTACTCAGTCAACTCAGAGGAAAGACTTCATTTTAATGGGATGTTAGTACGACCCGAGGATTAGGATTTGAGATGGGCAGTTATGACCGAGTCTCGGAGTTCTAGATTTATGGTACATCCATGTGAGGATAAGATGTACTAGGATATAAGGAAATAGTACCGGTGGGATGGTATGAAGAGAGACATAACAGAGTTTGTATCAAAGTGTGTTACTTGTCGACTTCTGAAAGTTGACCATCAGAGGCCTTCGGGGATGTTACACCCACTTGACATTCCCGTGTGTAAGTGGGATAGCATTTCGATTGACTTTATTACAGGACTACCGATGTCGCAGGACGGTCGCGATTCTATATGGGTGATAGTGCATCGGCTGACAAAGGTGGCTCATTTCTTGCCAGTTTGCACTGACTACGAGATTATACAATATGCGCAGCTATTCATTTAAGAGATTATTGAACTGCACGAGGTCCCAATTAATATTATGTCTGATAAAGACAAGATTTTTTTGTCAAACTTATGGCAAAACTTTCAGGAGGCAATGGGCACAAATTTATGGTTGAGCAAGGCATGCAACCCAGAGTCAGATGGTCAGACTGAGAGGGTTAATCATACGCGTAAGGATATGCTGAGGATGTCGATCCTTGATTTTGGGGGAGGGTGGGAGAGATACCTCCCATTGGTAGAGTTTGTGTATAAAAACTTTTACCAATTTACTATCGGTATGGCACCGTTCGAGGCATTATTGGGAGGCCTTGTCATTCACCCGCTTGTTGGTTAGAGGCGGGGGACCACAAGTTGTTGAGACAAGAGATGATTCAGGATACTACTGCCAAGATTGAGTTGATTGGAGGGCGTATTCGGGTAGCTCAGGATAGGCCGAAAAGTTATGCCAACATCGATATGAGACATGTGGAGTTAAAGGTTGGTGACTAGGTGTTAGTTCGAGTATCTCCTATGAAGGGTATTATGAGGTTTGACAATAAAGAGAAGCTGGCACTGAGATATGCGGGACCGTTTCCTATTATAGAGAGGGTGGAATTGGTATCATACATACTGTGAGTTCCAGAGAATCTTTAGCGGATCACGACGTGTTCCATTTGTCATCACTGAAGAAGTACAGGATGAGCGAGAATGCCTTCTGGAACGTTCCACTTGAGGATATTGATTTACAGGCAAACGTACCGTATGAGGAGAGGCCCGTGGCTATTCTAGATCGTAGTGAGAGTAAACTGTGATCCAAGGTGGTGCCACTAGTGTGAGTTCAGTGGGAACACCATAATACTGATGAGTCGACATGGGTGCGGGAGGATGACATGCGAGAGCAGTATCCAGAGTTATTCACCGCAGGTATGTCCTGATTTTGGGGATGAAATTCCTTGGTAGGGGGGAGTATGTAATACCCCGTATTTCTGCGTATTTATAATTTAATTAATTCGGGAACTTATTGAGAAAATACAATTTATTTAAATTACTCGAGTGAAGTAATTTAATGTTATTAAATGATAAATACAATTATTAAATACTAATCGATAGATAGATACTGATTAATATTATGATATATTATTTACTAGGTGTGAATAGTAAATTATTGATAATTAGTGTTATACGACATAGCGAGTGATATCTGCGTATTTTATTTTATCTCAACCCGGAGTCGCGTGTAGAGTAAATTGAGATCGAGATAGGAAATATATTTGAGTGACTCGGATAATTATTTAGAAGTCTTTGATGACTCCTAATGGGTTAAAATAGTCGAACAAGTGTACCCGGGGGTATTATTTGGGTCCCGTGTCATTTTCAGATCGAACCGGCACCTATTGAGGGAATTTTGGTCATTTAAAAAATAGAGGTTTAGAGACCTACGAAATTTTCAAGTTAATATCATATTTTAAGGGGCTTAGGTTTGGGTTAAGAACCTACACCACACAGAGAGACCATTAGAGAGAAGGGAGAAACCATTCTCAAGGATGAGGAGGTGTTCTTGAAGAAATTGGACCTTAATATTGCATCCTAAGCATCTAATGAATGAGGATTTGAAGAGAGAACCATCAATCCATCATCAACACCATGAAATCAAACCTCTTTTATTAAGGCAAGTTTTTTTTACAATCAATTTGAAGTTATAATACCCATGTGTCTAGGGTTTTATTTATATTGATTACTTTGTTGATTTTTGGAAGAAAATATTGATTTAAATACATGTTTGGGCAGGATCTGCATGTAGAATAATTTGATATCATTAGAGGATAATAAATTAGTGATTATGTTCTATTACCCAAGAATTAAATCTGGGTTTTGATGAACATTAGAGGTGGAACATGAAAACCTAGGGTTCTTGAGGATTAGAGGTTTAAATCTATTCTTGTATGTAAATTGTAAATATTTAATTCAAAAATTACGTTAGAAATCAACCTAAAACATGTGAAAAAGGTTTAGGCCTATGGCTTGTAATTTCGTGAAGTATCATGAGAGTGGGAAATTGAAAGTGGCGAAGTACGCATGAACTAGGCGAAGAAGGCAAAGTGCAGGTCGGCGAACCGGTTCGGCCCTCTGGGAAAAATCTCAGAATTTTGTTTTTGGATCTAGTCCTTCTAAATGATTGTCATGGAGGATTTTGGAACCTTATTAGGATTAATAAGAGAGTTATTATGTTAAGGTAGGCCTATACTTGGTTCATAATTTAGCCTTATTGAGGGAATTAAGATGAGAATGTATTGGGTTGAATTGTGTCGTAATCGATCGGAGAGAAAGATAACGAATTATGAAAAGATAGAAGGATTTAATAAGTAGGCCCTATGGTAAATATTGATTTAACTACTGAAATTAATAAAAGGGTAACTAGGACCCTTAGAGTTGTGTGGATACTCAATTAAATATGATAGTGAGATAAAACGTAAAGGAATAGGTACAGTAAGTATTCGAGAGAAATATACAACGTACAAGTATGGATACTTAGGTGATGTGAATACCTAAAGTATGTTAGATGTATTGGGGTCGCGGGAATATCTGAACCAATACATGAAAGTTCAACATTGGGGTCGAGGGCTATTTGGACCAATATCGAACATAAATAATATTGGAGTCGATGGAACATCCGGACTAATATATATATATATATATAAAACATTTACATTGGAGTCGAGGGCTATCCGGACCAATGTGAATGACATGAGAAATTTGGGTCGAAGGAACATCCGAATCAATGAATCCTTAATGTGTGATACGAGAATAGTATAATAAGTTATATGTTTAAATGTATATATTGTGCGTGAAATATATATAGTACGATTAATCTACTTATGTGTGAAAGTAGACAGTTAGATGGAGAATATCTAATAGGGATGAATTAAGTGGAGAAACTTAATTAGATGAGGCAGCTAATAACACATGTTAACGTTAATTCCTATTGTGGGCATCGATATGATAATTAAGTAAGAGAAACTTAATGTAGCGATTTAAAAGATAACATATGAGGAATATTAATAAGTTAATTTACCATATGGGTAGTACGGGAACTTATAAGTGTAGATAAGTTCGATTGAATACTTTAGACTAGTTAGCTTGGGTAGT
This sequence comes from Sambucus nigra, assembly GCA_949130495.1. Lineage (NCBI taxonomy): Eukaryota > Viridiplantae > Streptophyta > Magnoliopsida > Dipsacales > Adoxaceae > Sambucus > Sambucus nigra. The sequence goes on from OX422221.1 coordinate 107,405,855, forward strand.
ATAGCTAAATAGTCTAAGTATAGAACGTTAGGCATGCATTATAGATGAGAGGTAAAGAAAGCTCAAGAGAGAGTGTACGTGAAAATGTGTAATCAATAACCGAATTTTAATATAATAAACGCTTGCTAAAAAATGCAAACCAGAAGTCATAATTGAATATGGAGTAGACCATTGGAAATGGTATTAAGAGATTTTTAAAAACCATTAAGCCACTCCCGGGTTTAGGAGTTGATCGAGGTCAAGAGGGTCCTGAAAGAACCCATTAGTCACTAAACAAGAAATTCTCAGAGGAACACAGATCGTTCGTCCAAACCATAATACTGATTCATGAATGAAATGGATCACTGGAAAGAGTATTCAGTTCCCTTTGAGGTTTCATTCAGCTTCATTCAGTTCAGAGAGTTAACCTATGTCAAACGGGGCTGAAAAGCTCCCGGTGACCTTTTAGAGTAAAATGAGTTATTCTTCAGTAATGTAAGGTTGATTCGTTCATGGGGTGAACCTTTGGAAGTGGTATTCTAATCCCTTAAAAGATTCATCCATCTTCTTTCGAGCTAAAGAGTTAATAGGAATTAAACGGAGCTCGGGAGCACTCGGTGGCCTCCAGATAGGTTTTCGAGGTAAAATGGACCGTTTATCTAAATCGTAAGGCTTCTTCATGCACGGGGTGAACTATTGAAAGGGTTTTTCATAGAACTTTGAAGATTTATTGAGATTTTTCTCACATTAGGAAGTTGATTGGGGTTAAAAAGGGGCCCGAGAGTGCCCAGTGGCCTCTAGATTGGTACCCAGGGTGTAACCTATGGTTTTCGGTGAATAAGTGAGGGCTAAGGACCTAAGGAGGTGCTCAAGGGTCCTAGTATAGGGTGTCTATAGAGAGCCCCCTGACGGGCGATATTGGAACAAGTGAAGACCTTGGAATGATAAACAACACATTGACTTTGGGAGAGAGATTTTTAGGTCAATTCTGTGGACCTAAAGGGTGTGATTCATTAATTCAGATGGTTGAGGTCAATTCTGAGGACCTAAGGATATGAAGGTAATCGATTCTGCGAGTTGGGGTCAGTTTTGAAGACCTAAATAGATGAGGATGATCAATTATATGGGTCGAGGTCAGTTATGAGGACCTATTGAGAGGAGGATAATCGATTCAGCGCGTCGAGGCCAATTCTGAGACCTTACAAGATGAAAATAATTCATCCATTGGGTAAAAGATGTGTTACTATTCGTTTTAAGGGGATATGGAGGATACTTCGGCCTGTGGAGGTAGATCTCAGGCATCTAAGGACACGAGGATGACAGATTCAACAAAAAAACTTAATATTTAAGTTGTACCGGGGATGACCAATTCAGTGGGTCGAGGCCGATTTTTAGGACCTTGAGTTGTCGTATATAATTTCTAAGTGGCTAGGTGATTTCTAAGGACCTAAAGCTATGATGGCCAATTCTGAGGGCTGGGGTCAATTTTGAGGACCTAAAATTATAACGACCAATTCTGAGGGACGAGGTCAATTCTGAGGAACTAAAATTACAACAACTAATTCTGAAGGCCTGGGTCAATTATGAGGGCCTTAAGTTGTAGCGGTCGATTCTTTGGGTCGAGGTCAATTCTAAGGACCTAAAGTTATAACGATCGATTCTGGGGGCCAAGGTCAATTCTGAAGACATTAAGTTGTGGCGATTGATTTTGAGGGTCGAGGTTATTTCTAAAGACCTAAAGTTGTAGTGACTAATTCTGAGGGCTGAGGTTAATTCTGAGGACCTAAAGTTACGACCACCATTTCTAATGGCCGAGGTCAATTATGAGGACATAAAGTTGTGACTACCATTTCTGAAGTTCGATGTCAATTATGAGGACCTTAAGTTATGGCAATTGATTTTGAGGGTTGAGGTTAATTTTGAGGACCTAAAGTTGTAGCGACCCGTTCTGAGGGATGAGCTCAATTTAAGGACCTTAAGTTGTAATGACCAATTATGAGGTTCGAGGTCAATTCCGAGTAACTTAAGTTGTAACTATCAATTCTGAGGGCCGAAGTTAATTCTGAAGACCTAAAGTTGAAGAGACCAATTTTGAGGGTCGAGGTCAATTATGAGGACCTAAAGTTTTGACGATCGATTTTGAGGGCCGAGGTAAATTCTAAGGACCTAAATTTTTTATGACCGATTCTGAGAGACAATGTCGATTCTAAGGGCCAAGGTCAATTCTAATGACCTTAAATTGTGGTGGTCAATTCTGAGGGTCAAGGCCAATTTCGAGGACCTAAAGCTGTATTGATCGATTCTGAGGGCCGAGGTCAATTCTGAGGACCTTAAGATACTATCCTGGGAATTTTAAATTATCTTGGGGGAGTGTATACATCTATGGTTCCACTAGATATTGTGTTCTTTAAAGATTTTACTAGTGAAGGTCTTATCTTTTAGACATCCGGCTGGGATTGTGTTGTTTTGAGATTCCACTGGGGGACTTATCCTGGAGACATTCGGTTGGGGATTTTTTTGGTTTTGAGACTCCACAAAGGGATGTTTAGGCTGGGTAATTTAAGTATACTTAGATGCTGACGCATTGTTGGTTTTGGTTATGGAATATGTCTAGGATAGGTGCATAAGATTAATCTGGCTGGGGATTAGGCCGGGGATAAGAACATAAGATTAATCCTACTAGGGATTTTGAGATTTTTGTAAGGGGCTTCGTGCTCCAAAAAAAAGACTTTCTTGAGAAAAATGAGGTTTCATGAATATTTGGGATTTTTAGGAATTTTCGGACAATTATGAGACTTTTTGGAATTTTCTTGCACTTTTTATACGAAATTTGGAGCGGTTGCCGATAGGTAATCGGGGGGGGAGGGAAATCGGTAAGGTAATAGACTACTAGGATTCTTTCATAAAAGGAAAAGACAATTGGTAACCGGCATAGTTAGGGGGCTGTCGATCGATGGACTCCTTAGCCTTCCAAAAAAAGGTGCGAATCCTCCCCATTTTTCACACCTTCAAGTGTTTGATTCTTCTTCTTATTATGTAATACCCCGCATTTTCGAAGATTTAAATAATTATGTGATTTATTATTATTGTGGGATTAATTAAATTAAAATGTGAGAATTAATTATTAATCAGGATTTAATTTGAATATTTACTAGCGTGACGAGAAACTAGTAATTATTAATATTACTGTGAGAATAAATAATATGGAATGACGATTTTATATAACTTGTCGTGAGAGAGAAATACGACAGTTTGGTATATTAAGTCGGGACACGCGTGTGAGTTGTGTCAGGACTAATTAAGTGGAATAAAAAAGGTAAATTATTTTAAGTAACTCGTATGATCTTTTCGAGTGCGCCGTTGAGTCCGTAGGGGTCGAGATAGTCAGAAAATACTACCCGGGTATTTTATTTGGACTCAGGATATTTTTAGGCCAAGCCGGCACCCGATAGGGGTAGTTTTGTAATTTTGATTTTTTGAGGAATTAAATGGACGAAAATTTGAGAAATAATATATCAGCTAATTGGGGACAATTAGGGCTAGGTTACACAAAAATCAAGAGAGAGACACAGTGGGTGAGGGAGAGCAAATTCCAAAGGAGGAGAAGCTATGATCACCACCTTGCACAACCACCACCACCATCGTGTTGATCGGAACGCGAGGAACGCATCCATACCAATAACACCAACGGATCAGACCTTCGAAATCGAGTCAAGTGTATATTTCTTGCTTTCTTTAGCGATAATTATGTTCATGTTAGTCTAGGTTAATAAACCTTTGTTATGAAAGTTAATTTGGGTGAAATTGGAGAACTATATCATAAACTAGGGCTACTTTGATGAGAATTTGAATACCATACGTAGATAGGATGATGCCTACGCAATTAGAATGATTTCTATGAACCAATATGGGATTAATTTAGAAGTTATGCATATTAATTTAAGAAATAGGGTTCTTGACAATAAAATTGGGGATTTCGAATTTTATGGATGGTTGGTGACGATTTAATGACGTTAGATTGTGGGAAATCTCACATACAAGTTAGGATAATTATTTATATTGATTGTTGGAAGTTTAGGCTTAATCTTCAGAGGTTTTAGGGTTAAAAAGTGGTGAAAAAGGAGGTTGTCTAAGGTTGATGATGAAACAGCCCTGGTCGCGAGATTTCGCTCGAACGACTTCGAGCGAGATTAGTTGTCACGCGAAGTCGTTCGAACGACACGTGGAAGTCATTTGAGTGAGATCCATTTTGGTTCGAGTGAGATTTCTAATTTTAAGAGAATTTCCTGTTTTGACCCTATTAGCGTAAACATTCAATTTGAGTGACAAAAATTATTGTTCGATGAACACAAAATAGTGCATCACTATTGGGCGTTGTTTAGGTGTAATGATTCAAATATTTGGAACGGTGAATTTACCATGAAGATTGCGAGAGAGAGATGATTGTAATTGTAATTGCGTCGAGAGTATTGAGTGATAAATGCTTACGATATTAGTTCTAACGATATGGAACTTATAAGAATAAAAATTAGTGGTTACTTTTGGGAGTTCTTATGATTATGTATTAAGGATTTTCGGGTGACATAATATCCTTATATATATTACGAGAGGGGGAATATCGTGATTTAAAAATACGTTGATAGTATTTGGTGATGGTAATACTAAGTATGGAATATGACATTTGGTTGTGTGTATACCGTTAGATTTGATGGGTTGTGTGTATACCTATTTTTTATATTATGTGTGTGAATACCTAGTTGCTTGCTATCATGGTGTGTGTGTATGTATGGATATTTGACTTGTATCTCATAACATAGGACTGTATTGACTTATATGTGAGTTGATAAGTCGCTGACTACGGGAGCGCAGGTATGTGTGTGATCCATAGGTATGTGAACTATGTTCGCCGCCAATACGTTTGATTTGTTATATGGTTCGTTGGATATTTCCAAACCGATAGTCCTTGTTTGAGTACGAGATGTATCGGGACATGATAACAGAGTATGCACTGCACTACAGCTATATCCTTGGGGTGCTATGTTAGTATATATATAGTAGTGGTGGATATTTATATATACCTGTGTTATACTTACAATGTGATATTTGTAGGCTATTAAGATTGGTTTAATACATATATAATAGTGAAAGATATATATGTATGATTTTGGTATACCTAAAATGAGATAATTTCATATTATTAAGATAGTGAAATGTTCAGTAACGTAAATAGTAAATACTTAACTTTAGCGTGACAACACTTATTTAAAATGATAAATGTCGAGATCAAATATGAGATACTACTACGAGGGGTAACTAGTAGGATAAGCCTTTTCCTAGTTAGGAGTGAGTCAGATGGCTAGGTTGGATTAGATGTACGTTAGGCATGCACACTAGTCGAGAGGTTAGAATCTCATGTGAGAGTTCGAACTAACATGCATATGATACTTGCTTTAATGTAGTTTTAAATACTTGATAATAAATCTTTTTAAAACATCGGGCTCTGACCCGTCTCTTGCATTTCTTCTCTATGTTGCTATAAATATGTATTAGTACAGGTGCCCCGCCACATGGACACCGATTCTAGATACTTGGATGGTTCACCGAGATGCAGCGATTGTGGAAGTTGCAGGTCATTCAGATTAGACGCTTCTCTCAGTTCATTCAGTTCCTAGTTCAGATATCTCAATTCGGGCATGTGTCGCCCATTTTCATTAGTGGAGTTGTACTCAGTATCCTTTGTAGTTCTTTTCACTTGGATTGAGTATTTATTATGGTTTGATTTGTGACTTTGAACTGGAGGTTTTTATCCAGTCTTAATTATTCAGTAATTGATTCAGTCAGCATTAAATTCTTGTGTATAGTTTATAATTACATGTTCAGAAAGTTATTAAATCAATTAGTTTCAAGTTTACTTGGATAATGTTTTGACACTAGCTTAATTAAATATAAGGTAATTCATTGGATTTAAGTTTTCGATAGTGATGCTAAGAATGAACCAATCGAACATTCTGTTATAAATTTTTATAAAAGACTGATCACCCGATATTTAATTGGGCGGGGTGTCACAAGTGGTATCAGAGCACCAGGTTCTAGTGTCCTTTAGGATCTATATGGCTTATTACGTTTCAGCTTATCGTTCTTTGAGGCAGAGCCTTATTATAGTATTGTTGTATTCCACTACGTATGCGACTCACGCTCTCCTCCGATTTATTCTAGTGAATCCAATTCACTTGCGAGAGTGATTGGATTTTGCACTCCGAACAATATGGGACGACTAGCGAAGGCCATTAGCGGGACTGCTGGGGGAGGAAAACAATTGAAAGTTGTGAAGCATCCGGGGAACGGTGATCGCGGTAGAAGTCACCAACATTAATATCTAAGTGTAATGGGCCACTGGAGGGAGCTAATCCAAAGGCAATAATGTAAAGTAGAGTGAAGTGACACTCAAATTTTTAAATTTTGAAGAAATTTTTCTTCTAGCTCAGAGAAAAAGCAAAGAGTAAGAATAGTCAATCACATCAAGATATTGGGGGGAGGTTGATCGTTTAATCTTCCACCAGTTGGTGGGGAAGGGACCGACCGTAAAGGATGAGTTAACTTGGTAAGTGAATTTCGTAACCAAAGTAGGAGTCACCGAAGATAAAAAGGGTCCGTAAGTGGAAATGTACTCGTGGGTGGAATGGCCTAAAGCGAATGGGAGGTGAGACTAAGGTGACTAGTGTCAATGCCGTCAAAGTATATGTTTATTAGAAAATGTCAATGCCCCATAAGAAAGGGATCAAGTAGAGTTATGATACTTAGCAGAAGGGCAAGGTTGAATTCAATAGCGTTAGTAAAATATCACCAGAACGTATGCCGAGTAGGGGAACCTGTTTAAATGATATGATTAAATCTTAACGAAATGGTGATGGATTTAGTCAAGACCAGCGGGTCGACCATGTGTTCCATATGCCCTGTAGAGCCTAAGGAACAACGAAAATAATAACTAGGAGTTAAGACTGCTAGGTCCGAGAGAAGGACATCCCAACAAGGCCAGGAGGACCAGTGAAAAGGAAATTACCCTGTACGTAGAGATAAGGGTTACCAGTATTGAATGTGATCACTTGAGAAGTGAAATTGATAGTATCGGGAATAATAAACCGTGCCTGTAAGGCATACCAGTTGGAGAAGTCAAATGTCCAGTGTAGGAATCGGGTCAAGATAATTGGGCCCATGAACTAATAACCCGAGAGTAGTGGGTCTAGTCATGACCAACGTAGTTCTCAGCAACTGTAGCATACCATATTTCAGGGTCGACGGGGCCCAGAAAATCAAAGGAAGGCCAGTAAGGCCATAATTGAGGCCTAGAGATATGGGGCCAATGTATCGATGTCGAGCGGGGGAGCCGAAAAACAGAATAATTTACCCACCAAAAAGGAAGGGAAAATGTAATGAATGGAATACGAAAGGTATAACGATTATAGATAACTATGGGTCACAAAAGGAGCGTACGGGGACCCAACGATCAGGATAGACTGGTGATGCTTTGTTTCATCCTTGTGAATAAAAGATGAGTTCTAGTGAAGTGGGTGTGTCACAACATATGTGAATAGTTAATACAAAGAATTTGAGTGTGCATTCGGTTTAGTGGGTACGCTGGCGACAACAACCTTATTATGTAAATGACTACCATTTGGTAGCGAGATTTTTGTGCCACCTGCGGGGAGGAGCAAGTGTGGACACTAAGAGAAATTTGTTTATGGTATTATGTAACGATTCGTGCTCCTTTGAGCGTTATGATAGTAGAGAATATTATGATTATATTGTGCGGTTACTGGTTACCGAGGTTTTGGACGGTAGTAAATTGTGTGATAAGACTATAGTACTAAAAAAATTATTAATCTTAAATATATCCTGAAAGATGGATGAGCCTGCATATGTGTTGTATTGTATTGTATTATAGACTTCAACGAGTATGTTGTCTTACTATGTTGATCCCGGTGAGTAGGGATGTTTTATTGATGTAATTCAGGGTATATTGACTTATTATAGAGAGGAGAGATATAGATCCTTAATTATATAGCGTTAATAACTTATGATTAGGAGAGCGCCGCATTGTATGTCATCTTTAGTGACGTGGAAGTAGACGAGTAGACATTTATATTCATAAATTGGAATTCAGGGATATATGTTATGGAGTAAGCACTTAACAGATCTCAACAACCAGTAGTGTTAGGTAGTAGTGTATCGGGGGTTCCTTATTTGGATTTCGCTTTGCGAAAAAAATCCCATGCATGAAACTTAACGAACGTTGGCAGTTGGGAGAAGTTTGCCTTTACTACATGGATTTAGAATCGTAATGATTGCCCGTATATGTAGTTGTAACTGGGAGAGAATGGTTGTATTATAGATTAAGGCTGATGGAGCCGTATAAAAATAATGTGATAATATTACCAATCGTTGACACCACGAGCATACCGGTAGGGAAACCTGGGATATGATTAGGTGGAAAAGGTAGGGTGACTGAGTAGGACCTTACCATATAGTCATGTCAAGTATGTGGGGCATAATTTTTTATTTATATAACATGTCTAGTACGGTGGCACTGCAATGCACAATACATAGGGTTTATGGGCACCCTAGATGTTTGAATTATAGTGTTTTCCATAATTGAGAATTGTGGCACAATTCGTATTGCGAGAGGTAATTGAATGCAGAAGAGTGCGACTTTAGAACTTAGCTGTTTGATGGGTTAGAGAAGTTAGGACCGTTAATTCCCAGATTTTCCATGAAGATAGTATACAAAGAATCCGATAAAGTTTAGCTCGGGGAAGTTGAAACTTACTTGATAGGACATGGAGAGAGCATGTTTCATGGGAATCTGAATCTTAGAGAGAAGGGGAAGGACTTGCAACATGCAGTGATGACACTGTCGCCTGAGCCATAGATATGGATGTGGTTATAAGAATGGTAAAATGCATAATGATATAAAGCCATAGTAGTGATGGCATAAGCAAAGAAATTCATTACTGTGCTCCAATTGGAAGTGGACCATCAGGAAATAATAGAGTTCAACATTAGGAATTCCTAGCTCACGTTATGCCAAGATATGACAAATCATAACGTGTAACGGTAAACCTCAACCATTATTCCTGGGGTAGTAAGGTCATATGTGGTACAATTAGAGTTTTCGTCCTATAGAGTTAAGAGAGTTATAACTCGATTATTGGGAAAAGTTTTTGACAGGACATTAATATCGTGATGCGAACGTATCCGGCCTAACACACTCGCAAGAGAATGGGAAGACTGAGCATTCTAGTTACACATTATGAGGAATGTTGTATTTCCAATTATAGGAAGGTTTAGTGTAATATCTTCCACTAGTGGAGTTAGTGTAAGACTACTCCCCTCAGCTTGGATTCCATTTGAGGCGTTATATATCAATCCTTGTCATTCTTGTGCTTATTGGATAAAGGCGAGGAAAATAATCTACTAGGTCCAAATTAAATTTAGGGCCCGTTAACCAGGATGGAAATGATTGGGAATTGCATTAGTTCATGTTGGAATGAGGGAATTTTTATCGAGTGGTTTGGGATCTTTTCCTATTATTGTTAAGTTTGAGTCGTTAGCGTACATGCTTGGATTCCATAGTCCCTTGCGGAAGCAGTATGGCAAAAATGTGTTAACATTTATAGTATATATTGTGTGTAAAGTATATACCGTACAAGTAAGAATAAACTACTGATGAAATATAGTAGTAAGAAAGATTTGTATATATCTAAATATCAATTAACCTAATGGTGCAAGTAGTAAGAGGCTATATAGTAACTATCTAAAAGATAAGTGGTGAAACTTAAATGGTAAGGCTTGAAGAGTAAACTATAACATCAGGTGGTGTTCATTATTAAGGGTAGTCGGTAATGTACTGTATGGGCGGTACTGCATAAATTACATGAGAAGTGAGGTTAATACCCAGAGTTCTCCTTACCAGAAATGCCTTATTCTCTGAATTTTAGGACAAAATTTCGTTATTAGGGGGGAAGTATGTAATATCCCGTATTTTCGAAGATTTAAACAATTATGCGATTTATTATTATTATGGGATTAATTGTATTAAGATGTGAGAATTAACTATTAAACTGAATTAAATTTGAATATTTACTAGCGTGACGAGAACTTAGTAATTATTAATAATACTGTGAGAATAAGTAATATGGAATGATGATTTTATATAACTTATCGTGAGAGAGAAATACGACAATTTTGTGTATTAATTCGGGACACGCGTGTAAGTCATGTCAGAACTAATTAAGTGGAATAAAATAGGTAAATTATTTTAAGTAACTCGTATTATCTTTTCGAGTGCGCCGTTGAGTTCAGAGGGGTCGAGTTAGTCAAAAAACTCTACTCGGGTATTTTATTTGGACCCCAAGATATTTTTAGGCTAAGCCGGCACCTGGTAGGGGTAGTTTTGTAATTTTGATTTTTTGAGGAATTAAATGAATGAAAATTGGAGAAATAATATATCAGCTAATTGGGGACAATTATGGTTAGCTTACACCAAAATCAAGAGAGAGCCACAGTGAGTGAGGGAGAGCAAATTCCATAGGAGGAGAAGCTATGTTCACCACCTTGCACAACCACCACCACCATCGTGTTGATCGGAACGCGAGGAACGCATCCATACCAATAACACCAACGGATCAGACCTTAGAAATCGAGGCAAGTGTTTATTTCTTTCTTTCTTTAGCGATAATTATGTTCATGTTAGTCTAGGTTAATAAACCTTTGTTATGAAAGTTAATTTGGGTGAAATTGGAGAACTATATCATAAACTAGGGCTGCTTTGATGAGAATTTGGATATCATATGTAGATAGGATGATGCCTACGAAATTAGAGTGATTTCTATGAACCAATATGGGCTTAATTTAGAATTTATACATATTAATTTAAGAACTAGGGTTCTTGACAATAAAATTGCGGATTTCATATTTTATGGATGATTGGTGACGATTTAATGACATTAGATTGTGGGAAATCTCACATACATGTTAGAATAATTTTTGGAAGTTTGGGTTTAATCTTTATAGGTTTTAGGGTTAAAAAATGGTGAAAAATGAGGTTGTCTAAGGTTGAAGACGAAACAGCCCAGGTCGTGAGATCTCACTCGAAGTCGTTCGAGCGAGATTGGTTGTCGCGCGAAGTCGTACGAACGACACGGGGAAGTTGTTCAAGCAAGATCCATTCTGGTTCGAGCGAGATTTCTAATTTTAAGAGAATTTTCTATTTTGCCCCTATTTGCGTAAACAGTCAATTTGAGTGCGAAAAATTAGTGTTCGATGAACCCAAAATAGTGCAGAATTATTGGGAGTTGTTTAGGTGTAATGATTCAAATATTTGGAACGATGAATTTACCATGAAGATTGCGAGAGAGAGATAAGCGTAATTGTAATTTCATCGAGAGTATTAAGTGATAAACACTTACGATATTAGTTCTAACGATATGGAACTTATAAGAATAAAAGTTAGCGGTTACATCAGGGACTTCTTAAGATTGTGTATTAAGGATTTTTGGGTGACATAATATCCTTATATATATTATGAGAGGGGGAATATCGTGATTTGAAAATAATTTGATAGTATTTAGTGATGGTAATACTACGTATGGAATATGACATTGGGTTGTGTGTATACCGTTTGATTTGATGGGTTGTGTGTATACCTATATTTGATATTATGTGTATGACATACCTAGCTCCTTGCTATCGCGGTGTGTGTGTGTGTGTGTGTGTGTAGAGACAGACTTATCCTGAGTGACCTTCGGGGGGATATTTGACTTGTATCTCAGATCATAGGACTGTGAAGGCTTATTTTTGAGTTGATAAGTCGCTGACTATGGGAGCGTAGGTATGTTCGTGACCTATAGGTATGTAAACTATGTTCGTCGCCAATAAGTGTGATTTTTTATATGGTTCGTGGGAAATTTTCAAACCGATAGTCCTTGTTTGAGTACGAGATGTACCGGGACATGATAGCAGAGTATGCAATGCACTACAACTATATTCTTGGGGTGATGTGTTAGTATATATATAGTAGTGGTGGATATTTATATATAGTTGTGTTATACTTACAATGTGATATTTGTAGGCTATTAAGATTGGTTTAATACATATATAATAGTGAAAGATATATATGTATGATTTTGGTATACCTAAAATGAGATAATTTCAGATTATTAAGATAGTGAAATCTTCAGTAACGTAAATAGTAAATACTTGACTTTAGTGTGATAACACTTATTTAAAATGATAAATGTCGAGATCAAATACGAGATACTACTACGAGGGGTAACTAGTAGGATAAGACTTTTCCTGGTTAGGAGTGGGTCAGATGGCTAGGTTGGATTAGATGTACGTTAGGCGTGCACACTAGTCGAGAGGTGAGAATCTCATGTGAGAGTTCGAACTAACATGCATATGATACTTGCTTTAATGCAGTTTTAAATACTTGCTAATAAATCTTTTTAAAACATCGGGCTCTAACCCGTCTCTTGCATTTCTTCTCTCTGTTGCTATATACATATACATATATATATATATATATATTATTACAGGTGCCCAGCCACAGGGACACCGATTCTAGATACTTGGATGGTTCGCCGAGCTGCAGCTATTGTGGAAGTTGCGGGTCATTCAGATTAGACGCTTCTCTCAGTTCATTCAGTTCCTAGTTCAGATATCTTAGTTCGGGCATGTGTCACCCATTCTCATTAATGGAGTTGTACTCAGTTTCCTTTGTAGTTCTTTTCAGTTGGATTGAGTATTTATTATGGTTTGGTTTGTGACTTTGAACTGCAGGTTTTTATCCATTCTTAATTATTCAGTAATTGATTCAGTTAGCATTAAATTCTTGTGTATAGTTTACAATTACATGTTCAGAAAGTTATTAAATCAATTAGTTTCAAGTTTACTTGGATAATGTTTTAACACTAGCTTAATTAAATATACGGTAATTCATTGGATTTAAGTTTTCGACCGTGATACTAAGAATGAACCAACCGAACATTTTGTTATAAATTTTATAAAGGACTGATCACCCGATATTTAATTGGGAGGGGTGTCACAAGTGGTATCAGAGCACCACCAGGTTCTAGTGTCCTTTAGGATCTATATGGCTTATTACGTTTCAGCTTAGCTTTCTTTGATGTCGAGCCTTATTCTAGGATTGTTGTATTCCACTGTGTATACAACTCACGCTCTCCTACGATTTATTCTAGTGAATCCAATTCACTTGCGAGAGAGATTGGATTTTGAACTCCGAACAATATGGGACGACCAGTGAAGGCCATTAGTGGGACTGCAGGAGGAGGAAGACAATTGAAAGTTGTGAAGCATTCAAGGAACGATGATCACGCTATAAGTCACCAACATTAATATCTAAGTTTAATGGGCCACTGGAGGGAGCTAATCCAAAGGCAATAATGTAAAGTAGAGTGAAATGACACTCAAAATTTTAAATTTAGAAGAAATTTTTTTCTCGCTTAGAGAAACAACAAAGAGTAAGAATAGTCAATCACATCGAGATATTGGGTGGAGGTTGACCGTTTAATCTTCCACGAGTTGGTGGGGAAGGGACCGACTATAAAGGATGAGTTAACTTAGTAAGCGAATTCGTAACCAAAGTAGGAGTCACGAAAGATAAAAATGGTCCGTAAGTGGAAATGGATTCGTGGGTGGAATGGCCTAGAGTGAATGGGAGGTGCGACTAAGGTGACTAGTGTCAATGCCGTCAAAGTATATGTTTATTAAAAATGTCAATGCCCCAGAGGAAAGGGAGCCAGTAGAGTTTTGATGCTTAACCGAAGGGCAAGGTTGAATTCAATAATGTTAGTGAAATAACACCAGAACGTATGCCCAGTAGGGGAAACATGTTTAAATGATATGATTAAATCTTAACGAAATGGTGATGGATTTAGTCAAGACCAACGGGTCGACCATGTGTTCCATATGCCCTGTACAGCGCAAGGAACAAAGAAAATAATAAGTAGGAGTTAAGATTGCTAGGTCCGAAAGAAGGACATACCAACAAGGCCAGAAGGGCCAATGAAAAGGAAATTACCCTGTACGTAGAGATAAGGGTTACCAATATTGAATGTGATCACTTGAGAAGTGAAATTGATAGCATCGGGAGTAATAAACCGTGCCTGTAAGGCATACCGGTTGGAGAAGTAAAATGTCCAGTGTAGGAATTGGGTCAAGATAATTGGGCCCAGGAACTAATAACTCTAGAGTAGTGGGTCTAGTAAGGACCAACATAGTCCTCAGTAACTATAGCATACCATATTTCAGGGTCGAGGGGCCCAGAAAATCAAGGGAAGGCCATTAAGGCCATAATTGAGGCCTAGAGATATGGGGCTAATGTATCGATGTCAGGCGGGTGAGCTGTAAAACAGAATAGTTTAACCACCAAAAAGGAAGGGAAAATCTAATGAATGGAATCCGAAAGGTATAACGATTATAGATAACTATGGGTCACTAAACGAGCGTACGAGGACCCTACGATCAGGATAGACTGATGGAGATTTGTTTCATCCTTGTGAATAAAAGATGAGTTCTAGTGGCGTGGGTGTGTCACAACATATGTGAATAGTTAATACAAAGAATTTGAGTGCGCATTCGGTTTAGTGGGTACGCTGGCGACAACAGCCTTATTATGTAAATGAATACCATTTGGTAGAGAGATTTTTGTGCCACCTGTGGGGAGGAGCAAGTTTGGACACTAAGAGAAATTTGTATATGGTATTATGTAAGGATACGTGCTCCTTTGAGCGTTATGATTATATTGTACGGTTACTGGTTACCGAGGGTTTGCACGGTAGTAAATTGTGTGATAGGACTATAGTACTAAAAAATGATTAATCTTAAATATATGGTTTTAGCGAGGCATGACCCGAAAGACGGATGAGCCTGCATATGTGTTGTATTGTATTGTAAACTTTAGTGAGTATGTTGTCTTACTATGTTGATCCCGGTGAGTAGGGATGTTTTATTGATGTGATTCAAGGTATATTGACTTATTATAGAGAGGACATATATAGCTCCTTAATTATACAGCGCTAATAACTTGTGATTAGGAGAGCACCGCATTGTATGTCTTCTTTAGTGACGTAGAAGTAGACGAGTAGACTTTTATATTCATATATGGGAATACAGGGATATATGTTATGGAGTAAGGACTTAACAGATCTCGACGACTAGCAGTGTTAGGTAGTAGTGTATGAGGGGGTTCCTTATTTGGATTTCGGTTTGCAAGACATCCCATGCATGAAACTTAGCGAACCTTGGAAGTTGGGAGAAGTTTGCCATTAGTACATGGATTTAGTATCGTAATGATTGCCTGTATATGTAGTTATAACTGCGAGAGAATGGTTATATTATACATTAAGGACGATGGAGCCATATAAGAATAATGTGATTATATTACCAATCGTTGACACCACGAGCAGACCGGTAGGGAAACCAGAGATATGATTAGGTGGAAAAGGTATGGTGACTGAGTAGTACCTTACCATATAGTCATGCCAAGTATATGATTTGTTATTTATATAACATGTCTAGTACCGTGGCACTGTAATGCACAAAACATAGGGTGTATGGGCACCATAGATAGTTGAATTATAGTATTTTCCGTAATTGAGAATTGTGGCACAATTTGTATTGCGAGAGGTAATTGAATGTAGAAAAGTGCGACTTTAGAACTTATTTGTTTGACGGGTTAGAGAAGTTAGGACAGTTAATTCCTAGATTTGCTACGAAGATAGTATAGGAAGAATTCGATAAAGTTTAGCTCGGAGAATTTGAAACTTACTTGATAGGACATGGAGAGAGCATGTTTCACGGAATCTGAAGCTTAGAGAGAGGGGGAAGGACTTGCAACATGCAGTGATGACACTGTCGCCTGAGCTATAGATATGGATGTGGCTATAAGAAAGGTAAAATGCATAATGATATAAAGCCATAGTAGTGATGGAATAAGCAAAGAAATACATTACTGAGCTCCAATTGGAAGTGGACCATCAGGAAATAATAGAGTTCAACATTAGGAATTCCTAGCTCACGTTATGCCAAGATATGACAAATAACAATGTGTAACAGTAAACCCCAACCATTATTCCTGGGGTAGTAAGGTCATACGGGGTACAATTAGAGTTTTTGTCCGATAGAGTTAAGAGAGATATAACTCGATTATTGGGAAAAGTTTTTGACAGGATACTAATATCGAGATGCGAACGTATCCAGCCTAACACACTCGCAGGCGAATGGGAAGACTGAGCATTCTAGTTACACATTTTAAGGAATGTTGTATTTCCAGTTATAGGGAGGTTTAGTATAATATCTTCCATTAGTGGAGTTAGTGTAAGACTACTCCCCTCAGCTCATTATTGATAGGATTCCATTTGAGGCGTTATATATCAATCATTGTCATTCTTGTGCTTATTGGATAGAGAGGAGGACAATAATCTACCAGGTCCAGATGAAATTTAGGGCTCGTTAACCAGGATGGAAATGATTGGGAGTTCTATTATTGCATGTTGGAATGAGGGAATTTTTACAGAGTGATGTGGGATCTTTTCCTATTATTGTTAAGTTTGAGCCGTTAGCATACACGCTTGGATTCCATAGTCCCTTGCGGAGGCAGTATGGAAAAAATGTGTTAACATTTATAGTATATATTGTGTGTAAAGTATATACCGTACATGCAATAATAAACTATTGATGAAACATAGCAGTAAGACAAATTTGTATATATCTAAATATCAATTAACCTACTGGTGCGAGTAGTAAGAGACTAGATAATAACTATCTAAAAGATAAGTGGTGAAACTTAAATGGTAAGGCTTGAAGAGTAAATTATAACATCAGGTGGTGTTCATTATTAAGGGTAGTCGGTAACGTACTGTATGGGCTGTACTGCATAGATTACATGAGAAGTGAGGTTAATACCCGGAGTTGGCCTTACTAGAAATGCCTTATTCTCTGAATTTCAGGACGAAATTTCGTTATTAGGGGGGAAGTATCTAATCCCCCAGTATTTTTGAAGATTTAAATAATTATGCGATTTATTATTATTATGGGATTAATTGTATTAAAATGTGAGAATTAATTATTAATCTGAATTAAATTTGAATATTTACTAGCGTGACGAGAACTTAGTAATTATTAATAATAATGTGAGAATAAGTAATATGGAATGATGATTTTATATAATTTATCGTGAGAGAGAAATACGACAGTTTGGTGTATTAAGTCGGTACGCGCGTGTAAGTCGTGTCAGGAGTAATTAAGTGGAATAAAATAGGTAAATTATTTTAAGTAACTCGTATGATCTTTTCGAGTGCTCCTTTGAGTTCGGAGGGGTCGAAATAGTCAAAAAACTCTACCCGAGTATTTTATTTCGACTCCAAGATATTTTTAGGCCAAACCGGCACCAGGTAGGGGTAGTTTTGTAATTTGGATTTTTTGAGGAATTAAATGGACGAAAATTGGAGAAATAATATATCAGCCAATTGGGGACAATTAGGGTTAGTTTACACCAAAATCAAGAGAGAGACACAGTGGGTAAGGGAGAGCGAATTCCATAGGAGGAGAATCTATGTTCACTATCTTGCACAACCACCACCACCAACGTGTAGATCGAAACGCGAGGAATGCATCCATACCATTAACACCAATGGATCAGACCTTCGAAATAGAGGCAAGTGTTTTTTTCTTGATTTCTTTAGCGATAATTATGTTCATGTTAGTCTAGGTTAATAAACCTTTGTTATGAAAGTTAATTTGGGTGAAATTGGAGAACTATATCATAAACTAGGGTTGCTTTGATGAGAATTTGAATACCATATGTAGATAGGATGATGCCTACGAAATTAGAGTGATTTCTATGAACCAATATGGGCTTAATTTAGAATTTATGCATTTTAATTTAAGAACTAGGGTTCTTGACAATAAAATTGGGGATTTCAAATTTTATTGATGATTGGTGACGATTTAATGACGTTAGATTATTGGAAATCTCACATACATGTTAGAATAATTTTTGGTATTGATTGTTGGAAGTTTAGGCTTAATCTTTAGAGGTTTTAGGGTTGAAAAGTGGTGAAAAACGAGGCTGTCTAAGGTTGAAGACGAAACAACCCAGGTCGCGAGATCTCGCTAGAAGTCGTTCGAGCGAGATTGGTTGTCGCGCGAAGTCGTTCGAACGACACGGTAAAGTTGTTCAAGCGAGATCCATTCTTGTTCGAGCGAGATTTCTAATTTTAAGAGAATTTTTTATTTTTCCACTATTTGCGTAAACAGTCAATTTGAGTGCGAAAAATTGTGTTCGATGAACCCCAAATAGTGCAGAATTATTGGGAGTTGTTTAGGTGTAATGATTTAAATATTTGGAACGATGAATTTATCATGAAGATTGCGAGAGAGAGACAAGTGTAATTGTAATTGCGTCGAGAGTATTAAGTGATAAATACTTACGATATTAGTTCTAACATATGGAACTTATTAGAATAAAACTTAGTGGTTACTTTTGGGACTTCTTATGATTATGTATTAAGGATTTTCAGGTGACATATTATCCTTATATATATTACGAGAGGGGGAATATCGTGATTTAAAAATACTTTGATAGTATTTAGTGATGGTAATACAACGTATGAAATATGACATTTGGTTGTGTGTATACCGTTTTATTTGATGGGTTGTGTGTATACCTATTTTTGATATTATGTGTGTGACATACCTGGCTATCGCGCTGGGGGGGGGTGTAGAGATGGTCTTATTCTGAGTGACATTTGGGGGGATATTTGACTTGTATCTCAGAACAAAGGACTGTGAAGACTTATTTGTGAGTTGATAAGTCGCTGACTATGGGAGCGTAGGTATGTGTGTGACCCATAGGTTTATGAACTATGTTCGTCGCCAATACGTGTGATGTGTTATATAGTTCATGGGAGATTTCTGAACCGATAGTCCTTGTTTGAGTACGATATGTACCAGGACATGATAGCAGAGTATGCAATGCACTACATGTATATCCTTGGGGTGCTGTGCTAGTATATATATAATAGTGGTGGATATTTATATATACTTGTGTTATACTTGCAATGTGATATTTGTAGGCTATTAAGATTGGGTTAATACATATATAATAGTGAAAGATATATATGTATGCTTTTGGTGTACCTAAAATTAGATAATATCATATTATTAAGATAGTGAAATGTTCAGTAAAGTAAATTGTAAATACTTGACTTTAGTGTGACAACACTTATTTAAAATTATAAATGTCGAGATCAAATACGGGATACTACTACGAGGGGTAACTAGTAGGATAAGCCTTTTCCTAGTTAAGGGTGTATCAGATGGCTAGGTTGGATTAGATGTACTTTAGGCGTGCACACTAGTTGAGAGGTGAGAATCTCATGTGAGAGTTTGAACTAACATGCATATGAAACTTGCTTTAATGTAGTTTTAAATACTTGCTAAGAAATATTTTTAAAACAATGGGCTCGGGACCATATCTTGCATTTCTTATCTCTTTTGTATTACATATATGTATTAGTACAGGTGCCCAGCCACTGGGCCACCGGTTCTAGATACCTAAATGGTTTGCCGAGCTGCAACTGTTGTGAAAGTTGCGGATCATTGAGATCAGACGCTTCTCTCAATTCATTCAGTTCCTAGTTCAAATATCTCAGTTCGAGCATGTGTCTCCCATTGTCATTAGTGGAGTTGTACTCAGGTTCCTTCGTAGTTCTTTTCAGTTGGATTGAGTATTTATTATGGTTTAGTTTGTGACTTTGAACTGGAGGTTTTTGTCCAGTCTTAATTATTCAGTAATTGATTCAGTCAACATTAAATTCTTGTGTATGGTTTATAATTACATGATCAGAAATTTATTAAATCAATTGGTTTCAAGTTTAATTGGATAATGTTTTGACACTAGCTTAATTAAATGTTAGGTAATTAATTGGATTTAAGTTTTCGACAGTGATGCTAAGAATTAACCAACCGAACATTCTGTTATAAATTTTATAAAGGACTGATAACTCGATATTTAATTGGGCGGGGTGTCACATTTCTCTCTCTAAAAAACGTTCCTAATTCCTTTTTGCTTTAAGACTTCAAATGGCAAGTTTAAGTGTGATGTACAAGAATACGTGGCTGGCTGTTAATAACTGAGCAGCCCTGGAGTGGCAATCTAGGGTGCCTACTGCTTTAGTTAATGAAAATGCCTTAAATCTTTTGACATGTGGTTGATGAGTGTACTCTACTATGCGAGCGGGCGTACCACCATTCTTCTAGGGTGGAGAAACCTAGTGGCTACATAAGTTCAGTGACTTTTGGTATTTCATTTCATTTTTCTCTTTCGTCTTTGTGTTAATGAAATTTTTTTTTTCTTTTTCCTTTTTGCAGAATGACTTTTCTCCTTTGACTATTTGATCTCGAGGGAAAATGGTTTTGAAGGAGGTTTGTTAGAAGCTCCCTGGAATGGTACGCTAGATGGTCTCCTATGCGGGTTTTGGTCGCTTGGCAAACGCTTTAGATGAGACACTACGTTCTATTGTGATTTTGTGAGAGAAGTGGTGGGACACGACCCACACTTTACCATATTGGCTTTGGGGACATGATGGTTACTCCCATAGACATTTAGCAGCTGACAGGGGTCGACTGTGAAGGATGTTAGATAGTGGTTGAACACACGCCAAGAGTGACGTCAAAGGCGGTGCATGCAGCTTTGGGGGATGTGGAACGGATCATATATGGGGATTTGATCTGCATTCCGGCTTTGAAGGAGACTCCCTTGAAGATGAGGGAGGATGTGACTGATGGGCGGTATGTGAGGTAGATGGCCAGTCTATTTCTTTTGCTTCTGTTAGGTGGCGACGAGTGGCAACTTCATCCATCTCTAGTTCTTGCCGTACTTGAGGATGATTTCTGATGTTCGATTGTATAACTCGTGGAGCCCAGCCTTGGAATCCCTTTATTCTTCATTGGATGCTTTTAGTCGATGTTGTCGTAGAATTTTATGGGCGTCACGTATCTTTTGGAGGTAATTCCAAAATCCTTTTCTTTTTTTGCATTTTCGTCCATTCTTCTTTGGTTTCTTTCTTGTTGATTTCTATATTTTCAAGAAGAGATTCTATATGGTGATCGGGCATAACGCGGGATTGACTTGGGGGGCATTTTATCGAATGTTTCGATAGAAGAAGTCCAATTATAGGTCAAATTAGTCATTGTCCATGGCAGATATGCGACGGGATTTGAATGCCTTGATAAGCGATTAAGTTATATTTCTGTCTTCTCGAAGTCCTTTTTGCATCTTCATTGCTTGTGTAGAAATTGATTCTCTTTTGGGTATTTCTGGTGACTTTCTACCCCTTGGGGCTGACTTTGTGTGATATGAGGGTGATGGGCCTACATGCGCAGATGAGGCGGTTAATTACACATGAGTTCTGGTACTTCTGGTACCTAGGGGAGAGGGTGGCTAGGCTGATCATGGAGGAGGAAGTGGCTCTCCCATCATCGGTACCCCTATGTATATGAGGCAGGTAAGGAAGATGTCGTATAATTTTTGGGTGGTGGTAATTGATCGGGGAGCCCTACACGCACTTTACGGATATAATGGAGAGCTACAGTTATCTGGATTTTATGATGAGCTGTCTAATTCCTTCTTGTATTTATAACTTGGAGAACATGCCTCCACCTGCCAAAACTTTGGGCAGGGGGATAGCACATCAGTGGGATCGACCCATAACTCAGGTGGTGGCATATTAACGATGGTGGCAGCAGCAAAGGAGGCTCCGATTATTCAGGTTACTCGCACTTTCGACAACTTCTGATTGAGCAGCGGGGAGTCATTGAGTGTGCTGCATCGTCCTCATGCATCGATGTCTGGGTTGGCAGGGCTTATAAATTAGGCCCTCTGGCTTGAGGTATATTCTTTCTTTTCCATCTTATTCCATTTACATTTTTTCACATATTGACTGAATTTACTTTTTCTTACTGCTTCTTTGCATGTAGTGTGTTCGAGTGTCGACCACTTGGCTGAGGGATATCAAGGATTGGATGTCATCCACGTCAGAGTATATCAAGATTTTGGCTCCTTCCTATTTTGTTCCACCCGCCACTTATATCAAGAGTATATTAAGAGTTTTGGGAGTGGAGGATCCACCACTTGTCGCGTGGGAAATAACGTCCTCCATAGGGATTGAGAGATAAAGAGAGAGAGAGAGTTTGTGGGTTCGGGCAATGTCCCGTTTTTTTTTATCTGCAAAATTCAACTCAGTGAAGCAAAATAGATGAAGAAATATGCATTTTATTTTTTTGGCATTTTTGTTGATTTAGGGACGTATCCTATATGCACTTTTAATTTTGTGCTAAGTTGTTTATTTTATGCAAAGATAGAGATAACTGTGGAATTAATAATGAAAGGCAAAAGGATTTGTTATTATAAAAAGGAGTAAAAGAAATAACTCGAATTTTATTTTAAGAGAAAATGATCTTCTTGAGAGAAAAATGAGAAAATGACCCGAGGGAAATTTTTCATGTAAACGCAATCTCAATCGAGTTTGCAAATCTCCAATGGAATCAAACACACTTATTTAATAATGTGTCTAAATTTGAACAAACCAAATTAAATTTTAATTCATCCCTTATGCATGCATCTAAGTGTCGTAAAGCATTAAATCATTCAAATCATGCATATAAAACAAAGACGATAAATTTGGGAAAAACCCCATTTCGGGTGAAATCTTTTTAACACTATAAAATTTTTACAAGACCATTGACTTACATTCAACCTGATAATCACCCACAAGTGTAACGCATGGTGTCTTACTCAAACCTTCAAAGCTACGAGTGACAGTGAAAACTCCGCAGGTGTCGATTAATCGTCTTCGGCTCGTCCACACGCAGAGATCTACGCTCGGTGTCCACCGATCAACAGTGAGTTCCCTCCATGAATCACATGTTATGGAGATGCCTTCTCCACAGAGGTTGGATAATAGCATAGTTGTTCTAGGGTTCCAAAAGATTCATAAAAGTAATTGGGAATTTTATGTGTGAATCGAAAAGATGTTTGGGACATCAAAAAATGAAGTCTTGTTGTGTTTGAACTCTAAAAAATGTGTTCTCAAAGATTTACCAAAATACACCACCAAAATAGGTATATATAGGTTGTTAGAAAATCTTAGGCGGTGCAAAATTTATCAGGTCCGGACCAGTTTGGTTTTGATCATTATCGGATCGGTCCGTTCAAACAGAATTCTCTGCATAAAAATGGCAGCCAGATCGGTTCGTTTTTCTTGTCATACGGATCTGTTCGGTCTGTAAAAAAATAATTTTTCAAAAATGTCCTCAGTTATTTATAAAAACAATATATAAAAATTTCCCAATACTTAAAATGAAATATTAAGGAACTAAAAACCCAACCTCACTAAATTTAATCTCGTCAAGACTTGAATGTTGCAGAACCTTGATTATTCGGATCCGTCTTAACGTGAATGTGAGCTTGAACTTCAATGATGGTGTAGCGGTATATGACATACTTAATGGTAATGGACAAAAATGTCCTTTACCAATATCCCCCTATGTCTATGTCGGTACAAAATAAAGACATTTGAATTATCAATCAAAATATGACCTATAAAAATTTACCCACCCATGAACCCAAAACTAAAAAAAGGTAAATGATAACCCTTCATCTTTATGCTTCAAATCTTCAACATCAAATCTCAAAGCTTTTCTCACCTGGGTGTGCAAATATTGATCATCAATTTGTACTTACACATACGAGACAACGCAAAACCACCTGACGTATCAAGTTTGAAATTATATAAGAATAAAAACATCAAAGCATAATCAAATCTTCCCCATACGAAAACAAACTCCACCATAATATCATAATTCGTTCTCCCCCTTTTTATTTGTTCGAAATAGACAAGGAAAATAATAAATCAAATAAAACAAATCGGGGGGTCATGGTAAACATGGCAAACAAACAATTTTTGATTTTTCATATTATTTATACAAAAATGCAAAAATGATGTTACGAAATCACACACGATGAATTTTTCACTTAGACAACCTGATCATGAAAATATAATGAATAGGTGTGAACACATTCAATAGGAAAATCGACACAATCATGACATGTGTTCAAGATGCATTAGCGTACTCCTAACAAATGAATATCCAAAATAGTCCATAGGTGTAAAATCATTAAATTTAGATGGCATCATCTTAATCATATCAACAAATCAAATTATAAATAATTTTCACACCAATAACGTCCAAAATTAAGTAATTCTTTTTCATGACTTTCAAGGACATGCAAACCATTATAAATTCCATCCAAACTCCCTCATTAAAAGATACTGCCTTTTATTTTTCTTATTAGGTGAAAAACTAAAATCTATTGGCCCATTTTTGGCATAATTTTCTTTTTATTGCCTTTCAATTTTTTTAGGGCTCTTTTAAACCTCATTGGATCGGGATAATTTTCAATTCCTCACTTTTTTAGGTCCATTTAAATGGTGGCTTTATCGCAAAGGATAAACTGAGATACCTTTCGCGCTCTTTTCTATTTTTCAAAAATAAATCACACAATCTCACAAACGGTTTGTACCATGCACTAAATTTTGTCAAGTTTTATTGCATTTTGTTCGTTGTATAGACAGAATTGAGATGGAAACACTCAACCAACATGTGATAGACAAGCATAAAAGTCAAGTAAATCCGTGCATATGTGCAATAAAGGGAAAATGAGTCAAACATGCAGTAGAAATTACTATATCATCTCAAAGACTCCAAACTTTGTAAATCACATGAATTACACAACATATTGTCTCAAAACACTATCAAATAGTCACATGGATATGGAATTAATTTGTGACTCGATCATCCTAAGTGTCAATTCATATATGGTGCAAACAAAATACAAAACTTTTTTTGGATTTTTCGAACTATTCCAAAAAAACGAAAATATTTTTGTATTTTTGGAAAGCATATCCAAATGAAAAATATAAATACAAAAATGATGCATACTAGCAATAGGCAAAAATATCATCATGGAAATTATCCTATGCTAGGAAACAATCTAAACCTCATCCAGTAGGTGAGGATGAGTATTCCAAAAAAGGTGACATGAGTGGGTGCAAACTCTCTATCATTATGTGCAAGCAAAGTATCATGAGTGGGTGCATGTGTGCAAACATGTGTAGAAGCAAAACGTGTCCCATTACCCAACTTAAAACAAAACACCCTAAGGTGTCCTTTATTTTTCCAATGGGAGCAAACATAAACAGGCCTAGAAAGACCTTTCTCCAAAACTCTAGGATGTGTTGTCTTAACGGGACGCCTAGGTGGGTTGGGATGAGAACCATGTGAATCCGTCACTAAAGTGGGAACCAGCTCGGGTGCAACAAAAGAAGAGGATACACCATCATGACCTTTTCTGAAACTCTCACCACCACCCAATTTGGGATTGAGAACCATATTTTCAACTTTCTTAGATGCATTCTCTAAAGGGATTTTAAGCTCCCGAACACATTCGAGATCACTCTCGAGTTGGGATACACGTGTCATCAAACTAGACACTATGTCGGTCAAATCACAGTTTTCACTCCTTAAAAATTCTTGCTCTCTCTTCAAATCTAAAACTCGACGACCTAAATCCTTATTATACTTCTTCGTTTTCAAGGTCTCGGTGTATAAATCTCTAAAAGCTTTTTGGAGATCACTTTCATATTCACTCTCAAACTCGTTCTCATCTCCACTAGAAATACTCAAGTCATCATCGTCGCTCTCGTGGACACAATCATCGTGGGTGTGCTCATACGAATCGAAAAAGATATACACATCCCATGTGCTACACCTTTATCGAAATTATTTTCCATATCTTCCTCATCTCTCTCACTATCACCAAGTGTGACGGGCATGTCAGTTTCTTTGCCCTTTCTCCTTATCCTAGTAGGACACTCTTTAGCTATGTGCCCTCTACCCTCACACTCAAAGAACCTGATCTCATCCACCTTATCACTTTATTTGGCCTCCTCTTTATTTTTATTTTTCTCAAAAGATCTCTTTTTTATTGGAATAATTTTCTTTAGACATTTTAAGAAACTTTTTTTAAAAAATTTGCAAGTAAGGCCGTGTCAAAATCAGACTCGTCCTCAGACTCGGGCTCACATAAACTCAATTTATTTTTCTTATCTTTCTTCCTCAAAACATCCTCACTCGATATCGACTATGACCTAAGTGCAATCCCGTTATCTTTAGGTTTGACAGTTTGGGGAAACATATCTAAATCGTAATTCTGAAGATCACCTACCAACTCTTCTAACATAAGTGTGCTAAAATTCGCCATCGAGTTTAAAAAGTGACTTTGAGAATGAAATGTTTTGTAAGGGATCTCAAAATCTTTTTCACAACCCGCGTGATATCAATTACCTCACCCAAATTAAAACTAATGTTGACAATTTCCGACAAACATGCATAAAACTCATCAAACGTCTCGGACTCTAACATAGTAATGGTCTCAAATTGGGTGGCTAGTTTTTGTAATTTTGACTCTTTAACTGTTGTTGTACCTTCATGTGTCAATTTTAAAACATACCATGCCTCTTTAGACGTGGTGCACATCATAATACGATGGAATTCTTATAGAGTGACGGCTCCAGAAATAGCACTCAAACCAGGGGAATTTAATTTAGACAGTTTATAATCATCCTCAGTCCAGTTCGACACAGGTTTTAAAGAGGTGACATTATCAATAGTCATGGTGGGAGGAGTCCAACTATTTTCAACCAACAACCAAAATCGCTCATCTATGGCTTTTAAAACAGATTTCATGCGTGCTTTCTAATAGGCATAATTATCGTCGTCAAAGATGGGCACCCCATTATATAAGTGATACATTTCAAAACTTGCGACAAAATCAAAATTTTCAAAAAAGATAAATATCAGAATATTTTTATGAAAAATAGGAATTCACAATAAAAAAGGGAAACCTGCTCTGATACGAATTTGTAAACGCAATATCAATCGAGTTTGCAAATATCCAATGGAATTAAACACACTTATTTAATTAGGTGTCTAAATTTGAACAAACAAACTTCAATTTTATTTTAGCCCCTATGCATGCATTTAAGTGTCATAAAGCATTAAATCATTCAAATCATGCATATAAAACAAAGATGACAAATTCAGGAAAAAAAAAATCTTTCGGGTAAAACCTTTTTAACACTTTGAAAAGTATACAAGACCATTGACTTACCTACAACCTCATAATAGCCCACAAGTGTAATGCATGGCGTCTTCATCAAACCTTCAAAGCTACGAGTGACAGCGAAAAACCCGCATGTGTCTGTTAATCATCTTCGGCTTGTCCAAACGGAGAGATCTATACTTGGTGTCCACCGATCAGCAGTGAGTTCCCTCCAGGAATCACAAGTTATGGGGATTCCTTATCCGCAGAGGTTGGACAATAGAAAAGTTTCTCTAGGGTTCCAAAATATTCACAAAAGTAATTGGGAAATTTATGTGTGAATCGAAAAGATGTTTGGGACATCAAAAAATGAAGTCCTCTTGCATTTGAACTCTCAAAGACTTACCAAAATACACCACAGAAATAGGTATATATAGGTTTTTAGAAAATTTGAGGCGGTGCAAAATTTATCAGGTTCGGACCGATTCGGTTTTGATCATTATCGGATCGATCTGGTCAGACATAATTCATTGCATAAAAATAACAGCCGGATCGATTCTATTTTCTTTTTAAACGGATCGATCCCATATGTAAAAAAAATATTTTTCTAAAATTGCCTCAGTTGTTTATAAAAACAGTATATAAAAATTTCCCAATACTTAAAATGAAATATTAAGGAACTAAAAGCCCAACCTTACCAAAATTAATCTCGTCGAGACTTGAATGTTTAAGAAACTTGATTATTCGTATCCGTCTTGATGTAAATGGGAACTTGAACTTCAATAACGGTGTAGCGGTATATGGCATACTAAATGGTAATGGACAAAAATTTCCTTACTTTCCAAAATGAAGATTTTTCTAAAATTGACTCTTGTAAAAGGGGAAAGATTGAAAGTTACAAAATACCAATAAGCACACCCCTTGACCTACCTATCGGCATGGGGGTCAAGTAAAATAATCCCTAGGCCTTAATTGCATTTTCCTTCACATTAGAGTACTCTTGTGGGGTTGAGTTTTACTCGGGTTTCTAGGGCTCTTGCCTTTTCCCAAAGATTTTATTCATAAAAGGAGGTGTGTGAGATGGATTTTCTCCGCCAATACTTACATTTTCTTTCTTGCTTTATATTCCTCATTCTTAAATGGCTCTTTCTATGTGTGAAGGATTTACTTCTTATCTTGACGGTCTAGAGAACATGTATATTACGACGCTTTCATCCTGTTAGGTTTCTTTGTGGCATAACTAAGCCATAAACTGGAACATGTAGGTAGCAGTAGTATAGTTATAGTATCTTGAAGCCCATGTCTTCCATTTTGACCTATTGGGGGTCAGCCCCAGTGTAGCGACGGTTATGCCAATTTCTCCCCTTATCCCCAGGTTTTCTTGTCAGAGTTACTTCATATTTCTCCCTCGGTGGCTACACCATTCGTTACTAGAGGGGTTATTTCTTTTCAGGAGGTTATATATTCAATGCTCTTAAGGGGTTTTGAGGATACCGACTTAGCTGGGGTTGTAACCTTAGGACTTACTCTGAGGATATTATTGGTGATGGGGGACTTGATTATTAATGCCCAGGATGCTGCGATAACATTGTGGATGTCTTACTGCCATGATACTGTGATAGTGGTGTTAGCTGAGATATGAATGGCCTGGATGCTTGCAGGAGGGCCATTCTAACTTTTTAAGTGGGATTTAATGATGCTATTTATGTGCCTTGCGGAGATGTTTATCCTGGTGTCCCCTCTTAAGTACCCCTTAACAGTTTTGCCCTATTTCTTTGTCTGGCCTTTCTTTAGCTTCGACCCATCTGTGGAGAGTTGGGTGAACTGGCCCCTAGAGCATGGAGCCTAGTGTCTTTATTGGTCAGTACACTAGTGGGGGGACGTCAATGGCTATCTTACAACTTGGAAATTTTTCGTATGTGCGATTGGTGGGACATCGACAAACTTAAATTTATTTTCCTTGGTAACTTATGTGCTAAGTCGGGTGGCAAAAAATTGTGCCCCCTAATGTAACAAACTTTTTCCCAATGGAGGATTTTACTGAATCATTGAGAATGATGCTAAGATCTTTATAACAGTGATGTTGGTTGTCTACCCATCCATCACAGTTTGTGTGAGGGGCCTAGCATGCATCTGGGGATAACCTGAAATGGTTATGAAAGCGGGTAGTAGAGAAAGTCATGGCAGAAGATAAGGTCAAAGGTGGTTCGTTGCTATTGACATCATGGAATATGATGTTATGGTTCTGTCCAGGCTAGTCGGGTCATATCGCTTTATAGAGCGTATACAACATGTCAACCAGGAGTGGGAAACTTGGGGACCTCCAGGGGAACGTAATGATGATGAAGCAGGGCCGTTGGGCAGTTTAAGGTAGTGTTTTAGGTGATTTTTGTGAAGCTATGGTGATTGGGTGGTTTTGCATATGGGGGTGTTTTGGGGATAATTTTTTGTATAGTTTGGTTTAGGGTTAGATTTTTTTAGGAACAGTTTAATCAGCGTAGGGGAGTAGTTGGTTTGACTCCTTTCGCTGATACTTCGTGTAACAACATTATTTTCCTTAATAATAAATAAAAGTTGATTTTGATCATATTTTATTGTTCTTCTTGATGAGTTTTTCATTTGAATTATCTATACTAATCGCTAAGACATGTATAATCCTTTGTTCATGTAAGTGATAAAATTAATCGCCATTCTTGAAGGTTAGAAAATAATATAATTTTATGAAAAAGAAGGCAACCGAAACCATGTATGGCATATGGGCTGCCTAAATACCTCTTTGGGTTTTGAAAATTTTAGGAGTTCCATTTTAAAAGAAACAGTTTTTAAGAGGATTAGGTCCCACCTAGTTCTGGGTAGGGTGAAATGACAAGATTTTTTTTAAGACTGGAAGGGGGATGAGAAGATTTGTAGCACACCAAGATTTCAGAGTAAGGGTAAATTTTTTGGAGGTAGTCCAAGTTGACTATATGAGCCATCTCTTCTCCATCGGCGGCTATGAGTATAAAGACGCCTCATAAATGTATCTTTTTTATGATGCAGGGGGCACTCAAATTTGGTTTGAATTTCCATTTGAGGTCGTAAACGGGTTCTATGATCTCTTTAGGGGCAATGTCTCCTTCCTGGACACCACAATCCTTGAATTTTATGTTAAATGATCATGATATCCGGTGATGGCACCCCTATATATGATATAAAGCCTATAGTCTCTTTTCTTCCACGAGTCACTATTTATTAAAGAAGCTCGAATGCCATTCTTCTTAGCTAACTTTTCTTTCGAGTAGGATGCAGAGTGAAGGTATTTCCATCGTAATGGGTAGGACTGGTTTCATGTCGTACACTAGAGAATAAGGGGTAGCCCTAGTAGGCCTTCTGATTAAAGTGAGGTATCCCCAAAGGGCATAAGGATTCGGTCATCCCAATCTCTATAGCTTACAGTCATCTTGTTGATTATGGTTTTAAGGCTTTTATTAGAAGCTTCGACGACACCATTGGCTTGCGGTTAGTGGGAGAAGATCTGTGTTTCTGAATCCCATACTAGTTTACTAATTCTATGACCTTATCTTAGACACCACATTCTAAGACCCCTAAAGTCTCTCTTTAGGTCCCTAGCACCTTCCCAACTCACTAAAAACCTTAGGTCATACACCAAGTACCGATCTAGAGGTCGTCGGATGCTCTTGGACCCCGTTTGACTCCGATCAACTTCATCATCAGAGTTAAATATTGATGAATCTTCTAAGGGATCTAAATCCCCTTTCTAATAATTCTCCTCGTGTGTGAATCATAATAACCGTTCGGATGAACGAACATTTTACTATCGAAAATCAATCTTAGGCCACCAGGTGCTTCTGACCCCCGATTTGACTCCAATCAACTGCATCGTCAGAGCGAAAGCTCAATGAATCTTTAAAGGGAACTAAAATTCCTTTCCAATGGTCTACCTCATGTGAAAAATGGCATAATTTTTTAGACAAATGATCCATTTCCCATAAAAACTGATCTGGAAACCATCGGGCGCTCCTGGTCTCTATTTGACCAACGGTAACTCTAAATCTCAAACGAGACATAATCAATCTTTAAAGGGCACTGAATACCCTTTCCAATTGTCCAACCCGTGCGATAATTAACCTTGCGGTATGAATGAGCGATTAATTTTACTCTAAAAGGTCCTCAAGTGATTCGGGGCCCCATTTGACCAAAGCCAAATCTCCAAACCGAGTGAAGCTCTTTGGAACATCAAAATTTCTTGCATAACCTTTCCAATGATCCACCTCATTCACTATTTGAACCTACATTTTGGATGAGCAATCCATCGTCGTCTGACGATCTCCTGTCCAAAGGATCGACGAGCACTTTCGAGCCCTATTTGACCCAACGTCAACTCCCAGACCCTGGAGCGGCCCAAAGGATTTTCATAGGTCTCTACCCCATGCTTGATTTCGATTTATGGATTGTTCTCTATATTCATTTTTTGGAAAAATATGTATGATACTGGCAATAGGTAAGACCATTTCCCTGCCTATTCCGTAGTGTGTCTAGAGTCATCGAATGATTGGCAGGGCAAGGATAATATTGACCAATAATACCCTACCTTATATAAGGAGAACATGAGATCACTCCTAAGGAACCACATAAGACATCAACTTCAGTGATCTCAACAACATTCTTCATAAGTCAGCAAGGTTTACTTCTTTGAAACCTTTCCCCACCATTCATTCCCATCATTTTCACACCCAATTTAGCAAAAATCCTCCAACATTCTTTATTTAGTTTCAAGCAATCTCATCAACAATCAAGATCAATCTCTAAGTCTCCATAGAAGTTCTAAACACTCTTCTCTCTTTTTAAATTCCTTTTTTTTGTCTCACATTAGTTATATAAATTCTTAATTTAGCTTTTCACCACATTAACATCCCATCCTTTATTAGTTATATTGCACATAATTTATTTTCAATAAAGAACCTAAAACAAAGAAAAAAAGGGTTACACCTATAAATTTCGACGGTATTTTTTTATCACATTTTCTCAAAAATAAAAATATATTTGTTACACACACATAAAATAAACTCCCTATCGAATCTATGAGATAAACCCCATTCTTATGCCACATGTGAACTACGTGGACTTTCATGCCTTTATAACCTACGTATGTGTCTCGAGCTAAAATTCGAGACTCGAGTCCTATTTTCTCATTTTTCTATTTCCCCTTTTTCTTCATTTTTATTTTATTTCTTTATATCTTACTTGTAATTCATAATTATGTCTTCTCTAACATATAATATCGTTTCATTATAACGATCAATATCTCGATAAGATCACACGTCATATTTTTAATTTTTATTTTGGGAACATTTCTTTGGATGACTTCACTCCACCTTTTCCCATGACGTGAGTCGAACAATTCTAATCTCCACTTATATATACACACGCACACACCTCACGTAGAAATTAAGTAAAATAGTAACATAAGCCCATGAGGGACCAAAAGGGTTGTATCGATTCCCAACACCTTCCCATTACATAACCTCGCCCCTGAACCTCTGGACTATTAGTTTTGTAAGCATCAATTTGTCTTTGATGTCGCTCTCTTGAGGTGACGGCATATTCTTTTGCCAATTTTATGAAAAATACGCTACTGGCTCTATCTCTTTACATCACCCCACATCGACGACGGACAAAGCACCTGACGATGTAGTGATGGGGTGCGAGACCTTTATCCTTCCCTCTTCCCCCCCCCCCCCCCCCCCCCTCGAAGCATGCCCTCGGAGAGAGGGGGAAGAATCTCATGGATGGCCACAGGGGCGACTCTTCTAGGGACAGACTTGTGATACAAGGGATAGACTCTGTGTGCATGGGTGTTATTATTTTCTTCTCATGTGCGTTTGCATCTAAAGGTTGTTTTCTATTTATCCTCTAATATTTCTTGTATATATCTACCTCATGTTTATATCACCACTAACTCACTTTCACTTCGTACACTTGTAAATAATCTCCATGTACACCTCATACTACTTACACTTGTAAATAATCTTCATGTTTCACACACCACTTAGAATATCCATGCTTAAGTGTTACTAGAACACACATCCACTTATCACACCTATCCATGCTAAGTTGTATTTATCACACACTACTTATATTTTATCCATGCTTGGGTTCACTTCCACACACTCACTTGTGGATATTCACACATAACACACTCACACATATCTATGCTTGGTGTAATCTTTATGCTCCATGCTAGATTTACTTTTCATGATACTTGTACATTATTCCTTATTAGTATAGTGCTCATCATGACAAATAAACTACTATGTCCATAATATACTAATCAAGAATCATGCATTTTTCACACTACATCACCAAGAGCATGGCTATTGACCAAAACTTGTCCCGTACTGGGGGTTCTCTTTATGATCGACGTTGGTCCTACAGGTCGCAATTAGCCTAAGAAATATGACTCTCAGCTTCTATTGGCCAAGTACCTTCGGCGCATATCGAATGATTCCCCCCGTATCGCACCGCTTGACCGAAGTCATAACGGGAGGTATATAGTAGGGAACTCGTTCACGTGTATTGAGTATATAGAATTTACTTTCACATGTACTATCCCCACGAGGTATATGGTGAGGCAATTCATGTACATTCAGGTATATCAAATGGCTTGTCCACACCTACCAATTTCCCTATAAAAAAGACATATATCATGGAAGTTACACCAAAGGGGGGAACCTTTCCACTATCCCAACAACAGCATACCCTCATATAAGCGTCAAACCTAAGGTACCAATATTTAGATTGTCGGTTACCACCCGAAACAATGTTTAAATACTAGGTCGGCATGCCATCCAAATTTTCACGCAATTTTGTCTTTTTTCGAAATGTAACCCTATCCACGAGCCTGGAAACAAGTCAAACCATGTTTTACATATTTTTTAAACCCAATTTTCCAGGCTTGGGTTCCGTCCGACATTTCTCTTTACATTTAGGTAAACCTAATACAAGCGAAAACATAAAAAATGTTAATCATCTTGAGACCATTCAGTCATTTTTCCTCCTTCTTTATCAAAAATATTAAAAACATTCCCCCTATAAAAATGCCAAAAATATTTTTCTTCCTTTTATCATAAATGTCAAAAACATTTTCCCCTCCTTTTATCGAAAAATACCAAAAACACTTTTTCCTCCACATTCCAAAAAAATATGAAAACCTATTTTCTTATAAAAGATTTTTCCTTTTCTCTTTCAAAAATGAATTTGAATCATTTTCTTTGTCAAGTCGATCCTATACCCAACCCTTGCATTGATCCCAATTGGCTTCGATCTTGCGTCAAACCACCTCAAAGCTCCTTCAGTTCTGCCGTTGTTACTTCCTTCGAGTCTGGAATCAACCTTCACCAGCTCTCCATGGAAAATGCATATCCAGTACCAAATGTTCAACTTGATTTAATGACTGTCCTAGTCTAACTTACCTCCAAGATGGACAACCTTCAGACCAAGGTTCATGAGATGTAACAAAATTGAATCCCAATTCTCGAGGAGCCTGAGGCCCTCTTTCCTCATTCGATGGGTCCACCCACACGTGAGACTATTTGGGTCACATAAAAATATATATGCACGCTCTGTGTGCCCTTCCTGCTAATGGGCCACCGCTAGCTCAGCTTCTTATGTCGAATCTTACTCAGCCAGGGGCTAATCCACAACTGTATGTTGATCCAAAGGAAGAAGAGTTGATCAAGGTCAAGGAGGACCTTAAAACTATTAACCAAGAAGTTTGACCAAGTTTAAATCTTCGGGAACTACATGGATTACACTCATATGTCTCCCTACCCTAAAGCAAGGCTATCGGAAAAATTCAAGATACCCAACATTAAGAAGTTCTTGGGTAAACGTCCCCCAATTGTTCCTCTTCGAAGCTATCACCAAGCCATGAATCTCCTAGGTGCCTCTGAGGAACTAATGGCCCAAATTTTCCATCAAACTTAGAAAGATAACGTTCTTCGTTGGTTTCTATCCCTTTAAGAATACATAATTTATAGATTGGAGGATGTTGCCCATGAATTTATGTTGAAGTACAAATACAACAAGAAGTTGGAGGTTACACGTCGAGATTTATAAGTTCTCAAGTAGAATCCTAGAGAAACTGTCAGCAATTTCATAGCACGGTGGAGGGAGAAAGTGGTCACCATGAACAACCGACCTTTCGAAGAGGATCAAGTTAGTATTGTGAAGAGAAACTTATTACCCCAAGTTCGAGAAATGATGGGAGGGCAATATTACCCACATTTTCTAGCCCTCCGAGAAGTAGGAGTGGAGATTGAAGAAAGTTTTTCTAAGACAGAAGCTGAGCCAAAGAAAGTATCCGGACACTTCACTCCATGAAACTATGAGAAACCTATCAATACTAGAGTCTCGACCATCAACAATATCTCACAGCCTTTTACCTCTTGAGTACCAAAAAATCGTGCCAACCCAGTTAAAAAAGAATACATCGAGCTTCATGCTCCCATCTCCAAACTCAACCAAGCCCGATTGAGTCGAAATATCATCAATCCATTCAACCCTCATCCACTACCAAACCCACTTCCCAAAAATTTCAAACCTAACACCCATTGTTATTTCCACCAAAATTCCATCCATACAACTAATTAGTGCTTCCATCTCCGAAATGTAATTCAAGGTCTAATTGATTAGGGTGTCATCTCCGCACTAACCAGTCTTAAACCAAACACCACTCATAATCCACTTACAACCCATACAAATGCAATCTTTTTAGAGAATGATCCGAAATTTAACCCATCTATCCATATTGTACCCAGTAAATCTCCCATTGTACTCGTATCTTCACCCAAACCCCTTAAAGTTTGCCCATATTTTCTTTTAGACCCTACCTGCCGACCAAGCCCTATCGATTCTTAAAAGATCGTGTATTATTGCTCGTACTCCTTTCAAGGGAGAAGATATGAAATTGCTCACGGTACTAAACCAACTTCTTAATTTCAGGCTAAAATTGCCTCTAA
Source organism: Sambucus nigra (assembly GCA_949130495.1). Classification (NCBI taxonomy): domain Eukaryota; kingdom Viridiplantae; phylum Streptophyta; class Magnoliopsida; order Dipsacales; family Adoxaceae; genus Sambucus; species Sambucus nigra. The sequence continues at coordinate 107,442,098 of OX422221.1, forward strand.
AATTACCATTAACTTCCAGAAGTTCAGTATCCTATTCTTGGAAAGCCCAAAAGTGGACTCGGGAGTCAGATAATTGGATGGTACCCATCGATGAAGTAAGTTTAGGTGATATAGTCAAGATTATAACAGGCATGTTCTGATAGACTGGTGAGATTTATAGTATGTCCGAGTTACTCGATGCTTTGAAACTACAAGGGAGATTTGTACCTTCACTTATGCATCTCCCTGTTGAGTGGGAGGACCTATATAAAGAAGACGTGGAAGCTGTGGAGCACATTGACTTCTCGTGGAAAGACAACAGCATTACCACCGGATGGGAGACGAGTTTGATTGTTCAAATGAAGAACCAAGATAGGAAAGGATTATCCCAGTGATCAGTATGTGTGGGATGATTTGGTTTAAGATATGCTAGAAGAGATCAATAAAGTGGTCGAATAGCCCAAAGTAGTTGAAAAAATGGGGTTTATGTTCTTCCCTTACTAATCATATGACAAGATTTTGGAGGCACTATAAGAATCTGAATCCTCAGTCAGCAGGGATAGATAAAGGAAATGGTATTGTCGGGAAACTCCCCATGCCAAAAATAACCATCTAGGAGAGAAAGATCCTTGACCAATTGAAGATAATTCATACTAACATCTCCTTGTGGTGACTCTTCAGGTCTTCCCAGTTACACAGAAATGCTTTGATAAAACTGGTCACTAGGCCCACAGTCCCTCCATCCACCATACTAGAAGAAGTCGTGAACCCGATCGGGTCTTTAACCTCTACTAGATTATTTTCCTTCTCTGAAGAATAAATCTTAAAGTTTTATCCTAATTATACCTATTCTATAAACATCTCCATTAAGGTAATGGGGAAGATGATTCTGCTCTCACTCGTAGGATTAGTACTCAATGTTTACCCGTTAATCACCATCACTTGGATTAGTTTAAAAGTAAGTGACCTTGATCCAACTTCCACTGTAGTGTGTGCTAATGACAATACCCATCGATAAGTGATGGGATCCATAACACTCATAGTAGGGGTTGGCCCTATAAATCCCATTACGGAGTTCTAAGTTATCGACATACATGTTTATTTTAACCTATTGCTTGGTCGACTGTGGCTTCACAATATCAAGGAGTTATATTCCTCTCTCCATCAGCAACTAAAGTTCTTCACCAAGGCGCAGGTTATCACCATCTTGGGTGACGATGATAATACTGATAATGCAAGAACCAATAAACTGGTACTAGAGAAATAGTATATGGTGAATGGCATGCTTTCGTCTAGCTTCTGAGTCGAACCACTTCTATTACCAGTAGGGGTGATTTCTAAGATCGATTATATCTAGAGAACATCCCTCATGATAATGTCAATGTGATACAGATGTTAAAAAATATGCACTTGATGCCCAGACAGGGGCTAGGATGACAAAAATAGGGGATACTACAACCCATAGTAATGAAGAAAGACTTTCATTCATGTGTCCTGGGTTATCAACCATCATCAGAGTAACTCAAAATACTCCTCCAACCTTGATTGAAGGAAAGGTCAGAAAGTCCCAAGACTATTTTGAGAGATTCATTGAATGGAAGATTCATCAAAGAAGGTGAAGGATTTCCATTTTGTGGCTTTCCCTAACCTTGGTATGATCATATGGACAGGAAGATGAAGCTAGAGATGGATATTTTCTTTAAAGACAATTACACTTGGGACGAAGACTCACAACATCATATGCAACCACACTGGAACAAGAAAATAACTTATTTATGGATGAACTAGAAGGCCTGAAGAAATCGATGGTGAGTGCCGACCAGAATGAAGCTGTATCCTTTTTAGAATAAGAAAATTATAGATTGTTAGAAGATATTTAAAACTTGAAGAAGCCCAAAAGTGGTCAATCGTTAAGGCGGGTGGTGACTACTCGACCCACAACTGAGGAGGAAAGGATGAAGAAAAATCTAGCCAACCAAGGCTCTTTAATCAAGAATAAATCTATCAGCATTATAAAGTAAAATGAGAAAGTTTATAATATTTCCTTCCACTTTCATAAGAAATTGCAAACCATTTGGATGAACAATCATAACAAATCCTTAGAACATAAGGGTGATGAACTAGAGTAGGCTAAAATACAAGGGTATTAATGGGGCTGGATAAATTCTCTGATAGCGTAGAAGGTTCCATGAAAAGATACCTTGTGGTATTGGTATGACCCTGGTTATTTGGATTATCCTTTAGTCGGTTGCCCTTCAAATAAAAGCCAGGAAGTTGAATCATTAGAAACACATAGGATATTCAATAATCACTATGCACATGTGTAGACACCCCATTTTAGGATACCCTAAGTACCTCCTTAGGTCCCTAGCACTCACTTATTCACCACAAACACAAGGACATACCCCGAGTACCAATCTAAAGGCCACTTGGTTCTCTAGAGCTCCATTTTGACCCCGACAAACTTCCTTATGTGAGTGAAACCTCAATGAATCTTCAAAGGCCTCTAAATCCCCTTTCCAACGGTCCACCTCGTGCATGAATTGACCGTACAGTGAGAACGAACGGTCCATTTTAACCTAAAAACTTATCTAGAGGCCACCAGGAGCTCCTAGACTCCATTTGACTCATGTCAACTCTTTGGCACGGATGAAGATGAATTAATATTTGAAGGGCTTTGAACACCCTTCCCAACGATCTCCCCCGTAAATTTAAAAGGTATTGTTTAAATTAATTCGGAATTTTGGGTAAAATAAAATTTTGAAATTTATTAATTTTAATAATTTAAAATGTTGAGTTTTAATATTGAAAAGTATGATTTTTATCAAAATTAAAATCACAGTTAAAATATCAATTTAAATTGGAAATAAAAATAGTTGTCATGGTTCTGGGTCGTGACTAATGGGCAAATTTTATTTTTTTAAGTTTAAATAGAATCCTATTAGCATTAACACTCCTAATCATTCTAAATAAAAACTAATCTGGGGTTGGGTTATTGAAATCGCTTTTTCCACAACTCTTCCTCTAGAAAACTTGTACAAAATATTTCCCTTTCATCTGCAAACTTTTACCCCAATTTTCTTTAAGGTTTCAATTCAGGATTTTTCAAGAATAACAGGGTTTTCTCAAGACGGGTCAAGAACGGATCTTTATCAGCTTTTTGAGAAGAATACATCTTTGAAATCAGAATTCTCAGTCAACTTTTTTTCAGGCATGGATACTCAATTCTCTTCCTCTAGTATTACGCGTTTTAAGTGTCGCCTAAATAATTGACCACGTGTTTTCTTAAAACAAATTGGCAAATTTCATTGAAAAAAGTGAAAACAAATTTGATATTATTTTTATAAAAAGTTTTAATATGAAATAAGACTTGAAACCCTTGGATGCGTAGGATAGACTATTGGATTTTGGTTATTATGGGTATAGTATCGCATGTAGAATTTTATAGATGTTATTTAAATGAAAAAGGGGCGTGTACACACTCAAATAATTATGGAGTTAATAGAAGTGGGTTATTATTATGCGTTTCATAATTGTGTCAAGAATGACAACGGTGTTATTAATTACATTAAATTAAATTATGCCATCAAGGATAAATTTGTGATACTGTTTATATATGTTGTTAAATTGTGCGATTGAATAATAATTATAGGTACGACGGGATTTCTGCTAGTATTCTCTCACCTATATTTTAGGATGCTTGCTAGGTATGGGACTAGTCGGTAGGCCTTAGTTGTAGTTTACACTTTCTGGGTATGGACTTGTTAGTGTAAATTTTTACGGATGGGTTAACTCGGGGTGGGGCTGATTTTTTTAATGTCATTCCATCGATTTGCTAGCCTAGGAATAAGACTAAGAAGAGATTATTGATAGAAATTCATCCTATAATTATGATAGGACGTATTTATGTGTTGGGGGACCCTTAGGTATGGGACTACGGGTTTTTTTTTAGGATATCACATTGCTAAATAAGGGTGGGGTAAATAAATATTTGAAGAGGAGAAAAATGAGAAATTGAGAATTAATACTTAAGATAATAAAAACGGGTATTAAAATATATTGGCATGGAAAATATATTGGTATCATTAATAATTGCAGGATCGACAGTCTAAAAGGGTTGACTGGCTATTGTGATGTGTGGGTGTGTGGCGTCTGAATAATTGCAGTGCTCGAAGTTTAAACGGACTAGCAGACTATGAAGACGTTTCGTGCGTGAAATCTGATACATAATTGCAGGGTTGTCAGTTTAAACGGACCGGATGACTATGGCGAGGGGAGTGTGTGTGGTGTAGAACAGCGGGAGAACCGCAACCAATCAAATAAAATGAGATAAAGATGTAGGTGGAAGTCGCACATATGATATGAATAAGGATGAAAATTAATGTTTTGATTATCTTAAATTAAGTTAAATGAATGGATAATTGGACTTAGATGTTGAGATGGCATAAAGAGTATTTCTAGCATATGTTATTTTTTGTACTCGAATCGTTATTAATTATCTCGTCTTAATATACAATAGTCTATTGTTATCATGTATAATGCTATTTTCTGGGTTCACGGACCCTAATTGGAGGGAGTATCCGGTATTTATGCTTGGAGCTCTAACCTTGTGCGTTGACTAACATTTTTCAAGTATTAGTGCTGGAGTAGCTGCATAGGAGTATTTGAAAATTTATCTTGGAGGTGCAACTGGAGTATTTATTTCATGCTTAGTAGCTTAGTTTAGTTTTTCATTCCTTTGCATTTATATTGAGATTCAGTTTATGGATTTGGTGGTCCATTCGATTCCAAAGTTGTTACAATTTTCATTTAGATATTTCATTATGAATTTAGTTAATTGGAAATTATATTTACTTCGAGTTAGATATTGTTGGTGACTAGTATGGTGATGGATTTTCGATCGCATTGGTGATTATTATTGATTAGGATTGATTTCATTAATTTCTTGTGGAATGAATTTTATATGTCTCATATCTATCACATGCTAAGTATAATATTTTATTTTGTTCTCACCCAACATAGTTTTGGTGGCGACCGACGCAAGAATTATGCGGGGTGTGACACCCCCCACTGCGTAACTTAACCTTACGATACAAACGAATGACCTATTTTACTCCGAAGGGTCATCAAGTGCTTCTGGGCCCCGTTTAACAAAGGTTAACTCTCCAAACCAAATAGAGATAAATAAACCTCGAAGGTCACTGAATACTCTTGACAACGGTTCATCCCTTGTGCAAATCGGCCTTACGGTTCGGATGAATGATCCGTTCTCCTCCGCAGTTTCCTATCTAGTGACCAATGGGAGCTTTCGAACCTGTTTGAACTAGGTAAACACCCGAACCGGAGAGTGGCTCAATGCATTCATATAGGGCTCTGAATACCCTTTTCAATGTTGTGCCCAATTCTGACTTAAGGTTCGCAGTTTATGGACGTTTTCCCAAAAAACGTGCCTCAAACTACTGAATGGCAATCCCAGGGCCCTGCCTATCATCAGTCTGTCTAGGGTTATGTGCCGATAGTTAGGTCAAGGACCATGATTATTTTTATCCCCTTAGCCCTGTAAATAGAGGCCATGACCTCACTTTGAAAGGCACCCATGAACATACCTCTCATCAATTCAAAGGGAATTCCATGAAATTGAGAGTTGTTCTTTCCTGCCCATTTCCCCCACTCCTTCCAACCTTTTCATACTCTTTTGAGTAAATTTTCAACCACCACCTCAAACCACCATCATTTCAGATCAGCTCATCTACAATCAAGATCTACTTTAAGTCTTCACAAGGATGTCTATTTCTTCCCCCTTGTCTTTAAATTCTCTAATTTTTTTCATTAGTTACTTCATTTTCACTTTAATACTTTACTTCGTTACATCACACATCTTAATTTCAAACTTTATTATTAATAGTATTCGCACATACATTATTTTCATAGAAAAACCCAAAAACAAGAAAAATGGGGTTCACTTGTAAATTCGAACGGGGATTTTTCATCACATTCTCACACTAAAACACTTTTTCTCTACACACACACACACACACACACACACACATATATATATATATATAATGTCCCTGATTGGATTTATGGGTTAAATCCTACCTCTTATTGTCTTCTAACTACGTTCACTTTGATGCCCCCAGGCTAAGTAGGTGTCTTGGATAAATCCCTCGGCTCGAGTCTTCCCATATATATATATATATATATATATATATATATTATTTTCTTGTTTGCTTATGTCTCATCCGATATACATAATTTTTCTTCTATAATGATTTGTGAATCGGCATACACTTACATTATATTTTTAATTGCTATTTTGGGAACAATTCTAAGAATGAGCTCGCTCTGCCTTTATCCATGGCTTATCCATGCGTACCGATGAATGATTTCCCTTATAGTTAATGGGTATATCACAGAAGTCATTTCAAAGGGGGGACCCTTCCACTAACCCAATAATTGCATAAACCTCATATAGGTGTCTAACCTAGGACACTCGGAGTTTGTTTTGTCGATTACCATGTGAAACTCTGTTGAAATTTTAGGTCAATATACCGCCTGAATTTTCTTGTGATTTCACCTTTTTTCTAAACAGGACCTCGTTCGTGAGTTTCCTAACCTCGAGTCCTGTTTGGCATTTTTTTCTACATTTAGGCAAACCTAATACAAGTGAGAATGTAATAATAACATTAAAAATAATAATGCTGAGATTGCTCTCCTTTTCCATCCTTTTTCAAATACCAAATCATTTTTCTCATTCCTTCCGAAGTACCCAAAATTTTTACTTTGTTTTTTTTCAAAAAAAATTCGAACTATTTTTCCTCTTAGGTCGATCGTATACCCAATTTTGGTTTATCTCCCTATTGGCTTCGGTGTTCCGTTAAACTACCCCGAATACCCACCAGTTCTTCTACAACCTCATTTGAGTTTGGGATTTACTTTTATGAGATTTTCATGGAGAACCCCAACCGAGCACCGAATGTGTAGCGCAATCAGATGACGTTCCTAGCCCAACTCAATGCTAAGATTGACAACCTTCAAACCCAGGTCGATGACATCCAGCGTCATGTGATATAAATATGATACATTTAAAACTTTGATCTACTAGATATATTATGCAATTAAATTTAACGAGTATATAAAAACATTCAGCCAATAATATCCATCACCATGCTAATCTCCAAAATAAGTCCAACTGAAATTTCAATAAATAATCCCACTACAAATCACTAACTGAAATCCATAAACAATTTTAGAACTGAATGGCCTAACAAAAAAATCCATAAATAACCGTCTCAAAATAAAATAACCAAATGAAAAGTAAATCTAAACTACGAAGACGGATAAAATAAATCTCCAACTGCACTTCAAAGATCTCCAATACATCCTATGAAGCTACTCCAGCAACTATACCTAAAATGTTAGTCAACGCAATGGGTAAGAGCCCGCCACATGAATACTAGTTACTCCTCCCAATTAGGGTTCGTAAACCCAGACAATAGCATTATACATGATAAAAATTATAATAGAGTATTTTAAATTAAATGATATATATATATATATATATATATATATATATATATATATATATATATATATATATATATATACTAGGGTGTACCCGTGCCGATGGCACGGTAATAAATTTGCTCCCGTGATATTTTTTCTTTTCAAAAACCTAGTAATGCCAAATATGGAATTATTCATCTTACACCATTAATGTCGCTTTAAGAAAGACTTAAAACTTCTCACCTTAATTAGACTTAAGCTAATTAGTTACCCAAACTACAAAAGTATTAAAATCGAGGAAGAAAACAAAGTATTAGTTTTAATTATTAAAGAGTAGTTGATAATTTTAAACATAACATGATAACACGACACAAAAATCATGAAACGAATCCAAAAGTTTTAATTGTGTCAATTCAATGTCAAAACTTTTACTCACATAAATGGTGTTGTCATTGTTTTAGTTTTTGAAATAGACTAACATGGTAAACCATAACACCTTCAAATTGTTTGTAAGTACTATAAAGGTTTTCAAAACTTTTACTTAGTATTTATGAAATTTACTCATAACTATTAAATAATAGTCAAAATTAACCAAAAGTGGCCAAAAATTGACATAAAAGATCTTGAGACCATAATTGAAATTTCAAAGCTACCAACTACAATTACATTGCTAACAAAATTCCCATTTGAAAAAATAAAGAATATGATTTATTGCCACGCTGAGTCCACCGCCCACCCCGCACCAACCGCAAAAGCTAAAACAAATATGCAATTTTTTTAGCCGAGGTGCTCATCATCCTGGGAATAATGAAAGCCGTATTAGATCGTGAAAAAAAAACAATATTGAAGCAAGTATGTAGGAAAGACTCAGCTGGTGAATATCCAAAATAAACCCCCTCCTTTTCATCTTTTCACACAGCTACAATCAAACACATGAAGAATGTTACATTTACTATTTAGTCTAATATAATTCCAACAAAAAATTTGAGTCCCTACCAAAATGTTATATTGAATGTTTAATCCGACATATATTTTTTTGAATAAATAAATAATCATGGGCTTTTTATTAAATGTCACCCACCCCCACAAAAAATTAAAAAATATATATTTTCCTATATTTTCTTACAAAAACACCCTAAAAATTATTTAAAAAATGATATATATGTATACCTTAAAGAGGGCCAGCCAATGTTGAAACCATGTAGAGAACCGTACAGAAGCATCACACTGAAGCTCTTCTCCCTCCTCTAAAGTGTCAAAACATGGTTGCCATACCTTGGGCTGACAAAGAATTTGACATAGATGATGATGGCCCATCTTTTTTCTTTGACCCCTGATGTTATTTAAACAACACAAAACAAAAATCCATTATTATTAACCAAATTAACTACTGAAATTAACTGTATGAACGAAAAAATGATATACAATATCTTTTGGGATTTTTTAAAGCTTCCAACCATTTTTACAGAAAAGGATATATAGTATTTACAATACACACACTCACCTGATTAACTCTCAAACCCAAGCTCCAAAATTAAGTATTTCATCTCCTTCACTCTACTTAAAATCCCACCAATCAAACTCAAAATCCATTACTTCCTACTCACAGCTCAAAACCCTCGACGGATCTACTTAAACTCGACATCAACTCAAGGACGTAAGATCAACACCGGTTCCTCTCAAAACTCAAATTCTCAACCCAGATCTTCTCAAAATCCACCAACTGAACCAAACCACCGACCTAATCTCATAATCAGACTCTGCCCCACACGAAGATCAACATCGAATTTTCATATATATATTTATATATTTATATATATAAGTTAGAGAAATACCTTGAGATTGATGGCATGCCCAAACAGAGTGAAAAAAAATTAAGATTGATGATGTGGTTGCCACTCACTAAGAGAATATTTTTGAACACTACCAAAACCCAGATGAAAGACCGAGTCTCCATTGCGGGTAAGATGAAAGATTAACCCACACCTAGGCATGATACAAAGCTAAGTAGTTGCTAACATATAATACATGGGAAGAATCTCAAGAATCATACATCATTATTAAACCTTAAGAACAAAACATAAAGAGCCAATTTGTGGCAGTGGACTGAAGCGGAAATAATTTTCAACCTCAGAGAAAAAAACATCTTAAATCAAAACACTGAAGGGACCCACACCTATGCACTTTTGCTTTCAAACAGGTGAAACTCATGGAGGTAGAGGGGGGCGAATAGATGTTACCTGTATAAATGTCCCAACATTTCAAATAACAAAACTTGAAGATTAGCATTAAATCAAGATCATTTCAAATTTCAAATTATAAAACAATCGCCAGGAAAAAAAGGAATAAAGAGTGAATGATATATGTATCAGAAAAAAAGGAATACAGAAGAAAAAAAAAGTAAAACAGAACAGGTGTTTATTTAACAAAATCAGAATATTTGTTTAACAGAAGATATCAACAGAAATAAAAATACCTTATTTGTCTCAAACTATTACGAAGAGAAAATAGCAGAGAAACATGCTTCAAAAATGAAATAAAAAAGCAGAGCAATGTGAACCAGTGATTTGATTAGAACGTACCAAAAAAATGAAAAAAACGATTTGATGACGAACGTACCAAAAAAAAAAATCTAGACATTTAGATCTGCGTGTAGTGGCAACGGAAACAACAATAGTTTCTGGTAGTTACAAGTTACAAAGGCAACGGAAGTAGCAAGAGCTGCTGGTAGTGGCAACGATTTGATGACGAACGACACCTCACCAATGGACTCAACAACAACAACTAACGATACAAATCTTTTCTCATTCTAAAGAAGACACACACCGTCGATGGACAGCTTCTATATCACTTCGCTCAACCTCAACAACTGGAAAAAACTCAAAAAATATTGGTAGATAACATTCAACAGGGAGTTGAGCGGCGGAACAGGTAGAGGAGGAGGGAGTTGAGAGGCGGACAGCGATGAGTTTTTTTAGAGAGAGAGAGAGTGTTGAGGGTTTCTTTGATTTGAGAGAGTGTGTGTTGGGGAAGGGAAGGGAAATGGGGTTTCTTTTCATTTTCTTCACCTTTTCATTTAATGGGAGAAACTGCAAGGATGCGAGTGAGAGGAGTGATTAATGGGCAGAGCACATGGCTCGAAGTAGGGTATGGTACCAAGCGTGGTGGGTTAGTAAAAGAGCACATGACTCGAGGTAGGACGGTATGACTCGATTTTCAAACCCATTATTCTGGACCCTTGGATCCAAATTCATCATATTTAATCTAAGCCACCAGTTGATAAACACCAAACTCCTAAGATGTAATCTCAATCGTCAGTTGGGAGAGACCAAAAGTCCCTCCTCCTTTATTATATAGATATATATATATATATATATATATATTAACATGAGAGTAAAGATAATCTACCACTATTTTCCCCACATAACTAAGGCACTCCAATGTTCAATTCCAATTATGAAATTTCGATCATTTAATTATACTAAAGCTATCAATTTTCTAAAATTCGTTTAACCAATTTTTCTTATAGCCGTGTCGTTGTAGCCATCCGACCTTTGTATGGATCCTGCACTTATTCGGCATGTCTAAAGTTCTACACCACACACATTTCCCCTCGTTATAGCCGTCGGGCCAATTTCGTTAGCCCTGCACTTATTGACGAGGTTCCATACATGACACGTCTCAATAGCCAGCCAACCCGTATTCTGTCATCCCTGCACTTATTGGTAACGCCAACAAACACCCACCCTGCTATAGTCAGTCAGCCAATATTCTGTAAGCTCTGCACTTATTGGTGACGTAAATTCATTTTAATATGCGTTTGTATCTTAGGCATTAATTGTCAATTTTCTTAAGTTATCATCTTTTCTATTAGCCCCACCCTTTAATCAAGAATAAATCCTTAAAATCACCCAGAGTCCCATACCTATAGGTATCTAAAACACAAATACATCCTAACATATCATTTAGAACGAATACCTACCAAAATCAATACCTAGCCTCGCAACTAAGCTAACGATACAATGGAAACAATGTAAAAATCATCCACACCCCGGAGTCATCCATCCTTAAAAATCTACACTAACAAGTCCCATACCAAGAAAATATTACAAACAACTATGGCCTGCCAACTAGTACCATTCCTAGCAAGCAACCTAAAATAAGGTGAGACCACTAACTACTCCAACAACCCCGTAATTCCCGCGGTGTCAATTATAAATAACGTTAACAAATCACACATAGCATATTTTAGACTTATCACAATGTAACACCCCGCTCGCCCGGGGAGAGCAAACGGAGCGCCACTATCGATAAAACTAACCAATTCCACAAGTAACAAGGTATAGAGCATCTAAAAACTCAGAATAAAAAGAAACCACTAATCTCAAATTTCTTCAAATAAATACAACCAATAATCTCTCGAAATAATACAACTATCTAACTCTGATAAAAATGTTCTATACATCAATGAAATAATACAAATCTTCCAAAAATATTCTTCTCAAAATAACCCACGCTAAAATAATCCCAATTTGTCCATAGCGCTCAAATCCATGCTAACCTGCCAACTAAAGAAAATATGGGGAAGTACACAATACGATAAGAAACATGCTCAACAAATACATGTTAGCGATGAATAAAACGTAACAACACGAGTACGAATATTCAAATCAAAATGCAAATCTCAAAGCATTTATCAATATAATTTCTCAACAACACATCAATGGGTAACTAGTCCTCACCCCATTCGCATATTCTTTATCAAGCCATAGCTCGGGAATAGGTATTTTGGCGGGTTCACAACATTCGTTCCATATTAAAATCTCATGACAACGTGCTCATCAACAATATAATGATACCACATGAATCAAAATAATTTCAACAATTATTTTTCAGATTTCAATGAATTTATCAATTCAAATATGAGTTCAATTAAACATGAAATCAACGGAATAAACTCGCGAGATTTAAAGAGCATATTGTGTATACCCCCATACCTCAAACCATGATGAGAAACCAACGATCACATCCTCAAGATCAACTCAAAAGATCTACAAAATCACCTTCAAGTACCTCCAACAAAATAGCCCCAAGAACACCTCTAATCTAAGGTTGGAACTCACAAATCACAAGGCCCAATGTGTATATAAAAAGAAGAGGAATATAAAATATATTTTCTCCCAAAATTTATACCAGAAGTAGGTTAAAAGGGTTGCCCACGACATCCTTATAAAATTCAAAGAAATGAAGAGTTCGAATCCAAAAGACTCCTTTAAATAAGGCAAAGAAATGAAGAGTTTGAAGTCAAAACAACTCTTGAAAATTAATTGTTGCTCACAAAATTAGGGGAGGTCGACCGATCTACTACCAGGATGGATCGATTGATCCTTCAGGAATTTTGACAGTTCGCCGACTTAGAATTCCAAGAGTTAAAAATATTAAAAATCATTTTAAAATCCGTTTTAACTCCGTTTTCGAAACCGTTTGAAATTCTTGCCTTTAAAAATAATAAGCAACATATTTGAGAAATAAAAGTAATTTTATCAAAAACTTTATTTTCCTCCATTTTTCAGAAATTAATTAAAATAACCCAAAATTACGTGGGTTGTTACACACAACAATTCTAGAAATTAATCGCAATGTCACTATTATTCAAATTATGTCCGCTTAATTATGAAGTTAATTTAATAATCCATTTTCTCATCAATTTATATGATATCTATTCACACGCAATTATTCGGGAGCATACAACAATAAATCTCTACTCTACAATGAGGCACATAATTAACGTACTTATACATGTCGAAATCAATTTATAACATTCCTAAAATTTATTCTACATGCGAACGTCATAAATTCTAACGGAACCCCAACCTCTAACCTAAGCATGCAAGGGTTTTGAGTCTTAATTCGTACAAAAGATTTGAATAAAAAAGTTTCGAATTTATATGCCAAAAGAATTCGAGTCCTAATTAAACACAAACACTATAAGAAAAATTACGGACGATCGGACCATTGAAATTAGCTAAAATTTTAATATGATGAAGTTGAAGGCGACCAAAGTTTTCCAAAAAAATCAGCTCGATCGGACTATTGAATATTTTGATTTATTTATTTTTTCCTTAGGTCAGATCCACTCTCGATTTTTATACAAAAAGTTATAATTTACAAATTTTTAATCCCGATTTAAATTCCACTTAAAACCTTATTTTCACATATAAATATCAAACTTCTTACATACCATAATTAAATAGATTCCAAAAATTATTTTTTTGAAATTTTTAATTTAACAAAGATTTTTACGGCTCAAAAAGCACGGTGTGTTACATGTCACCGGGCCCAAATTCCTGAAGAACTCGAGGTTCTATTTTCTCGTGTCATGGGTCCTCCCACTCCTGAGCCTATTTGGGTATTAGAAGAGTATTATCATAATCCGCATGCCTCGCCTACCAATGGCCCGCCACCAACTTTACTCTCTATCCCGAACCTCACCCAACAAGGGGTTACCTACCAGCACCCATGAATCCTAAGGAGCAGTACCTAAAAAAGTTCGAGGAAGACCTTAAGTTGTTGTCAAAGAATTTTGACCAAGCTAAGATATTATTGAACTACATGGACTACACCCATATGTCACCCTATCCCAAATCTAGATTGTCAGAGAAGTTAAAAATGTCATACATCAAGAAGTTTGGGGGAAGCGGAGCCCCAATTGTTCACATTCGAAGCTGTCGCCAAGACATGACCCTCCATGTGCCTCCTAAGAGATAATGGCCTAGATGTTTCAGCAGACCTTGAAAAAAAAAGCGCACTTTGTTGGTTTCTATCCCTCGAAGAATTAAGAATCCATAGTTGGTAGGATGTCACTCGAGAATTCATGTCCCAGTACCAGTACAAGGAGGAGCTAGAGGTTATGCGCCGATATCTAAAGATTCTTAATTAGAACTCTGGGGAAACAGTTAGTGGCTTCATAGGAAGGTAGGGAGAGAAAGCTACTACCATGACCAATAGACCCTCCAAGGAAGAAAAAGTCAGTATCATGAAGAAGAATTTCTTGCCTCATATCCGAGAATCCATGGGAAGAAAGTAATATCCATACTATCGAGCTTTAGATAAGATGGTATAGAAATTGACGAAGGCATTACTAAATTCGAATTTGAGACAAAGATAGTGTCCGGACAGTTCACTCCCAAAAAGTATAGCAAGTTCAACAGTGCTACAGTCTCAACTACTAACAAAATCCCCTACCCCACTACCTCTTGGACATCAAAAAGTTACTTTAACCCTACTAAGAAAGAGTACACTGAGCTTCATGCTCCCCTATCCAAAGTCTACCAGGCCTGTTGAGCCGCAATCTCATTAAACTAGTGGATCCTCATCCACTACCAAATCCACTCCCTAAAATTTTTAAGGCCGATTACACTTGTTTATTGGACATATTATCGACCAATGCTTGCACCTTCAAAATATGATCCAAGGTTTAATTGACCGAGGTATCATCACCCCATCAGCGAATCCTAAACCCAATACCACTCATAACCCACTTCCAACCCATCAAAACGCCATCTTTCCAGAGAGTGACACAAAAATTGATCTAGCTGCTCAAATTGTGCTAAAAAAAGCACCCATCATACACATAATCTCATTCAAACCACTTAAGGTTTGCCCGCATTTTCCACCATACATGCTTAATCGATCAAGCTTTATCACTCCTTATAAGGTACTACATTTTCATTCGTAACCTGCCTGAATAGAGGGATATAGAGTTACGAGTTGTGTTAAACCATGTCTTCGAGTTTGGGATGAAATTTTTCACCAAGATGACTGTGGATTGTCACAAATTCAGTCTCGATGATGTGGTACAGAAAGTGGCTTATGCATTTCGATAGACATGTGAAATTTTTGGCATTGATGAGCTACTCGGCGCTTGGAAGCTTTAGGGACAGTTTGTTGAGTGGGAATATTTTTACGATGAAGCCATCGAGGTTTTTTGAATGTATTGATTTTTCATAGCAAGAGAACATAGTCTCCACTGGATAGGGAGGGGGACTTTTACAGCTCAGATTATGAACTCAGTCAAGAAAAAACTAGTCTAGTAGCCAGTCTATGCGAAATGATAATTATCGAGGATTTTAAGGAAAGTGATTTTGAGGACTTATTCAACCTGTAGACATTAGGGTTGAGTCTCTGCATGATCCGTTAAGATGCCACATCGTCGGACCCATCTGCTCAAATCAAAGTTACTGACACGCCTCTCCTCAACTAAAATTTTGTGCCTGTCCCGCTTGCTCAGATTCAACCAGACCATGATGTTCATCTTATCCTAATCTCTTCATCGGCAATGATTGTTCCTTTTTGGATACCAATGTAATGGAGACCTCTTTAGACGAGACTCTTAATGATATTTTTTTTTTAAATGAAATAAATGAAGATTTTGAGTATCTAGCTATGCCTTATATTAATTTTATTGATTCTAATCAAACTCTTAATGATGATGATTTTGCAAATGAATAATTCTTAATTAATCTTAATAAGGAGAATGACAAATAACCTAATCACGTTCAAATTAATTATGAAGAGACTGTTATTATTAATATCTGTTCTAGTAGCCATCACTGCGAGATTAGGATAGAGTACACCCTTAATGAGCATGAAAGTGAGAAATTAGAAAAACTATTAATGGAATTCGTGGACGTCTTTGCCTGGTCCTATAACGACATACCCAACACTGACTTAAAAATAGCTCAACACGAGATCCCAACATTCCCATAATGGAAACCTGTCAAATAGAATCTACAGAATCTCTGCACTGAATGGTCGCTGAAAGTCAAGGAGGAAGTAGTCGAGTAATTAAGCATAAAAATCATTCCTAGAGTCAAATATCCTATATGGATCGCCAACATCGCCCCTGTTCCGAAGTCAGGAGGAATAGTCCACATGTGCGTCAATTACCAGGATATGAATAAAGCATCCCCAAATGATGATTATCCATTACCCAACACGACATGATCATGGAAAATATAGCTATTCATGCCCTCAAGTCATTTGTAAATGGATTCACTGAATACAACTAGATCAATATGCTCCCTGACCATCAGGAGAAAATCGCATTCATCACCCCATAGGGAACCTTCTCTTATACTGTCATGCCATTCAGACTCAAGAATGTTGAGGCCACCTACCAAAGGGAATCCATGACCATCGTGCATGACCTTATTCATAAGGAGGTCGATATATAGACAATATGATTATCAAGTTTAGAACTCGATAATGTCATATTCCTACCATTTAAAAGTTTTTTGAGAGGCTAAGGCAATAACAGTTGCGACTGAACACACAATATGCATTTTAAGTGTCACAAGGGGAAAACTCTTAGACTTCATGGTCATTGAGAAGGGAATCGAAGAAGACCCTACCAAAATGAAAGCCATACTTGATATGCTACCACGAAGAATGGAGAAGAAAGTTTAAGGATTCTTGGGAAAATTAGAATGCATCATTCGATTCATCATCTAGATGACTTCTATCTGCAAACCCATTTTCAAACTTCTCAGATGGATTCTACTAAATTTTAGAATGAGGCCTAACAAGAAGCCTTTGATCGAATCAATAAATACCTCCCAACCTTTGGTGCTTATGCCTCCGTTGCTAGGTCTCCCCCTCCTCTTGTACTTGATTGTGACAGATACCACAGCAGGAGATTTACTAGCCCAATACATTGAATAATTCAGTAAGGAAATAGCCATTTATTACGCCAGCCAAAAATAATCTCGGTACGAATTCAACTACACTTCTTTGGAGAAAGCATGTGTTGCCCTGGTATGGGTCACATGAAAGTTGTAGCATTACATGCTTACCTTCCCCATCAGACTAGTATCTCATATGGATCACATCAAGTACTTGCTATAGAACTCGCTTTATTGAGTAGAATGGCCCGTTGGTTGATATTGCTATCCAAGTTTGATATTATGTACGAAAGACAAAAAGATATGAAGGGAAAGCCTTATGTGATTACCTTACTGAGTGCCCTATGGAAGGTGTCGATGTTTGAGTCTCTGAATTTTAGGATGAATATATTCTCTACACCTTTCAGGAGGATCTCCAATGGCAAATGTTCTTTCATGGAGCTACCTTAAATTAAGTATACAACATTGGGATACTCCTAATCGCCACCGATGACTCTCACACCCCCACTACCATCAAACTAGACTTCCCCTACACCAATAACATGATCGAGTATGAGGCTTGCACTATAGGCCTCAAGATTTCTCTCAAGAAAGGAATGCGACACCTAGACATCTACGGAGACTCTTACCTTATCGTCGACCATATCCCGAGGAAATGAAAAATCAAAGACGAGAAGCTCCTACCCTTCCATACCCACTTAAAAGAACTGGCATATCATTTCAATGATCTCACCTTCCACTACCTGCCCCGTGCAAAGAACAACCTAGCTGACTCTATTCCTATAGTGGACTTTATATTCAACTTACTCGGGGAATAATAATGACCCATTTCCTGGTTAAAAAATAAGATAAGCCTACGAACTGCTTCTAAATTGAACATGTTCCTTAGGAAGATACAAATATGGCCGGGTTATAATACTATGTCATTTGGCACCTCCACAAACATGGTAGGTATGCTCAAGGTGCCGATAAGAAAGATCGTGCGACCCTTCATAAATTAGTTGCCCAATACATCATGAGACAAAGCATTGTTCAAGAGAAACTTTGATGGAACCCATTTGCACTACATTGCGTGGGTTGATGTCGAAGAAATGATGCATAAGATCCATATTATGGAATGCGGGCCCCACATAAATGGTCACATGCTTGCCAAAAATATCATTCATCAGGGATACTATTAGACCACGATGGTTTGATATTGCACTGCCTATGTACGAAGATTCTTTATATTCCAACAGTTTTTTAATCTCCAACACTTGCCACCCCGAGAGCAATAAAACATTACCTCTCATTTTCCCTTACCACTTGGGGCATTGACATCATAGGGAAAGTTACTCCCATAGCTTCAACCAGTCATAAATTCATCATAGTCTCCATTGATTACTTCACCCAATGGGTCGAAGTCGAGTCATATGTGATGCTAATTTCCATGAAAGCGGCTAAATTTATCAGTAAGAACATCATTTATCAATACGGCGTTCCCCAGGAGTTAGTGTCAAATCGTGGGATCTATGGTCATCCCTGGAATTCTTCCCCCCTCTCCCTGAGGCATGTTTCGAGGGGGGGGGGGGGAAGGATAAAGGTCTCACGATCCATCGCTACATCGTGGGGTGCTTCGATCGTCGTCAGTGTGGGGTGACGTAAAGAGATATAGTTGCGAGCCTATTCTGTACAAAACAGGCAAAAGAACATGTCACCGTCTCGAGAGAGTGGCGTCAAAAATAAATTGATTCTTACGAAACCAATAGTTCAGAGGTTCGGGGGCAAGGTTATAAAATGGGAAGGTGTTAGGCACCCCTACAGTCCTTTCGATCTCTTATGGGCTTATGTTACTATTTTTCATAATTTCTCCGAAAGTGTATGTACGTGTATATATAGTGGAGATTGAAATATTTTGACTCGCATGATGGGAAAAGACGAAGTGAAGTCATCAAAAGGAATGTTCCAAAAATAACAATTAGAAATACGATGTGTACTCCTATCAAGCTACTGATCATTATAGTGAAATGATAATATATGTTAGATAAGACGCAATAATGAATCACAAGTAATACATATATAAATAATATAAAAATGAGGAAAATAGGAAAAAAAAGAAAATGGGAAAAAATGACTCGAGTCTAGAATTTTTGTCCGAGATGCCTACGAAGCCCATAATGGAAAAAAAGTCCACATAGTTCGCATGAAGCATAAGGGTGGGATTTATCCCATAAATTCAAATGCGAGTTTATTATATGTGGGAGTGTAGAAAATATATTTTTAGTTTTGAGAAGATGTGATAAAAAATCTCGTCGGAATTTATAGGTTTAACCCTCTTTTTCTTTGTTTTGTGTTTTTTATAGCAAATAAATTCTGTTCAATAGAACTAATAAAGGATGGTCTATTAATGTATGTGATGGAAAGATAAATTAAGAATTTATATAACTAATGTGAGACAAAAAAAGGAATTTAAAAAGAGAGAAAAGTGTTTAGAACTTCTTTAGAGACTTGGAGATTGATATTGATTGTTGATGACCTTACTTTCAAGTGAATGAAGAATGTTGGAGGATTTTTTTCTAAATTGGGTGTGAAAATGATGGTAATGAAAGGTGAGAAAAGGTTTCAAACAAAGAAACCTTGCTGACTTAACAAGAATGTTGGTGAGATCACTAAAGTTGATGTTTTTTGTGGTGCCTTGGGAGTGAGCAAATCCTCTCCTTATATAGGGTAGGGGACTACGGGTCATAATTGTCCTTTACCTTCCAATCAATAGGTGACCCTAGACACACTGCCGATAGACAGGGAAATGGTCCTGCTAATTGGAAGTCGCGTTTAGATTTTTTCGAAAAAATGGTTGTGGAATGCAATATGTAAATCCAAATCATTAATGGGGCATACTATTAGAAAGGTAATTTATAGACCTTTGAGAATCCTTGGGGCCTCTATTGGTTCTAAGAGTTGACATTGGGTCAAACAGGGCTCAGAAGCGCTCGTCAGTCCTTTAGATAGGAGATCATCGAAAAACGATGGTTCGTTCATCCAAATCGTAAGTCTGAATTGGGAATATGGTAGACCGTTGGAAAGGTTATGAGATACACTTAAATATTCCAAAGAGCTTCACTCGATTCGGAGAGTTGACTTTGGTTAAATAGGGCTCTGAAGTGCCCGATGGCCTTTCGAAGTAAAACAGATTATTCGACCATATTATAAGGATGATTCATGAACGAGGTGCATTATTGGAGAGGTTATTCAGTTCCCTTCAAAGATTCATTCACACACGTTTAAGCTAAAGATTTGAGTTTGGTCAAACGAATGCCATGAGCACCCGATGGCCTCCGAATTAATTTTTACTGGAAACGTATCATTTATTGGAAAGGTTATGCCATTTCATGCATGGGGAAGACTGTTGGAAAGGGGTTTTAGTGTCCTTCTAAGATTTATGAGCTTTCTCTCGAACGGTGCATTTGATTAGGGTTAAATCAATGGTCGAGAGTGCCCATTAACCTTCAGATAGATTTTCAGTATTAAAATGGTATGTTCATTCGAAACATTATGCTCATTCATGCATGGGGAGGATTGTTAAAAAGGGGATTTAGAGCTCTTTGAAGATTCACCGAGCTTTCATTCTAATGATGAAGTCGATCGGGGTCAAACAGGGATCGAGAGCACCTGATGAACTCTATATCGGTACACGGAGTATGACCCAGGGTTTATAGTGAATTGGGGAGATGCTAGGGGACCTAAGGGGAGAATTAGGTGAGTACTAAAATGTGGCGTCTATAGATCCCCTCGACGGGTGAGCATGGAATAAGTCAAAGTCGTCGAATAGACACCACATGATGTGTAGGAAGGAGCTCTATTTTGAGAACCTAAAAGGATTAGGATGAATGATTTAGAGGGTTGAGGTTGATTATGAGGACCTAGGACAATGCTGGGGATAGTTGATTCTGAGGGTCGAGGTCAATTATGAGGACCTAGGGTGGTGTTGACCAATTCGAGGTTAATTATAAGGACCTTAAATGGGGGCGACCAACTCTGAGGACCTTAAGTAGAGGCGACCAATTTTGAGGGTTGAGGTCATTTCTGAGGACCTTAAGTAGGGGAAACCAATTCGGATGGTCGAGTTTAATTCTAAGGACCTTGAGTGGAGGCGACCAATTTTGAGGGTTGAGGTCAATTCGGAGGACCTTAAATGGGGGAGACCAATTCTGAGGGTCGAGGTCAATTCTGAGGACCTTAAGTGGAGGCAACCAATTTCGATGGTCAAGGTCAATTTTGAGGACCTTAAGTAGGGGCAACCAATTTTGAAGATCGTGGTCAATTCTGAGGAACTTAAGTGAAGGTGACCAATTCTAATTTGTGAGGACCTTAAGTGGAGGCGACCAATTCTGAGGTTCGAGGTTAATTCTGACGACCTTAAGTAGGGGCGAACCATTTCGAGGTTCGAGATCAATTTTGAGGACCTTAAGTGGAGGCGACCAATTCTGAGGGTCGAGGTCAATTTTGAGGACCTTAAGTAGAGGTGACCAATTATAATTGTCAAGGTCAATTCTGAGCACCTTAAGTAGGGGATACCAGTTCTGAGGGTCGAGGCCAATTCTGAGGACCTTAAGTAGGGGAAACCAATTATAAGGATCTAGGCCAATTCTGAGGACCTTAAATGGAGGTGACAAATTATAAGGGTATAGGTTAATTCTAATACCCTTAAGTGGGGAAGAAAAATTCTGAGGGTCGAGGTCAATTCGGAGGACCTGAAGTAGGGGTGAAAAATTTTGAGGGCCGAGGTCAGTTCTGAGGACCTTAAGTGGAGGCGACCAATTTTGAGGGTTGAGGTCAATTCTGGGGACCTTAAGTGGAGGCGACCAATTTTGAGGGTCGGGGACAATTTTGAGGACCTAAAGTGGAGGCGTCCAATTCTGAGGGTCGAGGTCAATTTCGAGGACCTTAAAGAGAGGCGACCAATTCTAAGGGTTGAGTTTAATTCCGAGTGTTAAGTAGAGCCGTGGGGATTTTCCCTCTTTGGAAATATTAAATTTACCTTTTTTAGACTCTACTGGGGAAGACATATCAGTCTGGGGATTATGTGGATGGATTGGGAAGAAGTTTATGTAGTCTTGCTGGGGAAGCATTTTGATTTTTACTGAGGATTTTATGATTTCGGTAGGGAATGTTCTTTTTAGAGATACCTACTGGGAGATATGTCCGGTTAGGGCTTCAATTTGCTCTGCGAAATTGGAATTTTTTGGGGGAAGTTTGATTCGGGAGTTCATGCTGTGGAAACAGGTTGGATATTACGTAACCCTGCTGGGGAAGCATTTGATTTCTATTGAGGATGAGGTTTTGGGATTCCGCTAGGGAGTTTTAGTGGGATTTTTGGAAATGTGAGTGCGTTGATTTTTAGGGTTTAAGCTGGGGATATAATGTGGTATTAATCTGATTGGCATGCACTGTTAGCGGAATTTCCCCATATCTCTCTTTCGGTGGCTCAAGCTTTGGTTACTGTAGGAATGATCTCTCTCCCAGTTGTTCTGTGTCCTTTTCATTTGTGGGATTTCAATGATGCGGTCCATGCTGGAGCCATTGCCTTTGGCTTAATTTCGAAGCTACTGCTGGGGAGTGGGAACCTAATGGTGGACCCTCAATTGGATACTATTATTACGTGGATGTCATATCATCGTAATCCTGTGACAAAGATACTATCGGAGTCCCTGCACGGTCTGTATGCTTAATAGGAAGTTCATTATGATTTTCTAAAAGGGAGCCCGATTATGCTATTCATGTGGCTAGCTGAGGGATTTCGTTTCGTAGTCCCCCCTGAATATCCCTTGGCATCTGTGCTGAATTTCTTCACTCATTATTTCATTAACTTTAGATCATCCATTATTAACTACATAAACTAGTTTGTGGAGAACGGAGCTCGATGTCTTTATCGGTCGGTTCCTTAGTGGGGGGTGTTGTAGCCTATTCTCGAATTGGGGGAATATCTATACATTTGATTATATGGTCTCCGACAGACCTCTAGATACTTCACCTGGTGTCTCCCAAATCAAGTTGGATGGGGTCAAATTGTGTTTTCCCATACCCTGAATTTATTTTGTATAGAATATTTGGCTAAAGGCTTGCGCATACTAGGCTCACTGTGGTAGAATCATTGATCGTCATCCATTGGTAGGGTTTGGCATGTTTCTGGAAACTATATGAAATGTATGTGGAAGAGGCCAATGGCTAAGATCCTGGTGGAGAAGACCGAGCAAATATGGTTCCTCATATTTGACACTATAGAGGGGACGTAGTGGTTTTTCCAGGCTGATCCTGACTTATCATTTCATGGATCTCCTTCGACATACTATCTAAGAAGGGGAACTTTGGGGTTCCTCAAGGAGCAGATGATGATGGAGTTGGGTCCACTGGAAGCTGTGGATAGGGTTTTTATGAAGCTGGTGTTTATTTTTTCATCAAGCTTTTGTATGACTAGGATGTGTTTGGTTGGTTTTTTTTTTGGTATATGGAAATAAATTGGAAAGGTTTGGGTAGTTTGCTTCAGGGGTAGTTTGGTTAGCGGGGGTAGTTGTCTGACTCCCTATGCTGATATTTCATGTAATCGTGTCGAATTTTCCCTTTTATGGAGTAAAAACTATTTTAATTATATTGTTGTGCCCGTTGATGAGTTTTAGATTTGAATTATCGATATCAATCGCTAAGGCACACATAATCCTTTTGTTCATGTAAATGATAAAATGAACTATTGGTCTCGGAGCTAAGAAAAGAATAGCATTTTGTGAAAAAGATGGGAACTATAACGATGTAAAGCGTATGAGCTTCCTACGTACCTCTGGGGGGTTTTGAAAACTTTTTTTATTCTCATTTTTGAAAGAAAAAAGGTTTTTTATAGGATCAGGCCCCACGTAGTTCTGAGTAGAGGGGAATGAAGATTTTTTAAGAATAAAAGGGGGATGATAGGAGTCATAGCGCATTAAGATTTCGAACTAAGGGTAAAATTTTGTGAGACGGTCCAGGTTGAATGGACGTACCATCTCTTTTCCATTAAGTTCAGTGAGCATAGTGGCTCCACCAGACATGATCTTCTTCATAATCTAGGGAGCACTCCAGTTTGGTTTGAATTTTCCTTTGGGGTCCCAGACGGGGTCTTTGAGTCTTAAATCCTCTTCTCGGACACCACGGTACTTAAATCTCCTCTTGAATGATCACACAATCTTGAGATGGTACCCCTGTATATGATGTAGAGCCTTTAGCCTCTTTTTTTCTAAGAATGACAACTTATCGAAATGGCTTTGATGTCAGTCTTCTTCATTGACTTTGCTTTCAAGAATGAAGTGCAATTAAGGTATTTCTAGAACAATGGGTATAACTATTTCCACGCCGTATACCAGAGAGTAAGGTGTAGCCCAAGTAGATGTTCGGACTAAAGTGAGATAGCCCTAGAGGGCGTAAAGTATTCGATCGGCCCAATCTTTGCAACTCTCGCTCGTCTTGGTGTGCTCTGAGATTCTAATTGGTGGCTTCAACTGCACTGTTGGTTTGTGGTCGGTTGGGAGAAGATTTGTGTCTCTGAATCCCATACTCATTAACCAATTATGTGACCTCTACCTATAAATGTCGCCCGTTATCTGACACTAACTCACAAAAAACCCCGTATCGATAGATGATGTTCTTTCGGATGAACTTGGCTACCTTTTTACGTTCAGCACTGCGTACAATTAGGCTTCAACCCATTTGGTGAAGTAATCAATGGCAATTAGAATAAACTCGTTCCCATTGGAGGCTTTGGGTGTGACTTTTCCCATGATATTGATGCGCCATGGGGAGAATGGCTAGGGAGAGCTCATGTTGTATAATTCTCTCGAAGGCAACTGTTGAAGATTAGCAAACTTGTTGGCATTTAAGGCATCCTAGGACATAAGCGGTGCAATCTTGAACCATGATGGTCTAATATTAACCCTATCGAATAATATTCTTAGCGAGCATAGCGCCATTCATGTGAGGTCCGCATTCCCCATTGTAGATCTTTTGCATCATTTCAATAATGTCAGCCCCTGCTATGCAGTGTAAGTGGGTTCCATTGAAGTTTATCTTAAATAGTGATTTATCGCACATAATGTATTGGGCAGCCAATTTATGGAGCATTACTCGTTATTTCTTGTTAGTGTCATGGGGGTACCTACCGTGGCAGAAGAGGTGCTAAATCTTATAATATCAACACTCAGCCATATCGAAGCTCTAAACTGTGATGAGCTCAGTATGGTAGTCGTGGGTTGGTTTAGCTTGTTTCTGGACTAGAAAAAGGGCTATCGTTATTCGCTCGAGCATATGACCATGGGGGCTAAGGTAGTAAGGGCCTCAACTAAGTTGTTCCTTACTCAGGGTAAGTAATGGAAGGTGATATTTCTGAACTAGGAGGCCAGCTCCTCCTGGTGGGCATGGAAGGGAAAGAGCATTTTGTCTTTGACTTTCTATCTTCTAAGGACTTAGCCGATGATAAGGGAAGAGTCCCCGTAGACATCTAGACATTAGATACCTTTCTTGAGAGTGACTTTGAGGCCTATGATGCATGCCTCGTATTCGGTCATGTTGTTGGTGTAGGGGAAATCTAACTTGATGGAAATGGGAGTGTGGGAGTCATCAGGGGAGATCAGAACTACCCCAATGCCAGATCCTTTTTTTTATTGGCAGTGCCATCAAAGAACATTTTCCATCGGAGGTCTTATTAAGAAGTGCAAAGGATATCTTCATCAAAGAAATCAAAAATCAAAACTTCAACTTCTTCTACGGGGTAGTTAAAAAAGTTGTCGGAGAAGGTTCTCCCTTTCATGGATTTCTCTGTGACACACACAATATCGAACTCAGCTAGCAGCATCAACCATCAGAGCATTCGGCTATAGAGGGCAGTTTTCTTAAGCTTTTATTTTATAGGATCCATCCGGGATACAAGTTTGAGGGGAAAAGTGAGCATATAGTTTCGTAATTTATGAGTGACTCAGACAAAGGCGATGCTTTTGTGACACCCCGCCTAATTAAACATCTGAGCATCATGCCTTTATTAAATTAAAACAGGTTTCTCAAATGGTTCATTCTTAGCATCACTGTCGAAAACTTTTTAATTACTAACCACCTAAGTGAAATTAGACCGGTGCCAAATTTTATCTTTCGTTAACACAATAAAATGTACCATGCGAAAAGCTAAATAAAACATTCACGGTATACTAGAGTTCAATCCAACACAATATATATGAATGAAAGACTTGCCGATAAACCATCGACTAAAAGTTCAAAACCACAATCCACAATACTCAAAAGAACTCAATAACTATAAACCAACAACATACAACATTTTCATACAAGGAAGATAAAATAAGATCCTGCACTAGATTAGAAAATGTAGAACTGTCTAATCAAGATCCTATCAGCATCCATAATGCTACAGCTCCGAGTCCCTGGAATGAAATCCTCAAGTCTGGCATCCCTGTGGCTGGACACCTAAAAGGTTTTGAAAATATTTTATAGCAAGAGTTAGTACTCAAAACATTTTGAAAATATTTAGCAAGCATTTATCACAACAAAATTAAGTTATTGATTACACATGTTCACGTATACTCTCTCTTGAGTTCTTCTCACCTCTCATCTATAGTGCAAGCCTAACGTTCTATACTTATTCTATTGTAGCTACAACTACCCAAGCCATTTTGACTATAGTACTCGTCTGAACTTATCTACACGTCTAAGTTCCTGTACTACCCATACAGTACTAAGTTTCATTAACACCTCTCATATTGTTAATAAATTTCCATGTAAGAATTCACATATGCTAGTTTTTGATTTAAAAGTTAAGTCTGACCATTTAATATTATTCATTAGATGCTCAATATCTAATATTATGTTTTTCCCATTAAGCTTTCTCCGCTTAAGTTAATAGTTAGATGTATTCACGTCATCTAATTATCTACTACTTGATCTGAGTAGATTAATCATATAGTATATATTTCACACACAATACAGACTATAAGGATAATTGGCCCGGTCTAATCATCGACTCTAATTATCCCAATTTATTTATCTTTTAGATGTATGAACATCATATAATCATCTACCATTCTACCCAAGTAGATTATTGATATAGTATATATTTCACACACAATATATACTATAAGGAGTATTGTCCCGGTCTAATCATCGACTCCAATTCTCCTATCATTTACATTGGCCCAATTTAATCCTCGACTCTAAATGTAAATGAAATAATAGAATATTGGATCGGTCTAATCCTCGACTCCAATATCATATAGGCATTGTAGGTATTCACCCAACCTAAGTATAAAATTTATAGGCATTCACACAACCAAATTATTCATACTTGTATGGAATATAATTGTCTCTAATATTCACCGTACTTGTTCGCTTTACAAATTTACTTCACCTTCATATTTATTCGAGTATTCTCTCTACTCTTTATTGGATCGGACTCATACTTTGATCACCAATTTTTATATAGTATACTATAAGTATTCACACAACCCAGATATTACTATGCATCAATAGGTATTCACGCAACCCGATAATACGCATTAGTACGTAGTATATATCTATCTCATATTTGTCTTACTATTTACCTTACGATTTATCTCACCATTGTATATATAGAAGTGTTCACACAACTCTAAGGGTCCTAGTTACCCCTTGTTATATCAATTCATTAGTTACCCTTGTTAACCTACTGCCCCAACAAATTTAAGCTCACTCACACTTTTTCGTAATTATAATCTTATCATCTTGCATTAGAATACATCATAATCAAGCCTATGAATCTCCACTTTAATTCTCTCAGAAAATTAAAGTCCAACACTCAATCATAGACCTACTTCCATATAATTATTCCAAAAATATATTTCATCAAGGTCCCAAACAGTTCCCCGATAAAAGTTTAGGCATTTCAGGCTTAAAAAGAAAGATCTCACATTTTCTCGCAATCGAAACAAATCATAAAATTTCTGGCAGATTAAACACCCTCTAGTAAAATTTTGATTTCTCCCTCTACAGGACTCCGATTGACCTGATTCCAAGTTCAATGGAAATATAAGATATAGACCTTTCCATAAATCTATTATTCACACTCTAATTCAAAGTGTGATTCAAATTGTACACGTTTAAATTCATGTTAAAATTCTGGGAGATTACTATGCTGGAAAATCAAACACCCTATAGTAACATGTCGATTACTCCCTCTACAAAACTCCGATTGACTTGATTCCAAGTTCATTAGATATCTAAGAGATATAAATTTCCATGAATGTATGGTTCACACTCTAATTAGAAGTACAATTCAAATGGCATACGTTTAAATTTTCATCAAAATTCGGGCAGATTGACATCTTGTATTCATCAATTAAACCCTAAGTCATTAAAGATTCATGTTCTTCAACCAAGAACTCATAAAGATTCTATGTTTATCATAAAATATATTCAAATTTCATTTTATATTTACTTAGCGATTCATTCTACATGCAATCCTACCCAAACATGTGATCAATTCATACATTTAATACAAGATTTTTCAATATAATCAACCAATTCTTAAAACTCCCTACACATGGGTATTAGAACTTGAATTTGGTTTGCAATAAACACTTTCCTCATAGTTTGTAAGGTCTGATTTTATGTTTTTTTTATGGTGGATTGATGTTCTTCTCCCTCCATCCTTCTTCTTTGGATGATTTGGGTGCAAGATTAAAGTCCAACTCTTCAAGAATCCCTTCTTAAGCTTTGCAAATGGTTTCCCCCTTCTCTCTAATGGCCTCTCTAAGTTTTGTGAGTTATTATTCCTATCCCCCAATTCTAATTACTAGATATAAGGTGCTAATTTTCGTAGGTCTTTTAACCCTTATTTTTAAAATGACCAAATTACCCTCAAAAGGTGTCGATTTGGTCTAAAATTGACCCGGGACCCAAACTATACTCCCGGGTACACTATTTCGAATATTTTGACCCGTTCGAAATCATTCATGACCCCTAAATTATCTTTTGAGTCACTTTAAATATTTTTTCTCATTTTGCACCTCAAAACGGTCTGCACACGACTCCCGGTGAGATAAAATAAAATACGAACATATCACTCCTTATGCCGTATATAAAAAAATCCACCATTATTTTCTATTCACGCACATAGTAAATCTCATAACATAATATTAATCAGTCTCTGTCTCTCGATTAATATTTAATAATCACTTTTATTATTGAATCACATTAAATTACATCACACATTTAATTTAACTAAAACGTATTTATTCAATTAATTTCTGAATTAATTAAATCATAAATACATAGAAATATGGGGTATTACATACTTCCCTCCTTACAAAGGAATTTCATCCTCAAAATTAGGACAAGGCCGGTATTGAAACTTAGGATTTTTAAAATCACGACATCGTTTAGTACCCAAATCCATATCATAATAACATAAGGATTACTCCACTATACACCCACCGGTGGTACTCACCTGTCAAAAGTCTTAATCATTGTAGCCTCAAATTTCTGCAAACTTTATCAATTCACTACGTACTGATATGCTCTATCAGTCATATGATCTCAATACTGGCTATATCGTCTCCATCTTGAGAAAAGGTTGCACCTCCCTATGCGCCAATTCCCCTTACTCATCTCAAATCAATACTCCCTTCATAGGAGGAATCCCGATAACTTTTGACCACTCATGTCAGTATTTAAAACTTCGATTCACGGTGGGGTAGATTTTATGACATTCAAAAGTCACCCAAAATAGTTTGTGGTTCACTCCACTCTTAACAACAAACTCCAAATCACGATCAGTCCAGAAATCTAGTTATCCCCTCACCTCTAATCAACAAAAGGGAGGACAACAAGGCTTTCCATGCCAAAACTCAAAAAGTATCTCATGCCTGATAAATCGATATAAGTTCTTACACACACTCTACCAACAGTAATTTCTCCCTGTAATTACCCTATAGGGCACCACACGCACTACTCGTATTAGATAGCATAATAAACCACCTCTCGTCTAACCCTCGACCTATATATGCCACCATATGCCCAAAACAAAACTCCTTCCCCATCGCTTCCTGATAATCCCCATCAGAGGTGGGATTAGAGGATCTCACACTGATTTATAACAATATTGGGAGGCACCTTGCACCTGTGCAATCGTTATTTCATAGAGAGCATAACAATCACTTCATCTCAGCTAATCCATTCCATACACGCGAAGGAATTCTTGCCCAAGTCACGATGCTGGCAGCCCATCAATGCATTTTAGCAGTCTACCTACCCATTCCGTCACTAGAACCGTAGGCTTGCTATCAAATTCTGGTTGATCATCTCCAGTAAACCTTTTTCCATCCATAAGTGGTCCATCCGGAGATAGTCTCACTATATCTCACCCCCTCATAATTCTCCACTTATAATGTCTAAGATTTAAGTTGTGCTTCATACTCCCCTCCTCCCCTGGGGTATACCAACAGTCAAGGACCGTACACTTTTCACAACTGGCACACTTCTTGGGTCTTCTTGCCTTATAGTCATCAATATTCTATGTGCACGCAAGCCACTCTTATCATTTGATTGAGCGGAGTTCCGCTCTATTTTCCCACAACAGTTGGGAATAGTCTTTATCAAGAGATATCTTTTGAATGGCTTCACATAACCTTTCAACCTATTTAGAGTGTGCTAGATCTCTTAGCATATATATACTTGGATCATCGTCCTTCTCACATGACGTTCAAGCCATCATACCATTTCAGCTTAATTGATAACTACCCCACAGTATACTTAACACGCATTAATTTCCATACCCCTCTATCTCGGACGATTTATAAACCAACTAATCAAGGCACCCATACACCCTATAACTCACGCATATCTGCACAACCATTGCAAACGTCATTCACTTTTCTAAAGATTTTCCTCATGCTCTTGATCGAGTTATATCACATGGGTATTCTCAATCATTCCATAAAATGTAATTTAATTCCTCCTGAGATTTTCCCAACCTTCGATCCATGGTGAGAAGAAGGCTCTAGTGCTTTTTCCCTGTACTACCAGCTCTACTGACCTTATACCATATTATAACTCTCAGCTCAAAGTGTTTCCTCAACACGCTCGAGGATTTATATTCAAAACTAATGGTCTGGCATCCATCAACGTCCCTCTACTCCCGACGTTTATAAAAGTTCATACGAATATTTCATCTTGCATCTGCACCTAGATAAGGAACTTTTCCCATTGCGTTATCACTTAGTATTGGTGGTGATTGAGTTCCATATGCCTCAAACACACAATCGGGACACTCAGATGTTACCCCTAACCATGTACTTATAAATCCCAAATCCTGTATCTCTAAAGGAGTTAAATAACACTGTGCTCTCACTATCACTAGGCATTAGCGCTAATCACAATAGTGAGCTTTATCTATTCTCTCGATAATAGACCCAATATTCCTTGAATCCTATCACAAAGTCCCTACGCTCTGGGATCAACTACAAAGAGATATATATGCTCTCCGAAGTCTCCACAATAATATGTTATAAATGCGAGATAAACCCTCTTTCAGGTGAGGCCTCGTCAAACAGCACATCCTTTCCTGGAACATTGAACAAGATGGCATTTCTATCACCGCCCTCTATCATTCCACCTACATCGTTAATCAGTCCATACCCAGGGTAATATTATACTCATATGAGACCTCATTAGAACGAGTAATTCCAACATCCATATACTCCTTGTGTCTGCACCTACCCCCCTATGATTAGTACTAAAAAGAGTCCCGTTATACAGAGGCAATTATATACACATTATAACTATATCAACGATATACCCACTAAAATCATCTCACATGCGAATCTAGTGATAATAGAATATTGTGACTCACCCGTGTCACATAAAACTTATCCTACTACTCGAGGATAAAACTCATACTTCCAATAGTCAATAATGCTGGTATCTCAAATGGTTCTTAGGCATAACACCCTCATCCTAGCGGAACCAAAATTTATATAAATCGTTGCCCTAGCTGGCCTAACACTATTGACCCCTAACTTAAGTTGGACTAGGGTCACACATGTGTCCCTTCTCTTTAAAAGTAAGACACCATTCCGTGTCATTTCCAATCTTCTATCGCTTCTGGGTATTACATAATGATCCTTCTCACATACTTGGTAGTCTTGACCCAGGATGCTACCTCTGGTGTTCTTTGGGCCCCACTTGTTCTATGGAACTTGGTGTTGGCCTTGCTTGTCCTGACTAAACCTACCGTCACTTGGTAATAAAATCTATTGATCTGAAATATTTTAATCGATCACTAGCATTTATGTAAGATTGCAAACCAAGGATCTTGACGACATCATACTGGTCATCCTAATCGGTGATCTAATTCACTCTCGGGTATTCTTCTCGAGGTTCAAATCTCAACCTACGGATCCCTTTATCAAGTTCATATATCCCTTCACCTGGTACAAAATTCACAAGGCCAATCCTCGCCTCCCTACTTACCACGCTAGGTGAGTCTGAAGTTGTACCACCATTTTTTATAATGATGTTTGGGAAATTACCATCCCGAAATAATATCCTCCTCGTCATCTACTCAAATAATATTATGATGATCTCTAGCGCGATTACCCTTTCCTGGACACTCCAAGACTTATGTTGATCCCTTCCCTCCTGTAGTCCTTCTAACACCCTTCGCTGGCCGCCTTACAGTGTTCGATGTACCAGACCCAATCGAACTCGTATATGAATCATATCAACTATACTTAATAGCAGGAGAATGTAAATCACATACGTAGAGGAATATAATAATCCTATGATACGGCTCTGTAGAAGGGTGTCTTCCTATAAAAAATAAAATAAAATAAAAATAGTTTTTTTATTTTATTATTAAAGACATTTGAGAGGTGCCCGTAAGGGCGGCCGCAGAAGTCCAAGATTGATAAGGGCCACCGCAGGTGTCGCCGCAGAAATGTCATTCGAGAGGTGCCACTACAGGGGTCATTACAGAAATGACATTTGAGAAGTGCGCCGCAAAGGGTCACTGCAGAAGTGTCACTCGAGAAGTGCCACTGCAAGGGTCACTTCAGAAATAACATTCGAGAGATGCCCACAAGGGCCACTACAGAAGTCAAAGATTGAGAAGTGTCACCGCAAGGGTCAGTGCGGAAATGTCATCCGAGAAGTTCCACTGCAAGGGTCACTGCAGAAATGACATTCGAGAGGTGCCCCGCAAGGGCCACTGCATAAGTCCAAGATTGAGAAGTGCCACCGCAAGGGTAACTGCGAAAATGTCATCCGAGAAGTGCCACTGCAAGGGTCACTACAGAAATGACATTCGAGAGGTTCCCCGTAAGGGCCACTGCATAAGTCCAAGATTCAGAAGTGCCACCGTAAGGGTCACTTCAAAAATGTCATCTGAGAAGTACCACTGCAAGGTTCACTACAGAAATGACATTCGAGAGGTGCCCCGCAAGGGCCACTGCAGAAGTCCAAGATTGAGAAGTGCCACCGCAAGGAGAAATATCATCCGAGAAGTGCCACTGCAAGGGTCACTGCAGAAATGATATTCGAGAGGTTCCCCGCAAGGGCCACGACAGAAGTCCAA
This sequence comes from Sambucus nigra, assembly GCA_949130495.1. Taxonomy (NCBI): domain Eukaryota; kingdom Viridiplantae; phylum Streptophyta; class Magnoliopsida; order Dipsacales; family Adoxaceae; genus Sambucus; species Sambucus nigra. The sequence goes on from OX422221.1 coordinate 107,475,878, forward strand.
GATTGAGAAGGGCCACCGCAAGGGTCATCGCAGAAACATCATTCGAGAGGTGCCACTGCAGGGGTCACTGCAAAAATAAGATTTGAGAAGTGTCCCACAAAGGTTTACTATAGAAATGTTATCCGAGAAGTGCCACCGCAAGGGTCCCGGCAGAAACTCCTACAAGAAGGAATCCTCAAGGTCCATTAACAACAGAAAATGTCAGGGCAAGGAGCAATCAAGGTAGCCTAGTTGAGCAAGCAAGGCTCAAATAGGCCAATTGGGACCTACTGGGAGTTTTGGCTTGGCGGTTGAGGGACAAGGTATGTTGAGCAAGCTCAACCACTTAGCACTATAGGATTGAGAGAATACTAGTAGAAAGACCCAAAAGTCACTCAAGACTAAATACACTTCACACTTGGTCACAAGTGAAGTGAGCAGCCAAAGAGCTGGCTAATCACAAGGAATAAACTCTTTAAAAAAAATAACTTTTCCAGAAGAGGGGGTCCTCAAGGTCCCTCTCAAGAAAGACAATAATTTTATAAGAGAGGGGTCCTTAAGGCCTCCTCTCTCAAGATTTGCAAAATTGCACCACAAGTTACCGTTTCAAAAGATAATTGCCAAATCTGATATCTTGTCTTCATTAGGAGACATATGTGATTTTGGACTTTGGTTGGCGCCAGGTGGCGCCTGCAGGAGGGGACAGGCAGGGTTGCCTGCAGGTAGGGACAAATGGTACACTTCAGATATTATTCCCCACCAACCCTCTCAATTTTGCTGCCCAAAAAATGCCAACTCATCCCTAACACCCTAGTATAAATAGACCTATGGGCAAGATCAATAGGGGAGGAATTGAAATTGCGTTGTTACTCTGATAAAACCACACCAGACCTACCTAGTATTCTCTCCCTGTTCATTCTCTTAGTGCTGAGTGCCTTGTTCCTTCACTCCCTACTGACAGCCATCATTCTCATGTGTTTCCCTTGAGAAAAATTACTATTTTTTCTGTGAAAGTTCATCTTCTTGCAGGGAGTGAGTTGAAGCCTGAGTTCCATTATTACCAGAAGGAGAAGGTTTCTTGACAAGTTGCACCAGAAGACCTTGAAGACCTTGCAGGCAGTGTCCATTGCAGTGGGTCACGCCTCACCCTTTCCAGATATTCATAGACCCCAGTCTCCCTACCCTCCTATATTTGGCGACTCTGCTGGGGAGGTATTATTTCTTTAATGGACAAAGAAGGTTTCAATGTCTCTAAGCAGTTGGTTTTTTAGGACACTCCATCTGGTAATGGAGTTCACAGTGACCAAAATACTCAGGAAGAAGTGGGTGTGATCGGAGCCAAGGCGCCTGCGCCTCACGGAGGGCAGACCAATTCTCCGGCAGTGGCTCCAATGGCAGGTATGAATATTATGGCAATGTTTATTGATTTCTTAAAGCTAAATAACGTGGACCTATCAATATTGGGTCAAGGTTGTGTGACACCTGCTGTTGCCCCTTCTGAAGGGGTAGCTACCCCTGTTGCGATTTTGGCGGACACGATTTCGTCCCGGAAGGTGGCGCCGGAGCAGACTCTGGTGTAAACAGGGTCGCCAGCTGCAAAAAACATATGTTTAGAGGAGTCACCCTCTAAGGCGATTACTATGGAGGAAATGAGGAAGCTCCTCTCCTCCTCTCAGAGGGAGGGTTTCCACCTATACGAGGAGTTACAAGACCCCTATCCGTAAGAAGTAAGTGAGAATCTATACCTTGAGGGGTATATTCCACCAAAATTTATCAAGTTCGGCGACAGGGGGAGTACCCTAGAGAACACGTGAAGAGGTTTGTCGAGTACTTGGGAATACATGCTGGCGACAAGAACCTGAGGTTGAGAGAGTTCTCTAAGACCCTCACTGGGAAGGCTTATACATGGTATTCCCACTAAGCGCCTAACAACGTCCCTAATTGGGAAGAGATGCACAGGCAGTTCCTCTAGAAGTTCTTTGTAGTGGAGGAAGAATTTACATTGAGTCACCTAGCATAAAAGGTCCAAAAGCCAGCAGAAGAGTTGATGCACTACATCAAGCGATTTCATGAGAGGGCCTTAGATGTCCACGAGGATGTGGCGGAGGCCAGGTTACTGCAGATATGTGTGGAAGGACTCTTAGAGGAGTACAAGTTGCAATTGATCAACGAAACTAGAGACAAAACTTTTAGAGAGTTCACCAGGGATACTAACAACATAGCTATGATAATCAAACCTAGGGCCCCGAGCTGGAGGACGCAACCTCCACTGACTTCTGGGAGGTTTCAAGTTTCGAGGAGGCAAACGGTTAACTATGTGGATGGGAGTCCCAAAGGGAATAAGGGAGGCTCTGGAGCCAAGACAGGAAGTCCTAGCAATAAGAGAAAGTTTGGGGAAGATGCCCCGCCGCCACTACCATGGAGCGTAGCTGAGGCTATGGATTGTTACCATACCTTAGTACGAGAAGGGGTTGTAGGACCTCCTCACTTGAAAGGAGAAACCCCCACTGCAGCTGACAAGGACAATCCTAAGTACTGTGAGTTGTACCAACGGGTGCTGCATTCTACCAAAGATTTCTATTACTTTCGAAGGATCATTGGTGAGCAGGTGGCCAATGGTACCTTGCAGATACCCCATGTGGATATTAATGAGAACCCGCTCCCTGCGCATCATTTTGGTACCACCAACATGGTAGTTGCCTATGACGAAGAAGCTACCAAAGGTTTGATGAAGTGGGAAAGCAGCGATCAGTTATGTGAGGAGTTAGAAAATCTATCACTGAGGAGATTTGAGCTAGAAAGAAAGCAAGAGGAGTGGTTCTTCACTCCGAAACAAGAAGATAGAAGCAGCGAAATTGAAGAAGCGGCCCTCTCGGAGGGTGAGGTAGATATCATTCTCGCTCTAGATGAGGGAGGGACCTCGGAGGCAGAGTATGTCTGCAGTGCCTAAACGTATGAGGTGTACCTATATTTCGAATGTGAGTCCATCACAAGGAGCCCCAAGTTCAAGTGGTTTTTCGACCAGATCGGGGTAAAGTACGATATATGGGTGTCCATCACGAGGAAAGTCTTGGAGGCAGTGCAACAGCATGGAGATCCTTCGATAAATTGGCAGGGGCCAATCGGAAGGATGATTAAGAAGTACACATCAGAAGTGGTGTTTTCAGAAGCAGATAGGTTGGTGCCTTACTTCCACAACCATCGACTATATGTTTTAGCCATAGTTAACGGAGTCTCATTTCCCAGGGCATTGATGGACGGGGAATCATCTATTAACATCATGCCCATTAGTACATTGTATGAAATAGGAATTGACTAAGGGAAGGTGGTTCCGATACCACTAGTAATTTCAAGATTCGACAATGATGGAATGCAGTCTATTGGATACGTGAATGTGGGAATCAAGTTGGGAAATTTCACCTCCCATATCAAGTTCCATGTTATTAATTCTAACACTAGCTACCAATTACTCATTGGAAGGGTATGGATGCACACTCATGGCATAGTTCCTTCCACCTACCATCAATGTGCAAAGGCACATATTTGAGGTACAGAGATAGTGATCAAGGCAACGTATAGACCCTTCGCCATAGGGGAGGCCCACCTAGTGGATGCTTCCTTCTACACTAAGTTAGATGAGGAAAGAAAGGTCTCTGCAAGAAATATAGAAGGGATCAAGGTAGCCGAGGGAAGTGTCCCACAGAAGAAATTTGTTCATGACCGTCTAGGGGGAGGGTGATTCCCCACGTGGCAAAAGGCAAGAGGAAAGTAGAGGAGGTGGCTAGGCCTCCTCGAACCTGCAAGAAGGTGGTCTTGCTTGATGGAAATATCATCTACCACTTATAACGGTCTGCGCGGGCGGTGTTCTAGGATGAGAGCATCGACCCGGCTCCTGAATGTTTTATTATTGATGAATCCCATATCGTTGAGCATGTAGAGGAACCAGAAGAAGCTCCGGAATGCATGCATGATGGACCCAGAAAACAGCTATAAGAATTGGAAGAAATCAAGTTGGGGCTAGAAGGGGGTGAGAGTAAACCCATTCTAATCTCCAAGTGTCTTGAACTGAAGCAGAAGGAAGAGCTCATTGGGCTACTTAGGGAGTTCACTGATGTATTTGCATGAAAGTACACGGAGATGTCAGGAATAGATGCAGAAGTGAGATCCCACAGATTGAACATCCTTCCCAATGCCCTTCCGGTAAGACAAGCCACACGTACATATAAAGCGGACCTTGAATTGAAGATAAAAACTGAGGTGGAGAAGTTGTTAGCGATAGGGTTCATCAAGCTTATTCAGCTGCCCATATGGCTTTCCAGCATAGTGCGAGTGGCAAAAAAAGACAAGAGCCAAATCAGAATCTGTGTAGATTTTTGTGATTTGAACAGAGTATGTCCTAAAGATTAATTCCCATTGCCAAGTATAGGCAGCTTAGTGGACGTCACTGCAGGACATGAGATGTATAGCTTTATGGATGGGTATGTTGGCTACAACCAGATTAAGATGGACCTTATCGATATGAAAAAGACTGCCTTTCGCACATTATTGGGGAACTTTCACTATACAGTCATGCCCTTCGGATTGAAGAATGCCGGGGCCACATACCAGCGGATCATGATGGTAATTTTTCATGACCTATTTCATGATATACTAGAATTCTATGTGGATTACCTGGTGGTGAAATCTAAGAAAGAAAACAAGCATATACAGGATCTTAGGAGAGTATTCGAAAGGTGCCGCCGATATAAGATGAGGATGAACCCCTCGAAGTGTGCCTTCAGGGTTACTGTAGGGAAATTCTTAGGTTTTTTTGTGAATCGACAAGGGGTGCAAGTAGATGCAGAAAATATGAAAGTTATTGTGATGATGCCACCGCCCAAGAGTCAGAGGCAACTTAAGAGCATCCTGGGAAAGGTATCCTACCTGCGGAGGTTTATACCTGCACTGGCAGAACTAACTCATCCGTTCGCGCCTCTACTAAAAGACAAAGACAAGTGGGTTTGTGGAGATAGACAGGAGAAAGAGTTTGAGAAGGTTAAATAAATCCTAGCCTCTCCTTCCACGATAATCCCCCCGAAGTAGGAGCGCCATTGCTGCTCTACCTCACTTCTATAGAGAGATCGATAGGGGCCCTCTTGGCGCAAAAGAAAGAAGGAGTGGAAGAGACGGTCTACTACCTATCAAGAGTGATCTCTGGAACAGAATCAAGGTACACCAGCGTTGAGAGACACTGCTTGGCATTGGTATTTATGGCCCAGAAGTTGAGACACTATCTTCTAGCCTTCACAGTTCACATAGTCACCAAGTGTGATCCCATCAAGTACCTCCTCGCACGGACTATACTCATGGGACGAGCAGCAAGGTGGTTTTTTATCTTGTCAGAATATGATCTAAAATTTGTAGTGCCCAAGTCCATTAAAATCCAAGCAGCAGCAGATATGCTTGCCCACTTTCCAAGGGGAGTTTTCGAACCACCTAGTGAAGAGCTACCCGAAGAGAGCTTTCAAGCATGCATGACGGAGGAGGTGAAGAAGTGGTCTACGGAGTTTGATGGTTCAAATGCTCAAGGAACATGTAGAGCCGACATGATACTATCAGATAGGAAGGAGAAGATCACTCTCTCCTTCAAGTTAGATTTTAAATACTCAAATAATGAAGCTGAGTACGAAGCCCTCATTCTAGGGATGTTGGAAGCACTCAGAAGAGGGGTCAGGGTATTGTGTATACGAGGGGACTCCAACTTGGTAGTGAGGAAGGTCAATGGGGAGTTTTCCCTTAAGCATGCCAACTTAGAGCCCTACAGACACATCATTCAAAGGCTGATGGGACAATTCTTAGAAGTAACTGTGTAGAGGCAGGCGCAAACAATGAACAGGCACCCTGACGCGCTCACCACCATAGCACAAAAGCTAGACATGGAGGATTCAGAAGTAGCCATCATAGTGAAGCAGAGAACAGTACGCACTACTGTAAAATCTTTATTTACAAGTAACGATCTAGAAGATTGAAGGCATCTGGTGGAGAAGTAACTTGAAACTAGAGAAGGGACAATGAAAATGTTAGAGCTAGCCAACTATCATGTGCTGCAAGGAACTCTCTACTTCAAGAGTCCCAGAGGGTTTCTAGAAAGGTGCGTGGGTGAGCAAGAAGCCAAGGAGAGGTTAATAGAAATGCACCAGAAGCACTGCGGAGATACTGATGTTCCCCTTTATAGACGACTGCAGCGAGGTGGGTATTATTGGCCTTCCATGAGCGCAGAAGTAGCCCGCTTGCAATAAATTTATTTAAAGTGCCAAGATAATTTTGACCAGCCGATAGAGGCTAACTTTGTGGAAGCCTTCGAAGATTGGAGACAGCCATACACAGCATATCTGAAAAATGGGGAGTTGCCCACCGAGAGAGCGGATGAAATTTACCTCAGAAAAAGGATAGTCCGTTTCTACTTGGTCGAGGGAGAGTTATATAGGAAGGGGTACAATGAGAGGGCGCTAAGGTGCGTAGACAAAGAGGATGTGGAAAGGGTGCTGGAAGAATCTCATGAGCCCTCCCACATGGTAGGCGCCAAACTGTATCATCAACTGATGACGCTGGGATACTACTGGCCAACCATGGAGGCTGACTCCATCGGATATGTGAAGAAATGCAAAGCATGTCAAGTTCATGGAAATATGGTGCCCGATCCTTCAGTTAGCCTACAAAGCATGGCATCTCCTTATCCCTTCCATATATAAGCTATCGACCTGGTGGGAAAGATCACGCCGGCCTCTCACGGTAAGTCTTTTATCATCGTGGCTGCAGAATTGTATACCAAGTGGGCGGAATCCATCCCTCTAAGGAGAGTCACTGCCCAAGTGGTAACCCAATTTATAAAGGAGTATATCCTATGCAGGTTCAGTATAACCAAGGTAATCCTAACAGATAATGGGAAGAAATTTTTATGCAAAGAAATGGCTCTCCTCACAGACAAATATAAAATTGTGCATAATAGCTCAACAATCTCCTACCCCAAGGGCAATGGCCAAGCAGAGGCTACCAATAAGACCCTGATAAACATTTGGAAGAAAATGATAGAGGACATGCTAGGGTGTGGGATGAGAAGTTGCCTATGGTGTTATGGATTTATCGTACTTCAAAAAGAAAATCGACAGGGTTTACTCCATTCTGTTTGGTATACGGGACCGAAGTTGTCCTACCAGTGGAATTGGTGATACCCTCAGCCATAATTTCTCTTAGCAATGGGCTCATCCCTGACCCAAGGCATGTGCAGCTGGAGGCGTTGGACGAGCATAGAGATAAGGCGAGAGAGAATTTTAAAGTCTACACTCAGTAACTGTCCAGGGGCTATAAGAAGTTAGTCAAGCCTAGAGAGTTCCAGGCGGGAGAATTAGTCATGCGAGCATCAACTCACCATCTTCGTAGCATGTCAGCGTCAAAATTCAAACCTAACTAGGAAGACCCCTTTGTTGTCAGAGGAGTGGGGAAGTCGGTTACTGTCAAATATCAAAACCAGAGAGTCATTGCCTCCAGTCCATCAACTGTAAGTGGATGAAGAGGTACTATGCTTAGTAACAGTTAACAAATTTTGTTTGTGTTTTGCATGTCTGTAATGGATTTTCAGGGTTTCTCCTATATCAGAAAAGTATTTTTTGTAAGTTTTTTTTAGATCAATACCACATTGTAAATAGCACACAAAAGTAAAGAAATGAAATAGCAACGCTTTTGATCATTTCTTGCTTGCTTTGTTTACTCATTTATATATATACATAAATATAAAGACACTCCCTACTAAGTTAGAAGAGAGTACACAAAAATCAGGAACTTTGCTCACTACACTTGGGAGGTAAATTCACACTAAGAGAAAGTATACTGAGCAAACTCCCCCAGATATAAATTAATAGAAAATATAGAGGGGGGGTCAAATTCCTCCTTTTTAATATTTCAAAGAACAGCGAAACTCCTAAAGAGAATATAGAGCAAGGACCCCAAAGACTAGGGGATAGCTGATTCAAATAGTTTTTCAATGAAACCAAACTTTCTGGAAGGGGACAGGGGTCACTCCCCTCTCCAACCTGGCCTTTACGAATATAAGTAGTAGTATGCAGGAATACCCCCACAGGCAGGAGGGGTAATCCAAGATAGTAACATGCAAATACCTCACAGTTACAAGATATGCATTTTCGACAAATATATACAATATATATATATATATATATATAACTTCTCATATTAATGCAAGTACCCCGCAGTATATGGGGCAGCCATCAAGACTAAATGCTCACAGAAATTAGAGCAAGTCGTATAAAACAAACACCCATAGTATAAAGGGAGAACAAGGGAAAATAAAAGTGCAGAAGAAACAAAGTGTCTCATCCATGAAGGATCAGTAATGTACACATAGAATTTTTAGCATTACAAAGCAAGAAGTAGTCTATCTGCTAGAAACGACAAAAAATAAATCATCACGAGCGATGGCGCCGGTATACGACGAGCTAGCCTCCCACAGAAACTCTTCCTCCAACCTGATGAATTTAGCCTCGTCCTCCTCATCGCCAGACTCGAGTCTGGAAAGCTTCACCTGCAGTAATGCGATCTGATTCTAGATTCTCGTGGCCTCAGCCTACCGCTGCTCAACTCTAGACTGTTGGGAGCTATAAAATCTCACTATCTTTCGGAAGAGAACACTCAAAAAGGGGAGAACTCTCGTATCAAGCCAATCCAAAAAAAAATTATAGAACTGCTGCAAGTCGTGGAGGGCATCCAAGAATAGTGAAATAGAAGAACTAGTCAGCTTAGCAGGAGAGGTAGCTAAGAACTCATGAACATGGCTGGCAAGAGCTTTCAGGTTGAAGGCTGTGTGACTGTCCATCTGAAGTATACTCTGAGAAGTGAATGTCTCGGGATGGTTCTCTAAGATGAGATCCAAGAGCTGATGCTCATGTGTCCTGAATCGTCCTGGTAACTCCTCATGCCATAGTCTACCCGCAATAGTCGCAGCATCCTCTACTTTACCATCGTCGTCGGAGTGGCGAGACCCTACCTCAGAAGGTAGGAAAGAAGACTCTCCACCAGAATCAGTGTCACCGACCAGGGGGTGGCCTCAGAACTATGATCTCTCTCCACATCCATCCCACTGCCAGATTCCACAGTCATCGGAGTACTTTCATGCACCTGGAAATAATGAGACAAGGGTGAAATGAGAACGCTTGCACAGTATACGCAAGAAGAAAATAGGGGAATAGTAAAAAGAGGGGGTATGTTAGTTTAATACCTCTCTCGCAGTTGCCCCACTTCCATACTCCACTGTCTTCGGAGTACTTTCATGCACCTGGAAATAATGAGACAATGGTGAAATAATAACGCTTGCACAGTATACGCAAGAAGAAAGATGGGAATAGTAAAAAGAGGGGGTATGTTAGTTTAATACCTCTCTCACAGTTGCCCCACTTCCAGACTCCACAGTCATCGGAGTACTCTCATACACCAGTAAATAATGAGACTAAGGTGAATTGAGAACGCTTGCACTGTATACGCAAGAACAAAAGAGGGGAATAGTAAAAAAAGGGGGTGTGCTAGTTCAATACCTCTCTCGCAGTTGCCCCACTGCCAGACTCCACAGTCATCGGAGTACTTTCATGCACCTGGAAATAATGAGACAAGGGTGAAATAACAACGCTTGCACAGTATACACAAGAAGAAAGAGGGGAATAGTAAAAGGAGGGGATATGTTAGTTTAATACCTCTCTCGTAGTTGCCCCACTTCCAGACTCCACAGTCATCGAAGTACTTTCATACACTTGGAAATAATGAGACCAAGGTGAAATGAGAATGCTTGCACAGTATACGCAAGAAAAAAAGAGGGGAATAGTAAAAGGAGGGGTTATGCTAGTTTAATACCTCTCTTTCAGTTGCCCCACTTCCAGACTCCACAGTCATCAGAGTACTCTGATGCACCTAGAAATAATGAGACAAAGGTGAAATGAGAACGTTACATAGTATACGCAAGAAGAAAAGAGGGGAATAGTAAAAAGAGGGGGGTATGCTAGTTTAATACCTCTCTCGCAGCCATCCCACTCTCAGACTCCATAAATATCAGATCAACTTCATCAGACTCCATAGTCATCGGAGCAACCTCACTCACCTAGAAACAATTCAACAAGGGCAAAAATGGGAATGCTTGCACAATTTAAACAAAATAAAATAGGCATAAAAAATGACATAAGGGAAGTGGATACCCTTATACAGTGTACCTAAATAACGCTCTGCATAACTGTCAAAGGAGGAGGTACAGGGGCTCCCAAAGGGGTCGCCACACTGGCCGGTGCTCCTGTAGGGGATGTCTCAATGACCAATGCTTCTGAAGAGGTGGCATTAATCTCAGGTGATCCTAAAAGAGATACTTCAAAGACGGTAGTCACAGGGGGTGCTCCTAAAGGGTCTATCTCAGTAACCAGTGCTCTTAAAGAGGCTACCTCAACCTCAGACGCTTCCAGAAGAACAACGTCAGCGACGACAGTCGCAGTGGATATGCAAAGCCACAGAGGAGAAGAAGGGGCAAGAGTTAATAAATCACATATCTCATGAATAAAAAATATCTCAATAAAAAAGAGGAGAGGGAAACTCCTCTTTGGCACATAAAAGATAACTACCTGAAGGGGCACAATAACAGGGCAAGCGAACCCGTGTACAGGGGCTGCTGAAGAGACAATAGCAGGAGCTGCCATCAAAATAGCACCAAGGGATAACTACAATAAAAGAGAAAGAGGGTTATGATAAGTGCAGACTGGATAGAGAAGAAATCTATAACTAAGCAAGTAGGAAAATACTTGGGCCCCATCCAAAAGGGAAGAGAGGAAAAGGACGATCGGCGCAGCAGGGGCTGTGCTGATAGCCTGCAAAGAATAGAAACATGTTATTCATCACACATTCGAGGGAAAAGAGATTCCATGCTCGAGTGGAAAAGGCCTAACCTAAAGTGTAGGCTCACTAGTTGAGGCCACAGTAAATATTGGGTCGTGAAAAATTGCCTGAACCAAGGGTCGGCCATCCATAGATATGCGAACTCGAGGGATAGAAATCCTCCCCGAAGAGGACAAACCGGGGATAGTAACATCAGTAAAGGGAAGAGTTCCTCCCTGAGAAGAAAATCCAAAATCTATTAGGACCTGCTACCGAAAAGAAACAAACATTCAAAAAAAATAATACATACCTTAGATAAGGAGGTGCCCAAGGGCTCACCAGTAGAAGTGCCCCCCGCCGAAATAAGAGAAGATGAAGTGACAACGCCAGAAGGCACAACTCCCTACACATTTTAAATGGGTAAGTAAAAGGAAAAATTAAAGAGGAAAAAGTCACAATGAAAGTTTTCGAAAATGGTAGGGCATACCTGAGACAAAGAAAAAGTCACGAAAGTGGTCCTGGTGCCGGTAAGGTGCACAGATGAAAGCTGTAGGGAAAAGACATCATACACAACCAAAATGTAATTAGCAGATTAGCAAATTACATTAGATGGTAAAAGAAATAAGGAGATGACAAACCTCCCTAAAAAGGCCTCGGGAAGAAACGAGCATAGAGTTCCTCTCCCGTTGAAAAGGCGTTAGTCGCAATGGGGGAAGAAAAGAACTACTTGCCTCTATGGAAATGACCTGTAAAATATGACAGAATACTTTCCTTAACGAATAAAATAATAAACAAAATTGTATGTATCAAATTTCTAACGAAGGGGAACACTTACCGCAGTAGGGCGCGTAGTCTAGCCATAAGGGAGATGATGGGTAGTGGGGATAACTCCCCCAGAAGAATGGGATGCCTCATCATCACTAGAAGACTCTCTTGAGACTGATAACAAAGCATAAGTGTCAGTAGTGCATTTGCTATGGAAACCCAGGTCGCCCATATCACCCGAAGAAGAACTATGGTCGTCATAAGAAGGGGTTCTTCCATAATCAACTAGTTCCTCTACCAATGAAGGGAAGGGAGATCTAGGATTTGAAACTCAGAGAGAACTAGTTCCACTAAGTAAAGAATGTCGTGATATAGTACCTTCTGCAATGGGAATAGATGCGAACCGCACCTCCCGGGAAGAAAGGTTCGATGCTCCATAACCTTTCGTTTTCATAACTTGATATGTCTCCTCCACCCCAAGATCATCAGTATCGGACCCTTGGTCCACTATGGAGGAGGCAGCCATGCCATCACCATTTCCTCACTTCTTCTTTGCAACCCGGGTCCTCACAGGAGAAGGGGGGAGAAGCGGTAGTAGCAGGAACGAAATTAGATACATCTGTATCAGGGTGCTTCCTTTTGCTTGCAGTTGAAGTTCTCACTTTCCCTCTGATTTTTGGTCGGCTTCTAGACTTCACAAGGGGAAGTTTAGTCGGCAGGGGCTGAAGTGACTCGTTAAGAAGAGGTTTAACTAAAATGGGAATGGCCTTTTCCAAGGGTGGCGTGGAAGTGGTGCTGAGAAACCAAGGATCTTTCTGTGTCTACTGACCAAAAACTGGGCTTTATTATATTTAATTGGGTTGGTCTCATGAGGCGGACCAACTACACATTCTTGGATAAGACGAACCTGTCGCTGCCAAAGAAGGAACCAAGATGAAGTAAACGAAGCATGATAATCGCAAGGATGCACATAGAGACCACCCAAACCGCTGACCCTATCGAACAATCCCCAAAGAGTGAAGCTAGAACATGCCTCTGAAAACGCCTCAGAAGGATCGCTATAGGTAGGAAGAGGAGGGATGTGAACGCCCTGATCATAGCCAAATTATCGTCTTGCCCTCTCAGAATGATAGGATTCAGCACGCGGGCCTAACTCAGTCCAAGAAGGGAGGTGGCATGGTAAGAGCATCGTCACCACATTAATATGAGGACAGGTGGAAACAGACCCCACTGCTGAAGGGCAATAAAAATTCCCGCCATAGCCAGGGAAAGAAAGCCACCTGAAAGTCCCCCTAGGGCGCTTGGTATAAGGTCGAAACTGAAACTCCTCAATATCATCAATAAATATTCCCAAAGATTTCTTCAAAATTTTCTTGTGACATTGGAGAAGTCGCGCAGCATCGCTATGACAAGCGTGAGTCCCTGGAGTAAAGTGGGGAAAGTGCTCAAATAAAAAGGCCATCAAGAGTGCGGCATTTACATAATTAGCAACATCATACCGACCACAAGACCTATCTACATCTATATGTACTCGGTCCATACAGGTGTAAATGGAGCCCAAAGTCAAGGCGGCCATAGGTATTGACCTGCCACGTGACAACCGTACAGCCAATCTAAAAAGAAATTGGCTAGGGGAATATTCAGGCTTACTTGGTAGAAGGAACCGAGTCATAAATGTAACCAAGAAAGCGGCCAAATGTGAGGGAGAGCGAAGCTTGGGACTATCCTGGGTTCTGGGGGCTGCGCTCGAAGTCTCCCCCTTCTCCAACTGCTCAAAATCTCTGAACCAGTACCTTTGCCATTTGGCAAAGAAATGCTTGGAAGGGCCAGTTATATTTATAGCTACATACTTTGAGCACTCACTGAGAGCTGACTGCAGCTCCCCCACCATCTCCTGCTCTAAAGAATCCTCACAGTCATAAGAAAAAACATGTAGCCCAAAGAAAGGAAGAGCATACAATTCACATACATCCTCTAGAGTAATAGTAAATTCACCCCAGCCTGTGACAAATGTGTGGGACTCCATATTCCACCGAGACAATAAAATATTGAGCGAGGAAATATGCTTAGATATGGTGCAGGACTTCAGGCTGCTAACGGCGGTAAAAAGATCCACCTCCCTAAGAATAGACACATAATCAGGAATGCTCAGAACATAGTCAACCCAGCTAGCCCACTCCTCTGTGGGGGGCCCCTGTAGCTTTAGCTTCAACATTGGAATAAGGAAAGTCATCGCGGTCGACCCGGACTCGGAGAATGGAGTCTGGGGAAATAGTATGGAAACCAGCAGACTCACTCAACCCCACATGAGGGCGCTCAAGAACAATATTAGAATTTTTTTTCTCAAATTCGGAAAGAGAGACCATGAAGTTGTCAGCTGGACCAAAAAAAGGAGCCCGACGGAAAGTACCAAAATCCTGCCCTTGGAGAATGAGCATATAGTCCTTCCATGCTTGAGAAGAGAATGACGTAGCTGAAGAACTACCAAGAGCCATTGGCTGAAGAAAATAACTCCTCTGGATAGAGACTCCGAGTGAGGAACCCTGGGTGTCCCTCTCCGCAAAAAAAGAAGTGGAAGTGGCGGCCCCGATAAAAATGCCTCATTGCTAGGAACCCTCGACGCAACACGAGGTCGAGATACCCACACTTGAAACAAATTGCAAATTACCTGTTTCCCCAAATGCAGCACGATAAGTCGAGGAACCTTCGACAACGCATGGGGTCGAGACACCCCCAGCCACCGACATTGGATGCGGCAAGGAACCACTACCAATTTTAGCAGATGTCGAGACACCCCCCCCCCCAACATAGTAGGGATCGAGACACCCTCATACAGAATACCAGGCGCCAATGACATTTCTGGAGAGGAACCACTATCAATTCCAACAGATGTCGAGACACCCCCTACCAACATATTAGGGATCGAGACACCCTCATACAGAATACTAGGTGCCAATAACATTTCTGACGAGGAACCCACGGTCATGATCTTCTGCGAGCAACCCGTAGCCAAAGGGGGTTTCACGGATCCTACTTGGAGTATCGACAAGGAGCCCCAAACAAAACCCCTCGTTAGCGAGAAACTAGTGACATCAGAACTCCCAGCCACGGGCACAGAACCAACGCATGAGGAACCCACAACAGAGTCCCAGGTCTAGATACCCCGACCCAAATCAACTTGTAAATTTTTAGAATCCAACGTCGAGATACCCCGACCCATACCAACTTGTAAATTTTCAGAACCCAAGGTCGAGATACCCCGACCCAAACCAACTTGTAAATTTTCAGAACCCAAGGTCGAGATACCCACACCCAAAGCAACTTGGGTGTTTACAGAATCTAAGGTAATCTGCGAGGAACCCTCGGATGTGGGGTCCACTCGCAGCGAACCCCTAGTAGCAGCCATACTAAACGAGATACCCTATTCTCCAAATAAAATGCCACTGGTCGAAACCCCCTAGTTGTCAACAAAGGTTCGATCGAGGAACCGCAAGACAATAAGGAATTAAATGAAATCGTACATTGCGAAGTCGCCACCTGATGGGAAGTAGAAGAAACCATAAAAAAAACCTAACTCGCTGAGAGAAATGGCGAGGAGCCCATGAGGGTTCTCGACCCAAAATCAGTACCGCCGCCCGATGGAGAAGACGCAGGCTGCCCAGAAAAAGCATTGGTGCCACCAATAAAATGCGACTATAGGTCGTCGATGACCATAGTACCAAGGGTCGGGGCAGTGGCAATGGGAAACGAAGAAGGTATGGAGGTCGGTGTTAAGCGAGCTATGGGGGTGTTCACATTTGAAGAAGTATTTGATGGATTAAAAGCCATTAACGAAGTAACGAAAAAATCCAAAGCAAAAAGATTGGAGGCTGTGGTGTTTAAATTCCTTTTCTCTCACTTTCTCTCACTACAAACCTAAAGACCCTATGAGGGTTTTGAAGAAGATGAAAGAGCTCAAGAAAAATGCCTTATGTGTTTTACACTAAAGGGGGAAAATGTGCAGGAAGGAAAAAAGGTGATGACCTTTTTTTCCCAAATGATGAGATGATAGTCCCCACATTGACGCGTGGGTTCTCGAAAATCAAAAAAACCTCAGATGAAGGGACATTGCACTTAATGATCCTAGGGTCCCTAATTATATATATATATATATATATAATTGCTGAAATTGACTTTATAGCGTACAAAGTTTTTTCGGTCAACCCAACCCGAAAAACTTTGCACGAAGGGCTAATGTAGAAGGGTGTCTTCCTATAAAAAATAAAATAAAATAAAAATACTTTTTTTATTTTATTATTAGAGACATTTGAGAGGTTCCCGCAAGGGCCACCACGGAAGTCCAAGATTGAGCAGGGCCACCGCAAGGGTCGTCGCAAAAATGTCATTCGAGAGGTGCCACTGCAGGGGTCACTACAGAAATGACATTTGAGAAGTGCGCCGCAAAGGGTCACTGTAGATGTATCACCCGAGAAGTGCCACTGCAAGGGTCACTGAAGAAATGACATTCGAGAGATGCCCACAAGGGCCACTACAGCTGATATACCCGTTTATATTCTAGGAGGGTCGCCTCCACAACGGACGACCCTAAGAGGGGCCGACCCTTCACCAGGCCCCAACTGGCCTTCACCAGACCCAGACGACCCTACGAGGGGCCGACCCTTCACCAGGCTCCAGACGACCCTATGAGGGGCCGACCCTTCACCAGGCTCCAGACGACCCTACGAGGGGCCGACACTTCACCAGGCTCCAGACGACCCTACGAGGGGCCGACCCTTCACCAGGCTCCAGACGACCCTACGAGGGGCCGATAGTACGAGGACATAATCAAGCCAGTCTCACTGCCGAAAGAAACTTTGCCCTCGGCCTCGGCTCATAGGCCGAGGGTGACATCATGACAGCGCGTGGTTTGGGAGACGCGTGGAACAGTGCGCGTGAGGCTCATATGACACGTGGAAGACCGTTACAACCGAATCACCCCCTCACGTGAGGGAATATTATGTCATCATTTGGCATCTACAGGTGTCAACAGGGGATTGGCTAGATCATTATTCACATGCACCATGCTTACCTGGGGGGTACACTACACCCCCCAAGACCTATATATACTTGTCACCCCCAACCCTACAGGGGATCGATCCTTGAACAGTAGCCCTAGCTAAAACTCTGCTTGTTCACACACAGTAGAGAGAGAGAGAGGGTTATGTGCATTGTATCCAAGGCCATTAGTGCCCATACTTAGTGGATCACACACTCACAGTGGATGTAGGCCAATTTGGCTGAACCACTATAGATCATTGTCTTATTTCCTCTTATACTCATCCCCTTCTACATACTTATACACTTATACATCTCTATGGCTGCCATGGCTGCTACCGCTTGAGCTCACTAACACTTACCTGGTGGTGCTAAATCTTAGCATCATCAGTTTGGCGCCGTCTGTGGGAACGAGAAGACATCTCTTCCTTTGTACAGCTTGACCTCACTGGGCACTCTGGTGGTGAACCAACACTCCCCCTGAGAGGAGGTGTTTCACCATTGAAAGAGACCCACTAAGGTTCCCAAGCTAACCAGTATTTTCTTCAGTTCAGCTCTTCATAGCTCAAGCACATGGCACCTGAGATGCTACCGCCACCACTTCCCCCGCCGGATGATGGGGGAAGACCCAGTTCCAGTCAGCCACCACCTCAGTCTGAGATGGCTGATGTGGCAGCAGCCCTAAAGTCTCTGGCAGCCAGCCAGCGGATGATGCAGGAGCAGTTTACAGCTCTAAGTCAGAATATACTGAGACCACCAGGGGTCTCACCTGAGATGATTACTCCGGCAGCAGCTCCAGGACATCATGAGGCCAGGGGACCACCCCAGGCACCACATAAAGACCTGCCACCCCCTCAGCGGCGTAGGGATGTTGCTGACCCCCGGCGTTTACGCCTGGGGAGGCAAGGAAACCCTTGCCCCGAGGACAGGTATGATGATCTGGAGGAAGAAGAGGCTCCAGTAGAATGCTGGGAGCCATATGAGGTCTCCAACAATACAGTACGACCCCTCCAGGACAGTAGAGGAAAGTGCGGGAGACCAAACCCTGATGATCGCCCAAGAGGCTCTGCTTTTGACCGCCTGAGCAGGGGGTCGGCCTTCGAGAGGCTGGGCCCAGTGAATGACCTGCGAGACAAGTTGTCCAAGTCAAGAAGCGCAGCGAGATCTAGGAAAGAAGCAGAAGGCCGACCCCAAAGACGGGATGACGGCCAAAGGGAAGTAAATAGCCGACACAGGCCTGCCGTAGCCGAGCCCTCCATCCACCTCCGAGAAGCAGCAGGGGATAACATCGGCCAGGCCGACCCTGTGAGGCCCTGGAATGACTCAATCCAGCGGTTAGAGGATAAGATTGGCGACATACTGAAGAGCCGGGACCCTCTTCAGAGGGGATACACCATAGGCTCACCCTTTGTGGCAAAGATAGTCAACTTCCCCACGCCATCAAAGTTCAGGCCTCCTGTGGTCACCCCAAGATACGATGGGAGCACCAACCCTGTCCACCACGTGGAGATGTATCAATCCGCAGCAGACATATACTCTATCTCAGATGAGATGAGATGTCGTGCCTTCTCTGGTACCTTGACAGGGGCTGCGCATGTGTGGTACACGTCTCTTCCAAAAAATTTTATTGGAAACTTTAAGCAGTTGGCAGACTTGTTCATCCATAATTTCTGCTTCGGGGTGAGGCCACAGAAGAAGACCACACACCTGCTCTATGTTAAGCAGGGAAAGAATGAGACTCTGAGAGACTACATAGCCAGATTCAATAAAGAGAAGATGGAGGTGGAAGACTATGAGGAGAGCATAGCTATGACAGCCCTGATTGGAGGGCTCCAAAAGGGGAAGCTATTATGGAAACTTGCCGAAGACCCTCCGAGGACGATGGCTGAGCTGTTGTCAACAGCAGGAAAGGTGATGAACGCCGAAGAGGCGATGGCTGCAAAATATGAGGACGAAAGAGGAGGTGCAAGTGGGAGTAAATACCCCAAAAAGAACAAAGAGGGGAAGAAGAGAACCATGAATGATAAGTTCGCGGGGTACACCCCTCTGACGGTCAGCTGTGAACAGATCCTCAATGAAATAAAGAGTGACCGGACGCTGAAGTGGCCTGAGAAGCTGAGGGCAGCCCCCGGCAAGAGGAATAAGAACCTGTGGTGTGAATTTCACCAAGACCACGGCCACGTAACAGACAAATGCTTTGCTCTGAAAGATGAGATTGAGAAGATGCTGAAGCAAGGGAAGCTCAGAAAGTACGTCGACAAAGCCGACTTCAAGAGGGGACGAGGGGACGACCCCAGAAAGAAGCGAGTCGATGCCTGCAGAGAAGGTCCTCGAAAAAGAGGGGACGACCCCTCTGATGATGAGGACGACCCCGACCTCCCGCCGAGAGACGACCACGGCCCTGTCAAGAGGCTCAATATGATCTCGCTCGGGGTGGGAATGATCTCCGGGGGACTTGCAGGAGGAGGGTCTGAGGTAGCTGACAGGAAGGCCCATGTTGCTGAAGCTAAGGCAGTGACGAAGACGGTGCACTCAACCTCCCTAGAGGTCAAGTCAGAGAAAAGGAAGAAGGTTGATATGGACACTTTGATTGTGGGATTTTCAAGAATGGACTTCAAGGGCCTATTGGCCCCGCATGATGACCCTCTCGTCATCACCACCAGGGTGCACGGGTGCGAAGTGCCGAGGATCCTGGTGGATGGGGGATCATCCGCAGATGTGATGTTTTGGCCATGCTTCAAGGCCTTGGGCCTCAGTCGTGCCAGACTTGTCCCATACCATCATCCATTGATTGGGTTCAGTGGGGAGAAGGTTCACCCCCTAGGAATATATGAGGCTGATGTCAGGATGGGGGACGAATGGCCGAGATGGCTCACCAAGAGGGTCAGTTTCTTTGTGCTGGATGAGCATGTGTTTTCGGCATACAACATCATACTGGGACGTGTGGCCCTCAAGGGGTTTGAAGCTGTGCCGTCCACGGTCCACCAGATGGTTAAGTTCCCTACCCCTTATGGGGTGGGGGAAGTTCAGGGAGACCAGACGACAGCGAGAGAGTGCTACTACAACTCCGCTGAAGAAAGGGAGGCACACAAGAGGGCTACAGCCACTTACAACATTGATACCCTAGACCCCAGGGACGAGACAAAGCTCAAAAAAGGAGAGGCCGCTGAGGAGGTAGAACCCATCATCCTCGATGAGGATGACCCGGGAAAAACCGTCCAAGTTGGCAAATCTCTGAAGCCCAGTATCAAGGAAGACCTCATCAAACTGTTGAGGAGAAGGCGAAGCGTCTTCGCGTGGAGTCATGTAGATATGCCAGGGATCGACCCTGAAATCATGTGCCACAAACTCAATGTGGTAGAGGGAGTGAAGCCGGTAAAGCAGAAGAGGAGGATTTACTCTAGAGAAAAGTATGAGGTCATCAGGGATGAGGTTAAAAAATTAGAAGACGCTGAATTTATCAGAGAGGTCATCTACCCTGAGTGGCTGTCCAATGCAGTCATCGTCCCAAAGGCCAACGGCAAGTGGAGAATGTGCGTGGACTTCACAGACCTCAACAAGCATTGTCCCAAAGACAGCTTCCCTCTCCCCCGCATCGACCAGATGGTAGACGCTACCGCAGGCCATGAGCTCATGAGTTTCATGGATGCCTACTCAGGGTATAACCAGATTTTCATGAACCCTGAGGACTCAGAGAGGACCGCCTTCATCACTGACAAGGGGACATACTGTTACAGGGTCATGCCCTTTGGCCTAAAAAATGCGGGGGCAACGTACCAGCGCCTCGTAAACAAAATGTTCGAAGACCAAATTGGGAAGTCTATGGAGGTTTACGTAGATGACATGCTGACCAAGAGTCTGAAGGCAGAGGATCATGTGGCAGACCTGGAAAGGACCTTTAATACAATGGACAAATACAAAATGAAGCTCAATCCGGCCAAGTGTGTCTTCGGGGTCGGAGCGGGGAAGTTCTTGGGGTTCATTGTCAATCAAAGAGGCATCGAGGCTAATCCTGAAAAGATAAAGGCCCTTATTGAGATGAAGACCCCCAAGTCCATTAAAGACGTTCAGAGGCTCACAGGGAGAGTGGCTGCCTTGAACAGATTTGTGTCAAGGGCTACAGACAGGTGTCTACCATTCTTCAAGATCCTCAGGAAGGCCTTCGAATGGAGCGAAGAGTGTGATGAGGCTTTCAAGGAGCTAAAATCATACTTAGGGTCTCCCTTGCTGCTGTCACGACCCGTGCAGGGTGAACGACTTTACGTGTACCTTGCTGTCTCAGAGTCCGCTATCAGTGCAGCAATCGTAAGAGACGAAGACGGGATACAGAAGCCCGTATATTTCAACCAGCAAGGCATTCCAGGGGGCAGAGCAGAGATACCCGAGGATGGAGAAGTTGGCCTATGCCTTGATCCATGCCTCAAGGAAGATGAAACCGTACTTCCAGTCCCATACTATGGTCATCCTTACTGACTCTCCTCTTAGGCAGGTCCTACACAAGCCTGAAAAATCAGGAAGGCTAATGACCTGGGCTATAGAGCTGGGGGAGTTCGACATTGTGTATCAGCCTAAGACAGCCATTAAGGGACAGGCATTGGCAGACTTCGTGGCTGAGTTCACCTGGGAAGATGATGAGGCCGAGGGTGAGACCCTCGGGAAGACAGATACAGAAGACACACCCGCAGATACGGCTGAGACGAGCACCGCTAGAAGAAAAGTGACTGAAAACGAAGAGGGAAGATACATCTTTAGACAGGGGTCCCTCTCTGAGGGAAATTTCTCTGAAGGAAAAACTCCGTGGAGCCTCTTCGTTGACGGGTCCTCCTGTGATAGCGGAAGTGGTGCTGGACTGATACTATCAGCACCCGATGGCACAGACGTCGAGTATGCCCTGAGGTTCAATTTCAAAGCCTCCAACAATGAGGCTGAGTATGAGGCCTTGATAGCTGGCCTCTCCTTGGCCAAATCCCTTAGTGTCGGCCAAATTTCGGTTCACAGTGATTCAAGGCTGGTGGTGAATCAGATACTAGGAGCCTATGAGGCCAAAGACGAGAGGATGGCTAGGTATCTTGATAAGGTGAGGTCATTGCTGAAAAACTTCAAAGAAGTGAAATTCAAGAGGATACCTAGGCTCGACAATGGCCGTGCTGACGCCCTTGCAAGGTTGGCCTCAGCTACTAGGACAGACATAAGGAGGACAGTCCCGGTAGAAATCTTGCTTCGACCAACTATCGAAGACGTTGAGGGAACACTTGGTGTTTGCATGAATGTTTCTCAAGAACCTTCATGGATGGACCCCCTGATTAGATACATTAGAGGGGGAGAGATGCCAGAAGCAAGCCAAGAGAGGAAGAAGCTGAGATACAGGGCTGCAAAGTTCGCTGTCATCGGAGACACGCTGTACAAAAAGGGGTTTCTGCTCCCCTTACTTAGGTGTGTGCATCCCTCAGAGGTCCCTTCCATTTTGCAAGACGTGCATGAAGGGTCGTGCTCAAGCCATATTGGGGGTAGATCCTTGGCAAAGAGGGTGATCACCCAAGGCTACTGGTGGCCGACCTTGGGGAAAGATGCTGCCGCATATGTTAAAAAGTGTGATAAATGCCAAAGATTTGCTACCATCCCTCACCAGCCTCATCAGCCTCTCACCTCCATTACATCCCCATGGCCGTTCGCAGTATGGGGTATTGATCTGGTAGGACCCTTACCAAGAGCAATCAATAACTATCGGTTCCTCATCGTAGCAATTGACTACTTTTCAAAGTGGGTAGAGGCCGAACCGATGGTCACGATCACGGAGCAGAAGACCTTCCAGTTCATCTGGAAGAATGTGATATGCAGATATGGTCTACCCAACACCCTCATCTCGGATAACGGGACCCAGTTCAAGAATGCCTCTTTACAGAAGTACTGTGAGAGGGTAAGTATCAAACAATTTTTCTCCACCCCAGGCCGACCTCAGGCCAATGGGCAAACCGAAGTTACGAACAGGACAATCCTAGATGGGATTAAGAAGAGGCTTGAGGAGGCAAAAGGAAGATGGGTCGAGGAGTTATATGCAGTGTTGTGGGCATACAGGACGACAGTAAGGACCCCTACCGGGGAGACCCCATTCATGTTAGCTTATGGATCAGAAGCAGTCATCCCCACCGAAGTGGAGTTTCCTACTCATAGGGTCCAAATGTATGACCCCCAGGGGAATATGGAAGAGAGAAGACTTGACCTAGACCTGATTGAGGAAAGAAGGGAGGATGCTGAGATAAGGCAAGCTTCCTACCAGCAGAGGACCGCAAAGTTTTACAACCAAAGGGTGAAACAGAGGCCTATCGCAGTGGGAGACTTGGTTCTTAAAAAGACTTGGCAGAAACCCAACAAGCTCCATCCTAATTGGCATGGCCCATATAGGGTCATCGATGAAGTTGTCCCGGGGACCTACAGGCTAGAAAACCTGGAGGGGGAACCTTTCTCAAACCCCTGGAATGCAGATCATTTGAAAAAATACTACCAGTAGTGTTGTAAGGTCTTGATAAGCCATAGTTGTAATAAGCATTGTTTCGACAGAACACATTGAAGATTAATGAGAAGTATCAGTGTTTCCCTCATCCAGTGGTTATCAGTTCTAGTATACATGCAAAGAAGTTGAACCCTCGGCTATAATGAGGATCAGTGGAGGGGACGACCCCACCACAGTCCTCAAGAAAGACGAGGGAAGACTTCATATATACCATTAATTTGGTAAGTTGATCCCTCGGCTATAATGGGGATCAGTGGAGGGGACGACCCCACCACAGTCCTCAAGAAAGACGAGGGTAGACTTAGTTAAAAACGATTAATTTGGTAAGTTGATCCCTCGGCTATAATGAGGATCAGTGGAGGGGACGACCCCACCACAGTCCTCAAGAAAGACGAGGGAAGACTTCAAAATCCATTAAATTGGAAAGTTGATCCCTCGGCTATAATGGGAACCCGTGGAGGGGACGACCCCACCACAGTCCTCAAGAAAGACGAGGGAAGACTGTTAAAAACGATTAATGTGTAAGTTGATCCCTCGGCTATAATGAGGATCAGTGGAGGGGACGACCCCACCACAGTCCTCAAGAAAGACGAGGGAAGACTTCAAAATCCATTAAATTGGAAAGTTGATCCCTCGGCTATAATGGGAACCCGTGGAGGGGACGACCCCACCACAGTCCTCAAGAAAGACGAGGGAAGACTGTTAAAAACGATTAATGTGTAAGTTGATCCCTCGGCTATAATGAGGATCAGTGGAGGGGACGACCCCACCACAGTCCTCAAGAAAGACGAGGGAAGACTTCAAAATCCATTAAATTGGAAAGTTGATCCCTCGGCTATAATGGGGATCAGTGGAGGGGACGACCCCACCACAGTCCTCAAGAAAGACGAGGGAAGACTTCAAAATCCATTAAATTGGAAAGTTGATCCCTCGGCTATAATGGGAACCAGTGGAGGGGACGACCCCACCACTGTCCTCAAGAAAGACGAGGGAAGACTTTAAAAACCATTAATTTGTGTAAGTTGATCCCTCGGCTATAATGAGGATCAGTGGAGGGGACGACCCCACCACAGTCCTCAAGAAAGACGAGGGAAGACTTCAAAATCCATTAAATTGGAAAGTTGATCCCTCGGCTATAATGGGGATCAGTGGAGGGGACGACCCCACCACAGTCCTCAAGAAAGACGAGGGAAGACTTCAAAATCCATTAAATTGGAAAGTTGATCCCTCGACTATAATGGGAACCAGTGGAGGGGACGACCCCACCACTGTCCTCAAGAAAGACGAGGGAAGATTTTAAAAACCATTAAATTGGTTATCAGAACCCTCGGCTATAATGAGGACCAGTGGAGGGGACGACCCCACCACTGTTCTCAAGAAAGACGAGGGTAGACTTTATTTAAAAATCATTAATTTGATCATTTGAACCCTCGGCTATAATGAGGCCTGATGAGGGGACGACCCCACATTGGTCCTCAAAAAGACGAGGGAAGGGTTAGTATCATCATCAACAACGAAGAAGCAAATTTGCAAGGAACAAACCATAACAGAATTAAATATGGGAGACAGTTGTGAAAGGAAGAGACGATGGTATTAATATAAAGCATCAAGTGTTTTACAATATACAGAACAAAAATACAAAAACAAGGGTATGGGCTACAGGCAGCCACCCTAGGGGACGACATCAGAGGGCAGAGCCTCAACATCAATGGGAATGGTCTCCTCAGTTACCAGCACCGGATCATCTTCAGATGTGCCGACCCCCTCGATCTGGACTTGGGCCTCCACTTGATTGAGGGCCTCGGCAATTAGGGGGTCGTCCAGTTGAACACCCTCCAATGATGGGCGAACAGAGGAGACGACATCGCCAAATCTGAGGACGACCCACCGGCAGGCCGTCCTAATCCCCCTTTCAAGATATTCAAGGCCGAAGCCCTGAAATTCGTCTGAAATCTTGTATGCCTCCACAGCGTCAGCCTCAGCTTTCTTGATGGCTGCCTCCAGATCAGTCTTATGACGGGCCTCCAGGTTGATCAGAGCCTCATCCTTGTCCTTGATCAACAAGTCCTTGTCTTTGATCAACAAGTCCTTGGCCTGCATATCGGCATCATGCTGCCTCGTCAGCTCATCAAGGACTCTAGCATGCTCAGCCCTTGTGCTCTCCAGCTCGGCCCTCGCAGTGCCCAGCTCTGTCCGTAGGTCAGCCTCTTGTTGGATGGCCCTCTCAGCTTCATGGAATTTCTGTTGATTCTCGGCCATCCACTTGGTGGCAGAGGTGAAGGCACAGACAGACTGCAAGAAAAATGAAGATGCGTCAAGAGGAGCCGAGGAAACACAGAGAATGAAATTAAAGGTCAGGACCAATACCTGAGCAAGGGAGTGCAGACCGTAGTCATACACTTTGGCTGGAGGCATCTGCGCCAAGAACTCGAAGTCGGAGGCCGACGGTGCAGAGAACATAGAGGCCTTTGCTGCCCTCAGGTTGGCGATAAGAGATGAGGGGTCGGCCCTCAGATGGGACAGATTTTGAGACCAGAAGGCCCCCATGCTTGGTGAAGAGGTTGCTCCTTCAGAGGCCTCGGCCCTGGCCCTCGTCTTAGGGTCAGGACGAGGCTCGACAGGAGCCTCAGGCTCCTTCCTTTTGTGGCTAACAGCTGTCGGCTCAACAACTGTCGGCCCTGAGGCCCTTGTCTTCTTAGGAGCTTGCTGAGGCTCCTTCCCCTTCTTCTTTGACAGACCAGCAAGAAGGCTTGGAGCAGTCATATCCCAGAGATAATCTGACACGCCTGCAGGACGACCTGAAAAGGATACGATGAATTAGAAAAGTTCAGAGATAAAGAGAGAACACTTCAAAAATAAGTAAAGATGGGAAAATGTTCAGTATAACTCACATAGTTCTGTCAGAGGGCCGACCCTCAGACCAGCTTCTTTAAGGAAGCGAGGGGTCATCAAATCTTCGAACTTTGGGATCTCACCCTCTCTCCCTCGTCCCCTCAGATACTCAACAATATCCCTTTCCTCCAGACTAAGTCCGGGGTCTGACCTAGCTTTCATGGAGGGGTTAGACCATCTGTTAGGAACCCTCGGAGCATCGGCAGAAGGGGACGCCTCGGTGGAGCTCTCCCATGCCCCAGATATGAAGAAGAACCTTTTTTTCCAATCATGATTGGAAGTTTGAGCCACGTGGAGCAGCTTCTTCTCAGACCTTCTCGCTCCCAGATGATAGTATCCGGGCTGTTTAGATGAAGAGGTGATATTGTAGCAGGCCAAGAACACGTCGGACGAGGGCTCGTCAGTGAAAGCGTTTTTCCACAGAGAGATGTACCCCAGAATCGTCCTCCAAGAATTGGGTGGAAGTTGCGAGGGGGAGACGCCCAGAGCCGACAGAATATCTATAATGGCAGGGTGAAAGGGAAGTCTGACACCTACTTTGAACATTTGCTCGTAGACTGCAACTTCTCCCTCTTCACCCTCAAAGACCCTCTCATCCTCGGAAGGAACCCTCATAGTCACCCCAGGTGGAACTCCGTAAATATGCCTCCATATCAGAAGATCCCTATCCCTGACAGAGGAGATAAAAGACGAGGCATGGGAGGTATCAACCTCATCATCTGTATCATCGTCCTCATCCCCCTCATCACCTGCAGGAGGACCCTGAGGAAATGCTACTTGGAAGGCGTTGGGGGATAGGGTTGTCACAGGGACAGCCTCAGAGGGGATCGTACCCTCGGCCTCTCGGGGAGGGCTAAGGTCAGGAGAGTCCCTTCTACCAGAAGTTCCAGCACCAGTTGGAGAGGAGGTTCTCTCGTCCATCTCACTTAGGTTGGGTGTCTCGGCCGGACGAGACGACGACCCACAAGACTCAGAGGGTTCAGATGGTCTAATAGTGGCAAGAGGAATGGGAAAAATGGGTCGTACCCAATTAGGGTCGGCCCCTCGTCTCCCCTCTTCCTCTTCCTCTATTCGTCTGATCTCGGTAAATAGTTTCTCTCTCAGGGACGGGAATTCAGACACCAGGTTGTAAAGCCTCCTAAGCATTAAGGGGAAGACCCAACACTTAAAGAAATTATACTAGACTTGGGTAATTTAGCTACAAACAAGTGGGGAGTGGACCAGATTTGACTTTTGGATTAAGCAAAGAACTCAAAGGTTTTCACTCAAGAACACTCAAGAACATCCAAGAGCCAGTTACCGGAAAAGACACCGGAAAAGGTTATGGCACAACTCAAGGAAAATGGCTGCCTACGAGCCTAAAAAACGAACGAAAATGAAAGAAAAAGAGAGCACTGGATGAAAGAGGTTACCTGATGAGGAGAGAACAAGAACGCTGCTAGGCCTGGAAGAATCGAAGGCTGCAAATGGCGATGTAGGCTGAAAATTCTAGAGAGAGAGAATGCTTAGGCGCGAAGAAGAAGAAGGAAGAGAGAGGGTTTGAAAATACCTTAAATACCTTAGCAATGAGTGGGCCCATTGACCAAGGCAGGACACAGCCCACGAGGAAGGCATCATTAGGGTGCAAGGACCCAAGCGCAGTGTGCAGCCGTCATGCCTTGGAAACTGGAACAACAATGAGTACCTAACCAGGTGTCACTCACCTAACTGATCATACCTGCATCTCATTTAAAACACTATCCCTCAGCCATCTCAACAGCACCTATGGCTAAGGGCTGAGGGGTGATTGATATACCCGTTTATATTCTAGGAGGGTCGCCTCCACAACGGACGACCCTAAGAGGGGCCGACCCTTCACCAGGCCCCAACTGGCCTTCACCAGACCCAGACGACCCTACGAGGGGCCGACCCTTCACCAGGCTCCAGACGACCCTATGAGGGGCCGACCCTTCACCAGGCTCCAGACGACCCTACGAGGGGCCGACACTTCACCAGGCTCCAGACGACCCTACGAGGGGCCGACCCTTCACCAGGCTCCAGACGACCCTACGAGGGGCCGATAGTACGAGGACATAATCAAGCCAGTCTCACTGCCGGAAGAAACTTTGCCCTCGGCCTCGGCTCATAGGCCGAGGGTGACATCATGACAGCGCGTGGTTTGGGAGACGCATGGAACAGTGCGCGTGAGGCTCATATGACACGTAGAAGACCGTTACAACCGAATCACCCCCTCACGTGAGGGAATATTATGTCATCATTTGGCATCTACAGGTGTCAACAGGGGATTGGCTAGATCATTATTCACATGCACCATGCTTACCTGGGGGGTACACTACACCCCCCAAGACCTATATATACTTGTCACCCCCAACCCTACAGGGGATCGATCCTTGAACAGTAGCCCTAGCTAAAACTCTGCTTGTTCACACACAGTAGAGAGAGAGAGAGGGTTATGTGCATTGTATCTAAGGCCATTAGTGCCCATACTTAGTGGATCACACACTCACAGTGGATGTAGGCCAATTTGGCTGAACCACTATAGATCATTGTCTTATTTCCTCTTATACTCATCCCCTTCTACATACTTATACACTTATACATCTCTATGGCTGCCATGGCTGCTACCGCTTGAGCTCACTAACACTTACCTGGTGGTGCTAAATCTTAGCATCATCAACAGCAGTCGAAGATTGAGAAGTGTCACCACAAGGGCCACGGTGAAAATGTCATCCTGGAAGTGCCACTGCAAGGGTCACTGCATAAATGACATTCGAGAGGTGCCCCGTAAGGGCCACTGCAGAAGTCCAAGATTGAGAAGTGCCATCGCAAGGGTCACTACGAAAATGTCAACAGAGAAGTGCCACTGCAAGGGTCACTGCAGAAATGACATTCGAGAGGTACCCCGCAAGGGCCACTGCAGAAGTCCAAGATTGAGAAGTGCCACCGCAAGGGTCACTGCAAAAATTTCATCCGAGAAGTGCCACTGCAAGGGTCACTACAGAAATGACATTCGAGAGTTACCCCGCAAGGGCCACCACAGAAGTCCAAGATTGAGAAGTGCCACTACAAGGGTCACTGCAAAAATATCATCCGAGAAGTGCCACTGCAAGGGTCACTACAGAAATAACATTCAAGAGGTGCCCCGCAAGGGCCACGACAGAAGTCCAAGATTGAGAAGGGCCACCGCAAGGATCATCGCAGAAACGTCATTCGAGAGGTGCCACCGCAGGGGTCACTACAGAAATAACATTTGAGAAGTGTCCCGCAAAGGGTCATTGCAGAAATGTTATCCGAGAAGTGCCACCGCAAGGGTCCCGGCAGAAACTCCTATGGGAAGGAACCCTCAAGGTCCCTTAACAATAGAAAATGTCAGGGCAAGGAGCAGTCAAGGTAGCCTAGTTGAGCAAGTAGGGCTCAAATAGGCCAGTTGGGACCTCCTGGGAGTTTTGGCTTGGCGACTGAGGGACAAGGTATGTTGACAAAGCTCAGCCACTTAGCACTATAGGATTGAGAGAATACTAGTAGAAAGACCCAAAAATCACTCAAGACTACATACACTTCACACTTGATCACAAGTGAAGTGAGCAGCCAAAGAGCTGGCTACTCATGAGGAATAAACTCTTTAAAAAAATGACTTTTTCAGAACAGGGGGTCCTCAAGGTCCCTCTCAAGAAAGACAATAATTTTATAAGAGAGGGGTCCTTAAGGCCTCCTCTCTCAAGATTTGCAAAATTGCACCACAAGTTACCGTTTCAAAAGATAATTGCCAAATCTGATATCTTATCTTCATTAGGAGACATATGTGATTTTGGACTTTTGTTGGCGCCAGGTTGCGCCTGCAGGAGGGGACATGCAGGGTTGCCTGCAGGTAGGGCCAAATGGTACACTTCAGATATTATTCCCCACCAACCCTCTCAATTTTGCAGCCCAAAAAATGCCAACTCATCCCTAACGCCCTAGTATAAATAGACCTATGGGCAAGATCAATAGGGTAGGAATTGAAATTGCGCTGTTACTCTGCTAAAACCACACCAGACCTACCTATTATTCTCTCCCTGCTCATTCTCTTAGTGCTGAGTGCCTTGTTCCCTCACTCCCCACTGACAGCCATCATTCTCATGTGTTTCCCTTGAGAAAAATTACTATTTTTGTTGTGAAAGTTCATCTTCTTGCAGGGAGTGAGTTGAAGCATGAGTTCCATTATTACCACAAGGAGAAGGTTTCTTGAGAAGTTGCACCAGAAGACCTTGAAGACCTTGGAGACAGTGTCCATTGGAGTGGGTCATGCGTCACCCTTTCCAGATATTCATAGACCCCAGTCTCACTACCCTCCTACAGGCTCTATATTAATCAAACGATATGCTAAAAACTTAGTAAGCCGTACAGATCCTAAGGACAGTATAACCTTATGCTCTGATACCATCTGTGACACCCCGCCTAATTAAACATCGGGTGATAAGGCATTTATTAAATTAAAACAGGTTTCTCAAATGGTTCATTCTTAGCATCACTGTCGAAAACTTCTAATTACTAACCACCTAAATGAAATTAGACCGGTGCCAAATTTTATCTTTCGTTAACACAATAAAATGTACCATGGGAAAAGCTAAATAAAACATTCACAGTATACTAGAGTGTAATCCAACATAATATATATAAATGAAAGACTTACTGATAATCCATCGACTAAAAGTTCAAAACCACAATCCAAAATACTCAAAAGAACTCAATAACTATAAACCACACGGACAACATGTTCATATAAGGAATATAAAATAAGATCCTACACTAGATTAGAAAGGTAGAATCGTCTAATTGATATCCTGTCAGTGTCCACAGTGCTACAGCTCCAAGTCCCTAAAATTAAATCCTCAAGTCTGGCGTCCCTATGGTTAGACACCTAATAGGTTTTGAAAATATTTTATAGCAAGAGTTAGTACTCAAAAAATTTTAAAAATATTTGGCACGCATTTATCACAATAAAATTCAGTTATTGATTACACATGTTTGCGTACACTCTCTCTTCAGTTCTCCTCACCTCTCATCTATTGTGCACGCCTAACGTTCTATACTTAGTCTATTGTAGATACAAATACCCAAGCTATTTAGACTATAGTACTCATCTGAACTTATCTCCGCATCTAAGTTCCCGTACCGCCCATACAGTACTAAGTTTCATTAACTCCTCTCATAATGTTAATAAATTTCCAAGTAAGATTTCACATATGTTAGTTTCTGATTTGAAAGTTAAGTCTGACCATTTAATCTTATTCATTAGATGCTCAATATCTAATATTATGTTTTTCCCATTAATCTTTTTCCGCTTCAGTTAATAGTTAGATGTATTCACGTCATCTAATTATCTACTACTTGATCTAAGTAGATTATTCATATAGTATATATTTCACACACAATATAGACTATAAGGATAATTTGCCCGGTCTAATCATCGACTCCAATTATCCAATTTATTTATCTTTTGGATGTATGCACATCATATAATCATCTACCATTCTACTCAAGTAGATTATTTATATAGTATATATTTCACACACAATATATAATATAAGGAGTATTGGCCCGGTCTAATCATCGACTCCAGTTCTCCTACTACTTACATTGGGCCGGTCTAATCCTCAACCCTAAATGTAAATGAAATATTAGAATATTGGCTCAGTATAATCCTCGACTCCAAAATCATATAGGCACTGTAGGTATTCGCCCAACCTAAGTACAAAATTTATAGGTTTTCACACAACTAAATTATTCATACTTCTACGTAATATATTTCTCTGTAATATTCACCGTACTTATTTGCTTTATGAATTTATTTCACTTTCATATTTATTCGAGTATTCTCTCTTCTCTTTATTGGCTCGGACTCATACTTCGATCACTAATTTCTATTTATTATACTATAGGTATTCACACAACCTATATATTACTATGCATCAATAGATGTTCACTCAACCCAATAATACGCATTAGTACGTAGTATATATCTCTCACATATTTATCGTACTATTTACCTTACGATTTATGTCACCATCGTATATATAGGAGTGTTCACACAACTCTAAGGGTCCTAGTTACCCCTTGTTATATCAATTTAGTAGTTACCCTTGTTGACCTACTCTCCCAACAAATTTAAGCTCGCTCATGCTTTTCCGTAATTACATTCTTATCATCTTGAATTAGAATACATCACAATCAAGCCTATGAATCTCTACTTTAATTCTCTCACAAAATTAAAGTCCAACACTCAATCATAGACCTACCACCATATCATTATTCCATCAATATATTTCATCAAGGTCCCAAACAGTTCCCCGATAAAATTTTAGGCATTTGAGTCTTAAAAAAAAAGATCTCACATTTTCTCGTAACCGCAATGAATCATTAATTTTCTGGAAGATTAAACACCCTCTAGTAAAATTTTGATTTCTACTTTTACAGAACTCCGATTGACCTAATTCCAAGTTCATTAGTTCATTGGAAATCTAAGAGATATATCTTTCCATACTTCTATGATTCACACTCTAATTCAATGCGCAATTTAAATCATACACGTTTAAAGTCAAGTTAAAATTCTGGCAGCTCAAACACCCTGTAGTAATATGTAGATTACTTCCTCTACAGAACTACGATTAACCTGATTCCATGTTCATTGAATAGATAAGAGATAGACATTTCCAGTAATGTATGGTAACACTCTAATTCGAAGTATAGTTCAAATGGTATACGTTTAAAGCTACGTCAAAAATTCTGGCAGATTGACATCTTGTGTTCATCAATTAAACCTTAAGTCATTCAAGATTCATGTTCTTCAAACAAGAACTCATAAAGATTCTATGTTAATCATCAAATTTATTCAAATTTCATTTTATCTTTACTTTGAAATTCATTCTACATGCAATCCTACCCAAACATGTGATCAATTCATACATTTAATTCAAGATTTTTCAATAGAATCAACCAATTCTTAAAACTCCCTACACACGGGTGTTATAACTTGAATTTGGTTTGAAATAAACACTTGCCTAATAGTTTTTAGGGTCTTATTTTATGTTTTTCATGGTGGATTTATGTTCTTCTCCCTCCATCCTTCTTCCTTGGATGATTTGGGTGCAAGATTCAAGTCCAATTCTTCAAGAATCCCTTCTTAAGCTTTGGAATTGGTTTCCACCTTCTCTCTAATGGCCTCTCTAAGCTTTGTGAGTTATTAATCCTAACCCCAATTCTAATTACCAGATATAGGGTGCTAATTTTCGTAGGTATTTTATCCCTTATTTTTTAAATGACCAAATTACCCACAAAAGGTGCCGGATTGGTCTAAAATTGACCCGGGATCCAAACTATACCCCCGAATACACTATTCCAACTATTTTGATCCATACGAAATCATTCACGACCTCTAAATTATCTTCCGAGTCACTTAAAATATTTTTCTCATTTCTCACCTCAAAATGGTCTGCACGTGACTCCCGGTGAGATAAAATAAAATACGAACATATCACTCGCTATGCTGTATATAAAAAATCCACCATTATTTACTATTCACATAGATAATAAATCTCATAACATAATATTAATCAATCTCTATCTCTCAATTAATATTTAATAATCACCTTTATTATTTAATCACAATAAATTACGTCACATGTGTAATTTAACTACAACGTATTTATCCAATTAATTTCCAAATTAATTAAATCATAAATACGTAAAAAGATATTGCTTGATTCGGTCAAAGGATTCCTGACAAGCCCCGTTCCCTACTTTGGATGAATCCTTTCGGAGGAGATAAAGATGGGCTCACAAATAGAAGTTAATTCGTTGATGAACTAACTGATGCACTATAATTTTTCCAAGAATCCCCGGACTTCCTTCTCCGTTCAGGGTGATGAGATTTCGAGTATAGCTTTTCGTTTGGTAGGATCTGCTTCGATTCCCTTATCGCTAACAATGAATCCGAAAATCTTTCCTTTGGTGACACTGAAAACACATTTATGTTGGTTAAGTCGCATCCAGTATCGCCGTAATTATTCAAAGAATTCTCACAGAGCGGGAACATGACCCTCTCAAGTCTTAAACTTAATGATCATATCATCCATATAGAACTCGACTTCTTTTTGTATCAGATCATGCAAGATGGTTGAGGCAACCTTTTGGTAGGTAGCCTCTGCATTTTAGAAACTTCCTCGAGGGGTGATGAATGCATTTTTTTCTTATTGATTAGGGTGCACTTGATCTGATTGTATCAGGGAAACCCATCTACGAATGATTTAAAGTTTGACTGGACATGTTGTCCATGATGATATTGATATTGGGTAGTGGATAATCATCTTTCAGAGAGACTTTGTTCAAATCTCGGTAGTCGATGCACTTGCGGACTTTTCCTCCTGATTTTAGTACAGGTATAGTACTGTTTAACCATGTTGGATATCCGATTACTCGGATTAAGCCTACGCTCAACTGTTGGACCACTACTTCTTTAAACTTGAACGGCCATTCGATGCGGAGCTTCAGTAGTTTTTCTTTGACTCGTTTACATTATTAAAGGGTTGGAATCTTGTGCTGAGCAATCTTGGGATTGATGCTAGGCATGTTATCGTAAGACCATACAAATACGTCCATAAATTCCTTTAATAGTTCTTCGAGTTACGAGCGCTCATGCTCATCAAGGGTGGACCTTATCCTACTCTCGTGTAGTTGGCTACTAGAAACGAGATTAATAAAAATAGTTTTATCCTCATTAATTTGAACGTGATCATGTTGTTTGTTATTAACCCTATTAAGATCAGTTACGAATTGTTCATTTGGAAAATCATCATCAGTAAGAGTTTGATTAGAATCAAGATAATTAATGTGAGGCACATCAAGAAACTCGAAATCTTCTTTTATTTCATTCTTGGGAAAGATAACGTTGAGAAACTCATCGAATGAGGTCTCAATTACATTACTATCAAAATAGGGAGGAACAACAAAATAGGAAGAAATGGGATAAATATCTATATTAGGTTGCATTTCAGCAGGTGGAATTGATACAACATTCCAATTGAGGAGGGGTTCATAATCAGCCTTGATCCAGATGGACTGATTTGATGGTGTAACGCTTGAATGGATCATGCAGAGTGTCAGCCCAGTGTGCGCAGATCAAATGAGTACTCGAAGTCACTTCCCTCGAAAAGATTATGTACCAACTATGGCTTTCTCAATGATAGCGACCTCCCGGGCATTATTCAACTCACACGTTATTAAAAATTCTTTCTTACTGAAACCCGAATATATATCCTGAAGTTTCTTGTCAAAACTTGCCTCGCAATTAAGTCGAGCGTATTTTTCTTCATAATCAGAATGAATATACATTTTCAAGTGAATATACATTTCTTTAAGCTGATTATAGGTGTCGAGGCTGAGAAATTCTTTCAATTCATCTTCATCCAGGTCCTTATGACCAGTCTTAAAAAGCCGAACATTATTCCTATAAAGGTCACTCTCTGTTGCTTCTATAACAAATCTCCTGGATTTAAACTGAAGAACAACATATGAGTAAAAACTTCATGAATAAAGTTCATTGATATCAACACTGTGAAACAAAAATGATGAAAATCTTATTAAAACTATGAGGGAGTACATCAAAAGGATGACTATTGAAGGTTACAAGAAAACCATGTATTACAAAGTAAAAAAAACTGGAAATGCAAAACAATCCTAAGGAGTCTACACCTTTTCCTCACCTTGGGTTATTTCTTCTACCAACTGAGCGACCACCATTGAAGCCTCAGTCACCAATGAAGATTTACCAGTACCGTCCTCATCTTCTATTTCTTTATTAATGACCGTAGGGGTAAAAGGGTTGAACTGCTTAAAGATGTATGAGTTGGCAGCAGTGTTGATTATTTTTAGTGCAGAATCCCAACCTTCTTTGAAGAAGGCCTTCTTTAATAGTCTATTTACATGGAAACAGTGATAAGATCTTTATCGCATAAACGAGTAAAGGCGTCTTCCTTCCATTCCTTCATAGAGTCCTTCACGTTTTGGTACATTTTCTCCACTTCAATGGATCCCTTAGCAGCGTCAAAAGTAACTTTGTCGATATCGGTCCGCTTTTCTCAGTAGTGTCCAACTGGCCCTGCCACTTCTCTAGGTATTTCTTGTGGTATACTTTGTTGGCATCCAAGGATTCCTTCAGGCCTTTGAAATCCTCCTCAACATCAGTAAAAGACTCCCTGAGTTGATCATCTCTCATCAGGAGTTGTTCATAGTTCCCTAAGAACTATAAAGTTTAAAGGTGAAATGCAATCAATAAATAATCAATATAAAGGTTATTGAACAGAGAAGAAAAGTATGTCAACGTAGTTACCAAATCTAGATCATGGTTAGCTCTATCCAATAACCTTGCCTTGGACAAAGGAGAAGTTATCGATCTATC
Source organism: Sambucus nigra (assembly GCA_949130495.1). Classification (NCBI taxonomy): domain Eukaryota; kingdom Viridiplantae; phylum Streptophyta; class Magnoliopsida; order Dipsacales; family Adoxaceae; genus Sambucus; species Sambucus nigra. The sequence goes on from OX422221.1 coordinate 107,512,390, forward strand.
AACAATGATAACCCCAGAACTAATAAAATCCCTGGCCAAACTTGGGTTCACTGCCATAGAGGCAGCTCTTATAGAGGCCTAGTCGGCCTGGGTTTTTTGAATCAACTCCTGCTGGGTGGAGGGACCTTTCCCCAATCTCTTGAATTAAGGCCCTGTGTTATTTACCTCCCTAGTAGTCACTACTACTGGTCATTTGAAACCTTTCCCTGCATCGTTTTTCTTCTCAGTAGGAGGGGAAACATGGATCCTGCAAGGAGATTAAGGATCTTCCTTTTAATATTTTTTCTCGAGGAAGAGGGAGTGGTTGGAATAGTGGACAAATCCTTGGAATTAAATGAGGAGGAAGTTACTCCAAAGGTTAAACCACCTTATCTTGAGAGAGGGGAGTCAGATGCAGGAATAGAGGAAGATGAAGCAGAATCTTCCAAGTCAATTGGAGTAGCGAGAATGTATTTTGTAGGTCGAGCTACAAAATAACTAATCGCACTCTGGTATTTCAACAAGACAGAAGATAATCAGGGACGGGCCTCACCTGTTCATTACTGGATGGACCAAATAAACTTCAAATTCACAAAATTGAATTTAGAGTCAGGGGAAACATTTTTCTTTCTCTCTACAGAAAAACTAGCGTAATATGTTAGTCGGCGAAACAATAAGAGGAAAACAGATATATTAATAAAATAAATAAATATAGAATAATGGGTTGATCAATGACACACCCTTCCTCGGGGAACTTGGGTCCAGTATATCTTACCCCCTCAAGAAGGGGAGCATATTGCCAATTATTCACAACAACCCCAATATCCCTTAAAGGAATCGAGAAAATTCACGATTTGAGCCCTATTAGCTTAATGTGTCTTTAAATAGAAAGTGTTGTCCCCAGTGTTTCCCCAGCTATAACAGTACAATAATTATTTAATTCTTATATGAGTTTCGTACAACTCATTGATACGGTTAACCCCATTCACTACACTCCAACTAATTGGGGCCACTTTAGCAGGTACCACATCAAAGTATTGGAAAAATTCTAAAAATAGATTATTTGGAGGCAAAGTAACTATGCAATCAATAATAAATATTGTGGGCAACCAACAACCCTCATCCAAGGCACGTAAATCACAAAATCTGGAAACCATCTCCAAAATCACATAATTTGGGATTTTTCTATTCTCCCTAAACTCCTCCAAAAAAATTTCGTCAATAATATACACCATTCTAATAGCTCAGAAAGAAAAAAATTAGAGGAGTGAGGTTCTTAGAGTTGTGAACTTAGTGGCGAAACCCTTAAAGCAGCAAGATGGAGAGGTAATTGTGGATGAAAGAGAATTCGAGATTACATAACTGATGAAAAACGGAGGGAAAATTAGCCTTTTATAGGTACAATGATGACGCTTGATATCAGGGATTTGAAATGATTCGGTGTACCAATGTTTGGATTGTCGGCATCATCCTAAATCCCAAAATACAAAAAGACTAGCGTACCCTTCAATGGTTTGCTATTTTTCAGGTTATTTACAAAATTGACACCGCTTTTACACAAGCAAAGGGAAATTACATGTCCTTGAGGTCGGCCATCGACCGCAACCTTTAAGAGATGCCGAGAAAGTCTAAAAATGAATAATACTTTCTTTCATTAAACTTCCAAGTATGATGCATTGGGGGCTTTTGTTGTAGACTTAAAATTTAAGTCCATCTTGACTAGTAAAATAGTGACACAAGTCAACATCATCCCGAAGCTTTCCACAATGGGAAAAAATTGGTCATCTCGGGTAACATCTGGTCGGTTTCCCTACCAACTAAATCTAGGAAGTTGAACCATCAGACACACGTGGGATATTCAACTATTACCATGCACATGCACATTAAATACATCCATCCGCATCTTCTTATTTTAAGATGTAAATCCCTGAATATATAAAACAATTCCACCTCTTGAGTTTCCAATTATTATAAATACACCATTTCCTCCATCTGAGGTGGATAGGAAACAACATACCAGCTTTAAACTAAACCCTTGGATTGTAATCAAGATATTAGAATTAAATCCTAAATACTATTACCCCATGGATGTAAGCTCCATTACTGAGATGAACCACATAAAAATATCTGGTGTCTTTCTTTATATTTTTGTTTTCTCTATTTTCTATGATGACAAATTTATTAACTAAGGGCTAAGATAAATAACCCAAATTGAGGCATCAACAACTATATTTGTATATTTTATCCTTTTTACTTGAAAAATGAAAATATCAAATAGTTGTTCGAAAGATGCCTTTTGAGATTATCATTACTTGTGCTTTCTTGAATATTTTTGTGATGATATCTTACATTTTCATGTGATGCTTATATTTCATGTATAGTTTATACTCCTTTGTCTATTATGGACAAAAAAGAGGGGAGAACAAATTGAGGGGGAGTGTTATTTTCTGTTTAAATCTCGTATGCGTCATGGTATCTTATTTGTCTCATGTGTGTAGGAAGTTCCCCTTGGATGATAATCACTTGAAGCCACATAATATTAAGACAAAAATAACCAAAGGAATGATCCAGTCCATTCAATGACTTGCAAAAAATTACTTTCTATTTTTTGTAAATGGGGAGGGTAGTTACTGTTTTTAAGTCCTTACGATTCAATTTGTCTTAGGTTTGTGTTTTGTAAAGGAATAACCAAAGGGGAAGATTTTTAAGATAATGTTTTATAATTTCTCCTGTTTTTATTTTTTTATTTTGGCATATCTGTAACACAAATATTTCCCATACACGACTTCTCAGGACTCGAAGACAATGTTTAATAATTTTGAAGAATTGAAGAATGGCTTGTCTCAACCTACTTGGAAGAAGATGGGATATTAATTGTGTGGTGGCAAAACTCACAACAAAAATAACAATGAAAGAAAACAATCACCAAGAAAATAAGAATAGCAAATAATAACAATCACAACACAAGAATTTATGTGGTTCGATAACTTACCTACGTCCATGGAGAGGTAAACTATTTTTTTATTAAGTAACTCTTGAGATGGTGCTTTTATACATGCCACTATGCCCCAGGCCAGGGTTATAATATATATACATTTAAGAGAAAGTGTTGGTAACTAACACATTGGCCCTGTATCACTTGAATATCTCTCCGAGAGTTTTGGGGATAGACTCGGTCTCATCTTTTATTCTAACTGTTATTCAATACTCATAATTTAGGTCAGGTGCATGATTCATTTATTTGGGCTTGTCCAACTACTCTTATGGGCTTGGTCGACAATAGGTACCCATAATTGTCCCTAAAATTTTTAGGGCCACAATTTGGGCTCACCAATTTTAAAAAGCATCTCTTCATCCCTCTTTGATGTCACTGTTGTAGTTCATGCGATTATAAGGGGTGTGAATCGTCATTTGGACGGGAGTTTAAGCAAAAAATATTCTTCGATCATTGTGCGCTATCATTGAGGAGTTTAGACAGAAGTGTTAGACAATTCTATCGTCACTTCAACTCTTTGCGTCCTTACTTCCAAGCTATCTCTTGCTCCCAAGCTGTCATTTGCTCTTCATCTTCCAAATTTATGGTTTTCCATCATTTCAAGATCCATTCTTTCCACGTAAGTTCTTAGTCCCTTCTCTTTTTGTATTCCTTTCATCGTTGCTTTTCTTTCTACCGTAGCTAGGGTTTTATTATGGCAAGGATAGACAACAAATCTCTGGCAGAATTTAGGAAATGCTACAATATCCCCGAATGGGTGGATATTGAGTGTGCCCCTATTCCATGTAATGTTCGTGACATTGAGGATGACCACTGGAGTCACGCTCTTCTATTATATCAAGGTGGTTTAACCTTTCCCCCAAATATCTTGTTCTTGCATTTCTTTCAATACTTCGATATAGTCCCAGCTTTGTGTGCTCCAAATGTTTGGAAAATTAAAGATGGCGACCGTAGAATAAACTAACTTTATGGCACTAACTTAGGACTAGTTGAAATTTGGTTCTATTATACCTTTTTTCATATGAGCTCTGGTCTTCTTTATTTGAAAGTGAGGAGTCTAAACAGGGTATTGGTAGTGAACCAACTTGATTCCCATAAGGACTACTGGTATGAGAGGTTTACTGCTAGGAATTCGCAACTCCCTCCCCAAGTAGGGGGAGAAAGGCATATGGGATCTTGAATCCCTACATATGGGGAGGAATACATAGGTTGTTGTCCAATTTTGTTATTTTTTATTGTGTTGTTGAGCTTATCAAAGCTTGGAAGATAAGGGACTCCATTTTAAAAGGTGACCATCCCAGGTCGGTTGCCTTCTTATTGGAATAAAAAAATAGTACCACCCATTTCATCGCCCATCCATTTGAATCCATTCCCCATCATGATATCCCAATGAAAGAAGAAGAGGAAGAAGGTCCTCTCGAACCCATCGAGCTAGATGACGAGGAGAGCGTCTCAGATACTTGTGTTGCTATAGGTGTCAGAGGTGGTAGTGGTGAGGCAGACTCTAGTGAGCAGGGATCCAGCGAGGAAGGATCTGGTGGAGAGAGGTCCAACGAATAAGGTTCTAGTTCAGGAGATTCCAGGTAGGAGAGTTCTAGTGAGGAAGATATGGCTCCCCCTAGAAGAAAAAACTTAATCAATGATGGTGATGATGATGTCTTACTATCTAACAGGCTGAAGATATAGAAACTAAGGTTTGGTGATACTTCTAGTAGCTCCTAGATAACAGCTCATGAGAAAGAGGTGGAGAGGAAGAGGAAATAAGAAGAGAAGAGAGAGAGAGAGAGAGAGAGAGAGAGAGAGAGAGAGAGAGAGAGAGAGAGAGAGAGAAAGAGGAAGAGAGAAGAGCAGAAGAAGAAGAAAAAAGTCGAGAGCATAAGAGAGGATGAAAAAAGCATAGGCTTCTCTTGTGCATGTGGCTATCCCAGCCGAGGGAGATGGGATCTAACCCCTCATCTCGATCAGATGATGCTCGAGAGAGCTGTTCTCATGGCGGACTATGAGCGGTCTTTGAACATTTTCCTAGACCAGTTAGGCCTGAAAGAAGACCAAGGGATTTCTTTGGTAAGGTCACTTCCCTTTTCCTCTATTCCTTTGACTTCTAATTTCCTTTGCACTCTAATTTCTAACCCCTGTCTTATTCTACAGTTTATTTCTGACTATACCATCCTTCGATGTAATAAAAATGAGCTAGCAAAGAGGAACTCCTGGGCATTACCCATCTTGAGGAATGCGTGAAGACTGCCCAGGAGTCCCAGAAGTCAGCTAAAAAGGCTCTCACAGAGGCTGAGGCTTCTTTTGCCAAGGAGATGGATGAAGTATCCAAGGATCTGAAAGAACTCTGCGAGGCTTACGAGCAGGTTGTGATGAGCAAACTAACAGTCATAGAGGAGGAACTCTGAGCTCGAGGAGAGCGTGAAGACTGCCTAAGAGTCCCAAAGTGCTCTAAGAAGTCTCTCACGGAGGCTGAGGCTTCTTTTGCCAAGGATATGGATAAAGTGTCCAAGGAGCTGAAAGAACTCTACGAGGCCTACGAGTTGGTCGTGATGAGAAAATTGGCAGTCCTAAATGAAAATAAAGGTCTTGCTGAGAAGGTGAATAGCCTAAAAATAGAGGTGGATACCATCATAGAGGGTGGCTACAATCAGGGCTGGGAGGCAGCGTATGAAGATGTCGAAAAGCAAATCAGCTACATCAGTTGAGAAAACTTCAAGAAATGGTAGGATTGAGCCTTAGTTTGTTGTTGATTCTTCTCTTTTCAGCGAGAAAAATCCTGATCCCAAGCATATTACTGATAAAGAAGTCCCTGTTGCTCGGACTATTATGGAGCCTACTGCTCCTGCAACTGATGCTCGACTGGCGACCAAGGAGTGAATCTTGCCTCGATCGATAGAGGTTCACTTGGGCCAGAGATGATTGAAGTTTTCGCTAAAAAGGTAAGGAGCCATCCCCCATAGAGCAAGTTGAGGTCTCCCAATAGACTTCTAGAATTTTTTTCCTTTACTTGTGTATTTTTAGTTCTTTCCTTTTGTCATTCCATGTATCTGTACCTGGCTGGTGCCATTTTTTAATAAAATGAAAGAATTTTGTTTTTGCGTTCACTGATATATTTGTCATTTGTGTTCCATGTCTTATAGTTTGTTGATCTTGATGATTACATTCCTGCCACCTCTCGTCTAGCCAAATCCTTGGTTCGAATGTAAGCGACCAAGTTCGTCGAGCATTTATCAAGATTTAAAAATCCCTTAGGGTAAGGAACCAGGACTATAAATATCATTCCAAAGTAGTTGCCAGGCTGAAGGATAGGCTTGCAGAGATGGAGGAGGTTGGTGCCTCCATTCAAGAGGAGATGGATGCTCTGAAGGCTGAGCTATTGGACGCATCTGAGATCAATCAGACTGGAGAGGTTGTGCAGTAGGAAAATGATTCCTTAAGGAGGAAGATTGTGCATTTTAAGGAAAACGATCCAAGCAGTACTCCCCGAGTTATTCAAGGTTCCTCAACATCATCCACGTGGAGAGCTAGAAGAGATGATAGCAGTTCCCAGAGGGAGATCGCCGAGTTAAAGGGCGGCATTCGATGAGCATATGTTATAGCTATTGAACTGTAAAGAAACGTTACAAGTCTATTACATTCATTTTGAAAGGGTCCTCGGTAGGTGTGGGCTGATGGTTTTGATCAAGGATAGATACATGGCCCAACTAAGCGAGAAAAAAAGGAGGATCTAGCCTTTATTAGAGGGTGGCTAAGTGCCCTCAGGGAGTTGATGGTCCCCAAAAACTCTTCCATGTGGTATAGTCATGAGATCACTCCCCCAATCTTGGAGATGAATCCCTTTTGAAGGGATGATCACTGGATTCCCATAGAAGCAATTCCAAGGCAGCTGCTGGAGCCGAGCTTGAAAGAGGCTGTGGAGAGCTTTGCCCCTCACCCTGATGATGGTCGGAGAGCTCGAGTAGTGGACTACCTTGCCCAGTGACCTAGATACTCTTAGGTTTGATTTATTTCATTACTTTTGTACATGTAACTATGTAATTCTTAGTAAGAAATAAAATATTTATGTTTTGGGCATACGCCAACTAAATATGTGTTGCTTTCTTTTGACTAATTAATAAACTTCTAGTTATTTTGGGCACTTCTGTCGACTAAATGTCATTTAGAGTTTAATTTCAATTAAGCATTCCCCCAGTATGACTAAGCCATACCATTCCGCCCACTTTACCTTTTAGGTCGAGTCATCACACTACCTTGGGCCGAAGTTAGGCAACACCGAGAATACACTTAATTAATGGGTGATCCACCCGAGTAAGGTTTTGGAGCCAAACTACGTTGGTGACCAACCCGAGTTAGTCGTATTGCCTAAGGATTCCCTGTAGGTCTTTATTTATTATCGGAGAAACCTAGGAAGCCAATTGTGTTTTGGAATAAATGACTGAGGAGGGTTATCACCTGTTGACCCTGCTAATTATGCTTTGAACAAGTTAAGCTACGATAGTCCTAACCACTGTGTTTTAATCATAAGAGGATGGTTCAAAAGATCCTTCGAATGAAGTAACCTAGATAACTCACTCTAATCCAGGAATTCCATTGTACTCATAAAAAGAGTGGAGCCTGTAACTTGGATATAATAAAATACATTCGAGATAACCAATACATATAGAATGCCATGGCCAATCGAGTTTTATTAATCGAAGTCATGAACAAAGAGAAACATTAGATTGTAAAAAAAATCCTAAACTAATGGTGCATGGATAGATAAATCTCGAAGTAGAATTTCTTCAGGTTGACCGCATTCCAAGCCCTTGGTATTTCCCTACCCTCCAGCGTTTCCAAGTGATAATCTCCTTGTAAGTTATCCCTCACTACCTTGAAAGGTCCTTCCCAGTTTGGTCCCAATTTTCTATTTGATGGTTTTACATCACTACTAAGAACTTTCCTCAGGACATAGTCCCCAACTTGAAATTTTCTTGGATGAACTTTTCGGTTGAACTATTTGGCTAGTTGTTGCTGGTAGGATGCCAGTTTAACTAGAGACAATTCATGTTGTTCATCGGCTAAGTCAAGTTTAGTGAGCAATGCTTCATCATTGTGGCCTTGATTGACCAACGTAGACCTGATGGTTGGGAAACCAACTTCTAGTAGGATAATTACTTCCATTCCATGTGTGAGTACAAAGGGCGTTTCCCCAGTTTATCGCCTTGGGGTGGTTCGACAGGCCTAGAGGATGTGGGGTAATTCGTTCACCCAATCTCCTTTGGACAGTTCCAGTCATTTCTTTTGTCCATCGGTCACTATCTTGTTGGAAGCCTCAGCTTGACCAATGCTCTAGGGATATGCTACAGAGCTAAAGTAATGACTAATTATATGATCGTTGCAAAAACTTTGGAAGGCTCTACTCTCGAACTGGCTCCCATTTTCAGTAATGATCGTTCTGGGTACGCTGAAGTGGGTAATGATGTTTCTCCATACAAACCACATCACGTCTGCGTCCCTGATGTTCGCCGGTAGTGATGCATCTATCCACTTAGTGAAGTAGTTTGTGGTGACCAACAGATACTTATAATTGTCTGCTTTAGTAGGCAGAGTACCTATGATGTACAAACCCCATTAAGCAAAGAGCCACGAGCTGGTAAATGACTCTAGGTCGCTGGCAGGATGGTGGACCATGAGTTAGTGTTTTGGGCTTTTTTTTGCACTTTTGAACATAGACTCCAACGTCCATATGATTGTGTGTCCACCAATACCCTTCCTTCATGAAGATTATGCAGAATTTTCTCGACGTCTTACGGATGAACGCACTGGAGGTAGGGGCCGATGAAGGATCTCTTATACAATATCTCATTAGGAGATAAGAAAAAATGAGCAACTTTAACTCTTATCTGATGATATGACCTCTTGTCACTTGGAAGTATATCACTTTGTAAGTAGCCTACGATGGGGTCCATTCATCTCGGAGCCTTTTTAATGTGGAAAACCTTCTCGGGATTCAGCGGCCCAATAGTCTTATTAATGTTGGGATGCGCGAGTAAATCTATTTGGATTGTTCTTATCAAGTCAGAGTCTATTGCTGAACTCACATCTGCATGGTTGTTATGTCCTCTGAAGAACTACTGAATATCCACTTGATCAACGTTGACTATTAGTCCCTTCACAAAGGAGAGATAAGCGACCATCTTTTTATTATATGTATTAAAATCACTGTTTATCTATTTGGACACCAGCTGAGAGTCGTTGAAGATTTGATTGTGCCTTGCCCCTAGCAGCTGTGCTTTGTATAATCCAATCATCTGTGCCCTCTGCCTCGTTGTTGAAGGCTTCAAATTCTAATCTGATGCCTTCCTCGAGCACTGAGTTTTCAGGAGTTACTAGTATTGTACCTACTTTTCCCCCTCTAGTTGAAGGCTCCATCAACGTACAAGGTCCAAATGCTTGATTCTCATAAGATCTCCCTTGGTCGATTAGTTTTTGGATGATCAGTAGGTTGTGATCCTATTAACTCAGGGATGAAATCATCTAGGATCTTCCCCTTGAGGGTTGTTCTTTGTTAAAAGTGAATGAGAGGTCTTATTTCCTTAGGACAACCTTTAAAGGATGCGAAATAACCACGAAGATGGAGTGGGCCTTAAAATAATTATTTAGTTTCCTCTAGGCTATCATCAATGTATAGGAGATGTTCTCGAATGGTAGGTACCATTGATCAGCTTCCAAAAGAGTCTTACATGCATAGTAGACTAGATGTTATCTTCCATCTCTTTCACATACCAAGGCGGATCTCACAGCATGGTCTGACACAGTGAGGTAGAGGTATAAAGGATCACCCTCCTTAGGAATCACTAGCAAAGGGGGCCTGCTGAGATAAGCTTTGAGTTCTTTTAAAGATCTGGAGCAGTCCTCATTCCATGTTAGGCCTTTGTTTCTTTTCCACAATGGAAAGAATGGTTGACATCATTCTGAGGATTTTAAAATGAACCAGTTGAGTGAGATGAGCATTCTAGTGAGCTTCTATACATCCCTTACCATTTATGGGGCTGAACTTTATTGATTGCATCAATCTGGTCGGGGTTTTCCTATATTCCTCTCTTCTTGACCAAGTATTCGAGGAATTTTCCTGATTAGACACCAAAAGAGAACTTACTTGTGTTAAGTTTCATTCGGTATTTCCTGAGGATATCGAAAGTCCTTGCCAGGTCAGAGAGGTTATCATCCTTAAACTTGCTCTTGACAAGCATGTCATCAATGTAAGCTTCCATAGTATCCTCCATTTGGTCTTTAAACATCATTGTAACTAGCCGCTGATAAGTCACTCCTGCATTCCTAAGACCGAAGGGCATAACTTTATAACAATACAAACCAACAGTGGTTATAAAGGAGGTCTTATCTTGATCTGGCACGTGAAGGGGGATTTAGTGGTATCCCGAGTAGGCGTCTAAAAAGAACATCCTCTCATGAGATATTATATCATCGACCAGTAGATCAATCTTTGGAACAGGAAAACTATCTTTGGGATAGGCCCTATTGAGGTCGGTGAAGTCGATACAAACTCTTCATTTTCTATTGCGCTTAGGAACTACTACGGGGGTGGATAACCATTTAGGGAACTAAATTTTCCGTATGGAACCTGTATCCATCAGTTTTTCAACGTCTTTCTCTACTGCTTTAGCATTCTCAGGGGTTATTCGACGAGCCTTCTATGTGACTGGCTTAAAGGCTGGGTCAACATGCATTCTATGATAAGCAATGGTGGGATCAATCCGAGGCAGCTCGTAGGGTTCTCATGCAAAAACATCCAAATTACTTTGGAGGAGGATAACTAATTCTTTCTTCTCGCGATCAGTCAAAGATGTACCAATTAAACACTTTTTCTCAATTGAGTTATTTCCAGCAGCGACTTCTTCAAGGTCTTCAATGACCCTTTCGAAGGGATGGAGCCTGGTCTCCTCCACTCCTGGTCAATCATACCTTAGTTGTTATTTGGAGGGTATTAACCCCTTATGGGCTTCTTTCTTGCTTTTTGATTCATCAGTTTTCTTTTCTTGCTTAGGCCAAATGGCCGTAATGAAACATTTACTAGCCATAGCTTGGTTGCCATGTATCTCGACCACCCGATTTGCTATACACTTCAGATTTTAATGATGCATTGAGGGTCCGGCCTTCATTGCATGGAGCCACCCCCTACTGAGGATGTCGTGGTACGGAGATTCAATGTCAACTACTAGAAACTCAATTATTTTTTAAATTCCTCCTACCCTGACTGGGAGGATAATCTTTCCCAAAGGATATGTAACCTTTCTAGCGAAGCCAACTAACGGAACTGTGGATTATTTGAGGTAAGATGAGCTTAGTTTTATCTTTCTAAGCAACTATAGGTACATCACTTTAGACGAGCTACCTTGGTTGATAAGAATCTATCGACGTCCCAGTTGGTTATCCTGAGTGTGATGACCAGTACATCATGATGAGGGGTTCTCACCCCAATCAAGTCTTCATCAGCGAACACAATGTGCTTATTATAATTGACGTCCTCTAGTCGTCGACTCTTCCCATCCTGAGTTTTGGTTGGTTTAATCTGAAACACCTGCATGAATGCAATAAGTTTTTTTACTTCCATCTGATCTTTATTTCATTGAATTTTCTTGGCATCTGACACCCTATATATCACTGCGAACTTGTGGCCAATATCCTCCTCGAGGATATTGTCGGGCCTTTACTTGCCATTTGCTGCTACCTTCTCTACCTTCTTTTCTATGAACTCATTAAGATGGCCATTTTGGGTCAACTCCTCGAGATGAGATTTGAGGGCTTTATAATGCTAGATTTTATGGCCACCCTCCGTGTGAAAGGCACACCTTAGTGCGTTATTCCGCTTGGAAGGGTATCCTCCCATCTTTTTGGCCACTTAATAAAAGTCTCATCTTTGATATTACCCAAAATCTTGTATATTGGCTCCTTGAAGACTGTATTCACATCCTGAAATGCCTTCGAGGCGTCATTTTTGTTTCCATTCTATGAGCCATTTTTGCCCCCGTTCTTATTCCCTTTTTTCTAAGGTTCATTCTTCTCCACTCCATTACCAGTCTTAGCTCAACCATTATCCCCTACATTAAGATGGGTCACATCCTTGACTTTGGCATACTTTAATACGATCCATCAAGTCATCGATAGACGTAGACTCCTTCTTCTTTAAGCACGGGTGCAGGAGTTGGACAAACCTATTTTGAAGGATGCGACGGCGACCTGCTTTGAGCAATACTCGATTTCATTAAATACATCTCAATATCCCTTCGCGTACTCTTTGAGGTTTTCCTGCGACTTCTTCTTTATAGTAAGCAGTGTGTTCATCCTCTTCGGGTGGGAGCTTTTTGTTATGAAGCGAGCTATAAATTGCTCAGCGAAGGATTTTAAATTTTGGATGGGCTTATGAGGTAGCTTCTCAAACCACTTCTGGGACACATCGTGTAAGCTCGAAGGGAAAATTCGACACATGAGCACATCATTGTGACTCCATAAAGTCGTATCTTCCCAGTATTAACTGACATAGTCAATGGGATCAGTCTTCCCATCTGTTGAAGACAAAAAATGGCGCAGATAAATGATGAGAATGAGATTGAAGATGAAGATAAAGATTCACATCAAACATATAAGAGACAAAGGTTTTTAAAGTGGTTCGGCTATGAATAAAGCATACGTCCACTGTTATTTTATTCCCAGGGGTTTACAATAGCACAATATGGTGTAGAGAGAGAGGGGATGTGTATCTTGTGTATGGTGTTTCTTAGTTTTCCTCCCCTTTGGCTAAGGGAAATCATGTATTTATAGTGATGGGAGATAAAGAGATTCATTGTATGTAGACATTTATGTCTACATTCAATGAATCTAATTGTTGGCCTTCTATGATGGTTGATCTTCCTTGAATTGCTTGGTATGCTATGTGTTGTCATCTATAAATACAGTAGCAATATACATTAAGTCTCATTAAATACGTTGTCATCTGCATTTAATGCACATTAAATGAATAGTTATCCTTTGATCTTCTTGGTTGGTATGCCGACCAACTCTCCTCGGGTGCCGACTATATCTCCTCGGGTGTCGACCAACTCTCCTCGGGTGTCGACTAACTCTCCTTGGGTACCGACCAACTCTCCTCAGGTGTCGATCAACTCTCCTCGGGTGCCGAATATTGCCACGTAGGATGCCATGTGTCCTTTTCTGTTTGTTCTTCATAGATGGAGAATTTGTGTGTCAGCACCATCATAAATCTTGAATCTGGGAATTACGAACTTCTTCGGGGCCTCTTATTCTTCTATTAACCTTGAAAAAGGGGACTTTATCTAGGTTTTGAGAGCTCACCTAGCTAGATCTCTAGCAGATTAGGCACCGCGATGAGCTGGGTGGTAGCCCATCTCCCTCCGAACCAAACTTCGTATGTTATCGTTCTGCCAATCAGGACTCCTGTAACAGAGAGCTCGTTGCAGCCGTTCGAAATGTTTATAATCTGACCAGTGCCTTTTGGTTCTTTCTGACCCACGCCTCTGACTCCTTATTAGTCTACGAGAGGAGTCCAATTGTGGCATCAACTTGTGCTTTGATGGAGTTCTCTCTCCATCCTTTCTAGGTGCCTCTTGAGGCAAGCATTTTCATCTTGTTGTTGGCGAGTATCCTTCTCCTTCTCATGGATTCTCGCCTCATAGGTATCTATGAACCGAGAGATCAGCGTGGACTTGGGTGGCCCCTGGCTTTCTTCGAAGACTTTCCTCTCATGGCGAGGTCTTGAGTTTGAATGACGAATCTCAGACCTTACCCTTGGAGGGTTAGGCTACTGGTTAATGTAACCTGTTTAAGGGACGTTACTGCTGTGATGGGACATCGCTGGTTCCTGTTGATGAAGGTTTTAGTAGAAACCAATTGTGGTGACAAAAATAATAACACAAATAATAACTAAAGAAAACAATCACCAAGAAAATAAGAACAACAAATAATCATAATCACAACACAAGAATTTACGTGCTTCGGCAACTTTGTTATATCCATGAAGAGGTCTACTATTTTTTTATTAAGTAACTCTCGAGATGGTATTTTTCTACATGCCCCTACGCCCTGGGCCAGGGATATAATATATACATACAGTTAAGAGAAAGTGTTGGTAACTAACACGTTGGCCCTGTATCCCTTTAATATCTCTCCGAGGATTTTAGGGATAGACTCGGTCATATCTTTTATTCTAAATGTTATTCATGACTCATAATTTGGGTCGGGACCCTGATTCATTTATTTGGGCTTTTCCTTCTACTCTTATGGGCTTGGTCGATCATAGGTACCCAGAGATTGGTAAAAGGGGTTTTAATCATTTCTAGGGTTTAAAACTTTTTTAAAAGGTTATTTCATTTAGAATCCATTTGAATTGTTTTATAGAAAAATTGCCAGATTTTTTACGCCTCGTTTCGAACGAAACTTGGCGTTGTTCGAACAAGAAGTTTATTCAAACTTTAAACGACCCATTTTTCCTCATCCTATGGAATCACGTTTGAACGTTCTAACAAGACCATATATTTCATTCGAACGAGGTCCTGATTCGTTCAAACGACTGGGAAAATTTTATTTTTTAATTAATATCTATCCCAATCTTTTGTGTCTGTCCGTTTTTTTAACCTTCTTATAAAAAGGCTGAATGGGATTAGATCTGTCACGAACTCTTTTCATAAACAAAAAGACAGTTCTCCTTTTATGATCAAACACCTCCATAATCATTCTAAACCTTGGAATAATTTAGATTACCTTATCAACTCAGAAAGAAGGTTTTCGTCATACACATTTGTGTAGAAATATTTCTTTGCGGCTTCATTATAAAACCATGTTTCACTGCTAAAGAAGAATACGAGGTTGATCAGTGGATACTGATGGTAGATCGCTTCCCATTGATATGACCAAGTGTAGCCTTGGCCAAACCTGGATCCATCACAGCCGAGGTCAATTAGTGTCAATGTTCAAAGCAAGGAATCAGAGCCTGATTATGGACTTGGCTTGAGTCACCTCAGCCTTGGCCATAGAAACTAGGCCTCCCCAAATGGGTCTTGCTTAAATGGTTCAGCATCAGCTATTGGGATGCAAGTGTAAGCTCGTCATACTCTATGAGACAAAAGACGAGGGTCAACCCAGGTCAACATTTGCAATGATCTCATTAAGAGGTTGATTCGTAAACTAGGCCTCGAATTGGACTACATGACCGAGTGTGACCCATGGAAGAGAAAGGGCATTGGTAAATGCGTGAGAGTGTTCATGTGGACTACAGACCCCATGTGTATCAAAACTGTTATAATAATATCTCCCTCACACGTGAGAGAATATTTAATCATCGTGACCTACATGTGATAGAGACAGCTAGATCCTCCTCATTGGCTGGGAACATTACACATATGCATACTATATGCTTGGGGGTACAGTACACCCCATAAGCACTATAAATACTTGTCTTCTTCCTCATAAAACCCTACAAAAACTCTGTCAAACTCACTGTAAGAGAGAGAAAGCTTGAGAGTATGTATTCATGGCCATTAGAGCCCATATTTAGTGGATTTCACACACTCACACAGTGGACGTAAGCCCTTCCTAGGTTGAAACACTTGTATATGGTGTCTTCTTCCTCTTTGCCTCATCTCTTCTTACTGTTATATTATTTTCTGCCATTGTTATACCTATTTGAACTCACTATTACTTTGACCTGGTGGTACCATTTTTGGTATCATCAGTCTGGAGCCATCGGTAGGAACGAGGATTATTATCTCTTCCCTTCCTAGCTTTATAATCACAAGAGTCTTATGGTGGTGAACCAATCCCCCCTCTTGTGGATATGTTTCTCCATTAAAAGAGGTATTGTTGAGCTTTTAAGCTTCTACTCTTCATTTTATAACTCGTCCATCAGGTTTGAAACATGGCATCAGAATTCCCACCACCAGCTGGTGGTATTAGCTCTAGCCACGCATCTTCTCAATCAGAGATGGCAGAGGTAGCAACAACATTGAAGTCATTAATGGCTAGTCAACAGGCAGCTGGCCGCCTTCAGCCAAAATGTATTGGTGAGACCCATCAGAGTTATGACAAAGATAAATACTTTGGTAGACATAGTACATAATCTAGACGCCAAGGGACCACCCCGGTCGCACAAGGAGTTTCCACCTCACCAACAGTGGATAAACGTTGTTGACCCTAGGCGTCTATGCCTGGGAAGGCAAGGTCAACACTGCTCGAAGGATAAGTATGATGACTATGAGGCTGAAGATGCTCAAACTGAATGCTGGGAGCCATATAAAATATAAGAAAATATTGTACGCCCCATTTAAGGTAGCCGAGCACACGTCAGGAGGCCTTGTTAGGACGATCAACCAAGGGGCTTAAACTTTGATCGGTTAAGAAGGGGATCAACCTTTGAAAGACTCAGCCCAGTGGGTGATCTCATAGATCGACTATCCAGGTCAAGGAGTATAGTATGATCCAAAAGAGAAGGAGAAGGGTGCCAGCCCCTTGTAGCTGAGACGAGGGCCAAAGAGAAGTAAACATTCGACATGGGTCAATGACAAGTGAACCTTATGTTCGACTAATTGAGATAGCAGGGGATAATATCATTGAGGCCGATGTTGAGGCGGCAGCCGAGAGGCCCTAGAATGACTCGATTCATAGGTTAGAGGATAAAATTAGGAACATTCTTAAGAGCCGAGATCCCTTAGAGAGAGGCTATTCAGAAGGCTCTCCCTTCGTGGCTAGAATCGTTAATATTCTAACCCTGACCAAGTTCAAGACACCAATAGTAACTCCCAAATATGATGGGAGCACTAATCCAGTTCACCACGTCGAGATGTACCAGTCATCTGTAGACATTTACTCGGTCTTAAATAAGATGAGGTGTCGTTTCTTTTCAATCACTTTCACCGGAGCAGCCCCTGTATGGTTCACCTCAGTCCCAAAGAGTTCAATTAATAATTTCAAGCATCTCGCAGAGAGATTCATACACAACTTCTTCTTTTGGGTGAGACCCCAAAAGAAGATGACTCGCCAGCTGTACGTCAAGCAGGGAAAGAATGAGAGTCTCAGAGAATATATTACAAGGTTCAATAAGGAAAAGCTAGAGGTTGATGATTATAAAGAAAGCATTGCAATGAAAGCTTTGATAGGAGGCCTGCAGAAGGGAAAGCTACTCTTGAAGCTTACAGAAGACCCACTGAAGTTCATGGCCGAGTTATTGGCGATGGCCAGTAACGTCATGAACGCTAAAAAATCTATGGCAGCAAATTATGAGGATGATAAGGGTACTGGCATGGAGGCAAGTTCCAGAAAAAGAATAAAGATGGAAAGAAAATATCAGCAGACGATAAATTTACCGACTACACTCCCCTCACGGTCAGTTGCGAGCATATCCTGAATGAGTCTAAGGACATTTTTGTCCATTGTCAATATGTATGTCGTACGCCGTTACACCGTTGAAGAAATTCAAGATCGCATCTACATCAACGGATCCGAATATCAAAGTGTCTTCAACATCATAACCTCTACGATAATGAACTTGGTAAAGTTTTGTTTTTAAGTTCCTTAAGCTTCATATTTAGTATTGGGAAATTTTTACAAAATGTTTTTATAAAAAATAAGAAGTATTGGAATCTCAAACTTGGTAAAGTTTTGTTTTTATAAAATGTTTTTAAAAGAATTTTATTTTTCTGGAAAACCGGACCGGTCCGCCCATATTTTAAACGAACCGATCTGCCTCCGGACCAGTCCCCCTCTATACCGGACCGATCCGCTTTGCACCAGTGAACCCTGGATCGAATGCGAACCGAAGAGGCCTATTTGGAAAACGAACCGATCCGACCTCGGACCGATTCGCCTCAGATCCGGACCGGTCCGCCTGGGATAAAATCGAACAGTTCTGTGATTTCTTTATCCACTGACTCATATTTCTTATATATATATACCTATTTCAGTGGAGTACTTTTTAAGTCTTTGAGAAAACGTTTCTAAGAGTTAAAACACAACAAGACTTCGTTTTTTGATGTGCAAAACATCTTTTTGATTCACACACAAAAATCTCAATTACTTTTGTGAATCTTTTGGAACCCTAGAACACAAGCTTTATTATTGTTCAACCTTTGTGGGGAGATCTTTGCAACCGAGGGTTGCGTGTTATTGCTAAGGGAGTCTCTACAAAGTTTTTTGGCTGCGTGTCATTAAGGAGAGCTGCGGTTCTTCCTTTGTTGTTTGGGCTGCGAGTCCTTGGAGAGTGTTGCGTGTATTCTCTTGCTGAGTTCAAGACTGCGTGTCTTTGTGGGTTGGCTGCGCGTTGATCCATTGCAGATTTCTCTATGTAATTGTAAGTTGTGATTTATATATTCATAGTGAAATAAAGGTTTTACCCGAAAGGGGTTTTGTCCTGAAATTTGTGTCTCAACATATTTTTGTGTCACATGCTTTCTCTATTTATGGATTTACACACGCACCTTAGATGCATGTTTAGGGACTCTAATTAAATAAGGTTACTTAGAAACTTGTAAATTTAATTTAATCAATTATAACACAGTCGCACTTTTTCAATGAGATTAAGAATTATTGGTCCCTGAGGTGGACCAAAAAGTTGAAAGATCCACCTCACAAGAGGAACAAAAGTTTATGGTGTGAATTCCACCAGGACCATGGACACCTGGCCGATAAATATTTTGCGCTGAACGATGAAATTAATAAGATATTGAAGGCCGGAAAGCTCAGAAAGTATGTGGACAATAGTGGTTCAAGGGGTGGCAGAGGCAACACCCAGAAAAAGATGAAAAATGATAAGTGAAGACCAGATTCTATAGTCGGTCGAGATGATGATGAGTCGAACGATTGTGATGAAGATAACCCTGGCCTCCTTCCTAAGTTTATTGATCCAAAGGGTCGGCTCAATGTGATCTCTCATAAGGTCAAGATGATCTGCGAGGGCTTGTTGGAGGAGGAAAGGAAGTAGCTGATAGGAAAGCACATGTAGTAGAGGCAAAAACTCTCCCACCAAAGCCTAAACAGTTAACTCAGCTGCAATTCAGCCTGTCAAAGGTAAGAAAGCCAAAATTGATATGAATACTTTAGTACTTGGCTTTTCAAGGTTAGATTTCAAAGGAATTTTATCTCCACATGATGACCCTTTGGTCATCACTACTCTGGTTTATGGCTATGAGGTTCCAAGGATTCTGGTAGACAGAGGTAGCTAAACTGACGTTATGTTTTAGGACTGCTACAAAGGTCTAGATCTGAGCAAGAAGAGGTTAATTCCATATTACCACCCACTCATCGACTTTAATGGGGACAAAGTATAGCCTTTTGGCATATATGAAAAGGAAGTAAGAATGGGGAACAACTGGACGAAATGTCTTATAAGGATAATCAGCTTCTTTATTATGGATGAAAACGTCTACTCGGCCTAAAATATAATTCTCAGAAGGGTATCCCTCAAGGAATTTGAGGTCATGCCATCAAAAGTCCACCAGATGATTAAATTCTCGACCCCATATGGGATAGGTGAAGTTCAGGGGGGATAGAGATGAGTCACGTGAATGCTACTTCAACTCAGTGGAGGAGAGAAAAGCATATAAAATAGCCACTACGACCTACAACATTGATACCTTAGACCCTAGAGATGAAAGGAAGTTGAAGAAGGGTGAGGTCGTTGAGGAGGTAGAATCCATCATCCTCAATGAGGATGAACCAGAAAAATCATCCAAATTGATAAAGTCCAAAGAAAAGACGTCAAAGAGGAGTCGGTTAAACTGTTAAGGTAGAGGCAGAGCATCTTTGCCTAGAGCCATGAAGATATGCTCGGCATTGATCCAAAAGTTATTTGTCATAAGTTCAATGTGGTCGATGATGTGGGGTCGATCCAATAGAAAAAAAAAGTATACTCATGAGAGAAGTGTGATATCATCCGAGAAAAGGTGGAAAAGTTAAAGAAGGAAGACTTCATAAAGAGGCCATTTACCCAGAATGGTTGGCCAATGTTGTCATCGTCCCCATAGCCAATGGGAAATGGAGGCTGTGTGTTAATTTTACAGATCTGAATAAAGCTTGCCCTAAAGATAGCTTCCCATTACTGAGGATTGATCAAATGATAGACGCTACCGCTGGCCATGAGTTAATAAGCTTTATGGATGCCTACTCAGACTATAACCAAATATTCATGGATCCTGCCGACAAAGAGAAGACAACCTTTATAACCGACAGAGGGACCTATTTCTACAAGGTCATGCCCTTTAAATTGAAGAATTTTGGGGCCATATACCAAAGGCTGGTCAATAAAATGTTTGAGGACCAGAGAGGGAAGATAATGGAAGTGTATGTCGACGATATGATGACGAAGGGCCTCGAAGCTGACACCCACGTGGTCGATCTTGAGCACACTTTTGACACGATGGATGAATATATGATGAAACTCAACCCCGCTAAGTGTGTCTTTGATGAGTACATTATTTTCTATATTTTATACCCAAATT
This sequence comes from Sambucus nigra, assembly GCA_949130495.1. Classification (NCBI taxonomy): domain Eukaryota; kingdom Viridiplantae; phylum Streptophyta; class Magnoliopsida; order Dipsacales; family Adoxaceae; genus Sambucus; species Sambucus nigra. The sequence goes on from OX422221.1 coordinate 107,532,862, forward strand.
TATACTTTGTTAGTCCCATTTTAGTGTATTTAATAAGTTCTTAGGACTATTTTATTAAAAAGAGGAAAAAATGCGAAAATGATTAAATTCATATTGAAAATGGCAATTTTAAGTCAAAAATGGCCACTTCGATAATTTTATAATATTCTTGTGCTAATTTGTGAAAAAATTTACCTAGTGAAATTTTTGCAGGTAATGGTGGAATTTGGTGCAAATTGATGATCAATTCAAAAAGGCGTGAAAAAGCTGATTTTTAAAGAGGTGGAGAGATAGCTACCAACACCATTCGGCCTATCAGAAAGAGTCCCACCACAACTCAAATACCTCACCACTTATCCAATAAAAAGGACCCTTGGTATCATAATTTCGTAGACAATTAGAGAGGAATTTCGTGGAAGATTTCGGGGAGAAAATTTGAGTGATAGTAATCAATTTGAGGACCACGTTTTTATCCTTTTTTTAAAAGATTAAAGATTGTTGTGAGAGAACTATTTTAAGTTTGGTTTATTAATGAAGATCTCTACTCATTCTTGTAATTTCTCTTTCATTATGGTATCTTGATTCTTATATTAGGAGTAGGGTGAAGTTTATCATAGTTAGATAATATTGTCATGTTATTTTTACCGTTGTTTATTCCCTATTTGTTTTAATTGTTATTAAAGATTCGGTATTCATTTTAAAGCGACACGAGATTGTACTTTAGAACCTTCAAGATTGTTTTGTCAAATCAAGTTTTGAGATTTAAAAATAAAAAGTTTTATGGATTATACTTGCACTTTGATTGTTTTGATAGTCCATGCTTAAATACATTTGCGAATTTTAAAACTTGTATTTTCTAAGGGAATATGAATTTTAGCCGTCTATTAAAGACGCTGAAAATATTTTGATCATCACTGTCATATTTTCCGAATTAAACACGGAGAGAGTCGGTTTAATTTGAGTTATAAAAAGGGAATGGCAACATTAAATTAGTGTGCAATATTAGTTATGTGATAAATGGACCCCAAATCCTAATTATTTACAAATATCTTGTGTTACCCTCATTTATCGTAGTTGCTTTTATTTAGTGTAGTTCATAATCATTCTCTATCCCATTTAGTCTAGTTGGACAGTCACAATTAATTTGAATGAAAAATTGATAAATCTCTCTGGGTTCGACCTGTACTTACACTCGTTATTTTATAATAGCCCGTGCACTTGTGGTATTTTATAAAATTGACAATAGTCTTCGACGTAGGAGCAGGCAAGTTTTGAGGATTCATTGTGAATTAGAGGGGGATCGAAGCCAACCTCGAGAAGATCACGGCCTTGTTGGAGATGAAGACTCCCACAACACTAAAGGACGTGTAGAGACTAACAGGAAGAGTGGCAGCATTAAACATGTTTATGTCTAGAACAATTGACAAATGTCTTCCATTCTTAAAAGTATTGAGAAAAGCTTTTGAATGGAATGATGTGTGATAGAGACTTTAAAGATTTAAAGTCCTATCTCAGCTCTCCACTCCTATTATCCATAACAATTTAGGGAGAGAAACTGTATATGTATTTAGCAGTGTCAGAATCGGCCATTACTGCCGCTATTATAAGAGAAGAGGATAGAGTTGAAAAAATAGTCTACTTTAATAGCAAGGCCCTCCAGGGGAGAAAAAAGGTACCCCAAATGGAAAAGCTGGCCTATGCACTGATCCATACGTCGAGGAAGATGAAGCCCTATTTCCAGGCATATACTATAGTGGTCCTCATAGACTCAACCCTCAGATAGGTCATTCACAAGCCTGAGAAGTCGGGAAGATTGATGGCTTGGGCAATTGAATTAGGGGATTTTGACATCATCTACTAGCCGAGAACGGCCATTAAGAGGCAAGCCCTAGCTGAATTTGTAGCCAAGTTCATCTGGGATGAGGCTGGTATAAAAGATGTTGAAGCTACAGCTTGTGATCTAGAAGGAAGAGTGTGTCCTTCCCGAGCTAAGGCCGAGATAATTTCAACAAGAAACAAAATGTTTGAGAATGAGGAGGAACGGTATCTTTTTAAGAATGGAACCCTATAAGAGGGTAGTTTTTCACCAAGCGGTATTATGTGTGGCCTCTTTATTAACGGATCTTCATGTGAGCATGGAAGCGGAAAAGGATTGATAATGTCAGTGCCAGATGGGACCGATATTGAGTATTAATTGAGGTTTGAATTCAAAGCTTCCAATAATAAATCTGAGTACGAGGCCCTCTTAGAAGTTCTTTCCCTTGCCCGGGCACTGAATGTTGGACAACTCCTTGTTCATATTTATTCCAGGTTGGCTGTTAATCAAATTTTGGGGGCATACGAGGCTAAGGATGGCAAAATGGTAAAGTACCTGGGAAGGGTTAAAACTGAGTTAAATCATATCACTGAAGTAAAATTTAAGAGGATACCTCTGTTAGACAATGGCCAAACTGATGCTCTAGCAAGGTTAGCTTCAGCCACCAAAACTGAAATCAGAAGAACGATCCTGACAGAGATTCTCTATCGGTCGACGATCGAAGGAAAAGAAAATACTATGTATTATTATTTCAATGTGAGTATGGGATCCTCCTAGATGGATCCCATCATCGGCTACATCAGAGATGGTCCAAAGACAAGAAAAAAAAGTTGAGGTATAAAGCTGTCAAGTTCTCCCTCATAAGAGACATCTTATATAAGAAGGGGTTCATGCTTCCTCTATTAAGATGTGTCCACCCATCTGAGGTAGAGTATATCATTAAATATGTACATGAAGGGTCATGTTCCATCCATATTGCAGGGAGGCCGCTGGCTAAGAGGATCATCACTCAGGGATATTGGTGGTCAAAAATGCTACTTCATACGTTAAGAAGTGCAACAAATGCCAGAGGTTTGTCACTATACCCCATCAACCTCATCAGCCTCTTACTTCCATTACATCTCCATAGCATTTTATGGTCTAGGGTATTGACCTGGTAGGACCACTGCCAAGATCGTTGAACAATTATCATTACTTTATTGTGACGATTGATTATTTTTCAAAGTGGGTAATGATCGAGCCGATAATAATAATCGTAAAGAAGAAGGCCTTCCAATTTATTTGGACAAATATTCTCTGTAGGTACGCCCTACACAATACTCTGAATTCTGATAATGGGACGTAGTTCAAGAACATCTCCCTGAAAAAATATTATGAACGAGTCGGCATCAAGCAGTTCTTCTCCGCTCCTGGCTAACCCCGGGCCAATGGGTAGACAAAAGTGATGAATAAAATGATCTTTAATTAAATTAAGAAGAGATTGGAAGATGCCAAAGGGAGATGGACTGAGGAGGTATATGATGTCCTATGGGCTTACAGGATAACGAAGAGGGCTCCTACCAAGGAAACTCCATTTATGTTGGGTTATGTCTCAAAGGAAGTATTGCCGACAGAGGTAGGTCTCCCTACCCACTGGGTCCATGCCTACGACCCTGAAGAAAACATTATTAAACGAAGACCTAATTTGGACCTTGTGGAAGAAAGAAGAGAATATACTGAGGTTGGGAAAGATACCTACCAGTAAAGAACAACAAAGTTCAATAATAAGAGAGTAAAGGCACGCCCACTGATGGTAGAAGACCTGATATTGAAGAAGATGTGGCATAATCCTAACAAGCTTCACCCAAATTAGCATGGCCCATATAAGGTTATTGAAGAGGTGGTTACAAGGACGTATCAATTGGAAAATCTGGAAGGAGAGCCATTATCCAATCCGTGGAATGCCGATCTCCTAAAGAAATATTACCAGTAGAGGTGTTATTTTGAGTCCAATGTCAGATTTATGTATATCTTATCAGGTTTGTGTATGTTAGTTATACATGTATAAGAGAAGTGAATTATGAGTGGAAAATTGTCAATGTTCTCTCCTACTTTTATTTACTGTGTAAATATTTCTTGTTGGTAAGACCCAACTCATCTTAAGCTATAAAACATAATTCGTGGTGAAGTAGCTTTGAATTGCTCTTGGTGACATGGCAGCCCAGACGGAGTTAACCTCTTCCATGGAATTTCAATAAAACCGAGAGGGGGAAAATCACTTGGTGGTGGTTTATTTACATCATCATTAACTTGGTGAAAATTCTCTCTCGGCCGAGACGATAGTGCATCGACTAGACGATTCTCATCCATACACTCTCAAAATGACGAGAGGAAACTTATGATATAACACCATAATTTGGTGGGTTTAAATTAAAAATCACTTAGTTGTGGTTCATTTATTAAACATCATTAACTTGGTGGTTAATCCCTCTCGATCGAGACGACGGTGCATGGACGAGACGATTCCCATCCATACACTCTCAAAACAACGAGAGGGGACTTATGATATAACACCATAATTTGATGGATTCAAATTAAAAATCACTTGGTTGTGGTTCATTTATTAAACATCATTTACTTGGTGGTTAAACCCTCTCGATCGAGACGACGGCGAAAGGATGAGACGACACTCATCCATACACTCTTAAAACGACAAGCGGGGACTTATGATATAACACCATAATTTGGTGGATTCAAATTAAAAATCACTTGGTTGTCATTCATTTATTAAACATCATCAACTCGGTGAACTTAGAACTTAGTATGTGATGTGATGAGACGACTAGTCAATATTCATTGGCAGATTGGTGGATCAACATTAAGCCTTTTTGTTATGCCTATTTGATTAAAGAATCAGACAATAACATACATAGAAACAAGCAGAGACTTTTTACAAGTACAATGAAATTGAGTTAAGTGTTTAAGATTATAATAAAGATGATTACAAATAAATAAGGGGGTTGGCCATAGACGACCACCCTATTGAGTCGACTCCTCGATTGTACTGGTCTCGGCCCCACCTCTAGTCCTAGCCACAAAAATCACCTGAGTATCAGCATTGCCCTTCTCAATACGGGGATCAACCGATGTTCCTTCACCCTCAACTGTAGATAAGGATTCAATGTAGGATAAAGCCTCTACGAAAAGGGGGTCCCCAATGTCAGTAGCCTCCAACGATGGACGGATGGAGGAAACGACAAAAGAAAATTTTAGGACGACCCACCTACAGGCCGTCTTGATTCCCCTCTCCAAGTATTCCAAGTCTAAACCTTAGAATTCGTCAGAAACCTTGTACTCTTTTATGGTCTCTCCTTGGGCTTTGGGATGGCAGCACCGATATCAGACTTAAACTTCTCGGCCTGTGTCTTTAAAGCCTCATCCTTCTCTTTGACAAGGTTCTCCTTCTTTTTTATTTGGTTATCGTGTTCTAACTTCAAAGCGTCCATATCCTTTTTATAATCGGCCTAGCGATCCTTTAGTTTCTTCTTCAGGATAGCCTCAGCTTACAGTGCCCTATCGACATCCAATAGTTTCTATTGATTCTTAGCCATCCACTTTATTGCCGAAGTGAGGTCACAAACAGAATATAAAAACAAAAATTCATAGTTAGACAAGAAACTTGAATAATATGAGACAATTGCAAGAGAGACGAGGATGATACATGTGCTATATGGTGGAGGCTAAAGTGTTAAACTTTGGCAGGCGGCATCTTTACCAAAAAAGTCGTAGTCGGATGCCAAGGGGTCCACAAACATGGAATCTTTGGCTTCCTTCATATATGTGATCAAAGAGCTAGGTTCGACCTTGAGTTGGGGCCAAATTGGAAGCCTAAACAGATTCAAATGAGGAAGACTCGGGAGCATCATCAGTAGAGCCCACCCTCGACCTCGTCTGAGGATCAAGACGAGTCTCACTAGGAACCATGGGTTCCTTCCTTTTATGGGAGGTCTCAGGATGGGTTGTCCCCACGGGAGTTGATTTCTTTAAAGCCTGCTTATTGCCTCTCTTTCCTAGCCCTAACAGAAGACTTGGAGCAGTCATGTTCCAAACCTCATTAGAGATATTTAGAGGACGATATGCAAAAGAAAAGAAAGATATGTACAAGTAATATATGAGAAGAGGGAAGACTTGAGAAAAATTATAATTAACTCAGAAAGCTCGTTTAAAGGGACAACTCCCAGATCGACTTCCTTAACGTACTCAAGGGACATGAGGTACTCAAATTTGGGAAGGTCACCTTAGTTACCCTAGTCCCTTAGATATTCGGCCACATCTCTCTCCTTAAGGCTTAAGTCAGGGTCTGATGTAGCTACCATTGAGGGATTTTCCCAGACATGTGTAACTCTCGGCTCGTCCTCATCAGAGTCGACCTCGGCTGGAAACTACCGGACCCTAGAGATGAAGAAAAACCTTTGTTTCCAGTAGTGGTTTGATGTTTGGGCTACATTAATAAGCTTCTTGTCTGGTTTACGAGCAATAAAATTGTAGTAGCCAGCCTATTTGGATGAAGACGATATGTTGTAACAGGCTATGAAGATCTCAATCAAAGTCTCGTCTGTAAAGGTGTTCTTCTATAAAGAGACGTACCCAAGGATGGTTATCCAGTCATTGGGAGCTATCTGAGTAGGGGCAACCCCTAGGACGGATAAGATAGCTCTGATGGAAGGATGAATGGGAAGCCTAAGACTGATCCTAAACATCTGGTCATAGACAGCAACCTCTCCCTCTCGGCCCCGAAAAATTTTGTTGTCCTTATTATGGAGCCTCATTGTGATATCAGGTTTCATGCCATATAAATGTCTCCATAATTAGAGATCATGTTCTTTGATATAAGAGAGGAATTACTCAGCATATGAAGTATTAACAATCTCATCAACCTCATCATCTCCATCCCCATCATCGGCTTGAGCCTCGGCCTCAGGCGCGGGTGGACCTTCGGGGAATCTCTCATAAAATTCACCAAGGGACAAAGACGAGATAGGAACGATAGTAGGATTTACTATCGGATCGTCTTTATCAATATCAATGGTAATATGTGGGTCGTCCCGACTAGACGACTCATCCTCAGAAGAATACGATATGAAAGATTGTGATTCTCTCATCACCTCTTCAAAATCTTTATCTGTGACTTGAGCAGAAGACAAGTCAGGAACTTCAGAAGATGAAGCAAAAGCTTATGAAGATGAGGCAAAAGTTTCAAAGGAGGGAAATATTATTCTCAAGGGAATTGGAAAGATGGGCCATACCCAAACTGGGTCGGCCTATGTTTAGCCTCTATATCTTCCTCTACCCTACAAATTTCTTAAAAACACCTCTCCCTAAGCATGGGGAACTCTTCGGCCAACTTATATAGCCTTTGTAATATCCAAGGGCCGAGGTAAGACTTGAGCTACCAGAACCATAATTCCAAAAGAATAAACAACTTGAGACTTTGACTAGCTATGACCTAAGGATGAAAATGGGGATTGAATCATTTTGTTCAAAAACATTCAAAGAACACTCAAGAACAGCTTGAGTATTCATCAGAGAAGATAATAGAAAAAGTCATTGGGGTTGACTGAAAAGCCTAGTAAGGCACTAGCAAACCTAAAACTAAGTGGCGATGGCCCCAAAAAAACTATTTTTACCCAATAACCACCAAAAAACAAGCCCTAACAACCAAATATGGTCGCAGGAATATCGAAAAGGCTCATCAAAAAATGAAAATAACTTATAATCAACTTGGAAAGAGACAAAGCTTAAAAAATATGGCAGAAGGAGGTTACTTTGTGGGAATAGAAGAACAAGGAAGCAAGAGTAGCCTTGGAAATTGCTTGGAAACACTTGAAAGTGATGGCATGAACACTAGATCTAGAGAGAAGAAGGCATGCAAAGGTTTGTAAGGAGATGAAAGAGAAAGTGGTTTGAAAAATAACCACTTAAATATTAGTAATGATTTGTGCACGATTTACAAAGCACCGCACATTTACCCATAAGCATTATCATTTCAGGCACAAAGTCTTAAGTGCTTAGCCGTCAATCATGCCTTAATGGTACACAACCCTATGGGAATTGTGATAATTGTCACGCCTAGTTTGCACCCTGGTTGATAATCTCCATGTGTGTCCTTGGCCACTGAAATCAGTATATTCAAACATTATTGCCCCTCAGCCTCCTCCACATGCCAGTAACTAAGGGCTAGGGTTGATTGATATGCCCAAGTGTAGCCTCGGCCAAACCTTCATCCATCACAGCTGAGGCTGATTAGTGTCAGCATTTCATGCAAGGAATAACAAATCAATTATGGACTCGACTTCAGTCACCTCGTCCTCGGCCATAGAAACTCGAACTCACCCAATGAGTCGGTCCAAACGGTTCAGGATCAGCTAAAGGGCCACAAGTGTAACCTCGGCCTCATCCTCCGTGAGTTAGAAGACGAGGGAAAACCCAGGTCAACATCTACAATGATCTAATTAGGAGGTTAATCCGTCAACTCAGTCTCGACTTGGACTATATGGCTGAGTGCATGGAATGGGAAACACGTGAGAGTGTGCACCCCATGTGTATCAAAACTGTTATAACAATATTCCCTCACACGTGAGGGAATATTTGATCATCATGACCTACATGTGATAGAGACATCTGGCTCCTCCTCATTGACTAAAAAATTCTACGCATGCATACTACATGCTTGGGGGGTACATTACACACCATAAGCACTATCAATATTTGTCTTCTACCTCATAGAAGGAAATCGACTATTGCAAATCGTACTAAAAATCTGCCAAACTCACTATAAGAGAGAGAGAAAGCTTAAGAGGTGGATATCACACTCTGACACAGTGGATATAGGCCCTTCAAAGTTGAACCACTTATATCTGGTGTCTTCTTCCTCTTTGCCTCGTCCCTTCTTACTATTATATTACTTATTTTCTGCCATCGTTTTACCTGTTTGAGATCACTAGTACTTTGACTTAGTAGTACCATTTTTGGTATGATCACCCGAGGATGGCTCTAGATCTAAGTCGTATTTTATTGACATTTTGAAGGTTCTGCGCATCATACTTAGTGTATTTAAGTCTTTGTAAGTCGATTGTTCTTCAAAACTCTCAATACTACTAAAATAAAAGGTTTTGACCTTTTAGGAATTTTTCCTCATATCGTGTGTTATTTTCATGCTTGTCTTGGAATTTAAAATTAAAATCATCTTGTATGCACACCTTAATTAATTGAAGATAAAATTTGTTAAAAAATTCATTGTGTGTGCCAATTAATTATACAAATATGTCCATTAGATCACTTGCGTTCTCACCCTTCCTCATGAGTGAAAATGGTATACTTTCACATTAACATTGGTATGTAGTAACCTGGATGGTGTGATAGTGTAGTGATTTACCAATGATGTGCATTTTTGAACTTTTGGAGTTGCAACATCCTGTAGTAATTCAGGAATAGTAAAGACAAGAGTGATCCCTATAGGTGTAAATGTAGACCTTCGTGATATATTTTCTCATGGGACATAAGAGTTATGTCATACTTATAGTATAATCAATTATGTTGTTATGTAGTGTGGGTGTATAGTGGTGGCCTTCTTGTAGATTATGATAATATGTGAAGTAGTGAGTATGTAAGAGTGCGATTTGATAATTATTCATAGTTTAGATATTTTTGCATTTCCCATTACAAATTGAACACTACCTCCTCATATGCTTCCACAATCTTTGAAGATATATTAGCGGATGAGCTACGTTCCAAAATTTAAATTGTTGGAATCGTCATGAACAAAATATGAAGACACATGGATTTGAATTTTTTTATTTTACTCAGACAAATTTATTGTAGGATGTTTTATTTTTATTCTAGGCTTTTTTCATGAAAAGATTTTCAAAATGATTTTTTTTATTTTTCAGTTCGTTCGAACGAACTATTCACCTCATTGGAACTAGGCTCTGCCATCCCTTGAATAAAGATTCTATATTATTAGAATTAAGTTCAAATCATGTGGGATAAAAGTTTTTAGTTTGTTAGAATGAACTTCAAACGAGCTTCACAAGGGGTCTCTCTGTTTGATGGAGTTACACCCGTTGGAAGATCATTGGAATGAACTGAGATGTTTGTTCGAATGAGAGTGGAACTCGTTAGAATGAAACTAGGTTTTTGTTCCAATGAAGTACCAATTTCATTCTAACTAACTCTGTCACCTCAAAAAATGTGTTTTCTTTTGTGGAATCATTTTATCAGAACTTTTGCCAAAAATGAAATTAAGTACATGTTCCAAAAGTCCCACAAGTTTTGTTTCATGGAAACACTTATGTTTTCTAAATATTCATCCCTAGAATTATTTGTTAAGTTTGTCAAACCCTAGTTATTATACAACATCAAACCCATGTAGAGTTTTCTCTACGATTGATTTGTGGAGTTACGAATCTTCTAGTGAAGAAGAAAGGATTCCCCAATCCTAAGGTTGATCAGGGGATACCAAGGGAGGAGTTCTTGTGGTTGGTGCTGGACGGCATCACATTCTCTTGAAGACTTGAATAGTAGCATTGTGTTATACTTAGTGGATCTCTAAGTAGTTTTTTAAGTCATCTTATATTAGTCAATTCTGAAATAGTGCTGAAATATAGGTTTTTCCCGAAAGGGATTTTTCCTCAATTCTTCTACTTGGTTTGTTTTGGCTTGATTGCTTGTTTGGCATACTTAATTTGTACTGTAGCTTGCATGCACGCCTAATTCTAATTAATATAAAAATTGGATTTTTATGTGTGTGTAACTAAGATACAAGTGAATACATATAACTCTTACTTTTCTAAAATTGTATAAGATCTTGTTACACTAATTTATTTCGTGATATTTATATATGTATTATGTGGATAATTTGTATAATAGGCTACCTATATTTTACGAATCAGATTATGCATACTGGAAAGCTCGAACAAGGTCAGGGCTGAAGTCGATTGACAATAGAGTCTAGTTTGTTTGGTAAAGAGGGTGGACACCACCCACTATGAATAATGGCCTCATCATAAGTCTTAAACCCATCACCACTTCGAGGAATGATAAGCTAAAATGGATCAGTTTTAACTCACACGGTTTAAGTGTCATTTCTGGTGGAGTCTCACCCAATGAATTTCGTCGGATTATGATGTGTACCACGTCTAAGGAAGTGCGGTACACCCTCCAACACAGTCATGCGTGTACAAAAGTTGTGAAATATTCTAAGATACAAAATATCACCACATAGTTTGAAACTAGAATCTAAGGTTTTTGATGAATTTTATGCTAGATTATATGATATAGTCAATGTAAAGACAAATTTCCAATTGAGTCAATTTGTATGTATTGCCTTAATTCTGGACTAAATATTCCAAGTCATAGCTTAGCATTGGTGTTTTCCCTTCAAGCCTTTGACGTGTCAATTTAAATATATAGCGGAAAACCTACATAGAATATATCATCGTGCTATAATTCATGCCCATTTCCATCTTCATGTTCCACAAATCACTAAGATATGAATGCGTATTTATTTTGAACATTAGAGATTTTATTATTGGGTGTTAGGATTTTTCAAAATGCTTTTAAATGTTTTTTAAAGATTTTTTGAAATTTTTACTAGTTCCTTAAAACAACTTGAAATATCATTCAAACGAGTTTCCATTTGTCATTAGAACGAGGTTCCTTCCTACGAAAGAGATCTGGTACGTCTCTTTTTCGGTATGCCTTAGAATGTCATTCGAAGTTTCATTGGAAGAATGTTCATACTGGAATGGCTACTTCGTTCGAACGAATATGCGTGTTTTAATTCTTTAGTTTACAACCAAGTAATTTAGGATCCACGATTCATCTTATATATGCTTTGAAGATCCTGTTTTAGGCATCATGTTTATTCTCCACATCTTTGTGAGAATTAGTTCATTACAGTGGACTCCATAGATGTTGTTTATACATGGTGGACTTTGCATTTGTGGTGTTGCGGTGAAGAAATGGTGGATTTGTTGTTATAATCCATAGACGATTGCTAAGCCTCGATCGGCATGTTGTGACATTTGCTTGGGTGGATCCATGTATTGTTATCATGGAGGAGTAGTTGATGATTAAATATGGGTCAAGGATTATGGGGATTTAGTCATTGAGTAAGTCATCCATTAACTTTTGTAACTCGGTACCATAGAAAATTACGTGGATTCATCACCCGAGGTTTTTCTCATTGTGGAATTTCCTCGTACATCGTCGTGTTGTGCAATTAATTTACATATTTTATCTGCTATCACCTAGATGCCTGTTTTAGGTTAAAAAAATAATAATTGGGTAAATCGAGTTTTCACAACAAACAGTTTAAAATTGGTGCACAAGACTTTATTTAGGTTAATTTGTTTAAAGTTTATATTTATTTCTTATACCATCTTCCCTTTTAACACAACTTCTCAAATTTTGTTTTGAAAAGTTTTGGAAAAATCAAAAATATTTTTGGTTTTTGTGTATTTTTAGTTTTACACATTCAGTGTGGCATATTGGTGTGTTTGATACCAATTCATTCTATCATATCCATATGTCTTGGACACTTGCGTATGATTTTTAATACTTAGATTATTCTTAATCATGTTTACATTACCTTGATTCGACTTTGATTTGCTTAATTTATTCATTCTATATATTCCTCTATACAGACATGCATGAGCTCTTTGAATGTTAACTTCACCTGTTATTCTTGATCTATGTGAGATGTCCTCCTAGTAATCTTATCATCTACATATTTTGTGACTATAGGGGATTTTTGCATGTAAGAACTTTTGCCCGTGAGATTGTTTGATTTTATTGAATATATGAGGGTGCACAACAAAGGTCTACAAGAGCAGAAATATCCTTTGCAGGAAATCTATCGTTGGCAAGTGCCTAATAAAAAGATTAAAGGAAATAAAAATAGAAAGATTTCCAAGGCCAACATGTTTAGTTTTTTTATTTTGAAAAGTGATAGCATCAGAAGAATTGAGAGATATTAAAATATGATATATGTTTATCTTTTAAGGATGTATAGTTGTAGATCAACGAATTTGAACAATGAATGCTTGTTATGCTTATTTTTTCAAAATGCTATTAACTTGTAAAATCATCAATATTCTAGGATTGTGTGAATTATGATTGTTTGTTCATAGAGTTCACTTTATCTTGTTGCTTGAGGCAAAATCTTAGTTCGATAAAGTTTTGCAGTCATATAGAACTTCTTAAACATAATTGAGTGTTTAGGTCATAATTCAATTATATTCAGTTCATGGCCACATTCCATTCCACGTGTTTGGACACAATGATATTATACTACTGTGCAGAGATTATGTGTTTTGTGTAAAGTTTGTGTGGTCGTTTATGCCATTTATATATAAGTGTGTCGGGTAATCTTTGGTATATCTTATGCATATTGATATATAAGGTATCGTTTTGTTTTGAGTCTTTGCGTTTGAATTTAGTCCATGTTTACCATATGCTTTCTCTTTCAATTAAATTTGGCATGTTATATGATCATATTGGTATTTGTCATTGTGTGCATTGAAATATTAAATTCTAAATTGGTATCATACTTCATTTATTATTCATATTGGTATATTTTTGCCTCGATATTGATATTGTTTGATCAATGTTTGGATTATATGTGCTTGTGTTTCCATGTTGTGTTTATTTCACTTCACATTGTTGCGTCATTTTATTCTTTCTTCCATTTTCTCATGGCGTCTTATGTTCACACATTTAAGGGGAGATCTGGTTTATGGGGGAGAAATAGTTTTATGCCTTCTTACTTTATCTACTCCTGAACAAAATGGGGGAGAAATTGCATCTTTCCTTTCATTGTTATATCTTTATCTTTGGGAGAGACGCCGTACCTAGGTTGAGCTTGTTAGACATAGGGACCATATTATTCTTATGAAGATTTCACACTTTTTATATTATCTTTGCCATTGAAGGTGTGTTTATGTATAAAATTTCACATCATGCGACAAAGTTTTGAAGTGAGCAAAGATACTCAGCGTATGTATCTATGGAGCATCTGTAGTTTTTCCTTTTGGGATTGGGATTGAGACTTTTAGAGAGCTTAATGGACCATAGGATTTTATTTTGGTTTTCTATCGAAATAGTCAAAGGGGGAGATTTGTAAGAAAAAATTCCCAATTGAGTATGTATTGGCTTAATTATGGAGAACACATTTTGAGTAACAGGTTAAGGTTAGTGATTTCCCTTTAATGTGTTTGGATGAAGATGTAATGGCATAGATTCAGATATTATATCAATGTGTTGTGTATTGTGCTCAAAGCATCAGAGATTATATCGCCATGTTGTGTATTGTGATCATTTTTGCCATGTTCCAAGGTTCTCTCGGGTGTGGATTCATATTTATTTTGATCCTTGAAGATTTTATTATTGGGTGTTAGGATTGTTCAACATTTTTTTAAGGATTTTTGAAATTTTTTCAAATTCATTAGAACAACTTGAAATATCGTTCGAATGAGTTTCCATTGGTCGCTAGAATAAGGTTCCTTCATTCAAACGAGATTTAAAGCGTCACCTTTTAGGTACACTCTGGAATGTCATTCGAAGTTTCGTCGAAATAACGTTCAAACAAGAATGGGTACGTCGTTCAAATGACGTGGCAGTTCGTTTGAACAAGTACGAGTGTTTTTTTTAAGCAAATATTTTTCAAATATTTAATTCCCCTCTTTTTCCAATAGCTATCCCCATAAATTGAGATGCGGGATTATACTATTTAGGAAGCCTTTTGAGAGTTTTTTTGTGATCACACTCATCTAAAAATCTATCCAAAACCTTAGTTTACACCCAAGTAATTTAGGATCCAAGATTCATCTTACATATGCTTTAAAGATCCGATTTTGGGAACCAAGTTTATTCTCCACATCTTTATGAGAAATACTTCTTTGTAGTGGACTCCGTATTAGGTGTGTTGTCGTAAAGAGGTGGAAAATTCCGTGTTCCAATCTGTAGACAGTTGTCGAGACTGGATCGGTGGATACGAAGGCAGGTGTGGACTCACATGTTGTGGCACTTGTGTAGGTGGATTCTAGGCCTATCATTATGGAGGAACGGTTGAAGATTGAAGATACATTAAGGCTTGTGGGGATCTAGGTATTAAGTAAGTCGTCTGCCAACTTGTGTAATTCCGTATCATAGTGAATTGCAAGGCTGGTACATCCGAGGTTTTTCCCGTTGTGGGTTTTCCTCACACATCTGCGCGTTGTGCGATTGTTTTACTTCTTTTATCTACTATCATGTGGATGCATGTTTTAGGTTAAAAAGATAAAATTGGGTGAATCGATTTTTGACAACAAACAGTTTAAAATTGGTGCACAATTTTTATTTAGGTTAATTTGTTTCAAGTTTATATTTAATTTTAAAAAATAAAAATTAATTTTTATTGTTTAGACCATCTTCTCTTTTAGCACGCTTTATCGACAATTTTAGTTTTGATTTGGGTGAGAAAATTCCTAAGACGTGAGTTGTGAAAAATATTTTGAGATCCCTATTGTCCCATTTTATCCCTAAAGTCACGATCCTCAATTTGTTAGTAATTTTAGATACAATTAGGTTATAAGAAATCATAGGAGACCTTCAAACTTATGAAATAGATATGTTCCCCAAAGCTCAAAATCCAAAAGGAAAATGGATTGCTTTGAATGTACAGTCTAAAAACAAAGAGGAGGTTTCTTCTGACTCTGAATATTATTTTAGTCTAGGTTATCTTGCTCTTTTTGCTAAAAATTTCAAAAAAAAAGTTTTGATAAAGATGAAAAATTTAAGCCGGGCGAGAAAGGTTTTGAAAAAGCAAGAGAAGAATGCCCTACGAAAGATGAGGATATATAGTACGAGTGCGAGGGTAAGGGTCACAAAGCTCACGAGTAATGCCCTACGAAAGATGAGGATATATACTACGAGTGCGAAGGTAAGGGTCACAAAGCTCACGAGTGTGATACAAGGTTAAAAACATAAGGTTAGGGAAACGTTTCCTTCAATGTCACTCTTATTGATAGTGATTAATGAGGCATAAACTTCATATGTAAATATGTGTTGTTGGGTATATACGCCCTATACAAAACAAATATCATAACTTGGCACACTATAAAATGGAAGTATAGAGGCAAGTAGGGATCGATTTCCCAGGGAACGGTATTTAGGATTGAATAGGTTTAGCACTTAAATAGGAGAAAAGAAAAGATGATATGGTAAGAATATAATTAACACTAAGCAATAAGTAAACAAAATTAAATGACAAAAACGATATTAGGATCTGTTCCCCCCATGGGTTAACAAAGTTAATTAGGAATTTAGTTAAAAAATAATTAATCGAGAATATTCAATTAATTATAAACATAAAACATGAAAAAATTCAATTCAAAAATGAAAAATTAAACTTTGAATCGAAAAAAGATCACAAATGGATTAATGGCGCAATATCGCTATAAACACTAACAATGCGTGACAAAGGAGGTTAAATGCATCATATCCCGACTTCAATACACAAGGTTTAGACTAAAAGTCATTCAAAATAAACCCTAGCTTTTAAATTTCAATACCCATTAAAGGTGGAAAAATGATCCCAACTTTAAAACTAGTTACAACACATGCTAAGAACAATAAATACAACTGGTTAACAAATGAAAACAACAAATTAACTAACATAAACTAAACAACAAACCAAGGAAAACCAATTAAACAAAGCTTGAAACAATAAATGGAATTGTATTAGTGGATAAGATAAAACAAAAGTATACTTACAAACAAAGGAGATGAAACCCTATGGAAGAGCTCACATCCCAAAAACTCTAATCTAAACTAAAAATATATTTAGACAAAACCCTAGGGGAAAACTTATACATTAAAAAGTCATTGATTCTAGCCACAGGTCCAAATCGATTCTACTATAGGGGAAATCCAGCTCATGACTAATCCAAATCGATTCCCCCCAAATGGATGAATCAATTCTCCCCTGACACAACTTCATTCTTCTTCCCGAATCGACATACGAAAATTATCGTAACTTCTTCATTATAAATCAGAATTAGGTGCGATCAGAGGCTACGCGAAGCTCAAAGGAATAAAACTTCCATGAAGACTTTGGGCCACAAACCCAAAATGACAAAATAACTAAAATGTCTTGAATTTGGCCTTTATGACTGAACTTTCCCGAAATGTGACCAAACTTCACACCAAGCACTTTAATACCTACAAAAGCTCAATTATACCTTGAAGAGCATATAAATATACATGAAAGAGGTTGTCAATTTAATGAGCATAAAAATAGGAATTAAGATACCTGAGGGGGATAAAATGCATAAGTATAAAGGGTAATTTAATCGAATATTAGAGATGAATCAGTGAGGTTGCATCGGTGTATTCTGGGAAGAATCACTGCATGGACATAACTTCATCGCATTCATGGAAAGTCTTGTTAGTAAATCAAGTACGTATCGTGCCGGGGAGGACGATTCTAAACATGATGACCTCGATAGTGAGCCTAATTATTCTGAAGAGTTTGAGGGAGATGACATTTGAGTGCGGGAGAAAGTGACCTTCAACATCCCTATGCCAAGCTTTATGCTGAGTCCTTTAAAATGATAAAGTAAATTAAAATTTTACGCTAAGGGTGTTATCTCTAGAGAAAGAGTTAAGAGAGAGCGAGACGGTGGTGAGAATTTCTTTGGGGAAGAGAGTTATTTTAGTGGAGAGTATAAATGGTGACTTGACCAACAGAGTAGCTAGTCTTACGAGATATCTTCAAGCTTTAGAGGAGACTCGTAAAAAACTTGAAGCCCTTGTATCCCGACTCAAGAAAGATCTCAAATGTTCCCGGGAGGTCAATGTTACTATAATAGAGGATACATAAAATTAGGTAGGGAACATATTCTTCTATCCCGCTTTATGTTTTAAAGAGAGGCAAGGAATAGATTACGATGGTGCATCCACTTCGCATGCTACATCGAAAATGATTCTTAAGTTTGTGGTGGATTTATATGAGTGTCGAAAAGAAAAAAATTGTTCTTTAGTTCGTTAGAAAAAAATGTTCACCTCATTAGAATGAGGCAATATTCTCGTTAGAACGAAGATTCTAGTTTGCTAGAATGAAGTCACTATCTCGTTACATCAAAGTTCTTAGTTCGTTAGAATAAACTTCCAATGAGCTTCGAACAGGGTCTCTATATTTGACAGAGCTGAACTTATTGGGATTTTGTTAGAAGACCGTTATAAAAAAAACTAATATTTCATTCAAACGAGAGTGTAACTCATTAGATTGAAACTAGGTTTTCATTTGAATGAGGTGGCAATTTCATTCGAATAAAATCTACTGCCTCAACAAACGTGTTTTGTTTTGTGGATTCATTTTATTAGGACTTTTAGGAAAAACAAAACTCAATACATGTTCGAAAAGTCCCACAAGTTTTGCTTCATAGAAACACCTTGTTTTCCAAATGTCCATCCCTAGAATGATTTGTTGAGTTTGTCAAACCCAAGTTGTTATACTACATCAAACAACTATAGATTTTTCTCCACTTCTTATTTCTAGAGTTGTAACTCTACTGTTGCCTACGGGTGGTGCTGAACTGTGTCACTTTATGTTGAAGACTTTAAGGCCAACATCGTGTTATACATAGTAAATTTTAATGTAGTTTTTAAGGCGTCTTGTGTCTATCAATTCTGAAACATTGTTGAATTATAGGTTTTCTCTTAAAGGGATTTTTCCTTAATTCTTCTTCTGCTTGGTTTGTTTTAGTTTAATTTATTTCTTCGGAATATTTAATTTGGACTTTATCTTGAATGCACACCTAATTCTAATTGAGATAAAATTTGATTAAAAATTGCATCTTTATGTGTGTGTAACCTAATGTACAAGTGAATTCATATAGCCCCTTGTTTTTCAGAGACTTAGGTAGTTAGTGGTAGAATCTCACTTATCCTATGAGTTTATGTGGTGTATAAAGTACTTATGGTATTTCCATGGGTACCTATTTGATTTGGGTAGTTAGTCATAACATTTCTCTTATCTTAGTAGATTTTGAGAGAATGTGTGTGTGGAGATAAACTACTAAAATTAAAATTATTACCAAAATAAAAGTAATGGTTGTCTTTAATCCAAGTTCAAGAAAAAGCTAATCCTAGAATCTAAGTGATAAAAACATGATTTAAAAATTGATCTAACTTAATAATATATATTCATGAAGTATATAAGATAAATAAAAGTGTGGAATAGTAAGTCGAGCACATAAGATGAGGATTTTTACGAGGGAAAACCCCTTGTGGGAAAATTTTCGAGCCAAACCAACACATTTCATTATATAGGTAAATATTGAAAAAATAAATAAATGACTTATAAACTTGAACCTCTCCTAGACTCAATAATGCAAAACATCCACAAAACATTTTTTCCACATTTTAACTACAAGACCAAGAACTTTTTCCACCTTCTAGCTCTGATACCACCTGAGAGATTGTGTGTAAAGACCAACTACCCAAATTAAAAATTATTACCAAAAGGAAGGTAATGATTATATTTAACCCATATTTGTGAAAAAATTAATCCTAATGTATAAGTGATAAAAATATGATTTACAAATTAATTTAACGTAATAGTATATTTTTGTGAAGCATATAAGATAAATAAAAATGCCGAATAGTAAATCAAGCACTTGAGAGATCATATTTACTAGGTTTTGAGTCATCTTTGAATGTCTTGTGATCTTCATTATCATGGTTATGATCTTCATTGTCCTGGTTGAGAGCTTCATTGTATTACACGGATATGATTGCTAGATGTGTTCCTTATGATATATCTCGTAATGTATTGAGTGCTTATTTTAATCTCAAGTACATTAGAGATTAGATTGTAAAGCTGTTCTTATATTAATTGTGTTATCATCATACAAAATCCTTTTGGTTTGCAATCTCCCCCTTTTTGTGATGACAATACATTTTATATACTTTGATAAAAATGATTTAAAGTCTCCCTATTTCTTTGATACTTACCTTTTAGAAAGAAACAAACAAAAAATCCTCTCCCCCTTTATTGTAGCATGTTTTCTTCTCACCCATATTTATCCCCTTTTGTCATTATTGAAAATGGTGGTATGTGGGCTTATTTTTTAAATGTGTATTTTTTAGTTTCCACAACTTTCATGATATCACAAAACATATATCCTTATTTCTTTTCTTATCGGCATAAGTGGGTTATTACACAGTAGAATGCATGGGTTAGGCTCAATGTCAAATTAAGTGAAAGAATCCCTTAAATGTATTAGGTGGGTCTATTTCCTTAAGTTGAGTGGTAAATTGAAAGTGTATTTATGAGATATGTGGTTCATATGCTGTCTAGCAAGATATTTGTGATATTAACGAGTGTAGTGGGCTTAACTTTGTGTGAGGGTAAATTTTGGAACATTAAACTTCATTTAAATTTAAAACGAACTTTAATAAAAAAAACATTAATCACTAGAACTAAGGACAATATGAGTAATTTGTGTCAGAAGAATCGCTTTCTTGATTAGTTTGTCGACTTGTATGCCCTCCATGGGCATGTCCGAATAGGGAAAGGTGACAGAGTAATGAAGAAGCTCTTGTGTGGCCCAATATGTCATGTTCGATGTATTAGTTTGTCAGACTGACAATGTGGTCCATTGTTGGTCGTAGAGGTCGTCGGTATTTTGGAAAACTTATATGTTGTTGTCTTATTCGTCCATTCACCAATCAACTTGTTCACACCGCTGTAGTTGATCATTGGAAAGAGAGGCAACCGTGTTTTCAAGGGTGTGTACAGGTTTTAAAAGATGGTCCTAACGAGTGTGAGATGTGGGTACCACTTCATGCATCCAAGAAAAGAAGGAAGAGAACTCGTTAAATTAACGACAAATGAGTGTGTGGAATTTAAATTTTGTTGGGGAATTTCAAGGCATGGTGTTGCTTTCTTCATTTTATTCTTCTTATTTTTTCTTCCTTATCTTCGGTATCTTTCACATGTTCGTGAGTTTTACATACACCACGGGTTTTTTAAGGACCCATGAGTTTACAGATATGTTCCGATAAGATTGTTATGTCAGTTGAACTAAAGGGGTAGTGTCAACGGGAGAGCGAGAGTTCTTTACCTTTGAAACATTTAGTGAGAACCATCCCAAAATGGAGACATGTGCGACCAATTTTTGGATAGGTCAACATACGGTGCATGATGAAGGAGGGAAGGTTTATGTGGATAGCTTATTAGATACACCAATTTATAAAAATGTTAAGGTAGGTGATGGTGCCACGATTACAACCTCTTGGAATGATACAGTAGGATATCAGGTTCTGAATTATCCATGAGGTGGTGTTGGTTTCATTTAGGTAGATACGTTATGTGTTGGTTGAGGTGACACTTCTTCCTGTAAGGGAATTCATTGCACAAACAGGATTAAAAATAACAAATTTTGTCCAGTTATGGGAGACATAGTTATCAAACCCGAAGTTTGAAATGTCATGGATAGTATAGATATACTTTAGTGTAAATTTGAGTGGTGTTTTGAGAACATAAGAGTATAAAGTACTTTTTATTATAGTGGTTGGTGTTATAGATGTCAATGAATGTTGGATATGTAGCGAGAAGGTTAAGCCAACGTTGATTTTCGAACATCTCATAGTTCTGGGAAAATTTGGTTTCAAGAAATATGGAGGGAACAATTCACCCAGGTGTGATTGTTCTTATGCAAAATGAGGAGACGGATATATTTTTGTGATGAGGGAATTTGTGAAAGTGAAAGTGTAGGTATGAAGACTTTTAATTTCATCCATAGATTTTTTAGAAGGTGTTCTTGAAGAGGAGGCCATTTCATGTTTTTGGAGGAAAGGTTTTTGAGTGGTAAGGATATAATATTTATTAAAGATAGTATGGTGTATATATAAGGTGAAAGCCTGTGATTTTAATAAGGGGATATGTGGGTATCATTTTTTGTTTAAAGAGACACTCAAGTGAAGTAAGTGACACATTTAGGATGTCATTTGGTGAGAAAACACAACTTTGGTTACTACAATGACTTTTAGTTAAGTCTATGTCAACTTACACAGTTTTAGTGGGTTGGTTTAGTCGACTGAACCCCAAATTTTTTAGAATTATTTTTTATTTTATTTATTTCATTTGATATTAGGGCTTTGGATGGTAGTGTGTGAGGATGAGATTATCTTAGGAAGGCTTAAGGTGTTATTGGAAATGATGAAATGCATATGAGTAAAGGAGTGTAAGTGCGTAAGAGTGTGTAAGTGGTTAAAGAGTTAAAGAGTAAGACGACAGAAGTGATGTGACTAGTCAATAGGCATTATTTTAAAGGATTATAAAATTACATTCTTTATCTTAAGGTTATTCAATTTTTTCTCTTTCATCCATCATATTTCATGTAATGAAAGTTTCTTTATCCTTTATTTTTTATGTTTTTTCCAATTATGCCATCTTTGTTTAATTTTATGCTCTGATGATGCATTTGAATCAGACATAGTCTCATATTAATAATTCGAAGTGTTTTATAGTTAAGGGGGTCTGTTTTATTTCTTGATTTTTATTATTTGGTTCTTCGTGAATTTATCTTAACCATTTGTTTCTTTAAAAATAAATGGTTTGACTAAGTGGTATTTTGGTAGATCATGTC
Source organism: Sambucus nigra (assembly GCA_949130495.1). Lineage (NCBI taxonomy): Eukaryota > Viridiplantae > Streptophyta > Magnoliopsida > Dipsacales > Adoxaceae > Sambucus > Sambucus nigra. The sequence continues at coordinate 107,555,332 of OX422221.1, forward strand.
TTAATTTTTTGTGGGATGTATATCTATGTCTTTAATTTATTTGAGGATTGTGAAAAATCTTAGGTTTGCATAAATTGATTGTCTGGTTAACTATGACATAGTAGGTGTAGACACCAAATTCTAGGACCCCTTTAAGACTCTCCTCAGGTCCTAACACTTCCTCCTTCACTATAGAATCGTAGGTCATACTCTGAATACCGATCGCGAGGCCATCGGGTGCTCTCGCACCATATTGACACCAATCAACTTCCTCGCTCGAGTAAAATCTCAAATAATCTTCCAAGGGCTCTGAATCCCCATTTCAGAAGTCTGCCCCATGTGCGAATCAGCCTTACAGTTCGAACGACCACTTTATTTTCGTTCGAAAACTGAACAAAAGTCCATTGGGTGCTCCCAGACTTAGTTTGACTCTCGTCAGTTCTTCATCTCAAATGAGATAGAATATATCTTCGAAGGGCTTCAAATCCCCTTTCCAAAGGTCTACCACATGCACAAATCAGCCTTATGGTATGAACGAATGACCAGTTCTACTCCGAAGGGTCACTGTGCGCTTTCAGGCGTCATTTGACCAAGTTTAACTCTCCGAATCGAACAAGACTGAATGAATTTATAAAGGTGTCTAAATAACCTTTCTAATGGTCCATCCCATGCAGGAATTCTCCTTAACATTCGAACAAACGATCTATTTTCTTTCAGGAATCTTGTCTAAAAGATCATCGGGTTCTTTTAAGCCGCGTTTGACCAAACTAGACTCTTGAACCCGAGAGTGGCCGAATGAATTCTTAAATGGTTTTGGATACCCTTTCCAACGATATGCCCCGTGAGTGATTTGAACCTACGGATTGTGTTTGCGACCATTTTCTTCGAAAATCTGCAATTGTCGAATGGCAAACCCATTTCCCTGTCTATCATCTGTGTGTTTGGGGTTGCGTACCGATAGATAGTTCAAGTACAATGTCGATCGGCACCCCCCCCCCCCCAACCCTATAAACATCCATCTCTGTGATCTTAACAATATTCTCTCAAAGCCAGCGTGGTTTCCCTATTGAAATCTCTCCTCTACATTCCATTTCCATACTTTTCACACCCAATTTAGCAAAATCAATTCTCTCTCCTCCTACCACCTCCATCCACTTGCAAGGGAAGCCCCTCAACAATCAAGATCAACCTTCAAGTTATTAAAGAGGTCCAAACATTCTTCTCTCTCTTTCAATTTCCTTATTTTCACATTAGTTATTTAATCCTTACTTTAGCATTTCACCTTTGTTAGTCCACACATATTAATAACTTCAATTTTTATTTGTAGTATTGCACATACCATATTTTCTATAAAAAAAATAAGAAAAAGAGTACTCCTTTCATTTTCTCAAATTAAATGGGATTCCTCACCACAGTTTCTCAAATTAAAACATCCTTTTTCTACATACACGCATCTAAAAAAATTCCTCAGTTGGATTTATAGGATAAACCCCACCCTCGTATTAAATGCGAACTACGTGGACTTTGATGCCTTTTTAGGCTACGTAGGCGTCTCAGATCAAAACTCGAGACTCGAGTACTCCTTTCATATTTTTATATATTATACTTGTGGTTCTCATCCGGGCTTTATATAACACATATCATCATTTCACCATAATCATCGACATCTCGATGAACGTACATATTATATTTTTAATTATTATTTTGGGAACACTCCTACGGATGACTTCACTCTGCGTTTCTCTATGATGAGAGTTGAGAAATTTCATTCTCCATTTATATATACGCGCACTCACATTTCACATAATTATTAAGTATAATATTAACACATACCCATGAGAGATCGAAAGGGCGGAATGGGTGTCTAACACCTTCCCATTTCGTAAATTAGTCCTCAAACCTTTGAACTAATTTGTTTCGAAAGAATCAATATGTCTTTGATTCCGTTCTCTCGAGATGGAAATATTTATTTTGCCTATTTTGTGCATAATAGGCTGGAGACTCTATTTCTTTACATCACCCCACATCGATGACAGTCAAAGCACTCCTAAAAATGATGCAAGACCTTCTTGTTCTCTCCCACCAATCATGTGTGCGAGCGTCAAAGACCCCTAAAGGAGGAATGAGGAAGGAAGGAAAAATGTGGGTGGCCACAGTGGCGACTCTGCTAGGGACTTACTTGTCATAAGAGGGTAGATTATGTTTATGTGGATGTTATCATTTTCAGCATGTGTACGTATACACCTACTTATATGCTCTATTTTTCCTCTATTTATTTCATGTATATATCTATCTGATTCTTATATCACCAATCACTCACTTTTCACTTTCACTCACTTCTACATATCCTCCATGTACACCTCACACTACTTACACTTATAAGTAGGATGACTTATATCTACATGTTTCACACATCACTTAGAATATCCATGATTAGGTTTCACTAGCACACACCTCCACTTATCACACTTGTATGTATCTATGATCACTTACACTTATCACATGCCCTTTATAGTTTATCCATGATTAGGTTAACTACCACACACTCACTTATAGATATTCACACATCACTCACACACACGTGTGAGTGTAGGTTAGGCAGGTCACAGTTAGCCTAAGCAGTATGACTCTCACCTTCCATTGGCCTTGTACCTTTGACGTATATTGAATGGTTCCCCCTGGATCATACCGCTTGACTGAACTCATGACGGGAAGTATATAGTAGGAAACTCGTCCACGTACGTAGAGTATATCGAATTCTCTCTCACACGTATTTTCCCCACAAGGTATATAGTGAGACAATTCACATACACTCAGGTATATCAAATGTCTTGTCCACACATACGGATTTCCCTCAAAAGAAGGAAGTATATCATGGAAGTCATGCCAATGGGGGAACCTTTCCACTAACCCAACAACTGCATAAAACCTCATATATCCGTCAGACCTAAGACACTCATATTTAATTTTTAGTTACCACACAAAACTCTTCCAAAAGGCCGGGTTGGTATGACGCCCAAATTTTTGCACAATTTCATCTTTTTTCAAAATAAGACCCTATCCATACACTTGGAAACAAGTCAAAACCTAGCTTACTTTTTATTCAACCCCAATTTTCCCATGCTCGGGTCCTGTTCAGCATTTCTTTTGCATTTAGGTAAACCTAATAAAAGTGAAAACATATAATAATCATGCTGAGACTTTTCTCTCCTTTTTTACTCTTCTTTATACCTCCACCAATCCTTCATGGAAAACACTGATCAAGTACCAAACGTACAGCCTGATCTGATGGTAGTCCAAGTCCAACTCAGTGCTAAGATTGACAACCTTCAAATCGAGGTTCATAAAATACAGTGAAATCGAGCCTAAGTTCCTGAAGAATCCATGGATATCTTAAATTGTGTCACGGGTCCACCAGCACCCGATCCTGTTTGAGTCTCGAAAGAATATCAGCAAGCTCCACATGTCCCACCCGCTAATGGGGCACTGCCAGCTCAGCTACCTATGAAAAACCTTGCCCAGCCAATGGCTAACTTGCCAGTATATATTGATCCCAAAAAGGAAGAACTGAACAAGGTTAAGGAAAACCTCAAGATGTTGTCCAAGAATTCTGACCAAGTTAAGATATTTAAAAACTATATGGACTACACTCATATGTCTCCATACCCTAAAGAAAGATCGTTGAATAAATTTAAAAGGTCGGCCATCGATAAGTTCTGGGGAAGCGATTCCCTAATTATTCACCTTCACAATTATCGTTAAGCAATGACCCTTCTTGGCACCTTTGAAGAGATAATGGCCTAGATGTTACAACATACTTTGAAGTACAATTCTCTTCGTTGGTTCCTATCTCTTGAGGAATCCAGAATCTGCAGTTAAAAATATGTTGCCCGTGAATTAATGGTACAATACAAGTACAACAAAGAACTATAGGTTACATGCCGTGATCAAAATCTTCTCAAGAAAAATCCTGGAGAAACTGTCAGCTACTTCAAAGCAAGGTGGAGTGAGAAATATGCCACCATGACTAACCGAACCTCCGAAGAAGAACAAGTTAGCATAGTGAAGAAGAATTTCCTACCCCATATCAGAGAAACTATGGGAGGTTAGTATTAGCCACACTTTTTAGCCCTCTGGGAAGCGGGCACAGAGATTGAAGAAAGTGTTACCAAGACGGAAGCCAAGACAAATAAAGTTTTCAGACAATTCACTCCCAAAAAGTATGAGAAGCCTACCAGTGCCATAGTCTCGCCATCAATAATATCACCCAATCTACTACCTCTTGGGTGCCAAAAAGCCTCCCTAACCCCACCAGAAAAGAATACACTGAGCCCCATGTTCCCCTCTCTAAAGTCTACAAAACCTTGTTAAGCCAAAATCTTAATAAACCTCTCGACCCTGGTCCATTACCAAAATCACTTCCCAGAAATTTCAAAATGGATGCCCACTGTGATTTTCACCAGTCTGCTGGCCATAAAACAAATCAGTGCTTCCAGCTCCGAAATTTAATCCAGGGATTAATTAATCGGGGTGCCATCGCCACACCAGCCAATACTAAACCTAACCCCACTCACAACCCTCTTCCAACCCATACAAATTCCACCTTCCTAAAAAATGACCCGAAATTCGACCCATTTACCCAAATTATGCCCAATGAAGCACCCATCATACTCGTATCTCTAACCAAACTGAGCAAAGTTTGCTTATATTTTTTCTAGACCCTACCTATTTTACTAACCAAGCTTTGTCACTCCTCGTGAGGGCATGTATTACCATTCGTACCCAGTCTGAAGGAAGAGATATGGAGTTGTCGACTATTCTGAACCAGCATTTGGATTTTAGGATAAAGTTGCCCTCTAAAATGACCATTGAGAATGTGGTGTGATATCTATTGCTATTTAATTTGCAAATTTCAAATTAAATACTTATGTAATTAGATGTTAATTTTTTATCCAAATTAATTAAACCCTACCACAAGCATTTATGTTGCATAAATAATTCCATCACAAATTAGCTAATAAGCCGATTTCAAGAAAAAAAAACCTTACAGGTAAAACCTTTTATTTCACAATGAAGAGTAAATCGCAACTTACATACATGATGAATCTTCAATAACCCCATTGAATACTCATATATGTCATAACTTGGAATCAGTAATTGATTGACCGCAGAAAACCCACAAGAACTGCAGCTTTGTCTTTTATAAGGCACACTCACAAGCATCCCCAAGTGACCGCAATCGTCAGTCGATACCTCCCTCAAGAGCTACCAAATTAGCAGTAGAGATTTTGTCTCTACAAGATAAACTTCACTAAAATTATATCTTAAGCTCCAAAATGATTCACTAAAGTACTAAGGATGATTTGTGAATCATAATAAAGATAAAAACACCTTAAAGGGAGACGACAAAAATTCTGCAGCTTGCAGTTTTCGTAGTTTGAGACTCTCCGGTCTTCTTGAGAAAAAAGGATTCAAAAATCAGTTATTTATAAAAAAAATTGAGTCGGTAACCTTGTTCGAACGACAATGGCAAGTCTCTTGAACGACATAAAATCTCGTTCGATCCAGGGATCGCGCGGCCATCTAACGAAGTTAAAAAACATGAAACAGTGTGATGTCGTTAGATGAAACACATCAAGTGAGATTCAAGCGACCCTTCGCGCGAGATGCAATGTCGCGTGAAAAAGTCTTTTGAACAACTCGCTCCTGTCATTTGAACGACATTGACATGTTATTTGAGCAACGTTAGCGAAAAATTATTTTTTTATTAAAACTACGCCTATAAGACTTAAAAAAATTATTTTGACGAAAAATGACGCCTCAGATGTTTAAAACCATTTGAGAAAAATTATTCCACATTTTAAATGAAAGAATAAGGGACATAAATACAACTTTATCAAAAGCTATCTCACAGAGGCTTGTTTGTTAAAGAACTTTGATATTCGGATCCGTCTTGATGCATGATTGAACTTGAACTTTTCTTTTATGGCTGTAGCAGTATACGACATAGTCAAATGTAAACAGACGATGTAAAATATGTCCTTAAAAATCTCCACCTATATCTATGATGGTTCAAAATAAAAACATCTGAATTATCAAATCAAATGTCCTATACAAATCTATTACCCTCCCATGAACCCATAAATGAAAAGGTACTAAAAATGCAAGTCTTTAAACTTTCTTCAAAAATCTTCAACTTGACGTATTCAAATCTCTGACTGTTCTTTGTCATCATCAGGGTGTGCAAAGTATGATCCTCAAATTTTTTATCTACACACATGAGACAAGAAACAAATACCTTCGTGACGTATCGAGTTTGAAATGAGATAAATATAAATCAAAACAAATCTCAAATCTCCCCCATAATTCAAACTCACCCATTACACCATAATTCACTCTCCTGCTTTTTATTTGTCCAAAATAGACAAGAAAAAGAATAAACAAAATAAGCATGGTATGTCATGACAAGCAAAGTGAATCAACAACAATCATCCAGGGATAACCTTGAAAGCATTCACTAACTATTTTTAATTTTTTCATTTTTCAAACAAAAATAATTTACAAAAAAAATCACACACCATGAATTTACAGTAAGATAACCAAATCGTTAAAACGGAATGAATGGGTGTAAACAAATTCGATAGGAAAATCAATGCAATCAAACATAATATATGTGCACAATGGATATGGATACCCCTAACGAATGAACTCAACATTATCCTTAGGTGTCGAAATGTGAATTTATATGACATCGACTTTGAATCAACACATCAAAGTCTAAATGATTTCCACACCAATAATGTCTAAAACTATGTAATATTTTTTAATGATGATATTAGGACGTGCAAACCCGTTGTTTAAATTCTAGCCAAACACCCTCATAAATTGTAAATCTTTTATTAAGGTGATCTAAAACCTAATGGCCCCTTATTGGCATATTTATCGTGTTATTGCCTTAATTTTTCTGGGCTCTTTTCATCCTCTTTGGACCTTGGCTAATTTTTATAATGCCACACTTTTTAGGTCTGATTTAAATGGTTTCTTAATTGCAAAGGGTACGTAAAGCTTTCGTAGCCCTTCCCCATTCACTCAACATTTTAAACAAAATCCTCACAGGTAGCGGTTCTTACATGCACTACTTTTATTATCAAGTTTTATCGCATTTGATTCATTTTAAAGATAGAATTGAGATGGAAACACTTCGACCAACATGTGATAGATAAGTAAAATAATCAAGCAAATCTGTGCAAGTGTGCATTAAAGGAGACTAAGAGTCAAACATGCAGAAAATAATCTTAAATTACATCTTAACGACTCCAAACATTATAAAGCACAAAATAAAATTGATGATGCATATCAAAACACTATCAAACTGTCACATGGATATGGACTGATGTAATGACTTGGTCATCCTAAATGTCCATCCATAAATGGTGTAAAAGGAAATACATAAATCTTTTTGTCCTTTTCCAAAAAAATTATCATAATAAAATCTTTTTGGCTTTTCAATTTTTTTCTCAAAAAAATAGAAAATAGTTTTTATTTTTCCGAAAAATTTCAAAAACAAAAATATATTTGGGTTTTCAAAAAAATTTCAAAAATGGAAAAAATAAATATAAAAGCGGTACATACTAGCAATAGGCATAAAATATCATCATGAAAATCATCATATGCTAGCAGACAAGTCTAAACCACAAACGTTAGGTGTAATGGAGTTTTTCAAAGGTGATGACATCCTATGAAAAACATTCATCGAGTCATGTGAAGCCTTGACCATAAACATAACTTGCTCTCGAATATATGCAAACTCTCTAATGTAATCATATGGAGCATCATGTGTGGGTGCGTGTTTGGAACACGTGAAAAAACTCTATGTGACACACTACCCAACTTAAAGTAAAATTCCCTAAGGTGTCCTCTCTTTTTGCAATGGGTACAAACATATACGGGCCTAGGTATCCGCTTCCTAAAACTTCTAGGATGCACTCTCCTCTTGGTAATGGACGCCTAGGTGGGTCGGGTTAAGATCCATATGGATCTATCACAAACTCAAGAACCGGCTCGGGTGCAACGTGGGAAGAAGACACACCATCATGACCTATTCCTAATCTCTCAACATTACCCAAAGTGGGACCGAGGAGCATCTTTCCAAACTTCTTAGATGTGTCCTCTGTAGTGACCTTTACCTCACGGGCTCGTTCAAGATCTCTCAATAATTATGACACACGAGCTTCAAGCTCACTTTTCTTCCGACCTATGACGATCAACTACTTACTCAAAGTAACCTTCATATTCTCGAGTTGACTCGTCGATGCTTTAAATTCCCTCAAAATCTCTATCTCTCTCTCCAAATCTAACACCCTAAGATCTAATTCCTTATTCAACTTCTTCGCCTTTACCGTCTTGACGTACAAATCTCTAAACGTTATTTGGAGCTCACTTTCGCCTTCGCTTTCAAACATAGTTTCACCCTCACCCTCACACGAAACACTCAAATCTCAAATCATCATCGGGATTCTCACATGCACAAATATCCTCATTATCGTGGGAAAAACTAGGTGCGCTAATGAGACTAGATAAAGAGGTGACACACATACCATGTGAAGATTCATTCCCTGAATCCTTCACCTCTTCCTCACTATTTTTAAGAGTGGCTGCAATGACTACACCAAAAATGCTAATTTGTCACGCTGAGGCAAGTAGATTCTGGCACGGTTATGTTCCATTAAATAAATAATATTCTAAAATTTGAAGCAGGGACCAAAACATCAAGGCGGGACGAATCATTCTAACATAAGTCTCTCTTATCCATTTTGTTTTCCCTCAAAGTCTCTCTCTCTCCACGCTACCATGTGACCCCATCATCCACACTACCCATCGCCTCCATCATCATTGTTATTCCCTTTACTTCGTCCATGAACTTCCATCATCAACCAACTTCCATCATCCTCCGTTTGATCTCTTCTTATGGCTTATTTAGGTCAAACCAACCTCGCGTTCATCGACAAAATCTCCAACGATTTGGTTTGGCCATCAACAAAGGTAATTTATGCAACCCATATAATAACTAATCTGAGATTGAAGATTTAGCTAATCTTCTTGAGTCTCAAGATCTAACTTCAGATCCAACTCTATATCCAGACATGGTTCAACAATTTTTCTTGTTTGATTTCATGAATATTGGTTGAAATTTAGTTTACCTACTTCCTTTTATTGATAGTATCGCTTTTTGTAGGGAATAATGAGTGTTTACCATGGAAGGTGTTTATCACATTGTTGTTGGTAGATTTCTTGTACACATGGTCGGTACTCCTCTTTTACTTAAAACATTCCCCAGGTGTTGTCAAAATTAGTTCATTAACTATTAATCATTGCATTTAGTTAATTAGTAGCAAATATTTTTAGTTCCTTTTGTAGTAGTCATGAAAATGTAGGATTTTGATTCCTTTTCAATTTATGATTTTACTATTTTCTCTTTAATGTTATTAATATTCTATATTTAATTTTAGCAAAGTGCTAATAGGTCCCTCGCAAACAAATTTTAAACACTTTGATCCACGAATTCTCTTCTTGTAGAAGTCCATGGTAGTGGAACAAGAAGTGGACCTAATTGTAAATTGTCCCTAAATGTTAAAAAATTGTCACCAAAGGACCTAATTGTAAATTCCCCATTTAATTTTATATGTATGTTTGGATTATTGAATGTGGTTACGTTTACAACTGTTAATAATTTTTAGAATTGGTATAGCATTATCGAGTACTTTCTCACTTTTTAAAAGGGTGGTTTTAAACACTAGAAAAAGTACCCCTACTTAAATCAAAGATCTCTCAAATTTATACCCTATTTGGACATGTTCATTTTTTTTATATAATTTGCAATCTTTTGAAATTTTTTCACTAGATTCTAAAGCCAAAACTTCCTGAGGTGTCATCATTGCCTAATATTCCTAAACCTGAATTGCCAGAGATCTCTAAGTCTAAACTGCATGAGATTCCTAAGCATAAATAGTTTGATCTTCTACCTCAGCCCAAAATCCCTAACCTTCCACAACCCAAATTGCCAACAACTGCACCATGAATGTCTTATGTTGTCCATTTTTACAAAGAATGTTATACTCACTAACTTTTCTGAACTATTTTTCCCGACCAAATGATGATAACTTTTAGATCAAGCTTGAGTTAGGATTAATGGTGGTATCCACAACTGTTCCCATAATTTGATCTACTGTTTTGATCATATCTATTCTATTTTTTTCCTAAAAGTTTCATTTAATATCTCACGTTCATTATGCTTATGTGCATTGATACTTATTGATATGATCTGGATCATTCTCATTTTCCTAACTTTGTTGGTTTATATTTTGTCTAGGTGCAAAAAATAGCAAAGAGTTGTAAAAAGCTATTATTTTGCAAGGTCTTACGGATAATTTTAACGACTCTATTTTTTAACAATAATTTTTAAGTGATAATTGCTTCATTGTACAAGCACCAGATAACAATGGTAAGGCGTTTTTTAAGTTTAATAGTTTTTCGTTTATCTAATATTTTTGGTTGTTCAAAACCTATGCTTCTTTGTACATATCTATGCTTTGTCTTATCCCTGCTCCAAACTAACACACATATTTTGTATAATAGATATAAATTGATACTAAAAGTGTTTTTTGTGCTTTTTGTACACGATATGCTTCCTGTAAACTAAAAGATTACATAGATATGCTTGATGTACACAATTTAGATAAATACGCTTATTGTACACAACAGGTTTTAGTGGTCTAGATTTTGTCGTGTCATATTTCTGCACTATGTATATTTTTGTTGTTCAACATGTCAAGTTTTAGTGTCCAAATCTAATTTGGGACTTATTTGTGATCATATCTGTTTGGTAGGAATACTTGGGGTTCTCATGGCAAGAGTTCCATTATGAGTTTTTTTTTATTGTTGACTTGATTATCTTTAAATTTATATAAAAAAATTCTGTTCCCTCTCGATTCTCACTATTTTTTAAAAATTCTAAATATATGGTGAAGATCATGTGTGAGATATGTGTGATATTTGTCTAGTTAATTATTTGTTTACACCGTGTGTTTTTTCAAATGCATGACATCGTTTGACGTTATTATAACTGATTTCATTTGTTCCTGCCAAAAGGAATGCCATGCATAGCGATACAAACCTCGATGAATGTTCTGTGATAATGAAATTATATTCTATATAATTTACTAATTGTGCCTCTTAATTGCAGCATTCCATTATCTATCGAGGACATTAGTGGTTTTATCAAAAAGAAGGACTTCTCATATGTAAAGCTTACTCTTGAACTTCTCGAAAATCCATCCCCTCCAATTTTTACAAGAATAAGGTTGTGGTTATTTTATCAATTTTACCTTTCTAATTGTTCAGTAGATTTTCTAAGATGTGAAAGATATTTCTACTTTAGTTAATGCCTTGATGTAAATTGTCCCCTCTTTTTCAAATATGGTTCTCATTATGCTAACATCCACTTCTCTGAATGTAAATCATTTGTGTTAGCTTTGTAAAGTTTATAGGCCTGGGCAGATAGATAGAAGAGGTGACTGAATTTTTGTAACGTGATTTCATAATCTTCATGCAGGCACTCTCGAATTGGAGCGAGGATAGAATTACTACTTAAGCAGGAAAAACTCACTATGGTCGTCAAGAATTCTCAAGGTAATATGCTTAATAATTTCCCTTATTTGTTTTGCCCCCCAATAAGTTGTTTTGCTCTTTAGAAGTTGTTCCAATTTTTTTATACTGACCTATGGTGTCTCAAAAACATTAAGCATATTTTATTGAAAATTTTGAAAACGTCCTGGAAACTTTTATTGACTACATAAAAGTTTAAGTAGTAATGCAAAAGGCTTATGTATAGAGTTAAAATTACTGATGACATACGGTAAAAAAAAACTTCCCCTGATTAGGCTTAAAAATAAGCCCTTAAAGGGTGAAAACCCAAACCAGTCCCCAAATGGCCCCGTAAGAGGCACTAACACCCCGCATGAGACTAATGTAACTTGTATAAACTCAATGTGTAGTAATGGGTCACCCGGTTTGAGAATACGATGATAATTTGAAAAAAATCTAGATTAGGCTTAAAAATAAGCCGTTAAAGGGTTAAAACCCAAACTACCCCCAAACGGCCCGTAAGAGGCATTAACACCTCGCACCGGACCAATGTAACTTATAGGAACTGATTGCATAGTCACGGGTCTCTAGGTTTGAGAATATGATGATAATTTGAAAATATATAGATCAGACTTCAAAACATGCCATTAGACAGTGGGAACTCAAACCAATCCCCAAATGGCCCCACAAGAGGAATAAACACCTCGCATGGGACAAATGTAACTCGTAGAAACTCACCGCGTAGTCAGGAGTCTCCCAGTTTGAGAATATGATGATAATTTGAAAATATCTAGATTAAGTTTAAAAGCATGCCGATAGAGGGTGAGAACTTAATCCAGTCCCTAAACGGACCCATAAGAGGCACTAACATATCTTATGATACTAATGTAACTCATATGAACTGATCGTGTAGTCAGGGGTCTCCCGATTTGAGAATATGATGATAATATGGAAATATCTAGATTGAGCTTAAAATAAGCCGTTAAATGGTAAAAACCCAAACCAGCCCCCAAACAACCTCGTAGGAGGCGTGACCACTTCTCACGGGACCAATGTAACTTGTCAAAACTGACCATGTAGTCACGGATCTACCGATTTGAAAATATGATGAAAATTCAATAATACCTAGATTAGGCTTAAAAATAAACTGTTAAATGATGAAACCCCAAACCGACCCCCAAATGGCCCCATAAGAGGCATAAACACCTCGCACGGGACCAATGTAACTCGTAGGAACTAACTGTGTAGTCACGAGTTTCTTAGTTTGAGAATATGAGAGTAATTTAAAAATATTTAGATTAAGCTTACAAACATGTCGTTAGAGGGTGAGAACTCAAACAAGCCCCTAAACACCCCCGTAAAAAGCACTAACACCCCACATGAGACAAATGTAACACGTATGAACTGATCGTGTAGTCACGAGTCTCCCGATTTGAGAATAGGATGATAATTCGGAAATATCTAGATTATGATTAAAAATAAGTCGTTAAATGGTGAAAACCCAAACCAGCCCACAAACAGTCTTGTACGAGGAATGACCACCTCATACGGGACCAATATAACTGGTAGGAACTGACCACGTAGTCACGGGTCTCCCTGTTTGAGAATCTGACGTTAATTTGGAAATATCTAGATTAGGCTTAAAAACAAGTCGTTAAATGGTGAAAATCCAAACCAGCTCCCAAACTGCCCCGTACGAGGAATGAATATCTTTCACGGGACCAATGTAACTCCTACGAAATGATCGCATAGTCATGGGTCTCCCGATTTGAGAATATGATGATAATTTAAAAATATTTAGATTAGGCTTAAAAATAGGTCGTTAGATAGAGAGAACACAAACCAGTCCCCAAACAGGCCCACAAGAGGCATGTACTCCTCGTACGGGATCAATGTAACTCGTAGGAACTGGCTGTGTAGTCATGAGTATCCCGATTTGAGAATATGATGAGAATTTGAAAATATCTAGATTAAGCTTAAAAATATGTCGTTAGAGGTTGAGAATTCAATCCACTACCTAAATGCCCTCGTAAGGGGAACTAACACCTCGCATGAGACTAATGTAACTCGTATGAACAAACCGTCTAGTCACGGATCTTCGAATTTGAGAATATGATTATAATTTGGCAATATTTAGATTAAGCCTAAAAAAGGTCGTTAAATGGTGAAAACCCAAACCAACCACCAAATGGCCCCATAAGAGGCATGAACATCTTATACGGGACCAATGTAACTCGTAGGAACTGATCGCGTAGTCACGAGTCTCCTGCTTTGAGCATATGATGGTAATTAGGAATTATATAGATTAAGATTAAAAACTTATCGTTAGAGGGGGAGAACTCAAACCATCCCTTAAATGGCCCTGTAAGAGGAACTAACACCTCTCATGAGACTAATGTAAATCGTATGAACTCATCATGTAGTCACGGGTCTCCCAATTTGAGAATATGATGATAATTGAAAATATCTAAATTAGGCTTAAAAATGTGTTGTTAAACGGTGAGAACTCAAACAAACCCCAAAACGGCCCCATAAGAGGCATGAACACCTCGCACTGGACCAATGTAACTCGTAGGAATGGACCGCATAGTCACGAGTCTCCCTGAATGATAACATGACAATAATTTGAAAATATCTAGATTAAGCTTAAAAACATGTCGTAAGATGGTAAGAACTCAATCGAGTCCCTAAAGGGCCTTGTAAGAGGCACCAACATATCGTATGAGAGTAATGTAACTAGTAGGAACTCACCATGTAGTCACGGGTCTCCCGATTTAAGAATATGATGATAATTTGAAAATATCTATATTAATCTTAAAAGTAAGTTGTTAAATGGTAAAAACTCAAACCAGCTCCCAAATGGCCCCGTAAAAGGCATGAACACCTCGCACGGGACAAATGTAATTCATAGAAACTGACAACCTAGTCACGAGTCTTCTGGTTTGAGAATATGATGGTAATTTGAAAATATTTAGATTAAGCTTAAAAACATGCCATTAGAGGGTGAAAACTCAAACATGTCCCCAAACGGCCCCGTAAGAGGAACTAACACCAAGCATGAGACTAATGTCACTGTATGAAATGATCATGCAGTCACGGGTCTCCAGGTTTCAAAATATGATGATGATTTGAAAATACCTAGATTAGACTAAAAAATAAGCCGTTAAATGTTGAAAACCCAAATCAACCCTCAAACGGTCCCGTAAGAAGCATAACCACCTCGCACGGGACCAATGTAACTCATAGGAACTGACTGCGTAGTCATGAGTCTCCCGTTTTAAGAATGTAAATATCTAGATTGGTCTTAAAAATAAGTCATTAAATGGTGAAAACCCAAACAAGCCCCCAAACGGCTTCGTAAGAGGCATGAATACCTCGCATGGGACCAATGTAAGTCGTAGGAACTGACCGCATAGTCATGGGTCTTCGAGTTTGAGAATATGGTGATAATTTAAAAATATCTAGATAAGGTTTAAAAACATGTCGTGAGATGCTGAGAACTCAAACCTGCCCCCAAACGACCCCACAAGAGGCATAAACACCTCGTACGGATCCAGTGTGACTCGTAGGAACTGACCCGTTGTCACGAGTCTCCTGATTTGAGGATATGATAAATTAAACTTAAAAACATGTCGTTAGTGGGTGAGAACTCAACCAACCATTAATCGACCTCGAAGTGGCACTAACCCCTCGCACGGGACCAATGTAACGCGTAAAACTTACAATGTAGTCACGAGTCTCCTGGTTTGAGAAT
Organism: Sambucus nigra; assembly: GCA_949130495.1. Lineage (NCBI taxonomy): Eukaryota > Viridiplantae > Streptophyta > Magnoliopsida > Dipsacales > Adoxaceae > Sambucus > Sambucus nigra. Next base: position 107,570,708 of record OX422221.1, read on the forward strand.
ATTACAATAATTTCAAAATGTCTTGATTAAGCTTAAAAACATGCAGTTAAAGGGTGAGAACTCAAACCAGTCCTTAAATGGCCCCGTAAGAGGAACTAACACCTCGCATGAGACCAATGTAACACGTAGGAACTGACTGAGTAGTCACGAGTCTCCCGATTTGAGAATATGATGATAATTTGAAAATATCTAGATTAAGATTAAAAATATGTTGTTAGAGGGTGAGAACTCAAACCAACCCCTAAATGGCCCCGTAAGAGGCACTAAAACCTCACATGAGACTAATGTAACTTGTATAAACGAATCGTTTAGTCACGGGTCTCCTAGTTTAAGAATATGATGATAATTTGGAAATATCTAGATTAGGCTTAAAAAGAAGAAGTTAAATGGTGACAACCCAAACCAGCCCTAAAATGGATTCGTAAGAGGCATGACCACCCCGCATGGACCAATTTAAGTCGTAGAAACTGACCGCGTAGTCACTGGTCTCTCGGTTTGTGAATATGAAGATAATTTGGAAATATCTAGATAAGGCTTAAAAATAAGTCGTTAAATGGTGAAAACCCAAACCAACCCCCAAATGGCCCCGTAGGAGGCATGAACATCTTACACAGGATGAATGTAACTTGTACGAACTGACCACATAGTCACGGGTCTCTCGGTTTGATAATATAACGATAATTTGAAAATACCTAGATTAAGCTTAAAAACATGTCGTTAGAGGTTGAGAAGTCAATCCAATCACTAAATGCCCCTGTAAGAGGCACTAACACCTCGCATGAGACTAATGTAATTCGTATGAACTGACCATGTAGTCACGGGTCTCCTATTTGAGAATATGATTACAATTTGGAAATATCTAGATTACGCTTAAAAAAGGATCGTTAAATGGTGAAAACCCAAACCATCCCCCAAATGCCCCGTAAGAGGCAAGAACACCTCGCACGGGACCAATATAACTCGTAGGAACTTACCACATAGTCAAGAGTCTCCTCCTTTAAGAATATGATGATAATTTGAAACTATATAGATTAAGATTAAAAAATTGCCATTAGAGGGTGAGAACTCAAACCATCCCCTATACGACCCCGTAAGAGGAACTAACACGTCTCATGAGACTAATGTAAATCGTATGAATCGATCATGTAGTCACGGGTCTCCCGATTTGAGAATATGATGATAATTTGAAAATATCTAGATTAGGATTAAAAATATGTCGTTTGACGGTGAGAACTCAAACCAGCCCTCAAACGACCCCACAAGAGGCATGGGCACCTCGCACAAGACCCATGTAACTCGTAGGTACTGACCGCATAGTCAAGAGTACCCCGGTTTGATAATATTATGATAATTTAAAAATATCTAGATTAAACTTAAAAACATGCTGTTAGAGGGTGAGAACTCAATCCAGTCCCTAAAAGGCCCCGTAAGAGGCACCAACACCTTGCATGTGACTAATGTAACTCGTATGAACTCACCGTGTAGTCACGAGTCTCCCGGTTTGAGAATATATTGATAATTTAAAAATATCTAGATTTAGCTTAAAAACAAGTACTTAAATGGTGAAAACCCAAACTGGCCCCCAAATGACCTCGTAAGAGGCATGAACACTTTGCACGGGACCAATATAACGTGTAGAAACTGACAATGTAGTCAAGAGTCTCCTGGTTTGATAATATTACAGTAATTTGAAAATATCTTGATTAAGTTTAAAATACAGCAATTACAGGGTGAGAACTCAAACCAGTCCTTAAATGACCCCGTATGAGGAACTAACACCTCGCATGAGACTAATGTAACTCGTATGAACAGATCATGTAGTCACGGGTGTCCAGGTTTAAGAATATGATGATAATTTAGAAATATCTAGATTAGGCTAAAAAATAAGCCGTTAAATGGTGAAAACCCAAATCAACCCTCAAACGGTCCCGTAAGAGGCATAACCACCTCGACGAGACCAATGTAACCCATAGGAACTGATTGCGTAGTCACGGGTCTCCCATTTTGAGAATATAATGATACTTTGGAAATATCTAAATTGGGCTTAAAAACAAGTCGTTAAATGGTAAAAACCCAAACTAACCCCCAAATAGCCACGTAAGAGGCATAAACACCTCGAACGGGACCAATGTAACTCATAGGAACTGACCGCATAATCATGGATCTCCGGGTTTGAGAATATGACGATAATTTGAAAATATCTATAGATTATGCTTAAAAACATGCCATGAGACGGTGGGAACTCAAACCAACCCCCAAACGGAACCACAAGAGTCATAACCTCCTCGCACGGGATTAGTGTAACTCGTAGGAATTGACCGTATAATCATGAGTCTCCTAGTTTGAGAATATGACTGTAATTTGAAAATATCTAGAATAAGCTTAAAAACATGTCATTAGTAGGTGAAAACTCAACCAGCCATTAAACGGCCTCATAAGAGGCACTAAGACCTAGCATGAGACAAATGTAACTCGTATAAACTACCATGTAGTCACGGGTCTGACGGTTTGAGAATATGATGAAAATTTTTAAATATCTAGATTAAGCTAAAAAATAAGTCGTTAAATTGTGAAAATCCAAACTATCCCTCAAACGGTCCCGTAAGAGGCATGAACCCCTTGCACGGGACCAGTGTAGCTCTTAGGAACTGACAACGTAGTAACGAGTCACCTGGTTTAAGAATATGACGATACTTTGAAAATATCTAGATTAAGCTTTGAAACAAGTCGTTAGAAGGTGAGAACTCAAACCAGCCATTAAACGGCCCCGTAAGAGGCACTAAAATCTCACATGAGACTAATGTAAATAGTATGAACGGATCATGTAGTCACGGGTCTCCCGGTTTGAGAATATGATTCTAATTTAAAATTATATAGATTAGGCTTAAAAACATTCCGTTAAATGGTGACAACCCAAACCAGCCCTCAAACATATTCCTAAGAGGCATGACCACCTCGCACAGGACCAATGTAACTCGTAGAAACTGACCGCGTAGTCAGTGGTCTCTTGGTTTGTGAATATGGCGATAATTTGGAAATATCTAAATTAGGCTAAAAATAAGTCGTTAAATGGTGAAAACCCAAACCATCCCCCAAATGGCCCCGTAAGAGGCATGAACACCATGCATGGGACCAATGTAACTCATAGGAACTGACCTCATAGTCACGGATCTCCCGATTTAAGAATAGGACAATAATTTGAAAATATCTAGATTAGGCTTAAAAATATGTCGTTAGGTGGTGAAAACTTAAACCATCCCCCAAACAGTCCCACAAGAGGCATGAACACCTCGCACAGGACTAATGTAACTCATAAATACTGACCACGTAGTCACAAGTCTCCCAGTTTGAGAATATGATGGTAATTTGAAAATATCTAGATTAAGCTTAAAAACATTCCATTAGAGGGTGAGAACTCAATCTAGTCCCTAAACGGACCCGTAAGAAGCACTAATGCCTTGTATAAGACTAACGTAACTCGTATGAACTAATCGTGTAGTCACTGGTTTCCCAATTTGAGAATATGATAATAATTTGAAAATATCTAGATTAAGCTTAAAAACAATTTGTTAAATGGTGAAAACCCAAACCACCCCCAAATTACTCCGTAAGAGACATAACTCGTAGAAACTGATCGTGTAGTCATGACTCTCCTAATTTGAGAATATGATGGTACTTTGAAAATATTTACATTAAGCTTAAAAACATGTTGTTAGAGGGTGAGGACTCAACCAGCCAATAAATGGCTCTATAAGAGGCACTAACACCTCGCATGAGACTAATGTCACTCGTATGAAGTGACCCTATATTCACGGGTCTCTCGGTTTGTGAATATGATGATAATGATGACATATCTAGATTAAGCTTATAAGAAGTCGTTAAATGGTAAAAATCCAAACCAGCCCCCAAATGGCCCCGTAAGAGGCAAGACCACCTCACACGGGACTAATGTAACTCGTAGAAACTGACAACGTAGTGTAACACCCCGCCTAATTAAATACCGGGTGGCCAGTCCCATACCAAATTAAAACAGAATATACAGTTGTCTCATTCTTAGCATCACTGTCGAAAACATTTACAACTCACCCAATACTCAATTAAGCTGGTATTAAAAACATTCCAAATTTTAATTTAACAAAATCCATTTCCATTTTAAGAATAACACTACACATTTTATTCTACAACACAGATAACACAATAAATAACTCAAAAGAATTTAAATGCAACTGGAATAAACATTCCCAAATAATATAAATCCTTTACAATAATCCCAACAATGTTTAATGTATTAAAAAGTCCCGAATACAATAGTATTTGACTCCGACAGAAATTGATAACTGAAATCCTTGTGGAGACATGCCCTAACTAAGAATACTGTGAATCAAAAAGATGATAGGCGTCTAAGCAAAACTCCATAGCTCCATAGCTCGTCACAATCAACTATGGTTGGCGTCCCTGTTGCTGGACACCTGATATAGAGATACAATAGAAAATAAAATATGCAAGGAAACGGGTCAGAGCCCGAATGTGTAGATGATTTTTAAAACAGCAAGTATTTAACAAGTGCAATAAAGCATTTATTATGTACATGTTAGATCCAACTCTCACTTGCTATTCTCACCTCTCAACTAGAGTGCACACTTAACGTTTCCTATTAACCTCCTAGTTAATGGTTCCTCTTTTCTAGTCTCCATATTATAATTCCATTCCCATATCATAATCCCCGTATGTCCCATACCATACGTCACATTACTATTCATTTGCATTTATCCTTTATATGATTCGTTTCTCATTAACATGAATCATTACTCATTAATATGAATTGTTTCTCATTAACATGAGTTAATCTTTTCAATTCTATAAGCATAATCATACATTAATTTAATTCCATTATCTTTCTTTATTCACTGTTATCTACAATTATCACCGTAGATAGATTTAACCACAATATATCCATTTAATCATTTAATCCATTATATATATATTCATATATAATACGGCACCCCGAGTCACAGCTGCGGTGCAATGCATTACGCTGCTATTATGTCCCATCATCGCAGGTCGCCGAATAGGGGACTAAAGGTTCGGTAAGATTCCGCGAACCACAAACAACAACAAACAAATTGGAGGCGAACATAGTTCTCGTATCCATGGGTCACGCACATACCTACGTACCCACAGTCAGCGGACTTATCAACTCCTCGATAAGTCTTTCATAGACCTATGTTCTCGAGCGACAAATCAAAGATCCCATGGATTCATCAGGATATGACTGCCCTCACGCGCAAACCCCCCACCGATAGAAAGTAAGCTAGGTATGTCATACACATAAATCATCAATCAATCAAATAGGTATTATCATACCTATAATATAATATCAATAAGGTAATTATCACTACACTAAGATATTTCCCATACGTAGCATTATATCTCTTTTAAATTCCACGTATTAAAATATCATATCTTTACTTCATAATTTAATTATCCTCGCATCCTATAACATCTCTCCACTCCCGACGTCGTTAAGGTTCATACGCGGAGCGTCTCGCAAAGCGAAATCCAAACAAGGAACCCCTCCAATACACTAATACTTAACTTTGTCGATCGAGGAGGTCCGACAACTTCAACTATGCGATCGGGATAACCTCATACCCTCTTTCAACAAAATGTGTTCTAAACTCCCATCTCACAAGATTCAAATAGGATTTTCCTCATCTTATATTCAGTAAGAAGTCACTAATATCCTACTGGTCCATAACATTATTTCTCCCGGCCTATTACGAGTTTAGTTCTCCTTTTAATTAAGGTTAAAACCGATAGTTTCAAATCTCTTATAAACACATCTTCTTTCACTTAGGATTAAACCCTCTTGTAAACTTAAGGATACCCAGGTGTTATATTAAATCACCCCTAATGGTCCTATCTTAAATCCTCATACATACCCATTTGGAATTTAACAAATGAATCTAGCAACCGAAATTCCATTCAATATAATTTTCATGATTTAAATCACTTGAATCCAAATCAAATTAATTCAAATCTTATCAAGGGTTTACTGATATTTTCTAAGTCCCATAATATCCAAATAATAATCACCAAAGATCCACAAAAGGTTTGGGATAAGAATCAACATTTAAAAAGAAGTAACTTTACATATTCTGGGGAGGTCGATCGATCGAAGGCAGGGGTCGATCGATCGATCCCTCAGGTCACAGCCTGGTTTTTCTGCATTTCAGCAACTACGGGTTTAGCAACTTATGATCATTTATACCTTCATCTAAACATCCCAAATGACTTATAATCTTTACTACATGATATATAAACATATATGAACGATTTCCAATACTCTAAACATCCTAGAATCATCAAGGGATTGGATTAAAAATCATGTTTATCTCCTTATTTTCAGAAAATTTATCAACATATCATCTTCAAGAACACAACAATGGTTTTCATAGTTTCTTCAACAGATTCATGACTATTTCGTGGATTATTATCAACCTAAAACATGAGTTTAATTCCTATATCATTTCAGTTTCCATAAATCCATTTAATACTCCATTATTTCTTCCAAACATAAATAATCTTCTCTTTTCATACTATTCTAACATGGACAATATACAAACATAAATTGCCATTATCAAACACTTGCCTTTACTGAAGGTCTGATCCTTTGGTGTAGTATATCTCAGTTGGTTGTCCCTTCTCCAGTCAAACTCCGGTGGTGGTTGGTGGAGGTGAACCTTGGTTCTTGTTCTTCTCCTTCCCAAGTAGGCTTTTCCCTTCCCAAGTACCCTTCCACTCTCTCAAGGAAGATGACTTCTATAATTTGTGAAGAGGAGATGAATAACCCACATACACTTAATCTACCAATACTTATAATAGGACAAACCCGAAATCACTATTCATCCCCCCTAGAAAATGACCAAAATGCCCTTTCGGGTTGTCTATTCATTTTCAAATGACCCGAGACTCAAAATTAACATCCAAATAGACTTTTCTGACTATTTCGAACCTTCCGGGCGCAACGACGCAGTCGAAATGACTATTAGATCGATAGAAAATAAATTTCCTTTTTAATTTAATAAACTAGTCCCGACACGTCCCATACCGCGTCTGACTAAAAATATAAATTACTAAATTTATATCATACAGTCATATCAATGACATCACATTCATATATTACCTAAATATCTTTAAGTAATATTCAGAATCATCCATTTTAATATCCACCGTCTGGATAAAACCCGAATGAATTAATTAATAATAAAATCTAATTAATCCATAAATTTAAAATATAACCCATTTTAAAAGTCATTTAAAATTACGGGGTATTACATGTAGTCATGCGTCTCCGGGTTTGAGAATATGGTGATAATTTGAAAATATCTAGATTAAGCTTAAAAACATGTCGTTAGAGGGTGAGAAATCAAACCAGTCCCTAAACGGCCCCATAAGAGGAACTAACATCTCGCATGAGACTAATGTAACTCGTATGAACTGATCATGTAGTCACGAGTCTCTAGGTTTGAGAATATGATGATAATTTAGAAATATCTAGATTAGGCATAAAAATAAGTCGTTAAATGGAAAAACCCAAACTAGCCCTCAAATAGTCCTATAAGAGGCATTACCACCTCGTATAAGACCAATGTAACTCGTAGGAATTGACCGCGTACTCACGGGTCTCCCATTTTGTGAATGTGACAATAATTTGAAAATATCCAGATTGGGATTAAAAATAAATCGTTAAATGGTCAAAACCCAAACCATCCCTCAAACGTCCTCGTAAGAGGCATGAACACCTCACACGGGACCAATGTAACTCATAGGAACAGACCGTATAGTCATGGGTCTCCTGGTTTGATAATATGATGATAATTTTGAAATATCTAGATTAGGCTTATAAACAAGTCGTTTAACGGTGAAAACCCAAACCAGCCCTCAAACAGTCCCATAAGAGGCATGACCACCTCGCATGGGACAAATGTAACTCATAAAACAGACCCCGTAGTCACGGGTTTCCCTTTTTTAGAATATGTCAATAGTTTGGAAATATCAAGATTGGGATTAAAAACAAGTCGTTAAATGGTGAAAACTCAAACCAGCCCCCAAATGGCCTCGTATGAGGTATGAACACCTCGCACGGGACCAATGTAACTTGAAGGAACTGACTGCATAGTCATGGGTCTCCCGATTTCAGAATATGATGATAATTTGAAAATATCTTGATTAGGCTTAAAAATAGGCCGTGAGATGGTGAGAACTCAAACCATCCCCCAAATGTCCCGATAAGAGGCATAAACACCTCACACAGGACTAATGTAACTTGTAGGAACTGACTGCGTAGTCATGAGTCTCCCTATTTGAGAATATTACGGTAATTTGAAAATATATAGATTAAGGTTAAAAATATGTTGTTAGAGGGTGAGAACTCAACCAGCCAATATATGGCCCCGTAAGAGCACTAACACCTTGCATGAGACTAATGTAACTCATATGAACTGACTGTGTAGTCATGGGTCTCCGAGTTTGAGAATATGATTATAATTTTGAAATATCTAGATTAGTCTTAAACAAGACGTTAAATTATGAAAACCCAAACTAGACCTCAAACAGTCCCGTAAGAGGCATGACCACCTCGCACGGGATCAATGTAACTCATAGGAACTGACCGAGTAGTCACGGGTCTCTCCGTTTGAGAATATAATGATAATTTGGAAATATCTAGGTTAGGATTCAAAATAAGCCGTTAAATAGTGAAAACCCAAACTAGCGCCCAAGGGGCCCAAAAGAGGCATGAACACCTCGCACGGGACCAATGTAACTCGTAAGAACTGACCGCGTAGTCATGGGTCTCCCGATTTCAGAATGTGATAGTAATTTGAAAATATCTATATTAAGCCTAAAAATATGACGTTAGAGGGTGAGAACTCAAAATAGCCCCTAAACGGCCCCGTAAGAGGCACTAACACCTCCCATGAGACTAATGTAACTCGTATGAACTGATTGTGTAGTCACGGGTCTCCCGGTATGAGAAAAATGATGATAATTTTGAAATATCTACATTGGTCTGGAAAAAAATCCGTTAAATGGTGAAAACCCAAACATCCCTCAAACGGTCCCGTAAAATGCATGACCACCTCACATAGAACCAATGTAACTCGTTGGAACTGATCGTGTAATGACGGGTTTGCAAGGGACCAATGTAAGTCAGAGGAACTGACCACGTAGTCACGGCTCACCCGATTTGAGAATATAAGGATAATTTGGAAATATCTAGATTAGGCTTAAAAATAAGTCGTTTAATGGTGAAAACACAAACTAGCCTCCAAATGGCCCCGTTAGAGGCATGAACACCTCGCGCGGGACCAATGTAACTCGTAGGAATTGATTTCATAGTCTCGGGTGTCTCGATTTGAAAATATGACGCTAATTCAAAAATATCTAGATTATGCTTAAAAACATGTAGTTAGAACGTGAGAACTCAAACCAGCCCCCAAATGGCCCCGTAATAGGCACTAACACCTCACATGAGACTAATGTAACTCATATGACCTAACCACGAAGTGACGAGACTTCTAGTTTGAGAATATAATAATAATTGTAAATCGTATATGCTATTTTTCAGCTTGAATACGATTTTTTTTTTAAATTTACTTTGTGATTAATATCATATCTTTTTTTGTATCCACTTTTTTTAAGGATAACATTTAATCGTTCGCTTTTATCCACGTGGAACAAACGAAGAAGTCATGGATTTACAACAAGGGGGTTATTTATTTAGTGTCGTTAATATTTAGGATTTTATTTGTTCTGTTATGGTCATGTAGGCTTTAGTAGTATTAATGTTAACTTTTATGGCCGTGCAGGCTTTTGTAATTTTATTAATACATTTTGTGGTCGTGCGGGGGCTTTATATTAGCAGGTTTTAGAATGTCTAAAACTAGAGGAAATTCTGCCCATTGTTTTTTCCTGTAAACTATTAAGACTTGTAATATTTTGAATTTTGTATGTACATTAGTTTCTCAACAACATATGATATTCACAATTTGGGAATTTTTTAATTTTGTTTCGCAAATAATAAATATTTTTCCTACCAGATTTGGTATTTACTATTTTTTTATTTGTTTTTAAATATGTTTTTTACTAATTGAAAATTTTGGCACGGTTTAAAATCGTGCCAAAACACTTCCAAATTATAAATTTGAGTATGCTTATAAAAAAATCTGGCACGCTTTATCACCGTGCCAAAAGCGTGTCAGAAAATAAAAATCTGGCACGGTTTAATACCGAGCCAAAAGCGTTCCAGATTGGGTAATCCGGCACGGCTTTAAACCGTGTCAGAACAGAAAATTTTGCACCCCTGATTCTGCATGGTTTTAAACCGTTCCAGATTGGCTTTGGCACGGTTTTAAATCGTGCCATATTGTTGTATTTAGTGTCGTGCATGGAACTTTCTTGCCCTTTCTCTTTAGCCTAGTGGGACACTCAAATGCCCTATGCCCATTTCCCTTACATTCAAAACATATCTCCTCTTCCTCTTTCTCTTTCCCATTCTCACCGATCTCTTTGGTCTCTTCTTTCTTTTTATTTTTCTCAAAAACCTTTTTATTGGAAGAATTTTCTTTGAAAAAATTGAGAAACTTTTTTAACTTTTTAGCCAGAATGTCCACATCAACAAAATAAAATTCACCCTCAGACTCTAACTCACAAAATTTCACTTTCTTTTTCTTCTCTCTCTTGGACACTTCATCATTCTTCCTAGACTGGGATCTAAGTTCTACCCCTCTATCCCGAGGCTTCACGGTGTCAGGAAACATGCCAATTTCATATGTGTGGAGGTCTCCTACAAGTTCTTTTAACGTAAGATTGTTCAACTTTCCTAAGGAATTCAACACAGTCACTTTCGGGATAAAACGTTTAGGCAATTATCTCAAAATATTTTTAACCACTCGTGCATTAGGAATGTGCTCACCAAGACTGAAACTGGTGTTGAGAATATCAGACAAATTCACATAAAACTCAACAAAACACTCAGATTCAAGCATGGGAATTTTTCAAATCTAGTAGTTAAATTTTGCAATCTAGACTCTTTTACTGCATTCGTTCCCTCATAGGTAAGTTATAGAACATCCCATGCTTATTTTGACATATGATGAACATCATGATGCACCGGAACTCATTAGGGGTGATGGCTCCATAAATTGCACTTTGCCCACGAGAATTAAAAGTGCTCCATTTAAATTCATTATCAGTTCACTCTGTCACAAGTTTAAGATTGGTGACATTATTAGCGGTAAGAGTGGGAGGAGTCCACCCACTTTTAAAAACAATCCAAACTCATTCATCGATGTCCTTTAAATGAGATTTTATACCAGCTTTCGAATATGCATAATTAGTCCCATCAAAAACTAGCAACCGATTATATAAGTTTTCATTCGAAAACATTGCGAAATTTTTCAAAATTCAATTTTTTTCAAAAAAAAATAGTATCACAAAAATTTTGCGAAAAACAAGGATCACTTAATAAATTAGAGAAACCCACTCTGATACCAATTTGTAAGCGCGAATATCTCATGAAAATCTCTAATACCAATTTGAGGATGCAGTGTGACATCGATTGCTCGTTAATTTGCAAATTTCCAATTAAGCACTTATTTAATTAGATGTCAATTTTTTATCCAAATTAATTAAAGCCGAAAACAAGCATCTATGTGCAATAAATCATGCCATCACAAAATTGATAATAAGAAGATTTCAGGAAAAAAAACTTTCGGGTAAAATCTTTTAAATGAAGAGTATAGTGAATCTTATATACACAATGAAATCTACAATGACTATTTCGCAAAATACTCACATAGGTCGCAACCTAGAATCAACAGTGGATTGACCACAGCAAACCAACAGGAACCGGAACTCTGTCTTCAGCAAGGCACACCCTCAAGCATCCCCAAGTGACCACAGTCGTCAGCCATCACCTACCTTAAGAGCTACCAAATCAACCATAGAGATTTCGTCTCTACAAGACAAACTTCACCAAAATTCTATCTTGGATTCCCAAATGATTCACTAAAGTATTTGGGATCATTATGAATCAAAACAAAGTTAAAAACACCTTGAAAGGAGAAGACAAAAATTTTGCAAATTGTTGTTTTCATAGTTTGAAACTGTCTGGCCTTCTTGAGCAAAAAGGACTCAAAAATCAGCCATTTATAAAAAAATTGACTCGTCGGCCTCGTTCGAACGACAATGGCAAGTCAATCGAATGACATTAAATGTCGTTCAATCCATGGATCACACGACCACGTAATGAGGTCAAAAACATCAAACTATGTGATGTCGTTAGATGAAACACATCAAGCGAGATTTAAGCGACCCTTCGTGTGAGATGCAATGCCGCGTGAAACAATCGTTTGAACGACTTGCTTCTGTCGTTTGTACGACATTAGCAAAAAATTACTTTGATTAAAACTCGGCCTACAGGACTTAGAAAAATTATTTTGACAAAAAATGATGCCTCAAATGTTTAAAAACATTTTAGAAAAACTATCGCATCACTTTAAATGAAACATTAAGGGACTTAAAGACAACCTTACGAAAATTTATCTCGGAGTGGCTTACTTGTTAAAGAACTTTGATATTTGGATCCGTCTTGATGCATGATTGAACTTGAACTATTCTTCGATGGTTGTAGTGGTATACGATATTCTCAAATGTAAACGAACTATGTAAATATGTCCTTACAACCATCGACTACCAGATGTTCAGCATCCTATTCATGGAAGCCCAAAAATGGGCTCTGAGTTAGATAATTGGGTGGTACCCATTGATGAAATCATTTTGAATGATGTAGTATAGATTATGGAAGACATATTTCGACAGACCGATGAAATCTGCAGTGTTTCCGATCTACTCACCACTTTAAAGCTTCAAGGGTGGTTAGTCCCTTCACTCTCGCACCTCCTCGTTAAGTTGGAATATTTATATAAAGAAGTCGTTAAGGTTGCAGAATGCATTGACTTCTATTCGTAAGAAGCAACGTCACCATCGGATAGGGGGTAAATTTAACAGCTCAGATGATGAACAAAGTCATGAAAAGTTCAATCCAGTAACCAACATGTGCGGAATGATATATTTCGAGGACTTGTTAGGGGAAATCAGCAAAGTAGTCGTGCAGCTCAAAATTGATGAAGACATGGATTTTTATTCTTCCCCGCCTTCATAAACCATATTACAATATCAGGATGGCACTACCAATATTTCACTCCTTAGCCATCAAGAACAGATAAGGGAAAGAGATTTGTTGAGGAACTCCCCATACTAGAGATGACCATTAAAGAGAGAAAGATCCTAGATAAACTCAAGAGACTCACGCAAATATTACCTTGTGGGGACTCTAGATGTCTTCCCACTTACACTGAAATTCTCTGATAAAGGTTCTCACTGGGACCATAATCCCTCATTTCACCACTCTAAAAGAAGTTGTAAACCTGGTTGGATCCTTAACCACCACAAGACTCATTTCTTTCTCTAAATAAAAAATTTCGAAGGTCATCCCTGATCACAGCTATGCCCTCAACATCTCTGTTGAAGTGATGGGAAATATAGTCCCTCTCTCACTCATTGACAGTGGATTTTCCCCCAATGTTTTCCTATTAATAACCTTCAATTGCATGGGGTTGAAAGTAAGTAAACTAACTCTTACTTTTGTCATAGTGCATACCAATGATAATACTCATTGAGAGATGATGGGATCCATAACACTCACAATAGGGGCTGGTCCTATCAATTGAGTTTCAAGATATTGACATGCCCGCATGCTTCAATCTGTTTCTTGGTCGACCATGTCTTCGTAGCATTCGAGAGGTGTCCTCATCCCTTCGTTAGAAGTTAAAATTCTTCACGGAGAGGTAAGTCATTAATATTTTTGAGACGATGATAGTACTAAAAATATCGGTACCAGCAATCCAGTATTTAAAATACAACATGGCATGATTCTCTCTGACTTTAGGGTTGATCCACTTCTCCTTCTGGTAGGGGATGATTTCAAAGATCGAGTCTGTCCAGAGAATAACCTTTACAGTAATGTCAACGTGATATAAATGTTTAAGAATATATACTTTATGTCCAGACTGGGGTTGGGGCGACGTCAATAAAGGATAATTCATAGTCCTAAAAACAGCTTTACCCCCATGGGTCCTAGGTTATCAGCCTTAAACAAAAGAACTCATAATGCTCCATCAACTACGACTGAAGAGAAGTTTAGAAGATACCAAGACTATTTTGAGGGATTCTCTTAATAGGATATTCGTAAAGGAGGGAGAATACTTACCATTTTATGGCCTTCTTGAACCATGGTATAATCATGTGGATAAGAAGATAAATCCAAGGATGGAAATATTCTTTCAAGACAACTGCTCCTGGGCTAAAGACTTCCAGTATCAAGTGAAACCTCTTACTCAAAAAAGTTGTATCCATTGCTGAGGTCTGAGAGGAAAATGATTCTGAAGACTCGTTCAATCTACAGACAACAGGGTGAATACTCTACATGATCCATTTAGGCACTACATCGTCGGACCCATCCACTTTGATCAAGACTGTTGATGCGCGTCTCCTCAATTGGAATACTATACCCATCCCACCAGTTGAGAAGCAACCCGACCCAGTCATTTACCTTACCTCTTCATATATTGTTGTTCATATTTTATTTGATGAGGCTCTCAATGCTATTTTTCTCGAAAGTGAAATAAATGAGGATTTTGAGTATTTTCCTATGCCATACATTAATTGTCTTGATTCTAATCAAACTTTTGATGATGATGATTTTATAAATGGACAATTATTAATTGATCTTAATAAGGTTAATAACAAAAAAATATAATCGTGTTCAAATTAATGAGGATGAAACCATTATTATCAATCTCGGTTCTAGTAGCCAACGGCACGAGATTAGGATAGGGTCCACCCTTAACGAGGAAAATCACACACAATTTAAAGAGTTGTTAAAGGAATTTGTGGATGTTTTATCATGGAACTATAATGACATGCCTGACCTCAGTCCTAAAATAGCTCAGCACGAGATCCCAACTCTCCCAGAATGCAAACCAATTAAATAAAAACTGCGAAAGCTCCATACCGAATGGTCACTCAAAGTCATGGAAGAGGTAATCAAGTAATTGAATGTAGGCTTCATCCGGGTGATCGAATATCCCATATGGCTACCCAATATTGTACCCGTAGCAAAATCAGGAGGAAAAGTTTGCATGTGCGTCAACTACCGGGATTTGAACAAAGCATCTCTAAATTATGATTACTCACTGCCCAACATCGACATGATTACGGATAATATGGCCATTCACACACTCAAGTAATTTCTCTATGGGTTTTTCAAATACAATTAGATCAAGATGAACCCTAACCATCAAGAAGAAACTGCCTTCATCACCCCTTAGGGAACCTTTTGTTACACGGTTATGCCATTCGGGCTCAAGAATGCAGGGGCAACCTACCAAAGGGCTGCAACTAGCATCTTTTATGATCTGATACATAAGGAGGTCGGAGTATATGTACACGACATGAATATTAAGTCTAAGACTTAGGAAAGTCACATTCCTTCCCTCTGAAAGTTCTTCAAACGACTATGATGATACCAAATGCTGTTAAACCCACAGAAATGCATTTTTAGCATCACCAGAGGAAAGCTTTTAGGATTCATGGTTAGTGAGAAGGAAATCGAATTATACCCTTCCAAACTGAAAGTCATACTCAAAATTTTACCACCCCAAGTGGTGGAGGAAGTTCGGGGATTTTTGGGAAATTACAGTATATCACCCAGTTCATCATCCAGTTGACTTCCATTTGCAAATCCATCTTCAAACGCCTCCAGAAGGATTTTACTAAAGTTTAGAACAAAACCTATAAGGAATCCTTCAATAGAATCAAGCAATACCTTACCCGACCTCTGGTACTTATGCCTCCGTAGCTAGATCTCCCTCTGCTCCTGTACTTAACCATAACAAATACCGCAGTAAGGGCTTTATTTTCCCAGTATACTGAGGAAATCAACAAAAAAGGTGTAATTTACTATGCCAGTTAAAATTTGGTCGGGTACAAAGTCAACTACACTGCCTTGGAGAAAGTATGTGTGATATTAGTTTGGGTCACTCAAAAGTTATGACACTATATGCTCGCTTTTCTGATCAGACTTGTGTCTCCAATGGACACCATAAAATACGTGCTTGAGAAACCATCCCTATCTAGTAGAATGCCTTGATGGTTAATATTACTATCTGAGTTCGATATCATGTATGTTACAAAGAAATCCACAAAATGGAGACCCATCTTCGATTACCTTGCTGACTACCCCATGGAAGAGGTTAATGTTCGGGTCTCTAAATTCCTAGATGAAGATATTCTTTGCACTTCTCAGGAGAACCTCTGATGGCAAATATTCTTTGATGGTGCTTCTAATAAGATATGATATGACATTGGGATACTCATAATCTCCTTTGATGACTTTCACACTCCCATTGCCATCAAGATGGATTTTCCCTGCACCAACAAAATGATCGAATATAAGGCATGAACTATACGCCTCAAAGTTTCCCTCGAGAAAGGTATCAAATACCTAGATGTCTACAGGAACTCCACTCTCATCATCAATCAAGTCCTTAAAATGTGTAAAGTCAAAGATGAGAAGTTCTTACCCTTCCACGCCCACCTAGAAGAGCTGGCCTCCCTATTCTGAGATATCACCTTCCACTACTTACCCCATACAGAGAACAACTTAGTTGATGACCTTGCTACCTTGGCCTCCATGGTCAACATGCTCAAAGGAATAACAATGGCCCCTTTCATAATCTAAAAAAAACTATGCCAACCCACTACTACCACATTGAGCTCCTCACTAAGGAATATTATAATATGGTCGAGTTCTGGTACTACGACATTTAGCGCCTCCTCAAGCACGAAAGGTATCCCCAAGATGCCAATTATAAATACCGTGCGAACATTCACAAACTTTCTTCGCAGTAAATCATCTGTGATAAAGTATTGCTTAAAAAAAACTTTGACGGAACCCATTTACACTGCATTACAGGGGCTGACATTGAAGAAATGATGCATAAGGTCCACAGCGGGGAATAAGAACCCCACATGAACGGTTATATTCTTGCTAAGAAAATCATCCGTCGAGGGTATTATTGGACCATCATGGTTCAGGATTCCACCACCTACATTCAAATATGCCTCAAAAGCCAGCAATTTTCTAATCTCCAGCACTTGTCTCCTTGAGAATTGTACAACATGACTTGTCCCTAGACGTATGCCACTTGGGGCATTGATATCATAAGGAAAGTCACACCCAAAGACTCCAATGGGAATGAGTTCATCCAAGTCTCCATTTATTACTTCACCAAATGAGTATAAGCCGAGTCATTTGATGTACGGAATGCCAAGAAGGTTGCTGAGTTTATCTGAAATAAATTATTTGTCAATACTGAGTCCCTCACGAGCTAATATCAGAGAATTAGTTACATTTTGAACCCGAGGTCACGAAACTGGTCGATGAGTCTTGGATTCAGAGACACAAATCTTCTCCCTACCGACCCCAAACCAATGGTGTCATTGAAGCCGCCAACAAAAACCTCAAAGCCATCATTAGTAAAATGATTAAGAGTCGCCAAAATTAGGCTGATTGGATACCTTACGCCCTATGGGGCTACTTCACTTCAGTCAGGACATCTACTAAGGGTACCCCTTATTCTTAGTATATAGCATGGAAGCAGTCATACCCGTTGATCTAGAAATACCTTCCTTACTCATTATGCTTGAAAGCATAATCAGCGAGGAAGATTGGTATCAGAGTCATTTTTATGAATTTTCACACTTGGATGAAAAGAGTCTGAAGTCACTACACCACAAATAAGGATACCATTTCCAGATAACGCCATCATTAAACCTAAGATTCAATGACCACGGTGTCCAAGAAGGAGACTTGTCCCTCAAATAAATCATAGAACCTGTTTGGGACCTTAGAGGGAACTTCAAGCTGAACTGGAGTGGCCCCTACATCATGAAAAGGATCATGTCAGGTAGCGCCACTATGTTCACTAACCTTGACGGAGAAGAGATGGCACGTCTAGTACCCTTAGTCTGAAATCACGGTACACTACGATTCCTCTCATCCCCCTTCTATCGTAAAAAAATTTTCATTTCCCTCTACCCAGAACTATATGGGCCTGATACTCTAAAAACGTTTTCTTTCAAAATGAAACCCATAAAATTTTCAAAATTCCCAGAGGTATGTAGACATTTCATACGCATTACTTTGGGGCGGTCCCCTTATTTTTCACAAAAAGCTATTCTTTTCTTACCTCCGAGAATGACAATTCATTTTATTATTTATCTGAATAAATGGATTATGTGTGCCTTAGCGATTAGTATAGATAATTCAATTATAAAACTCATCAAGAGGCACAAAAATATGATCAAAATATTTTTTATTTCAAATAGGGGAGTTCAGTACAATTACATTAAGTATCAGTGAAGGGAGTCAAAACAACAACCATTCGCTAACCAAACTACCCCGAAAACAAGAATAACCAAACTTCCTAAATTAATTCCTAAATCACAGGAAAAAAAACCAAAAACAAATCAAACACATCCCAGTCACACAAAAGCTTTACATGAAATAAAGCCAAATTCACAAAGACCCTATCCACAGATGCCGAAAGACCTAGCCCCATCATCATCCACTTTCTGAGGCCCCACAAACTTCCCCTACCTGGTTGGTATTTCGAAGGCTCTCCATAGAATGATATACCCTGACCAACTTGGAAAAAACACTACTCCCCCCCTACAGTGTCAAAAAGGACAAACCACCTTCGACCGATCTCCCCGCTATCTTAGCCACAAACCACTTCCACAACCATTTTAGATAGTCTCCGAACACAAGCCAGACCCTGCCTATGAATTGATATGGATGGGTTGACGGCTGATGATTCTCCCATAGAGATCCTAACCTCATGCACAGGGATTCAGTTAAATCTTCTACAAGAAAGAAGTCTAGTGCCCAAGGAGGCACTATTTTCTCCCATCTGACTTGGCGTAGAAGTTGCTAGGGCAAATATAATGAGGTCTACTAAAGTGCAACTAACCAAACATATTAGTTTTCTCCTAGTTCCAGAATGGGCACTAAATATCACCACTATGAAACTGACCTACAAAGGCATCGAACTCCATGCTCCATGAACCAATTTACCCAGTTCTCTATGAGTGGGCCAAAAATGAAGGAATATCGATTAAAGAAAATTGGCGCCAAGGGATACTCAGGGGGAACCGCTAAACGAAATCTCTCAGCCAGCCACATGAACAGCATAACTGGGCTCCCTCTCAGAAAATCAGAGTGGTCTTCCCTCTAAGAATTAAGATCATTTAAAGTCTCCACCAGTATCATCGTCGTAGAACTGCGATGATAAGACATCCACTCTATAACTACAGCCAAGTGAGGGTCCACCATTAGGTCCCTTATCATTAGTAAGAGCCTCGAAGTTAGGCCAAATAAAACAGCTTCGTCATGGCTCACATCGTTGAAAACCCTCATATGCATAGAATATATGACACCCGGAAGAGAGATCAGCCCCCAGTGTCCAAAAATCAAGCCGCTAAAGGGCATATATGGAGAAAATCTGCTAACACCGCCCGAGGAAACTGAGAAAATTCGAGCATAGCCACCACTACGCTGGGATTAATTCCCAGCATGGATAAAAACTCTTTATAGGTCGGATAGATCTCATCTAACCCAAAACATAAAATGTTGTCTTCAAGGTACCATAATTGCACTACCGTCGATAACATGTTCCAATCAATTGCCCGATTACACCATAAGGAGAATCGACACAAATTGAAAGATTCATAGTCCATGTTATACAGGCATATGGCTTCTAAACTTTCAAGATAGGAAGAGAATTATTCGTGCATCGGAAGGTCCATTTGGGAAATAATGGGGTAGAAAGCAAGAAATAAGAAGGAAGAAAAGGTGAGAGTGGATGAAAAACTACACCCCCTTTTATACACAAAGGCCTTGGCTAAAGACAAGAAACCTAAGGAGACTGAATTAATGCCTACCCTACAAAGTACTCTGTCTTGCAAGAAAGTTCAATCAAATCCTTATGGTGATTTGACCTGACCCATATGCCGATACGCAGGATAAGGGGTATGCCAATCAAAAAACCCCTTATTTTAGAAAGTTCTATCTTTTCTTTTTTGCCAAAATCAAAAAATCAAAAAATAGATCATTATTTTAAATCCCTTGGTTTATTTCTTCTAAACTTATCCATTTTTACTCATCATTTCTCATCATAAGTCATTTTCTCGAGTTATCTAATCTATTTTCTAAATAAATAACCCATCATTTTTACAGTCTTATGATCAAAGTAAAAAAAAATGCATGTATAATAAGTCATTAAAACAATAATTGGAAATCTTCTTCATATATATACTACCATTGCATGATTACATTTTTCAAGTAGAAGAAGAAATAGAAAATTCAAAATAACACAACTCATCCCGAACCCACAATCTCCGCAATCCCTGCGACGAATAAGCTTCCCCCGGTGACAAGTTGTAGAGCTTCCACTTTCCGAGCTCGATCCCTCGTCCGAGGTAGCAAGTGGAACTATAAAAGAAGGAATGGATTCCTTGATAGGCAGTCCTAGAGGCCACCTAGTCCCCGATGTCCTTCAACCATGTGGTCGGCCCTCGATCGTGCTGTTAGCAAAGAAACATAATCAAAAGGTGAATCAGTACGTAAAAATAAAAGAAAGAATAAAAGCCTCATCAACCCCGAATCAGCTGCATTAGGATGATGTGGCAGTCTTAGTGATCCCCCTCTAGCCAATCAAAAATTAGAGGTGGGTAGAGTAACCTGAATGACCAGAGCATTATCTGTCGCAGTCGCCACCAACAACGTGCTACCTATGCTTTGGGTGAATCCCACCGGCCTGATCATACCCCTGTTAGAATACGTAGGATGCGAAGGCATGTTCACAACATCATAAATGCAGGATGGCATCAGCGAGCTCATCATGAAATCCAGGTATTCATAGATTGTCGTTGTGTCAATGTTGAGAGAATAATCCACGCGAACCATAATTGCCGCCCTAGCCTTGGGAGACATATCCCTCACCTTCCTCATATACATTGAAGGCACCACCAGTCGGGCTGCCACCTCATATTCCCCTATCTGTTGCATAACCCTCTCTCCCAGGTACCAGGACTACCCAAACTTATGTGCCATCAACCTCCGCATCTGTGCATGCATGCCTATCACCCATGTGTGTTGAGGATTCGTCCCCTAGGGGTAATAGGCCACCTAAAACTCCCAAAAAATATCGGTATTCATGCAAAGAAAGAAAATTCTAAGAAATCACTCAGAAGAAAAAAAAAAGTAACAAGATCTCTCATCAGTGTGTTCATAGCCTGTCGCACCGCCGCTAGGGACAAGGACCGGTTCAATCGCCTATTGGACTCTCTCCACTGGTACATCCAACGGAAGTCCCACAAGTCTTCATCCTCCAGGTCTACCAACTTGGTGTTGAGACCAATCATCTCATAAAACCACGTCTACGGAAAGGACAGAGTTAGCATCAACTAAAAGAAAATGCAAGAAAATACGATAAAAGAAAATGCGAGAATTACCTCCAAAAGGTACGTGGACCCCATAAAGGTCTGTTGAAAGCACTAGTTGAATGCATCCAAAGAATAATAAATGATCACCAAGGTCAAGCTCCTCCAATCATAGAGAAGGACATCCGAAAAGATCCTCAAAAATGGCAAAAACTAGAGATTGATGATGTCTCCACTCATTGCCACCAAGAAATCACCCAACAGAAGCAAAATGAATAACAGGGACATTTGTCTCACCTGCCACCCATCAGTTTCATCAATCCTCCTACTCAAAATAACCTCCTTAAAAGAGGAAATGCAGATAGAATCTCAAGAAACTATCGTACTAACATCCCACAATGCCGCATGAATCTCCTTCGAGATTAACCTCGCAATATGGTCCACCTCTATCAGCACATCCTCACAATATATCCCCAGAAACTGATGAACGTTGATGGCAGTCACGGACATCTCACCAAAACCCAATTGAATGGTGTGGGTAGTGTCCCACCACCTCTCCCAGTATGCATAAAACTGTAGTATAATGTGGCGCCTCATCCAAAGTCAATGCCATATGGCCAAAGCCATCAGAAGTAACAACTTAGTGCACCATCACCGGAAATCTCTCATATACATCCTTCAACCCCACCATCCCCTATGAATGCATGCTCAAAGGGGAGATGTCAAGTTGCCAAAGCCAAAAAAAAAAAGAAAAACCTTTTCATCATCACAACAAAACTATGAAAAGAAAAATAATCCCAAAGGTCACTACAATTACATTGCCACTACGGTTCCTCACCCTAGAATAGAGGTGGTGTGCAGTCTCATGTAGAAGACAGCAATCCTGAGCTACTAGATTAAACAAATCAAATCCATTCTCATTTCCCAAAGCAAGGGGCACCCTAGCTCGCCACTCCAGGCCTACCCAGTCATCAACACTCAACCACTCCAAGTTGTATCCCTCGCTGGAAGAACCCGCCATTTGAAGTTTTAAAGAAGTAAGGACATATAAACGGATTTTAGAGAGATGAAATAAAAGATTCGAATGTGGAAATATGTGAAAAATGAGGAGGGTCCCCCCCCCCCCTTTTATAGGAGTCTAAACGGCATGCTGATTGGTAGACCCCTCTTATACCGATTGTCACCTGCCTATTCCTCTGCCCAAGGAAGCCTAGGAGTTTGTGCCATTTACCAAATGGCAAACCCTATAACATGTCGGTCGGCATACCCCCCTCAAATTTTGTACAAAAAAATGCCAGAAAATGCCAGAAAAAAATCCAAAATTCTCTAAAACATTCCTAAAAATGCCAAACAAGTATTATAATATTTCTTCACCAAAAAAACCATTTTAGGCTCCTACTAACCCCAGTCGAATTATTATTACACTCTTACCTCCCAACACAAATCCTAAACGCATGTCATAAAATGCAGCATCCCAAAAGTCCACTGGAATTCCTCAGCAAAATCCAAACATAAATGCTTCTCCAAATTCCTAATGGAACCCCCAGACAAAACTTTGTCCCAAATAATCCACCATAAGAATTTAAGCGTCCCTAGCCAAGCTATCTCCCCTCAAAATACATGATCCCCAGTTACAGGTTTTTCCCCAGTAGCATCTCAAAACAATACAAAATCACAAGTATAAAAGGCTCCCCAAAGAGCAAACCTCCCCACGATACAACTTTAGGTCCTCAGAATTAACCATGGCCCTTAGAATCGATTGTTATCACTTTAGGTCCTCAAAATTGACCTCGGACCTCATAATCATTTGTCATCACTTTAGGTCCTCTGAATTGATTTCGACCCTCGGAATTGATAGTCCAACTTTAGGTCCTCAGAATTGACCTCGGCCCATAAAATATGTCGTCATCACTTTAGATCCTCATAATTGACCTCGACCCTCAGAATTGGTCAACATCACTATTTTCATTAGCCCTTAGAATCGTTCATCCAAACATTAGGGCCTCAGACTTGACCTCGATCCTCAGAATTGGTCTTCATCGCTTTAGGTTCTCGAAATTGACCTCATCCCGCAGAATTGGTCCCTACAACTTTAGGTCCTCAGAATAGACCACGACCCACAAAATTGGTCATCTCTTTAGGTTCTTAGAATTGACCTCAACCTACTAAATCAGTCATCCCCAACATTACCTCGGGTCCTCAGAATCGACCACGACCCTCTGAACCAATCATCCCCATTCCTTTGGTCCGAAAAATTGACTTATTTCCCAAA
This sequence comes from Sambucus nigra, assembly GCA_949130495.1. Classification (NCBI taxonomy): domain Eukaryota; kingdom Viridiplantae; phylum Streptophyta; class Magnoliopsida; order Dipsacales; family Adoxaceae; genus Sambucus; species Sambucus nigra. Next base: position 107,594,610 of record OX422221.1, read on the forward strand.
TATCCATATGGTGTCTATTAGATGGATTTCATTTGTTCTAAGATCACCGGTCGAGGGGCTATGTAGACACCACATTCAAGGACCCCCAAGACTCTTCTTAGGTCCCTAAAACTTCATCCTTCACTATAGAACCCTAGGTCATACTTCGAGTAGCGATCTAGAGGCCACTAGGTACTCTCAAGCCCCATTTTAACCCTAATAAACTTCCTTGCCCAAGAAAAACCTTAATAAATATCTAAATGGCTCTAAATCCAATTTCTAATGGTTCTCCCCATGTGCGAATCGATCTTACAGTTCGAACGAACAGTTTATTTTCCTCAAAAATTAAACAAGAGGCTACCGGGCTCTTTCAGACTCCATTTGACTCCCGTAAACTCTTCAGCTCGAATAAGAATGAATGGATATCTTAAGGGATCTGAATTCCCTTTTCAATGGTCCATCCCATTTGTGAATTAGCCTTATTGTACGAATAAAAACCCATTTTACTTCGAAGAGTCACCTCGCACTTTTGACCCCCGTTTAACCAAGGTCAACCCTCTGAACTGAACGAGACTGAATGAATCTTTTAAGTGCTCTGAATACCCTTTCCAATGGGCCATTCTGTGCATGAATCAGCCTTATGGTTCGAACGAATGATCCATTTTCCTCCGAAAATCTCTTGTCCAAAAGATCGTTGGGCATTTTTTAGCCCCGTTTGACCAAAGTCAACTTCGAAAGTCTAGAGGGTCCTACTAGATTCTTAAAGGGCTCTGAATAGCCTTTTCAACTGTATGGCCTATGTGCGATTCGGACTTATGATTTGCGTTTTATGATAATTTATTCAAAAAATCTGCATGAGGTTGCCAAATGGCAAACCGATTTCCCTGCCTATCGATAGTGTGTTCAGGGTTACCTGCCGATAGATAGGTCAAGTAAAATCCCGATTGGCACCCCCCTTGACCCTATATAAAGATAGCATGATCCCACTTTAAAAGGTACCTCAAAAACATCCCTCTCAGTGATGTCAGTAACATTCTTTCAAAGTCAGCATGGTTTCCTATTGAAATCAGTCCTCCGCATTCCATTTCCAATCCCTTTCACACTTAATTTAGAAAAATACTTTTCCTCACCTCCTACCACCGCCATCCACTTGCAAGGGCATCCCCTCAACAATCAAGATCAACCTTCAAGTCTCTAAAGAAGGTCCAAACATTCTTTTCTCACCTTAAATTTCCTTATTTTTGGATTAGTTATTTAATCCTTACTTTAGCATTTCATCTTTTTTAGTCCACGCATATTAATGATCCCACTTTTATTAGTAGTATAGCACATAACATATTTTCTATTAAAAAAATAAGAAAAAGAGGGTTTGCTCATAAATTCCAAACGGGATTCCTCCCCACATTTTCTCAAATTAAAACATCCTTTTTCTACACACACACACATCTAAATAAAATCCCCAGTTGGATTTATGGGATAAACCCCACCCTCGTGATGCATGCGAACTAGGTGGACTTTGATGCCTTCTTAGGCTACATAGACGTCTCGGGTTAAAACTTGAGACTCGAGTCCCCCTTTCATATTTTTATATTACTTTTATATATTATACTAGTGATTCTTATTATCACTTTATCTAACAACTATTATCACTTCACCATAACGATCGATATTCCGATGAGCGCACACATTATGTTTTTAATTAGTATTTTTGGAACACTCCTACGGATGAACTCACTTCTCCTTTCTCTATAATGCGAGTCAAAAAATTTCATTCTCCATTTATGTATACATGCGCATACTATTCATGGAGTTATTAAGGAGAGTAATAAAACATGCCCATAGGTGACTGAAAGGACGGGATGGGTGTCCAACACCTTCACATTCCATAACTTTCCCCTTACCTTTGAACTACTTGGTTTCCTAAGCGTCAGTATGTCTTCGATGTCGTTCTCTCAGGGAGATAATATTTTTTGTGTGTTTTGTGCAAAATAATCTAGCGACTCTATCTCTATACATCACCCCACATCGACGACGACCAAATCGCTCCTAGAAATGGCGCGAGGCCTTCCTCTTCTCTACCTCCAACCGCGCGCGTGCGTAGACTAGGGGTGTAAACGGGTCGGGTCTGGATCGGGTCTGGGTATATCCAGATCCGATCCGGGTATATTTTTAACGGATCGGGTCTTACCCGATTACCCAACGGGTCTCAGAAAATGGATCCAGACCCGGATCCGTTAAGGACCCGGAGACCCGACCCGAATACCCGACCCGATTATATATATATATATATAAAAACTGTTTATATATATATATATATAAATAAAACTGTTTTTATATAAATATAACTTATATTTATATAAAAACAATATAAAAACTGTTTTTATATATATATATAAGTTATATTTATATAAAAACAGTTTTTATATAAATGTTTTTATATAAAATAAAACTGTTTATATATATATATATATATATATATATAAACAGTTTTTTATAAAATATAACTTATATATATATATATAAAAACAGTTTTTATATAAAACTGTTTATATATATATAAACAGTTTTATATAAAAACTGTTTTTATATATATATATATATATATAAGTTATATTTTATAAAAAACTGTTTATATATATATATATATATATATATATATACACATTCGGGTCGGGTCCTTATCGGATTGGAGTCATGTATATCCAGATCCGATCCATTAACTAATCGGGTAATCGGATAATCGGGTCTATAAAATTTGCTCAGATCCGTTAATTTAGGTCGGGTCCGGATCGGGTCCGGGTCCAGACCCGGTCCATTGACAGCCCTAGCGTAGACCCCCCCCCCCCCCCCGGACGGAAGGAGCAAAGAAGGAAAATTGGGATGGCCACTATAGGTTCAATATTTGGACGGACATATAAATTTACATTGAATATAAGTGTGATTCTTTATTTACAAGTGATACAAAAGATGACTCTTTTTAATCTAAGTTTTCATGATTCAGAAGTGTGATTCTTATTTTTGCAACTGTTGCATTTGATCGAGTGATTATTTTGAATTGATCCCTTCGGACTTTTTTCTTGAAGTTTCAAACAAGAGTCTTTAAATGTTGTGTTTGATTATTCATTTAATTTATATTTTTCAAAAAAGTAGGTGTAATGGGGTTTTACTCAATTACAAAAGAGTTTCTAAGTAGATCAACATCTTTTTGCAAATTGTTGTTTTTACTTTACATGTAAAGTATGTATTTTCCTTTGTTGGCTAAAACATCATGATCTATGAAGGAGCGTAAGATGTTCAAAGATTCAATTTTAACTTATTTTTTCTTTTCCATTTTTTATTTTGATACAAGAAGTGATTTTTATCACTAATTACTTTCCATAGATAATAATCAACAGATTGGATAGTAAGAGATATTTTCGTTTTTCACAATGTGTAAAATCCTTGTGAAAATATGGAAAGATCATATATTTACAAAATCGTTTCAAAAATACTTTCCATTTTAATCTTTAAACTCAAAATATTATTTTAAAAAATAATTATATATGAGCTAGGTTCTGATACCAATTGTTAGCCCAAATATAAACCTAAGAGGTGGGGGTCGATTGGGTATATGAATTTAATAGCAATTTTAAAATTTTCTCAACTTATTGTAAATATTAATTCCAATATAGTAATCCAATTTAATACTTAGAAATTAATCAACAATAATTATAAGAAGTTAATAGATAGGTATTAATGAAACTTTGCAACCCGATATTTTAACGGGATGAGGAGTCGGCTTTTATCTACTCTCGAGACGGTACTCGCGAATATCATAATATTCGGTTCATTCACAAGGAACATTACCTTGCAATCCACAACCGACAAGACGATACATTAATCCTTGCACAAGCGGTACATAAACAATAGCCCAAGGCATTTAAACACCTTCATAACCAACAATAACGGTACTACTGACCGAAAATATACAATAAGTTAACCATAACTCACAACAATAAGATTTGTAAACAAAATTAAAGCCTAGTAGATTAACTAAAAATAAAGATGAGTGTTAATGCAAAAATTCTCCATCTACGAGGACCAATCAGAAAAGGACACATGTCATCCTACGTGGCAATATTCGACACCCGAGGAGAGTTGGTGGGCATCCGAGGAGAGTTGGTGGGCATCCGAGGAGAGTTGGTCGGCACCCGAGGAGTATTAGTCGGCACCCGAGAAGAGTTGGTCAGTACCCGAGGAAAATTGGTCGGCACCCGAGGAGTATTAGTCAGCACCCGAGGAGAGTTGGTCGGCACCCGAGGAGAGTTAGTCGGCATACCAACCAGGAAGATTAAAGGATAACTATGCATTTAATGTGTGTTAATGAAGATGGCAGCGCATTTAATGAGCCTTAATGTACATTTATACTGTATTAATAGATGACAACACATAGCATACCAAGTAATTCAAGAATTAGATTCCTTGAATGTAGACATAAATGTCTACATACAATGAATCTCTTTATCTCCCATCACTATAAATACATGTATTCCCTTATCCAAAAGGGAGATCGGAGGAGATCCAGGAGAACCTAGAAACCCCATACACAAGATACACATCCTATCTCTCTCTACACCCTATGGTGCTATTGTAAACCCCTGGGAATAAAATAACAGTGGACGTATGCGTTATTCATAGCCGAAACACTTTAAAAATCTTTGTCTCTTATATGTTTGATGTGAATGTTTATCTTCATCTTCAATCTCATCATCATTATTTATCTGCTATTGACGCCACTAAAATGGCAGTGGCCATTTTCTGTTTTCAACAGATTGGCGTCGTATGTGGGAATGTGTTACAAGCATTGTTCTCCATTAAAAGCTAAGTTTTTATTTTCTCTACGTATAATCAATTATACATACATCTGTTGATTCAATCCTGATTTTTATGTTAATATACATAAGTTAATTGTCCAATTTTTAACTGCAAAATGTTGCATATCATGATTTTTAAATCATAACTGTTAGATTCATTCTTATTTAGAAATCTGAAAAATAGTGGATTTCATAAATCATAACTTTTTGCTTGATTCTCAAGTTTCAATTTTATATCATGGAATAAATATTTTAAATGATTACATATACCAATATATATGACGGTGGTAAGATTTGATAATTTTCATTATAAATTTTGTAAGATCTTTGATGTCTATTCAAATTCCCATTATATTTTTAATCAGAGAATGGGAAAAGGTTAAAGACAATAAAAAGTTTTCTCATGAAAATCATGACCCAGATCTACTTTCTCTCACTTCAAGTTTGAGTCTCTTGGCATTCATTTTTATAAACTATATACTTAATTTGGTTCATCTTCCATCTATGTCAATAAAGTCTCATTGACTGATTTTTGATATAAATTTGGTAATAACTTCGATCATTCAACATATTTTTATCTCTCCAAATAGGGAATAGGAAACGATCAATATAAAAAATAATTTTCTCTCACCTAAAAAATCATTACCCACCTCTTGTAAAAGAGGATCAGTAAAACAAATCATGACCATATCAAGACTCTGGGCACAAATTAGATATGTTGGCCCCTCGTTCATCACATCACATGGTTTCTTTATCGGAATCACACGATATAGTGGATTAGATAATTATTCATTTAAATAACATTCTTAATGCTTAAATTTTACATCGAATGTTATTTTTCTGATCTAAGGATTCGAAATATTCTGGTCAGTCATACATATTTTTGGTCAGCATCATCTTGGGCCATCTTTTATTAAAGGGAAGCTTAACCAGACCATTTTTGTTTATCGGAGATAAGATGTGAAGATCCATCAGCAACGTTGAAGTAATTTTTTCCAACTACGAGGTATCTTATTACTGGTCGGAGCCCCATATTGTAGCTCGGTGGAACCAATTACAGGTCGACGATCATCTACTTCTTGATCGACGACATCTCAGTCTTGTTCGGAGGGTTCAATTTACTGGTCGGCAACTATCCAACCATCCACTTTTTGGTCGGTGACATCTAATGTTGTTCGGTGCTGTCAATGCACCATTTTTGTTGATCGGCGAAATTGCTCAACTGGTCGGGGACCATTTTCTTCTTGGTCAACACCATATATTCTATAACTTGAGATATCCTTAAATGTTGGTCGGCAACATCCATGCCGTCTCTTGGCAGCAGTAGAATCTTGGGGTATTAAAAAATGCGAAGCACCCCAGATATTTCTTTAAACACGAGTTCATCTTGGGGGTAAACATGGGGCTTAAGTTTTTTTTTTAAAACTTGTGATCACCCCAAAAAATATTTTTAAAGCCAAGTGATAAATAATTTTCAAACATCAACTTATACCTGATTACTTGTTGGAGATTAAATAAATTTCCAAAAAACTTTATGTATTATTTATGGCGCATATCTAATAAAAATTTCACCATCTCACACACATTTGGCACAAAACATATTATTTCATATTTTGAAATCTTTATTGCCTTATGCTGATACACATCACATATTGTTTGGCTGAATAATTATTCTCATGATAATAATTATTTGATCTAGTCTTAACAGGTGCTCGGGCAGCTTATTAAAATTTCATGGGGACGAGATTCAATCCCGATGAAAGCTCTCGTAAACCTCTGGAAAATTAGTATTGCTCGACATCAGGCAATTGTGCCTCGACATATCAGCCAACATATATTATTTCATTTTTTGAAATTAATATTTTTATTTCTCAAGCATATACATATCATATATTGATTGGATGAGTAAATTATTCTCACGACTAATCAATTCAGCCTACACAAATGGTAGAGCAAGATATTAATTTTTACAGGTACAAGACTCAACGCCGACGAATGCTCGGAAATAATCTGGAAACTATTATCATTGCTCAGCATTATGAAATTTCACCTCAGCAAGGAACTATATATTTTATTATTGCTTTGATTTGTGCTCAAGCATGAATTATTCTATATATCCGTTCGGATTCATATTCTATATTCATCTCTTCATGGAGCTCGGCGAAATACTTATTATCATATTCAGCTCCGAGGAAAAGCTACAACAGTTATTATATTTCACCCCCAACGAATAGTTGGTCGGGGAAATTCTCATTTATATTCAGGCCCAAATATCGGCTCAAGCACAAATTATTCTATATATCCCTTGGGATTCATATTCTATATTCATCTCAACATGGAACTCGTCGAGATACTTATTATCATATTCAGCTCCGAGGAGAACTATAACATTTATTATATGTCACCCCCAACGGATAGTTGGTCGAGGTAATTCTTATTTATATGCAGGCCCAGCAAAGTTCTCGGCCATATTCTTATGTTCTGGAAAATATTATTCTTATTCGGCATTATGAAATTGTGCCTCAACAAGATACTTATTCAGCTTTGAGGAGAATTACAACATTCGTTGTATTGAACCCCCAACGGATAGTTGGTCGGATAATTCTTATTTATATTCAGGCCTGACAACGTTCTCGGCCATATTCTTATGTTCTGGAAGATCTTATTCTTGTTCGGCATTATATAATTCTACCTCGACAAATCAACGAGGCACTTTATTATTTTTAATTATTCTTTATATCTATTTGGATGCATATTTTATTCTTATTTCAGCAAGGAGATCTCCAACATATATATTATCTTATTCCCAATAATCTGTTGGTCAGCTCCAAGGATGTCTCCAGCATTTATTATATCTTATTCCCAACAATCCGTTGGTCAGTTCCGAGGAAGTCTCTATCATTTATTATCAAACATGTATTCCTCCGGGAAGTAAAGCTACTTGTATTCCTCCGGGAAGTAAAACTTATATTCCTCCAGAAAGTAAAGCTACTTGTATTCCTCCGGGAATTAAAACTTGTATTCCTCCGGGAAGTAAAGCTACTTGTATTCCTCCAGGAAGTAAAACTTGTATTCCTCCGGGAAGTAAAACTATATATTCCTAAAAATGCCAACTTATGTTGGTTAGGAAGTAAATCTATTCCCAAAAATGTCAACTCAGGTTGGTCGGAAATAAGAAGCTGTCAACTACAGTTGGTCGGAAACAAAGTATGAGTATGTGAAAGAGATCAAGAAAAAAGCATTCAAAGATCATATCCCACACTTGGGGGCTCTATTAAAAATCTATTTGTTCATTCGGTGGCACATTCTCATAACATCATGCAGTCGAGCATCAGATTCAGCCCTGACCAATCATCATTCAGGAGTTGTTTTTCTTGCTTGGGAATTATTTTTGATATTGAAGTTCAGGAGGCTATTGAAGTTCAAGAGGTATATTAAAGTTCAGGAGGTATATTGAAGTTCAGGAGGCATATTTAGGAGTTATTATGCACATGTTATTGAAGTTCAGGAGTCAGATTCAGCATCTACAGCACTGAGATCTTTACTACTACTGTCCCGACCAACATTGAAGAAGAAGTTGTATGATAATGTTTCTAGGTCCACCACTAACTTGGTACTAATCATATTGAAGGTTGGGTTCAAAAGCTAGTATGTTACTCGACAAAGTATTCAGAGGAGCATAAATCAAAAGAATCAAGCACGTGAAGTTAGCACTCAGCTGCTCGGCACAGGAGGCAGTTGGTCGGATAGCAAACCAATCAATATACTTGAAGATTATGACAAGCTACAAGCTGCATACTATGGCATGGCTGAATCCAAATTCCCAAGGGTGATACATATCACACGGAGTTCCTCAAAAGAAAGATTAGCAACCATCGATCAGCCTGCATCATATGTCGTCCAGGAGATAATGCACTTTATGTTGAACAAATCAAGAAGGTAGATCAATAATTTCACGAGCACCGAGCAGCACTGCAGAATAAATACTCCATCCTTTCAAGTAAACCATCAAGCATGGAGCATTGGGGGCTTCTGTTAATGCAAAAATTCTCCATCTACGAGGACCAATCAGAAAAGGACACATGTCATCCTACGTGGCAATATTCGACACCCGAGGAGAGTTGGTCGGCATCCGAGGAGAGTTGGTCGGCACCCGAGGAGTATTAGTCGGCACCCGAGAAGAGTTGGTCAGTACCCGAGAAAAATTGGTCGACACCCGAGGAGTATTAGTCAGCACCCGAGGAGAGTTGGTCGACACCCAAGGAGAGTTAGTCGGCACCCGAGGAGAGTTGGTCGGCATACCAACCAGGAAGATCAAAGGATAACTATGCATTTAATGTGAATTAATGAAGATGGCAGCGCATTTAATGAGCCTTAATGTACATTTATACTGTATTAATAGATGACAACACATAGCATACCAAGTAATTTAAAAATTAGATTCGTTGAATGTAGACATAAATGTCTACATACAATGAATCTCTTTATCTCACATCACTATAAATACATGTATTCCCTTAGCCAAAAGGGAGATCGGAGGAGATCCAGAAGAACCTAGAAACCCCATACACAAGATACACATCCTTTCTCTCTCTACACCCTATGGTGCTATTGTAAATTCCTGGGAATAAAATAACAGTGGACGTAGGCTTTATTCATAGCCGAACCACTTTAAAAATATTTGTCTCTTATATGTTTGATGTGAATGTTTATCTTCATCTTCAATCTCATCCTCATTATTTATCTGCCATTTTAGTGGTGTCAACAATGAGGTTGGTTTACTTTCTCTCTCTAAAAATCAAGTAAATAAGAATCACAACTATACTAAAATGGGTATCGAGATAAAACTTTAGCACAAGTTTGTATTGAGTTGAAAAATTTTTTAAGGGTTGGTTGATGGTGTTAATTGGAGCTCAATTGGGTTTAGGAAAGGGATTCACTTCAATGGTTAATCTTGGTTGAAACGGGTTTGGGATTAGGTATCCCTTTCTTAGGGATATTTGGATATTGACGCAATCTAGGAATGGAACTCTACTCAATGGGTTTAATGTTGTAATCTTGTATGTTTTGGAATTGAAGTGGGAAGTTCTATTTATAGTGTTTGGATGTATCAAGTTATTGGTAAAAGATTGGTAATTCGGTTGGTAAAGATTATGTCATTAGGACAAAAGATTATATAGTTTTACTAAATTCAATACAGGAGCTCTAGTAATTTTAGCCGATTAAACCTCGAGTTTAGTTAATGAAACATTCTTTTGTTTATAGATTGTCTTGTTTTAGGGGAAATCTCAAAAGGTTTAGATGACTAAACTTATTTGTCGAATATAATTAAGGTTTAATTGACTAAACCTTCCAGTTTTTAGGCAATATGATGTTGGTTTGAGGACCATACATTATGGAAGGTTCAGGAAACTCTATGGTATGTTTAGGTGATTAGGTTTTTAGAAAATACAAGTTAAAACGTGTCACTTAGTTTTGTATAATAGTTACTAAAGAACAACAAGAAATAAAGAAATGATCATTTATGTTTCGGGTAATTCTCTTGACATGCTATAGTGACTCAATGTGAGCTTTTGATATTATGCATGCTTGATTTTGATCACCATAGGTTGCAGGGTGCGATAATGTGCATGATTTTTTTAACTAGTTAATGTGGAACAACTTTTTAAGGATTATAATATCATCTTTGCTAGAGCTTGATTCAAGCTTTGATTCATCTCTGAATTGCATGTGGTCTTCATTATCTTGGTTAGGATCTTCATTTTCATGGTTGAGAGCTTCATTGTATTGCATGAATAGGATGGCATGGTTTAATGGATGACGTGTTCCCTGTGATATATCTCATAATGTATTAAGTTCTTGTTTTAATCTCAAGCACTTTGGAGAGAAGATAATGATGCTTGATAGTATATTAATTGTGTTGTCACCATATAAAATCCTTTTGGATTAAATTCTTTTGGTTTCACATGAGTTATGTTAAAATAAAGGTGAATCTAATTCATTATAAATTGTTTACCTTTATCCTAAATCGAAATTGTCCTTGATAATGACATGAGGTAGCTTTTGGATGAAGATGAAGAATTCCAGTCATGTAATCTTGAATACGAAGCTTTTAGGGACAACTTATACTATGATTCATTATATTTTAGAATGGGAAAAGACAATCTATTTGAGAAATATTATGCTTTTACAATCTCCCCATTTTCTATTCCATGACAAAAACACATCAAATAAATTAATAAAATTTATCACCTATTAAACGATTCGCACGTCCAAAGGCGTATAAGTATAGAAAGGGCACAACCGTTCGTAACTTCTATAACTTTTTTCCCTGCTAAACACTAGCAAAGACATCAACATACTAATGCATAAATAATGGACATAAGAACAAGAGTAATAAGATAAATGACAAGATATGGAAATGTAAATATGGTTCATCTAATTACTAAATAACATACACCAAATTTATCTAATATCTCAATAAGATATAATATATAAACTCCATTCCTTATGTTATCTATTATCATTTAATTTCCATATCATAACGTCACATAGTGAGTCCCCCCCCCCCCCCCCCCCACCCACCCACCCACTCCACCAAAAAAAAATATCTCCTTATAAAATATTTTCCATTGGAAGGAAACCCTTTCCCCCAAAAGGATTATTATTAGCCTTTAGTCATGGAATCGACAAAGGCAAGGACAATATAATCAATAACTGACATCATTAAGAACATAGTGATTTATTTCCTGAAGAAGTGAATTAATAAAAGAAAATCTAAAGACTAAAACCAATATATCAGGTAATATAATTGCGGTGCAAGTTAAATTAGGATATGAACATACGATAACAATATATAAGGTATTAAATATAACTAAGTCAAAAGCATGGCCAAATATATGTCACCAAAATTTATTAATCTATTATATCTTTACTAAACTAACCTTAATATTATAAAACTCTAGCATGATATAAGAACAAAAAAAAATCTCTCTTTTTATCTTATATTTAACTTTTTTGTCATAAATTAATTCTTTCTTAATCAAGTTCTATCTCCCTTGATGCAACTTTATCTTCTCTTAGGAAAGACGTTGTAAACAAAAAAATCATTAATATGGTCACAAGGAACATAATTAGAGTAAATAAGTTTTAATATATGAAGGACATGTTAAGTGAGAATAATAAGCACAAGGAGTAGTATGAGATATGAATAATATGATATAAGATAGACAGGCGCAAATAATCAATATTGATATAAAAAGATAAGTATATTAAACCATCATCAAGATTTTTGGAGTAAACAATCACAATGTACTAAACTCGAGAAGAATCATAATGAATAATGAGCATAGGATATATAAATATTGATGAAAATCGATTTTTAGACCAATCCTAAAATAGAAATCGTTCGGTCATACGGCTTAGGTCCATATTCGTGAATTAACACTTCGAGATACAAATTCACAACACATGTTACAATTTAAACTAGGCCAACATATTGTTACTTTCCAATTTTTAGTCCTTATTACTAAACCCTAAGTGAGCATGCAGGATTCGATACATTAATAGAAAGCACACAAACACAACAATATGATGTATAAGGAAAACCCAAATGGAAAAAACCTCAGACGGCTAGGCCTATACAAAATACGATACCGATACAATTTTACAAGAACACATAAAAGACTTACAAACTTAACCCAACAAGTACCAATGATGTTGTCTTCAACATCTTTGTACGTAGTACATGAAGCTCTAACACATTTCATGACACCTCCTATGTCTTGGTATCCACTGAAAGCCAAACGCCGTCTCCAACCAGTGCAGAGTTCCATCGCACGTAATGGTGATGAATGTGGGAGAAGATGGTTCTGGGTTTTTTTCTTGAAAAATGATCCAAAAAGATCATAAAAATATTGGAGAAATTTTCTAAAGAAAATTTTGGCTTTCCACAAAAGTTCAAAGAGGTTATTGTCTAATTTTTTCCAAGCCCCTTTTTTTTTAAAGTGGAAGTAGTGGGCAAGGTAAGTTATGAGGCAAAACTGCTAAATTAATCGTAATTTTCCCTAACTACTGCAGCGGTTTGAACGACATGCAGTCTCATTCGAATGGCATTTCTAAATGTCATTTAAACGAGATACAAACAAGGTTTTAAATGAGGTCTCGGCACAGACCCTGAAGGCATCTTGTTATAAGTCGTTTCAACCACTTCGTTTGATAGAGATAGAAGATCTCGTTTGAACGTCCTTAACAAGATATGCAAAATAAATTTAAGTTTAGAAAATGTTTTGTAAACACATGAAGCCTATAAAATATATCTCCAACAAACTTTAAAAGAAGATCATATACCTTTGGGGAAAACGGGCGTTCAGATTGATGATATGAAGTCTTCAATATGGTGAAATCAAGGTTGCTCAATTTCTTCAATGTGAAGTATAATACGACACCTAGACAATCTAAAAGTTTTGTTCAACAAAAATAGATAATAATACAAATTAAATCGATTTGGAAATTTGTTCTTACAAATCTCACCCTTTGACTATTCCAGGACAACACATAAAAAATAAAAAGACTCGTAATTTGCTAAGCCGGGTCATCAAGTCGAGCCTAATGCCCATTTCGAAAACCCAAAAGAAAATGGACAAACTGGACAAACTTGACTTCCTAATAACTTAGATGCATGAAGTTCTTTGTCAGCGTGAATCTGGCAATTTAAATGGCCTATATACATGAAATAATAAACACATAAACCCATGTGGGGAAAATAAGATATAAATAACAGTTAAGGGATCTTCCCCCTAGACATTTTCTCCCCCATTTTGCTCGAAAAATACAAAGCGATAGAATAAGACTTGCATTGTTAGTGATTAAATCATGGAGCTCAATATATATAAAATTAAATATTAACATGAATATTAAAAAAAACATCACACAATATAGAATAGAAATCATCCACTATATCGCTACCTGAGAGAAATAAGCATATGATAATTAATATTAAGAATCCAACTAAATCAAATGTGCCACAAACAATATCCAGTGCTAATTTTGGAAAAAATAAATTATATCCAGTATCTAATACAAATGAGAATAATAAGTAAAACAAGAAATCTCTCTCACAGAAGTATATATAAGAAATGAATATAAAAAGTTATCACTGGGTCGGATCATTTGGTTCATCATCTAAAGTATCGTCTCCAGGCGATGATACAGTACCCGAAGGGCCTTCACCATGTCGCATCTCAGCACGACGAAGCTCCTTAAAATGTTGCATCATAAGTGAATCTCAACGTGCCTAGTCTTCCTCGCCTTTATCTCCCTCTCTACATAAGGGCAAAGAACTCTTACATCATGGACCTGTCCTAATGATTCTCCTCACGCATCTTCTCAACCTTTAAACGCATCTACATATGCTCCTCCGACTCGAAAGAGGGATAACGATGTGAGGTAAATGATATAGACTAAGGGGCAGATGAGGATGTTGAGTAAGATAACTGAGAATGGGATGGAGTAGGGTGAGGGGTGCCTCTAAAGAGATGACTCTGAAATTGATCGATAAACGAAGTGTCAATAGACTAATAATGAGTGGAAGGAATATCAGCAGGTAGGAGAGGGCAACCAACATCAAGACAGTGCCAAGGGACTAAAATGGAAAACAGTAAGGCATATCTGACAGGTGTAGAAGAATAAATCAAAAAGGTAGGAGAACGCAAAAAATATGTGTTGGGAGATCAATGGAAGCCTCAATGCTGGTAGGATACATCAGACACTCATGGTTGGATGTAATCTGAGTATGATTTTCATGTGGAATGAGACACACACAAGAAATCCAATTAAGTATCATAAAATCAGCTTTGAGGTTCCTGTGATAGAGAATAGAAGTATCTAGCTTTAACAACTCAAAAAAAATTCTCAAAAATGTGATCAAGGTTGAGTATCGCACCATCGATCCAAGGATAGGGAGGGTTGGCCACTCTACACAAACTAGCTAAGCGAGCAATGGAGACAGCGGTAATTATGATTTTCTTAGCACGAACCTTAGACACTACACCTCGCTCACTGATAAGCATGGCAAAGAAAGGCTCCTGGATAAGATCAGGCTAAGTGGGGTCATGGAGGTGGAAAATAGGGTCCCAATCTCAAGTAACAATCCTAGTAAAGACGATGGTGTCGGATAAAGAGACTAGGTTAATGTTTTTCTCCCTAACAATAGACCTAGTCAGAAAATATAGAATGTGAAACAGGTTGTGGTTAGCACGAGTTCCCCGACGAAGTCAAAGGTTGGGGACGGTTATGTCGTATTTCAATGAATGTCCCTCAGCAGACTGAATTGTACACCTTGGACTCCTATTACATGCCATAGAGAAAGAGGGATAATTTCTACACCCTACCCAAATATCACCAACCAATCCGCCAAACCACCAAAACTAACAACAACAAAGCCTAAACTCTATCAGAATAACACAAATATATATAACATAAGGCCTAAAAAATATTAAAATTAAATTAAATGATATTTCATGAGTCTTTTAACATGAAAAAATTTAAATAAAAGTAGTGCCAAAAAAATCATGAAATGTCATATAATCAGGGAAAGAAAAAAAAGAAAATAATTATGTTTTTTTTTAAACAGTATGATATGCACATATCGCCCAAGAAGGAGAAATATTGTTGAGTTTTCATTTGAAATGGGGTATGACTGAAAAAATTTACAACACAGAAATGTTGAGTGTTAAGAATAGTAACCCAATACACATGAACTCAAACTAAATGAAGGAAATATATGGTGAAGAAGATGAAATTATAGAATACCTTAAGATGGACTTCCAAAAACCAAGAAAATCTCTGGGAATAATGGAGAATAGCCTTAGGTGGTGTGGGTTTGATATAGGAGGAGAGGGAAGATATTGGGCTGAGGAGTGAGGGTGTTATAGTTTAAAACGGTGAGAGAGAATAGGAGAGAAAAACAAAGTATGGGGAAAATTAAAAAAAATCAAACGGTTAACTAAAGAAACTCAACCGACCTGATAAAAGATCATTGTTCAAAGGAAAATTGTTCTCGTTCGAACGACGTCGTTTAAACAACATTCAGACGATACTTAGAACGAGAAGACAGGGTTGGTTGGGGAGAGTTTCGTTCGAATCTAGTTCGAACGAGAGTTCAGACGTGATTTCAAAACATCCAAAAACTTTGTAAAAATATAAAACCTAGAAAAAATAAAGAACCAATAAGGAGGAAAAACAATAAATTTCTATTTTAAAATTATCCTAGGAAGAGTTGAAAATATTCGTATCGTGGATATGGAATGTATGGGCATGAACAAATCGAATAAGAGCACCACCTAAGATAACATACAAGTGCAAGATGTTAAACAATATTCCTACAAATTATGCACTCACATGCACCTTGTGTTAAATAAGGGGAATTCAATTGGAGTCAAGTCACTTTCAAAAAAATGCCTAGTTTATGATTCTTTGGCCAATGGCATCACCAAAAATGCAACATGATATCTTATTGTGAAAACCCATTGATCGTAGACTTATGTCTCCCTCAAATGCATATATTTATGAATTTTGCATAGTATCTTGAAGCATCAAAGTACAATAAATATTTGCCTTGGAAATTTTTATTTTATATGCCATATAATCATTTAAGCTCTTTTCCAATGGTGTTTTTCACACAAAAAATTTTGCACTTTTCGTAGCCCCTTTCCATTGCTCACATATTTTAACATAATCCTTAAAAATGGGCAATGGTTTTTACATGCATAATTTATTTGTCTATAGCTTATAAGATTAGGTGACAAAATTGATAAGACAACACCTTACTTCACCTAGAACATGTAAAGCGAGATTAACATCCTCAAGATTCCATGAGAGGTGTGCGCATAAAAGGCAATAATATGAGCCCAATAGAGAATGAAATATTTTAAACGAGCATTAAAGCGTAATATCAACGCATAAAGGGCATAAGTGAGACAAAATCAAGACTAGCTACTCATCATAAGCCACATGAACATGGAATGATATTGTGACCTGAATATCTCACATGGATAAAAATAAAGTTTTGATTTCTGAAAATTTTATTCAACAAAGGCAAATTAAAATATTTTTGAAAATATATGTACACAAATATAATCTATTTCATAGAGAAAATGATAAACATAAAGCTCACCCTAAACTAGATTTTTTACTCCAAACTCTATCTATGGAGAAACCCCTATGGATTACCTAAGATCCTTGAAACTAAGGCCATATAGACGTTTGGTACAAATATTGGACATTTGGCATTCAGTGCCTATAAAGCTTAAGGAACTGACTTTCTCTTCAACTCATTCGCGAATAAAGTGCTCGCGAGTCCTAATGTGCTTTGTTCTTGAATGTTGGATGGGATTTTAGGAAATATAGATTACTCTCGCATTAGTGTAATAAATAATCAATGTGCCCTGCGAAATACTGTAGTCCTCCAACATGTTTTTCATCCATATTAGTAGTGTGAAGTAACTCCCGACGGTTATATATTCAGCCTCTATTGTGGAAAAGGAAATGGAGTTTTCCTTTTACTCATCCATGAGACAAGTGCACTCCAAAAATAGAAACATCTGTCTGAGGTTCTCTTACTTCCATCAACATCCCCTGCCCAATCGGCATATGAATAAGCCAATAGACAATCATTAGTGTCGAACGAGTACCAAATCCCAAAAGATAGATCCCCACTCACACATTGATAATACGTTTGACCACAAGTAAGTGTGAGTACTTTGGGGTGGCTTAATAATGGGTGCAAAATCCTAAACTATAGGAAATATTCGGACGATTAGTGGTTAAGTAGAGTGAACTACCTATCATACTTCTAAAATGAGTTTTCTCTTAATCCGTTGCTTTTATGTCTTTGCTAAAGCTTAACGGATGAACTCATGGGTGTATGTGCATGCTTAGCGTAGTCTAAATTAAATTTCTTCACAAGATCTTTCGCATATTTATAATGGAAAAAAAAATTCCCACTATCGAGTTGATGCACTTGAAGAACTAGGAAGTAAAGTATCTTGTTGACCATACTCATCTCAAACTCACTTTACATTTCTCCCATAAAGAAATGAGTATGTTGGTAACATGTGGACCCAAAAACTATGTCATCAACATACATTTGGCATACCAAAATCGCAATCTCATCTTGATGAAAAAACAATATCATGTCCACTCCCCTCTCGTGAAGTCGTGAGCAAGGAAATTGGAAGTAAATCTCTCAAACCAAGCACGCGGTGCTTGCCTCAAATCATACAGATCTTTTTCAAAGTAAAAGACGTGGTTTGGGTGCTTAGGGTCTTCAAACCCTTTTGGTTTTTCCACTTACACCTCCTTTCGAAGAATTTCATTTAGTTAGGCATTTTTTACATCAATTTGATAAAGCTTGAATTTTAGATGACAAGCAATGACTAGTAAAAGGCGAACGTACTCTAGCCTTGCAACAGGAGCAAATGTTTCATCAAAATCAACACCCTCTATTAGGTGTACCCTTGGATAACTAGTCTAGCTTTATTACGAATAAAGACACCATTTTCATCCATTTTTTTTTTGAAGATCCATTTGGTACCAATGACATTGCTATCGCTAGGTTCGGAACCCAATCCCAAACATCATTGTTTTATAATTGAACTAATTCTTCTTGCATGGCATTTATCCAATGTTCATCTTTTAGTGCTTCTTTAAAAAAATTGTCTTCGATTATATAGGTATAACATAAATAGGTAACACCATTTTCAAGTTGCACTCTAGTCTTGAACCCTAAGTCAGAATTCCCAATAATATTGGCGGGGTCATGGATTTTACAAACCTAAGCTGATGGATCCCTTTTCTCAAGTCTGGGTCTACCCAGTCATTATGAGAATCAATATGATTAACACTGGTGGTTCACCGCTCAAGGGATCATCCTCAAAATAAATAAATGTAGCTTGAGCATCATCTACTATATTAACATTTATTGATTCCATGACTTTAGAGCTGGCAAAGTTATAAACCTTATAAGCTCTACTATTTGGTGAATAACCTGGAAATATACCTTCATCACTCCTCGAGTCGAATTTCCCTAGAAGATCTCTATCCCTAAGGATGTAACATGGACTCCCAAAGCCTCAAAAATTGACTAAGTTGGGTTTCTTACCTGTCGACAATTCATATGGAGTTTTATTAGTATTAAGACGTAAGTATGCCCTATTCACCGTGTGACAAGCGGTACTTACTACTTTCACCCAAAACCTCTGAGGCAATCTCCTCCCAAAAAACATGGACCTTTCCATTTTTTTTATCGTTCGATTCTTTCTCTCAACTATACCATTTTGTTGAGGAGTGCAAATGGCCGAAAACTCATGCGTAATACCAATTTCATCAGTAATAGCATATTTTCTCCCATTGCTCAAATATCTTAGGCTTACATTTATTTTTGGAATATCCCATTACCATTTGATTGGAGCCGAGGCAAAGTTCAAAGATCCAACATCTCCAATGTTCAAAAATCTCCAAATTTTGAAGGTATAATGCTTTAGTCTTTGAATTTACTCCTTAAATTTATTCTGGGATGTTCGTTTTTATTAAAACTGGAATGGGATTATTTCTATAAAAATCGCGATTGTTTTTTTAACTTAAAAATATTTTATTTTTCATCTCCTTCCTTCAAATGAGATGGCAATCTCGTTAGAATGACTTTGAGTTTTGTTCAATGATCGTTTGAAGCATTGATCAAACGAGGTTCAAACGAGGGCTCACTGTTTTATTTTTTTGATGTCGTTAAAAATGAGAATTGTCTCATTCAAACGACATGATGATCTCGTTAAAAAGACATAGCAACTTCATTCGAACGATGTCATCGCCTCAAAATTAGTGAATGTCCTATAAATACCTATTTCGTGTTTAATTTCATTAAGACTTTTGCCAAAGCTATTTCTGCATATCCTCTGCAAAAGTTTTCAACCTTTTGTTTTGAGAAAAGATTTCCTGATTCACAAATCATTATCCCCAAAATTTATTTGAGTGAATCAAGTTTAAACCCTATATCTTGTATCTAACATATAACTCTTATGGATAGATTTTATTCATGGATGATCTTATGATACTTGAGGGAATTCACTACTAATGACGAAGGTTGGTTGGTGAATACCGAGCATGGAAGGCTACGTGTGGATGACTCTCGATGAAGCCGTGTTCTTTAGATATTTTCTAGGCATTACGCATTATAATTGTGGCAGTTATCAAGTAATTTGTAAGTCGATAGTCATATAAACTCTCTAAAGTACTTAATAAAAAAAGGTTGTACCCGAAAGCGGTTTTTTCCTTAAATTGCCTTATCATCTATGCATTCTTAATTTTATCTGCCTTGTGACCTAGTTGATTGCTTAGGTTAACAAGATAATATTTGGACTTGTGTGTGTTGGACACCTAATTATAGAAATTATCAATTAAGATCGAGATAGCACACTCTCAAATTTGTATCAAAGCCTGTTGCACAAATTTACTTTGTGATCTTTTTTGCAAAATATTTTTCTCTTGATATAATTTTTTTCTTAAAATTGTTGATCTTTAAAAAATTTGGTTTTAATGGAGAGTTTGTATAATTGAGTTACCATCTTCGATGGTAACAATTATGCTTATTGGAAAACTAGGATGAGGTCCATTTTAAAATCCATAAATGAGATAGACAGGTTAGTTTGTGAAAGAGGTTGGACACCTCCCACTATCACGATTGATAACGTTACTGACCCTAAACCTATTTCTTCCTGGACTGATGAGGAATTTAAGTGGAGTAATTTCAATTCTCGTGAACTTAGCCATCACCCCTGATGATTTTCGTTGCATCATGACGTGAACTATGTCTAAGGAAGCATAGGATATGCTCCAGCTCACTCACGTGGGTACCAATGCTTTAAAGGCGTCTAAGCTTCATAAATTAACCACCCAATTTGAAACCATCACTATGTCAGAGTCTGAGTCATTTGATGAGTTTTATGCGCATTTGTCAGACATTGTCAATTCTAGATTTAATTTGGGCGATAGAATTCCAAAAATGAGAGTTGTGAAAAACATTTTGAGGTCACTCCCCGCTCGCTTTATTCCTCAGGTTACCATGCTTAATTCATTAGGAATTTTAGACACCTGTAGGTTAGAAGAACTCATAGGATACCTTTAGATTTATGAGATAGATATGTTCCCTAAAACCATTAAATCTAAGGGTATAGGGGTAGCTTTAAAACCTAAAGCAAAGAAGAAGAAAAAGGAGAGAGTCTGTGAGTATGCATCTGAGGGAGATTGCGATGTAGATGACTTGGCCTCGTTTGCAAAAAAAATTAAAAAGTTTTTCAAATTTTCCAAAAGAATGTTCCAATAAAAATATTTTTGAGAAAAAATAAAAATAAATATGAGGTCAAGGATAGCAGTGAGAAAGAGAAAGAGATAAGGAGTTTTGAGTGAGAGGGTAAAAGGCACAAGGCACAAGAGTGTCCTAAGGCTAAAGAGAAAGTGCAATGAGATCGCAAATAAAGCCACTCTTAGTGATAGTGACATCGAGTCGGTTGATTCAGAGGGAGAATCGCCACATGCAAAGTGCGTTGCTTTCGTGCTTAGTCACATGAGTACTTCTAGTTTGTCACAGAATGATGAGGACACTTATAGATGTGAGAGCCTCAATGATGTTTCGAACCATTCGAGTGAGTGTGAGGATCAGATTACAAGTGAGGGAGAAGGGGATCTTTGAAAAGACTTTAGTGTACACCGAGACATTCAAAACCAAAAGGTTGAATAAAGATTTGATTTTTAGGGTGTTAGATTTGGAGAGAGAGACGTGAAAGTGTTGAGGGTGTGTGAGGCGTCGAAGAGTGAACTAGAGAATGTGAAGGTTTCTTTATGTGAGCAGTTGATTGTCCTAGGTCGGGAAAAGTGTGATTTGACCAACATCATGGCTAGTCTTATGGGAGATCTTCAATCTTCATTGGAGACTCGTTAGAAACTTGAAGCTCGTATATCCTAACTCGAGAGAGATCTAGAACGTGCTTAGGAGGTCAAAGGTACTTTAGAGGACACATCTAAGAAGGTTGGAAAGATGTTCATTGATCCCGCTTTAGATACTCTTTAGAGGTTATAAATAGGTTATGATGGTGCGCCCACTTCCCAAGTTGCACCCGAGCCAGTTCATGAGTCTGTGTTAGATCCATATGGAGCTAGACTTAAACCACTTAGGCATACGATTCCTCATATGAGAGCTCTATCTAGACGTTCTAAAATAGGTGGACCCAAGCTCGTGTATGTTTATTCCCATTTCAAGCAAAGAGGTCACCTTAGGGGATTTCGTTTTAAGTTGGGGTGAGTATCTCATAGGTATCTTCCACATTATGCAACTACACATGTTCTTGCACGTACTCTCACACATGTTACTCTGCATGCTCCTGCACATCACATGAGAGATTTTGAGTGTTTTCAAAAGCAAGTAGAATATTTGGTCAAAACTTTGCATGATTTGATGGATATTTTTCATAGGATGCCATCTCCTTTGGAGAACTCATCTGTGCAAAATGATTGAGGTTGAGACTTATTTTTAGCATAGGATGCATTTCATGTTTATATTTTACATACCTATTGATAGATTGTATTATCATGGTTTTTATTGAAAAAATTTGGAAAAATACAAAAAGATTTTTTATTTATTTTTAGAGAAAGTGAAAAAGCCAAAAAGATTTCATTTTTGATAGAAAATCCAAAAAGAGTTTTGTATTTTTTTACACCATATATGGATGAACATTAAAGATGTCCTAGTCACCCATTCATTCCATAACCACGTGACTCTTTTATAGTGTTTTAAGATGTGACACCATTTCATTTTATGTGCTTTATAATGTGTGGAGTCATTAAGATGTGATCTGATGACTACTTGCTACATATTTAACTCCTTGTCACCTTTAATGCACATGAGCACGGACTTATTTAAGTATTGCACTTATGTTTCACGTGTTAGTTGTAGTGTTTTCATGTCAATCCTGCTTTTAAAACATACCAAATGTGATCAAACGAGATAATGAAAGTAGTGATTGAAAAAATCATTTTGTCCACTTCTATGGAAAAATTGAACATCATATCCCCAATAAATGCGTTATATTTAAAGCAATGGAATCGGGCAGCAAAAGACAGGTTGTTTTTGCTTGAATAGCCACCATTTGCCAAATAAAAGGGCCTAACAGATTAAAGGCACATAAAAAGAAAAAATATAAAGTGTCAGACCAATTTGAAATAACATTGATGCTTTGCTACATATGAGCATTGATTTCTTTAACACAAAAAGAGTTGAGAGAGAAATTCAATATGTGAGTTTTGAGCGAGTTTAGTTAAAGATCAATGGGTTTGCACGTATTGAAAAAATTTCATAAAATCATTACATAGTTTTAGGTGTTATTGGTGTGAACATCACTCACGGTCTCTATTAGTTGAATAGGTTGAGTGGATTTCACTTGAGTTCATCATTTTTACACCTAAGATAGACTTTGATATCTTGCGTTATTGGTGTCTCATTCGATCGTGCACATATGTTATATTTGTATACGTTGATTTTCCTATAGAATGTGTTCACACTCCTACATTCTGTTTCTATGATTGGGTTATTTTTGTGTTTCTCCATGTTGTGTTGTATTTGTAAAAATTTTAAACTTGAAAATATTGTAAAAATTAAAAAATAGTTTGTGGAGCCTTTGATATTATCATTGCATAATTATCCATTCATATCTTATTGTAATGATATCCTTTTATGCTTTGTGATGTTCCTAATTTTACATGTTTAGTATTTACTCCTTGTCTATTTCGGACAAAATAAAATAGGGAGAATAAATTATGGGGGAGATTTTCATATCTTTATGAATTTATTTGATATATTTCAAGCTCGATAAATCACGGGGTATTTGCTTTGTTTCATGTATGTAGGTATTTTGCAAGATCATATTTGGATTACACTCAATGAAGACAAAGAGACTAAGAGAAGTCAAAGAATAAGTGGAGAGTTCAAGGAGTAATTTGGTTTGAAGACAACTTTATCTTTTACGTTTCCATTTTAGGGTTTAGGAGGGCATTAGAATATTGCATTCGTCTTAGGGGATTATTTTGTAATTTGGATTTGGATTTTATATTTGTACCGGAATATCCAGAAAGGGGGAGATTTGTAATAGCATATTTTCTCTCATTGCTAAATAGCTTAGGCTTACATTTGTTTTTGGCACATACTATTACAATTTTATTCGAGCCTAGACGAACTCCAAATATTCAATATCTCCAACGTTCAAGAATGTCCATATTTTGAAGGTATAATGCTTTAGTGTTTGAATTTATTCCTTAAATTTATATTGGGATGTTCGTTTTTATTAAAAATGAAAATAGGGTTTTTCCTTTATAAATCGAGGCTGTTTTTTAAACCTAAAAATATTTATTTTTCACCTTCTTCATTCAAACGAGATGGCAATCTTGTTAAAACGACTGAGTCTCGTTCAAAGGTTGTTTGAAGATCAAACGAGGTTCCAACGAGGGCTTAGTGGTTTTATTTTGTTGATGTCATTAGAAACGAGACCTATCTCGTTCGAATGAGATGATGGTCTCATTAAAATGATATGGTAATTTCATCCAAATGACACCGGATCGAAATTTGTGAACGTCCTATAAATATCTATTTCGTATTTGATTTCATTTAGACTTTTGCCAGAACTATTTCTGCATATCCTTTGCACAGTTTTCAACATTTTGTTTTGAAAAAACCTTTTTTGATTCACAAATCATCATCCCCATAATTCATTTGAGTGAATCAGGTTTAAACTTTATAGCTTGTATCTAACATACAACACTTGTGGAGAGCATTTCTTTACACTGATCTTGTGATACTCGGGGGAATTCACTGCTGACGACGAAGACTGATCTATGGATATCGAGCATGGAAAGCCACGTGTTGAAGACTTTGGACAAAGACATATTCTTTATATATTTTCTAGGCATTGTGAATTATACTTGTGGTTGTTATCAAGTAGTCTATAAGTCAATAGTCTTGTAATATCTCTAAATTGCTTAATGAAAAAAGGTTACCGGAAAGGGATTTTTTCCTTAAATTTCCTTGTCGTATTTGCATTCTTAATTTTACTTGCCTTGTCACCTAATTGATTGTTTAGGGTAATAAGATAAAATTTGGACTTGTGTGTGTTGGACACTTAATTATAGAAATTATCCGTTAAGATCAAGATAACATACTATCATCATCACAAAAGGCATTCACAAAGGATTCCTTAAATTCGGTGACATTATAACTTCAAAAGAAGTTTATGGTAACACCTTATTGATCTTTTAGGACTCGATATTTAACCGTTAAAAACTCAACCACATCTTGAATAACTAAAAAAGTCGTCTACCATAACTAGAATATATCTCTTTCCTCCTATGCTCTTAGTACGAGTGGTAACCATAAGGTCTATGTGAATTAATTCTAATACATGAGAAGTGGTTGAAGAGTTCAACTTCTTATGAGGACTCTTAATTTTTTTTCCAAGTTGATAAGGACCGTAAATCGAGGAGTTAGGTTTTCCTAATGATGGAAATCCATGAACTAGGTCGTTTCTCACTAGATGATCGAGATCTCTAAAAATAATATGACCTAGTTGTTGATCCCAAAGGTTGGCAGTGGAAACCTTGTCACTATTGCAAACGAATGAAGACTTTGGAATAAACCCATAATAATTATCATTAATTCTCTCACCTTGTAGTATAGTCTCACCAAATTTATCGTAAACAGTACATTCCATCTGGATAACTTAATGGATAGGTTTTTGTCGCATAATTGGCTAATTCTTATCAAATTAGCTTTTAGTCCATTAACATAAAGAACATTTTCTAGTTTTGGATAACCTGAAACTTCAATGGTGCCTCTTCCCATAATTTTAGATTTAATCGCATCGCCAAAGGTGACCTTACCATCCCTGTGATCCTCAAGAGTGGTAAATAGAGATCTATCACTTGTCATATGTCTGGAGGACCCACTATCAAAAGACCATTGGGAGGTATTTTGAGGCTTTAGCACAATATGAACAATTAATGCCTTCTTGGTCTTATCTTGTGCAACCTAAGTGTTAGTAGTGTTCTTTCCATTATTGTTTCTAGTCTTTTTGTTGGAATAATTTCCTTAGAGAATAGACAACCTTCAAAACTATTCCACTAAACCTTTTAATGTGTTGAGTAGATATTTAACTTGTTTTTAAGGATAACCAAATGGATATAGTGTGGTTTAAGAGTAAGAAGATAATAATTCTTCCTAATGTTGTAACAAAAGTCTTTAAGACGACCCTTTTTGTTGCAAAAGGTATAAACATAAGGTTGATTTGGAGTCTCCTTCATAGGTTGTTTAGGTAGATTTATCTTAGGTGGGTTAGGTTTAGAAGGGTTCATTTTGGTAACAAACTTGGATAAAGATTAATATTTAGCGTTGGATGAATCACCTTGTTCATATCCTATACATTTGTCTCTTGATAACCTTTCTCAATATAACCTAGGATCGGTCTGATAACCAATTTTCCCATTCTCTCAGAGTTATCCCCAAGAGTGACTTTGACTTCTCGAGAGGCCTCAAGATCTTTCTCAAGCTTGATAATTTTTTCTTCAAGTGCTTTTTGAATCTTCAAGGATTCATGAAGATCTTTAGTAACACGAGCTAGAGAATCATTCAAATCATTCCTTTCCTTACCCACCCAAATAAGCTTCTCACAAAGAGAAATAACAATCATTTCAAGTGGATTAAGGCCTCCTTCTCCTTCGGGCCCTTGTTATTATTCTTTAGAATTCTCATGGACTCGATGTATAACTCAGAATAATGGAACTGCAAATCACTTTCATCAACTTCACTTTCACTACCAACAACATTACTTCCTTATGAGTGACTAGATACAACTTTAACTTTTTCATGACCGTAAATGCCAACATTTGTATGGGACATACTTAAAGAATTAGAATGACTCACCATAAAGGCGATGAAGTTGTTTCCACATGGAATAGAGCCATCGGAGTCTTCAGACTCATTGTCACTATCGCTAAGAGTTGCATCATAAATAGCTTTGTCCTTTCCCTATCTCTTAAGCTTAATGGGACGCTCGTATGCTCTATGACCTCATCCCTAACACTCAAAACATCTTTATGAATCATCCTTTTTAAAGTTACCTCCTTTAGAGTTCTCACTTTTATATTTCTTTTGATCCGATCATTAGAACTTCAACTTGCCTTGTTTTTGTCTTTCTCAAATTTTGGTTTATCAATTTCTGAATTTTCCTTTTAAAACATGAGAAAGTTTTTAAATTTTTTAGCAAATAAGGCCATATCATCAAGATCCATATCGGACTCATCGGATTCAGACACTTTTCCTTTTTAACTTGTACAGAAACTCCATTATCTTTCTTTTTGTTATCTTTAAGAAACCTGTTTAACTCATATATATCCAGAACACTTACAAGCTCTTCGAGTTTTAAGGAATTCAAGTTTTAAGGAATTTAACACACCTAAAGAATTAAGGACAGTGACTTTAGCATTAGATCGACTAGGGAGTGATCTAAGAATCTTTTTTACTACACAATTTCCAGAGATCTTAGCACCTAAGTTGAAACATGAGTTAACTATATCGAAAATATGGGCATAAAACTCATCGAAAGTTTCACTCCCTTTCATGGCAATAGTTTAAAATTGAGAGGTTAGATTTTGAAGTTTGGACGCCTTAACCGCACTCGTTCCCTCATGAGTAACTTGAAGAATGTCCCATGCCTCCTTTGAAGTTTCACATGTCATGATACGATAAGACTCTCGAGAGTAACGACACTAAATAAAACATTTAAACCCTTAGAATTAAAACTGCATAATTTCAACTCATCCTCACTCCATTCCTCTACAGATTTTAAAACAATAGCTCCCCTAACTACAATGGTTAGAGGGGACCGCCCTTTCTCAACAGCAAGCAAAACATGTTCATCAATTGATTTTAACGCAGATCCCATATGGGTTTTCCAAATGCCGTAACTTGTTCCATAAAACATAGGGGATCTATTTAATGAATAACCTTCCATATAACCTCCAAGATTCATCTAAATAACTTTTAAAACTTGTTCTGGTACTAATTTGAAATCTCCCAATTATAGGCCCTAGGTCCAAATCTAGGAAATGCACTATGAGATACAAATTCCCAACACGGGTTATAATTTTAACTAGGCTAATAGATTATTACTCTCTAATTTTTAGTTTTAATTACTCAATCCTATGTGAGCATACAGGATTTAATGCATAAATGGAAAGCACACAACCACAGTGCCATGATATATGAGAAAAACCCAAATGGGAAAAACCTCGAGCAACCAGGGATAGACAAAATCCACTACGAATACGGTTTCACAAGAAGACACAAAAGACTTACAGATTTTACCCTATAAGTACCAATGATGCCATTTTCAACACCTATGTCCGTAGTACATGTATCTCCAATAAGTTGCACGATACTTCCAATGTCAAGGTATCCATTGAAAGCCAAACGTCATCTCCAACCCATGCAAAGGTCCACTGCGCACAATGATGATGAATGTGGGAGAAGATGATACTGGGTTTTTATTCTTGAAAAATGATCTAAAAAGATCATATAAATGTTGGAGAAATTTTCTAAAGAGATTTTTGGCTTTCCTCCAAAGTTCAAAGTGGTTATTCTGTGATTTTTCCCGAGCCCCTTTTATTTTTGAACAGTGGAAGTAGTGGTCAAGAGAAGTTATGAAGACAAACTACTAAAATAATCATACTTTGCCATAACTACTACGACCGTTCGAACGATATGCAGTCTTATTCAGACGACATTTCTAAATATTGTTTGAATGAGATACGAACGAGGTTTCTAGTGACATCTCAGCATAGACCCTTAAGGGATCTCGTTAGAAGTTGTTTGAACAACTTCATTCCAATAAAATAATCGATATTTTTATAATGACCTTAACAAGATATGAAAATAAATTAAAGTTTAAAAGATGTTTTGTAAAGACAGTAAGCCTATGAAATAAATCTCCAAAAAAATTTATAAGCGGGTCATATACCTTTGGAAAAAATAAGTGTTCGAATTGATGATATGAAGTCTTCAATGCGGTGAAATCCCGGTTACTCAATTTCTTCAATGTGGAGTATAATACGACACCTAAAAAATCTAAATATTTTATTCAATGAAAATAGCCAATACTATAAATTGACTCAATTTAGAAATTTTTCCTTACAAAAGCTTACAACATAAACACAATTCTAGATACCAAATAATATAGCATGTTAGCTCATGTATCTATCTACAAACACCTCGATATCTGTAAGTGAGGTTCAGGGATGCCTCGTCCTGCTCGGGCACGAAACCTAGAAGAAACCCTGAGAAAATCCCACTTTCAAAACGTTCACTAAAGTTTAATATGTAAAAAACACTAAGGACCAAAGTATATAGGGCCAAAGTGCAAATAACCAAAAATGCCAATAATCCATTAAACAACAAATAAAAAGCCACTTCGGGACCTTTAACCAATTGGTCAAATGTCTCCCTGATTTCACTGATTGGCTAAAACCTTTAACCAATCGTCTATCCCTTCCAAAAATAAAATCTTTAAAAAATTATTTCTTAGCAGTTAATCAAAAATCAATGGCCTAGAATGGATAACTGATCCGTCATCCGACCCATTAAACGCCTATAAATAAAGGTGACTACCAACCTCTAAAAGTACCAAAAAACCCAATACTGATTTATTTTCTAACTATGTTCAATCTCGAGTGCCTAAGATATTCAAGCTCATTCTGAAAAATTCTTGAAGGGCTTGTACTTTTGAAAAGTCGTTTTTATATATGGAAAAGCTCATACTTATACATACTCGCCTCAAAAAGAGGTTGGCACTTCATAAAAGTCACTTCAAAATAGAAAATAAAGTTGAAACTCTGCAAAAATTCCACAAAAGTCAACACTTCTAGAAGAAGATCAATCCGACTAAAAAACACAAAAAAAGGGGCATGCCCCGAGGAAATAAGGTGAGCTTTCACCGTGAGTGTAAAGAACCTCTACATATATTCTGGGGCAATATCCCACACATATATATAGTGATAAACGGTACATATATGTTGGGTTTTCAATTGTTTATTGATTAGGCCTTAATATTCCATATTTATCACCTTCATATTAGTATTTTATGATCTCAAGCATTACATTTTGCCCAAATTTATCTCATATTTATGGTACTGACCCTTTGTAATACCCCATATGGCTTTTAATTATGAGATTAATTAAATGAAATTGTTTTAATTATGGGATTAATTAAATTAATTTAGGATGATTATTTGGAAATTAATTTGGATTTAAATAACTAGCGAGAGGAGAGTTAGAATTTGATTATAATGATAATTTTGAATATTAATGAGTGAATATGGTAATATATGATTATTGAATATATTAAAATTGTCGCGAGGGAAAAATACTGCAGTTTCGAGAATTAAGTTGGGACGCGCGTGTCAGTCGTGTCAGGAAGCAATTTAATGGATTTAAATGTAAATTATTTTATATCATCTGTATGGTCATTTTGAGTGCGCCAACGTGTCCGTAAGGGTCTAGATAGTCAGAAAATACTAGCCGGGAGTTTAGTTTGGGTTTCGGGGCATTTTAGGTCTAACCGGCAACTCGGGAGGGTATTTTAGTCATTTTGACTTTTTGAGGAAAAAATAACCCACTAATTTTAGACTGATTATATCATCCAAAACTTAGGGCTCCTAGTGTTTTCACAACCAAAAATCACATACAGCCATTAGAGAGGAAGAGAAGTAAGTTTCCAAAGAAGAACCACCATTCTTGGACCCTTTGCACCACCATCACTTCCAACGGATAGATTAGGAAGAGAGGATCATTACCATACCATCTGTTCCAAAGGATCAGAACCTCCATTTTTCAGGCAAGTGATTTAACTTGTTATGATTCAGTAAATATATTATCCATGTAGTTTAGAATTGGAGGCTAGACTTGGAAAATTGATAATTTCATAAATTGGGAGAATTAAATCTGAATATGGGTAAGTTTTTCATGTAGTTAATTTTTGGAAATAATAGAGACTTAGATCAGAACCTTAGTGATAGAAATTCGGGATTAAAATTGGGTATTTGGTTATCTTGAATTGAAAGAAACTACACTAGGGTTAAAAATGTGAGAATTTATACAACATTTGAGTTAAGTAATTTGATTAATGTAATTATGAGTTATACGTATGACATATTTGGGTAATACGAACAGACACCCTATATTACAATGTGAAGACAGGAGTTAGTACAAACTACTTAGATATTGGCATAACTAGGACAGGTTAAGGGTATACGTTAGGTGTGCACATTAGTTGAGGGGTGAGGAACTCATGTGAGAGCACGTAACTAACATGTGAATAATATTTACTGTTTAATGCAATTAAACACTTGGTATATTGTTAAACTATTTTCACCTAGAGCTCTGACTCGTTTTCTCCCAAATCTATTTTTCTATTTAAACCTTTTAGGTGCCCAGCCACAGGGACATCAAGCATAAGAGTTCCATTTTGAAGACGTGTTGTAGCTGTTGTGGAAGCTATAGGATCTCAGTATTAGATGCCTCCATATTTATCCTTGGTTCCTTCAGAGTCATTCATGTCAGTTAGGGCATATTTCCCATTCTTATTTAGAGATTGTAGATACCGACTTTCTTTATTTAAGATGTTGGTTTATTTATTCCGACTCTTGTATTGGGATTTTATTTTACTCTAGTATTATTATTGGAGTGTTTACTCCAGACTCAGTTTATTTCCTTACGTTGGTTATTCATATCAGATTGTTTATGTGATTGATGGATGATGATTTAATTACTAGGTTAATTGTTAATTTAATTAAAAAATTTGTCATCTTTCTATTTTAAATATTAGGTGGCTAGTAAGTAATTAAATATTTTCGACAGTAATGCTAAGACTGAACCAACTTGATATTCTGTTTTAATTTAATAAAGGAGTAGATACCCGGTATTTAATTAGTTGGGGTGTCACAGGTGGTATCAGAGCATCAGGTTCTGTGCGGATTATTATACTTCCATTATAGTTTTCTTTGATATAGAGCTCTACGTTTAGGATCGTTGATTTCTTTGGTGAGATTTTGTTCTGCTGCTATGACATATATATATATATATATATATATATATATATATATATTAGTGAATCTTATTTTCGTTCAGATGTGTTCGGGTGTCGAACAATAAAGGAAGTCAGGCGAGGGCCGTTGGGCGAATAGCAGGAGGCGGAGCTCGGTTGGGGATATAGGGTATAGTCAAGAATGATGACCGTAGTTTAGGTCGCCCCTATTATGGCACGGGAAGACAGGATGATAAGATGGCTAACGCACAACATATTATTTTCAAGTACTACTATAGTAGAAAGTGGTGCCAATTTAGACTCACCCAGTATAGTTAAAATGGGAGAGAGTCAGACATGCCTTTGAAGAGGACCATCGGTGGAATTCTAGAAATATAAAGATTAGGTGTGTTAGCCAACGAAAGTTAAATATCCAAAGGCTTGGTTATATGTTGGAGTGTGAATTAATCGGGAGTGAAAATTTAGGGTAAATTTTTTCTTGGCTTGTAAGTGCAGAGTTACAATGGTGAGAGGCAACCACCACACTCAGAAGTGGAATGTTCTGTCAAGGGAAGGAGCATAGGTACGGTTTGACCAAAAGTTCCTTCATCATATCTTCAGGATAAGATGAAAACATTGTTCTGAACTCACACAAGAGGGTCGAACAGAGGTCACTTTATGAAAAGGAATTTAATTAATTAGCGAATCTTGCACCGGATGAAGTAGGTACAATGGAGAAGAGGATTTTAAAGTGGGAAATTAACTCATAAGAAGAATTGATAGCACTTATGGAAATTATTCTTCGATGGTCAATGCAAATGGTAAAAATGTCGCGTTTTGTTAATATGGATGTTAACGCTTCCTTGTGTGAGGATATACAAGAATAGAAGAATTAGTTAGAGAGTAAGACTGGGTGAAACGGTGTTAGTGAAGCACCACAGGGGGGAGACCCATCAGGGGACCCATTTAAATGATTCGGATAGCTAAATTTTTACCGAGCGATGGTGAATTTCGTAAAGTATGTTGAAGACAGTAGCATGTTCCTTAGGGACATCAAAGCTAAGGGAACAATGGAGGTAGCCATCAGAATCGAGACTACCACAGTTCGAGAGAAGGACAACTCGAACATGGTCAGTATGATCCGAGATAAGTGGATTTTGTGTAGAGGAAATTTGGGGAGACTAAAACCCCATGTGTTAAATTTTCTCGAAGTGAATATGTTGCCTAGAAAGGGCAATGGTTATTGTAATTTTCGATTTGGTACGGATAGGTGTGTTAAGTCCAGGAACCATTTGAGCAGCCACGGTGATTGGCTAGGAAGAAGTATGACTTCTATCCTCAGATGATGAGGTGTATTTTAAGTGACACGAATGAGTCACTACATTGTGATCACTACTAGATTCGCATGTGAGATTAGTTTAGTGTATATATCGACTACGTTATTATTATGTAAATTTTTTCCCTGGTATAGCGGGGTTACCTTTAGATTTATCCGCGGAGGATGAATGGGCGTATTGATAGTGGTATATACTTTATTGAGATTACTCATTTTTGTGATATGTTATACACGTATGATATGATCCTTATTATGGTTTTATAGTAATGATTAGACTGAGAGTGGTCGAATATAGCAAGTCTATCGGCGTTGATGCTTTAGTGCATGATGTTTTATTCTGGAAAAACCTCACCCGCGAGAGGGTCGGGCTCTCATTTATATTTATCCTTATATTATAGAGACTTTGAAGGGTATAGTCGTCTTGAGAGATTCGATCCCAGTGTGTGTAGGAACTTCATTGATATAATTTAAAATGTATTGGGTTTACTATTCAGCGGAAAGATTTAGCCTGTTACTATGTTTAATGCTCAGGACTGGGTAATAGGAAGAGCGCATTGTAATATCACTCCTATAGAGATGTGGGAGTTAAGACTGATAGTTATATATATGAGGAGGGGATTTTGAGAATCCCGATTTTATGTGTTTGATGTTTATGGAATGTGATTACCACCAATGCTAAGTGATCGTGTATTTCGAAGGAAGTTCCTTATTTAAGTATAATTGCGAAAAGAGATGTAACTTTTGTTTTAAGAGACAGGAATATAAGGGTACATGTTATGGACTGAGGGCCTAACGGATTCTGATGATCGACAATGCTAGGTAGTAGTGTATCGGAGGGCTTCCTTTCTCTTTGTGGGACATCCCAAGCATGAAACTTAGCGTAAGGTTGGAACTAGGGAGATGTTTGACCATTCATCCATGAGTTCGGTACCTCGGTCGTTATAGAAGTAGGTAGTTATAATTGTAAGTTGAAAGTTAAATTATGATATAAAGCTAGTGGAGTCAGTTGTGTGGTGAGGAGGTATTGTAAATTTTGTTTTATCACGACGGGTTGAAGGGTGGAATGATGTTAAGGAGGAATTAGAATTTCGAATCGGAAGGTGATTTAGAAATGCCCAAGTGGAATAGCCACGTTGCGAATGCAGGGGAAATAAAGATTTTGGAGTATGTATGAAGCGTATATGATGTTTAAACCAGTATGCACGATTTATAAGGTGTGTAGACACCCTAGTTTGATGATGTCAAAATCATCAGGAAAAGAGACATGGGTATAGATGGGTGAAATATATGCTTGTGGGACTAATATGACAAAATGGAAGTGGTAGACTGGATTAAGCGTCGTGAGACAAGGATGATAATCCATATATTCATGTGCAATCAGAGTAGCACGCCCGAACTTGGTTGAAAGGTCGTGTGAAGCTATTTAAAAATGGAGTATCCCATTAGAAAATAAATATTTAACTATTGTGGACAATTTGGAGCGGGGTTCTACCCAATCGAATGTTGAGAGTGACTTACGTGTAAATAAAATGATGATGTCAACAAGGTATAAGAGTCCGAAAGTGCACATCATGGTGAAAAGTGCACGGGTCATAACTTTTGGTATATGCCGAGGGAAGAAGAAGATTATTAATTTCCACTTAAAGGGAGGAACTATAAGTGGAAGTCGGTGTTAAGTGGGACATAGTGACTAGTCTCCACGTGCACCACTCATAGATAGAAATTGGTTAGAGTAAGATGATCAGCTAGAAAATTTTGCATCAAACCAACGATTCCAATACTGGAAGAGTCAAGTTGGTAAATTTCTTCTATGGGTTGCCAACCTCAAGATGAGTCACGAGTTCGTTCGAATGTGTGGAACAAGATGACCAAAAGGAAAGTAATTATTATACCTTTGAGTGATTTACACTATTAGATAGTGTGACCCAGTCTTTCTTTAAAAAGAAGGATTGTGTCGATACGTGGTCCTTCCCAGTATTATTCTGAACTAGGATAAGACCCTTGAACCCCAACTTCAATATGAAATTTCTGGAAATAGTGGCGATAACGTTTCATTTTGGGCAAGTTGTATCACCTACAGCCCGAGGAGTAGACGCAAGGTGATTAATGATTGTGGAGTTGTATGAAAGTAATTTTGGACTCATTGCGATCATTTTAATTCCATAACGGGTATAGCTAGTAAGTAAAGTATTATACGATAATGGGGAGAGAATATTACCGAATGGTAGAGTTGTGTGAAAGCACCCATACATATTTATCGTGGACAAGGTGCTTATTGAGGTTTTTTGTGGATAAACCTTACTACTTTTCCTCTGGATGTTTTGGGGTGAGCGGATAATCAGAGTTTTAAATTAGTCAAGAATTAGAGTCCGATGACTATAAAAGGATAACCACAAACTGTCTTAGGTGGCTTTTGCCTATCATAAAAGTTACACCATCGGGAAGAGAGGTTCAAAAAATGGACAAGAGTAGTCAGAGGTTCATGTGGTTTCTCCCAGGATGGGAGTTTTGTGTTTAAATTAACACAGGAGTTGAAATGAAGGGAAGTGCGGCCTCCCAATAATATTGAGATAATGCGTCCAGTGATGTATAGGCTATTCTTATTCGAATGTTGTTAGGTGGGAGCACAAGGTGAGGTGCCATTATTAAGGTGTGACACTATAGCTGATAAGGTATAGAGAGTGTTAAACAAGCTTGTTGTGAAGCGGGGGCAATAGTGACCGAGCCTTACTTTGAAGTTTGTTTCGTGTACTGGAGGATACCTATTTTTATTAGGTTTGCCTTTCCTGAATTTTGAGACAAAATTCCGTTATTAGGGGGAAATATGTAATACCTCGTATTTTTATGACTTTTATTAATTAAATGAAATTACTTTTAATTATGGGATTAATTAAATTAATTTGGGATAATTAATTCGGATTTAAATAACTAGCGAGACAAGATTTAGTATTTGATTATGATTACAATGATATATGATTATTGAATTTATTAAAACTGTCGCGAGTGAAAAATACGATAATTTCGGTAATTAAGTTGGGACGCGCGTGTCAGTCGTGTCAGGAACCAATTTGATGGATTTAAAAGTAGGTTATTTTTATATCATCCGTATGGTCATTTTGAGTGCACCAACGTGTCTGGAAGGGTCGAGATATTCAGGAAACACTAGCCGTGGGTTTAGTTTGGGTTTTGAGGCATTTTAGGTCTAACCGGCAACCCAGGAGGGTATTTTAGTCATTTTGACTTTTAGAGGAATAGTAACCCACGAATTTTAGATTGATTATATTAGGCAACACTTAGGGCTCCTTGGGTTTTCACAACCAAAAATCACATATGGCCATTAGAGAGGAAGAGAAGGAAATTTCCAAAGAAGAACCACCATCCTTGGACCCTCTGCACCACCATCACCACCACCGGTTAGATCGAGAAGAGAGCATCACTCCCATACCATCTGCTCCAAAGGATCGGAACCTTCATTTTCCAGGAAAGTGATTTAACTTGCTATGATTTAGTAAATATATTATCCATGTAGTTTAGAATTAGAGGCTAAACTTGGAAAATCGATAATTTCATAAATTGGGAGAATTAAATCTTAATATGGGTAAGTTTTTCATGTAGTTAAATTCTAGAAATAATAGAGACTTAAATCAGAACCATAATGATAGAAATCCCAAATTAAAATTGAGTATTTGGTTATCTTGAATTTAAAGAAACTACACTATGGTTAAGTATGAGAATTTGATGAATGTATCGATTTATATGCGGTTCTTGTGAGGATTTGATGATTCTGGAATGTTAGAAACCTTCAATTTAGGTTAATATAACATTAGGTACGTTTACTTTAGAAATTTGGATCATGTAATGAAGATTAAAGATAAAACTAGGGCTGAAAACGTAAAAAATCTGGGTTGTAACTGCTCGATCGATCGATCGACATTCATAGGTTGATCGATTGATTGGATCGATCAATCGTAATTCTTGAGTTGATCGATCAACTCCCCCTGCACTTGTGGTGTTTTTTCCTTTTAAGATTTGATCGATTTCGACTCTTGAAAGTTATTGGTCGGAACTATGTGAACATATTTAAACTTAGGGAAGACCTGTAGGGGTGTAATTGAAGCCCGAAACATATTAGAATTGGTTTGGAACTTAGTGTTAAACTTACGAGCGTCCGTCGAGTGAGTTACTATTAGAAGTTATGAGATCATGAATTAAATTCGTATAAGTGATATCTTAAGGTTAGAGGCAGAACTAGGGACCTTAAATTACTGAATTAATCTTAGGGACAAGTGGGAGACTTAGTAACCTTTTGGGATAGATTTAAGTACTCAGAATTATACGATGAAAGAGTTATTGGTTAAACGTATTACGTGAAATAATTGGGAAGATATTAGAGTACGTATAAGACTTATGGTATAAGGCTGGAATATACCTATATAAATATGATAATTACCTAAGTTGTGTGAATGCTTCGTATATGGATTATTGTGTGTATGACATACCTACCATGCTTGCTATCATGGGAGGTTGATTTTCAGAAAAGGTCCATCTTATCTTTGTGTGACTTCTGGGGGATTTAGATTGGTACCTTAAGAACATAGGACAGTGAATGACTTATTTGTGAGTTGATAAGTCAGCTGACCAGGGGAGCGTAGGTATGTGCATGACCCATGGGTATGTGAACTATGTTCGCCGCCAATATGTGTGATTTTTATTAAAATGGTTCCTAAGCAATTCGGAATGCATGATCCTTAAGTACGTGATGTACCGAGATTCGATAGCAGAGTGTGCGTGCACCACAGCTTAGCCTAGGGGTGCTATATATGTATGTGTGTACTGAGATTGAGATATATGTACTTATGACTGGTTCACTGTTGCTTGGTAGATGCGAATAATTGAGATAATTAAATGGGTTTAAAATGTGAGAATTTATACAACATTTGAGTAAAGTAATTTGATTAATGTTATTATGAGTTATACATATGACATATTTGGGTAATACGAATAAACACCCTATATTACAATGTGAAGACAGGAGTTAATACAGACTAGTTAGTTAGCGGAATAACTAGGATGGGTTAGGGTATACGCTAGGTGTGCACATTAGTTGAGGGGTGGGGAACTCATGTGAGAGCATGTAACTAACATGTGTATAATATTTATTGTTTAATGCAATTAAACACTTGATATATTTTTAAACTGTTTTCACTTCGAACTCTGACCCGTCTGCTCCCAAATCTATTTTTCTGTAAAAACCTTTTAAGTGCCCAGCCACAGGGATGCCAAGCATAGGAGTTCCATTTTGAAGACGTGTTGTAGCTGCTATGGAAGCTACAGGATCTCGGTATTAGGCGCCTCCATGTTTATCCTTAGTTCCTTAAGAGTCATTCATGTCAGTTAGGGCATGTTGCCCATTCTTATTTAGAGATTATAGATACGGACTTTCTTTATTTCATATGTTGGTTTATTTATTGAGACTCTTGTATTGGGATTTTATTTTCCTCTAGTATTATTATTGGAGTGTTTACTCCAAACTCATTTTATTTCATTACATTGGTTATTCATATGAGATTGTTTATGCGATTGATGGATGATGATTTAATTACTTGGTTAATTGTAAATTTAACTAAAAAATTTGGCACCTTTCCATTTTAAATATTAGGTGGCTAGTAAGTAATTAAATATTTTCAACAGTAATGCTAAGACTGAACGAACTTGATATTCTGTATTAATTTAATAAAGGAGTAGTTACCCGGTATTTATTTAGTCGGGGTGTCACACCCTTTTTGGCGAGTATTTTGTACTTTGTGTATTTCTCTCATATTTTACAGGTAAATCGTGCAAGTACATGGAAGAAAAAAGTTAAAACGGTAACACAATCACGAGAAAGGTAAGTCAAAGGAAATTTAGTAATTTTTTTGCCAGAACCCCGAAGAGGATCCAATTGAGAAGTTAAAGAGATTGAATTCACGAAAAACCGAAGTTGAAAAGAAAGTTCGGGGGGAAATATAAAAAAGAGCAAATCAGGCAAAACAAGTCAACCTTAGCAGAGATCCGTACCTAATCGGTTCGATCAGGTGAACCTGTTAGCCCCAAAGGTTCAGTAATGGGTTCAGTTCGGCCAAAGGGTTCAATCCAAGACAGAATTTTGTTAATTTCCCTAGATTTTAGGATAAGGAGTTTGAGTTTATCTACACTTCTTTATGTGAGTTTTCTCACTTGTATAAACTTTTTAAGAGTCTTGTAAACCTATTATGTTTTATTATAGCCAAGATATCATTAATAAAGTATTGGAGAAACAATTTACGTGTTTTGCACCATAATTTCAATACAAGATCATAGCTTTTTCGGTTTTTCTTCAAGTATTGATTTCTCTTGCATGCTTTTATGTTCTTCAATATTGGTAACTTTAAATTTCACCATCTTTATTATTTCTTCATCATGTCTATAGGCATATCAATGAATTCTTGTGTAGAGATTAATACCATGTCCTGCTAAATTTATAGAGAGTTAGAGAACATGAACGCAACCTAGGTTTTGAAGTCAGATATAAAATTCGATCCAATTGTATGTTTATTTATTAGGGTTTGATACTTTTATTGAAACTAATATAGTAGGTCTCTTAATCCCGTTTTTTTAAGTCAACCGGAGTGTTTGAAAATGCCATATACGTGTCAACAATCCTATCATTCACGTTAATTTAATTATTGAATCAATATTGTGCGGAGTAAAATTGTCACAGATTTACTGCTTCTGATTACTTAATGTTCTTCTTTCAATTAAATATATAGTAGTCAAAAAAAATTATTTAGAAAAAATACCTACGGTTCAGGGGATTAGATCCCGACTCCATTTTTGCTAAATTATTTTCAAAACCAAAATTCTAATTTCCTATTTTTTCTATGTTTAAATTGCAGTTGTTAGTTTAATTTTCGTAGTCAAATGCAAATTTTTTCGAAACAAAATTATCTTTTCTTTTCTTTCGAGAGTCGATACCTAGATTTTAGAAGCCGACCTACAGTCATCAAAACATTCTACGTCCTATTCCCTGAGGATCCAACCCCAACTTAAAGGGTATTATTTGAGTGATCGGCTTGCACTAGAGCCGTAGGTACACACCTAGCACACAAATTATGCGTCGCGTCAAGTTTTTGGCACCGTTGTCAGGGATCAAGTAGACACATAGGTTAAGTCGAATTATATAAGACAAAATTTTCAATTGATTTAATTTGTATAAAATTGACTTATTTCCAGAACAAAACTTGTTTGGGTCATAGATAGATTTTATCTTATCACGATACCCACATAGTCAATGACGTGTTTATGTTGAAGACGTAGCGGCCAAGCTTCAAATATATATGATGCCAAGTTTAATTGGTTCACGTTTCACGTCATCATTCATATTTCATTCCGAGATATTCTTAGGTATGAATGCATAATGTTTATGGGACTCGAAAAATGTTTTAAGGATGATATTTTATTAATAAATGATTTTAAAATGTAAAAAATGATTTTAAACGATTTTAACTTCATTTATTCTGAGATAAACACTGTTTAGAGTCGTGTGAATTCTATCCTTGAGTTTAGAGACTTCAAACGACATGAACAGTCGTTTAAACATCATGTCTTAGTCATTCAAACAACATGGGGATCTCGTTAGAACGACTTGTTGACTTAACTTTTTTATTTGAAGCATTTTTCTCTCACAATTTGGAAGTGTGTAGAACCAAAATACAAGTTAGAACAGTTTCATTTTCCTGCACTTATTTTCTAAGGTTTTCAAAGACTAAAACCATACTTAGTGTTTATAAGGATCCGAGTTTTCATACTCATGTGCTATATAGATCTTGTTTGCACCATTGAAGTTTGTTCATCACTTTGAACAATTTGTTTTATTGGTGTTTTACGATGAAGAAATGGTGAAGGTCGTGTTTCGAATCATAGACGATTGCCAAAGCTGCATCACTGGATATCGAGGCACTCATGGACGTGTGTGTTGTGGATAAGTATCATGGAAAGATTTCTATGTGGGCACTGTGGAGGAGCGGTTAAAGAGAAGAAGAGTGACAATGCTTATGGGTATTGAGTCGTTGTGTAAGTATGTATGTCTTCCTTTGTAAAACCGTATCATAGTGATTGTCTGGCTTGGGTGGTCCGAGATTTTTTTCCTTAGTGGTTTCCTCGTACATCTGAAATTGTGAACTCAACTTTATTTTACTTGCTTTAATCACCTAGATGCATGTTTAGGATTAAACAAGATAAAATTGGGCTTAATTGAATTTGGTTCACAAACCTGGTGCGTATTAAAATTGGAAAAAGGTTTCTAAAGAAAATTGTTTTGTCATTCTTAAAGCACACATAAGAAAAAGGGGCCTACAAATTGGTATCAGAGCAGGTTGCATTTAGTTTTTGTGTAGATCCTTATTTTTTCATTCTTTTGGGGGATATTTTTTTTTCTCACTCTTGGTTTGTTTTTCTCTCGATAGATTCTCTAAGTTTTGACGAATTACATCTCTTGAATTTGAAGTTTTCAAAACGAATTGAAATTTTGGAGGAAGAAAATTCTCATTTTAAACATACGATTAAATATTTGCAAATGCTTCAAACTCAAAGAGATATCATTCATGAGAAGATTGCGGATTTATATGATAATTTTAAATCTGTGACTTTCGCCTAGGAAGAGAGTGAAAATATAGTCCTTGTTTTAGAAAAAGAGTTGGAGGAGTTTAAAAATTCTAGGGTTTCTGACGTTGATGAAAATATTTTAATTAATGAATTTAAGGCACGTGAGAAGACTCTTACGGGAAAGTTTGCTCACATTGAGGGGGAGTGAGATAACCTTCTAGGGATAATTAAAATTTTAAAGAACGAGTCCCTAAAATTTGAGGAGTCTAGTTCTTTGCTTGAGTCCAAAATTTTGAAGTTGAAAAATGATTTAAGAGATTCAAGTAGTGATGGTAGCGACTTATCTTGTTCTAGTGCTTCGAATAATAAAGCCAAAATCATAGTTTTTTTTAAAGCGTCAACCATATCCAATGGTATTAGAAAAGTTCAACCTAAAGGTCATGTTCCTTTTCGTGTTTACACATGTTCGCATTATGGTCGAAAAGGACACCTTAGGCATTTTTTTGATGATCTTAGACAATACCTTAGGAAGTTTAAGTGTAGTGTCGAGTCGATTCCCAAGACCCGACGAGTCAGTTATGCATCTGTTTGGGTTAGGAAATCTGTTTTCGAGATTCTAAATGCTAGGTTAGTTGATTCTCATATGCTAGTACATGATGCTTCTCATGATATTTCTTATGGATGATTTCTTGCATGATTATGTTTGTCATACACTAATCTTTACTTCATGTTATATATTTTGCTAATGTTATGACATGTGTATCTCTTTGTATTATATTTTTCATTTATTTAAGTCTTATTGAAAAATACAAAACGATTTTTGATTTTATAAATTTTTGAGAATACACAAAAAGATTTTGTTTTTTAGTCAAAAATATGAAAAACACAAAAAGATTCTCGATTTATTTTTGTGTCATGAGTTTTCATGTTTGATATGGCATATTGGTGTGCTTGGACCCCCATTACTTCATTCTTCACGTGGCTAGGACATTTGGTCATGATTGTTGATGCATTGAATGATCTTAACTATTGTATAATGGGGTTGTTTCGAAGTTGAATGCATTTGGATTTGACTTTATATATATGTCATTCCACACATGCACGAGTTTATATGAATGTTTGACTTCTCATGCATATTTGAGTTTGGTGAGACGTTATCCTTTCTATTTTGCCATCTATGCGAAAATAGACTTGGGAGGAGGGGTGCATGTGAGAATCGTTTGTCGTGAGGACTGATATTGCTTAAATTAAAAAAAATGATGAGTGTTCACGAGAAGGGGCTACGAGAGAATAATAATATCGTCGTGAAAGCCACCGTTTAAAAGAGTTGGGGAAAAAATTAAGGCAATAAAAAAAAATGCCAAAATGGAACAATTTGTTTAGTTTGATATGCTCATTCAAAAGAAAAGAAATATGACTATTTAAGGGAGTTTGGATGGAAGTATCAAACAAGTTTGTACCACGAATCCTAGTGTTGAAAAATCATATCATGACGCTATTCTTTATAGAATCGTCAAAATTCTGAATTCGTGTACATGATGTCTATTTACATTTATCTCAATATACTAATTATCACATGTGGATAAAATTAAGTTTGATGATATTTAGCTATCAATTAGAGCTTCTTAATCGTTTCGATGTGTTCATATTGTGATTCATTTGTTGTAGTTAATGCCAAATCATTCCATATTCATATTTGATCACATTGATACTTTGTTAGCATGAATCTCACATTGTTTTTGTTTATTTTATTTTTTTGATTTGAGTTTGTTTCACTACTGTTTCGTATTTCTAGTATCTGTTTTAAAAAAAAAAATTCACTGGGCAAAACTTGACATTTTTAGAGATGAAATAAAAAAAATTTGAAAGCGTTCCAACGACTTCTGTATGTCATTCGAAGATTGGTTCAAGCGGCCCTAAAAATGAGAATTTAAAAAGTGTCAGGTATGGTCATTTCTTAGATCATTTCTTTGGCATTAGATAGTTGTTTCGAACGACACCTTACTGTTTTAGGTCATTTTTTACCTCATTCAAATGACATGCCAATGTCATTCAAACAACAAGACATAGTTGTTCAAATGACCTTGTCTGGATTTTTTAGCCTTGTTCTGTTTCAGTACCTTCTTCATATATGTGATGATTTTATTCTGTTTTGGTACTTCTGGGTTCATTTACACCAGTTTACATGCAGTCGATAGTGCTTATTCATGCTTTGATTTCTATACTGCATTGATTTATTTAGTCATATCTTTCCTTAGATTGATGATGCATTCTTTGTAACTGTTTTCTAGT
Source organism: Sambucus nigra (assembly GCA_949130495.1). NCBI lineage: Eukaryota > Viridiplantae > Streptophyta > Magnoliopsida > Dipsacales > Adoxaceae > Sambucus > Sambucus nigra. The sequence goes on from OX422221.1 coordinate 107,638,862, forward strand.
TACAAGTTGGTATCTTCTGATTTTTATTAGTTGGCGTTTCCATGTTTATCTAGATATGCTTCATTAATTATTCTCATTCTAGATATGATGTTGTTTATCTTTTTCACTTATTGTCTATTCGAGACAAAAAAAAAAGGGGAGAGATGTATGTGATGTAGGGGGAGAGTTCGTTTGTTGAGCACATATGGCCTTTTTGCATTTAAAATTGGTATCATATATTTTTATCATATGTATGTTTATATGTTGGTATCATGTTGTCTTGCAAAAATTGGTATCATGATTTGGTCACATATTTAACAAATGGGTTGATTTACATTTTGGTATATTTTATATCATTTTTCCTCCACACTTCACTGGATATTTGTCTGTTTTATGTGTGTAGGTATTCTTTAGCGATTAGAGATTTCAAGACTACATCACATTCAGATAGTTCATACTTGTCAGACCTGCATATACTAGTCCGTGTTCAATAATTTTTTATTTTGGATTTTATGGGATAGGATTTAGGTGTCATGCAGCTTGACGACCAGGCTTAGGCATTTCACAGTTTGGGTTTTGTCCCGGAATAGTCAAAGGGGAAGATTTATAAAGAAAAAAATTTCAATTTAGTTAATTTGTATGTAATTGACTTATTTTCGAAACAAAACTTATTTGAGTCATAGATAGATTTTATCTTGCCACGATACCTACATAGTCTATGACGTGTTTGTATTGAAGACGTAGTGAAAAAACTTCAAAGATATATCATGCCGAGTTTAATTGATGCACGTTTCACTTCTTCATTCAAATTGCATTCCGAGATACTCTCAGGTATGAATTCGTAATGTTTATGGGACTTGAAAAATATTTTCAGGGTGATATTTTGTTTATAAATGATTTTAGAATGTTAAAAATTATTTTAAATGGTTTTAACTTTGTTTATTCTAAGATAAACACTGTTTAGAGTCGTGTGAATTCTTTCCTTGAGGTTAGAGACTGCAAACGACATGAACAGTCGTTCGAATGACATAAGGATATCCTTAGAACGACTTGCCGACTAAATTTTTTTATTTAAAGAATTTTTCTCTCAAAATTTCGAAGAGTGCAGAACCAAAATACAATTTAGAATAGTTTCGTTTTTGTACTTATTTTCTAAGGTTTTCAAAGACTAAAATCATCCTTAGTGTTTATAAAGATCCGAGATTCCATAGTCATAAGCTATATAGATCTTGTTTACACCATTGGAGTTTGTTCATCACTTTTAACAATTTATTTCGTTGTGGTTTTGCAATGAAGAAATGGTGAAGGCCTTGTTCCGAATCATAAATGGTTACTAAAGCTGCATCGGTGGATACCGAGGCACTCGTGGACACGTGTGCTATGGATGAGTATCGTGGAAGCATTTTTTCATGGGCACTGTGGAGAATCAGTTAAAGAGAAGAAGAGAGTCAAGGCTTGTAGGAATCAAGTCGCTGTGTAAGTTTCTCTGTCTTCCTTTGTAAAATCGTATCATAGTGATTGTCTGTCTTGGGTCGTCCGAGGTTTTTTCCTCTAGTGGTTTGCTCATACATCCGGCGTTGTGAACTTTACTTTATTTTACTTTCTTTAATCACCTAAATGCATGTTTAGGATTAAACAAGATAAAACAGGGCTTAATTGAATTTGGTTCACAAACCTAGTGTGTATTAAAATTGGAAAAAGGGTTTTGAAAGAAAATTGTTTTTATCATCCTTAAATCACATATAAGAAAAAGGAGCCTACAAATTGATCTAAGAATTTGACTCTAAATCCTAAAAAGCCAAAAAGATCATAAATTTTAAAAATGAAAAAATGAAAATAAAAATATCCAAAAAATCATAAAAATAAAAATAAAATTAAAATATTTTCTCGAGTACTTAAATCCAAAATGCTCATCCCAACCTTAATCCCGGGCCAATAGTAGAACTCCCTCCTTCTAGCAATAACGCTCCAAACTTTTGGGTAGCACATCCTACACCAAGTAGTCACGTTATGAGTCAGAAGTCTAAACAATATGGTGAGGGTAGTGATTCTTTAAGTGTGAGTGCGATGTCGGATAATGCTAGGTTCTGAATGAGAGAGGGTATAATGTCGTACATCTTTATATGAGACCTCTTGTACTCGAAGCGAACCATCACTCTCCGATGCATTATATTCCCGTATAAGGCGGGGAAATTCCACTTTAGGAACGGGGTGATTCAGATTCTACCTACTTTTCATTATATGGAGTCGGAGAAGCCTTAGCTCCACATTAGAGAGTTCGAGGAGGCGAGTGATAGTACAAATATAGCACCCTGTCGCGGAATGTATTCTTCTCTTCAGTTTTCTCACATAGGTCAAACAGGGCGCGGCCAGACCACACCTAGGGCGCGGCATCTCTTCAAGACGCCAGACGCTTGGCACAGGGTGCGGCCCTGTCCCTTATAGGTCGCGGCACTCCTCCGTAGGACGCGCGGAATGCCTCCAGCAGCTTCATACAACACCGCTTGCTTTACAGGCCGCACCCCCTTCATCCGCAACTACTATAGACTTGGTATAAGTCACGTGCTCAGGGCACGTGACACAACACACTTACCTCATAAAAGTAGAGGACCACACCTCGAAAAGGGGGATCGAGTCCAGAGGCCCAAGGCCAGCTCTGCAATACAGATTCTTTCTACACAACCTCAACTTACTCCTTGAAGGCCACCAATCTACGCCATAGCCGCCTCCCCAGCTCATCGGAATCCTCCATACCGTCATGTACTCTCCTTTATTCTCATACTTGTACGCCTCTTCAGGCATGATTATATTGTACAATGCAACCATATAATGAGAGCGGAGAAACACAGTGGACGTAGGCCTATTTTAAAGGCTGAACCACTCTATATCTTTTCTTCTCTCTATTTACTTGCTTTACTTGTTCGTTACATACTTTATTCATGATTTGCTGATGCGAGAACGACAAGTAGACGATCTCGTATCATTGGTTTGGCGCCGTCTGTGGGAACATAGAGATATTTCAATCTTGTTTCTCTACATATATGAGTTCTTAAAACACCTTATTCGATCCCTGAGGGTCCTATGGACCATCTTCCCACGGGTCGATTACTGGTTATTGGGCTCCGTCTTGCATTTACCCCCTTAAGCGGGTATTTCATATTTCCGGATCTGCCTTTGGATCTCCATTTGATGGCTTTGGATCTATTTTACATACCCCTATGATATCATTCCATCTAGATAATGCTGAAAAGCCTGGTGGAATTTTGTCCTGAAAAGGTGGATGATTAGGGAAGGGTTATATTTGCCCCCCTTTTTTTGTTGCCATCGACCTATGATCTAGGGGTTATCATTGGAATTCTCTCATCAATGGACCCTAGTAGGTTTTCTTCACGTGTTGGGGGAGAAAATATCAGTTCCTGTCTTGGGATCTCTCCACTGCTTAAACAGGGGTGCGGCCTGTAAGTTCAAAAGCCTCTCGTGTTGCTACCCCTACTAGTGCGGACCTATTACAACAGCTCAAAATCACCGTGGGAAGGACTTGAGTGGCCTTCGGATAGACCTTGGTGAATAACATTAAAGGGATGCGGCAGTGCACTTGTGTGCCATACTGGTCGCGGCCTCGTCATCATATCATGGAGCAGTTCAACCCCTCATTCCCAATACTTCTGTGATCAATCACTTATGTTAGTTTTGTCTCAGATTCTGTATACTTTATAAAGACTATAAAAAGAAGAAATGGAAAGAGAATCCAGCCAGAGTGCAGAAGTCAAGGATGAGATTGTGCAACTGTACAATCACCTTAATCACCTCTATGACAATCATGCCTTACTTCAGACCCAGGTCAATTTTCTAACTCAAAGAGTGCTAATGCTAGAGGTCGCGACCTCTCAGAATATAGGCGCAGGTGCGGAGGAAACAAAGCCAGCCTTATCTGCCACGGCAGTTAAAGAATCCACGGAATCAGCCGGCAGAAGTCAGAAAAGGAGAACAGAGAAATCAGAGAAAAAATCAGGTGTCTATACTCTGTTGACCTTCTCGATTGAAGAGATCTTTGAGTTCATCAAAGAGGACAAGCTTTTAAGGTGGACGAAAAAGTTGAGAGCTCCACCCCACAAGAGGAACAAAGCTACTTGGTGAAAATTCCATCAGGACCATGGCCATGACACAGAGAAATGCAATGCTGTGAAGGATGAAGTTGAAAGGCTAATTGGGCAAGGGATGCTGCAGCGATTCCTGAAGAATGCATAAAGGACTCAGTCGGACCTGATAGAGGCTGCATGCCGCATCTCATCTTTAGTCTTTCCAATTTCAGCAATTTCTGTTTATGTTTTATGAAGCTCATTGTAGCCTTAATACTCAAGACTTTATGTTTTGTTAACAAGGTCATTAGCTGAAGCATACATATATAAATATATGAATTAGCAAATTTTTCCATATCTGGTATCTCTCTTGGTTTCATAATTTGTTATCTCACAAAAAGACTTTTTGTCTTAAACAGATTCCAGAGGAAGAGTGACAAAATTATTTCGAAGGATTATTTTACTTCGGGATGCGCTTATTTAGGGATTGCGACCTTAATTAGCTCAGAAGTTCCCCTCACAATGTGCAACTACATCTTATCTTCTAATGATCATATTCACGGAAGCATCTGAGAATTAAAGGAGCTCTTATTAGCCACGGGGGCTTATAATGGCCGTTCTCAACTTTTGGAAATCGTATTTAGCCGCGAGGGCTTACAATGCTCGCTCTTAGCTTTCGGGATTCATCGTTGAGCCGAGAGGCTTATAATATCCAGCCAGGGATGGCTTTATATATATCAGCAGTTGTGGGTGGCTTAATAACATAACCCAGCCTGGAGAGTCTTGATAGTGTCTCGCATATCAGGTGTGGGTGGCTTAATAACATAACCCATCTTGGAGAGGCTTGATAGTGTCTCGCATATTAGCTGTGGGTGGCTTAATAACATAACCCAGCCTAGGGAGGCTTGACAGTGTCCCGCATATTAGCTATGGGTAGCTTAATAACATAACCCAGCCTGGAGAGGCTTGATAGTGTCTCGCATATTAGCTGTGGGTGGCTTAATAACATAACCCAGCCTGGGGAGGCTTGACAGTGTCCCGCATATTAGCTGTGGGTAGCTTGATAACATGACCCAGCCTGAGAAGGCTTGGAAATACCAACGTATGTCTACAGAGGCACATTGTTCAGATGGACAAGAAATGTGCCGCAGCCCACCGATACGGTTGCAGAGCTCTAGGAGCCATTCATTCATGAAAGTACTGAGGCACTGACATCTTGAAGCATGAGAAAGCTACAATGTCAAATGCCACGGTGGAAGGGAATCAGTTGTACCAAGACTAATAAAAGGCTTTCTCTACGTGTTCCATGTTGGTTATGGGATGACAAAAGATAAGCAGTTCAGACAACCAGGTGCAATGAAAGCAGCTGGAGATCCATGTAATCAGCAAGCCACAACCTTGAAATCATGTCCGCGGCAATCAAGTGAAGACAACGTGGCATAATAAAGGGTCGCGGCTTGCACGCAGCAGCCTTATGACTCAGTAGTCGATGTCCTTCGGGAGTAAAATGGCACCATTTATGTGGGCGAGGACATTGGCAAATAATCATACTACTACGAAATCGATCTCTGTCCGCGGACTTAAAATGTTAGGGTTACCTAGACAAGGATGCATTTTCAAATATGAAGCAGTTACGTTCAACCAGTCATTATAGCAAGCAATGTAAAACATGCGATGTAAAAGAATAAGTAATTGCAAGCAATCAATCGTATACAAAGTAGCAAATATGGCCACAGCCTTGGTATTAATAGTCAATATTACAGAATCAAGGCCGCAGCCACAACAGAAATTTAGATTACAAAAAGAAGGGACGCAACCCTGTGTTAATGATGAGCAACAGAAATTGAGTTTAAGAGGCTGCGTCATCATCTTCATCAGCCTTTTCTCCGTCCGCAGAGGTCTCAGTTTCTCCGTCTGCAGCCGCTGCTTCTGCCTCAGCCCTCAGCCTTGCTCTCTCTTCCGCCGCGGCCTTAAATTCAACGATGCACTCTTGATGTTCGGTATCGCTTAACTTCCAAGCAAGGACCTCCTCATTGTCCTCAAGGAATCTCTTTATAAGTCTCTGCCTCAGCTCCTGATAGCCGCGGAGATACGCCTTGTTGTTGATAAGAAAGAAGTCCTTGGAGCCTTTAAATGACTCCACGGCATAGTCCACAGCTAGCTGGAGGGCATCACCATGATCAGCCTCCAACTTTTTTATTACCGCGGCATGATCTTCGGCTTCCTGGGCAGACTTAGCTTCCATCTCTTCATATTTCTGCTGGAGGAGGGCGAGCTTGGTATTTAAAATTTCTGCGACATGGGCGACTTCCGCAGTCTGGGCCTGCGAGGATTTTAGCGTTTTCGCGGCTTGTTTGAAATTCTCTTCCGCTTCTTCCCTTTCCTTGTTCGCCTTCTTCAGGTCTATATGGGCTTCCTGAAGAGCCGCGGCAACAGACTTCTTCCCAGCCTCAAAAGAAGAAGTTCGTGCAGCCTGCAAGTCCGCGGCATGAGTACTCTTTTCGGTCTCTTTCAGTCTGTACAAGGCCTCGTACTTCCTCATCTTGACCACCATTACATCCGCGGCTTGAAATAAAAGAAGTTAGAAAAAATATGGAAAAAAATGGGATGCAAAAGTCAAAATAATGACAACTGGCACGTACCCTCAGAAGACGATGGAGGCCACAGTCCTCCAGATCGTCATGATCTTCTCCCACTAGCCTGTCAAGGTCTGTGGCATCCAAGGCTCTTTTCATTCTCCGCGCAGCCTTTGCGGTAGTGTCCTAAGAAGAATTAGGGTCAGGCTACCTTAATTGGGGCCTTAGTCTACCATCAGGCCCAGACTCTCCATGGAATTGAGGAGGTGGCAAGTTGGCATTAACCGCCACAACAGGTGGCGGCGGAGAAGAGGATGAATAAAGGGGCACGTCGGTTGACATCAAGCCCGTTGCGGCCAGGTTTTCCCCTATGTCATCATCAAAATAGTCATACGAAAGGTTCTCATCATTAACCATTTTATCCGCGGTATGTATTGTAGTTTTTTCGACAGCATGAGCCACGACAGGGGCAGCATTATTAGATCCGGAGGGGGCCGCAGTAGGTCCTTTGCCCTTGGACCTCTTCCTCTTTCTGCTCCGCATAGTATTATTTAGGACGACTGCATCCTCATCCATCTCCGCTAGTTTCACCGCTAGCAGTTCCCTGTCAACTTCTTCACCAGAAAAGGAATAGCAGCATTTCAAGAGAATAAATGATCGCGGAGTAAAAATCATGGCGCAGTTAATTACCTTCCGCGCCCATTTGTTGAGGGATGGACTTGTTTGGGAAAAACTCCGCTTCAAATATGGTTGCTGACGTTACAAGTGTGTTGAACTTCTTGTGTTCAGCAGGAACTGCCGCGGCCTCAACAACTCTTTTTTCTTGCTGCTTGTTCAAGTGCAGATTGTTAAGGGCTGCAGAAAGAAAAGACAATTCAAAGGTTACTGGAAGTTACATATTTATGTGAAATGAAAGGACGCGGCTATAGTCTTATTACCTAATTTTGAGGGAGACCCCCACTGCCGCGGCATTACATATGTCCTTTCCCTCTCATTCTCATTGGGGTGCATCTCCCAACCTTCGCCGGAGATGTAGAAATATTTCCCCTTCCAGTTCTTCACACTGGTCGGTCTCCCAGTGTAAAGGGTCTCGTCCCTGCCGCGGCTTGAAAAGTAGTAATAGCCCGCGAACTTCACTGAGTTCTCCTTTGGGCGGTAGAAGTGGAAGAACTCCGCGGGAGTGATGTCTTTTTTGAATAAATTCTCCCAAAGGACAACTGCGGCGAGAATGGCTCTCCAGCCATTAGGATCCAACTGTGCTGGGGCCAGGTTCATTGCCTAAAAAAGGTGGCAGATAGGAACTTGAATAAGAAGCCGCAACCCGTAAATGAAGGCGTGCAGAGGGAAGCAAATTCCATCATCGGATAGAAATATGCACGGTCTTTGGTTAGCGGCAGGGGCTGAGCACGTCAAATTTTTTGGAAATTCGAAGGCCTCAGCCACCTGCTCAACCCAATCTTGGGTCATGGAGCCCCGGATATCAAGTGCGGCCAAGGGTCTCTCATCCCTCCCAGATACACCACCTGGGTTATTTCTAACGGCCGCAGCATTGTCTCCTACATCCATTGGATGTGTGCTTGAGTTGGCTTCCTCTTCCATCGACGCGGATTGTAAATCCTTCCCAGATGCAGAGTCCGTAAAGTCTGATCAAGTACCACATAGTTTGGGCAATCTTTTAGCTTGCAAGGCCCTATTTACCTTAGATGGGGCATGGGAGTAAGTTCGGGAGGAGAGGTTCCAAAGTGCTTTGCCCAAAAGCCTCTCAGGAACTCGTCTGGGTCAAAGCTCATATGGTTGCAGCAGTACCTGAAAAGCAGAGTTTGCAGTTAAGCGCCGCAGCCAGTATGGTTTGGAAAAGACTGTAAAAAGCCGCAGAAGAATTATTTATAGGTCTTGGAAATGCATTTCGAATTATTTCCCTAACGAGTTATTAAGGGCCAACTCTACTACTTACTTATGGGATCATACTGTCCCTACTAGCCGCGGCCACCTCTAGGATGCCGCGATAATAAAATCGAATTGCTTTAAGAGATTCCTGGCCACGATCACTCCTAAATTTGCTCAAAGTCAATTTGATGTGCTCTAGTAGCAATTACAATTATTTAACATGGATATATATATTGGGTTCATAAAAATTTGAAGGTTGTTCGAAACTACAGGGGTGGTGATTTGATGCCGCGGATGAAAATTTAAGGGACCGCGGCCATTTGGCACGGTATGACACAGATCGATCGAATCAGTTCAAGGGAATGAGTATTGGAATCCTATCATGCCGCAGCCTCTATCCTAAACAGTTGATTATCTAACTTTTAATCGTTTTTAGGATCAAACTCACAGAATATGAAGAGTTCGATTATGAACACCAAGAACAGTTATATGTATATCATATGCAGCATATGTGGGAAATAGCAAAACGTACAAACAAAACCCTAGATTTCTAGAAAATGATCCAGAAAAAGCAAATCATATCAAAAGGGAAGAAAACTGTAAATTTCAAAGGTTTTTAAGAAAGTAAAGTGGTTGAAAAATCACCTGGAAATGAAGGAACTTGCAATGCTCAGCTTCAGACCACCTTGCACCACCACACAAAGCCTCGGAAGGTCGTCGGAACATACAAGAGAAAGAAAGTGCAGAATTTCGCTCTCGATGTGCTCTCAAAGTTTTGGAAACGTAATGAAGTCCACGGCCAGGAATAATTTATATAAGGGAGCGCGAAAGACGAATCGTCGCTTTGGAAGCACCGCGGCACCTTAGCCACTAAGCCTCAACCCCAATTAATTTCTCTTGGCACTACGGCTTGGGGGCTTATTGATAGTACAAATATAGCACCCTGCCACGGAATGTATTCTTCTCTTCAGTTTGCTCACATAGGTCATACAGGGTGCAGCCAGACCACACCCAGGGCGCAGCATCTCTTCAAGATGCCAGACGCTTGGAACAGGGTGCGTCCCTGTACCTTATAGGCCACGGCACTCCTCCGTACGATGCGCGGCATGCCTCCAGCAGCTTCATACAACACTACTTGCTTTACAGGCCGCACCCCCTTCATCCGTAACTACTACAGACTTGGTATAAGTCACATGCTCAGGGCACGTGACACGACACACTTACCTCATATAAGTAGAGGACCACACCTCGAAAAGGGGGATCGAGTCCAGAGGCCCAAGGGAGGCTCTGCAATACAGATTCTTTCTACGCAACCTCAACTTACTCCGTGGAGGCCACCAATATACGTCATAGCCGCCTCCCCGGCTCACCGGAATCCTCCATACCGTCATATACTCTCCTTTATTCTCATACTTGTACGCCTCTTTAGTCATGATTATATTGTACAATGCAACCATATAATGAGAACGGAGCAACACAGTGGACGTAGGCCTATTTTAAAGGTTGAACCACATTATATCTTGTCTTCTCTCTATTTACTTGCTTTACTTATTCGTTACATACTTTATTCATGATTTGCTGATGCGGTAGTGTCCTAAGAAGAATTGGGGTCAGGTTGCCTTAATTGGGGCCTTGGTCTACCATCAGGCCCAAACTCTCCACAGAATTGAGGAGGTGGCCAATTGGCATTAACCGCCACAACATGTGGCGGCGGAGGAGAGGATGAATGAAGGGGCACGTCGGTTGACATCAATCCTGCCGCGGCCAGGTTTTCCCCTATGTCATCATCAAAATGGTCATGCGGAAGGTTCTCATCATTAACCATTTTATCCACGACAGGAATTATAGTTTTTTCGGCAACATGAGCCACGGCAGGGGCAGCATTATTTGATCCGGAGGGGGACGCGGCAGGTCCCTTGCCCTTGGACCTCTTCCTCTTTCGGCTCCGTGCAGTATTATTTAGGACGACTGCGTCCTCATCCATCTCTTCTAGTTGCGCCGCTAGAAGTTCCCTGTCAACTTCTTCACTTGAAAAGGAATAGCATGAGTTCAAGAGAATAAATGACCGCGGAGTAAAAATCATAGCCCAGTTAATTACCTTCCGCGCCCATTTGATGAGGGATGGACTTGTTTGGGAAAAACCTCGCTTCAAATATGGTTGCTGATGTTACAAGTGTGTTGAACTTCTTGTGTTCAGCAGGAACTGTCGCGGCCTCAACAACTCTTTTTTCCTGCCGCTTGTTCAAGTGCAGATTGTCAAGGGCTGCAAAAAGAAAAGACAATTCAAAGGTTAGTGGAAGTTACATATTTATGTGAAATGAAAGGACGCAACTATAGTCTTATTACCTAATTTTGAGGGAGACCCCCACTGCCGCGGCATTACATATGTCCTTTCCCTCTCATTCTTATCGGGGTGCATCTCCCTGCCTTCGCCAGAGATGTAGAAATATTTCCCCTTCCAGTTCTTCACACTGGTCGGTCTCCCAATGTAAAGGGTCTCGTCCCTACCGCGGCTTGAAAAGTAGTAATAGCCCGCGAACTTCACTGAGTTCTCCTTTGGGCGGTAGAAGTGGAAGAACTCCGCGGGAGTGATGTCTTTTTTGAATAAATTCTCCCAAAGGACAACTGCGGCGAGAATGGCTCTCTAGCCATTAGGATCTAACTGTGCTGGGGCCAGGTTCATTGCCTGAAAAAGGCGGTAAATAGGAACTGGAACAGGCAGCTGCCGCCCGTAAATGAAGGCGTGCATAGGGAAGCAAATTCTAACATCGGATAGAACCGTGCACGATCTTTGGTTAGCGGCAGGGGCTGAGCACATCAATTTTTTTGGAAATTCGAAGGCCTCAGCCACCTGCTCAACCCAATCTTGGGTCATGGAGCCGCGAATATCAAGTGCGGCCAAGGGTCTCTCAGCCGTCCCAGATACACCACCTGGGTTATTTCTAACGGCCGTAGCATTGTCTCCTACATCCATTGGATGTGTGCTTGAGTTGGCTTCCTCTTCCATCGGCGCGGATTGGAAATCCTTCCCAGATGTAGAGTCCGCGAAGTCTGATCAAGTACCACATAGTTTGGGCAATATTTTAGCTTGCAAGGCCCTATTGATCTTAGAGGGGGCACGGGAGTAAGTTCGGGAGGAGAGGTTTCAAAATGCTTTGCCCAAAAGCCTCTCAGGAACTCGTCTGGGTCAAAGCTCATATGGTTAAAGAAGTACCTGAAAAGCAGAGTTCGCAGTTAAGCGCCGCAGCCAGTATGGTTTGGAAAAGACTTTAAGAAGCCGCAGAAGAATTATTTATAGGTCTTGGAAATGCATTTCGAATTATTTCCCTAACGAGTTATTAAGGGCCAACTCTACTACTTACTTATGGGATCATACTGTCCCTACTAGCCGCGGCCACCTCTAGGATGCCGCGATAATAAAATCGAATTGCTTTAAGAGAATCCTGGCCACGATCACTCCTAAATTTGCTCAAAGTCAATTTGGTGTGCTCTAGTAGCAATTACAGTTATTTAACATGGATATATATATTGGGTTCATGAAAATTTGAAGGCTGTTCGAAACTACAGGGGTGGTGATTTGATGCCGCGGATGATAAGTTAAGGGGCCGCGGCCATTTGGCACGGTATGACGCAGATCATTCGAATCAGTTCAAGGGAATGGGTATTGGAATCCTATCATGCCGCAGCCTCTATCCTAAACAGTTGATTATCTAACTTTTAATCGTTTCTAGGATCAAACTCACACAATATGAAGAGTTCGATTATGAACACCAAGAACAGTTATATGTATTTCATATGCAGCATATGTGGGAAAGAGCCAAACGTACAAAAAAAAACCTAGATTTCTAGCAAATGATCCAGAAAAAGCAAATCATATCAAAAGGGAAGAAAACTGTAAATTTCAAAGGCTTCTAAGAAAGTAAAGTGGTTGAAAAATCACCTAGAAATCAAGGAACTTGCAATGCTCAACTTCAGACCACCTTGCACCACCACACAAAGCCTCGGAAGGTCGTCGGAATATACAAGAGAAAGAAAGTGCAGAATTTCGCTCTCGATGTGCTCTCAAAGTTTTGGAAACGTAATAAAGTTCACGGCCAGGAATAATTTATATAAGGGAGAGCGAAAGACGAATCGTCGCTTTGGAAGCACCGCGGCACCTTAGCCACTTAGCCGCTGCCCCAATTAATTTCTCTTAGCACTACAGCTTGGGGGCTTATTGATAGTACAAATATAGCACCCTGCCGCGAAATGTATTCTTCTCTTCAGTTTGCTCACATAGGTCATACAGGGCGCGCCCAAACCACACCCAGGGCGCGACATCTCTTCAAGACGCCAGATTCTTGGCACAAGGTGTGGCTCTGTCCCTTATAGGCCGCGGCACTCCTCCGTACGATGCGCGGCATGCCTCCAGCAGCTTCATACAACACCGCTTGTTTTACAGGCCGCACTCCCTTCATTCGCAACTACTGCAGACTTGGTATAAATCAAGTGCTCAGGGCACGTGACACGACACACTTACCTCATATAAGTAGAGGAACACACCTCAAAAAGCGGGATCGAGTCCAGAGGCCCAAGGCAGGCTCTGCAATACAGATTCTTTCTATACAACCTCAACTTACTCCTTGGAGGCCACCAATCTACATCATAGCCGCCTCCATGGCTCACCGAAATCCTCCATACCGTCATGTACTCTCCTTTATTCTCATACTTGTACGCCTCTTTAGGCATGATTATATTGTACAATGCAACCATATAATGAGAACGGAGCAACACAGTGGACGTAGGCCTATTTTAAAGGCTGAACCACTCTATATCTTGTCTTCTCTCTATTTACTTGCTTTACTTGTTCGTTACATACTTTATTCATGATTTGTTGATGCGAGAATGACAAGTGGATGATTTCTCGTATCATCAGCGAGCAAAACCTTTAACTATCAAACTTGCACCTAAGACTTCGTACGTATCAAGTTTTTCACTTTCTCACTTAAGGACAAGGCCAAGACTTGGATTTGGACTTTGCCACCGAACTCTATTAGTATGTGGAGAGACCTGTAGGCTAAATTTCTCCAAAAGTTCTTCCTCGCTCAAAAAACCAGCTCTATTTAGGCTCAGATTCAAACTTTTAAGAAAAACGATGATGAGCTTTTTGATATATGTTGGGAAAGGTTCAACGGGTTAGTTAATATGTGCCCACATCATGGTTTTGAGAAGTGGAGACTCATCTCCTACTTCCATCATGGGCTTTGTCTAAGCCCAAACAACTCGTTGAAATAATGTGTCTGGGAGAGTTCTTCGGGGTAGATGAACACGATGCAGAGACCCAATTTAATTATATCACCAAGATTACTCAATCATGGGACCTGTAGAATCCAAACACCCATCCCAAATCTAGAATCATGTTCACAGCTCCTTCCTCGTTCGGACTCTACCAATTAAACAAGGAAGCCGAGTTTAAGCTCCAAATTAATCAATTACCCAAACGAATAGAGGACGTGGTGGAAGCTAGGGGAGAGATACATTTTTCCCATCGCGACCTATAAAGGAGGAGATTTATGCTATTTGTGAGGAAGGACATTTAACGAAGGAATATCCGATGATACCTGCCTATAAATTTATGCTCCCAGAGCAAGTTCGGGAACTAAAAGCTTATGAGGGTAATTTTAATGCCCCTCATGGGAACTATCTTAATCCCTCGTGGCGATACCATCCCAATTTCAGTTACGGGCAACTGAATGCGTCGTTGAATCCAAATAAATACATTGCCTAACAATCTCCACCACTCCCACCTTATCAACAAGTGCCTCCTCTCGTGCCTTATGTATTCCACAGCGAAAGAGTCTCGAGGACACTCTTGCTCAAATTTCTACATTCACATTATTACTCAAAATACCCTTAACCCGAAAATGTCATAACCGAATCCAAGTAACGAAGTTAATTATCGCATGGAGAGCTAAAAATACAAGATAATAAAGGACAAAATGGTGCGAATAAATAATGACATTTTTCCATTTTTCAACTACCATAATCCGTTCATGAGATCTTTTTTACCATAAAAATTTTCGTCTTTTAATTTGTGTGCGTGAACTTGTGTCTATTGCATTTAAGCTTAATTTCACACACATAGAGGGAAAAGCCAAAATCCGAGTCATTTATTTGTGAGTGAATTCTATGAGAAATTAAATTAAAATAAAATTTTAAAAAGTAATGTAATAATCAATCGGTGGAAGTTAGCGGTTAATTTTCGGCTCTGCACACACACACACACTTTGAGTTAAGAGTTATCGAATAAAATTTTGTTGTGAATATTTCTCTGGAATTTAAACTTTATGGTTTTATATTATATTGATACTTTCTTCGAGTCATACCATATGGTAAAAAATGAATTTTGTGGGTAAATTCACCACAAATCCTCACAAAACACCACTCATCCTACTAGGCTAACCTAGGGGTTTAGCGGCTTGTTCCATACTCTAAATATTTGGTTAGAGATTTATTTAGACTCATATTCTCATTCTTGTACATAGCTCAGCACTAGCAACGTTCTAAGTTAGGGGATTTGATTAAGCCCAAGTATTCCATATTTATCCCCTTAATTTTTGTATTTTTATGGTCCTATAAATTTCAATTAGAACGAATTTACCTCATAGTTATGCTACTAACCTTTCAGGTGAGTCTTTCATGGTTTTTATATTTCTCTTATAATTTACTGATAAATCGTTCAAGTGGATGCGAGAGAAAAGTCAAAACAGTGAAAGGAACACGAGAAATGGAATTCAAGGGAAATTTAGTAATTTTTTAGCCAGAACCTATAGATGGAGTCAACTGAGAAGTTGAATAGATTGAAATTATGAGAATACTAGAAGAAAAGGCACCCCAATCCGAGCTACGGTTATAATTTACATGCATTTGAAGTTGAAAAGTAAGATTAGGGACAAAAATGTCAATAAGAGCAAATCAGGAAAAACAAGGCAACCTTGGTAGAGATTCTGATCGAACCGCCTCGGTCAGGTGAATCGAATCTCCCCAAGGGTTCGGTGATGGGTTCGGTTCAACCAAAGGGGTCCAAGAAGATATTTTGTTATTTTCCCTAGATTCTAGGATGAGGAGTTTGAGATTATCTACACTTCTTTATACGGATTTTCTCACTTGTATAGACCTTCTAGGAGTATTTTACACCTGTAATGCTTCATTGTAAGGCAATCTATCATCTAGAACATATTGGAGAAATAATTTATATGCTTTGCACCATAATTTCATACAAGATCATAGTTTTCTCGATTTATCTTCAAGTATTAATTCCTCTTGCATGATTTATGTTCTTCAATATTGGTAGCTTTAAATTTTATCATCTTTCTTATTTCTTCATCATGTTTACATGCATATCAATGAATTCTTGTGTAGAGATTAATATCATGTCCGGTTAAATTCATAGAGAGTTGGGGAACATGAACCCAACCTAGGTTTTGACGTTAATATAAAATTCTATCCAATTATATGTTCAATTATTAGGGTTTGATTCTTTTATTGAAACTAATATATTAAATCTCTTAACTCTATTTATCGAAGGAAACCAGAGTGTTTGTGAATGTGATGTACGTGTCAATCATCCTATTATTCACGTTAATTTAATTACTGACTAAATATTGTGCGGAGTGACATTCTCACATATTTAGTGCTTCAGATTAATTAATGTTCTTCTTATAATTAATTATATAGTTGTCAAGAATTTTTTATTTAGCGAAAATGCCTATGGTTTGGGGGATTGGATCCCGGATGCATTTTTCTTAAATTGGTTTCAAAACCAAAAATTCAAATTTCCAGCTTTTTCTTAGTTTAAATTGCGACTGTTAGTTTAATTTTCGTAATCAAATAGAAATCTTCTCGGAACAAAATCATTTTTTATTTTCTTTCCAGAGTCGATAATTAGATTTTAGAAGTCGATCCTACTATCATCAAAACGTTCTACATTCTATTTCCTGAGGATTCGACCCCAACTTACCGAGTATTACTTAAATGGTTGGCTTACACTTGAGCAGTAAGTACACACATAGTACACACATTCTGCATCACTCCATTCGTAATCGTTAATTTATTTTATATAAAAACAAACAAATTGGTTGGGCTAGCTATTTCGGGCTTAGCCTGAGGTAAGTTGAGGATTACGGATGTTCAAGAGATTCTTGGTGTGGGTTTAGGACTAGTTTATGAGTGAAAAAGGTATTGGAAACCCCACTTGTTCTTTATGTTTCCTTATTTATATTCTTATTATCATATTTTACATTGACAATTACGTTTAGTTTATATTAAAACAGGCTAAGAGGCCTTAGTTTTAAAATCCTTTAAAATGTAGACATATTCTTAGGTGTTAGTGAGAGGTGTAGCCACTTCACTACACGGGTTCGAGTACACTATAGTTTATGTGTGCGAATAAGTATACGAGAGTCCGTTAGTGTGTGTATGTGTAATGAAATGCCAACGGCGTGTGGGGGTGTAACGGAAGCCCGTTAGTGTATGGAGACGTGCTCATGAGGGAAGCCTCGGTATTGTGCCTACGTGACCATGTAGACATGAGATCAAAGTCTACATAGTTTGTGATGAAGTTTACATGTACGCATTGTTGACTTTTTGTTGTCGGATACTCTCGACAAGTCGTGGCTTGAGTTAGTTAGATATCACGTTTGTCATGAGAGATGAGGGTGAGAGATGGAAGAATCTCTTTAAAATAATATATCAAATGGCATGAGGAGGCTTGTGTTCATGATTTTAACCCTGATATTCCCCCACATATTAAAGGTGACCTAGGATCAAATCCTACGTAGTTCTTCATGTGGTGTGGTATGTGGAATTGATTCCAATGTGATTTGTGTACAAATGTGAGGGCTTGTCTTGGGAGGGTGGATGAATTCTTTTTACATCTTATTCAATGCTTGTAGGGTACAAGGATCGGAAGTTATGTCAGAGATGTCATCTTTTAGAGTTAGGGTGTTGACTCTATTATTCATTTGGATGCGAAGTGGATGCTGATAAGGATATCCATGTCCCTTATCGAATGACCAACATCCCAGAAGTGTAGTAGGGACTCGGGCTTGTTTAGGATAGTGAGAGTAGTCCTTTTGTATGAGGGGGTCTTGGACAATAGATGGATACATCCATAAAGATAATACGTCGATA
This sequence comes from Sambucus nigra, assembly GCA_949130495.1. Lineage (NCBI taxonomy): Eukaryota > Viridiplantae > Streptophyta > Magnoliopsida > Dipsacales > Adoxaceae > Sambucus > Sambucus nigra. Next base: position 107,656,554 of record OX422221.1, read on the forward strand.
AATGTATTATAAGGATTGGACTCACGACTGTAGCTCGGTATTTCACCTACAATCTAGGAAGTCCTGGGATCAAAGCCTATATAATTCCAGCAGGGGGTTGTATTTACTCATATGGGCTTCGGGATACTCGATATAAACTATAAAGTATTATAATATTTAAGGATATTTGTCCTTTGTATAGCATTTTTGTTATGAGTCGGAGTAATATATATGTATGCCTAAGAATACATAATCAAAGATAGGTCTTTGATAAGTAAACAGAAAAACACATCTTTGCGAATGCTTTCGTTGAGATGGTAATGTTTGCTCAGAGAAGTGGTCAAGATGATTATTTTGACTGGCGACTTTGGCTTTCGTAAAGAGTCTATAGTAACCCTATTCACTGATACCTTCCTAAAAACGGGTTGAAAATGTAGAAAAACGTTTGCTTTTGTGTCGTTTTTATGTGCTCAACTTTTGATTAATATTCTTAGTAGTGAGAATATAATATGCAACTCAATAGTAAAAAATGTTCGAGGAGGACCAGGATTTAATACATAAACACTCTAATGTGATACCCAATCCCCTAGCGGGGATTGGGTGATATTACTATACTAATATATACATTTATAAGTCCCAATAATTGTTTAAGATGTTGACCCGGGTTTTCCTTGGAATATTTGTCCTTGTATCATGAACCGAGCTTTTGTGGGAGAAGGTCCCTTTTGAGGCGGCACTATTGGAAAGAGTTTCAATTTTAGAAACTCTTATTTGCAGAGTGTGTCCAGAGGTATGGTTATCTTTTGGAGGAAGATAATTTTTCAGACATTCATAACTTTGCTCATAATGCTTCGCTCGAAATGCTTGAGATTGGATAGTATTTAGAAAACCTAATCAATGGTGGATTTGGGGGTATTTTCCATAATGGGGTGGGACGCTTATTCATAAGGACGAAATTCTTACTTTTAATCATGAGGTTAAAAGGCTATTGAACTGCGCGATCAAATATTATATTCACTTGAGGATTTTGTGTAAGATTTGGTGGACAGGTGTCCTGAAAAATCAACTACGGGGAACATTTGAGAAGATCTTGGTTGTAAGTAGGGAAATATGCAATGACGAGGCGATTTTTAACCGTGTTGTTAAAACTTTGACACGTGTTGATTTGCCAACTGAACTTGGGCTTGGGCTTGGGCTTGGGCTTGGGCACTCGATTTTTATTATTTATGGGAGTGCCCATACGATTAAGATAAAATTAAGGTTTTCTTATTACGGAAGGTGTGATTTTTAAAAAGTCAACTTGAATGATTACGGGAGGTCGGTGGGTCATGAAAATGAAGTGCAATTAAAGTTAGAGGTGTTCATAATGTGGATTACCAAATTCCCAAGGTTTTAATCAAAATTTCATAAATCAATAATTTATATGCATTGCAAGTGGGGTCCATATGATTTTTCAATAATTAAAGGTGTCCCAAGATAAGTATATGTGATTCATATTAAAGTTTAATGGGGCGAGTCATATTCATAGATCACATTTTATTTCTTAAAGTTCATAAGGCACATCATTCAATTCCTAGCCAATTAGCATGTAAAACTTCGTATCTTTGCCATAATTATACCATTTAATTCACATAATTATTTTCTGTACACTCTCATTATATAGGAGTTTCACGAGTTTCAATATCAATTGATAACAATAAATAATTAATTAGCTTCGTCTTTTCCTCATTAAACTTCTAATCACTTTTCGTTAACATTAGAATTGTGTAGGAAATATCTAATTCATTAGGTAATAAAGGGGAAAAGTAGAGTATTCTTGCCTTTTAACTATTTCTGGAATGTGACTTCAAATCTTTATTCTCCTTTGAATTCTAATAAACTTTATTTTTTGAAGCAATCTTGAATTCCGAGCTTATGGTCTTGAAATAGAGGTTTGAAGGTTGTATTTTAATGGAGTTTAGAGTTTTAGAGGTTAGTGATAAAGGAGAAGTGATACTATGTCTGGAGGGCACCATGTGTCTGTGATCAAGAAAAATAAGAACGCGACACATATGCACATTTAAGATCCTTGTCTCTATAGTGGAAAACATGTGGGACACATATCGCATATGTGTCATGTCCTTATTTATGTTAAGCAGGGACATGTAGTACTATTTCTCGTGATAAAGCAAAAAAGGGCTATATGTTTTAATTTGAGGGAGGAGTGTAGAAAATCGGGTAAACTTCACTCATAAGAACCAAATAAGGACCCAAACCAGCGAGACCCACAAGAGGACCGCAAGCCATAAAGTTGCGGCCGCACCTATCTCCACCCGGGGTAGCCACCAAATTCCATCTCTCTCTCTCATTGTTCTTTCTATACACACACAATTAACCATGCACTATCATACATGTAAGTAAGGCTCTTCCAAACTGTAACTTTGCTAATAAGACTTGCCAAAAGATCCCCTTGCCCCCAAGATCCTAATTTAATTCCAAAAATGCATTTAAGTCGAAGCAAATATCATTATATTCAAATAATTAACAAAAAATTACCAAAAGTTATCTAAATTCAACTTTACTCATTTAATTAAATTTCTTCCATTAAAATTAACCCAATTTATTTCTTCTGTTTAATAATTTATTATCCTTAAATCATTAAATAAATCACTTAAAATCCGGGTTATTACATTACCCTTGAAGTGGTGGTATATATCATCCTAGAATTCACATTTGTCATAACTACCATCTGGTGTAGAGATAGCTCAAAAGAAATTAGGGCCTAAGAAAATTTTACATTTGCGTCATTTTCACATTACATACAATATTACTTTCTCAATAAAATTTAAAATGTATTTGACTGTATGAACTTCTTTCTTAGAGATGATAAGTTATATTTATTTTGTATTTAAAATCATTTAGTTGATAATACGATTAATCCATTTGTGGTGACAATTATTGTGCAACACAAATAAATAGGAAAAAATCATTCACCAAGTAAGAACAAGGAATATAAAATGATAATCACACAACAAAGGATGTACGTGGTTCAGCAAATATGTGCCTACGTCCACGGTGGTGCAGTCGATATTATTTCTATATACTCCGGAGAGTAATTACAGAAAATACAACTTGTCCTTTTGCCCCGGACCTACGGTTTAATATATACATGTACATTTAGGTGAGTGGGGGTGATGGTTTCCCCACGTCTTCCATCTTCCCATAACTTCCCTTCAAGGGAACGTGGGAAGAGACTGCATCAAAATAAGAAGTGGGGGACCTAGACTTTGGGCCGCTAGAATTGGGCTACTCGTCTAGGCCCATGGTATTAATTCTAGGTACCCACAATTTCCCCTAAGTTTGTTGGGCCATGTTCATGGGCTCAATAAATTTAAATGATTAGCCATAATAGTTCTTTTGCAATTCTTCGAAAACTGTAAAGCTGGTTTTGGCAGCACCGTCTTCGTATCTTGGGAACTATGATTAGCAGAACTTGAAGGTTTCTTGGATTAGGTACTTTTCTATCGTCGTTTCAATTTTTCCAGCACTTTCTCATTCCTTGTGAGTTCTATCACTTCGTATCTTCTTCTCTCAACCTTTATTCTCGTTACTTTCTCTCCGTTCTGGGCTCGTGCTTCTTCATCGTTCGAATTGATCTTCTATCTTGTAAGTTTCCTGTACTCTTTCTCTGTGCTTTCTCTTTGAGTTTGTAGTTTTCTAGGGTTTTCCAATGGCGAAGATTGGGCATAGGCCGATTGTCGAGTTTAGGGAGTTTTACAATATTCCTGAGTGGGTAGATATTGAGTGTTGTTCCTCCCCTCCTAGAAATATTAAGGAGATAAATGATGCCCACTGGATCCATGTTCTGTTGCTTTCCCAGGGGGGACTCACTTTTCCTCCCAATGACTTATTTTTTCATTTCTTTGGCAATTTTAATATTGTTCCTACACAATGCTCGCCCAATGTGTGGAAAATAGTAAATAGCGTTCATAGGATAAATCAATTGTATGGAACTAGGTTAGGGCTCGCCGAAATTTATTTTTGCTACTCCTTTTCTCGGACTAGTTCTAGTGTCCTTTACCTCAAAGCCAGGATCCCTGACAGGGTATTGGTAGTAAATCTACCTGATTCCAATAAGGACTACTGGCAAGAAGGTTTCCTTGTTAGAAATTGGCAGTTTTCTCCCCAACTTGAAGGGTCGAGGTCTGAGAGGTTCTATGTTCCCTTTTATGGGGAGGAATACATAGGTAGATATTGTACTGTTGTTTCAACTTTTGTTGATTTGTGATATTTCTAACTCTCCTTTGCTTTTTCTTTCACAGCGAGGTCGAAGAACTTAGAACCTGCACTCAGCGAGGTCCGTCTTTCAGAATTGATAAAGGCTTGGAACATCAGAGAGCCTTTAGGTGACGGCAAGCATCCCAGGTCTGCTGCCTTCCTGCTTGAGTACAAGAACATTGGCTCCAGCTTCATAGCAAGGCCTGTGGATAATATCCCAGAGTTTAGTTCACCTGAAAAGACTGCTGTAAGTCCTATCCAATTAGACAAGGAAGAGGGCAGCTCTGAGAGCGACATCGTAGGAGCTGTAAGTGATTTACGAGGAGAGAGCTCTAGCAGTAGAAGCTCCTCTGATTGTAGGGAGGTTTCTGAAGCTCGAGGGTCGTCGAGCACTTATAAAAGTTCGAGTGAAGGAATGGTTCCACCCCGAAAGAACCTGATCCAGGATGATGATGATAAAGACCATATGCTCCTCGCTCAGAGGTCGAAGAAACAAAAATCTGCCTCGGGGGATGTGACTACTGGTTCCCGGTCTTCTGCTCAGGAGCAGGAGAGGAAGAGGAAGGAAGAGGAGTAGGTGAGAGAGAGGGAGAGGAAAAAGGAATAAGAAAGGAAGAAAATGGAGGAGAAACGAAAGGTAGAGGAGAGGAGGAGGAAAGAGAGCGAGAAGGAAGAGGAGAAAAGGAGGGCTGAAGCGAGGACGAAGGCCAGGCAGGCCTTAGTCCCAGTGTCTGCTCTGCCCGAGGGGGCCTCCATGGAAATTTCTCCCCAGCTAGCCCCGGCTCTGCTCGAGAGAGCTATCCTCCCGGCTGATCGCCACAGGGCAGTAGGGTCAGAGCACTTGGCCCTTCAGGCTAGTCAGAGGCTTGCTCTGGTAAGGTTTTTTTCCTTTTTTCTCTTATGTTTTTCTAACTTCTCTTGTTTTCCACTTCTAATGCCTTCTCTTTTCTGCAGTTTATTACTGACTTCGTCGTGCTGTATCGTTCGCGCGATGAGCTGGTGAAGAAGAATAGTGAGCTGGAGCAAGAGAACTCTGCCCTGAAGCTGAAGGGTAAAGAGCTCGAAGCCAACCTCAAAGCCGTTGAAGCTGCTCAGATTTCATCCAACTTGGCTCTTGCCACTGCCAACAAGGAGAAGGATGTCGCAGTCCAAGATCTAAAGGAGCTGAGGCAGGCGTATGACTTGGTTTGCTCGAGAAAACTTACAGTCGTTGAGGAGAACAGGGTGCTCTCTGAAGAGCTGAAGAAGAAGGAGTCTGAGGCTGTTACCGCCAAGGAAGACTCTTATAATTCTGGCTGGGTTGCAGCATATGAGGATGCTGAAGTTCAGATAGGCTATATTAGTCGTCTGAACTTCAAGAAAGGATGGAACAAGGCTCGCATTGCTTCTGGAGTGGATGTTGCATCTCCTCTTTTTGACGAGCACAACTCAGGGCCGAGGCCAGTCGTAGATGAGGACCCTGCCTCAGCCATTGAAGGCTTTGATCATGTTCCTCAGGCATCCTCTGCTGACGTTTCTCCTGTTGAGGTGACAGAGACCACCCCTACCGTGGGCAGTGCTCCTCTTAATGCTGATAAGGGGACAGGGCCATCAACCTCTGGGCCACCTGAGGTTGCTAATTAGTTATCTGATAGGATTGCCTTATATTTTTGTTTTTTCCAGTCTGTAAACTTTCTTTTCTCAGTTCTATGTAATTTCAATTTTTATTCATGAAAAAGGCTTCATTTCTGCTTATACTGATTTGTCCCTTTCTCTCCTTTTTCTTTATCTCGCTTGTAGTTAGTTGATGTGGATGATTACATTCCTGCTACTTCCCAGTTGGGTAGGACCCTTGGTCCCAATACGAGTCCCGAAGTTCGCCAGGCCTTCGTTAAGCTTTGCAAGTCCTTTAGGTCTAGAAATCAGAAGTATAAGGAGCAATCTGAGCTCGTAGCCAAGCTGAAGGATAGGCTCCAGGAGATGGAGGACATTGGTGCTTCAGTGCAAGAGGAGGTCAATGTGCTGAGGACAAAACTATTAGAGGCCTCCGAGATCAACCAAGTAGGGGAGGTTCTTCAGTAGGAGAATGAAGACCTGAGGAGAGAAGTCTTACGACTTAGGGAGTATGCACCGAGCACTGTTCGAGCAGTATTGCAAGGCTCCTCATCATCGCGAACTAGAGCTGGTCATAATGTTACTCCTCCTATGTCGCAAAGTCCCACTCGCCCTCCCCTTCCGAGAGGTGGTAGGAGCACCAGGAGCAGAAATAGGGAAGCAGAAGAACTTTGCGATAGGGAAATGGAAGAACTTCACGGTGATGTTCAGCGAGCATATGTAATCACTGCTGGGCTTCAAAGGGACGTTACTCGGTTACGACACTTGTTCAAGAGAGGCCCTCGGTAAGCGTGGGCTGACGGTAATGATCAAGGCTGGTCGGATGCTCCAACAAGGCTGTCTGAGTTTGAGGAGCTTTCTTTTATCAGGGGGTGGTTAAGTGCCTTGAAGGAGCTGCAAGTCCCGAGGAACTCGGTGCTATGGTATCGTCATGAGATGTCTTCCTCCACCCTGATGCCCAACCCATTTCAGAGGGATGATCGATGGATCCCCATCGATGCTATTCCTCGGCAATTACTGGAGTCGGATGCGAATGAGGTTGTGGAGGAGTTAGCTCCTGCTCTTCATGACGGACGAAGAGCTCAAGTGGCTAATTATCTTGCTCGGAGGCTTCCACCCCATTGAGATTTTGCCAGTTATTTTTTTTTGTATTTTTGATAATGTAAACGCTTTGGGTGAGCTCGCCGACTAAGCATGTATTACCATTGTTGTAAGTGTGATGGATTAATGAAAAGTTTGTGTTTTGGGCAATTTTGCCGAATAAACGTGTGCATCCTACTTTTCATATTCTTGCTGCTCTATAATCTTCTTTGTTTTGTCATGCAAGTGTCCCCACAGTCCAGTATAATACCAAGATACCATTGTGCTCCACTTTACCTTTTAGGTTGTGTCGTCACACTCCCTTAGGCCTAAGTGGGGCAATTGGCGAGGACACACCTGGTGTTGGACGTCTTCATCCGATTAGGATTTTACTCAATCGAAGTAAGTTTGACGACCAGTATAGAATTTGGTCGTATTGCCTAAGGATCCCCTGTAGGGCTTCATATATTACCAGGGGCAATGCTAAGAGGTCTCTCGTGTTTTATGACGATGACCTGAGGAGGGGTATTTCCCTGCTATAGTGATCAATGTGACTGTTATTTGGAAAAGATGTGCGATAAATGCAGTTGTTACCAATCAGAGTATAACCAATTAAGTAGCTTTCATTAGTAATAAGGGAAATGAACTTTTATTTTCATAACAAAAGAATACAAGAAAAATATCTAAAAATAGAATTTCTTGAATTTAGCTGCGTTCCATGCTTGTGGTATTTCTCTTCCCTCCATCGTTTCCAAGTGATAGGCACCTTGCAGATCGTCTTTAGTTATCTTAAAGGGTCCTTCCCAGTTTGGGCCTAGCTTGCCGTCTGACGACTTCACTGTGCTGCCCAGGACCTTCCTTAGAACATAGTCCCCAACTTGGAATGTTCTCGGGTTAACCCCTTTGTTGTAGTGCTTCGCGAGCTGTTGCTCATAGCTCGCTAGCTTCACTAGGGCAAGTTCTCTGCGCTCGTCGGCTAGGTCGAGTTCGGGGAGCAATGCCTCATCATTCTGGCCTTGATCAATAAGGTTGGATCTCATTGTTGGCAAACCCGCTTCTAGTGGGATGACTGCTTCCATGCCACATGTCAGAGAAAATGGAGTTTCTCCTGTTGCTCGCCGGGGAGTGGTTTGGTACGCCCATAGGATATGGGGTAGCTCTGTTACCCATGCGCCTTTGGCTCGCTCTAATCGCTTCTTCAATCCATCGATCACAGTTTTGTTAGAAGCTTCAGCTTGGCCATTGCTCTGAGGGTAAGCCACCGAACTGAAGTGGTGTCTGATCCCGTGTTCGTTACAGAAGTCCTGAAAGTGGCCACTTTCGAACTGTGTTCCATTGTCGGTGATGATGGTTCTGGGAATTCCAAATCGAGTGATTATATTCCTCCATATGAACCTTATCATATCAGCATCTCGAATGTTCGCCAGGGGTTCTGCCTCGATCCATTTAGTGAAGTAGTCAGTCGCAACCAATAGATATTTGCGATTGCCGGCAGCGATAGGCAGTGGTCCCACGATGTCCATTCCCCATTGGGCGAAGGGTTTTGGGCTGGACAGGGACTTTAGGTCGCTGGTGGGTTGGTGGGCTATAGGAGCGTGGAGTTGGCATTTTAGGCATTTGCGGACATATACTGCGGAGTCTTTTTGCATATATGGCCACCAATAGCCTTCCTTCATTGCTCGAAAGGCTAGAGACCTTCCTCCGACATGACTTCCACAGATTCCTTCGTGAAGCTCGTGTAGTACTTACTCGACATCACCTGGGTGGACGCATCTAAGGTAGGGACCGAAGAAGGATTTCTTATACAAGTCACCTCCTGTGGATAAGTGAAAGCGAGCAGCTTTGACTCTTATCTGGTGGGCAGTTTTCTTATCATCTGGGAGCGTGTCATCCTTTAAATAGTCCCTTAAGAGGTCCATCCAGCTGGGGGTTGACCCCACCTGGAGTATCTGTTCCACGTTTGGTAGCTTGCTGTTGTGGTTAATGCTCGGACAAATGAGGAAATCGGTGGGGATGATCCTTTTTAGGTCAAAGTCAACTGCCGAACTCAAGGCTTCTAAGGCATCAGCATGACTGTTTTGCCCCCTGGGAAACTGCTGGATGTTGATATCTTCAAAGCTTGTCATTAATTTTTTCACTAAGGCGAGGTAGGTTGTCATTCTTTCATCCTTCGCATTGTAATCTCCACTTATCTGATTGGAGACCAGTTGAGAATCGCCGAACACATGTAAACGTTTTGCTCCTAGAGTTTGCGCCTTTTGGAGACTGGATATTAGGGCTTCGTACTCTGCTTCGTTGTTGGAGGCTGCAAATCCAAGCCTGGTTTCTTGCTCAAGGATTGTGTTTTTTGGAGTGATGAGAATAACGCCTACCCCTGCCCCCTTTGAGTTGGAGGCTCCATCAACGAAGAGTTTCCAGGTTTCCTCTGTTGCCTTGTTGGTTGAGGTTAGTCGAAGAGTTCTTCGCCTGTGAATTCGGCTATGAAATCAGCAAGGATCTGACCCTTGATAGTTATCCTTGGTTGAAATTGGATGTCAAATCGACCGAGCTCGACTGACCACTTAGACAATCTGCCCGACAAATCCGCTTTCCTTAGGACCGCCTTAAGGGGATGCGATGTAAGGACGATGATAGTATGAGCTTCGAAATAATGCTTCAGCTTTCTCGAGGCTATTACTAATGCAAAGGCGAGCTTCTCCAATGGCAGGTACCTTTGCTAGGCGTCTAATGAGGTCTTGCTTGCATAATAGACGGGGTGTTGGATTCCTGCAACCTCACATATTAGCGCAGAGCTGACAGTGTGATTGGATACGGAGAGGTACAGGTACAAAGAATCCGTTTGTTGTGGTATGACAAGCAGCGGTGGAGTGCTTAAGTAGGACTTGAGCTCGTCCAAATCTCACGAGCAATATGGGCTCCACTCTATCGTTTTACTCCCCTTTAGAAGCTGGAAAAAAGGCTTGCACTTCTCGGAGGATTTGGAGATGAAGCGATTTAAGGCAGCGACCATTCCAGTGAGCTTCTGCACGTCTCGGATTATGCGAGGGGGTTGCACCCTGTTGATTGCATCGATCTGATCTGGATTAGCTTCTATGCCTCTGTTACTGACCAAGTATCCAAGAAATTTTCCTGACTGGACACCGAAGGAACACTTGCTCGCATTAAGTTTCATCCGGTACTTCCTGAGGATTTTGAAGGTGTTTGACAAGTCCGAGAGGTGATTTTCTTTCTTTAAGCATGTCATCGATGTAGACCTCCATGGTGTCTCCCATTTGATCCTTGAACATTTTAGTGATCAGCCGCTGATAGGTTGCCCCTGCATTCTTGAGCCCAAAGGGCATGACCTTGTATCAATATAACCCAGCTGTTGTGATGAACGCCGTTTTATCTTGGTATGGGGCATACAAGGGGATCTGGTGATACCCTGAGTATGCGTCCAGGAAACTCATTCGCTCGTGAGCTGCAGTGGCATCTACTAGTTGGTCTATTTTGGGGAGGGGGAAACTATCCTTAGGACATGCTCTGTTGAGGTCAGTGAAGTCGATGCAAACTCTCCACTTCCCATTATTCTTCGAAACTACTACTGGGTTGGACAACCACTTGGGGAATTGTACTTGCCGTATGGATCCTGCATCCAGCAGTTTTTCTACTTCTTTTTCGACCGCTTTAGCCTTCTCGGGCGCAGTTCGCCGTGCCTTTTAGGTGATTAGCTTGAATGTGGGGTAGACGTGCAGCTGATGACAGACCACACCAGGGTCGATTCCAGGCAATTCATATGGTTTCCATGCGAAAACATCTACGTTGCGCCTCAGCAAGGTTGTCAACTCCTTCCGTTCTTAGTCAATGAGAGATGCTCCAATCAAGAAGACTCTATTATTGTTGCCATCTTCAGCTGTAATTTCTACCAGGTCCTCGACGACACGCTCAGAGGGGGAGAGCCTGGTCTCCTCTACTCCGGGTCTTATGTACTTTAATTGCTATTTGGAAGGTATCACACCTTCTTCAACTTTCTCGCTGGGTTGTCCAGCCTTCTTCTCCGACTTTGGTCGGATGGCTGCTATGAAGCACCTCCTCGCCATCGCTTGATCGTCGTGGATCTCCATTACTCCTAGCTCGATTACATACTTGAGCTTCTGATGGTAGGTCGAGGGGATTGCCTTCATCGCATGAAGCCATCCCCTACCGAGGATGGCCTGGTATGGCGAATCGATGTCGACTACCAAAAACTCGATCATCTTGGAAATGTTTCCAGCGCGCACCGATAATACAACCTTGCCCAGGGGAATAGTTATTTTCCCAGCGAAGCCAACTAAAGGAACAGTAGCTTCCATTAGGTCGGCGACGCTTAACTTCAATTTCCTGAATAGGTCGAGGTACATTACTTCGGATGAGCTTCCTTGATCGATGAGCAGCTTGTCGACGTCAAAGTTGGCTATCCTGAGTGTAATGACCAGGGCATCATGATGTGGGGTCCTTACTCCCACCAGATCTTCATCCATGAAAACAATATTCTTGTTATAGTTGACGTCCTCTGCTCGTCGACGCTTTCTTGACTGTGATTTTACTGGGTCGATTTGGAAAGCCTGCATTATCGCTGTAAGTTTTTTCATTTCCATTCGAGCTGAGTTTCCTTGTATCTGCTTGACGTCAGATGCTCCGTGGATTACTGCGAATTCATGTCATCTTCTAGCACGTTAGCAGGTCTCGCCTCTCTATTGGCAGCCACTCTTTCTGCCCTCTTTTCCACAAAGTCGTTCAAATGCCCAGATTGGGATAACTCCTCAAGGTGAGACTTTAGAGATTTGCAGTGCTCGGTCTTATGTCCTCCCTCTTTGTGGAAAGCGCATCTTAACGCATTGTTCCTCTTCGAGGGATCTCCTCCCATTTTCCTGGGCCACTTGATGAATGGCTCATCTTTGATCTTCGCGAGAATTTTGTAAATTGGTTCTTTGAAGATGTTGTTGACCGCCTGGAATGCTTTCGACGCGTCATGGTTCCCTCCGTTCTTGGAGCCATTTTTGCCCCCGTTCTTTCCTCTTTTTTTCTGGTTCTCGATTTTGTCACTTCCCTTAGTAGCGAGTTTAGCTCGACCGTTTTTTCCTGTACTGGGGCGGGTGACGTCTTCCACCTTGGCATACTTCTCGATGCGAGCCATTAGGTCATCGATGGTTATGGCTTCCTTCTTCGTTAGAGACTGGTAGAGAAGGGAAGAACTGGGTAGCCCAATTTTGAAGGAGGCCACCGCCACTTGCTCCGAGCAGTCCTCGACCTCATTCAACAACTCCCAGTACCTTTTTGCGTAGTCTCGGAGGGTCTCCTGAGGCGTCTTCTTCATTGTCAACAAGGCGTCCATCCTTTTGGCATGGGAGCTACTAGTAATGAAGCGGGCCGTAAAGAGTTCGGCCAGGGATTTGAAACTTCGGATGGATCGGTGGGGGAGTCTTTCGAACCATTTCTGTGCCACATCATACAAGCTTGAGGGGAAAATACAGCACATCAGTGCATCTCGGTGATTCCAGAGGGCCATGGACTGTCGGTATTACCTGACGTGATCGATGGGATCAGTCTTACCTTCATAAATCTTGAACCTTGGAATAGCAAATTTCTTGGGGGCTTCTTCCTCTTCGATTTTCCTCGTGAAGGGTGACTTCATCTGGGTTTTGAGAGCTCACCTTGCGAGTTCTCTGGTTGATCTGGCACCGTGGTGGGCAGGATGTTAGTCAATTTCCCTGCGAACCAGATCTCGTATGTTCTTGTTGCTGCGAGCAGGGCTCTGGTAACATCGAGCTGTTCGTGGAGGTCGTCGTCTGATTCGTCTCCCTCGACCTCTCGAAATCCTCGCCTTGGGCTCCTTCCTCGGCTTCGAGATTTGCTCGCCTGAGGGCTAGGAGTGCGGTATGGATGTCTCCTGTTATCAGGATGAATCTCCCTCTCCAGTCTTTTCAGTTTCCTCTTCAAGCGAGCATTCTCAGCTTCGTATCTGCGAGAAGACTCCCTCTGCTCGTGGAGCCTTGCCTCGTACGCATCAATCAATCTGGATATCTGTGTGGACCTTACTGGTCCCTGGCTTTCTTCTGAGGCTGGCCTTTCCAAGCGAGCCCTCTGATCTGAACGTCGAACTTCAGACCTAATCCTGCGAGGAGCAAGTGGTTCTTGAATATCCCCTGCCTGAGGGGCATTGTTGTTGTGACCAGACATTTTAAACTCCTTTCTTGGTGTGGGCTCTTCTCAGGGAAAGATGAACGTTTCTCATAGACGGCGCCAATTGTGGTGACAATTATTGTGCAACACAAATAAATAGGAAAAAAGCATTCACCAAGTAAGAACAAGGAATATAAAATGACAATCACATAACAAAGGATGTACGTGGTTCAGCAAAGATGTGCCTACGTCCACGGTGGTGCAGTCGATATTATTTCTATATATTCCGGAGAGTAATTACAGAGAATACAACTTGTCCTTTTGCCCCGGACCTAGGGTTTAATATATACATGTACATTTAGGTGAGTGGGGGTGATGGTTTCCCCACGTCTTCCATCTTTCCATAACTTCCCTTCAAGGGAACGTGGGAAGAGACTACATCAAAATAAGAAGTGGGGGGCCTAGACTTTGGGCCGCTAGAATTGGGCTACTCGTCTAGGCCCATGGTATTAATTCTGGGTACCCACACCATCTATCCAAAGCATCTTATCGATCTCGTACTAACTCATATATTGTTCTCTTGTTATTATACTCTTTTAGAATCTGCATTTATATTATATGGTATATACTTCAATGTATGTCATTCATAATAAAAGTATGATCACTTTAAATTTCTATCTACGAGACAAAAAGAAAGTAAAAAATATTCTAAAATGTTGAATACTTACCCCACTGAAATATAGTTAATCAGAGAGAGAGAGAGAGAGAGAGTAAAACTAAGGCAATAAATAAATATGTGACGTCGTAGTTTTAGGAAGAGGTAGGTCTGTGTTTCGGCCGAATCGGATCGAGAAATGCCTCTTTGAAAAAAATTCCTATTTTTTTGGAAATAAAATAATTATTCTGATTTTTCGAAAAATTAAAAAAAATTGGAATTCGAAAAAAATTGAAAAATCGGATCGGAAAATCGAAAATTCAGAATTATTTCCGATTTTCAATCTGATTTTTTTGGGAAATCAGAATTTAGCAAACTAAAATTCCATTCCAAATTCGGGAAAATGGAGATCGAAAATCGAAAAAATCGAAAGTTCGGGGAAAAAAAACACATCCCTAAGAAGTGGGATGGTTAGAACTATAAAAGTACTCCCTCCTAAATAAAAAAAATATTCCTTATTTTTTTTATTGAATTGTGTCGGATTATATGTTTGTACATAATTGATTAATGGGCCTTCTCCTACATTGAGCCACTGGACAATTGCCTTATTTGGCAAATAGATGAGCCGGCGGTAATGGGTTCTGAAAATTCCAACTATCCGGATATGGTTTGTCATAAACTTACACTATTTACCATTTTGGGGGGTTTCTGGTTTTCAAATTGTTCTCAAAATGGTCTCTAGTGTTCCCATCCAAGAGCTTGATACAACAAAACTTAAAAGTGAACTTGCCCTTAGAATTTGGGGACCAAATGAGTCTGCCCTTACCCGTGTTAAAGTTAACGAGTGTAAAATTTCATTTCATTGGCCGTAATTTAAAAATAAAAAGTCTTTTATCTCTACATTTTCCCCTGTTCTTTCTACTAGTGGCTTGGCTTTGGTGCGATTCCTCCACACAATATAATTAGGTAAGATTGAGAATAATGTTTTACTCAGATTTGATAGACGTTTTGTCATTCTAGAAGACACTTTAAAATATAGACTACTAGGAGGAGATAGAATTTAAAGTATGAAAATACATTAATGTCCTTTTTGACTTGCACCAATAATTGACTCCAATTCCGTACTATCTTGCGCCGCTCAATCTCAACCGTTGATTCCAATGAGACCCTTCGCCTGGATAGCTACAACTCCGAGAACATAGAACTAGGTGGTGTCAAATTTTGTCCATTGTCTGCCACGTTGCTTCTAGGAGTAATTATTGGGTGCTTGACATTGCAATAGTTGGTTTACGTGTCGATTTTTATTATTTTTATATGTTATCAAATTTATATTTAAATAAATAATATTTTTATCCTATAAAAAAAATATATTTAAATTTATTATATTACATTCACTTATAATTTTTTTTTAAATAATAAATTATTTTAAATTATATACAAATTATTATATTAATTAATTTTTAAATATTATTAAATTAATTGATTTATTGATTATTAACGTTTTCATTTAATACAATTTATTATAAAATTATTAAAAACTCACTCATTAATTTATAATTTGAAGTCGGTCATATTGTCGCTGGAGGGTCTATGACTACTCACGTGTAATCCTCTCGACGTTAAAAATAACGAGACGTTTGATTTTCGAGCTGCCCGTGATTCTCGGTCAGAGGTATCGGGCTGTGGAGACAATGACCTTATTAACAGAGCCGCATGTACCGGTCCCAAAAGTGGGGCCCATGTTTTGTGTATATTCTAATTGTGGGTCACACTAAAAATGTAATTTTATGGGATGTGGGGCCTATATCTAGTCAGCTCCAAGGTGGGCAAGACGAGGACTCGAGAGAAATAATGGAGATGAATAATGAAAGCGGGTTTGTAATTTATTGAATTTAAAATGTGATATACTTTGTGTGGCCGAATGATGGCCCTGCCATCTAGGGTGTTCTTGCTGACGTTTCGATTGGTTCATATTTGTGCTTTTCTTATTCACTGATGTGATGGTCTTATTGTAATAAAATATGATTTTTTTTTTCTTTATTTTTTCTGTTTTAAACCCAGTCCGCAAAGTTTGGAAGTCAATACTACAAGAAAACAAATGAATTACCTTACATACAATTTTATAATCATTTTTGAAATTTATTGTGTTTCTTGTAATCCTATCTTAATTAATTTTAAATTTTTTATTTGTCTTTTGTTTTAGAAAATGAAGACAGTTAAGAAAAGTATATTGAGCTGAAATATAAAGAAACTGAAGTTAAAATAAGTCCTTTTCCAAAGGATAATATTAGAGCTATCTTTTTTATTACCCTTTTTTTTAATCTTAACTTCAAAGTGTTATATCATGTTTTGTTTTTATTTATATAAATCTTGTTAGAACATAAAAAATAAAACAAGATACAACATTATAATGTCGGAGGTAACAAAAAAGATAATCGTAAGATTATCCTTTTCCAAAATATAAGAAAAAGTGACCATGTTGATGACCGAACCTAGTAATTCTTTATCTTCCATGTTGCACTCTGAAACTTACTAGGGGGATATTTTACAAAATATAAGAGAGAGTGACCCTGTTGATGACTCCAACTTGTTATTTGTTTATTATTCTTGTTGCACTAAGAATTAAGTAGCTATTTTCTTTCAATCATGTTTTTTGTGGGAACAGCTAAATGAGGACTGGCACGAGAATGTTAAAATAAATTGTTTAAATTATTATTAATTAATGTTAAAATCGTTATTGTGTTTGTTTACTTCCTTAAATTTAGTTCCATCTCGACTTATTTAGATTTACAATAATTTTCCATCTAGTATGATAGTAAAAAAAATTGAAGAAAAGAAATAGAGAATAGCGAATAAATTTGATGTTGTTTCTCACATATGGAATCATTTCGTCAACTTATTGCGTGAAGTATTAAATTATTATAGAGCTTTCATAAGCTTTGATGGTTTTCTATAACATAATATAAAATTAGATGAACTTATATCATTATTAACACGTATAATTACAATATTTTATATATACAGTCTCTTGTCAAAATTTCATTTCACAATGTCATCTTTTGCACCAAATTTGTCATATCAGACTTGATTGACTATGTTTGGGTGTCGACATATTAGAAGCGACGATTTATATTTTTAGGTCTAATCACGAGCAGATAAGGCACAATAAGATTTTTTTGAACACGAATACGACACGATATGATTTTGTGTCTTTTTATATTTGACGCCAGACAATCCGAATAGAACACGAAAAGATAAATAGACACGAAAAATTCGAGGAAAATAAGATTAACACGACAGGACACGATAAAACGACTGTAACAACTCATAATTTGTCACGAACACGACACGACACAAGTTCATGTAAAAAAACAAATCATTCATTTGGTATTACTTCATTTCGTACCCTACATTACGATTGGTCAGAATAATAATTAAAATACTTTGATTAATAAATATCATTTTACATTAACTGTCATGTGTACACTGTAAATTCCCTATACTAGGGGACCAATTGTTATTATAAAACTTTGCCAATAGAATAGATACATTGTACCTGTCACAGCCCCTTGGATTCTGGAAAAACCCCAGTGGTTTTCATTTAATCATATATTTCCCCCACAAGAATTATCCAGTGGTACAATAACCATTCAAAACAGGTGGTCTCCAAACAAAATTACAAAAATTTGACACATGTCATGCTTTGATTATTAAAGACCATAATTCTTCAGTGGTCCTTACATCACCTGATGTTTACCCTGTCTTCTTTCACTTTTGCTTTTTCTTTCATGTCCAACTATAAATAATTGCATGTACCCACCTCGTTCTTCTCCCCACAATCATCACTTTCTCCCTCATAACATCACAAAGCAGGCGCATTTTAGCAACATCATCACATTCCCCAATACCCAGAGGCCAGAGAGAATGCCAATGAAAGGAGCTGAGCTATTCTACGCCGGGAGTGAAGAACCCCATTTCCTTGAAGCTTGTGCTCTTTGCTCAAAACCATTGGGTCACAACAGTGACATCTTCATGTACAGGTTAGCTTCATTTAACATTTTCACATTTTATATGTTAATTTGTCAAAATTTTGTGGGTAAATTATTAATCAATTAGTAGTATTAAGCAATGGTTGTTGTTCGTGTTATTCTCAATACTAAATGATGTATTTGATTACTATGGGGAATGAGAAAATGCAAAAAATAAAATATTGTCGTCTTAAATTCTTTTGATTTGATTTAATACGGGGTCTGTTTGTGATTGATCTAAGGAAAATAAAATATTCTAACTTAAAGAAAAAATCAAGTTAAATTTATTTTTATATTGTTTGATTGTGTTGTGAATTAATGTGTTAATTTGTATTTACTTAAAAAAATATAATTTGTAGATGATGGTGTGGAAAATTAGAGCTTTACGTAATTAAAGGAGCCTTAAGAGCTTAAGGTATAATATAATTTATACCTTGAACTGACCTACCCCGGGCCATAGGGTAGATCCAACCTTGACTGTACGAAATTATAGTGTAAAATATTTCTAACAAAAATATGTGTTATGAGACACTACCAAAAATTAAAAAAATTAAATAAATAAATAAAAAATAGAGATATCTTCACTGATTTTCACCAAAAATATATGCAATAGGCTCTTCGAGGTGGACCAATTTTGAGGATATTGCACGTTTTAAATTATCTATGATTTTTTCATATTAATAGTTTGTGTTGAGAGATTGAAAGTTGATACCACAATTTTCCGTAATAGCGATTTTTTTCTTTTTATTTTGTTAATGCAAGTTAATATTTATAATGTTAATTGTGTGTTTCTGTAATTTTTACATAATAATTTTACTTCTTTCTGATGGGTATTTTGGGAAACTTTTTAATTTGCAGAGGGAATACTCCATATTGTAGCCAAGAATGTCGGCAAGAGCAAATAGAGGCGGATGAAGCCATTGAAAAGAGGTGGAAAGTTACTTCATCAAAGAGATCAACAACATCTCTTAGACAGGAAAATGACAAATCTACCCCTAGCAAGTCTGTACGGACAACAAGCACTGTTGCCGTGGCTTAACAAACTACCACAAAATAAAGTTCTTTCAGTCAATAATTAAAAAAAGAGAGCTCTCCTTTGCACAAGACAAGAGGGATGAGGAAAAACAAGAGCTTGTGGTCTGATCTGTAAAGAAATGATGTGCATGAGAGAGAGATAATCCCATTTTTGTTTTTGTTTTTGTTTTTGTTTTTGTTTTTGTTTTTTATTTGTATGTATAATTTTTGTAATGATATTTACTTGCTTGTTAAAATTTCGTGAAGTTTTGGATTTTCAACCAGTTCGAATCTAACAAGAAATTAAATTGTTGGAACTTTGATCCCACACGTCTCTTGTTATTTTATTTGCAAATGAGCTTCTAGTCGTACCTTGTAACATTTAAGTAGATTATTTAAAGATTTCTTAGGTAGGCAAGAAGGGAGAGAAGAAATCCTCACACGCCATAATAAACAGGTTAATAAAATACTTTCAGGGATCACACAGTCAACATAAAGATGCAATCATATTTTTTAATTAATTTGAAGATGTCACCACAGTTGGAAGTTTATGGTGACAGATATGAGTCAAGAAAATTTCAATGAGCAATGGTACGTGACAAATTAAGATTCAGATACATTTTGCACTTCTAGTTGAGTAAAATATAATGATCAAACCACACAAAATTATCTTTGGTATTGTTAGTTCATGTACTATGCTTTTCTTTCAATACCCAATACTCTCGTATAGAGGATTAAACCCTACAACAAGAAACCTTCTACCATAACGTGCAATCCTAATGAGAGGAACACCAATATGCAATACACATATCATTAGGATCATTGTCATAAAATTTGGAATTGTAAGAAGTTCAAGTGACACTTGAGGATCTCGTCCGAGCCAGCCATCTTAAGAAATATGTTGACGCTGATAAGATAAGGTATTCATGTGAATTGTAAGAAGTTCAAGCGACACCTAAGGATCTCATCCGAACCAGCCATCTTAAGAAATAGGTTGAAGCTGATAAGATAAGGTATTCATGTCAGGTTAATGCTACTGAAAAGAAAGACAATGACGACCCTCCTTCATCCAGGATGATCATATCCATTCACGACTATATCAATCCATCAGAGTATACCGGAAAGAAACTCTAAAAAAGCAAAATTGCCACCAGCGTGCAAGAGGCCTTTTAGATTGAAATCTCCTAGTCGGTCCTTAAAAAGCGGGAACAATAAGAGAAACTTCGATCGAGTAATCATGTTCTTTAATGAAGACCTGGTCGACATCAATCTTCCTCATAAATAAATTTTGGTCCCCACCCCAATTTTCTCCATAAATACGTTTTGATCCCCACTCTAAGGGTGGCCAACTTTAACGTGAAGAGGATATTAGTTGATAAAGTAAATTATTCAAATATCTTTTATATCAACTTGATCTACAAACTTGGCCACAACATTCTGGACCTGGATACGAAATTCAGCCTTCTAATCGGCCTTAATGGTAATGTTGAGACGCCACTGGGGAAGAATAAGTTGACAGTCGAGGCATCCCAATGAGTCGTGAGATTGATTTTGTATGTTATTAAATTGGAGTCATCATATAATGTTATTATAGGAAGGGGTTGGCTCCAAACTGTAACCGTCGTGACTTCTTCATTTCATTAGACGCTGGAGTTTGTAATTGATTAGGGAAGCGTCGAAGTTACCGGTAATCAAGCTACAATTTTTGTCCCCACTATCAAACAAAATTAGGCCCAATCCAAAAAGAGTCATCATGATGATGCCTAAAACGAAAACCAACCCAAGTATTAACGGCATGGACCTCGATCGGAACGGAAGAGACCGGAATAACCCCCGTTGACCGTGTAATGGATAAACTCTGGATTGTTCTTTAGCCTCATCAAAACTAGAGAAGATCTTTCTGAGAATGTGAGTTAACTATGGATTGATTCGTATCTTAGGCTAAACACACACAAATTCAAATTTTAGCAAATTTTATCTTTAATTAATTTACTGTGCATGCAGTGATGAAGTCCAATTACTTAAGCCAAACCAAACAAGTAAACATGCGAAGAAGTAAGAAAATCTCTTTCGGGCAAAACTTTTTATTTCAACACTATACAAGATTTGATAGACACAAGATGACTTACAAACTACTTAGCTCTCGAAGTATAACACATTGATCTTCAAGTCTTCTACAGCAACGACACAGTCCATCACCGCCCACAAAAGGTAGTCTTCCCTTTGTATCCATCAACCAGTCTTCTTCTTCAATGGTAAATCCTCGGATCCACAAATCAATAGTAGAGATGAACTCTACAATAGTTTTTAAATCAGAAAGTGTTCTTCTTGATTTGGTAAAGTGATCTCTAAATTTTCAAGGGTTCTGGATGAAAATTGGTAGAGTTTGATCACAAAAGGAACTTTAAAAGGGCTTGAAAAAGGTAAGATATGAGCTATTAAATAATCGAATCCCACATTTCTATGAGTTATTAAAGACTATAATCCTGCATCTTTATTTATAAGGAAGTTTATTACAAAAGGATAAACATTAGAGATTTTGATCAAATTTAATTAAAAAATAAAAACTTGCGCGTTCATTCGAACGGCATACCCTTTTTCGTTCGATCAGGGAACGACATTCCAGTGTTTGACGCTTTAGATCTCATTCGATCGTGAGAACCTTCATTCTAATGACCTACCCTATCTCCTTTGAATAACTTCCAACGAGACTTCGAATGACATTCCATAACTAACCAAAAAGCGATGTTTTAGATTTCGTTCGAGCGTTTGGATTCTCGTTCTAACAATATTGTGCAACTCGTTCGAACGACAAGCAAATCTCGTTCTAAAGAGTTAACGAGATTTTTAAATTTTTCTTTAAAAAACATTTTAAAAATATTTTGAAATGCAAAATCTTATAAATGTAAACCCCTGGAAAATAAAAGGTCTTTACCAAACTACCATAACTCTTCTGAATGTTGTTGAGAAGAACGATCTTCAATCTGCCAAATGTCATAAACTTTGTCTTTGAATACGTAGAAGCAGTCATGAAGGTGTAGTGTATGTATAATGGGATAAGTCAAATAAAAAATAAACTGAGCAATTATAAAACTTACTCTTACGAATCTGCCCCTTTGGCTACTCCAGTACAAAAAACAAATTGAAGTCAAATTGTTCCCTAAAGACTAATACAACTAAGGAATTCCCAAATCAAGAATTGAAAATGCATAAATGTCTAAGTCTTCATCTTGTGCGGTTCATGAAATCATCATCAAGGCGGAATGAATTTCACACATGAGACAAAATAAATATCGTGACACGTACGAGTTTTAAAAGATAAGCAAAACTCCATCTCAATTTGTTCTCCCCTTTTTGTCCATAATGGACAAAGGAGTAGAATCAAATCATAAATAATAAGCATCACATGAAGAAGCAAGATATCATCCTAAGATAATCAATAAGGCACATGTAATAATAATCTTAAAAGGCATAGTGTTCTCCCCCTATCAAACAACTATTTTTGATGTTTTTTCATTTTTTTCAATTATAAGATATAAAAAAAGTACATATAGGTACAAAACATCATAGTCCCATGGAATAACACTAAAATATTTTAATCGTGAAAACGAAATGAAATTGTGTGAACATTTTCCATAGGCAAATCAACATAAACATTCGTAATATAGGTGCACAAGGTCATGAGACAATTTTAAAGAAAGAACTCAAAGTCAACCTTAGGTGTAAAATATTGAACTTAAATGAAATTGGCTCGACTTATGCAATATGCCACGAATTTTAATGATTCTCAAAACAATAACGTCAAACTATTTAATATTTTTCAAGAAAGTCCATTGTGAAAGCCTATTGATCTTTTACTTTATAACTCCCTCAATATTTCACATATATAATAATTCAGTCTCAAATATTTTGAAGAAATTATAATGCTCATATGTAGCTAAGCATCAATGAATATAAAATAAATGGCCTTGGCACTTCTGTTTTTATGTGTCGTTAATCTTTTAGTCTCTTTTTGTAAATAGTGGCTTTTAACCCAAAGAGCATTTTGGTCTTTCATATCCCTTTTTCATTGCTTAACACGTAATAATATTTGTCGAGAAAAGAAATTCGAGAAATGGTTCTTACAAGAACAACTTATCTCTTTTTACATTCAGTTCGTTATTAACCAGAATTGAGATGCATGATAAGCAAGTACAATGTTCAAAAAATTCATGCACGTGTACAATAAAGGTGACAAGGAATCTAACATTTAGAAAGTAATCATCAATGATCAACGAAATGTTATCCACACATTATTAAGCACATTAACAAAATAAAGTCATCTTAAAACACTACGAAAAAGTTATGTAAATGGATGGAATGTAGGGGCGATCCGAATATCTTAAATGTTCATCCATATATGGTGAAAAACAAAAATACAAAACTCTTTTTGTCTTTTTTTAAAATTTTATCAAATTAAAATCTTTTTCTATAAAAATAAAAAAACCTTTTTGTAATTTTTCAAAATATATCAAAAAGAAAAACATATGAATATAATGAAAATACAACCTAGCAATAGGGATATAAGATATGATCATGATAAATATCCTATACTTGATAAAGTATCAGAACTCAATCAATGGAGCAAATACCCAAAGACTTCCTAAGATCCTTAAATCTAGGTTCATTTAAAGGTTTCGTGAAAATATCAGCTAATTGACGTTCGGCGCTCACAAAACTCAAGGACACGACCTTCTCCTCAACGAGATCACGAATAAAATGCTCATGTATCATAATATTCTTTGTACGAAAATGTTGAACCGGATTACAAGATATATGGATCGCACTCGTATTATCACAAGAAATAGTCATTGTGTCTTTTGAAATCCCATAATCTTTAAACATCTGCTTCATCCATAAAAGTTTTGTGCAATAACTCCCAGTGGCTATATACCCAGCCTCTATTGTGGACAAATATATAGAGTTTTACTTCTTGCCCAACCAAGAGATAAGAAAACTCCTATAGTAAAAACGCCCACCATGGTTCTCCTACAACCATTAATATCCCTAGACCAGTCGGCATCCGAATAAGCGGACAAATGGTCATCGGTATTAAAGGAATACCAAATACCGTAGAAAAAAATGCCACTCATGTATTTGATGATATGTTAAGCTCGATCAAGTGAGACTCTTTCGGGGACGCCTCGTAATGCGCATAGACTCCAACATTAAAGGCAATGTTAGGACGATTAGCGATTAAGTGGATAAGGCTACCTATCATGCTCCGATAAAGGGTTTGCTTCTCGTCCTTGCCTAAAATATCTTTGCTAAGCTTAGTCGATGTACTCAAAGGGGTGTGTGAGTTCTTAGCGGAGTCTAAACCAAATTTCTTCACTAGGTCCCTAGCATATTTAAATTGACATATTAATATTCCATCCTTAAGCTGACACACTTGGAGCCCTAAGAAGAACGTAAGCTCACCTGTAAGCCCCCACTCGGATTTAAGGGTTAATAAAAGATCAACCCAATCCGGTTCGTAGGTTAATTGTGGAGTGCAGTGAAACAATCTAAATCCACTTTTATTATTAATATTTAATATTACTCTTATTATCATGCGATTCCAATTCTCATCAACTATGTGCTATGACACAAGGGAAATTCCCCTAAGCAGTGGCGGATCCACGATTTTTGGTTGGGGGGGGGGGGGGGGGGCTAAAGTTTCAAGTGGTGTTGGGGGTTTGGGGGCGAGAGCCCCTGTGGCAAAATTTTGTGGTGTTAATTGAAGTTTTATAAAAAAAATGATAAAAATATGTGTAGGATTTTAAAACTTTAAAACTTATTACTTGTTTTTACATAAACAGAATTTAAAACTTTCAAATTTATTACATAAACAATTAAATTAAACTAATAACAAATTGAATTAATATGACATTTAATATTTAGCATAACTAATAACAAATTAAATTAAACTAGATATGAATTAACAGTTAACAGTTAATAAAACTAACATTAAGAGTTAACAACAAATAAATTAATAAAACTAATATTTTAAAGTTAACAACAAATAAATTAGCAACAAACTGTGAGCTTGAACCGTGTTACAAAATAATGTGCTTTAAAAATGATGGATAAATCAAAAACAAATAAACTAACAAAAGAAAATATATGAACAACTAACATAGCTTGGTTTTTCGGCTTGATTTTCCGACAGCAACACCCAGAATCGGGGCAGGAGAGGAAGGGATACCCTTTTACAACTCTTAGTTCGTCTTTTAATCATATAGATTCTATGTTTACAACTCTTAATTGAACAGCATATGTGAGAGAGAAAGAGATGAAAAGGGAAAAGAAATTAATGGGGAATGGGACGGCTTTTCATTTTATAACCCTAAACTTCTTAAACTATTATTAATCGTACCTTTAAATTTCTATTTTCATGTATAGCACTTTAAGAAAACTTCTCAGTAATTTTTTTACAAAATATCGGGGGCGGGGGGGGGGGGGGGGGGGGGGGGAGCTCCGCCCCTCGTCGCCCCCTGAATCCGCCCCTACCCCCAAGGCTAAGTAAAAATAGTCACTAATCGTAAATGTAAATAATTGCTTACATGTATAACATTCTCAAAGTATGGAACAACATACAACCTGCCGTAACAAAAGGAGGGATGTGAGCATAATGCTCAGTGGGAACTATACAAATGCAGTATAGAAACGACCGGCATAAAATAATAGTCACGCGCTACGCTACATGCATGTGAAAGTACGTATGTATTTACATATATACCTTTGAAAATAAGTATCCCAATATATTAAACCGCTTTATTCGAAAAACGTTATTTAACCCATTTATTCTCCTTATCTTTACAAATAATTATTTTGTATCATTATAACATTCCTTCCCATTAACGCACACGGTTAAACAATTAGTAATTGTTGGGAAAAATCATTCATTTACTTTCGAATGTTTATTACTCAACGTTCATTAACTCACGCCGAGTTATTAATCATTACTTAAAACTTACTTTCAATGTACACACACACCGTGCTTAGAAAAATACTCATATTCCTTTGAAAACCTTACATAACACACGCTTGTGTTCATTATGGTTCAAACCTCATTAGTTAGCTTAAACATCATTATATCATCTTATTAAACCATCCCATGTTGCCACATGAATATCAAACATTTAGTATGTTATTCTTTCATTAGTAAACCAATGAATTAATGACATTCCTTTATGCCTCTTTCATGAATATTCAATTAATTACTTTGCATTTTTTTTAGGAATTATGTTGATACACACACACGTCGCAACACACGCACATCCACGGTTTCAAGAAATTTCACTGCCTGACACCGGGCGCCAAGCTAACTGCAGTTGATTTGGGGTCTTTCACCACAGGGGTCTTTCCCCAGTAATGTAAGTCACTGTCCTACATACTAAGACATACAGGTTGCACACGTAGGTGCTATAATCAAGCCTAACATTCCATTTCGAGTGTTATCTTTAAAACCATGATGAACATCATCGTGTCCTAAGTCTCCTAAGTGTAAAACCTAACACGTATCAGCCTATTTTCGATATTATCCACAAGTGTCATACCTTAACACAAGCTTATCAAAATTCCATGGCGCTAACTACTAAATATTGCCACAAAACGATATGACTAAACTACAAATATCAACAACCTCTACATCTATACAATAAACTTCCCAATGTTCCATGGAAAGGACATCAATTCAATCATCTCTAACGACCACGCACATTGTAGGGTCTGAGTGATCAAGACAAGATCCTACCAAGTATAACAACCAATCATAGCCATTAAATTTTTTTTCTTTTCTTTTTTTTTTCGAGGGCCAAACCTTAACTCAATTACTATGTGTTACAACAACGGTAACTCTATGTCCTTGACATCATAAGTAATACCCAAAGTTCAAAGAGAGACATCCTTATTATCGTAATACACGAAGCTCAATCTAAAGTTCACCATTATTGGGGAGTGTCTATCACTTGTACTAGTAACTCATTAGCTAATCCTTAGCATATATCTCAAAGACATTATCAGTACGGATTCACATGCCTGTCCATAACTATAATCCGAGATCACTACACTAAATCTGTCGAATTGTCACAGTCATGTCACGGTCCTTGACCTTGATAAGTTTTATCACGGTTAAGGACCGTGACAAACCCGTGACATTTAATAAAAAATTATCACGGTCATTGACCGTGACAATTCTGGACAGAATTGAAAAAAAATCTGATGGGCAGTATGGCCACTACCACTGACCAGATGTACATGTGTACCTGTTATAGCAATGTTGTACCTATTCAAACATTATATATCCAAATAAAATAGAGATAATGCAAATATACATTCAAAACAATATGCATCACGATATAATCCGAATAGAATTCAAATATAACAACTTAAAACAACAATTTAATTCAAATAATGTCACTAAATGTCTCGGGTAAGGTTAACTCTGAGGAGGTGAGTAGACCACATGATATACGAATTGACACACCCACCAATATACATCGTGCCACATTGTTTGCGCAACCACAAGGGGGAGTTCTCCTTCTCGGGTATCACATGCGTGATGAGCAAGACTCGATGTCTTGAAGAAAACGTCCATGAACTGGCATACCCTGGACGGTATTCGGGTCCCTCAACCCCCGCCCTATCCGCTTGCCATCAAATATGTCCAATATAAACACGCTCATCCAACCAAGTGTCAACATCGGTCGGTTGAAGGGAGCCAAATAGGGGAGTGGATCATCAAAGTCCGCATATGTCAGCGATGAAGCAGCGAGGTCCTCATCCTCGTCATCCTGCACCTCCTCCTCCTGCACCTCATCCACCACCACCTTATCCTTCCCTTTACCCTTACGATTTCCGCCCAATGAATGCTTCATGAATGAGAACATATCTTGGACCGCTGCCTCTAAACGGGACAGCTTCGCGTCATGCGAGTCCACCGTTCGAGCCAACCCGGTGTCGCTCATCTCCAATCTGATGATCCTATATTTGGCCACCTGCGAGGTCACCCCCCTTACCCTCCCCTTACGATCAGCGCCAAGAACTTGGCTGAGTGCGTTTGTGGACAAAGATGACTTGTCGGCATCAGACTGCGACTCGTGCACTTCCTTAAGTTTTGCCTGAAACGACAAAAAGCACATGATTAGTAAAATAAGTAAATAAAAAAATTATAATGTTATTAACAAAAAGTAAACTGTCGGATTACTTACCATAGTGGTCGTGACGCTCGGGGATACCTCCTTATCCTTCCCCTTCTTCGTCATAATAGCCAAATAAGTATCGAGCCTATGTGGCCTACCTCCAGGGCCACTCCCTGTCCCCTGAAATAAAATAAAGTAAAATTAGTATCTGCCCCACAAAGTAAAATAATACTGAATAATATATTTCTGTAGTTATAGAAAAATTAAATCTTATCATCATCCTATGCTCCACCTCGGCGTAAGACGTTCGTCCGGAGTAGTGCACGTCTGTCTTTGTTGCCCAGTTTTTCCTCCCCGATTGGCGAGATGCCAATTGTCGCTCCCCGATCTCATTGTCAATGAACTGTTGCCATTTTTCCAATGAGATCGTCTCCTTCGGCGAGTCAGAATTAACACATTCGAATAACGAACTCTCGAGTCTTTCCAAAGTACCGGGTCTGCATATTTTTCTTCCACGTCTTGTGTTTCTCCCTCAACTGCTCCAAGACGGAATCGCGTAGCTTTGGATTCAGGCTGAATTGTTCCTATCGAACAAATACAATGTTAGTTGCGAATAAATATAAATATAAAATGAAATTAAAATCGAAATTGAAATTGAAATTGAAATATTCATATAAATATAAAAATAAATACATTACCTGTAGTGCCACCCAAACAGCTAACTTGAGCTCATTTGGCACCTCCCTCCAACTAGTGTACCCGGGGCCTATGATCGTCTTTACCAGCTCGAGGGATCTCGCTAATAGCCCCGTCTTGTTCTCAACGGCCATCCCCAATTTGCCATATTTGGGGAGCCTAGGGGTCGAGGACCCCTTATCGCCTCCGCTACCACCGAGCCTAGACGACATCATCATAACTAGCATCATCATCCTCGCCTTAATACCTGAAGGAGACATTTGCTGTAAAAAAATGTTGTTATTAGTACAAATCAAAATGAATTAGAAGAAGACATGCAAATATGTACAATTACTACAAATCCAAATGAATTGTTACTGTTTAACACCTCAATTCTGAATTCCAAAACAACAATATCGAGCTCATAATATGTATAATTACTACAAATTCGAAACATCCCCACCCCCACCCCTACTGCCCACACACACGCACACTACACAAGAGAGAAAATGATAAAGTGAAAATTTCTATAAAGGGTGAATGGTCTTATCCCATTCAAGACCGCATATTTCTATAATATACTTAACAGCTCATGCACATTGTTACGATCTGAGAAAAATTCGATAGCATATCCCCG
This sequence comes from Sambucus nigra, assembly GCA_949130495.1. Classification (NCBI taxonomy): domain Eukaryota; kingdom Viridiplantae; phylum Streptophyta; class Magnoliopsida; order Dipsacales; family Adoxaceae; genus Sambucus; species Sambucus nigra. Next base: position 107,685,777 of record OX422221.1, read on the forward strand.
TAGTTCTCCAAGTACACGACGTAGATTAGCAAGTGTGAGTGTCATTTCAATTGATCAATTGAAATAACAATCACACTTATCAATCTAGTATGTACCCAGAGAACATTAGGATACAACTACAGAACTTCCTCCAAAAGTAATAACTTTAAGCCACTAAGAATATTATTATACAGAAATTATGCAGTCCCAAACTGTCCAAACGAGACAATTCGAGAGATCTCATTACAGGGGTAATGATTCTCAAACGGGTCTAAGGGCTATTGAATGCGTACGCATAAGAAGTCTAGTATCTATGCGCACTATATGTAATTTCAAGTATATATATATATATATATTGTTCGTTATACAAAGTAATTTTCAAAAAAAGTTAAAAAATCCCACCCCCATATGGACAATAATCCAGTGGTCATGCCACTTTTAAAATTAACCAACCCAATATCAATCCACTATAATCCAACCGCAATGGCAGCAATAAATGTGTATCCCGTACTCCTTCTAATTCATCTACTCAATTAATTTTTTTCATCAATTAAACTAGCAATTAAAGTATACAATTATTAATTTACTAATTTACAATGAGGGGCAATCCTACTTTCATATATTAATTTACTAAAAAAATTAATAATCAATCAATTCGTTTACAAGGGACACTACTTGCATATGAGGGAAAATATCTAATAAACCAATCAAAATTTAATAAAAAAAATTAACAAGCCCCACCCCCGCCCCATTCCCCCTTGCCCCACCCCCATCCCCACACACACGCACGCAGCCCCACCCCCCGTCACACCCCCCGCATCATTTCCCCCTCCCGCACATACGTATAAATATGCACATACACGCACACTACACACACATATACACACATGCGCACATACACACACACGCGCGCACGCACACACGCACACGCAGATATATACACACACACACATATAAATGAGAGAGTGAGAGAGAGAGAGAGAGAGAGAGAGAGAGAGAGAGAGAGAGAGAGAAACCAACCTGAAAGTAGAGAGAGAGAGAGAGGGAGACCAGCGCTTAGAGAGAGAGAGAGAAAGTGGAGGGAAACAAAGCGGTGAGAAAAAAAGGAGGGGAAAGAGTTTTCTGCTGCTAAACTTGTCACGGACATGTTACGGTCTATGACCGTGATAATATTATAAGAATCATCACGGTCATTAACCGTGACAATACCTTGTCACAGTCAATGACCGTGACAAAAATTGCGTGTTTTTTTATCACGGTCAATTACCGTGACAAGTCTGGCGAGTTAAAGGGTGTCAATTTGGCCTTTTTGATGTAGTGGATCAAACTCATCATGACGTATAACTTAACCTTATTGAACACTCAGCTATGACAACTACCTTGTCTCACTATATAGTCATCACGCTCATTTTCTAGATCACAAGCTATCACCTCTGTAAAACTTTTGGTAGGATACAGGGCATCGGGTACTGCCTATAAAACTTTGGGCCATTACTTTTGATGACACAAGGAATCCTATTCACTACACCAAATCTGCCCATTTGTCAAGGTCATTGACCTTGACAAATTCACCTTGTCAAGGTCAATGACCGTGACATTTTGAGGCGAGACAACTTTTTTTGTCACGGTCGTGTCACGGTCATTGACCTTGAAAAAAAACTCGCGTTTTGTGTCACGGTCGTGTCAAGGTCAATGACCGTGACACGTTTGTCACGGTTTATAACCGTGACAAAGCCGTGACCCTTTTTAAAAAAATTGTCACGATCAATGACCGTGACACGCCCGTGTCAATTTTGTCACGGATGTGTCACGGTCAATGACCGTGACAATTCTGGGCAGAATTAAAAAAAAACTATTGGGCAGTATGGCCACTGCCACTGCCTAGCAGTATATTTGTACCTGTTATAGCAACGTTGTACCTGTTCCAAACATCATATATCCGAACAAACTAAAGATAATGCAAATATATATTCAAATAAGAAACTATTTAAAAAGAAACAACATCACCATCATTTTATCTCAAATCTACAAACTATTTGCATGGAAAAGAGATTTTGTACCGCGACGCTCGGGAACACCTCCTTATCCTTCCCTTCTCGTCCGAATAGCCACATAAGTATAGAGCATATGTGGCCTACCCTTAGGGCCACTCCCTGTATCCTGAATTGAAATAAAGTAAAATTAGTATCCGCCCCTCAAATATAGATAAATATAAATCGTAATTGAAATCGAAATCGAAATTGACATATAAATATAAATACATTACATGTAGTGTCACTCAAACAACTAACTTGAGCTCATATGACACCTCCTTCCAACTAATGTACCCCGGACAATCGTGTCAATTATAATTCTCTTCATATCTAAACACTAAGAAATACCATAATCCTATGGAGGTATGCGTTGCAAATTCCTTCCAACCGTTGTGTAGCCAAAAATCAGTAGTTGAAGTTGTCAACTCCACCTTTGAATGGGGTATGGAAAGTGGAATTGACAACTTCAACCGGTGATGTTTGGCTACATAACGGTTGGGAGGAATTTGCAGAGCATCGCTCCATAGGATTATGGCATTACTTAGTGTTCGGATAGACGAAGAGATTCAGTCTCCTCTCCACAAATAGGACACCCCAAATAACTATGTACTAATCACCTATTAAAGGTAAGAAGCGTATATTCATGGATTAGTATAAACAAAACTTAGATGTAGTTGGAATATTTATGTATTAATCTCCTCTCCACACACGCACACTACACAAGAGTGAAAATGATAAAGTGCAGATCAAGTAAAAGCATTAAAAATGGATGTTTTGGTACAAATTGAAATAATAATTACAAATTGAAAAATTGTTTCAAATTCGGGTTATCATCAAAAATGGATTGATATTCGGTAGGAGCAGCCAAGTCATCCACACTACTATTTAGACGCCTTGGCGCGTGTTGGACAATTGACCACGGCTCGTTGTTGATATACTCCGAGTAAAACACTTGCTTAACCTTTTGAAATGCACAAACAAACGGCTCATCGCTCACGTGGTCGTTGCTCTTCAACTTGGACAAGTCAACCATGATCAAATTGGTGACAGGATCAACTTTAGAAGCATTTTTATCCTCAACTCTTATCCATTCACAGTAAAATACAACCTCTTTGAAGCTTATATAATCCAATTCAAATATATTTTGGATTACACCATAGTAAGTCATTTCAGCTTCAACGAGGTTTTTATCTTTTGCGCTCGCTCGAAAGAAAGTAAGAGCCTTGTATGAAATTCCCGAGTTCTGTACATTTGTACTTTCCTCGTACACTTTAGCGCCGAAAATGTAACCGTTCAATCGATATTTTTTGTACTCTTGTGCCACGAACAAGGGTCCAGTGGCTAGACGAGCAAGCCTTGATGCCGCATCACCCATCTTTAGGAGCTGAGAATATAGATAAATTAATTATATTAGTGGTAAAATTTGAGTGTAATGTAACGTTATATAACGACTATTTTCATTGTAATTACCTCTTGTGTCAACCATAGCCTAAATTCGCTGTCTGATTGTACCACTGTTTTTCGTCTTTTATTGTTCTCGCAGGCTTCATATTTACTGCATATTACAAAATTAATCATGTATAAAATAATCTAAAATAATGTTAAACATTATAATATTCGAAACTTACTTTTTCCATTCTTCGACATCTTCATGTGTGTCAAATAGATAACGAGCTACTTGTTCATGTTGCAAACTCGTTAATTTCACTCGTTTTCCCATCACATTACCACCATCATCGAGGAATTCATCAGTGTCATCAACGCTGGTAGAGTCAGTCATATATTCCCGAGTATATATTGATGACTCCACGGTGATGTATTCCTCTGCAATATATCGCGTATTCTTGACGTAATCTTTAAAAACTTTCATCAATCTTTCAAACGGATACATCCACCGATATCTAACTGGACCACAAAGAAGTGCCTCGTCGCATAGGTGTACCAACAAGTGAACACTTATGTCAAAGAATGCTGGGGGAAAGTACTTCTCCAACACACAAATCGCTTCGTTCACAGCCAATTTTGCGGCCACTACGTGTTCTCGATTCACTACCTTCTCACACAAGAGGGATAAGGTAATACTAATTTGCATAATAGCCCTACGCAAATCCTTGTGCTTGGAGAAACAGTGCTTAAACAATAGAGGAACCAATTGCATGATCACATGCCAATCGTGGGACTTACACTTATGTAAATCATGAGTAACATAATTCACAATCCTTTGCAAGTTGGACGAAAAAGTAGATGGGCCCTTCAAATTATATATTGTGTCTAGAAGCACCTTCCTTTCCTCACTTGTCAAAGTAAACGCACCAGGGGGAATTATTGTCCTTCCCCTACTATCTTCTTTCAACCATAGTTGTGGTTTAAGTTTTAACGTTTTAAGGTCTTTTCGTGCATTTTCTCCATCCTTCGAATGACTCCCCCCAAGGCAAGTACCCACAATATGTTCAGCGAAGTTCTTCTCTGCATGCATCACATCCAATACATGGCGCACCGGGTTTTTCTTCCAATAAGGCAAGTCAAATAAAATTGACCTCCGAGACCATGCCTTTCTTATCTCAGTTTCATTCCCAGTTGGGGTCTTCTTATGCTTGACATTCTTAAATTTGGGATTCTTACCTGGCATATTTGGGCCACATTCAGAAGACTTACGTTCAATTTCTGAACCCGAAAGTTGTCTCGGCGGTAGCCTATGTTCAACTCCGCCCAATAAAAAATTGGAAGCTTTCTCAAATCTGAAACTATGAGCTGGGAGTAAAAACCTCCTGTGGCAATGGTATACATTTTATAAGCTGGAGGATAGACGAAGAGATTCAGTCTCCTCTCCACAAATAGGACACCCCAAATAACCATGTACTACACATCCGGATAATGTCCTATAAGCTGGAAAATCATGAATTGCCCACATCAACATAGCTTTCAGCGTAAACTCTTTTTTTCTAAAAGAGTCAAATGATTTCACACCCTCTTCCCACAACTCATTTAATTCTTCTACCAAAGGAGCCAGGTAGATATCAATGTCTTCACTTGGTGCCTTTGGCCCAGGTATCAATAAAGCCATCATCGAAAATTCAGGTCTCATACACTGTGAAGGAGGGAGGTTGAGTGGGGCTAGGATCACTGGCCATACACTCTGATTGGTGCTTAGATTTCCAAATGGATTGAAACCATCTGTTGATATAGCCAAACGAATGTTGCGTTGTTCTCGAGCAAAATCGGGATACTCATAATTCATCCTCCGCCAGGCAGTAGAATCAATAGGATGACGCATGATATTACCCCCTACTTCTGCCCTAGCATGCCAAGTCATTGCCTCTGCAATCCATGGTACTGTGAAAAATCGCTTTAATCTAGGCCCAACGGGAAAATATTTCAATACTTTTTGAGGCACTTTTGAGCTTGTACCTTTCTTACTAGTAGATTGGACATATCTAAGTTCATCGCATACCAGACAACGATCGAGATTTTCATACTCCTTTCGGTATAGTATGCAGTCATACACACAAGCATGAATCGATTTATACTTCATTTCCAAACCTTTCAAACTGTTCTTCATAACAGGATAGCTATTTGGAAGTGTATTCACCTTGGGTAATAAGCCCTTCACCCATTTCAGAATTCCCGTCACGCTATTTCCAGACAAACCGTACTGCGTCTTCAAACTGTGCAAACCAACCATGGCATGTAAAGTTGTTTGATCTTTCTCACAGCCAGAGTATAACGGTTGGGTCGCCTTAAATTTTAAACTTTGGTAGTCATCGTCAAGTTTTATCGTGTTATCTTCACGAGCACTTGAATCTTCTACATCATCAGTAACCTTATTCTCCTTAGCTTCATAAACTCCGTACACATCATCAACTAAATCCTCTAACATATTATGATCTACGTCGTCCCCTTCTTCATCTATTCTACTTGTTGAAGGATATTGTGAAGGTTGGTCAGGGACAAAAGGAACTTTCAATTCACCGTGAAAACTCCAAAATCGATAACTATCTTGCATACCCGATCTTAACAAATGTAGTTCAACTGTTTTCCACTCAAACACCTTACCATTCTTACACCTAGCACACGGACACGGAAACTCTTCATCATTACGATATCTCTTTGTATATTTCACAAATTCGTTAGCACCTCTGCGAAACACATCCCACATTCTATTAGTCTCACCCATCCACTCTTTGTATTTCGGATATCCCATCACAGCTACCACAACTAAACACCTATTAAAGGTAAACAAAACTTAGATTTATAGTATGTTTTTTTTAATTATCCCATCATCTATTTTCCTATTAAAGGGTATGTGGTCCTATCCCATTCAAGAATGCATTTTTCTGTAATATACTTAACAGCTCATGCACATTGTTACGATTTGAAAAAAATTCGACAGCATATCCCCTTAGTTCTCCAAGTACACGACGTAGATTGGCAGGTGTGAGTGTTATTTCAATTGGTCAATTAAAATAACAGTCACACTTGTCAATCTAGTATGTACCCAGAGAACATTAAGATACGACTGCAGAACTTCCTCCAAAAGTAACAACTTTAAGCCAATAAGAATATTATACAAAAATTATACAGTCTCAAACTGTCCAAACAGGACAATTCGAGAGATCTCATTACAGGGGTAATTAGACCTGTCAACGGGTCGGTTTGGGTCGTGTACGGGTCGGGTTAACGGGTGAAAATACCCTTAACCCGTACACGGCCCGTTAAGCCTAACGGGTCTAATAATAATACCCAAACACGACCCGTTAATATTAACGGGTACACGACCCAAACCGTTAACACCCATTAATATTAACGAATCATTTTGGGTCGAAATGGGTAACGGGTTGGGTGACCCTATAATACCCGTTAGTCTTCAATACTTTAAAAATAATGGATTTTAATTATAATTTTTATTGGGTATATATTGGGTGACCCTATAGCACCCGTTAGTCTTTAAAGATTTAGAAATAATGGGTTTTAATGGTTATTGTTATTGGGTACGGGTTGGGTGACCCTATAGTACCCGTTAGTGTTAACGGGTGTTAACGGGTAGAAACGGGTTAAAACGGGTACAGGTAAATTTCCAAACCCGAACCGTTAGTGTTAACGGGTCTACCGTGTCAACCCGTTAATGACCCAAACCCAATAAGGGTAAACCCATTAACTTATAATTTCGTGTCGGGTCATGTCGTCTTAACGGGTTATCGTGTATTTTGACAGGTCTAGGGGTAATGACTCTCGAACGGGTCTAAGGGTTATTGAATGCGTACGCATAAGAACTAGAATGCTAGTATCTATGCGCACTATATTTAATTTCAAGTATGTTTCATATAATGGGTTAATTCAAATACAAAAATAAATTCATGGGATAATTCAAATACAAAAATAAATTCATGGGATAATTCAAATACAAAAATAAATTCATGTATTGACCACATACACACACACACACACACACACACACACACTATATAAGCTGTTCTATAGGTATAAAAACAATTATTATCCAATTATTATCCAACTATTATCAATTATTTATTTTGAATGTAAATAATATTCAAAACCCCACCCACCCCCACCCCCACCCCCTCAGATTAATTCAAGACATAAGACCCTAAAGGGAATCCTATCTGCAACAAGATTCTAGTTAGTAAAGAAGACATAACAGAATATGGTGGAATCCACTACACTACAAAACCATTTAATAATATTTAAAAAATTCAAAACCATTTAATAATATTTAAGCACTAAAATTAATTTAATTTAATTTAACCTAGGAATTAATCAGATATTTTTATCCTATGTTTACTAATGCTAAAATTATGAAAAATGACACCACCCCCTCCCCCACCCTGCCCCCCTCCACCACCCCCTCCCCCACCCCCCACCCCCCCCAAAACACACCACCACACACACACACACACTGAACCCCACCCCACCCACCACCCCCTCCCCCACCCTGCCCCACCCCACCCCCTGCCCCCTCCACCACCCCCTCCCCCACCCTGCCCCACCCCGCCGCACCCCCTGCCCCACCCCACCCCGCCCCACCCCCCACACACGCACACACATACACACAGATATATATACACATAAATATACAGACAAATATATATATAAATGGAAGAGAGAGAGAGAGAGCAGCGTCGAGAGAGAGAGAGAGAGGGAGGGAACGGTGGGAGGGAAAAAAAAGGGGGAAAGGGTTTTTGGTGGAAAAGTTGTCACGGTCGTGTCAAAGTCATTGACCGTGACAAGAATTGTCACGATCATTGACCGTGACAAGCCCGTGACAAAATGAATTGTCACGGTCGTGTCAAGGTCAATGACCGTGACATAAAACGCGTGTTTTTTTGTCACGGTCAATGACCTTGACAAGGCTGGCCGGCTGAAAGGTGACAATTTGCCCATTTTGGTGTAGTGATTACTCATTATACCACTTTTTTTTTTAAACCATGATTCAATACCACCATTTATAACACTAAGTCCCAACGACTATATAGATTCATTCTTAAATTACCCTGAATCAATATGATTATCTAAACCCAAAAGATAATCAAGTCACTTAGGCATTCGAATTTTCATAGAATTTTATTTATTCACAAGTCACGGTACTTAGTTACCTAATCCCATAGATGAAACTATAGGCATACCAGCTAGGATGCAATTGAAATCATTAGGACTTTCAAATCATCAAACTTCCACATGATACATCTCAAACAAGCTTAAGGTGCCACCACCTAATGGCCTACACCAAAACTCGATACTTGCTAGCTAATACAACCAGAACAAATGCAGCGGAATAAGAATGGCTACTAGTTTAGCCGCTCACCAACTCAAGGAGAATGTCACAACGTGGACAAGACCTCGACTTTACCATCAAGGTACAAATCAAAATCATTACCAGGCAAGTGTGATCGGCTCCAACTACCAAGGACGCTGAAAGATCCACTACCGACCTCACCATGTCACACCCAAAAGGAACATGAACCTAAAACTCTGATACCAAGTTATAACACCCCGACCTGGATTTAAGGGTTAATAAAGGATCAACCCAATCTGGTTCGTACGTTAATTATGGAGTGCAGTGAAATAACCTAAATAATATTTCTAGTCCAGTTTTATTGTTATTTAATATTACTCTTATTAGCATGTAATTCCAATTTTCATCAATTACGTGTTAAGACCCAATAGAAGTGCCCCCAGGACAAGTAAACAGAGCTACTAATCGTAAATGTAAATAATTACTTACCTGTATAACGCTCTCAAAGTACGAAACAACATACAAACTGCCATAACAAAAGGAGGGATGTGAGCAGAATGCTCAGTGTGAACTATACAAATGCAGTATAGAAACGAACGGCGGAAAAGAATACTCACACGCTACGCAACATGTATGTGAAAGTACGTATGTGTGTGTGTGTATATATATATATATATATATATATATATATATATATATATATATATATATACCTTTGAAAATTCGTATCCCAATGTATTAAACCGTTTTATTCCAAAAACGTCATTTAATCCGTTTATTCTCCTTATCTTTACAAAGAATCATTTTGAATCATTATGCTTAAAAACTAGCATTCCTTCCCACTAACGCACATGGTTAAACAATTAGCAATTGTTGGGAAAAATCTTCAATTTACTTCCAAACGTTTATTACCCAACGTTCATTAACTCATGTTGAGTTATTAATCACTACTTTAAGACTTGCTTTCAACGCACGCGCACATCGTGTTTAGAAAAATACTGATTTTCCATTGAAAACCTTACATAACACACGCTTGTGTTCATTATGGTTCAAACCTCATTAGGTAGCTTAAACATCATTATATCATCTTATTAACCCATCCCATGTTTCCACATGAATATTAAACATTTAATGCGTTATTCTTTCATTAGTAAATCAATGAATTAATGTCATTTATTTATGCCTCTTTCATGAATATTCAATTCATTACTTAGCATTTTCTTTAGGGATTCCGGCGACACACATACTTGTCACAACACATTCACACCCGCGGTTTCACGGAATTTCATCGCCTGACACCGAGCGCCAAGTAAACTGAAGTTGGTTTGGGGTCTTTCACCACTAGGGATAACATAACCATGTTTAATTATTTAACCCGGCATCATCCAATATCATTATCTTTTCAATGTGATCAACATTATTCCAATGTTCACATTATTCAACATTTACGGGCCGAGGCTAAAAGCCTGGACTTAACTGCTTGTTTTTATATTAACACCTGAAAAAAATTATTACCTTCTCCTTTAAGTCCTTTATTCACCCACACGTTGATTTCATTCCGAAAATGATTCATGCTTTAGGACTTAATTCTTTTTCACCCACACTAGTGTAAAAACATTCATCAATATTTTTAATTCATAAAAATATTCTACTTTAAGTAAATTTACCAACTTAGCCTTTTATTGCCAAAACTTGCAATTTAATCCTTTAACAACTGTCATTTTCCAAGAAGGTAGTTTGAGTTTTCAATTCAACACTTAAACGCATTTAACCATTAAAAGCACTTATTTATTAGCATACTTGACTCAACTTTCACATTTGACACTTCACACACATTTAATATATAAATTCATACAATTTATATATTAAAACATCATTTTTCAACTATTTGATAAACACACTTTCTTTTTGAGTTTTTACATCTTACACCCATTTACCAATATTTAGATAATAACTCATACTATTTTTTTATTATGAGTTTACACACTTTAAAATAACCATTTAAAGTGAAAGATTCATTTTTTATATTTATCATCATTATTCAAGTAGAAAATCACAATTTTATCTCATAAAATGGCTTAAACAAGCCTAATGCATTTTTTTGCACAAAATCACATTATTTATCTTTAAAACATCATTCTAATAAGTTTTATTTCATAAAATGCCTAAGAATAGTTTTAACACCTTTAAAACCTTATTTTAAATGCACCTTTTTATTCAAAACATCAAGAATGCAATTAATAAGTTCATTAATGCAACATAACCATTATTCTACACATTTTATACCCAATATATGTAAATAACTATTCCGAAAATTATCTTCTTTCAAAACCCATTTCAAAACCTCTATTTGAAACTCATTTTCATCTAAAATGGTGAGAATGCTACTAAGTGAATCATATATGCAAAATAACTCATGTCCTATATATATTTAGTCTAATATATGCAAATGAACAAGCTGAAAATATACACACTTTAAACTTAAACCAAGGTTAGTATTACCACCTAAATGTCTCCAAAATGGTGGTGGAAATGGTGGTGTTAGTGTAAGAGGAGAAACCCCCACCTTCAAAGGTGGCTTAAATGGGTTAGCAAATGCATCCTCCTAAGTTCCAAAGCAAGACCCGCTTCAACTCCATTAAAATCCGTTTCATCTTCTCCAAGAAAAATCTCAAATATAACTCCAAAATTCGTAGCTCTTCCGTATCAATGGTGGAAATGGGTGTACAAGGCTTATATATGGTGGAACACTAGTAAAATATAGTGGAATTAGGTGGTGGAATGGTGGTGTAGGGTGGCTTGTGGTGGTTCAATGGCGGGAGAGCTCTTAAGGCTGGAGAGAGAGGGAAAATCTGATCCATCATGCCCAAATGGGCTAACATACACTTACATACTCCTTAAAACCCTAAGGGGTTAAATTCCTTTAATACCGCCCACAAAATGTTGATTTGTGTCACCTTCTCTCTTCTGCCCTTTTTTTTAAACTTTCTTGCATTTTTGGCTAAAAATTCATATTTACAAAAGTCGTTTGGCCTCCCGAATTGTCTTATACAAGGTGCGCAAGAATCAGGACCTCTGTGCAAAACATATTTTTTTTTATTTTTCTTCGCATGGTAATATTTCTTATATTTTTATGAGTTTAAGTATATGATCAAAATATTTTTTTGACTTACCGATTGTCCTAAACAATTCGCGCAAGTTCGCGTTCTCCGCGACGCATGCTAACGAAAATTCGCCTAAAATGGGTCTAAATATTTTTTTCCGAAGACGTCAAAGAAGAAAAAGTTTCTCGAAATTAAATTTTAAGTTGATTTGAAGATTTTCATAATTTTCTGAGCACTTTTATTTTTTTGACGAAAAATATTATTTTTTATTTATTTTTTGATTTTTGACCCCATGGTATTTTTATATGTATTTTTTGGACCCTTTATAAGTAGTCATTTCGATATTTTAGATCGCAATGCATCCTACAAAAATCTTGCAAAACTTCCTTTCATGCGCATCGCGTACTGCCCAAATTATCGTATTATTAATCATGACCGTGTTACAATCATTCCTTAATATTTTCGCGTCAAACTTAACCAATATACCTACTAGGGTTATTAGAACTTAAATACGTATCCAAGTGAATCATGCAACGTGAGAATTTTTCTCCTTAATTATTTTTTGTAATGCACCACTTTTCGTGCCATTTGACGAAATCCCATTATATATTTATTCCTAAAAATTTTCTTTGGATATAATATTTCGATTATTATTAAATACTTATTTTCTAGGACGGGCACATCACCAATCATGCTCATCTCAAACTCGTTCTTCATTTCCTCCTCAAAAGTGTGAGCATGTCAGGAGCATGTGAATTTAAATACTATATCATCCACATAGACTTGGGCAACCAATATAGCACCTCGTTCTCCTCACAAACTACTTCTTATCCACTCCCCCTCTCCTGAAGTTACGAGCTAAGAGATAGGAAGTGAGCCTCTCATACAAAGCACAGAGTTCTTGCTTCAAACCATACAGGCCTTCTCAAGATAAAAAATGTGTCCCAGGTGCTTTAGGTCTTCAAACCCCTTTTGTTGTCCACGTAAACTTCTTCCTATAGAATGTCATTTAGGAAGGTTGAGAATGGACTATCTCGATCTTAATGGAATATTTATATAATTGAATGTCCAATCACACACAGATACAAATTTTATCTTTTTATCCTAAAACAAGCATCTAGGTGATAAAATAGATAAATTAAATCATGTAGACAAACAAGGCAAATTAAGGGGGGGGGGGGGGGGGGGGGGGAACTAGCGGGTAAAACCTTTATTTTTAGTACTTTAGAGAGTTTACAAGACTGTTAACTTACAGACTACTTGATAACTGCCATAAGTATAATGCCCAGTTCCTTATCAAATCTCTAAAGAATGCAGCTCCATCCAGAGTCATCCACACGTGACCTTGTACACTCGGTATCTACCGATCAGCCTTTGTCATCAGTAGTGAGTTTCCTTTGAAATCTCATTTAGGCATACTCTTTCTTCGAGTTTGACCAGTTAATATAAAAAAAGATCAAAGTTTTTCATTAGGCAAAAGCTTAGTTCTGAAATCTTTCAATGTATTTTATTCCATGTAAATTAAATGTCGAACGACAAAACAAAAATCGCCAGAGATAGAAATGTGGGGTCTTTTGGCTTCGAGAATCACAAGTTCAGCCATGAAGATTCTCTCCACAAAGGTGTATGAAAGATACAAACTATAGGGTTTAAACTTGATTCACTCAAATATTGTGAATCAAAAAGGATTTCTAAACTCAAAAGGTTGAAAACTTTTGCTAAAGATATGCATAAACCGTTATGACAAAAGTCATAATGAAAACAAACACAAGACATGTCTTTATATGACGTTTACAAATTTTGAAGCGGCGGATCGTTCGAACGAATTTTGAAGCTCGTTCGAATGAGAACAACAACTCCTTAGAATGAAATAAGTCTCAATAGAACGAAGAAGTCATCTCATTTGAACAAAGTTCAAATGACCTAAAATAGTACGTCCTCGTTCGATGTTTGATCGAAAACTTCAAACGAGACTTCGAACGAAAAAGAGATATCGTTAAAATAAGATTACAATCTCATTTTAATGAGATATGCGAACTTTGAAAATGTTTTGATTAAAGAAAATATGCCTCAAGTTTTAAATAAAAAATCTTGTTCCCGATTTTAATAAAAATAAACATTCCAAAATAAATTCAAGTAATAAATTTAAACTTAATAACATTATATGTTCATAGTGTGGAGATCCTTGAAGTTGGAGATGTTGGATATTCGGTATTCATGACCGCTCGAGTTGGATGCTAGTGAAATATGCCGAAAACTATGTTAGCCTAAGCTATGAGCAAATGATAGAAATTATGATCTTACAAATCTCCCCCTTTTTGGCTATTCCGTTACAAACATAAAATCCAAATCCAAATTAAAATTAAATTCCCTAAGATATAAAATAATATCCTAATACCCTCCTAAACCCTAAAATGGATAGGCACAAGAATAAAGATTTCTTCAAAATAATGTCTTCAAATTTCCACTTCTTCTTGGTCTTCTCTTGGGAGTTTTGTCTTCATTGAGTGTAATGAGAATATGATCTTCCAGAAGTACGTACACACATGAAACAAAATAAATACCCCTTGATTCATCGAGTTTGACATATCAAATCAAATGTATAAAGATAAAAATATCTTCCATAAATCAAACTCCCCCATAATTTGTTCTCCCCCTTTTATTTTGTCCGAAATAGACAAGGAGTATAAAGTAATCATGAAAAATAGGGAACATCACCAAAAGGAATAAGATATCATCATGAAAACATATAAATGAATAATCATGTAAAGATAATCTCAAAGGCTCCACAAACTATTTTTTTAATTTTTTAATTTTTTCATGCGAAAAAAAAAATTGCAAATACTTTCACCATGGAGAAACACAAAAATACCCGAATCATGGAAAATAAATGTAGGGGTGTGAACACATTCTATAAGTTAATCAATGTAGACAAATATAACATATGTGCACGAAGGAATGAGACACTACTAACAAAAGATCTCAAAGTCTACCTTAGGTGTAAAAAATGGTGAACTCAAGTGAAATTGACTTAACCTAATCAATCAATCAAGACCATAAGTGATTTTATACCAATAATGCTCAAAACTATGTGATACTTTTTGATACATTTAAGAAAATGCAAACCCAATGATCATTTTTAGTAGCTTCATCATTTGCGTGAGTTGCACTACATGTACTAACATGACTAGATATGAACACAGTGAAGTTACGTCCATGCGGTGATTCGTCCTCGAAATCTACTGACTCAACATCGCTTTCACTAAGTGTGGCATTGAAGGCAACTTTGCCATTGCCTTGTCTCTTTAATCTTGTAGCACACTCATGAGCTTTTTGACTCTTACGCTCTCACTCATAACATCTCTCTTCATCTTTCATAAGGTAATTTTTTCTTTCTTTTTCAGTATTTTTCTTGCTCGATTTATATTTTTTTTATCTATCTCAAAAATCTTATTTTCCTTGGAAGTATTTTCTTTTCTTCGCTTAAGAAAGTTTTTGATTTTTTTGGCAAAAAGGGATAAATCATCTAAATCAAAATCATACTCAGAGTCAGACGACACTTCCTCTTTCTTTTTAGATTAGACTTTTAATAGAAATCCATTTCCTTAGGTTTAAGAGTTTTGGGAAACAAATCCACCTCATAAGTTTGAAGTTATCCTACGAGTTCTTCTAACATAAGCGTATTCAATATACTCAACGAATTAAGCACAGTAACCTTAAGAATAAAGTGGACCAGAGTTATGATCTCAAAAAATTTTTAACTACATGTGTCTCAGGAATTTCCTCACATAAATTAAAACTAGAGTTTACGATATCAGATAATCGTGCATAAAATTCACTGAAAGACTCAGACTCTAGCATAGTGATAGTCTCAAATTGTGTGGTGATATTTTGAATCTTAGAAGCTTTCACAGCTTTGATACTCTCGTGAGTGAGTTGAAGGATATCCCATGCTTCCTTAGACATGGTGCATGTCATAATGCAACAAAACTCATCAGGGGTGATGGCTCCAGAAATGGCACTTAAACCGCGTGAGTTAAAATTACTCCATTGAAAATGACCTTATGTGCAAGCAGAGACAGGTTTTGGACATATAACATTGCCATTAGTCACTATGGGTGGTGCCCACCCTCTTTCACATACTAGTCAGACTCTTATCAATGGATTTAAATGTAGACCTCATCCTAGCTTTTTAGTACGCATAATTTGACCCATCGAAAACAGGTATCCTATTATACCAAATTTCATAAACGTGCAATGTATGTATAGCGGGATAAGCCAAATAAAAAATAAACAGATCAATTATAAAGCTTGCTCTTATATTTTCTAATCGACTATGAGCTACTAGAAAGAAAATTGGATATCCCATTCACTTTGTAAGATTAAACATTGATGTCTTCTTTTAGAACTTGTGTGATCTACCATGCATTGACTTAGATATTGCTTGTCATCGGCTATACATAGATTATGGTTGTCGACTTTTCAACCAACATACCAGGAATTCAGCCCCCTAATAAGGTTAAGGCATTTAAGAATGTTGTTGAGAACTAACTTCATGCCAATTCCATCAAGGAATTTCAATTATCGGGCTAGATCTCCAGCACAATCATTGTCATAAAGAAAAAGAGTTTGTGTTTATTTTACGAACTTCAATAAGGCCTATCTAAAATAATTTTCCTCTCCTCGGTAATTACCAGTTGGTTGATTAACCTGTAAAACACCAGCACATGAGTTTTATGGATGCCCACTCATTATATCACCAGACATTTATTATGCCCCAACCAGGAGAAAATAACCTTCGTCGCCACCTTGGGACTTTACTTCTATAGAGTTATGCCATTCGGCCTCGAGATTATTAGGGCTACATATCGTCGTCTGGTGACTAAGATGTTCAAAACAAAATTTATCTCCACCACATAGGTTTACATTAATGACATCCTCATCAAAAGTAAACATGTGGGAGATCACATAAGAAATTCCTCCAACACTTTCAAGATCCTAAGGTACTACATAATGAAACTGAATGGCCCCAAATATGCCTTTGGGGTTAATTTAGGCAAGTCCTTAGGATACCTCAATAATAAAAGAGGTATCGAATACAAGCTCGATCATATTAAAGATATACAAGAAATCATAAAGTCGACCAAAGTTAGAGATGATCAAGTCCATATCTAAATGTTGGCAGTGCTCAATCGATTCATATTTAGATCATTTAATAAGTGTCGAGCTTTTTTCAGTCATTAGAGGAAGCTAACACAAGACAAAATAATATGACGAACCATTGGATTAGATCAAACGGAACTTTGTTTCTCCCCCTTCATTATTAACATTTATTCGTGATGAGAAGTTCCACTTGTACGTGGTTGTTTCTTAACATACAACACGTAAAGCCTTGGTCTGATCAAAAGGGAGAGAAATCATTTATCAATTACGTCGGACAAACTCTCCTTAACTCTAAAAGGAGATAAATGTCTTTCAAGAAGTTAGCTTTGGCATAAGTACTGTCATTAGGGAAATTAAGACACAAATTTAATGATCACATAATAGTTGTTTTGACTTCCTTCCCCCTTAAAGAAGTTCAGAAGAAATCCGTCCTTTCAAATAGGATGACCAAGTGGTCACTGGAATTGACTCAACTCGACATATTTTATGAACCTTGAGTCATCATTATAGGGTAGGTTTCAACCAACTTTATTGCTGAGCTCTCGAGAAATTCAAAATAAGGAGGCTATTCAAACCAGTCCGCTCATAGAAATGTTCAACATGTGAAATGTTGACCAATCCCCCAAGTGGAGATTGTTTGTTAATGGAGTATCCAACTGATGAGGAGCTGGCATCGAAATTTTCTTCATCACTTTTTAAGGATCCCTCATCGAGTAAGCCGTTCGACTAGGATTCAAATAATCCAACAATATGGCAATGATTATTGGCGTTAAAATAATGATCATCATGGGGGCACAAGATATAGCTTTTCACTATGATTCTCATTTGATTGTTAATCAACTGAGTGGGGAATATGAAGCCAAAGATCCCTGTATTCTTTCATACCAAGATAACTATAGGAATATTCTCAAGACCTTAAGGTCGGCATCGATCGAGTAATTGCCAATGAACTGAAATATTCATGTTGACACCTTAGTCGCACTAGACTCAACAATAGACACCAATCTAAAAGGGACAATCGAGGTCGAATATGTCAATCGACCCAATATAGATGACCCGGAGTTAAAAGCAACTATCATGCAGATCGATCCTACCTTAAGATGAATGGACTCAATAATCACCTACTTGAAAGATAGGAAGTTTCCCTAAGATAACAAAGAGGTCCATAAGTTCAAAGTTCAGTCGGGTAAATGTTATATCAACTCAAAGGAAAAACCTTACCGACGATAATTTGCATGACCCCTACTTAAATTTGTTCCCCCAAATCAAGTGGAAGAGATCCTCAAGGAAATGCACAAGGGTGTTCACAACGATCATACAATTAGAAGATCTTTATCCTATGGGGTGATCTCAAGAGGATACAAGTGGCATTTTATAAAAAAGAATGCAATTTAATTTGTAAATAAATTCCCTAATCGCCCAGAGTTTGACCCAGTTATCATCCAAACAGCAGGAAACCTTAACTTTGTTACAAATTCTTATCCTTTCGCTTAATGGGTCATAATTTATTCGGGTCCCTTATTAGGGCCCCAAGAGACCAAAAAAATTTATCACTACAACTGGCTACTTCACCAAGTGGGTGGAGGTAGAGCCACTAACACACATTAAGGAGGACGATAATAGACCTTTTGTATGGAGAAACATAATCATAAGGTTTAGTATCCCGAGGGCGATAGTATCTGACAATAGAACTCAATTCAACACCGATGTGTTCATAAACTTCTACTCAAAACGTGGAATTTGTAATCATTATGCCTCAATGGTTTTTCCCCAAAGCAATGGACAAGTAGACTGCCAAACTCTACTCGGGATCAAACAATGACTAGAGAATGCCAAAGGAAGGTGGTTCGATGAACTCACTTGTATCCTTTGGAATTATAAAACCACTCCGAGATATATAAATAAGAGAAACCCCTTATGCATGGATTAAAGCATGGAAATAATCATACCCTTGGAGATAGGTCTGCCTTAGGTCCAAAATCAATGAGGATGGTCACAACGATAATTGCCTTGTCCATGAACTGGATCTGATTAGAGGCCATAGAGAACAAGCCCTTATTCGTCTAAAAGCATATCAATAAGAGCTCACCAAGAACAATAATAATAAAATCAAAATCACATAATTCTAAATCGGCGATCTATTACTCAAGAAGTTGTTACCACTTGCCAAGAAGTAATCTGACGAAAAGTTAGCCCCAAACTGGTAGGGACTTTTCAAATGTTCTCCAAAAACGGGAATGGTTCATATCATTTAGATAAATTAAATGGAATAAAAATACCTAGGTTATGGAATTCAATGAATCTTAGAACATTCTATTACCAATGGCCTTAGTTTTTTTTTTGGTTTAGCCAAATATAATTAATTTTTCATAATATTATCATTTATTCAAGAGATTTATATTCTTGTATTCATCGCTAAGCATAACAAAAAACCTTTTGAAAATGATGGTACAACCTAAGAATGGGTTGGTTGACCTATAAGAGGCACAAACCCGCCTAAGAATGAGTGGTATGACTTTGAAATTAATTGGTTTCACCTAGAACAGGCAAAACCCCACTTGAGAGCGGTTGTACAATCTAAAAATGGGTTGGTTGATCTAGAAAAGGCACAAACCCACCTAAGAAGGCATGGTATGACTTTGAATATATTAATTATAACAATAATAGGTAAAAACTCACCTGAAAATGATGGTACAACATGAGAAAGGGTTATTCGGACTAAACGAGGCTTAACCCCACTTACGAATGTATGGTACAACTTAGAATAAGTTAGTTTTGCCTAGAATAGGCAAAAATTCACCTAAAATATATAATATAACCTAAAAATGGGTTAGTCAGTCGAGAAGAGGCACACATCCACCTAATAATGGGTGGTACGACTTAAGAATAAGTTGGTTTTTCCTGGAGTAGGCAAAAACCTACTTAAATTAAGTGGTACAACCTATTAATGGGTTGGTCATCCTAGAATAGGTGCAAATTGTTTGAGAAGCATACAAAACAATGATGAGTTAAATAAAATGTTAACTAATTGTTAAATTTTACAAGTAAAAAGTTGTCAGCCACAGACCTACCCTCACTAATCATCTTGAAATTTTACAAGTAACTAATTGTTAACTAATTGTTAAAATGAAATCTTTGAATATTTCCTAATATAATGACACCCCAGCTTGTCCAGTTTGAGAGACCTTCGAGCAATTGTGGGAAGATCCAAAACATTGTGAAAAATTGATAGGGAGTCAAGTCCAAGACCATAATTTGCAAGAGCATCAGCTATCATGTTGGGTTCTCTGAAGCAATGAGTCAAAGTGAAGTTGAGGAGCTTTAAATTCTCTTTAATTTCTTCAACTAAATCAAAGAGATGCCAGGGAGGTTTCTAATTTTTGTTGAATAGGTTCACTACAAAAGATGAATCTGATTCTATCTCCAAGTTATTGATGTTAAAATCCAGGCACAATTTGATCCCAAGACATAAACTTTTAAGTTCCACAATAGAATTGGATGCAATGACTTCTGAGTTTGAATATGCAAAAGTGAGATCTCATCTATCATCTCTAACAATACCACCTAGACCACTCTGACCTGGATTGTATTTTGAAGCCCCATCAGTGTTTAACTTGAACCAAGAAGAAGTTGGGTACTTCTATTTGACAAATTCTATCAATTTGATGGGAGAACATATTCTGACTTTGAAAACTTATTGAATATACTGATCAAAACTGGCAAGTTTATGTTTAAAAGAGGTACCCTTGCAAATGTTAGATATGAGATTAATGGATTGGGCTACTATAGACTTGTCATCATATATAACATTCTCATAAAATGCTTGATTCCTCATTTTCCATATTTCCCAACAAACAATGATGGGAATGCACTTACACAGAAATTTGGAGTAATATTGAGGTCCTGACCTGATCCACCAACTAAGAAGCATTGAAGTTATGCTTGATAGGTTCATATCAATGCCCATAAGAAAAGAGAAAAAATTCCATACTTGAGAGTAATTTTCTAGCAATGAATGAACAGATATTCCACTATTTCAGTATGAGAATTGCAAGCTTTACATCTTGAACACATTTTAACACCCATTTCTTGAATGTTTGAATCAGTTGGGCGACGATTGTGAATGATTCCCCAGATGTTTATAGAACATTTTTTAGGAATTAAATGATCCCAAATAATGTTATAGACAGATGATGAACTGAAGGAACATGAGGAGCACAACTATTATAAGCAGACTTAAGGGAGAAATTCCCTAATACTTCTAATAACCAGTGCCATTGATCACTTTTGAGAATCATATTAGAAATACACGTGTACTTCACTTTAATCAGGTTCCTCCAACTATGAGAGACTCCAGTTGATGCTTGAGAGCAGTTCTTGTACCTGTTAAGCATGTATGCAGACCACTGAGAGTGACCTGTAGACATTTTCCATCCAGTATAGTTTCATGAATGAAGCAGAGGGTAAGTAGTGAAGGTTCGCCATGCCAAGACCTCCATCCTTTAAATCCATGCTAATAGTTTCCCAACTCTTCCATTGAGGCTTCCATCTTTGATCTTCATTGCCCCCCAGAAGAACTTATTGGAAATGCTATGAATTCTTATAATTACTATTTTGGAGAAGATATTGAGGCCAGAAGGTAAGCAGGAATGGATGAAAGAACATGTTTGATGAGAATAACTTTTCCACCACTTGAGAGGTATCTATTTTGCCAACCTACAATTTTAGATCTCAAAGAATTGATGAGGCTAGAATAGTATCTAACCTTGTTCCTACCTTTAAAAAGAGGGCACCCAAGGTATTTAAGAGGCAGGTCTTTTCACTTCAAGCCTGTGATATTTGCTACTTTGGATTTAAATTGAGGTTTGCATTTATCATCAATGGTAAAATAGCTTTTGTTGACATTAATTTTTTGACGTGACCATTTACAATAGTTTAAGAGAAACTCTTTTATCTTCTTTAAACTCTTTTTGTCACCTCTGCAAAATATGATTAAGTCATCTGCAAAAGCAAGGTGTGAGATTAGAGGACTAGCACTTGGATGATAGAAAGGTTTAATGGCCTAAGAAGACTTAAGATTATTTAATCCTCTGCTGAGAAAATCAGAAGCTAAGATAAATAAACTTGGAGATAGAGGGTCTCCTTATTTTAATCCCCTTGTTGACTTGAAGAACCTTCTAATTGGCCATTAATGACAATTGAGAACCAATTATTTAAGATGCTTCTAAACACGAGATATATCTATCATTCACCAAATCGAAAAGCCCAAAACTCTCATAAAAAATTCCCAGTGAACTCTGTCATATGCTTTGTTCACATCTAGCTTCATCATAACATTTCCCCCATGAGCTTTCTTCCCTAAGTTATGAATCATTTCCTTTGCATGAAGGACATTTTCTTGAATGAATCTACCTTGGATGAAACCACTTTGATTAAGGGAAACCAGACAATCTATTTGAGAAAATTTTGGTGATAATCTTGAATGAATAGTTACATAGACTTATAGGTCTCAGATCTCCACAAGTCTTGGGCAATTTTACTTTAGGAATCAAGATAATAGAAGGGTTGGTCCAGCTTTAAGGAAGAGTTACACCTACAAAGAAAGAGTTAATAGCCATAACAAGATCATATTTAATGATATTCCAACATTTTTCTGTAGAAGTAGCCCCCAAAACCATCAGGTTATTGGGCTGATTCTTCACTGAGCCCCTCAATAGCCGCTAAAACCTCCTCTTCATCTATAAAATCTTCTAGAACCTCATTGTCTTCTGTGGTTAAAAGAGAGGGATGTGGTGGAAACATCTACAAGAGGGACCTCCAAATCTGATTGCAGTTTTTCCTTGTAGAAATTAAGAATGTGAGTCTTTAAGGCGGCTTGATTATCAATCAAAATACCATCTTCATCATGTAGAGACTGAATCTTCATTTTTTGGTGTTTTGACCTCACACACTGATGGAAAAACTGAGTCTGCATCACCATGCTAAAGCCACTTGGTGGAAAACTTTTATTTCCAAAAAATTTCTTCAGTCTTGTAGGCTGTCAGTAAGTCTGCTTTGGCCTTATTCATAGCTGCCCTATTCTCTTCACTGTTATCAAGTTCATATGTAATTTCAAGATGCAAATTCGAGTCTTCAAGGTCTTTCACCACTTGGAAAATATCTTTGAAATTCTCCTTGTTCCAAAACTTAAGAAATCCTACAAGTCTTTTCAACTTCTTAGCAAATTTGTGCAGGCCTATCTCAGTGGTATCCTCATTCCAAGACTGTTAAACAATATCAAGTAAATCATTGTGACTGCACCATATATTTTGAAACTTAAAGGCTTTAGGGAGGTATCTACCAGAGAGTTTATTGAAACCAGGAGAGGAGCATGATCAGAAGCTGGTCTATTTTAAGTGTTTGACATTTTAGTTAGAAAACTCAGAGATGAAGTCTTGATTAACTAAGCATCTATCAAGTCCGGACACAATAAGATCCTCATCTTTTTTGTGATTACACCAGGTGTATCTAGCTCTTGTATATCCCATATGAGTGACCCCACTGTCTTCAATAGCTTGTATAAAATCCTCCACTGTAATTTGGTCTATGTCATTCCCTCCCATCTTTTCTTGTTGAGAAGTAACTACATTGAAATCCCCAATTACAAGATGGGGTTGATCTTGGAAAATGGCAGATATAGAGCTTAATTGTTCCCATAGCTCTTTCCTTTCCCCTTTGGAACATTTAGCATACACTAGTAAGAATTAAATATGATTGCACTATAGAGTGACTCAATTTCAGAGTTATATGTTGTGTATTATCAATAAGTAATTGATCTTGCACATCAAACCTCTAAAATGTCCATATTTTGCCATTGCTACAACACACTTCAAAGCCCATTTAAACTTGTATTTTTCAAAAAAATTTAATTCACCTTTGGTTCTAGAAGAGCGAGAAAAGGCATTTGGTGAATCTTTTTAAGAATATTAATTCTTCTAGTTGAGGATTTCTTGGCAGCCCCTCGAATATTCCAAATTAGCAAATTGATCATTGGGGCTTAGAAGAAGTAGAGTGAGTGGTACCATTATTATTTGATCTTGTGAGTCTTCTAAACAATGGGACTTGCCTCTTTGTTGGCTGATTCTTCAACTTCTCAGGCTCTGATTGCTGATTTGCCATCTTCTCAGTTTCTACTTGTTGTTCTTCCGATTTTTTAGTATCTGCTAAATCATTCTCTGGAACTAACTTTTATTGGCTAACACTCAGTTTTTTTATCAATTTTCTTGGCAAACATTTGCAGCTCCTTAATGAAAGGAGTGTGGTGTAAATGTTCATCTTCAACATCTGTCAGATACAGGGATTTGGCTGCATGATTTTTGCAAAATTTGGGGATAGTTGTTCCTTTTGTAGATAAGGCACCTTATTCCAGAATTCTCACATCTTCAGCATTCATCTCTTCATTGTTAATTTTGTTTATATGGTCTTAGATATTGGTACATTTCCTCCTCAATTCAAGGCTATTATTGAACTCAGCCTGCCACGTGTGTGATTCTTATACATTGACTTCTGTCACTTCCTGATCATCTGCCTTGTGAATCTTAGGAGAATCTTGTATCAAATCATGAAGTCCCTCATCGATTTGTTCTTCCTTAATGGCTACTATGGCTGAAATGTTTTCAATATCAGTCAATGGTACACCTCTTGCCTCATTTGGTTTGTCTTCAGGTTGGTCTTTTTTCCTCTCATATTGTTGTAAGATCTTCTTGGGTCTAATCTCAGTACTTGTTTTTTACTAGAGACCAGTTTTGTCCTTGAGAAAAATGCAGGATTCCTCATCATGGCCTTTCTTTTCACAATTCTTGCAATATTTAGGTTTGTTCTCAATTAGGACCTCCTGCTAAAATCCCTTGTCACCATAGCCTATCCAGACTCTTTTCGGGGAGCTTTTGATTAGATCAACCTCCACACTTACTCGAGCAATGCTAGGTATGTTCACCTCCATAGTTGAGGAATCAAGGTTTAATGGTTTACCTATTAGTTAGGCTATTGAGAATAATTATGATTTTAAAAAGAAATGTATGGGAAGTTGTGGAAAGGAAATCTAAATCGAGGCAACACTACTTTCAATATATGGTCTAAAGTCTGGAGACCACTTAAAAATTCTCATAGGAAATCGACCAACATACCAGGTATCTCTCATCCAGATACGTGAATAATCTTCATTAGAATATAGTCGACTAAGAATGTGTTTATTATCTAGGAGGCCAATATTGAAAGTTGTTTTAAGGGAGAATGTGTAGAAGACCTGTCAAATGGATTCCATAGAGGGCCTACCATGGGATAACTTCCCTACAAGCGCATGTTTGAAAGGTTTTGGGAGGATCTCAATGTCATCAATGGTAAACATCACTGTTGGTTCTCTTCCTTTAAAAGAAGATGGTGGTTTGAGGCAAAGGTCGTGTTATTTTGAAGAGGTTTCTGCTACAACTGAGGCAAAGGATCGATTCCATACTGATTTGATGTCAGGGGGCTTGGGATCAACATGGGGTGGGTGGTTTTGGATTGCCATGCGAACCCTAATTATGGTTAGGAGGCTAGAAAGAGAGGGCGACTAGAGAGAGTGAGAAACAAAACGTATAATGTCAAAAGATACATGAGTATATTATATTCTTATAATATCTCCTTTATCTATTCTGTGATAAAAAAATACATAAAATAAAAATTACAATCAATTGAATCAAATTTATCATCTACAACATGACTAACCTGACCAAAGGCATAAGATAGATACAACTCGATAACATGTAACCAAAGATAAGATGTTTCAAGAAGCTTCTTGTACTTATTACCATCAAATATTAGCAAACTCATTATATACCAATGTGTAATGTTTAGACAAAAAATAGTAGATTAATAGGATGAAACATGTTGATATAATTTTGTGTATATGAGAACATCAAATTACAAAAGTAACTCCCCCTCAACTATGCAATTCCCCTCAATAAATATGAAATAGCATACAACATTCTTAATACTATGTAAGCCCTTTATCTGAAACTTCTCCCCCTTTTGTCACGTAATGAGACAAAGGAAAGAATTAAGTAAATATTAAGAAAAATAAAGTCAAGAACTAACTAGAGTAATCATGCTAATAAAAATAACAAAATAAGAGAGAATCGTGGAGCAATTGAGCAATTGGTACAATAATTTAGGCTACACATGAAACATGTGAAATAAAAACCTAAGATATAATATCAACAACTATGCATGGAGATACATAATATATCAAATCAAATATATACAATAAACTCATGCTAAAATTTGATAAGCATCAAAACAACCAAAATAAGAGTTATAGGAGATATAATCATGTAGAGAAAAATCCTAACTCTAAAAAAATAAAGGACCTAAAAACAAAGGGTAACATCTCAAACTCCTTTCTTATTCTCCATGAAGCTCTTTAAATCCTAAAATTTTGTCCCGTTGTCATGTACGGCGTCCCTGACTTGATCAAGTTGAACCTTGGAACCACATTGTTATGCTTCAGAAGACTAAGAGGATGAAGAACCAAAAGACAACAAAATTTGAGATCAAAAAGAGGTATCCGACTGATCAACAATCCCATTCAAATCTCCATCATTCACAGTATGAGTGTCAAGTCCTCTAGATTTACTAGAAGGATGTGGTTAATGAAAAAGGGGAGGCACATGTGGTGGAAATAGTAATCCAATGTGGTCGCCTAACTAAATGATTGATCTATAATATGATATGATTGACATCATCCCCTCATGGTTTTCCATCACTTCATCTTAAATAAATGGAACCTCCAACTCCAAAAGTAAACGTATGATCATATGATTGAAAGGCAATGCATGAGACTTCATATCATCCTTTTAACAAGATAAGATAATGTCAAACATCATGTTCTTCAAATCCAAACCATAAGCTTCATGTCCAGTGACATATAGAAAGTAGTCATGTTCCATCAAAACCTCATGAGGATACATAGTCGGCAAAATATTAAAAGAAACAACCGTGTTAAGAATTTAGTAATCCTTATCCAAGAAGACTTCAGGATAATTTTTAAAAGTTCAATAAGGGCAATAGTTGTAGCTTAAATAAAAAAAATAACTTATGTTGAGGAAGGAATGAAATTATTCTTAAGGACCGGGTAGTTAAGAGACTTAACAACCTCAATATTTTAATAACTTATGACCATCTCGATGAGTATACACACCTTTACATCACGAACCATATTAGTCATAACTTATATGTCGAATGCATACTTTCATTCCACCATATTTGCATAAAATTCTCGAA
Source organism: Sambucus nigra (assembly GCA_949130495.1). Taxonomy (NCBI): domain Eukaryota; kingdom Viridiplantae; phylum Streptophyta; class Magnoliopsida; order Dipsacales; family Adoxaceae; genus Sambucus; species Sambucus nigra. The sequence continues at coordinate 107,713,106 of OX422221.1, forward strand.
CCAATTTTGGATAGTAACCCTTGGATTGAGAATAAATACTAAGCCACCCATGATTTCTCAAAATCTGAGGTACATGATCCTTGGAGAGAGAATCCAAATTAACTGACCGTTTCAAATGTACTGAACATGTGTAGAACATTTCATCAAATCTGGAACAGGTGTTAGCAAAGTTCGAGCACATGAATGCGATTTGAAAGCCATTCAAATAGCCTAAAATCATGAACTAAAACAAAAGGCATAAAAATCATATGAGTATATAGATATCATTAATAGATGATCCTAGTATCCTATACTAAATATGTGTGAGAGAGGTTTATGTAAGATTCAATGTTAAACAGTCATAAGGGTAGACTCAAGAACTAATACGCTCGGTCAAAATGAATCTCATCTCAAGACAAATAAATTCAGCTGTCATATATAGAACTCAAAATGCTAAAGCACTAAATCCTACAGATTAAGAAAAGAGAAATTTATAAAATCTGGGAAAAAATATTACCAAGATGATGAATAGCCGCTTAGAAATATAAAGTAATTAACTAATCTCCCTAGATTTTATATCGGTAGGAAGATGAATAAAGGAGTGAAGAGGTAGAAAGGTTTGGGTTGGAAAGAATAAAGCTTCGAAAGGTTTATTTGAAATAACCTTTACTCTCCTAAACCGATTCATTGGCGCGCTAGTCTCAGCATCCATCGCTATAGCGAAGCTAATAGGTTGTGGGTCACGAGCTAGCACAGGGAATACAAATTATGCTGGAAGAGGCACACACAAGTTTGAGAAAAAATTTCTTTTTTTAGCAAGTACACTAAATTCCCATTAAAAATAAACAATGATATGACCACAAATACTTTTAAATCATACTTAGGACTTATGATTATGTTAAGTACTCCATAAATAAATAAATGTTCATCATTCAAAAGGCATAATTTTAAGGTCACTCCCATCACGATTTATTCCTAAGGTCATCGTGCTTAATTCTTTAGGGGTCTTAGACACTCTTAGGTTAGAAGAACTCATAGGAGACCTTCAAACTTATGAGATCGAAACGTTTCCCAAAACCACAAAACCTAAGGATTGAGGAATAGCTTTAAAGACTCAAGTTAAGAAAAATAAAAAAAAGAGAGAGTTTGTGAGTCTGAATCTGAGGGTGAGGTTGATTTAGATGACATGGCCTTATTAGCAAAAAAAAATTAAAATTTTCTCAAATTTTCCAAAAATAATTATTCTAATAAAAAGCTTTTTGAGAAAAACAACAAGAAAGATGAGGTCAAGGATAGCAGTGAGAAAGAGGAAGACATAAGGTATTTTGAGTGCGAGGGCAAAGGGAACAAGGCTTTTGAGTGTACCACTATGCGAAAGAGAAAAGGAAAGAAAGTTGCTAATTTGGCCACTCTTAGCGATAGTGACATTGAGTTGGATGACTCAAGGGAAGAATCACCAAATGAAAGTGTGTTGCTTTCATGGCTAGTCACGTGAGCACATCTAGTCTGTCCTACGATGATGAGGACACTTGTAAACGTGAGAGCCTTGATGATATTTTGAGCCATTCGGGAGATAGTGAGTGTGAGCATGAGATTGCAAGTGAGGGTGAAGGTGACTCTAAAAAGTATCTAGTGATTTGTATATCAAGACTTTGAGGATGAAAAAGATGAATAAGGAGTTGTCTCTTAGGATGATAGATTTGGAGAGAGAGAGAAGTTTGGGGTGTGAGGCATCGGTGAGTCAACTCGATAAGGTGAGAGTTTCTTTGCGTGAGGAGTCGATCGTCTTAAGCTGGGAAAAGAGTGAATTGACTAACATCGTGGCTAGTCTTATGGGAGATCTTCAACCTTCATTGGAGATTCCTGAGAAACTTGAAGACCGTGTATACCAACTCAAGAGAGATCTTAAACGTGCCTGGGAGGTCAAGGTCACTTTAGAGGGCACATTTACGAAGGTTGGAAAGATGCTCCTCGATTCTGCTTTAGGTAATATTGAGAGACTAGGAATAGGTTATGACGTTGCGTCCACTTCCTATGTTACACCCGAGCCGATTTTCGAGTTTGTGATAGATCCATATGGCACTCGACCTAACCCACCTAGGCGTCTGTTTCTATATAGGAGAGCGCGTCCTAGACGTTTTGAGAGGGGTGCTCCTAAGACTGTGTATGTTTGTTCTCATTGCAAGAAACGAGGACACCTTAGGAAATTTTTCTTTTAAGTTGGATTGTGTGCCTCATAGGTATTTACCTCATTATGATACTAAACGTGTTTTCGCATGCACTCCCACACATGTTACTCCACGTGATCCCACATATCACATGAGAGATTTTGAGCACTTTCGAGAGCAAGTTGAATATTTGGTCAAAACTTCACATGATTTGATGGATGTTTTTCATAAGAGGTCACCTCCTTTGGAGAACACCTCCGGCCTAATGGTTGAGGTTTAGACTTGTTTGCTAGCATAGGATATTTTTTATGTTCATCTATTTATGCTTATTGCTAGTGTGTACTACCATAATATTTATCTTTTTCCATTTTGATATATTTTTCAAAAAATCCAAAAAGAATTTTATTTTTCTTAAAAAAATGGAAAAATACAAAAAGATATTCTATAATTTTAGAAAAAGTGAAAAGGCTAAAAAAAATTTATTTTTGATAAAAAATTTGAAAACCATAAAAAGATTTTTGTATTTCTTTTTACACCATATATGGATGGACATTTAGGATGACCAAGTTACAATATCATTCCATTATTCACGTGAATTTCATATAGTATTTTGAGACACAACATTATCTCATTTATGTGCTTTATAATGTTTGGAGTCATTGAGATGTGATTAGCGATTACTTTCACGTGTTTGACTCATTGGTTCCTTTAATGCACACATGAACAAATTTATTTGAGCATTGCACTTGTTTGTCATATGTTGGTAAAAGTGTTTTCATCTCAATCTTGTCTTTAAAACGAACCAAGTGCGATAAAACGAGACAATGAAAGTAATTCTTGTAAGAACCATTGCCTGGATTAGAAAAATTGAATTTATATCTCTGGTAAATGTGTTAATTTAAAAGCCATGACTCTGGCTGCGAAAGTAAAATTTTTTGCATGAATAGCCACCATTTGTAAAAGAAAAAAGCCTAAAAGATTAAAAGCACTCAAAAGAAAAAATGTAAAGTGCTAGGCCAAATTTAAAAGAATATTGATGCTTCGCTACATATGAGCATTGATTTATGTAAAATAAAAGAGTTGATTGAAATATTCTATATGTGAGTTTTGAGGGAGTTAAGTCAATGATCAATGGGTTTGCACATCCTGAAAAAGTTTAGTAAAATTATTACATAGTTTCAGATGTTATTGGTGTAAAAATCATTTTAGACTTTGATTTCGTGATTATATTGAGTCGATATCATTTGAATTCAATAATTTTACACCTAAGGACAATTTTGAGTTCATTCATTAGGAGCATCCAAAATTCATCGTACACATATGTTATGATTGTTTGAGTTGATTTTCCTATCGAATTTGTTCATGCCCATTCATTCCGTTTCCATGATTTGGTTATCTTAGTGTTAATTTATGGTGTGTTATTTTTGTAAAAAAATTCTTTTGAAAAATCAAAAATAGTTGGTGGAGCCTTTTGAGATTATCCTTGCATGAGATTATTTGATATATGACCCACTCCAGTTTATTACGTTTTATTATTTTTCTTGTCTATTTCGGACAAATAAAAAAGGGGAGAACGAATTATGAAATATGGGACAGTGAGAGTTTGAATTTGAATTATGGGGGAGAATTGATTTGATTTATGAGATTAATCTTATTTCAAAATCGATACATCACAAAGGTATTTCCTTTGTCTATTATGTGTATGTACACTTTGAAGAGCAATTGAAAAGTGCACATTTGACAAAGCTTTCAAAAGAAGATCAAGAAAGCAAGGAGATTTGAAGATTTGAAAGTTTAAGATTTTGAAGACTTACACGTTTAGTATCTTTCCATTTTGGGGTTTCTAGGAGGGTATTAGATTTATATAGGATATTTGTTGGATAATTCGAATGTACCAGAGTAGACATAGGGGGAGATTTATAAGGGAAAACTTTTCATCATTGCCCCTAGCTTCTAGGACTTGTCCATGGAGTCTGGTTTACATTGAGCATGGTGTATCCCGTTACATCTGTCAAGGCAATTCAAATTCTCAAGTTCAAGAAGACGGATTCGAATATCGACATCTTCAACATATTCTATTACTTGACATGACTTTAGTATGGATTTAGTTTTGTGTTTTTTGTTTTGTGTTTTGTGTTTTGTGTTTTGTGTTTTGTGTTTTGTATATTTTTTTACTAAGTATTGGGATATTTTTCTAAAGTGTTATTATCAAAACGAAGCATTTTCAAACTTAAAAATGTATTTTAAATTTACTGTAGGCGGAGTTTTAAAAGTTCGTTGAGTTGATTCAAACGACATCTCATTGTCGTTCGAACGACTTTGTAAGGTCGTTTGATACCTCGTTTAATAGTCTACATTGAATATGGTTTAAACGAACGTTTACTATTTTGATTTTTAAAGGTCGTTTCTTAGGTCGTTATATGGTCACTTCTAACGAGATTGCCATCTCGTTTGAACGACCTGATGATCTAGTTCTAATGACATTCCACAGCCTCAAAATTCGTGTTCGCCTAGAAAAACCTATTTCATGGAGATTTTTCTTTAAAACTTTTCATTTACGCAAACTGCAGAACAACTACAATTAGTCTTCACCTTTTTAGGTCAAAAATATTTTTTTATTCACACAATCAATCCCAAATACTTTTGTGAATCATCTTTGGAACCCAAACACTTCTATATCGAAGTGATTCTTGTGGAGAGCTTTCTTCACTGCTGATCTTGTGATACTCGGGGGTATTCACTACTGAAGGAGATGGATTGAGATTCTTATGGTTCTCGAGGGAATCATTGCTGACTAAAGTTTGCGGTCTTCGTGGGTTCTTGTGAGAATTCATTGTTGTATTTCTTTATAGTGTTGTAAGTTGTGATTTGAAAACATTAGTGAAATAAAAGGTTTTGCCCTGGGGGATTTTTTCTGAATTTGTGATTTATTTACATGCTTATTTTGAATCACATAGTTGCATGTTCTAGGGTTAATAAAAATTGGAAATTTATTTGAGGATTGTCATTTAATTAAATAAGTTTACTCCGTTAGGAGATAATGTACACTCTGACAGTTTCCCTCCTCTATCTCACATCAACCCAGTTGCCTCTCTCTTCTAGGTAAAAAAAAACCACCGTTTGTTTTCACCCAAGAGGTATAATTTGCACATTTTCACTTTATTATATATATATATATATATATATATATATATATATATATATATATATATATATATGTGTGTGTGTGTGTGTGTGTGTGTGTGTGTAACACCCGCATATTCTGGTGTCGACCGCCCCCAAAATACGTCGGATGTTACTAAATTAAATACCATAGTTAGCATGTGACAGATATATGATGTATTTAAAACTTTTTCACAAGATATCATCAAATTTTCAAAAAATATAACCATTTAGGAAATATTAAAATCAATCACCATGTTATCTCCAAAATAAATCCAACTCAAATTTTATAAAATAATATCCAATAAATAATCCCACTACAAATCTCTAACAGAAATCCATAAACAACTATGAAATAGAATGACCCACCAAAAATCCATAAATAACTGTCTCAAAGTAATACAATGGAATGGAAACTAAATCTAAATATTAAAACTTATAAAACAAATCACCATCTGCGCTCCAAAGATTTCGAATACATCCTATGCAGCTACTCCCACAACTATACCTGAAATATTTATCAACGCAATGGGTCAGAGCCCATCGTATGAATATTAACTACTCCTCCCAATTAGGGTGCGTAAACCCAGACAATAGCATTATACGTGATAAACACCATAATGTAGTATTTTAAATTATACGATATATATATATATATATATATATATATATATATATATATACAATGTGAGTAAAATAAACCACCACCATCTACCCACATAACCAGGCCACCCCAATGTTCAATTCCGACTATGATATTTCAACATAACATTAGATTTCACAATATAATTTAATTAATTAAATTCAATTTATTAATGTGACACTAGTATAGCCAGTTCACCCTATTCCGGGTCCTGCATATACTCCTGGATCGCTTAAGTTCTACACCACATACACTCCCCTCACTATAGCCAGTTCGTCCAATTTCGTCAACACTGCACATACTCGTGAGGTTCCACGCACGACATGTAACTATAGCAGTTCGTCCGTATTCTGTGAGCCTTGCACATACTTGTGATGCCAACACACACCCACGGTTCTATAGCCAGTCAACCCGTATTCTATCAGCCCTGCAGATACTCGCGGTGCAAATTTATTTTTATACCTTTTTATTATCTTAGGTATTAATTCTCAAATTTTTTTCAAGTTCTAATTATTTTCTATTAGCCCCACCTTTTATCGAGCATAAACCCTCAAACCACCCCGAATCCCATATCAAAGGTCTCCAAAGCACAAGTATCTCCTGACCTATCATTTAGGAAGAATACCTACCAATAACTACTACCTAGCCTCGCATCTAGGCTAACGATCCCATGGAAACGACGTATAATTCAGACCCACTCCATAATTTTCCATCCATAAAATCTACATTAACTAGTCCCATACCTAAAAAGCATTACCAATAACTAAGTTCTACCTACTAATCCCATACCTATCAAGCAACCTAAAATAAGGTGAGAGTAATAGCTATCACAACAATCCCGTCATTCCCGCGGTGTCAATTATTTATAAAATTAATAAATCACATAAGGCATATTTTCAACCTGAAATAACAATTCATCCAATTAAGTTACAAGATTCCAATTTAACCTATATATGTCCATTTAAATTTAATTGTAATTCAACAAATTCGATTTTCAACAACTTATAAAATTTTCATACACATGTATATTTCAGAGCATACAACAATAATTTTCTATTCTACAGGATACACATAAATAACATGATTTTACGAGTCAAGTTCCATTTATAAAATCCACTGTTCTAAAAAACCCGCCTAGGCTCCACCTAGGCTTGAGGCTTGGGAGAAACGCCCCGCCTTACGCTTTTCACGCCTTATTCTTGGTAAACCCTTAAGGCACACTTTTTTCTAAAAACAACAATGCTTTAGTGAAACAATATCGCCTTTTAAAGAATTTTTTTATAAACCGGACCATTATCTCATCCAAAATAATCAAATAGTATTTTAATTTGCATATATTAAGACCTATTTTTATGATATGTACAATTTTAGTATTTTAATAGCCTTGTTATGGTTAAAATATATTAAAATATATTAAGAAGGCCTAAACGCCTTTTCGCCTAAGGCCCGCCTAGGCTTCTAAGGCTTAAGACTTGACATCGACGCCTCGATCACGCCCCGCATTTTTTAGAACCTTAATAAATCCAAACGTTTTATTTTAACATGTGAACATCCATATAATCTAACGAAATCCCAACCTCTAACCTAAACATACAAGGGTTTTGAGTCTTAATCGTATTAAAGATTTGAATCAAACCAGTCCCAACTTTAAATTCCACTTTCCCTAATTGGTGTCTCTAATATATTTTAAGAAAATAATGATTATTAGTGTTTAGGCAACATTTAAAACGCATAATACTAAAGGATAACAATAGAAGTATTCATGCATGTAAAGAATTCGTGTTGCAAATCTGATTACACGATTGCATTCCTCTCGCTGAAGTAGTAAAGACACCTTGAGATATTCAAAACTCAGGTTGAAAGTTGTATTTAATGGGGATTAGGTTTTTGTATATAGGAAGATATAATAATTTGGGACGCTACTACTTTTTAAGAAGGGTTAAAAGTTTTTTAAAAAGTCTAAACTCGTCAATTATATAAAGAATTTAAAGAAAGAATCTTAATCAAATACAAACACTAAAAAATACATTACGAACGATTGGATGGTCGAAATTGGCTAAAATTTTAATATATTGTACCTGATGGCGAGACAAACCTGCAGTAAAAAAATCAACTCGGTCGGATGGTCGAATTTTTTTTCTTTAGGCCAACCCCTCCCCCGATTTTTTTTACATAAAAAGTTATAATTTTTAAATTTTAATCCCGATTTAAATTCCACTTAAAACCTTATTTTTATATATAAAAACCAACATTTTTACATATCAAAATTAAATAAATTAAAAATATATATTTTTTGAAATTTTTAATTTAACAAAGATTTTTACGGCTCCAAAAATCATGGGGTGTTACATACTCCTCCACTAATACAGGAATTTCGTCCTCAAAATTCAATGAAGCGTAAACGTCAAACGTAAAGTCGCATAAATAAAATAAGGCTTACATATACCTACCCATAGAATTCTATGATTGGGCTCCCATACACCCAACCCTACATGCACATACCCCATGAACAAAGATACAATATATGTCCAAACTATATATATACCTATAACTATGAAAATAACGGCGTACCGTTCTCTCTCACTAATCACCACTTGATTCAATCTCCAAAAGACATCACAAGATTAAATCCTCAAATTTGATACCAGATATACCCAAAATCTATACTAACGATCTGCTAAATAAATATCGTTTTCAAAATCAACTCTAAGGATCCTCGCATTAAGATTACTATTTCTAACCTCGATGCCTATATCATCCTTAACACAAAACTCCCTATATCCCAGAAATATAGCTAACACGTATGCTAGACTCAATACTTTAAGGAGTACGAATCAATAAAGGGGATCAAAGATCGGTAACGCGGAAGCTAAACGGACTCACAACCTACGAGACCTAAGACCATGCTCTGATACCATCTATAACAACCCATATATTCTGGCGTCGATCGTCACCAAAATACGCATGACGTTACTAATTAAAATACCATTCTTAGCATCTGACAGATATATGAGACATTTAAAAAAAATCACAAGCTTTTCTCAAATTTTAAACAAATATAACCATTCAGGAAATATTAAAATCCATCACCAATGCTATCTCCAAAATAAATCCAACTCAAATTTTATAAAATATTATTCAATAAATAATCCCACTACGAATCTCAAACTAAAATCCATAAACAACTGTGGAACCGAATGGCCCACCAAAAATCCATAAGTAACTGTCTCAAAATAAAACGACGGAATGGAAAGTAAATCTAAACTACTAAAGCAGATAAAATAAATCTTTTGCTTCGCTGCAAAGATATCCAATACATCCTATGCAACTACTCCAATAACTATACCTGAAATTTTAGTCAACACAATGGGTCAGAGTCTACTGCGTGAATATTAGCTACTCCTCCCAATTAGAGTCCGTAAACCCATACAATATCATTATACATGATAAACATCACAATAGAGCATTTTAAATTAAACGATATATATATATATATATATATATATAATGTGAGAAAAATAAACCACCACCATTTACCCGCATAACCAGGTCGCCCCAATGTTCAAATCCAATTATGATATTTCAAAATAACATTAGATTTCACAATATAATTTAATTAATTAAATCCAATTTATTTATGCGACACCGGTATAGCCAATTCACCCTATTTTGGGTCCGGCACATACTCTTGGCTCACTTAAGTTCTACACCGCATACATTTCCCTCACTATAGCCAATTCGCCCAATTTTGTTAGCACTACACATACTCGTGAGGTTCCATAAACGACGTGTCACTGTAGCCAGTTCGCTCATATTTTGTCAGCGTTGCACATACTCGTGACGCCGACACACACCCACGCCGATATAGCCAGTCGGTCCATATTTTGTCAACCCTGCATATACTCTTAACGCAAATTCATTTTTATAACTGCTTATTATCTTAGACATTAATTATTAATTTTTTTTAAGTTCTCATTATTTTCTATTAAACCCACTCTTTTATCGAACATAAATCCTCAACCCACACATAATCCCATACCTAGAGGTCTTCAAAACACAAGTATCTCCTAACCTATCATTTAGGAAAAATACATACAAATAACTACTACCTAGACTCACCCCGGGTATTTTCAACCTATTACAACACTTCATCCAATCAAATTCCAAGATTCCAATTTAACCAATATACGTTCGTCTAATTTTAATTCTAATTAAACACTTTCAATTTTCAATAACTTATAAAATTTTCATACATATGCATATTTCGGAGCTTACAACAATAATTTTCTATTTTACATGATACACATAAATAATATGATTTTACGAGTTGAAATCCAATTATATAATTCAAACGCTTTATTTTAACATGTGAACATCCATACAATCTAACGAAAGCACAACCTCTAACCTAAACATACAAGGGTTTTGAGTCTTAATTCGTATAAAATATTTGAATAAAAATAATCCCAACTTTAAATTTCACTGTCCTTAATTAGAGTCTCTAATATATTTTAAGAAAATAATGATTATGATAACACAAAGACTAGAGTAAGGACTATATGTGGTGAACTTAATAACTTTACGATTAAAGTGGGTCTATATAAAGGATCAGCCTTAAGTCCTTATTTATTTTCCGTAGTTTTGCATGAGATTACTAAGGACATACAAGAAGATGTCCCATGGTATATATTGTTTACGGATGATATAGTTTTAATACACACTTCAAAGGAGGGCTTAGCGATGAGAGTAGATACTTGGAGAAAAGCCTTAGAGTCTAAGAGACTAAAAATCAGTAGAAATAAAATGAAATTTATGGAATGTAAATTTAATAATGAAGCGTCGGATAACGTAATGTTAAAGATTGAAGAAAAAGTGATAAACCAAACTAATAAATTTCGTTATCATGGTTCAATGTTATAAAGTATTGGGGATATTGATGAGGATATTACAAGTAGAATATCAATTGGTTGGATGAAATGGAGACAAATGAGTGGGGTGTTATGCAATAAGAGGATAACTAATAAATTAAAAAAAATCTATAGAGCCGTTGTTAGGCCAGTGACCCTATATGGAGCTAAGTGTTAGGCATTAAAGAAAAAACATGACCAAAGTCTCCATATTAGTGAGATGAGAATGCTCCAATGGATGATGGAAATTACTAGAAAGGACAAAATGAAAAATCGGTACGTGAGAGAAAAGTTAGGAGTAGCTCCCATTAGCGATAAATTAAGATAAAGTAGACTTAGGTGGTACGGACATGTGTTGCGTAGACTAGTAGATGCCCCTATAACAAGAGAAAGATTATTGGAAATAGAGGGTAAAAGAAGAAGAGGCCGACTTAAGCTATTATGGGAGGAGATTATTAGGAGAGATGTTAAGGATTTAAACTTTAATGATAATATTGCATGCAATATATTAGAATGGAAAAGGAGAATCCATGCGGCCGGCCCCATATGATGGGATTAAGGCAAGGATGATGATGATGATGATGATTAGTGTTTAGATAACATTTAAAATGCATAATACTAAAGGGGAACAATAGAAATATTTATGCCTATAAAGAAGTCGTCTTGAAAATCTGATTATACGGTTGCGTTCCTCTCGTAAAAGTAGCAAAAACACCTCCTTGGTTGTTTTTGAGAAAACTTTATTTAGATCTTCAAAACTTAGGTTAAAAGTTGTGTTTAATGGGGTTTAGGTTTTGTAGATAAGAAGAGATAATAATTTGGGAGGCTATCGCTTTTAGAGAAGGGTTAAAAGTATTTTAAAAAGTCTAATCACATCCATTATATAAAGGATTTAAAGAAAGAGTCATAATCAAACAACACCAAAAAAATACATTACGGGCGATAGGACCGTCAGAATTGGCTGAAATTTTATTATGTTATAGCTGATGGCAAGACGAAGCTGCTGTAAAATAAAACTAGCTCGATCAGACGGTCAAATTTGTTTTCCTTAGTCCAGATCCTCCCCCAATTTTTTTTATATAAAAAGTTCTAATTTCTAAATTTTAATCCCGATTTAAATTTCCCTTATAACCGTATTTTTATATATAAAAAACAATATTTTTACATACCAAAATTCAATAGATTCCAAAAATTTATTTTTCCAAAATTTTTAATTTAACAAAAAATTTTACTGCTCCAAAAATCACGGGGTGTTACAATATATATTTAATTTGGATATGATTTACACATTTTTTTCCATTGTTTTTAGATTTTGTTGTAGGTATATATATGAAATGGTATGTATGTATGTATGTATGTATGTATGTGTGTATATATATATATATATATATATATATATACAGTCGTAGTTGTTGAATATATGTGATTGTTTATTGTAAAATAGTTGTAGTTATGGCATGGACATTGTTAGAAAACAACTTGTGCAAAATCTAGGTTGGGGAATTTTGACTTTGATATTTATTTGGGCTTGAATATATGTGTTTGTTTGTTATCAAATAGTTGTATTTACTTGTATAGCTTAATACTGTTAGAAAAGAACTTGTGCGACATCTAGGTTTGAAGGTTTGAAAAGTTTAACTTTGATATTTGTTTGGACTTTAATATATGTTTATTTATTGTGAATGTAATCAATTTGGTTAAAAGAATAATATGGTGGTTTATTTAAAAATGTAAAGGATTTTGGTATTTCTTATATATAATTTGTATGTATAGTGTGAATAATTTATGGGTTTATTTAAAAGTAATTTATGGATTTATTTAAAAATGTAATCAAGAACACAATAAATGTTCTACCATAATTTTCAATTTGATATGTATACACAGCTTAGGGGTTTTGACCTAGGTTTTGAAAATTGGATTTGATTAGGTTATAAAGTATAATTAAAACCAATTTGGCATGTACAAAGGCTTAGAGTTTCGACCTAGGGTTTAAAATTTGGATTCAATTAGATTATAAAGTATAATTAATACCAAGTTGGTATGCATACACTGCTTAGGGTTTCAATGGAGGTTTTGAAAATTGGATTAGATTAGGTTATAAAGTATAATTAAAACCAATTTGGTATGTATATGAGGCTTGGGGTTTCAACCCAGGTTTTAAAAATTGGATTCGATTAGGTTATAAAGTATAAATTAGGGCTGTGTTTTTTTTTCCGAACTTTCCGATTTTTTCGATTTTCGATCCGATTTTTTTCGAATTTGGAATGAAATTTTAGTTTGACGATTTCCGATTTTTTCGAAAAAAATCGGATCAGGAATCGGAAATAATTCTGAATTTCCGATTTTTCGATTTTTCCGATCCGATTTTTCCGATTTTTTTCCAAATTATTTTCGCTTTTTTTGGAATTATTTTCCGATTTTCGATTTTTTTGATTTCTTTTCCGATTTCTTGAAAGTTTCCCATATCCCACATCGGTTGGGAGAGGGAGAGGGCTCCAAAATATGCTCTATAAAAGGAGAGTATCCTCCTAACTTCTACACAAATGAAAAATGAGTCAAATCCTCATGTGTTTACATGTTGGGTTAAGCCATTTTCATTGTTTCTTTAAAATGAGAATTTCGAGTAATCGAAAATCCATAATTTATTTTTTTGAAATTTTGAAATTTCCAAAATTTCTGGATTTTTAATATATTTTGTGAATTTTCGATTTTTGCCGATTTTTCGATTTTTCCAAATTCGGAATTTTTTTTAATTTTCCAAAAAAATCGGATCGGAAATCAGAATAGTTATTTTATTTCCGAAAAAATCGAAATTTTTTCCGAATAGGCATTTTCCGATCCGATCCGGCCGAAACACAGCCCTAGTATAAATAAAACTAATTTGGTATGTATACACGGCTTAGGTTTTCAACCTATGTTTTAAAAATTGGATTCAATTAGGTTATAAAGTATAATTAAAACCAGTTTATTATGTATACGCAGTTTAGGTTTCCAACATGATAGTGTTTCAACATCGTCATTGTTAACTGATGATTTAACTACCCACGTGGAGTCACACTTGGTAGGTAATGATTCCTATAAGTTATTATGGGGTATCCACTATAGAAAGAGTGGATGACTAATACAAATAAACTCAGGGATGTGTACCGTAGAGGTGCTAACAAGTTCGTAAAATACGCAAGGAGGTGTCTTAATAATGAAAAGTTCTCATATCATTGTGCACGTTGTAGAAATGGAAAAGTGTTTAAATGGAAGACAATTAAATTACATGTGCTTAAATGAGTTATGCAAGACGATTAGTGGATGTGGGCTTTTTACGGAAAAATACTTTGTCCCTTTATCCCCGAATAACCTCCACTACTAGCGTCAAATAAGACATTGCTGGAAGAACAGGAGTATCCCTATGTAGATTGTAATATGTTAGATTATCTAATAGATGGTTACTACATAGTTAATGTGGGGGAAGACAATAAGGACTCAAATAAAGTTGACAATGAATCTTGTGGTGGAGGTTTTTGTACTTATGATAGTGTGGGGATAAACCTTAGTGATGACTGCTAAAGTTTGAAAGTCAAATCAACCAAATCATTGTACTCTAACAGTGACAAAGATCAAACAACTTTCCATGCCATGGATGGTTTTCATAGTTTGATGAGACGTTTTAGTTTGTCTGGCAATAGCATGACTGAGAATATGAATTGAGTAAAGGGTTTTATCCCCCCAAGAAAATACAATTCCAAATAACTATCTAAGTATAAAGAATAATTTTAAAGGTTTAGTAATGAAGTACAAATCAATTCATACTTGCAAATATGATTGCGTACTATACCAAAATCTTGATCATTGTTATGAGGGGAACCTATATATGTGTCAGAGCATGGTTCTAATGATAAGAGAGGCGAACTTTCAAAAGTGCCTGAAAAAGTATTGAAACATTTCCCTATTGGTCCTATGTTGAGAGTTTTTTCATAATACCGTGGATAGCGGAGGCAATGACTTAGTACGCTAGGGCAGAAGTAAGGTATATTCTCAAACGTTATCCTATGGACTCGACCGTTTGGAAAAGCATAAATTTTAATTACCTAGATTTTTCCAATTAACAACGTGATATTCATTTGGAAATATTAATAAATGGGTTCAATCCATTTGGCACTCTAAGCACCAAACAAAGTGTATAACCGGTGATGTTGCGTCAAGGTTTTCTGTTCTCACCACTACACCCAATTGCATGGAATATGAGGATAAGAAGAATCGACTGAACGGTTATGTATTATCGTCAAGGTTGTAATCAGTAAAATATGTTATTACAAAACAACAATATTTCATATAAGACTCTTAGGTATTTCAGGGAGAGTGCCAAAGATAAAAAAGTTCGTTGAAGCAAAAATGACTTACTATTGTATAATTCAAAATATTTTTGAATTAGATTATATATATTTCAAAGAGGTTATGTTTTACTATGATTGGATAAGAATTGAGGACAAAAATTCTTGTAAAGTCGATTCGGGTACCAATTTGATAATGGAAAACTTATCCAAGAAGCAATGAGCCTATGAATAACGATCCATTTATTTGTTCACGTGAAAAGTTCAAGCAAGTGTTTTACTAGGACTATATTAACAACGAGCAATGGTCAGTCATATTGCACACGCCAACACATCTAACTAGTAGCGTGGTTCACTTGGATGCCTCTATCGAATATCAATCCATTTTGGATGACAACCCAAACTTGAAATAATTTTTATATAGTTTTAATAAGTAGAGTTATTTATATTGTAAAATGTATTGATGATTTCAGTTTTTAATATGTAGTTTGAAAAGATCTCAAACATTAATTTATTGTTCATTAACTCTATGTTGTTTGTTATATTGAAATAACCGCCTGAGTATTTCCATTTGATCCTTATATCCCAATTGAGTATTTTCGTTCGATTCACTAATGAAAACAAGTGGGTGGAATAGTTTTGTGTTATTTAAACTCTTATATCCCGAACTTGATTGTTTTATTTGATTTATGTTATATATTATGTTATTAAAGTCGATATTTTACAGAATATGACCTCATCAGACCCCGAGAAAAAGAGGGGGCGACAAGGGATCTTCTAATAACAATACCATAAAGTTCGGTAAGTATAGGAGCGTAGTTGAAAATAATACTATTCTATAGATAAGGGCGTTGGAGTTACTAACACTGCACTAAAACATGCTTTTAGTAACACACTTTTTATTGATTACTAACAGTATTATACCATTACTATTTCTCACAATAAAAAACTATTAGTAATCTTATATAAGTGTTACTAATATTGGTTTAATATTTTAAAAGAATAAAAGTTACTTTTCCCCTGATGAAAGAAATATCCCCGACTAAAATTTTCATCCAACCTCGCTCACACACACAAAAGTCTTTCATTTCCTACCCGCCCAAAATTTCTTCCCCCTCTCTCTCTCTCATAGATCTGGCCACCTCCATCACTCGTTCTTTTCTCTCAAAATTTCTTCCAACAACGTTGATCAAATGAGTGATCGTACTTTGGTCCAAAGACGAAGGGATTCTTTGATTTAATTTGGTGATTTTTTAATTTGGTCCGAAGACAGAATGGTATGATAGAGTCAGTCGATGAAGAAAACGGACTTTTCGAGGAAGTAGATTTGCCGGACCTAGATTCCGATACCCCTCCCCACCTCCAGGACCTCACCGTCACTGTCGATACTGGCGATGTTCAAACCCTTCGCCGCGCCCTTGGCATATACATACATCATCATATTTCATTTGCAATATACTTTTGATTCTGTTTTAGTATTAGTATTAGTATTAGTTGCCTGTTATTATTACTTCCTTAATGCCTTTTGTTTTCCCTACCCATTTGAAAACCATGTATCTAGGGTTTAGGACTAATATGGGGGAACTTGTTATTGCTATATCAAGTGGTAGGATTTAACTGGAAATATCAAGTTAGATGTGCATGTTGTGTGAATTTTTTTTCCAATTAAAAAATCTAAACTTGGGATTTAACAATAATATGTTAAAAAGCGTTAAAGGTTCATTTGTGTGTGGTATTTTTTTTCTTCCCTTGAAAAATCTAAACATAGGGTTAATAATATGGGTTTTTGGAATTAGGAGGAGGAGTTGTTGGATTTGGGGAAAAAGTTTAAGTGAGAAAGAAGAAGGACATTTTTATCCAAATAAAATGAGGGGTAAAGTCATATAAAGATCACCCAATTTCATTTTTTAGGTTTG
The DNA here is from genome assembly GCA_949130495.1 of Sambucus nigra. Taxonomy (NCBI): domain Eukaryota; kingdom Viridiplantae; phylum Streptophyta; class Magnoliopsida; order Dipsacales; family Adoxaceae; genus Sambucus; species Sambucus nigra. The sequence goes on from OX422221.1 coordinate 107,730,206, forward strand.
TGGTCATTGAAGCTACTGACGAATGCGAGCAAGGCATTGATTTTGTAAATTTTGTCATTGATGGGCGAGAGCATGGTGCCATTACCAATGTTAAAAATTGGGTAATTTTTGTGTTTAGCCTTTAAATGATGTTTTGGTTATTTTTATGTGTGTATGCATTGATATTGGAAGAATTGATTATTTTCTATAGGTGATCAGGTATATTCAATCAAATTTATGAATATTATATCTAAGGACTTATAGGAATGCTAGAGGAGAAGGTTGTGTTTTTAATGTAGAGTTGACAAATGAAGATGTAAGCAATATTTTTTTTTCATAAGAACTATATGCCTATTTGGTGACGTGCAAATGATTAACTGAGAGTAAATTGACGTTATGATTCAGGGTACACAAATACAAGCAACCATGTTTAATAAGGCTGCAAGGAAGTTCTATGACAAGTTTCAAATGGGGAAGGTCTATTACATATCAAAAACTCTAAAAGTTGCTAACAAACAATTCAAAACGGTAAAAAATGATTATGAGATGACTTTGAATGAAAATTCCGAAGTGGAGGAGGCAAGTAATGAAGCAATATTTATTCTCGAAACAAAATTCAATTTTGTACCAATTGATCAGTTGGGTCCATATGTCAATCAGAATGATCTTGTGGGTAAGGATTTCTACTAATTGATGTCTTGATGCTTGAACTATTATTTATTTTTATGTTTTGTATAATAAGACTATTTGAATGCTTATGAACTGTAGATGTTATTGGTGTTGTGCAAAGTGTATCTCCCATCATGAGTATTCGAAGGAAACTAAACAATGAAACCATCCCAAAACATGACATTACTATTGCAGATGAGACGTAAGCTTCATTTAATGTATTTCCATCACATATTCTCTGTTTATTGTTGTCCTGTGGTAGATTGAGCAATGGTTATTCTACAGGACGAAGACCGCTGTGCTTATTCTACAAGAAGAAGACTGAATCCCCAATTCACGAAAATAGTGAAATTACTCATGAATTTATATTGTCATTTGATACATTGTAAGAAATATATATTATCAAAAGAACCGTACCTATATGTTATTTGTAGTGTGTTTGATTATGTTCTTATCTTTTATATGTAGTTATAGATGACTAATCTGGCCAAAGAAGTATTTGTGCACATACTCTATCGCAAGAGCACTGGTTTCTCAAGGGAAAGATTGAAATATAAATGGTGACACTGCACAAATATGACATATGGAAATATCACATGGGATAGTTACTTGGGAAAAGGTGAAGCGCTATACCATCTTATTTTAATTTTAAATTCTTGTCCTAGGATTATCAATTAAACTCACTAAGTTCTCTCTTTTGCATCTTTGTCTCCCTGTTCAGTGTAGCTCATACAGCATCAACGAAATGCCATTCGTTAAATCTCAGAAGTCAAAAGCTTACTTTAAGCGGTGCCAAGTTGAATTCAAAAGCGGTGCCAAGCTTACTATTGGGATATCAACAGGTAGTTGTTTTACATAAATTTCAGTTCTGTTTAACGGGAGAACTGAGGTAAACTTTCAAGAGTGGAAGAACAAAAAGTGTGGCATGGAGAAAGGCCCAGCTTCGAGCAATCTTCAAGATCATTAATGAGAATGAAGATAAGGTATTCGAAGCACTTCAACGTGATCTTGGGAAGCACCCCGTTGAAGCTTATCACGATGAAGTGAGTATTATTCATTTACTTATTCAATTCATTTGCAGGGTATTTCAAATTCTTAGCAAAACTCGAATATTTTTTTTACCAAATTAGGTGAGTAGTTTTTTTTTTTGTCAAAGTTAAAAGAATGATTAACTGAAATATTGGAGTTGTTTATAACCTACACCTAAGGAAACAAACTTGAATTCCTTTGAAACTAACTATGTGATTCGTCTATTAGATTGGAGTTGTGAAGAAATCAACCAGCTATACTTTGGAGACGTGGGGAATATCTGCAAGTCCCCGAGGAAAGTAAGTGGGTGGAATATCTGCAAGCCCCATTCTACTCATCATGATCAAATGTACAACACTGAGATAAAACCATAAATGCAATTTATGAATTGGCATCAAAATCAGCAAAAACAGCCTCCACAAACTGCGGATATATATAACAAACATTTTCAGTGACTTTCAGCCGTGTTGGCTAATTTTCTTAGCTTGATTATATATTTCCTCATGGTGGAGTTGCTTATTCTTCAACACGTTTGTGCTATTAGAGCTTTTTTTAATATTCCTCTCACTTTTGTATATAGGTCTGATATAAAATTTATTTAGGTTTTCAATACCTACTACAGAAAATTGTCATTTTGATGTTCATCTTGTGTATGTATTATGGAATATTTTTCATAAAGTATTTGTTTCACTATTCCATCTTCTTGAACTGAGTTTCCATTTGTTGTAGGAATCACAAGATGTAATTCTATCAGTTCAAACAATCAAAAAGCTTTATTACTTTTGGAGTTTTCTTTTTAAAATGATTTTTTACCTTTTGTATTTGAAAATTCCTTTGAGATGGTGACTTTCTGTAATATATCTAAATTTATTTTGGGTTCCTTGGAATTTCTTTCACTACTTTGACAGTGCCTATATTTTTCAGTTTGTGAATGGGCCTTTTTTTTAAATGTAGAAATAGATTAAAAGCACATAAATCTTTTTACGATGGAAGATTCAAAGGAACCATTTTTTCTTAAATGGGTGTCCATCGTTGTCTCCTACAGATGGAGATGTTTTTCACTTTTCACAGTATCAATGGTTTTGCAGCCAACAATTTACACTAGTCGGCCTTTTATTTATATTCGAATGGCCTTAAAAGTGTGTACAACTTTGAATTGTTTATTTTGGTTCATAAGTTCTAAAATGTGATCAAGTCTCGTTTTATTTTTTTACAGTGTCTTTTTTTATCAATGAGACGTGGCAAACCAATTCACATTTTGATTATCCATTCTCCATTTGTTTGTGAGTATATACGGTAGAATATAGGGAGGCTTTTAATGTTGTAAATTGTAATTGCTTACCTCTGTGTGGGCTCTTCTCAAGAAAAAAAAAAAAAAGGGTGGGGTAGGGGTGAGGAAGGGGGAGTAAAAAAAAGTGTTGTGTAGGTTTCTTTCTATGTAATTCTAGTTGCAGAGGATTTATCATCAGTTATCTTAGCTATGAGAGACAGTTTAGACTATAATACATGGATTATAGTAATAGATATGTTGTACTTTTTTTTAATTCTAGAAAATTGACTAATTTTTTTCTTGACACGAGCACCCGTGAGACCACACCTTCCAGTTCCATTGCACCAATTAAGAATATTTACAATGATCTTAGTCTAATGTTTTGTAGATTTTATTTGCTGTTTGGTTCTCTTGTATCTCCCCGTGTGCTAATATAAGATCTCTCCCGTGGATTTGGTAGGTACAATTATGATCCCGTGAAATATTTGCCCCTCCCTGGATGATATGAATGGGTCAAAGGTGATCCCTGAAGGTATTATTATTCCATCAGCTCATCTTATCTTCTCTCCGATTATCTTAGGCTTAAGATAATTAGGGACATTTGTTGGAAGAGTTTTCTTTTAACTTTTTTTTACTTGTAAAAAAGGGAATTAGGGTTGTGGAAAGACTTAAGTTTAGACTGTAGAGTAATGGTCTGTAACATAACAGAGCCTCTGGGTTACATAACAAAATACAAGAAGATCCTTTGTCTAACAGATCATCTGAGAGAAGGAGGGGAAGAAGGTGTTGTACTTGGCTTCAATGTCTTAGATTAGATTAGTCTTATTGGTACGCAATTTCAGTAGCTCTTTCGGTTGCATTGTCCTGTAATTTCTCCTTATACTGATGGAACTTTTAAGAATTCTTTTCAATAAACTGGATCCTTTTCCTCCCTGTTCATATATTTTTCCTAACCTGTATGCATTTATTTTTTAGTCCCATAAATACCTTTCTACCGTATACCTTTAAATTGTTGTGATTATATAAGGTTAGAATAATTGAATTTGTTTAAATTCGGGATATTGGATCTTGAAAAATATTTTTTTTTTAAATATGTATTACTATTAGTAATAAAATTTTACCGTTACTAATTCTTAATATTACCGTTACTATTAGTAACAGATATTTACCGTTACTAATTCTGAATATATCTGTTACTATTAGTAACACAATTTTACCGTTACTAATTCATAATTTTACCGTTACTATTAGTAACAAAATTTTACCATTACTATTTTAAATTTTACCGTTACTATTAGTAACAGAAAAATTCCGTTACTACCTTCATGCCCCACGCCTTTTTTCTAACGAAAAAATTGTGTTACTAATATTTTTAGTAATGGTAAAATTGTGTTACTAACGACGCGTTTTGGTGTAGTGTAAATTCAGTAATTTGTCTCGTGCACGAATATTGGAGGATCATGCTCGTAGAGCTGAAGATAGCCATTTGGGGGGCCTTAAAGGTATGAACATATCAATATTCATATTGAATATTTTACTTTCTTATAATATTATGTTGTTATGTTTTTAAATGTTAATTCACTTTCTTATATTATATGTTTATTGAACGACAATAACTCAACTTGCCTCGAAAAGCATGGGACAGTGTATTGGCCGATTTAGGCAGGAAATGGAAGATATGAAAAAAGAAATTCATGCTTGTTATTTCGAGAAGGACTAAGAGTGTGTGATTTCATGTAGGAACACCATCCCGGAGAAGGAACCAATCACGTTGGTTAACTGACAAAGGTTTATGGACAACGAGGCATCTAAAAGACAATTATCCTCCCGTGGCTCGAAAATGACTAACCGATCAAAGAAGTTGGATGTGAACTACTCTAGGCGGATATCTTACGTGGAGGTGGAGCATAAGATGGTGAGTAAATTGATTTAAATTACATTTTACTTAGTAGTAAGTAAATTACTTTAATCTGGTCACACTTTGCTCTAATGTGGATTCATCTTATAAAAGTCTAGTAGTGGACCGAGGGCAAAGCCTGAAAAGTCGTATGACTGTGTGATATCGATTTAAATTAAATTTGCAAGCCCCTTATTTAATTAGAGTCCCTAAACATGCATCTAAGGTGCGTGTGTCAACCCATAAATAAATAAAGCATGTGACACAAAAATATGCTAAGACACAGATTTCAGAAAAAAACCCCTTTCGGGTAAAACCTTTATTTCACTATGAATATACAAGTTGCAACTTACAATTACATAGAGAAATCTGCAATGGATCAACGCGCAGCCAACCCATAAAGACACGCAGTCTTGAACTTAGCAAGAGAATACACGCAACACCCTCCAAGGACTCGCAACCCAAACAACGAAGGAAGAACCGCAGCTCTCCTCAATGACACGCAGCCATAAAACTTTGTAGAGACTCCCTTAGCAATGACACGCATCCCTCGGTTGCAAAGATCTCTCCACAAAGATGAACAACAACAAAGTTTGTGTTCTAGGGTTCCAAAAGATTCACAAAAGTAATTGGGATTTTTGTATGTGAATCAAAAAGATGTTTGGCACATCAAAAATTGAAGTCTTGTTGTGTTTGTACTCTTAAAAACATTTTCTCAAAGACTTAAAAAAATACACCATCGGAATAGTTATATATATAGAAAATATAAGATGGTGGTTAAAAAACTCACGGAACTGTTATCCCAGGCGGACCGGTCCGGCTTGGAGGCGGATCGGTCCGACCTCGGATCGGTTCTTTTAAAATATGGCTCCATCGGTTTGCATTCGATCCGGGGTATTCTGGTGCAAGGCGGATCGGCCCGGTAGATAGGCGGACCGGTCCGGAGGCGGATCGATCTGGTAGGGAGGCTGACCGGTCCGGCTTGCCAGAAAAAAAAACTTTTTAAAAGCCTCATTTTGCTTGAAAAAACTTACTTCTTATTTTTATAAAAAATCATTTATAAAAATTTCCCAATACTAAGTATGAACTTTAAGGAACTTAAAAACAAAACTTTACCAAGTTCATTCTCGCAGAGGCTATGATGTTGAAGACGCTTTGATATTCGGATCCGTTGATGACGCTTTTATAAATAGTTTTTTTTTTTAAATTATTAAGAGGCTAACAACTATTTTTGCCTCTGAATGATTAAGAAATAAATGAACCTCTGAAGTCTGAATTTGAACTGTGAATCAATCTAAATACATTCATTCAGAGGACCATTCAGATATAAAAATAAACATATTTTTCAGATTCAGATTTCAGACTTTAGATTTAGACTGCGTTTGTTTTTTCATCTGAATCTGAAGTCTGAAATCTGAATCTTAAAAATATGTTTATTGTTATATCTGAATGAACCTCTAAATGAATGTATTTAGACTAATTCAAAATCCGGATTCAAAGGTTCATTTACCTCTTAATCATTTAGAGGTAAAAATAGTCGTTAACCTCTTAATCATTTGAAAAAACAAACACTATTTGATACCTCTTAAGTCTGAATGGTTCTGATTTAAACTAAAGAGGTAAAAACAAATAACACCTTAGATTTCAAATTTCATATTCAATTCAGATAAAAAAAAAATAACCTAAATACTTATTATTGAATTGAGGGTGGGGTGTTTATAATTAGGAAAATATTAGGAAAATCCCTTTTTGTTATTTCAGTTTCAAAGTATTATACTTTGCTTTGTCTTTACTTATATAGATCCCACCATAATATAAAAGACAAAGCAAAATATAACATTTTAAAGTTATGAGTAATAAAAAGGTGCAACAAAAAGCCTTCTCCCTGTATCAAAGCTCTTCTAATTATAATTAGGTGAGTAGTCGTGTTTGAGACTTTAGGGTCCGTTTGATAGCACTTGAATTCCGAGGCAAATTTTAAAAATTTGGAAAATTTCAACATTTTTCAACTTTTAGGCTGTTTGATAGCGAAAATTTGCCTTGAAATTTGTTTTTTATGTACAAGATCCTTAAGCACAATTTGCCACCTTAAGGTGGAAACCAATTCTTTTTTTTTTTTGGGGGGGGGGGGGGGGGGGGGGGGGGGGGTTCATGTTTTTGTTTGCCACATTTGGATAGCAAATCACTTAAAGTGATTTTTTTTAAATCAGTATATTTTATAATTATACAAATATATATTTCATAAATTTGTAAATATATATATTTCGTCTATTTCATATATTTCGTATATTTTATATATTTTACAATATATGTATATTGCGTATATTTCATATATGTATATATTTCATATATGTATATATTCCATATATATTTATATATTTCATATGTGTATATATTTCATATATTTAATATTTTTAGTATAATTATATATTCGTACATTTATATATTTTAGTATATACGTATATTTTTTATATTGCGTATATTTTGTATATTTAATATATTCCAGATATGTACATATTTTGTACCTTTATATATTTTGTACATTTAATATATTTTGTATATTTTCCTATATTTCGTATTTTAATATATATTTTTTAAATATTAATATATTTTGTAAATTTTTCAAATATTTCGTATACTACATATATTTATATTACATGATTTTTTTGTATAATTCAAAACTTTCAAATAATATTTTTTGATAATTTGTATATTTCATATATTTTTTAAATATTTCTTTTATTTTTTGAATATATCATATATTTTTTATTTATTTTATATATTTCATTAATTTGTTAATATATTTTATAATATATATATTTTTGTTAATATATTTAATATATTTAATACTTTTTTTAAATATGTATTTAATATATTTTTCATAAATAATTTTTTTAATATATATTTATATATTCCGTAAATAAATTTTCCATAACTATTTCTACTTTCCAACTTTTGTGTTTGATAGAAGGGGCATATATAATAAAGGAACTTTTCGGTGTATTTTTCGTCATAGCTTGAAAAGCTCCTCTAATGAAAATTCTCAAAATACCTACAAATATATAACAAACTCAAGTGTAGAGCGGTAAGTAAGGATGTTAATCCACTTCAAAGAGGTAAGCTAGAGGCAACTCAATTGTAATTCAATTTTTATTTTCTTTTTGGAATTTTTATTTTCTATTTTTTTTTAGCTTTTTCAAAAATTAAAATAATGAGGGTGAGGATGTGAAATAACACTAAACTAAAATGAAAGATCAAATTACAAACTAAAAAGTGACTAAAATGAAAAATAAAGTCTAACACAAAAATATGAGATAAATGAGGTAAAGAAATGTGAGAACAATCAAGGAGTGAGATTACACCACAAATTTTAGCTATTCTAACCAATTAATTTAATTAATTGAATTCTCCCAAATTAATATCAAAATTACAAATCAACTCTCGTTGCAAATGTAATTTTAATAGTAACCTTTTAAAAAATTAAGTTTAACCCACCGCAACTCTAGAAAATAGATATACACTCCTTTTAATTAATCACCTGCTAGGATCGATTCATCAAAATTTATGTACATCTTAGAAAATGAAAATAGAGTTAAAATTCAAGTAATAATACCCCACTTAAGAAATTCCTATCTCTAGTTCGAATCTAAAATGGGTATTCTAACTAGAATTTCAATTTTCTCTCGAAAATCATTTACCCTCTCTCGAGGCGTAAATTTAAGGGCGAGGGATCAAAATTAATATTCAAAGGGAATTTTCAAGTAATCAAACTAATTAAATTAAAATAACATCAGATAAGGGTTCACCCCACCCCTTTAAAGGGGAATTAGCCTAACATGATATGAAATTTGACAAATTAATAATCAAAGGCATAAAATAAATGAGAAGAGAAGAGAACAATCAAATCCAATCTCTTGAAATGAAATTGATCTCTTATTTCCTTGAAATCAAGCACCATCCAATATGAGCATCCAACAATAATCAATTCAATATAATACTCAATTGAATTACTCACAATTTATCCTCACAAATCTCTAAAAATAAAAATAAAAACTATTTACAAAAAAAATTCAATTTTTTTTTTAATCTAACCTATCTCTCTACTTTTCTCTAGAATTTTCTCTCTCTATTTACATGATAAGTCCTCAAATGGGCTTCCATCATCCTTAAATAATAGGCATGGAGCTAAGGGTAAATTGGGTAGGGATTAAATGGATATGAGGGGTGTGAGGATAAGTTGGGATCAAAATAAGAAAATGCACAAATGTGCATGGGTTGTGTGAGGCCATGTGGGAAGTGGGGTGGTGAGGATAAAAACAAATCAGATTTGGTTAAAAGGGTTTGGAGGTATTTATAGAAAAAAGGGTTAAGTGGGATATATGGCATGTGGGTTTTAATGAGTTTGTTTTATGGTTTTGGGTTGGTTTTGTTAACAGGTGGGAGATCGTGTTGGCTTAAGGAGGTGGCAAATAGGTCTTGGAGTAAGGTGGGTCAATTGGGAATTTAGGTTTGTGGATCGTGGCTGGGGCTATAAAGTTGGTGATGTGGGTATCCGGCGCGGGTTGGACCAGGAGGGTTGTCGGGTTGGGGCTGAGCGGGTCGGATGGTGGGGAGGATCGGGTTGAGGTCTGCCGGCGTATTGGAGTTGGGGGGTATAAGGGGTGAGGACGCTGGCTTTGGGTGGATCACGCAGGGGCTGGGAAATGTGGGCAGCTGATGGGCGAAGGAGGTATAAGGGGTGAGGACGCCGAGGCTCGAGTGATTCCGAGTTTCGCCGGTAGGAGGTGGCGTCGGTGGTAAGGTTCGATCGACGAGGTTGGTGAGGGTGGTCGCCAGAGTGGGTTAAGTTCAGGGATGGGTTTAAGGGAATGGTGGTAGTGTTGTTTGTCGGTTAATGGAAGAGAGAGAAAGTGAAGGAGTGTGATGGGGAAGATGAAGTGGAAGGGTTTCTGTGTGTGTGGGTGTATGGGAAGGTGGGTGAGGGTGATGAGTAGTTTTAGGTGTAGGATAGTGTAGGCTAGTGTGTGGTTTAGTTTAAGTGTATGGGGGCATAGGTTTTGTGTGTGTGTGTTTAATTTGGACACCTAAAAATAACACTGACTAATTAAAAAATAAAATTAATAAAATTAAAAACCTAAAAATAAAATCCTATTCTAGAAAAAATAACACAAAGACTCAAATAAAAAAAATGAAGCTAAAAAGAAAAATAAAGAAAGAAAAATCTGTTAAACTTAAAACAAAAATCCTAAAAAAAGTAAAATCTAATAAAAATAAAAAAAATAAATGAAATCCTAAAAGTTCTTATCCTAATAAAATAAAAACTAATAAAAATAAAAATAAAATAAAATTATACTAATAAAAATAATATAAAAATAGAAAATCAAACCTGGAACTTCTAAAGAAATCTAAAATAAATAGTAAAAATAAAATGACTCAAACTAAAAATCTAAGAAAAATATAAAAGGGCACAAACTAAATACACATGGGGTTCGGGGTAGGTTTAGGCTAGGTTTATGCTAGGGTAAAGTTACGAGAATGGGAAATTAGCTCCATGTTAACTGCAAATTGCCTCGAAATATAACTTTTGACACCACAACTACAATTAAGCCTGCACATTGAACATTTGAGCGCATAAAATCAAAATTTTCGAGAATTAGCAACTAAAATATATATATTTCGATTATAAAATGTACACTTTTTGGTGCTTATAACATCACCCCCAAACAGAGTGTTGTTAGTCCTCGAGCAATAAGATAGAGAGAAATAAAGATAAGAAACCAAAAGTGTACCACTTTCGCGGGCACTTGCGACTGCACTTAGCATGTGCAACGAGTCTTTAAACCTGTAGGTTGCCCTACAAGACGAGTTGTGTCTCGTGAGGATTTGCAGGGAATATACCCACAAAATTCTTATTTGCAAACGACAGTCTATCTCTTATTAGACATAGAATAACCGCACAATCCATCATGAGAGAAATGATTTCAGAAACACAAGCTAGAATTTTTAAAAAGTTTAGCTAAGTAAATACTCAAGGCACATGCTTCCTAGAACTCAACGTGTGTAGTGTGAATCAGTCAAAATGGGTCGAGTATCACAAGAGTAATTCCTAGAGTCCCTTATCGGAATCAACGCTTGAACTTCAAATCTCACTAGATTTACTCTCTCAAACGAACTCACGAGATTAGGGTTAGTGTATCGCTCTTGTGTGTGAGGAGGTGAGTAAATATAAGCAAGTTCAAACGTCTCACACACATATAAGAAAGAACGAACATATAGAAGGAAAATGATCTCATGAAAGAGATGCTAATCACTATAGTGAGAACGTCGAGTTATTCACCACGTTGACTTTCATTCGCCCGAACACTTAGGGTAACATGGATGATAATGGGTGAGGGGGAAATGAAATGAGAAGGATGGGATATGAGGTTGGATGGTGATGTATGGATGAATGACGAGTGATGGATGTGTGATGGATAAAAGATGGATGCGATAGAAGATTGTTCTATACTTGAGGAACAAATGTCTTTATTTCAAAATAAACTACAAACTCTTTCTTTTATTTTCTCTCTTTTTTTCGATTTTTCTTTTCTTTTTCTCTCTATTTTTTTTCTTTTATTTATTTATTTATGCTATTTTTGCTTATTTATTTATTTTTTTCCCTTGTTTTTCTCTCTTTTCAAACAAACACTAAAGACATTTAACATTTGGAATCAACCCTCTTTTATTTGCAAATGAAAGATGATATAGAGAATATTATGTATATGAATATGGTAAGGTAATGGGTGAAATGAATGAGGATATGATATGGAAAAAAGTGGTAGGTGTATGGATGAAAACCTAGTGATCGGGACGAATTTCAAGACACGCGTTTCTTACAACTCGAAAAATATGTCATTCTCTGTGATCAAGCCAAAAATGAAGAATAATGAGATCATACAACAATTAAAGTGCGGACCCACAAGAAGTTGAATCAACTTGTGACTTGGAGATTGCGTAAAACTCTCTAAAAGGTGAAAGGCACGAATCTCACAAGTTAAAGTCTCCACTAGTGATCCGTAAGGCTTTCTTGAAAATTATAGTACTCTTCAACTCTAAACCATAATGACGTGATAAGTGCACAAATGTAGTTGAGTCTAGAAATTCATGGTGCAACATGCCTTATTATGTATTACATAAGCTATTTAGAAAAAAAATATTCTCTAGCTTGATTCCTATACTTAAAAGATGGATGATAGAAAATTCACATCAATGATTGAGATGAAAGAAACTGCATGAAATTTTAAAAATCAGGTTAAAAAATCAAAAAAATTCAAAAGAGGTACGATTTTGATAAAATTTCTAAACCCCAAACAAAAAGGAACATCGTCCTCGATGTTAAGTAAAATGATTTTTAAAATGGAGAGCATAAGGTAGGAAAGAGATTACCAGAATCAACCACTAATGAAGTGGACAGAGGAAGCTAAGACTAAACCTGAATAAATGATAAGATATAAAGGTGTACGAGTCTATAAACATGGCAAAACATAAGGTGAAGTGAAACAGCACCCCCAAATAGGATGAGACTAGTACAAGAAACGCGGGCTGCCTCCCGGTAGCGCTAAGTTTACCCCAAAGATAGGAACTAGGATAGCTCAAGGTGGCAGAAAAATTGGGTAATGAGAATCACCCCCAAACAAGACTGAAGCGTCAGTCTTGTTGGATAGAGGCTAAAATGGTCAATGCACTTGTATGGCGAAGTATATCACATGATGCAAAGCATCGGTGGACCATGGGTGGGTGGGAATTAGGGTAAGGGTACAAAAGGTTGGGGAGAATAAGCATCGATCACGGGCCTTGTTGAGCCGAAAAGTGAGGGCGACTAGGGCCATATACTTATGGTGCTATAATTGGCGAGGGAGACGAAATGGTGTGGATATAGTGATGGAGTGGGGCTCATAGAAATGACACGACCGTTCTATGAATGGTCGATGATAATGGTCGCGTCGTGACACGCCAGGGAGATGTCTCGAGAAAAAATCAACACCACAAGAGAGTGGGGGCATGGGGTAACAAGCTCGATGTCACGGAATTAGAGAGTATCACCAGAAATACTCTCGTGAATGGTGGAGGATGGTTTCAGGTGAGGATCTAAAAATGTATATGAAAACTTAAAATGTGTAAAATCAAGATCCAAACCAGGTGGTGGGGTAGAAGGGGTAATGGGTGGGTCGGGTGGAATAAACGGTAGAGGAAGATGTTCCAACTCAAGCGTGGGAAACACACACTCATTGGGAGGAGTAAAGGAATACTCACAAGGGAGTATGATTTCTACAGATGGAGTGATCAACTTCTCCATAAGAGTAGCATCGGTGAATGTGGTAGGTGGGTAAGACGAGGCACTAAGATCTAAGATAGAGGAATCACTAGAAATATCGAGCTCAAAGGGAGCCATGCATGGTGGGATATCATCCATATAGGGATAGGTAGGAACTATCTCGGATTCTATCTCGGGAAAATAGTGAACACTCGTAGCCGGAGATAACCTAAAATGAAGTGGTTCCTCGGGAACACACGTAGTGTGCTCAATGGGTGTAGACTCAGGCGTGTTATTGGATTTGTCGGGAAAGGGGATGTGAATCGAAATGATGGGTTCATGTGGAAATAGTGGAATTGGATCAGTCTCACTAATGAAATGTAAGTCAACACAATTGTCGACTTGGGACCCGGACCATGAAATGGTCTCAACTTCGAGAATCTCAGAGGGTGGTAGGGTTGGTCACACTCAAAATTCGTGTCACAAGAGTACACATCATCATCACACTCAAATTCATTTAATCGTTGTTCAAGCCTTTGGAGAGCTTGAGTTTGAATTTGAGTGGCTTGCGCTTGCTCGATGATAAATTATTGCAAGAGTGCCTCGAGAGCGGAGGTGGATGGTGGTGGTGGAGTGATGGTTGGTGGCGGTGCGGGAGGCAGACACAACACGTTGTGGACATGACTATATAGAGAATACTCGTATGAAGTGTGTGGAGTGGGTCCAAGTTCATCGTGCACGAAATGATCGCTTTCGTGATGGACAATTGGTTGATACTCATGGGGTGCGTAGTGAGGGTACTGATCGTGAATCGATGCACACGGTTTCCATGACGACTGTTGGAATGTGTGAGGATCCATAACATCGGGTTGGGATTCGTATTGCGTGGAAGGGTGATCAGGCCTCCACGAATAACTAGGGTACTCACACAACTCGGGATTAGGTATATCGGGATAATAGGCCGAGGTGGATTTCGGAACAGTGTCATATGAATACACATGTTCCACGGTGGGTTCAGATGGATATGGAATGTAAGGGCACTCATGGGACATGTGATCGGCATAATAACAACGGGTGCACAACAAAGTATGAGACACGTCGACACTTGACACCGAGGGTGATGGAAAATGAGGTGCGTGCATGGACGGGTCAAGAGTATCTATGATACTCGTGAGAGAGGTGAAACCATTAAAAATATCATAAAGAGACGGCCCGGGATCACTCTCACACGTGTCGCGTGTCAATGGAAAATGACGAAAGTAGTCCCGTAAGGGACGTTCTTCGGCCATGTGGAGAGAAACATATTTTTTTTTGGAGTTTTCTTAAATTTTTTCAAAAGGAAAGAAAATATTTTTGGATTTTTCTAAAAATGAAAAAAGAAAATATTTTTGGATTATATTTATTAAAATGAAAGAAAATATTTTTTGTAAAAATAAAGGAAGAAAATATTTTTGGATTTTTTGGAAGAAAAGGTGGGGAAAAATATGGACTCGCTGAATCAGACGAACTCACTAAAACTGACAACCAAAAAATTGAATGGAATTGGACACACACAAGTCAAGGAGAATTCCTAACTAGCACATAACCAATTTTTATCTTTAAATTTAGTGAAAGGGGTAGTCAAATTTTAATTAAGTCCACGGACGATAAAAATTACGAAATTATTTGAGTGACCGCCTTTGCAAAAATATTCTCCTAGTGGGTTACCTAGTTGATTGATTTTAAATTTAATGAGGGCTAGGGTAGCACACAAATGGTAAGCGAGTGAGTCGGGTGATGAAATCCTTTCTCGTGAGTGACCGGGTGTAGGTTTTAGTAATTTAATTCATCACACCATTCGAAAATAAATGCGATAATAAAATCAAATAAGAGCACACAAGCACACAAGCACGCACAATAATAGACTCGCTAACATGAGAGGCGCGAGTGTTTAAGAGATGTACTTCCCACGATTTTTAGGGCGTGGGGTGCCGAAAAATTTGAGTCAATCGGGGGGAGATCACGCCTATCTCAGTCAGCCTCGGGAGTCCTACCAAACCAAGGTAGAGACGCTTCGTTTCCTCGCCTTTGGACGCCCTCTCTCTACCGTGTTCGGTTTCCCTATCAAGCTTTCCTTCACAATTAATTATTACAAATTAAAATGAAAAATAATTTGGTGTCTCTAAGCTCCGCAATACAAGCCAAGGAAAAAAAATACTAATACAAGCCTTCTAAAAATATAAAAATGGTACAAAAAATAATAAAGTGCGAAAAATAAAGGAACTATAAGTTGAAATCCGCTCCGAGTGCTTCACGCTCCCAAGAATGGTAACGACGCCATTTGATAAAGAGAATTTTTTGGTGTATTTTTCGTCGTTGCTTGAAAAGCTCCTCTAATCAAAATCCTCAAAATACCTACAAATATATAACAAACTCAAGTGTAGAGCGGTGAGTAAGGATGTCAATCCACTTCAAGGGTGGTGAGGGTGGTCGTCGGAGTGGGTTGAGTTCAAGGATGGGTTGAAGGGAATGGTGGTGATGTTGTTTGTGGGTTAATGGAGGAGAGAGAAAGCTAGGGTGTATGATGGGGAAGATGAAGTGGAAGGGTTTTGTGTGTGTGGGGTGTATGGGAAGGTGGGTGAGGGTGAGGAGTAGTTTTAGGTGTGGGATAGTGTATGCTAGTGTATGGTATGAGTGTGTGGTTTAGTTTAAATGTATGGGCGCATAGGTTAGGTGTGTGTGTGTTTAATTTGGACATCTAAAAATAACACTGACTAATTAAAAAATAAAATTAATAAAATTAAAAACCTAAAAATAAAATCCTATTCTAGAAAAATTAACACAAAGACTCAAATAAAAAAATGGAACTAAAAAGAAATAAAATTTAAAATAAATAAATAAAAATCTATTAAACTTAAAACTAAAATCCTAAAAAAAGTAAAATCTAATAAAACTAAAAAAAATAAATGAAATTATAAAAATTCTAATCCTAATAAAATAAAAACTAATGAAAATCAAAATAAAATAAAATTATACGAATAAAAATAATATAAAAATAGAAAATAAAACCTAGAAATTCTAAATAAATCTAAAATAAACCTTAAAAATAAAACGTCTCAAACTAAAAATCTAAGAAAAATATAAAAGGGCACAAACTAAACACACACGTGGTTCGGGGTAGGTTTAGGCTAGGGTAAGGTTACGGGAATGGGAAATTAACTCCATTTTAATTGTAAATTGCCTCGAAATATAGCTTTTGACACCACAACTGCAGTTAAACCTGCACATTGAACATTTAAGCGCATAAGACCCAAATTATCGAGAATTAACAACTAAAATACATCTATTCGGGGTATAAAATGTACACTTTTGGGTGCTTATCAATATACCAAATAGTCCTTCGAACTTTTTTTAATACACGTTTAGTTCAAGCCTTTTTATTTTGCACAAAAAAGTTCTTTAAAAATAAGAGAATAAAGGACTTTGTGGTACAAAATAAAAAGTTTGGACTAAATGTATATTAAAATTTGTTTGAGGGAATTTTTGGTATTTGATTCTTGATAAAAAAAAATGAAAACTTAATGATTTTTCAATTTGTATCAAACACATATATTAAAAAATAATGATTTACCTTAAAATTATTTTTCATAAAATTATTTGACCCGAAATCATTTCTATTTTCTCACTTTCTCATCAAAGACGGGCTTAGATCTCTAAGGGTCTGTTTGATAGAAAACTGGGAAAATGCAAATGATTCCAGGACATTTGATTCCAGGGCAAACAATTCCAAGGCAAATGAATATTTTCCAACTTGTGTCTGTTTGATACAAGTTGGAAAATCATCAATTTTCCACATTTTCTATCAAACGCAAAAGCTGGAAAATAGATATAAAAGTGGAAAATTTGTTTACGGAATATATATATATATATATATATATATATATATATATATATATATATATATACAAAATATATGAATATATATTATATTATTTGCGGAATATATATATTCCATATATACAAAATATATGAATATATATTATATTATTTGCGGAATATATATATTCCAAAAATTAATATAATTTGCGGAATATATACATTCCGTAAATTATTATTAATTTTCAGAATATTCATGTATTTTGTATATTTTTTCGGAAATTAATAATAATTTACGAAATATATATATTCCGCAAATAATATAATAATTTAATAATATATTTAATATATGAATATATTTCGTAAATAAAATATTATATTTTCATAGATTTTGTACATTTAATAATATAAAAATCTATTATATTATTAAATATAAAAGATTTTTATATTATTAAATGTACAAAATCTATTAAATATAAAAAATCTATGAAAATATAATTTATTATTTACGGAATATATGAACATATATTATATTATATACTGAATATACTAAATATATATTATTTACAGAATATATGCATAATATTATATTCTGTATATATGTAAATTATATATATACTAAATATATATTATTTACATAATATATACATATATATTATGTATTTATGAATATATACATATATATAATATACGTATACAATATAATATGTCTGTATATATGCATATATATAATATACATATACAATATAATATACACATATATAATATACATATACAATATGAATATATATACAGAATAATGTATATATACACATATATAATATACATACATATATACACATATATATTATATGTCTGTATACATGCATATAATATACATACATATATACACATATATAATATACATACATACACATTATATTATATTCTACACATTATATTATATACATACATATATACACATATATAATATACATACATACACATTATATTATATTCATCACATTATATTATATGTCTGTATACATACATATAATATACATACATATATACACATATATAATATACATATATACACATTATATTATATGTCTGCACATATATACACATTACATTATATTATATTATACACATTATATACATATATACACATTACATTATATTATATTATACACATTATATACACATTATATTATAATGTGTAGAATATAATATAATGTGTATATAATGTGTAGAATATAATATAATCTGTATATATGTATATTATATATGTGTATATATGTATGTATATTATATGTATGTATATAGACATATAATATAATGTGTAGAATATAATATGTATATTATATATGTGTATATATACATTATTCTGCATATATACACATTATATTATATGTCTGTGTATATATATATATATATATATATATATATATATATATATATATATATTATATGTGTATATATACATTATTCTGTATATATATTCATATTCTACACATTATATTATATGTCTGTATATTATATATGTGTATATATACATTATTCTGTATATATATTCATATTGTATATGTATATTATTATATATGTGTATATTATATTGTATATGCATATTATATATATATATATATATATATATATATATATACATAAAACTTATATTGTATATTATATATGTATATTATAATGTGTATATATATATATATATATATTATATGTATACATTATTCTGTATATTATATATGTATATATACAGACATATAATATATATATATATATATATATATATATATATATATACATACATATTATATTGTATACGTATATTATATATATGTATATATACAGACATATTATATTATATACATATATTATATATATGTTTATATACAGAATATAATATACATATACATAATATATATGCATATATTTTGTAAATAATATATATTAAATATAAGGAATATATGAAATATACAAAATTTACGAAATATAAACATATATTAAAATATATGAATTATATAAATTATATAGATGTACGAAATATATAAATATATGAAATATATATAAATATACGAAATATACGCAATATACATATATGTGCTAAAATATATAAAATATACGAATATATATTAAAATATACGAAATATATATATTTATATATTTATTAACAATATATATTTATATATTTATGAAATATATAGAGTTATAAAAAAAAATTGGTTTCAAGTGATTTGCCACCCAAAGGTAGCAAACAAAAACCTGACCCCCCCAAAGAATTGAATTCCACCCTAGGGTGGCAAATTGTGCTTAAGAGGTGTTGTACATAGAAAACAAATTTCAGGGCAAATTAAGGATATCAAACAACCTAAAAGCTGGAAAATACCAGAATTTTCTAACTTTTGAGAATTTGCCTTGGAATTTTTGTGCTATCAAACGGACCCTAAGGGTCCGTTTGATAGCAATATTTGCCATGACAAATAAAGAATCTTTCTCATTTTCCACCTTTTTATGCGCATTTGGTATCATTTATTTGCCATGACAAATAATTCTAAGTTACACAAGGTATTAACACCTTATGCACAAAAACTAGATTTGTCATGGAATTCAATTCTTTGAGGGGGGGTTAGGAATTGAATTCTAACTTTTCAATGAATTAGAAATAAATTTCAGCGCGTTGTATCAAACAGACCCTAAATGGAGTTTTGACATTCAAAGAAATCTTTATTCCAAAATTTTTCAAATTCAATGTGGTCTTGGGTACCCTGACTATAGCTTCCCCCCATCTTGCTTCCCCACAATGCTGCTAAGATGCGGCGCTCATTGTAGATGAGACCACCACCCCAACCCTCTCCTGATGTCTGCTATTCTGAGCCGTGCGCGCACCCCTCTCAACATGTGTAAGTCCTACACCTCACTCCCTTCTCATTTTGATCACAGCACAGACTTTCTTGAACAATTTTCACCACTACCCACTTCACCAAACACTCTATTAAACTCAAACGAGAAGCGAAAAATCTTTATTGGGTTAGCAAAAATCATCAAACAGCAACAGGGTACTCACTTGTTAAAGCAGTTTTCAGATGGTTTTTGCCCTTTCCTGCTTGTAAGCATCATCAAACTGTTGAAAGACAGAGAAACTGCTTTTGGGTTTTTCAAATTTTCCTTTAGTGAGGAAAAGTTGGTGTCTTGTTGTGTAGCTGCTCATGTTTTAGCATCTGAGGGGTATAGGGTTTTAGCACAGGATTTGCTTTATTGGGTCATTTTGAGAATTGGGTTCTGTAAAAGTGGGGATTTTGTGGAGCTTATGTGGAGAGGACATTACGGGTACGAGTCGGATTTTTCGGTTCTAGATTCACTTATGAGGGCGTTTATGAGAGCGGGAATGTGTGGCGGGGCGTTGGGGATAGTGGGTAGGATGAGAGGGTTTGGTTTGAGTCCTAGTTTATCGGCGGTTTCAATTATGTTTAAATTGTTGTTAAGAGCTGGGGATTATGGGAGTGTGTGGAAGTTGTTTAGGGATATGGTTAGTAAAGGTCCTTATCCGACGAATCACACGTTTAATGCGATGATTCTTGGGTTTTGTAGAAAAGGGTGTGTTGGGACAGGAGAGAGTTTGTTGCATTTGATGAGGAAATTTGGATGTGAGCCGGATGTTTTTGGTTATAACATTGTAATCGATGCATATTGCGGTAGGGGGAGAGTTTGGGATGCATTGAGTTGGGTTAATTTGATGGTTGAAAGGGGGTGTAATCCGAGTGGTATTACGTTTAGTACAATTATTAATGCATTGTGTAAGGAGGGAAACACTGTGGAAGCACGGAAACTGTTTGATGAAATGCCGGAGCTGGGTGTTGTTCCAAATACGACCATATATAATGCTTTGATGGATGGGTATGTTAAGGCTAGAGAGATTGGTCAAGCAAACATGCTTTATGAAGAAATGAGGAACAAGGGTGTAGCTCCTGATGGTGTGACTTTTAATATTTTGGTTTCCGGACATTACAAGTACGGGAGGGAAGAGGATGGGGACCGTTTGTTAAGGGATTTGTCTATGTCTGGATTGCTCCCAGATTGTTCATTGACTGATATATCGGTTGCAGGGTTGTGTTGGGCAGGACGGGTAGATGAGGCCACCGAGTTATTAGAGGACATGCTTGAGAAAGGTTTACCTCTTAGTGTAATTGCGTGTAACTCCATTATTGCTGCTTATAGTAAAGCAGGGTTAGAAGACAAAGCCTTTGAGGTGTATTACATAATGGTGAAATTTGGTTTAACTCCTTCGTCTTCCACATGTACTTCCCTAGTATTGGGATTTTCTAAATCAGGTAGGTTGCAAGAAGGGAAAGAGCTTATGTATAATATGATAGAGGACGGGTTTCCTGTCAATAAAGTGGCTTTTACAGTGCTTTTGGATGGGTATTTCAAAATAGGGGACTTGGAGGGTGCTCAAGGTTTGTGGGAAGAGATGGGGAGGAGAGAAATGGCTCCCGATGCTGTTGCCTTTTCTGCTTTCATTGATGGGCTTTCTAAACTTGGTTTTGTTGAGGAAGCGTATGATGTGTTTTTAGAAATGTCAAGGAGAGGACTTGTGCCAAATAATTTCGCTTACAATTCTTTGATTATTGGGTTTTGTAACTGTGGAAAAATGAAGGAGGCGTTGAAGTTGGAGAGGGAGATGAGGCAAAGGGGTCTTCTCCCAGATGTCTTCACCATTAATATTATCCTCAACGGGTTCTGTAAACAGGGGAAAATGAAGTTAGCAATTGATACTTTTATGGACATGCACCGGAATGGGTTGACACCAGATATTGTTACTTACAACACTTTGATCAGCGGATACTGCAAGGTTTTTGACATGGTCAATGCTGATAATTTAGTAAATAAAATGTATGCCACTGGGTGGGACGCAGATGTTTTCACCTACAATATACGGATTCATGGTTTTTGTAGCAGTCGGAGGATGAATCGAGCTGTGATGGTGTTTGATGAGCTCGTTTCAACTGGGGTAGTTCCAAATACTGTGACATATAACACTATGATGAATGGTGTTTGTAACGATATATTGGATCGTGCTATGATCTTGACTGCAAAATTGCTTAAGATGGCCTTTATTCCAAATATTGTGACAACCAATTTGTTATTGTCACATCTTTGCAAGCAAGGGCTGTCTGAAAGGGCATTGATGTGGGGGCAGAAGTTGAGACAGATTTGTTTGGACTTTGATGATATAACAGATAAAATACTGGATAGAGCGTATCGTAACATACAAGAAGATGTTGAATATTTACGAGGGACATCAGGAAAGAGCCTCTTTCTAGACTTCCTCATGTACATTACCTATGATTATTTATGTAGAAATAGACCTAACAGTGAAACAAGTAAGTATACCTCCAAACTAATTGACGATGGATCTGGTGGATCCTTTAAGATGATTGATAGGAAAAATTTGTAGCGACTAAGGAATTCTTAAGAGAATGTATAGAAGAAATTTGGGGAGGAACAGCCGAAGTATTTGTTCCATATGAGAAGTCAGAACAAAAGTGAAGGCCTGGAAAGAATTGGACAAGAGATTGGCCCATCATAAGTGGAATTTGATTCAATGCCAGCGAGGTTTTCAAAAATGGATTTGTCGAAGCTTCTGGCTGAAATGAGGTGATTCTGTCAGGTGTTGGGGTTCATTAATCTTCAATTAGGTATCTCTTTATACTCTGTAATACTTTTTTTTTGGTGATTGGAAGCTTATGATGTTATATGGTTGGTTTTTGGATATCTTTGAATTCTGGATTCACCATTAATTTGAATTGCATTTCGTTGTATTTTTTTCCCAGACATTTGAAGGTTAGATTAGTAAAGTTCTAATAATATATGAAGGAAATATGATCTTTTCATATTGATATATGGTTAAAATTTTTAAAATAGTGAAATTTGCCAAATAGTCACTATAGTCCCACCCTTAAAATATGTCAACCCACCCCGTTTCTATCTACATCGTTCAATGATTTCCAAATCTTCAACATTATCTCTCCCCACCCACCCAACTCCCGAATCCACAGCTCCATTCTGTCTTCACACTCAACATATTCCCACTTACCCAACCTAATTCTAATATGATCTCTCTCCCACCTATTCAAGTCCACAAATATCTTCTCCATCCCAATTTTTTTATGAATGTTTTCCTAATTTTGTACGAATGCTCTTCCTTCCTAAATATTTTTATGAAAATTCTTACTTCTATATTTATATATTCTCTATTTTTATGTTCTTTGTGCTGCATTTTGAAAAAAAGAAACATTTTCTTTTTCTCATATATTTGAAAAATTAGTATCAAGCAGTGTTGTTAATTGTTTGCTTAAGGGTCGTTGGTCATAAATTGATCCATTTGGATATCCTCAACTGAACACACTATACAGAGTTCAGTTAGTGGTCGCTGAACACATTGGTTCATGTTCATTTCTGAGTTGCCGAATACACATGATTCATACAAAACAGTTGCGATAAGACTGAAGTTGAGAAACATAAAAAGCATAAATGTTACATGTTCTTCTTTTCCTTCCTTTGAAGCTACCATTGACATATCCATTAAAAAGGTCGTACTCAGTGCACAAGGCTCCCGCTTAACGGTAAGGTCTGGGAGAGGTGGATGTCGGATGACCTTACCCTCATACATGGAGAGGCTGTCCCATGTCTTGAATCCGAGACCAACCGTAGCTTGGGCGAGGGCAGCTATCGCACTAAGATACGACCTCTCATTGACATATCCATTCTTTGAGAAATATTCAAACATCATGAAATTGGAGTTTCAAGTGTGAACAACGTGTAGGCTTTAAGAGAGTGGATTAAGTAGGTATTGGATTTGTGCTGTAAGTGATGAAAAAAGTAGGGTTTGGTTGTTACAGAATGTGTGGGATTAGGAAAGTGCCCAGGATATATTAGGGTTTAAATATCTTGTAGTTTCTTTTGTTTTTCGAATAGAGGGTAAATTGGGATTTGTTTTTGAAAAAATTTAAGAGGTTGTTGTTTTTGCCTAATAAGTCTGAATCTGAACCACCCAGACTTAAGAGGTACCAAATAGTTTTTTTTTTTTCAAATGATTAAGAGACAAACGACTATATTTGCCTCTTAATGGTTAAGAGGTAAAATTACCCCTGAATCTGAAATCTGAATTTCAATCTGTCTAAATACATCCATTCAGAGGTTCATACGTAAAAAACAAACAAAATTTTTAGATTCAGATTCAGGCTTCAAATTCAGATGAAAAAACAAACGCAACCTAAGTGGGTGGACTGAGATATATTATGGGTGGGAATAGAATGACTCTTTCTTAAATAGACCATTTTTTCCTTCTGAATTTTGCTTATGGAGGCTGATCAATTTCGTTTGGAATTTGGCAAGTTAAGCAAGTCCGGGTTTAAAATAATCAAACTGTTTTCTATACTGAAAATGAATACCATGATTGGAAGCTTGAAATTATATATATATATATATATATATATATATATATATATATACTTTTTCTTTCTAATTATAATAATATCTTGTTATGATTATAGATTCCTTTAACATTAATCGCCTCTGCACACCAAGAGCTGAGACACTCTTATCTGCAAAATATCGTATATCTGAATCTTATAATTCAATATATACGTCTCTTTTGGAATGAAAAGATAACGGTTCACCCTCAAATTTGTCCAGGAGATGGTAGCTGAGATTGCTATCAGATGAACAAAACTCTCTACAACTGAATATACTGAACCAAACTTCACGGTTCTTGATGGGACTACCATCACGCTCACCACGGAAAAAGGTGTAGTCTTTAGAGATATCAGGTATGCTTTATTTGTTCAAAACAGAAGATCTTATCCTTTAAACAGCTGACATAGTTATTCTTGGTATGCTAAAGAAATTGCTCACAAATTTTCAAGTTTTATGGGTTGTGTATACATGGTCTAGACTTGGCATTCTATAGTATTGCAATGTTGCACAACATAAGTTCCAGAGGCCCATTGAGTGTTGTCTTTTCACAGTTTTTCTATGTTGTACAAGAAATGTATAAATGCATGTACTTATCATTTTTGAAGTTTGTGTACTACAGTTTAAACATCAGGTATGGAACATTGAGCATATGAAACTATTAAATATGACATGTGCCTTCTGGATAATGGTTTGTTTGCATAAGATTGATAAGCTTTCCAGTTAAGTTTGGTGGAAACATGTATTGAAGCTCTGTATTCTTATTCCTCGTACTGTATATGAACACCACCAGATTCACCCAATGACTTCCACCGTCAACATCAATCATGAAACACCCACCTCCAAATCCATGCACTACTTGTGTCTCGTTATTTATGGTCCATTTGAACATAGAACCGCCACTGCACCATCATAATGCCAAGAACTGCCACCTCCACCTCCACCTCCACCTCCACCTCCAGCTCCAGCTCTAGCTCTTTCCTCTTCTTTTTCTACATTCCCTTTTCTCTTTCTCCTTCTACATTCTTTATTTCGACGTAGACCTAAAACTAGGGGTGCAGATTAACCGAGTCATCTGTGAACCAAGTGGGTTTGGCCTGTTGAAAGCTCATTTGAAGCTCGTTTCTTTAATGAATGACCAAGCTTGAGCTCAACTTCCACCTCATTTTATAAATGACTGAGTGCAATCAGGACCATGCTCAGCTTGAAATGGAAATCTAATGATTAGTGGTCTTCCATGTCTGTTATATGTAGAAAGAAATGGAGTAGCAGTCAAACAATACATAAATATTGTTTATTAAAGTACCTGATTGGCATATTTGGAGTGAAATTCAATATCCTTCATATTCCTCTTAAATTATAGATTCCATGAGCATGATTGAGAGTCAAAAGAAGCTAAGGAAATGAAAGCATTACAATCTAAAAGGTGATGCAAGATGCTCTCCTCGGTCCAAGAATCCTTTCAAACACAGGATACTATTTCCATCCCAACTTCAAATTTTCAAAAAACCATGGTTAAAAGGTAAACCCTGAGAAGTGAACTTCATAGGCTACGACAAGAGTAAGGGATGCAACTCGACTTTTTAAGGGTAACAACATTCCATCCTATCCCAATCAACAACCCTGGGTTGTCAGTCCAAGGGTGTATATAGATATATATAATCTTAATACCTATAGCCCAAGCTATTATCCATAGCACAATCCAACATATTACTTAATGTGTAGATGGTGCCTTTCGTCACCACAATATCTGTCTACCTAGTCAAATCCTCTTTTATAATAACCTGCACCAAGGATTATCCAAGCTCAATGCTCGTCTGCCACATGGACCCAGACCGTGGGGGATGCCGTTGTGAACAAGGGGCAGGTGACGGCATCGGCGAGCAGACTGCATCAGTTCTCCTCTATTGGTAAGTAGTCACTTTATTTGTGCATTTGACAAAACAATGAGAATCATCCACTATTCTTTGATTTGGGTGTAGAAAGTAAAAATTGTTTAAATAAGATGATTGGGATATTTACCTTGAGAATGTGGTATTTGTCGACTCTTGTGTGACTAAGAAGCATGGATACTTTATGAAGGTGACATATCCATACCAGAGGTGTATCGTATTTCGATACTCCATGGATACTCTCGGATAATACTCCTGGAATACATACACCGTACTTATTTACGTGTCCATTATTTGATGAATAAACTTTAAATTTGAATACTATGCAGATACTCTAAAACACATGTTCCGTATACATTGGAGATCAAAATTTAACTTTTCTTTAGTGCACTGAAGATGTAACTTCTAATCAAACTAAAGATTATGATGATAGAAGACTGATTTAAAAAATTAGTCATGCATAAGAAAGATTCATAATTATAATGTTAAATTTTTTAACTTCCAGAACTAGGTGGACACTCTTTAGACACTCCTCAACAGGAGAATGACGAACATTGGTGAGAGAAATCAAACTAAATATCACATTACAATAAAAATAACTAAGCAAATCTTATTAAAAAGCGAAGAATTGATCATAATTCTCTATATAGTTATAAATACACGTACATAAATATACATCCACAAATGCGTACGCACATTCATACCCATATTTGATAAATTGTGGATTTTTTATAATCAATCTTGATTGAGATGATAACAACATTATATATTGTAACTATATATATGTGTATAATATATTTTTCTTATTAGTAAAACCTGTGTATCAATTAAAAAACTCAAAAGGGGTCGGAATCCACATATACATGACTTATGCAAGGATACGGACAAAAAAAGACTAAAAAAATACAATCAGTCAGCTAAGATCCTACTAAGATACTAAAGCACGGGGGCCCAAAAAATCAACAAAAGGCCTGAAACCAGTCCAAAATAACAATTTAAAAAAAATGTGTCTCAGTTTCCACCGAAGGAACATCTTATCTTTCTCTCGTTCCAAATGGTCCATAATGCTATGAGGTGCAACGACCAATGTTTAAAAAGGCGTTTGAGGCTTACGCCTCGAGGCGAGGCGGGCAAAAAATGCCTCGAGGCTTATGCCTCAGGGTTGAATTTGAGGCTTACGCCTCAATGCGCCTCACGCCTCGCCTCACGCCTTTTTGCTGAGGCGAGAAAACAAAAAAACCCTTGTTTTTTTTTGTTTTAAAACTGCACTTAACTTATACTATTTACTATTGTCACTTGAGAGAAATTTAAAAAAAATAACCCATATGTTAATGAAACTTGAAAAACTGATTTTGTCAATTTGATTTTGTTTGAAATAAATGTACTAAATTAACTTCAATATGACTTTTTTTTAAAAGTTTTATGTTTTTTGGTTTTCAACTTAGATTAATATGTTATCTTTAACTAAACTGAATATATATTAAGAAACTAATATATTTTAAAGGTTGCTTTTTTTTTTAATAAACTTAGGTTGATATGTTTTATTATTTTTTTAATAAAATTATTTTTTTTAATCTTAGCTTTAAAATCAAGGTTTTTTTAATAAATTTGCTGGATAAGTTGCATTGATTAATTTACTGTCATATTATAAAATAACCAATATGTGAATGAAGCTAAAAAAATGATTTTGCCAATATGATTTTGCATTGATTAATTTATTGTCATATTGTAAAATAGCCAATATGTTAAAATTGATATTCTCAAATTACTTTTTTTTTCAAAAGTTATCTCGGGGGAACAAAAAAATGACAAACTATGTGAGAAAGTCCTCAAGGATGTTTTTTTTTGTATTTTAATTTTATATTTCTTTGTTATTTTATTTTTATGGTTTTATTAGTATTTTTTTAATATTATTTTGCTCTTTTTTTTTTCTTCCTCGGTGAGGCTTACGCCTCACCTCTCCGCGACTAAAATGCCTCACCTCGCCTCGCCTTTTTAAACATTGGCAACGACCGAACTCTTCTAAACCACCCTTCTGACTAAATAACCTACCAAGAATACATCATCTCCGCAACAGTTTTCGTATGACCCATGAGATCCTAAGCAAAGATAACACTGAAGACCATATACTCAGGCTATGTCACAATGAAGTAAGAAATGATCGACAGTCTCCCCATTACGCTTACAGAGCTAGCATATACTCGCAAGTCGTTTCCCTCATTTCTTTAGATTATCCAATGCCAAAGTAGCGCTCCAAGCCGTAGTCCAAAGAGTCTTCCATATTGGAAGAGACCACTCACAACCATTAATTCAGAAGGAATAGTAAGATCTGCTGAGATTATATGACCACTTCTCCCTTTCCATTTCAAACCAATTTTGCCACCCAACAAAATACCACATTTCTCCGGAAAACCTAACAAATCCTCCGCCGCCTCAATCTCCAAGTTCTGGACATCTCCTGAATTAGGGGTTTTACATGCGATGACCACCAACTAGTGCCACATAATCAGCCACACAACTCTCCTCATCAACATAACCTTGAGAAGCTTAGGGAAATACTGCTTCAAGGTTATGCCACTACACTGCACATTGTTCTAAAATTTGACTCAAATTTCCTCTCTGACATTAAAAGATTAAAACTTGTGAAATTCATCCAATCCCTTGCCGATAAATTTCTACAAACCCACCTTACGAGGTCCCTTGGATTGGGCATCTTCTAACCAAAACATGGTGGACCAAACCACACCCTTCTAGCTGTGGAAATCTCTACAGTCATTTCCCAAAGATCCTTGCTAAAAGGCCCAAAACCTAAATCCTCAATCTGCCATGCCACAATGGTCGACAACTTCTTGCATCCCACAAGAAGCTATTCTGAAGGAAATCTGCCATACACTTATCTAACCATGTGGAATAAGTTATAACCGCCCTCCGTTAGAGAGACTGATAATGTTATCCGGAGAGGAAGTATAAATAGGTAATAAGTAGTGAGACTGGCCAAAGTGCTCAACTGCCCTCCCGTAGAGAGATATGTATTCTTCAAACCCATATTTTACGACCCTCTTCAGCTTTGTGTTCCTCCCTTGTCACTTTCCCACTAGCCGATAGGTCCCTTCGTCTTTCTTTCATTTCCAACTCCTTGATGGTCTCCAACCCCCAAGCTATATGCAAACGCAGCAAACTTGAGCATAACCAAGCTTACCCCTATTTCACCTTTTTAAGTCCTTAAGAAGTTCCGATTTCTTAGCCAAGATGGATCGCGTTGAGCCTTTTGGACGTGAATTAGAAATTATTAGTATTTTATTTATGAGTAGATATATAATAGTTATTATTTAAATTATTATTAGAGATAATTATTAGGGTATTACTTATCTATTCTAATTAGGTTATTTAGTTTCCTTTTTGATTAGGATACTTGCTCCTCAAGTTTATGATTATCTATAAATAAGGCCTTGGCCCTTTCTTGTAATCAAATTTATTATTAATGAAATTAATGAGATTTGAGAGAAAATATGGTTTCATTATTTTTTTTATTCGTTTGTGTTCATGTTTGTGTCAATTCCGCTGTATTTCACAATAAATTGCTATCAGAGCTTCGTTCACTGTTGATTTTTCACACAAGTGTGTGTCAAATCGTGTGAGTATCGAGGTCACGAGCTATGCCAAGAGATCGGAGCAACCTATCATTCGACGTGTACTCGACGACGATCAATACTCCAAAATTGGCCACCACAGTAGCGCCACCACCAACGGTGGATGGATTTGATTTTGCGACCCAATTAAAAAAATTGAATGAACAAATAGAGATTTTGAAGGTAAAGCGGCGGCGAGAATCCATTCGATGAGTGTAAATTTTGGCTATCCGCGAGGCGGTTAAAGCTTGAAAAATCGCCGGTCAAACCTCTGTCCTCCGAAACTCTGCCGGCCACTTCCCACAACCATCTGACCCTATTGGAGCCTAAAGTGGTTGGGTTAAATGTAGTGGCAACTAGGGTTTGCTTTGATGAGTTGGAGATTTTAAGTGAAAGGTTGGGCTTTAAGGCTATTGAAGACTAAGGGCTGTCAAAGTGGATTTTTTTTTTTTACTTTGACCCATTTTTAAGAGACAAACCACTTGGGTTAGAGACTAATGGTCCAAAATTTGGTTTTATTGGTGTGTATTTGGCCAGCCCCGAAATTTTAAAATGTTGCAAAATATTTTATTTAAGCCCCCAAAGTTTCAAAAAAATTGTTTTTCACCCCAATAAAAGATAAAAAGGTTAAAAAATATTCAAAGTATATGTGGATGTGGCATGGGCTTTTACAAATCTCGCTTATGATTTATGATACAACTTTTCGAAGAAGGGGAAGGTACTACTTGTCTAGTATCTTCAACAATCGAGGCTTTAGCGCTCGGGACGAGCTTTTCGAAGAAGGGGAGAATGACGTGAATTGGTTATTATTAGTATTTTATTTATGAGTAGATAAATAATAGTTATTATTTAAATTATTATTAGTATTAATATTAGAAATAATTATTAGGGTATTAGTTATCTATTTTAATTAGGTTATTTAGTTATCTATTTTAATTAAGTTATTTAGTTTTCTTTATAATTAGGAGACTTGCTTCCCAAGTTTACAATTATCTATAAATAAGACCCTTGGCCCTCTCTTGTAATCAGATTTATTATTAATGAAATTAATGAGATTTGAGAGAGTTGATTTGAGAGAAAATATGGTTTGATTATTATTTTTATTTGTTTGTGTTTATGTGTGTGTCAATTCCGCTGCGTTTCACATCACTTTCACTTGATAACTATTCCACTGCTAAGCAACCTTCGCCACATGTTCTCAAATTCAGTAAGGCATATACCCCAACTAATCCCACTACAATCCAACAAGATTAAAATTTGATCCGAAACGACAACCCCTTGCTACTCGACCTCTCACTCTGGGTAACTAATCGCATTATAGTCGCCTCTTAGGCACCAAGGCACACACCACAGCACACTCCCACCTATCTCCGTCCTCTACAAGCCCATACATTTCTGAACAAACAAGAGGGAAAATATACCCACTCGCCAGCTCAGACGATCAACGACCTTGCTATCCCCCAAGATGATGATTTCACATAAATTTCCACAAACGTCACCATAACACCATCTCACCCACCTTCCGCCACAAAGCCTCCTCGTCATCCCATCCTAAAAAGAGTGTAATTTGGATTCTTGAAGACAAATAACATCTAACTTCCATTTTTTTGAAGAAAAGACTGCACCGCCGATCTCTTGGATGACCTCTTACATTCTAAGACAATATACATAGCTTCAATCGTCAGCGCAAGTTCAACTAACTCCCCTATCTCCCCCTTATGACTCCCACTATACCCGATTTCCCCCCATCGTAATTAA
Source organism: Sambucus nigra (assembly GCA_949130495.1). Lineage (NCBI taxonomy): Eukaryota > Viridiplantae > Streptophyta > Magnoliopsida > Dipsacales > Adoxaceae > Sambucus > Sambucus nigra. Next base: position 107,761,944 of record OX422221.1, read on the forward strand.
TTCGGCTCTCCAATTTTTTAACTTTCTTGGTCTTCTGTTAGATATTAAAAACAAAGAAACTCTCTTGGTCTTCTGTTGCTAGATCCAATCTCCACCCTGACCCCTCCCACCATCTATTCTTGATCCTCTTAAACACCATCAAAGCTTTTTTTCTCATTGCCTTCTTACGATACCCTCCCCCCCCCCTCCCCCCAAAAAAAAAAAAAAAAAAAATAGAGGAACCCTTTAAGGGTGATTGTAACCATTACTCCATTTTTTCTGGGATGCTGCCATCATTGTCCAAAGCATCATCTCTGGAATAATCAGCCTTAAAAAACCCTTTTCTGCCATGTAACCCAATTCCGATTCATAAGGATCCAACACCGCTAATGGGGTATTCAGATAAGACGAGCGCGCTCCAGGATTACTGCTAAATATCTTTTCCACAATTGTTAGAGCTACACGAGTGAGCTAACTCATCCGAAAAATCACTAGCAGCCTCCAAAAAGTTTAAAACCGACTCCAAAAACTCACAACAAACCTTTCCTTCCTGATCACCTTAGCACTATCGAACAAAGAGTCCATCTCTTTCTCCCTATTGGATTCTTCCTCATCAAATGATGTCCCAGTGAAAAGATTTGCAAATTCATGGCCCAATCCACTGGGTAGACCCAACAAACCCATGGCCGCATGTAATGAACTGGGAAGCCTCAATAGATTGCAAACATTTTGGCCATTGATAACCAAATTGAAGCAAACCCATTGCCGCATCCAATTAACTGGGAAGCCTTAATATATTGCAAGCATTTTGGCCTCTGACATTCAAATAGAAAGCACCTAACGTTCCCTCTTAAATGATTTGTTGGATCACAATAAGGAGGCCCAAATTAATTCCTTACCAAGCCTATTAGTCTGCTTCAAATCAAACCCAAGAGGACCTGGTGTTTCACCCAGCCCATTGGATAAATTATTAGTTTCAATGATAGATCTGTCACTTGGCTGATATGGGATCTTTCTTTTTAATACAGTCTGACCTTCAATGTCCCTTCTTTTGATATGCCAGTCATGATGGTTTCTAGCAGAATGTGTCATGGGCTTTCAATATATATGAACACTAACTCTTAAAAAAGAGAAATATGATATCTTTGTTCGGTAAAATCTTCTTATTCAAAACTACTCAGCACTAAGTATGACGGTGCTAGCAATATGATTGGTGAACGGAATGAACTGTAAATATATTTTTTAAAAAGATAAATGCTTGCTATAGCCATGATTTCGCCTACCGACTACTACTAGCATTAGTCGAGGCAACACAAAATGAGTAGTGTTTGATAGTGCCTTTTTCCTACTTGTGCCATCATCTTCTTGTTTTTTCTTTGAAGCGTCTCAGTGTGTCAAAATCCGCTCAATGAAATGAGATTGAACATATGTATACTACTATCAATGGCATCTGGTAAAGGTTCGAGATAATCATTGGAGCGCACATTATGATTTTGTTAAATACTTGATGGATAGTTGCATCTTCCGTAGTTGTTAAAAAATTGAGTGCAACCGAACCAAATCAATCGATAAGTGGGCAAGTTTTTGGTGTTTACAAATCAATGGTCAAGTTCTTGGTGTTTACAAAGCTATGAGGATCTTTAAATTCACGTATTATTCTGCAAGTAATCGGTGACATTATGTGAAACAGCGACACACTTTTACAACATAAATCCATGGTTCCAAGTCTCGGTATCGGACACTCGATTTTCAACTCGGTCGTGGTATTGGGCGATACGCTATTTAGAGAGCGCGAAAGGTTCCGAAAAAAATATATAAAATTAAAAAAAATAAGATTAACAATATGTACCAATCAGATATGTTTAAATCATTATTTAATATGCATTACATTGTACGATTAGTTATTCTGAAGTGCGGCGGACTTGGCATATTGCTAATGTACTAATTTTATTTTTATTTTTAATTATTTAAAATCTCTAAATAATTACGTATTAGTGGCTAATTGTTTATTTTAATTTATGTAGGAGGATGTTTGATATTCGTGGACGAGACTAGACTAGACTTGTGGGTATTCTTTTTTCCCCCAATCTTTGTCTCTTCCATTTTTGGACAACATTATTTGACATTATATTTTGATAGGATATTTTGTTTTAAGTTCAAATATTTTTATGTACGGTGAATATTATTAGTTTTATATTAGTGACATTTTAATTTTATTGCAATTGTTTAATTTAATCTTAGTATGTAAAATTATTCTGCATGTATATGTTATGTGGACAAACTTATATAGGTCGTGTTTCTGTAAATGTTACAATATATATTCAACAACGAAGAAATTAGGTAAAAGATTAAAATTCTATAAAAAAATAAAAGAAAATATAACAATGTTCAAATAATGATGCAATTTTTTTCCCATATTACTCAGAAAAATTATATAAGGTCGCAATAATTTTCACAACATTTTTTTTGTACAAATAAATGTTTTGTAAAAAAGTGTACAAAGAAATGTCTTACAAAACGTATACATTTTTTTTTGTACAAATAAATGTTTTGGAAAAAAATGTACAAAGGAAATGTCTTATAAAACGTATTTTTGACATCTTTTTACAAACAAAATTAAAAAATGTTTTGGAGAAAAATATTTTTTGGGTACCAAAAAAAATGCCAAGGGTAAAAAAAATGTGTGTAGTTTGAATCGGTTGTCTCGGCCGATATCTCGGGTATTGGGAGCTACTCCTAATTTTTCCCTCAGATAATGTTTTTTAATCTTGTCCTTTCTAGTAATTCCTATTATCCATCGGAGCATCCCCATCTCACTAATATGGAGACTTTGTTTGTGTTTTTTCTTTAAAGCCCAACACTCCGCTCCATAGAGGGTCAATAGCCTAACAACTGTTTTATAAAAATTTCCTTTTAATTTATTAGTTATCCTCTTATCGTATAACACCCCACTTGCTTGTTTCCATTTCATGCATCTAGTTGATATTCTACTTGTAACATCCTCATCAATATCCCCATTACTTTGTATCACTGAACCTAAATAACGAAATTTATTAGTTTGGTTTATCACTTTTTTTTCAATCTGTAACATTATGCTATTACACGCCTCATTATTAAATTTAGATTCCATAAATTCAGCTTTATTTCTACTGATTTTTAGTCGATTAGACTCTAAGGCATTTCTCCAAATATCTACTCTGATCGCTAAGGCCTCCTTTGCAGTGTCTACTAAAACTATATCATCCGCAAACAACATACACCATGGGACATCCTCTTGTATGTCCTTAGTAATCTCATCCAATACTATGACAAATAATTAAAGACTTTAAGCAGATCCTTGAGGTAGACCTACTTTAATCATAAAATCATTAGTTTCTCCACAAATAGTTCTTACTTTAGTCTTTATGTTATCATATATATCTTCAATAACTTTAATATAACTCTTCCCTCCTTAAAGCCCACCAAATTATATACCTAGGTAGTCTATCATATGCCTTTTCTAAGTCTATAAAGACCATGTGTAAATTTTTATTCGTACTTCTACATTTCTCCATTAACAGTCTTAATAGGTAAATAGCTTCATTGGTGGATCGCCTGGCATAAATCCAAATTGATTGTCCGAAATAGTTGACTCATTTCTTAATCTTTGTTCTATAACCTTCTCCTATAATTTCATAGTATGACTCCTCAGTTTGATACCTTTATAATTATCGCAGTTTTGTATATCCCCTTTATTTTTATACAAAGGTATTATGGTGTTTTTCCTTCACTCATCTGGCTTGTTTCCTTCTTTTAAAATTTTATTAAATAAATATGTTAACCATTCTACCCCTAGACTTCCAAGGGTTCTCCACACCTCTATGGGTATTTTATCCGGGCCAACCGCTTTATTCCTTCCCATTCTTCTTATTATCTACTTCTTTTTCAGTAATCGGGCATACCATTCCTATATTCGGTTCTATGTTCTATACATCTTTTTTGGAATATTCTTCATTCAATAATCCTTTAAAATACTCTTCCCATCTATCTATAATTTCTTTATCGTTAATTAATATATTTTGATTTATGTCTTTAATACACTTAACTGGACCCATATCCCTTGTCATCTATCTCGATTCTTTGCCAATTTATATATCTCCTTTTCACCTTCCTTAGTACCTAATTTACTATGAAGATCATCCAGTGCGTTTTGTTGCACATTTTTAATAATAATTTTTTACTTCACTTTTTAATTTTTTATACCTTTCTAAATCTTCCTGATTTTTACTCTTTGCCACTCTTTAAAACTTACTCGTTTATTTTGTATTATCTGTTACACTTCTTCATTACACCACCGAGTCTCTTTTTTAATGAATCTTTTACCTTTAGTCTCACCTAAAATTTGCCTAACTATTTTCTCAATATCATTCTTTATTCTTGACCAAATGTTGTTAACACTGTCGGCCCAATTTCACTTCATATATAACATGAACTTCTGTCTAAATTCTATCTCTTTGCATCCTTTTAAATCCTTCCATTTTATATTTTGATAACCTATACTCTCTTTTCAGTACTTAAATCCTTTAATGGCTATATCTATTACTAATAGGCGGTGTTGATTTATTAGACTTTCACATGGTATAACTTTACAATCTTTGCATGTGTTCAAGTCTCTTCTTCTAATTAAGCAGTAATTTATTTGAGTTTTATTCTCTCTGCTTTTAAATGTTCTTCCCTTTTTTTAAAAAATGTGTTGGTTAATACTAGATCATAGGCCTTGGCAAATTCTAAGATAGTTTCTCCTAAGATAGTTTTTCCTGCTTCATTTGTCTTACCTAAACCACGACCTCCGTGTATCCTTGGATATCCGTCCCGTTCTACTCCTCATAGATATGTAAACACTCGGGAGAAATGTGATGTTGGCTTCTGCTTGCTTGTATTGTTTCCATATTTTCTTTGTTGTTTCTGCTTCAACCGTGGACTGTTGGTCCAATTTGCTTCGTAATTATTTTATATTCGATAATAAAAATCTGTGTATATGAAAAAAAAGAAGAGCTTACCCACGTAAATGTTTGTGGTCTACTATTTTGAAGACCTTTTACCAGGATGTTTTTATTCCAACCCAACTCTTCTTTCTACACACCTATTAAGTTAGAAGTTAAAAAATTTCAATGAACAAATATTAGAGGTCTTCTAATCCACCCCGATATATTAAATCCTTCAAACTGAAGAAGGGCATAACTATTAAGAAACCACCGGTCAAAGTTATACAACCTATAACAACCTTTGTTCAATTAAAAGCCTCTCATAGATGCAATTAAATCCATCAGATTTTTTTTGGCTATAAAGACACTAGAGTTTAAGAAAGGAAAAACTTGTACTGTAAATATGTATGTTCTATATTATAAGAGAGACTTATATATAGGGTTTGCAAGACTTGGACACTAAGTAATCTAATAACCAAATGACGAAAACAACCCTACAAGACTAAGTTATTACAAGACTTGGTCATTAAGTAACTTTATGACTCAAAAGACTAAAGTAGCCTTATATAGGCTAAGTTATTACAACACTCCCCCTCAAGCTGGCGCGTATATATCAACCAAGCCAAACCTACCAATATAAGTTTGAATAAGAGAAGAACTAATAGGTTTGGTAAGAACATCCACAATCTGAAGAAACAAACGATGAAGTGATGATCCCATGATAAACCTTCTTTTGGAGGAGATGAACGTTTATCTCAATATGTTTTGTCCTATCATGAAGAACTGAATCAGAAGCAAGTTGAATAGCTGATTTATTGTCCAATGCAAAAAAGAAGAATCCATATCAGGAAATCCAAACTCTCTAAGGAGTAAACGAAGCTATATAATCTCACAAGTGCCCAATGTCATGGCTCTATATTTTGCGTTTGCAGCCGCAAAACGACAACTTGTTTTTTATTTTTCGAGGAGATGAGATGACTCCCACGAAAAATACAAAAGCCAGTAGTGGAGCGACCATCACAAGCTCCTCCATAATCTGAACCAGCGTGACTTTGCAATCTTGTGGGCTGTGTTCTTGTTATAATAACTTAGCCTATATAAGGCTACTTTAGTCATTTGAGCCATTAAGTTATTTAATGACTAAGTCTTGTAATAACTTAGTCTTATAGGGTTGGTTTTGTCATTTGGTTATTAGTAATTAGTGACCAAGTCTCGTAAAGCATATATATATAAGCCTCTCTCGTAACATAGAGCAATACAAGTCTCTCCTTTCCTAAACTATAGTTGGTATCAGAGCTATCAAAAGTAAAAAAGGCCTCTTCCGTGCACCACCACTCCCATCCATGGCCACTTGCACTGCCACTCACAGTCACACCCACCCCTGGCTCGCACACCCTAGGCAATCAAACCCTAGGCTGCCCAACCTCCATCTCAAGGTGTGGCCCCACCTCACCTTCCCAGGGCTTGTTTTCGGAAACAAGTTGCTTAAGGTTTGAGCTTTTTTGAGCTTGTTTTTGCATTTTGCGGTTGATTTTTCTTGAATAAAGGGACTCGTCTTATCTACCTGTGATGTGGTAGATTGTTGATATAATATTTAATTATTTGGAGCAGCAACTATTTTTCAGGGTATTTGAAGTTGTTTTCTTCATCGTTTATATACAATTGAAGCTATTCACCCTTTTTCTATCTCTTATGATCTAAAGATTTCTTTGCTATTGCTCCGTTAATTTTTTGGAGGCTAATTGATAATATTTTTAGGAGCTATTTTGGATATCCTATCGGTTACTTTGTTTGTGGCCTAATTTGAGTTAGTTTGCTGTTATTGATACTTTGGTGAACAATGTCTAACAAAAAAAATGCTGAAAAGAAGAGCTCATCATCTGATATAATGAACTCATTCTCCCTCATAGAAAGTTACGACACAATTATTTAATGGGCAAAATTTTTCGTCGTGAGCCAGATCATTCTGTTTATTATGTGGTGCCAAAGAAAATATTGATTGGCTTCTTGGGAAGATCCCAACACCAAAGGAATTTTATGCAACCTTTAGTCAGAGGTTGTTTGTTACTATTATGGGATGGATGTTCAACTCCATGGAGCCGAAAGTTAATGGGACTTTTTAGTATTATGAGTCTGTTCCTCACCTATGGAAGGCTACGATTGCTATGTACTCTCTATAAGCAGATATTACATGCACATAAAGCAATGAATCAATATTGACTTATTATAGTTATCAGACTCATAGATGGGAGGTATATGCTTCATATCGTCCCTCGTGTCTATAGAGGGTCTTACCTTACAAGCTGCAGTTTCTTTTCTGCCTTGAGACGAACAATAAAAGGTTTACTAATTCTTGATGGGTCACAGGGTCGATTTTGAGCTTTCTCGGACACAGATTTTGAACACTTAATCCATTCTTCCACTGGGTGAAGTGTGCATTGGTTGAGCAACATGAGAGGCTCATGTCCTCATATATAGTAATTTCTTAGCACACTTCCGCAACTGACCAGATGGCTTTCATAGTTAATACAAGGAATCATTTTTGTGGAAGAAGTCTTTAATGGGAGACAACGTAGGATACTCAAAATACAAATCCAAATTGGCAAATATATCACTTTGTATTAGTAGACCAACAATACGAGTGAGAGGAGTTAATTTCGTTTAAGCAAATTTTGGAATGCTTCTAAGATCAGTCCCATAAACATTTCACGACATATGGACCACAGTGGTATTTCAGGGCCCGTTTGGTTATGTATTTGGAAAACTCGATTTAAACATTGTTTTTAAATACAATTTTAAAATTCAGTGTCCCGTGTTTATAAATATTGGTGTGCGTTTGATAAACTCATTTTTAAATACAGTTTTCTGAAAATTTGACAAAATTGGCAAACATGTATATTTATATTATACATATATATGTGTGTATATATAAATGAGTAATGCTACATACCCCAAATAACTCCCCCAAACCTCCCCCAAAATGACTTGGGCTTTGTGCCCTGGCGGGACCCGCACCACATGGCAATAGATGAGAGGCAAGTGGAAGAATGACGTGGCGTCCATGTAGGATTTGGAGGAGTTGTTTGGGACTCAAAGCATTTTCCTATATAAATACATACATAAAACTTCCATACATACATAAACATAAATTCATAAACATACATATATAATACAAATGTATACGTTATACATACGTAAATGTGTGTGTGTGTATATATATATATATATATATATATATATTTGTATAAATATGTCTATATTATGATATTCGATGTATAATCCACAATATAATTATATGCATACATGAATTGATAATATTATTTAATACATATGTACTATATGTATATTTTATATTATTCCATACATTAATAATACATGTATAAAACTATATATAATTATCATGTATGTATTGATAATGTTAGTTAACATATGGATCTTAATATATTATATAATTTAATAAAATATACATATATGTAATTTTGTGTACATGTATGTACATTTTTTATTTATTAGAATTCCACACGTATTAATGTATTATGTATGTGCATTATATATTAAGGTATAAATGCATAATATATTAAGAATGAATAATTCTGAGTTGAAAAATAAAAAACAGAATTTAGAAACACCATTTTGCTATTTTCTGAAAAACTTGATTATAACACAAAAATATTGTAATTCAGTATTTAAAAACAGGCGTGCCAAATGCAAATTCTTATCAGAATTGTATTTAAACACAGAAAACAGAATTATAATTAATAACCAAACATGCCCTCAGTTTCCGTGCCTGTGATTTCGTGATACAAGTAGACAAAGTGGCATTTGTTTTATCGTGACTTGAATTACGATTCTGTTTCGAGTTTGTCTCTCAAACTACTGCTCTTTATTTTGTAATACACCCCATTAGTTAGGTGTGTTAAATGGTGTCCAACCCAATAATGGGGGTTTAATAAAACTGAGGGCTATAGAAAGAAAAATGGGGTTTATATAAAAACATCCTTTTACAACTATGCAAGATTAATCATACATGCCAATCATGTTCCTAGCATAATCATTATGTGCACCCAACGAGTAGTATCAATGTAGTGCAAGGTAATCGAGTTAGCTCCTGTCGTTCACCATTATGCAACATATGTTCAATTTGACTCACTAAGACACTTCAGAGAAAAAGTAACATGATCGACAACACAAGTTGGAGGAGAAGGTTTGGCAAACCCTCAACTCGTTATGTAGCCGCAATATTAATGCTACAAGTAGTCAAAAGGCGAAGCAATGAATATTAAATGCATTTTTTTAAAGAAAGAGTGCTTATAATCCATTCAACTCACCATGCATATTGCTAGGAATCGTTGTACCATTGTTATCACTATTTTTCAATAAAGAGATTGAATCGAAAAAAGGGCATCATGTTTATCTTTTTTAAGAGCTAATGTCGATATATATTCAATGCCCACAATATTTAAAAAAAAAACTTTATGCTAGCAAACCATCACGTTGCCTTGTGATTCATCAACACAAAACTTCCCAGGTTGCCAACTTTATCTCAAACCATCTTCTCACTCTATTATTGAGAGTATGTCGAATCTCCTTCTGGATATTTAGAGCACTATTTTTTTGGTATTTTGTGGAGCTCATTTAAGAATACCGACGTAAATGAGCGTCAAATGAAAAATAAGAAGATGATTTAACTCTTGTCTCAACTCTTTCTCAATATCTCAAAAATATAGGAATGCATCAAATGAGGGTACATGTGGAATATTTATTGGGAATGAGAGAGGCTTCTAGAAGTTGTTAGTCAAGTATGAGTTGTCATGACAACTCATCCATGACAACACTAACTAATGGAACCTTCAAAAAACTTCCATCTCAATCCTTGCCACAACTAAAAACTATAACAAAAATACTAAATTAATAAAATGAAATAAAAAAAATAGAAGGAAATACTAAAATAAACCCTAATTTTCATCATTCTCCCCTAACTTGAGAGAGCTCGTCCAGAGTGAAAAAAGTGTGCTAGGCCATCATCTACGGGCTCCCCTAATTGAAAAGGAAATCCTCTAAAATTTCCCGCATATCGATTAACAAAAAAATTTCGAAGATAAACCACAAATTCACACCATGGCCGATAAAGAGGAATTCGGTCTTTAAACCACCCAAATGAAAAGCTAAGACAATCTTGATGCGGAGATGACCATCGGTGCCAAATGTCATCCGAATTCTCTATGATGAGCCTCCGTAGCATCAAAACATGGAAATGAGTTGTGGCGCGCTCCTCAAAAGTAACCCAAAAGGGGTCCATAAATTCCATATTCATCGTGGTTACCTCCAATGTTTTAAAAGGCGTTTGAGGCTTACGCCTCGAGGCGAGCCTCGCAAAAAATGCCTCGAGGCTCAAGCCTCAGGGTTGAATTTGAGGCTTACGCCTCAATGCTCCTCGAGGCTTACGCCTCGGTGCGCCTCACTCCTCGTCTCGCGCCTTTTTGCTGAGGCGCGAAAAAAAAAACTCTTGTTCTTTTTTTTTTTTGGTTTTAAAACTGCACTTAACTTATACTATTTACTATTGTAACTTGAGAGAAATTTAAAAAAAATAACCAATATGTTAATGAAACTTAAAAACCTGATTTTATCAATTTGATTTTGTTTGAAATAAATGTACTAAATTAACTTCAATATGACTTATTTTTAAATGTTTTCTGTTTTTTGGTTTTCAACTTAGATTAATATGTTATCTTTAACTAAACTGAATATATATTAAGAAACTAATATATTTTAAAGGTTGCTATTTTTTTTAATAAACTTAGGTTGATATGTTTTATTATTTTTTTTATTAAAATTGTTGTTTTTTTAATCTTAGCTTGAAAATCAATGTTTTTTTAATAAATTTACTTGATAAGTTGCATTGATTAATTTAATGTCATATTATAAAATAACCAATATGTGAATGAAGCTAAAAAAATATTTTTGCCAATATGATTTTGCATTGATTAATATATTGTCATATTATAAAATAGCCAATATGTTAAAATTGATTTTCTCAAATTACTTTTTTTTTAAAAGTTATCTCGGGGGAACAAAAAAATGACAAAATATGTGAGAAAGTCCTCAATGATGTTTTTTTTATAGTTTTATTTTATATTTCTTTGTTATTATTTTTTTATGGTTTTATCAGTATTTTTTTAATATTATTTTGCTCTTTTTTTTTTCTCGGCGAGGCTTACACCTCGCCTCTCCGTGACTAAAACGCCTCACCTCGCCTTTCGCCCTTTTAAACATTGGTTACCTCAAGCAACATATTTTCAACCACGAATTATCATCACAAATCTCGTTATCGTCGCCAAAAAGTGGAAAAAAATCCGTTAAATCAAATACATCCACCTTGCGGTAGTGAGTGCGAGTCTCCCAACCTTGTTCAACAAATAAGTCGAAGAAATCCCATAGAAAGTACCCCTCATCTTCTACCCCAAAGATGAGAAAGAAGTCCTCAATCTCAAATGCCTCTAAACCTTTATGTCAGGTGCGGGTGGTTCACCAATCCTCCTCGAATATGGGAATAAAGTCACAAGGAAGGAAATGATAGTCAATATCAAACATCATCCTGGGCTCAACAACCTCGGAGACATCCTCGTAAAGCACTACCGAAGAGATAGTATCACCAGTATGCGAGGGAATGACATCGGATGTAGTAAGAGGTACAACGGTATGCAAGTACTTTGAATATTGGACCAAATATCTCGCTCGTGCGCATACCCATTGTTCACGTGTCGTTTCCATCTCAAGATACTCGGCTCGATACCTATTTAGGATGCTCGATGAATGGAGAAAAAGTGTTTTAGTACCTATTTATAAAACTAAGGAGGACATACAAAGTTGTTCAAATTATCGTGGTATTAAGTTAATGAGTCATACAATGAAATTTTGGGAGAGAGTGATTGAATATAGATTGAGATTAAAGACAATAGTATCTGAGAATCAATTTGGGTTTATGCCTGGGAGGTCAACAATGGAAACAATCTATTTATTGAGGAGATTAATGGAGGTATAGGGAGAAAAAGAAGGATCTTCATATGATTTTTATAGATTTGGAGAAGGCGTATGATAGGATACTCATAGATATAATATGGTGGGTTCTACATAAAAGAGGAGTGACTCGCAGGTATATTGATGTGATCAAGGATATGTATGATGGTGCGATGACTACAGTAAGAACATCAACCGAAGAAAGTAGTGAATTTTCAATTACGGTAGGTCTACACCAAGGTTCAGCATTAAGTCCTTATCTCTTTGCTCTTGTTATGGATGAGTTGACTGGACAAATAGAAGATGAGGTGCCATGGTGTATATTATTTGCAGATGATATTGTTTTAGTGGATGAGACTAAGACGAGGATTAATGCTAGGTTGTTATTGTGGAGAGAAACTTTAGAAACGAGAGGATTTAAAATAAGCAGAACTAAAACAGAATATGTGGAGTGCAATTTTAGTAGTAATAGGAGGACAAATGGAGATGTGGTGAAATTGGAGGGTCAAGAGATACCTAGAAATGATCATTTCGTTATTTATGATCGATTATCCAAAAAGATGGAGATATTTGTATGATGTTACTCATAGGATTAGAGCAGGCTGGGTTAAGTGGAGAAGTGCTACCGGCGTTTTGTGTGATAGGCTTATACCTTTGAAGTTAAAAGGTAAATTTTATAGGACGACCTTTAGACCCGCCATGTTATATGGAACAGAGTGTTGGACAACCAAGAAACAAAATGTGCAGAAAATGAGTGTGGCGGAGATGCGAATGCTAAGATGGGTTTGTGGTAAAACTCGAAAGGATAAAATTAAAAGTGAATAAATTCGTGAAATGGTAAAAGTAGCTCCTATAAAAGATAAATTGAGAGAAAATCGACTTATATGGTTTGGACACGTCAAACGTAGACCAATGGATGCTCCTGTAAGGAAGAGTGATTTAGTTAGTATTGATGGTAACACAAGGGGTAGAGGTAGGCCTAAATTGACTTGGTGGGATATTATAAAAAGGACATGATGTTATGTGGTTTAACCGAAGATATTGCATTGGACAAAATGGAATGGAAAAATAGGATTCATGTAGCCGACCCCAAATAATTGAGAAAAGTCTTTGTTGAGTTGAGTTGTATTCTTCGGGGGGGGGGGGATTAAATCGTAGGGTCTTGATAGATTTAGGGCAGATTTGTAAATTTCAAAAAATTGAGGGGCTAAATTGTAATTTTTAGAAATTGGTAGGGGATTAATGTGTTGAAGAAGTCCGGGTGGTGTAAAAATTTGATCAGGGTATGTGATGTGGTGGGAGGTTGCCGAGATTGACCATGGATGTCTACTAGGGTCAGGGTTTAAGAAATTATGGGTAATTGGGTATCTTGGGTTTGGATTGATTTATGGAGGAAAATTTTGTTATTGAATAGGTGGGTATGTGTTGGGATTAATCTCATTTTGGTGGTTTGTCTTCTTGGGAGCCATTTAACACGTAGGATGCGATTTGAATATCTACACACCACTACACACCAAAGTCTACAAGGCGGTTTAAAACCTCCTCGAGCCTATCGGTGCGTGAATCAAGGGGAGCAAACCTCTTCTTAGATCCCATTTGCCGTCATCTACGATTTGTTATGACGTAAATGAGCATCAAATGGAAAACAAGAAGATGTTGTCTGAACTCTCTCTCAATATCTCAAAAATGTAGGAATGCCTCAAATGAGGTTACATGTGGAGTATTTATAGGGAATGAACGAAGTTTCTAGAAGTTGTTAGCCAAGCATGAGTTGTCATAAAAACTCATCCATGACAACACTATCAAATGGAACCTTCTAGAAACTTCCATTTTAACCCTTGCTACAACTAAAAAATGTAACAAAAATACTAAACGAATAAAATGAAAAATGCAATGAAATAAAAAAATACAAGAAAATACTAAATAAACCCTAATTCCCATCAAATACACTTGCAAGGTAATTCCTCTATGCTTTGCACTTTAAAAGTTTTAACAAAATTCACCAAATTAAATGAGCTTGAGTGATCATCATGACCTCTAATGTCATTCCTTGAAATGCAAACAACAAAGCGAAGGGAATGGTTGCCTTGAGCTTCATCTTATTCATCAAAATTTCTTCTCTTGATTGTGCATTTATCACTTCGTCAATATGTTGAGATGATTTCCTTAAATTGTCATGACAATTTACACAATTACTATGAGACAAGATGGAAGTCCAATCAATAATGCATAATTATCTCTATTATGAGCTCTCTTCAAATTGTTAAGCCCACAAATTAATATGCTCGTTTGGCCTTAATCGGGGAATTGACATTGTATTGATCTGTTTATATTTACAACCCAGGATCACATTCAGTAGCAGTAGAACCAATTGTCTTGGCTCAAGTACTTAGAAATATGGTAAGAGTTGTAAAACCGGGAATCAACATATTAGCGTTAGATGCAATAGGTCTATCCTGTTTTGAATGATCATCATCTCTCTGTTTTTAAGAAATGATAAAAGAGGTATTCCTTTCTTGGCCTGTGATTGATGGTGTGTCATTATTATTTAAATGTACTAAAGGAAGGAAGTAAGATTTAATGGAATGTATGATTATGACAAAAAACTTTAATATAAACAAGCAACCTAAAAATAATTTGTGTATAAAGTAATAAACAAAACTGAAAACATGATTTAACATTGGATTTTCATGTATGAAAATTTTAGAAAATACCCCCTAGTAAAGAAGTTTTCTAGTATCTAACCACATCAATCAACATATACCATTGTGGAGGGTCTTCTTCGTTGGGTAGGGTTATGAAGATTAACCCTTAAGAGCCGAGATGTAGCCCGTTTTGTAGAAGCGTAACTAAAGATCAATAGAGAGACGAGATAAAAATATAGACATTCATTCACAACTCAGATATCTACGTGGTTCGGCAATTTGCCTACGCCCATGGTGGTCTTTGGGTGTTCTTATTTCAGAAATGTTTTGAGCCACAAGTTACAAAAGAAAGGTGAAGACTATTCATTTTTAGATTTACAAATATGAAATACACAGGTGCTATTTATTTCAATGAAGTTTAGAGATTTTCTAAGTATAAAACCCTCTCTCTATTGCTTGCCCCCTTTCTTCCTCTTTTCTCTTTGTTGTGTGGAGATGGCTTTATATAGGAGTCTTGAAGTGGGTCACAATTTGTGGATAAGATGGTGATGAGACATGAGTTTTAAATGATTGGATTCTTTGCGGATCTTCTCTTTACTTTATTCCCCACTTGGAGAGCTTGGAATGGCACGCACTTTAAGGGGGGCCCACTGTTGACTGTTGCACCAAACTAATATCTTGATGCCCCCAATATTAGAACTCCCTTCGAGATGACTTTGAAACTTGCTTTTCAAGATGACTTTAGAATCCCCTCATTTTGGTATGACTTTAGAACCACCCCCCTCAGTGTGTGCCGAGATGGTTTTTTGGTATTCTCGAGATGGTGTTTTTGGTATTTTCGAGATGGTGATTTTGAACTCGAGATCGTCATTCTAAAGATCCCGAGACTCGGGATCTTCAAAAATACCCTCTCGGGATCTTTAGAATGACGATCTCGAGTTCAAAATTACCATCTCGAAAATACCAAAAACACCATCTCAAGAATACCAAAAAATGGGGTGGTTCTAAAGTCATACCGGAAATGAGGTGGTTCTAAAGTCATCTTGAAAGGTGGGTTCTAAAGTCATCTTGAAGGGAAGTATAATATTGGGGGCATCAAGATATTAGTTTGGTGTAACTGTGGGCCCCTCCTCAAAGTGTGTGCCATTCCAAGTTCTCCAAGTGAGGAATGAAGTAAAGAGAAGATTTGCACAAAATCCAAATATTTAAAGCTCTTGTCTCATCACCATCTTATCCACGAGA
The DNA here is from genome assembly GCA_949130495.1 of Sambucus nigra. NCBI lineage: Eukaryota > Viridiplantae > Streptophyta > Magnoliopsida > Dipsacales > Adoxaceae > Sambucus > Sambucus nigra. The sequence continues at coordinate 107,777,791 of OX422221.1, forward strand.
TATGACCCACTTTAAGACTCCTATATAAAACCATCTCCACACGACAAAGAGAAAAGAGGAAGAAAGGGGGCAAGCAAGAGAGATAGGGTTCTATACTTTGAAAATCTCTACACTTAATAGAAATAAATACCACCCGTGTCTTTCATATTTGTAAATCCCAAAGTGAATAGTCTTCACTTTCTTTGTAACTTTTGGCTCAAAACATTTCTGAAATAAAAACACCCAAAGACCACCATGGGCGTAAGCAAATTACCGAACCACGTAGATATCTGAGTTGTGAATGAATGTTTGTCTATATTTTTATCTTGTCTCTTTATTGATCTTTGGTTACGCTGCTACAAAATGGGTTACATCTCGGCTCTTGAAGAGTAATCTTCCTAACCGTACCCAACGAAGAACACCCTCCTACAACCACATTCTCACAAAATTTATTAGTCTTCTTTTTAAAATTTTTTACTTTCTACGCCCAAACTGAAGAATAGTAGTTTTTCTTATTCTTACTATTTAAAAATATGCGGTATATACCAAAAGAAAGTGCTACTTGCTGCGAGAGGAAAAGCGTGGAATACTCAGACTGGGCACACAGAAAGAATAACTGCTTTTGTTTATTCTGCCAGGAATTTCACCCACTTGCGTTCATTGGCATCATCCTTCTCTGTCTGGATCGTCTGGTACACTCTGAGATTGATTCCTCCTTGGTGCTGGTTATGAACAGATTCATTGGTTTCATTCAGACTGCTCATATGGTGCACAACTATTTTCTTGAGAGAGGGCTCCGTCTACACAATTGGTATTATAGGTTGTGTTGGGGGTGGGCTGGGCTATAGGCATTATAGTAATATTTTATTACCCTGTGCTACAGCTTCGACTGCCCCAATGTTTTGTTCTCCCTTGGGCCTGAGTAAGGAGCCACACGAGATGCTGGACACCGACTGAAGAGCTTCCACCAAGCACTGCACCAGGTTAGTCTTTTATTATTCCCTCTTTCTTTTCCTCACTGAGTTTTTATTTTTTGTTTTATTAATTTTTATATGCAACAAATGCATTTTATTGCTTAGTAAAAGAAATACTCAAGGTACAAGGTGGACCACCAGTACACACTAACAGAGGAGCAAAGAAAAAAGGCAACATCAATAAGGCCTTCATAAAATAAACTGCATACAACTAATATAAATGCCAAAAAAGGAATAACAAAATCTAAAGACAGCCATAGCAGGCTCTGAAGCCAAAACCATCTGCAATCCCACAAAATCTAAAGACAGCTATAGATTATTCTTGGCCTTTTTTCTATTGTCAAGAATAACTTATTCCATTGAGAGGAAACTTTTTCAACATTTTAGAAAAACACTCATGATTCCAAAGAAATTTAGCACCTTGCTTCAAAGGGAGCTGGTGAAGGAACAATGAACCAAATATGGTCAATGGATTGATGGTCACACTTGCAGTTGCAAGAATACACCAAAAAGGAGATAAAAAAGATCTCTTGTGTTGGTAGACATTACAAATATTCACTCTCCTAGTGACCAACTAGTCAATTATTTTGACTTTGAAGGTATTTCGACCTTTCAAATCGTCTTTTGCGGTTCAAAAGAAGCCAACGGTGGAAAGTTTATTAGAAAATTGAAAAACGACTTAAAAATTCTTCCATGTTTTTACCAAACCATACGCTTTTATTATTAGAATTCTGAGAAAGATGGAATCCTCAACCATGCCAAGCGTAGAGACAAACTCATCAAATTCCCTATCCCGGAGAGTTCTTCTAAAAGCCAAGTTCCAAGAATAATTATGATTAAAGTTCCACGAAACCACATTTAAGATGGAGCTTTGGGAATAAAGTGAAATTCTATAGAGATACGAAAAAGACACACAAAGACCCACGATCCTCCCCAAAGCGAATTTTGTCTCCCTCAGCCATAAGACAAATAGTACAACAACGATCCAAGCTTTTAGAAATGAATTTTAAAGAATTACGATAAGCTCTTTTCTAGAGGGGATCTTCATATTTATATATCCAAGAGAGCTATATTTCTTTTAATTAAATTACCGAAACATAACCCTCACTTTTCTTGCCCTTAAGCACAGTTTTCCATTTGAAAAAGGGCTCCAGTACCTTCCGAAAGAAATTTCTTGATTCATCCGAAGACCATGTTATATATCCACCGTTACAATACTAATAAATTAAAATTCCAGGAAAGAAAAAGAGCTTTGAATCTTATGCCCTAACAATATAACTGATGTATACTAGCAGAAGCGTATAGACACAAGAAATTAGGGCCCCTCTCATTCATAAAGCAATAGCTAATTGCAACCATTAAAATAGATTATTTATAGTTGTCCATGTCCTTGGGCTCTAGGTCACCCTGATAGATAGATATATAGTCCTTATTACCATAATTTGATAACTACTAAATATAAAAGCTAGTCTCTTATTATTTATTTCATTTAAATAAAATACAATTAAAATTAAAATTATTCTCCTTATCTTAGTTCCTAGTGCACCCCATGACGGACCCGCACAGACACCAATAACTCTGCCTATATGTGAATCAAACCTATACCTGGGAACGCGTCTACAGAGGTTGTTATATAAAATCTTCACTATTTAGTGCACCAATTCAGACAACTTTGTTTGTAACCCTAGGATATTTTGCTCAGTTTCTTGGTGAGAACTCGACTGAACAACAAGGATCAAAAACTTCGATAATGCTAGGCTGACTCAGAATTTTGACTCATTTTTTGCGACTATCTAACCTGTTTAAACTGAATTGGTTTGTGTTTTAAATGGTAATCAGTGTTACCCCAAACACCAACAAATGCAGTTTTGACATGTCGAGAACGAGTTGGAATCCTAAGTTGGCCTAGAATTACTCCTAAAAACTTATATCTCCAATAGTTTGCATAACTATTTTTTAAATATTCCTTCCCACACCAAGATTTGTACAAGTTCGGAGTTGCGATTGCCACACCCCCACATAAGGCATTGGCTCATGCACGCACTCACGTGACCACTTGAATAAACCCACAACCACCATAATTCGTCTAAAATTGGTAAACGGAGCATTAAAAAACCTCATAAATTAATAATACATCAAGTCAAATATCAAACCAATAGAAATCCATAACCACCACCATTAATAATTAGAAGCCCAAATCCAGATTTTATGATTTCTATAAAAAACAATTCTGCTTGAGCTTGCAAAATACAAGTTTGAGTTCATTGTAGTCTAGTTATTGGCTAACTATCAGCATGTTTGGGTTGCAGGGTTTGTTGGCATAGAGACCATTAAGAGGGGATGAGAGAGACAGCACAGATGAGAGAGATCAAATTCAACCGGTCAGTCAGTTTTCGTTTATTTAAATCAGCCGTATTGCTCTGGTGGTCCCCGAAAATGGTGAATGTGGTGAGCAGGAAAATACTAAATACACCCGCTGTATGTAAACACTCTCACGTCACGTGGTGATATAGAAGCGCCACGTGATGATATATTTGAGCGTTCTATGCACTGTTACATTCAGTATTTTCCCCTGAAAACTGTATTTGGATAGAAGAATAAGTCTTGTAACTCTTGTTTCAGTTCTATTATTTTTCAAATTTTCTCAAGTTGTTATTGGCATATGCTACTTTCAAAGAGTTAGGTAATTAAATGTTGTGTGTAATGCCCGATCCTGAAGGTACGGCGAAATTTTTCAAAGTACGTAATTGTGAAATGGCAAAAATTTGAAAGTACGTAATCGCGAAACGGGAAAAAATTCGAAAGTACATAATCGCAAAATGATGAAATTTTGTAAAGTACGTAATTGCAAAACGTCAAAAATATCGCCCCCCGCCCGATAAAAAAGAAGTGTATTTTTTAAAAAAATGGCCATAATTTTTTTTTGTTTATAGGACTATTCACCCTGCTTAATAAATAACAAATTGTCCAACATGCAAATAGTCTAAACTAATCAAATAAATTCACATGTAACTTAAAATATATAATATTCATTAACCGAATTCACATTGTGCCTCAAATAAACAAAGTGTCAATTTAAAAAATAAAATGGACAATCTCCCCTTTTTATTGGACTATCCACACTGCTAAGGAATAACAACCAATCTAATAATATTCAAAGTGCCAAAATTCATCTAACAAATACTTTTTACGAAACAAACTTCCTAAAAGAAAAACATATATATCAAATTTGAAAACTAACAATCATTTTCAAGAGGAAAGAAGTTGTACTAAATTATTAATCTACAGTACCCCTACTTGAAAAACTCAACTGTACATATAAACTAATTTCCTTGCACGGGTAATCCCATCAATAAAAATATATTTCAAGCCAAAACCTAAATTACACACAAAAAAGAGTATAAGCTCTAGTGTGTAAAGGAACCCAATATCTAGAATTAAGCTCTCACATGATTGCAATGACACATAGTAAATTCATAATAAACCATGACTTACAAACATAATAAAAAATGATATACTAACTTTGAATCAGTTTGTATAGTGCAACAACTTGTATACTCAGGAATCAGTTCGTATAATCCCAGCGTACCCTTGACTTCAATGAAGTGCCCCGATGACATAAGTTCAGAATCGGCACAACAGTTAATCAATATAGGGGAGACTCCAATCATTTATTACAAACAGAATCCGACCATAGTTTAAAAGTACTTTATATAACCAATCCGTAAAACCATCATCACAAACTCAGGTAGCAAATAAGTTATTGAGTCCAAATATCCCCTAAACAAAGACCTAAGCAGATGCAGTAGCAGCAGAAGGAGAAGGATCAGCTGAATGCTTAGCTATTGCAAGCTCCAGGCCCTTCTTATCAGCACCCACCACTTTGTCCACCAACTTCCTTTCTTTAAGGAACACAAATGTTGGCATGGCGTCCACTGCCCAGTCCTCAACAGCAGACTTCAATTCATCCACGTCCACCTTGAGGAAGGTGACATGAGGCAGCTTCTTAGCAAACTCGGCCAGAATTGGAGCGTTGAAACAACTCATTGTCTAAATATTTTGACAGCTTGGATGTCTTGTGCAGTGTTGATTTGAGCAAACACACCCGAACGTCACCGAATACGTACTCTGATCTATACTTCATGTTCTACATAATCATAAAGTGGGCATTTCCAATTTGGGCAGTTAGTACACAATCACATCTGTTTCCAATTTGGGCATTTCCTGTGAAGGAAGAAAGTGATAAAACAAAATTAGAACATAAAGTGGACACACATAAAACTATCAGATATTAGAAAATTATCTAAACGCCAAATTGATTCAAAAGCTACAATGCCTCATGAGGGAATACATTTGTGTCAAATATAAGGAAAACTAATATGATGAAAATGAGAAGAGCTAGTGTCCATCCAAAGAACATATTCACCAAAAAAAATTACAACATTCATACACACATTTTGTCAAACGCCTGCCAATGCAGGTGTGAAAAGGTTGGAGGTCCAACTTTAGGCTCAACAATAAAACTGCTTAATAAGAACCCAAGAATAGTAAACATAAAAATAGAAAACTGTTAATAAATCCTATTCCCAACTTTCTTCTGCCAATGACAAAAAATATTTGATAACCATGAAAAGGAAGAAAAAACGGAAGATATAATTACAATTTTTGGTGCATAAATACCAAAACTTAATAATTAAATTTCACAATTCCATAAAGTAGGAGACGCATTTTGCAATGAACAATTGTGAACGCGAATGAGAGGCACTCACTTGTATACTTTACTTTAAATTTCCAAACAATGAAACCAAAGTCTTGTACATAGGTTAAATAATATCAAAGTTGAATAACAGTATCAGGTACACTTGAGAAGATCTGTACATGAATTGGCAGGCACATTGAATTTTTGTTTAATGTTGCTTTCCAATAGGTACCTTCCAAAAGTAATATACATATAAAAAATGCTCAGAACTCAACCAAAAACCAATGGTTTGAACACTAATATCTTACATGCTTGAACAATAAAAATAATACATAATAATTGAGAGACCAAAGTAATGCTTGCAAAGCAAATATAAACACAAAAATAAGCAATAATAGTTTGAAATCCTAAATGTACAACTCAAAAAATCATTAAATTGATATACAAACTAAAATGCCTAAAATTTGAATAAACTAAGATTGCACCAAACATATGAGAAGTTGCCACAACCTATATTATTTTCACCATCAGATTTTTAATAAAGGGAAAAGTGAAAAGTTGGAAAAATAAAATACTTTTGTTAATTTCACCATCAACATGGGCTAATATGATATAAACTTGACAATAATAAATAACAACCCAAAATAATTATATTTTTTAGACTATACAAATAATTTGACGTTAAGTCATTTCCCAAGTCTAATTATATTTCCTTACTTCACTGGAAGTTCCATATTGACATTCAGACATTTCCCAAGTTTATAACACAACACAAATTGGGATTTGTATCCACTCTAAAAATATAAATCAGATTTTTAATTAGAGGGCAAAGTGAGAAGTTGACAAAATAAAATACTTTTGTTCATTTTCACCATCAAGAGAGGTTCATATGATATAAACTTGACAATATTAAATAATAACCCAAAATAATTGTATTATTTCAAACTATACAAAGAATTCGACCTTCAATTAGGCTGCTACTTATTCATATTTTCAATCTGATCATTAGGATCTAACACACATTAAGGAAATAACACATGAACCACTCATTAGGCTGCTACTGTTCGAGATATAGGAAGAATCAGAGATACAAACATACATACATTTATATCTATTGTATGAGGGATTCCAACCACTAAAGCTTTGTGATATTAAAACAACTTACGTAGAAAACAACAAATTACATTTTTGAGCATCCAAATCAGGGATTTAGAAACTTAAGGCCAGAGAACATAGTAAACATAGATGGAGTCAAACTTACCTAGAACATCATTAATGGTGAGCCTTTTCGAAGGATCAACACATAGCATTCTAGTGATCAAGTCCTTAGCAGATGCTGATATGTGGTCCCATCTATCAATATGAACTAAAGATCTGCAACTCTAACAACAGAGCATGAGTTGCCCAGTGGTTACAAAAGCAACATCAGCTAAACATGCATCAAACTGAGTGAATTCCAGTGATCAAGTCCTTAGTAGAGCATTCTGTTTGTGTCGTGCTTATAAGAATTGACATCAATATTTTACTAATGGCCACTGTTTTTCTGCAAATAACAATTGCCATATCCCAATCGTTGTATCCAATGCTAACGATTTCTGACCCTTCTATTTTGCCCAACCGAAAGCCAAAGTTATAGATCTCGCGAAACTTTTGTTCATCTTTCAGCTCAAAATGGATAAATGGTATTCTTTCACATAACTTCTCAAGTTAATCAATTTCGAGACCTTGTAATCCCCTGATAAATTCCTGCTTCAAAACTTCACACATGGTGGCAACTCTCATGTGCTATGAAATAACCAACATAACAATATCTTGAGGGTCCACCTGAAGGTCATTGCAAAGGAGAGTGATGCTATCAGCCAAAATCATATCAGTATATGAATATTTGTATTTGTTATAAAGTTCCTCAAAATGTCTTGAATCGGTAAACGATTTAACCCGGGGGTGACTATAGAATACATCAAACGCTCTTTTAAGGTGCCAATCGCTAGCTTTCAGAGCCTGAATAGCAAGTTTTTCACTTTCCCCAGTTATTGTCATGAATTGATGAACTTTGTCAAGGTTCCCTCTACCCAACTTGTTCATTTTTAAGCATGTTGGCTGTAGAATACATCAAACACTCCTAAGTTAGCCCCCCTTGTCCAACTCCTTATTTCATAATGCTTTCCCATCTCTAGTAAATTTACAGGCTTGTTTTCTCTCCATAACAACAACAATAGCGAAGAAATTATACTAAATTATTACCAATAAAAAGGAAATTATACTAAATTATTATCCTAGTATTCACAATTGATGATATACAGTACAATATTGAATTTGTAGATTGACATAAAATTTACCTTGCCCTTTGGGACCTCTCAATGCAATGGTCCAATAGTCATTTGGAATGCTCCGGGATATGCTTGAATCCGCGATCGACCTATAATAAGTCTTTTCTTTGCTGGCTTGAGTCCGCGTGATTTATCTACCTTATTAGTTTAGTTACGCCGAATCCCTACTTATAGTTGCTAGCAAATGAAAAAAAATTCTTTGACTTTGGAGGAGACTTGACTATGAAACCGAAACTAAGCGGCTATTCTTCATATCGATAAATGTGAAATCAACTTCTTCTTTTGCTGATTGTTCAAACTTTCTCTCTTTCTGTCTCCTATTTAAGTTCCACTATCCTCTTCCTTTCATTACTTTATGAAAAGTCTGTCAAATGAGCACCCGAGACACCAATTACTACTTTGAGAACACATAAAACACAATTACATAAGATTTAGAACATAACACTTGAGATGCACATAGTATAATGCCAAAACAATTAAAACAAAGCGTAATGGTAAAAATAGAGCAAAGGATACACTATATTTAGAAAATATTCACTAATTACATTAGATTTAGAAAGGAATAAGCAGAGCATAGTTAGATAGATCATTCAAATTAGAAGTTAGATTGTGTTATATAAACTCGTCGACAATATAACTGCATACGGTATGAAACACTAATTCTAATAATAGTTACATGGATAATTCATTTCAGAAGAAGTATTTTCGATTACAAATGCAATATTTCAATTAGGAATGGAGGGTTAATGCATAGAGTATGTGAAAACCTTTTCATTTCTTTGGAATAACCCGCAAAATAATAGAAACCATAAATGAGAAGAAAAGGGAGAAACCGAGTATATCAACTGCTTCAGAGAGAGAATATAATAGAGAAATTTAGTTTCTGCGTTTGCTCACCTAGTTTAAAATATCTCCACTATTTAAAATCTAGAAACACCCTTTATAATGTCGCTTTTCCCCATTTTCGTTTCTCTTTCCTTTTAAAGTTTCACAACCTGCATTTCTACTTAACCAACTCATGTATGAGCCTTTACCACCTTCTCCTCAGCATCTGATGTCGGTTTTTTATATAGGGACGCAATCTCACTTTGCAATGACAAAATGCCATATGAATTCTATTTGATTATTGTCTCCTTGTTCCCAATTATCTCATCCTTAGCTCTCAGTTCTCGAATCTTCTTGTCAAAATGAGATTCGAGTGAATGGCTCTTAGAGTTAAGTTGATCGAATTCAACGTTAAGAAAATTCGAATATGAGTTTTCGGATTTAACAACTTCATTGACAATCAATGAATCAACTCCAATCTTAGTCAAAATTAGGGTTACAAAAATGGAAAGAAAAATTAGCTTTATGACCACCATATTCAAAACCACAAAGCCAATATCAATTTTTGTTTGATGAGTTTTTTAAGTATTTGAAACCACTAACTTCTTCAAATTCCTATTGTGCAACCAAATTGAGTGTTAGAAAAACTGAATACTTTGGACATCAGAAACATAAAATCAAAATAAATCACTACTGAAAGCCCCTACACCCAAACCTAAAACAACACAAAACCCAATATATCAAAACAAACTAATGTAAGATATCACTGCCTGAATCAACATAAGTTTGCACATATATACTTGTATAGGCACCATTGATGGAACACAACAGTGTTGATCTATCCCATACTAACAATTTGCCTTTGATTTAAAATTCTTGTGTACTTGAATCTTGAATAAAATTATTTTAAGATATTTGCACATAAGATCAATAAACAATTAGGAGAAACACTATGATACATGAGACAAAATTATATAAGTAACAATAAACTAAAAAACATTAAAAGCTCAACAAAAATCATACCGGTTACTTGAGTATTTTAGGATCCTCAATCTTCGTAATGGATCTAGGTCTTGTAACTGCAAAAATGAAACATAACATCATTAGATGAACACATGTGAAAAGATGTGAAGGCAAACACACCATTATAGGAGCTATAAATCTACTTAATGATCAATAAGTGATATATAAAAATGTAATCAGACATATAGAGTTAACTAACAAACACAACTTTTTGTGAATACAAAAGATTCTTTTTTAATTAGAGATAAGAAAAAATAAGTATAAGAAAAATGTGAAAATAGTATGTGACCTTTCACGTGTCTTATTTTATCTAAGCCAATCGATCTAGTGGCATAGCCAAGGAAGTGTTAAGAAGGAGGTTTCACATATTTATCTAGACTACAAATTATTACTATTTAGAATTCATGGTTGCTAAGTAATTATCAATGTGGATTGTCAATGTGAATTTTTATAGGGGAGCTGTTTTCGCTTATTATCTGAAATACTAATCTGCTAAATTCAATATAGATAATCGCGGGTTAAAATCACCTGTTAAAATCAATATGCGCAAATCAACATATACGGGTTGCAGTTGGTTTGAAATATTCGGTTAAAGGACACAAAATAGGGTAAAATTCAAAGGACACAATAGATTTTTGTTAAACATGAACCCGTAAGTTGTTACCCCATTATCCAACTCTATATCATCACCCCTCATCATTCAACATGAGAAACTGACCCCCAATCGTTGTTAAACAGAAAATCCCAAAAAACCAAAAATAAAGTAAAACTAAAGAAAATTAAACAAATAGAACGAAAAACAAAATATTTAAGATCCCTTTGCATTATATAAAGCATGTAAAAAAAATTAAAATTTAGCAACTCATAAATAAGTTATCACAATACCTTTACCAGAATATTTCATAGCCTAAAACAAACATGAGAGGATACCTTGAATGGTGGAAGAAGACTTGAATGGTGGAAGGAGGGAGAGAATCAACAAAGAAACCTGCAAAATAAATTTAATTAGAACAAATATACACACATATACACATATAAATCTATTTAGAACAAATATACACACACGCACATACGCACATGTACACATAAATTAGAATAAATATGCACACACAAAAATAAAAATATAAACCTAGAAATGAGGCTTATGTGAGTTTGACCTCCGCACCTAGAAGAAGATGAAGATCAGTCGAGAAAGAGAGGATAAAGGAGGTTGTGTCGTGTTTGTGAAGTGTCAAGGGAGAGAGAATAAGAGGTGCGACATCGGGTGGAGGGGCAACTCATGTGGTATTATCTTCTAAAGAGAAGGGGGAGGAGAAGTATGAGAGGGTGAAAATGAAAGTATGCTAGGGTTAGGGTGGATTATTGATTGAAGTGGGTTTACAAAAATACCCATAATCATCAACCATTGGATTCAACTTTTTAAGAATCAATCCTAGCCTCTTATTATCTTATAAGCTTTTGGAATAGTAACAAAATTCTATTCCTTATTTTTATATATATATATAATACACATGTTATGCCCTCCAGTCTGAGAAATTCCCAAACATGCATCAGTTCATTTTAGTAAAAAAACAATTCATTTCTTGAACTCTTGGTATTCTAAAATAGAGGTCTAATGTGATTGATTTTGATTATGCCACTTTAATGGTTTTCTATGTTGGAGAATAAGTATGCAAAGGCAGAAATGAAACTCTTATATTTATAATAATTCTGTCAACTTCAATACAATAAAACTTCTTGAATACAATTCTGTTGGACTTCAAATAAATTCTGAAAACCTCAAGGCGTGATGTCACTTTCTTAAATACAGTATTTTCCTCACAAAGATGATTTGGTATACAAATGGGAATTTGCAAATCCATACTCAATATACAATAAATCAATTGCACTGTCTGCAAATTGTATGTTTAAAGACAGCTCTTAGATGCAACAACGAAGAACATACAACTTCAAGTTCTTATTCTGTTTCTGTGCAAAAAAACAGAATAAGATAATTTTGCATCTCCTGAAAATGTAAGTGAATAATTGCTACAACTATGTCTCAGGCCAACATGTTTAGATTTTCCATTGTACACTTTACTATAAGCTTTAGAAAGTGTAGATTCACTATCACAATGTATAGATACTGGAGGCATTGATTTTGGCAAAACTGGAATTTCAATTAACAAATTCCTTAACCATTATGCCTCTTTACTAGTTGCAACTAATGCTACAAACTCAGCTGCCATTGTAGAATCAGCTATACAAGTCTATTTCTTTGATCCCCAAGAAACAGCTCCTCCACCAAGAGTGAAAATCCATCCACTTGTTGAGGTATGATCCTCCCACTTAGTTATCCAACTGGCATCAGATAAACCTTATAATACTAAAGGATACCCACTATAGTATATACCATAGTTCATAGTTCCTTTTAAATATTTTAATATTCTATTGAAAGCACGCCAATGCAATAAACTTAGATTACTAGTATATCTACTTAATTTACAAACATCATATGCAATATTAGGTCGAGTACATGTCATGACATACATTAAACTACCAATTACTCGTGCATATTCCAATTGTGAAATAGCCCTACCAGTATTAGGGATCATCTTTAGCTGTGGTTCAAAAGGTGTTCTAACAGGTGTGCAATCAAACTGATTAAATTTCTTCAAAATTTTCTCAACATAATGATATTGAGTGAGAACTATATTTTTATCTTTCCTTATTACTCTCATTCCTAATATGACATCAGCGACACCCATATCTTTCATATCAAATTTATAAAGACAGAAAATTCTTTGTATTATTGATGCTTTCTAAATCAGTACCAAGAATTAACATATCATCTATATATAAATAAATGATCACACCTTTACCATTAGCAAATTTACTATAAAAACACTTATGAGATTCATAAATTTTAAAACCTTAAGAAATAACGACTTTATCAAATTTTTCATGCCATTGTTTAGGCGCTTGTTTTAGGCCATATATGGACTTAATAAATTTACATACTTTATGTTCGTGCCCAGTTATAACAAACCCTTCAGGTTGTTCCATGTAAAATTTTCTTCTAAGTCACCATTAAAACAGGTAGTTTTCACATACATTTGATGAATTTCAAAATTATATATAGATGCTAATGCAATTAAAACTATAATAGTAGATGTTCTATCAACTAGTTCATAGGTATCAAAATAATCAATTCTCTCTTTTTGTGTAAAACCTTTAGCAACCAATCTAGCCTTGAATTTATCAATTGTTCCATCTATTTTTATTTTCTTTTTAAAAATCCATCTACACTTGATAGGTTTAGATCCTGGAGGTAAATCTACTAACTTCCAAGTTTTATTTCCCATGATTGAATCCATTTCATCATTTATAGCTTCTTTCCAAAATGATGAATCTACATATTTAATTGCCTCATTATAAGTTTAAGGGTTTGTTTCAATACTAAGAGTCAAAGCAAAATGATTACAAGTTGTGTTTCTAGGTCCTTCAACAAGATAGACTACAAAATCAGGACCAAAGCTATTTTCTTTTCTAGGTCTTTTACATTTTATAATCTCTTCTTGTTCCACTGGTGGAGTTTCAGGTAATTGTGAAGGAGTGTTTACTTCTTTTTCATTATTTATTATAGGAATAGAAGAAAACCTTTTTTCATAAAAAAATTCATCTCTCGAATCAATTATTATATTTACCTCAACAGAATCATTAGGGTCACTAACCAAAAATCTTTAGGCTTTACTATGTTGTGCATAACCTATGAAAATACACTCAACGCCTTTGCTTCCTAATTTCTTTCTCCTAGTTTCAGGTAGTCTTACACTAGCTCTACAACCCCAAACTTTAAGATAACCGAAATTAGGTTTTCTATTCTTCTATAATTTGTAAGGAGTTTTATTATTATCTTTAACATGTATCCTATTCAGAATATGATACGCAGTTAAAAGTGCTTCTCCCCAAAACCCTTTACTTAAACCAGAATAGGAAAGCATAACGTTAACCATTTCAGTTAGTGTCCTATTTTTTCTTTCTGCTACTCCATTTTGTTGTGGTATATAAGGTGCAGTAACTTCATGTATAATACCCATATCTTCACATAATTGAGGAAAGTGATATTCAACACTTCTATCATATCTAAGACATTTTATTTTAGCATCACATTGATTTTCAACTTCATTTTTATATGTCTTAAATCTATTAAGCACATCATCGTTAGAGTTTAAAAGATATACGTAACAATATTTTGAAAAGTCATCGATAAATGTAGCAAAATATTTACTACCACCTCTAGCAGGCGTTCCACGCAAATCACAAACATCACTATGTACTAATTGCAGCAAATATGTAATTTTTTCTACTTTTGAAAATGGTAATACTGTTATTTATGTTTGCATGCATATTTTACCTTTTTCATTCATATCATTATCATATTTAGGAATTAAATTTAAATTAACCACGAAATGCATTTTCTTTGTATTAACATGTCCTAAATGACTATGCCATAATGAAAGACAATCAACAATATAAGAAGAATAGTATTTTTTATTGATTTTGAGCTTAAACATGCCCTCAAACAAATAACCTTTGCCTACAAAGGAACCACTTTTAGTCAGAATAAATTTGTCTGACTTAAATACAAGCTTAAAGCCAAATTTGTTAAGAAGACTTCCAAAAACTAAATTTTTCCTAACATCAGGAACATGAAAAACATTAGTGAGACTAAGGATTTTTCCGGAAGTGAATTCAAGATCCACTGTCCCTTTGCATTTAACCGCATCAGTTGAAGAATTTCCCATATGGAGAACATCTCCTTCCACAATTTCATAGGTAGTGAACAAACTATTGTCCTTAAATACAGGCCTTGTGGCACCAGAATCAATCCACCAAGAGTTATCTTCTCCAAGAATATTTGCTACGAATATCATAACAGTAAATTTTTACTTTGTGTCTGATGATCCTCCTTTTTCTTTTAGTTTCTTGAACTCACGACAATCCTTCTTGAAGGGACCTGGTTTGTTGCAATGAAAACAATTTCCATTCCTCTTTTTGTTTGCTTTAGAATTGTTTGAAAAATTCCTTCGCTTGTTATTATTTCCATGATTGCCAAATTTTTGCTCTTTTCCTTCCTCCACCATATGGACCTTAGAAACAGAATTTTACTGTGACTCCTTACCTTCTAGAATTCGAGATTCTTTTTCAATTCTTAAATGAGTCTCTAATTCTTCAAGTGAAAGATTTTCCTTTTTGTGCTTAAGTTCTTTCTTATAATCTTTCCATGAAGGAGGAAGTTTTTAGATTATGGCAGGAATAATTACATTATCATCCATATTTAAAATTTTAAATTTGCAATGATTTAAGATGCGTTGGATGTCATGAAATTGTTCTAGCACACGCCTATTATCATGCATTTTAATGCTTAAAAACTGACCGATAAGGAACTTCTTACTTGTAGCGTCTTTTGCTAGATATTTGGTCTCCAATGTGTCCCATAAATTTTTTGCAGTCCTAACATTTTGGTACAAGTCAAACAAATTATCAGAAAATGCATTGAGAATGTGACCATGACAGAGATAATCATCGATTTTCCATTTTGTGCGTTGCCTAGTCTGTTCCACGGTTTCATCTTCTTCTTCTTCATTTGGTTTCGGTTGTGACAAGACGTACACAATCTTCAATGTTCTTAGAAGAAAGTGAACCTTTTTCTGCCAACGTAAAAAAATTACCACCATCAAAACGGTCCAACTTGACAAAGCCTTCTGTTATTTGTAGAAGTGATTTGGAAGAGTCGACCATTTCTTATATTACTGTATTTAGATTGTTGGAGAATATGTATGCAAAGGAAAAAAATGAAACTTTTCTATTTATAATAATTCTGTCAACTTGAATACAATAAAACTTCTTGAATACAATTTTGCTGGACTTCAAAGAAATTCTGAAAACTTCAAGGCATGATGTCACTTTTTGAAATACAGTATTTACCCCACCAAGATGATTTGGTATACACACGGGAATCTGCAAATCCGTACTCAAGATACAATGAAGCAATTGCACACTCTGTAAATAGTATATTTGAAGACAGCCCTTGGATGCAGCAACGAAGAACAGACAACTTCAAGTTCTTATTCTGTTTCCGTGCACAAAACATAATAAGATATTTCTGTATCTCCTGAAAATGTAAGTGAATAATTGACGGGGTTAGGAAAATCTGGAACTGTGTTAATCTGAATAATGTGCAATTTTAAATTAGGCAGTCTTTATTTATAGATAGTGAAAGGCTTTGTCTTCAAGAGTCACGACTGTTGAATTAATAGTATTAATTAATTCGAAAATGGTATGACTCTTAATTACCAACAGTCTTAAGCAATTTTCAAACAGGTATAATTAAGCCGAATCCGTTTTACACGGATAACCCAAAAAGTGATCGCGCCAGAGATACCGCGATCCGACCCGAACGAATCTCGATAAGCCGCTACCACTGTGGACACATGGTATGCGAAGTGTAAAGTGCGCCAATAGCGCCTCTAAAGCCCAATGACCCGCACGTGCGCGTGCTTCGCACTGTATTGGAGCTTTCTTGAATAGCCCTCTTAAATGCTAGAAGAAGTAACTCTTCATCTTCCATTTGTAATTATTAAGTTCACACGTTCTTTATATTTTTCTAATGTGGGACAAAAGGTTGCCCACTCCTTTTATAGCTCAGTGGGTATCACTTAACTTTACTCATTTTCCAAAGTGGGACACTCTCCCTTTTATATTGGGTTCGTTTCCCACTTTTCTGCACACACTTCCAATGTGAGACAAGCTTTTACTCCCACAGCTTTTACTTACTTATTTTAAAAATCTCCAACAATCCTCCACCATTTTCAAAATATGTTTTGTAAATCTTTGATTGCCTGTAAGTCTGTGTATATGCACTGGTGTCTCACGACTTAAACCAATACCCTCTGAAGATTCATCAAGGCTAACCATAAAAGTATAGTAGACTTATTTTTGAACTATCAATCCATATTGATCAGCCGGATTTGTCTACACACACAAATCTTTTAGTCACTAATTATCCATATATGCCGACACATGTTTTAAACCTTGTGTTTGTACCATGATTTCATGAGTGTTTAGACTTAAGCCCAATTCTCATAGGAAGCGGCACCACTTCCACACTCATATATGTAGATTATCATAGGTGTCCATGTAACTAAAACATCATAAATCTATTAAGGTTAAACTCACCCTCTTTCATTATTCACTACATGTTCTGAGCACTTATCCTTGGAATGTTTGATTTTGTAGTGCTTACAATCACATCGTATGATGTATTTTGATCATTGAACTTGAGACTTGAATAAGTCAAGTAACAAGTTGAGTTTCCATCAAGAGTGATTATTTTTAATGCGCTTTAGACCCATCCCCAATGATGTCTTAGACGCCAGTCCTCCTGCAAGACGTTTTATAAAATAATCAGCTAAATTTTGACTTGATTTTACATAATCCACTGTGATTACATTATCTGTAATCATTTGTCTGACATAACTATGTCTCAGGCCAATATGTCAAGATTTTCCATTGTACACTTTACTATAAGCACTAGAATGTGTAGATTAACTATCACAATGTATAGATATTGGAGGCATTGGTTTTGGCCAAACATGATTTTCAATTAACAAATTCCTTAACCATTCTGCCTCTTTACTAGTTGCAGCTAATCCTATAAACTCGTCCGCCATTGTAGAATTAGGTATACAAGTCAGTTTCTTTGATCCCCAAGAAACAGCTCCTCCACCAAGAGTGAAAATTCATCCAATCGTCGAGGAATGATCCTTCCGCTCAGTTATTCAATTGGCATCAGAAAAACCTTATAATACTGAAGGATATCCACTATAGTATATACCATAGTCCATAGTTCCTTTTAAATATTTTAATATTCTTTTGACAGCATCCCAATGTAATAAACTTGGATTACTAGTATATCTACTTAATTTACCAACAACATGTGACACCCCGACTAATTAAATACCGGGTAGCTACTCCTTTATAAAATTAATTCAAAATGCCAAGTTGGCTCAGTTAATAGCATCACTGTCGAAAATATTTTATTATTTCTAATCACCTAGTATTTAAAAAGCAAGTTGCCAAATTTTAATTTAAGTCTGATTAACATGCAATAAGTAAAATGAAGAAATGAATAACATCATTCACCATACTGAAGTAAATTGAATAATCATCACAAAAGAGTAAAGAAAGTCTGGAGGAAAACTCCTCACTACAATCCCACAACTGAAATAAATAAACTGAAACAATACATGCTAAAGTCTGAAAACTGAAATGTAAAAGATGCTCTAAATAGAAATGGGCAACATGCCCTACAACTGATAGATAGTGACTCTGGAATCCAAAAGATAGAAGCGTTTACATGCAAATCCCTGTAGCTTCCACAAGCAGCTACAGCTCGCCACCTGAATGGATAATCTATGCTTGGTGTCCTTGTGGCTGGGCACCTAAAAAGGTTTTACAAGAAAAAGATTTGAAAAGCAAACGGGTCAGAGCCCGAATGTGGAGTTATATTTTAAAAACCTGCAAGTGCTTTAAAAACATTTAAAACATTAAATGCAAAGTACATGTTAGGACGTGCACTCACATGATATTCTCACCTCTCGTCTAACTGTGCACTCCTAACGCAAATACCCATCTATAACTACTCATACTACTAGCTAAGTGACAACATATCTAGCTAGACTGCCAAAGGTCCTGCCCATAATACTTGGTTCCATATACATAATAATGCTCGTAATTAAATAGGGGTTTAACGTCAACTCAGATACTCAATATGCAATATATATAACTATCAGTTAACTCGTTATATTTCTCGAAACAATACCGTAATATAATTACAACATTAACATGAGGATTCTCATTAATTAAATGTATATTAATCATATCATAAATATACAATATAAGCACCCCGCAATCTAAGCTATGGTGCACACATACTCTGCTATCCATCCCGGTACATCACGTACATAAGGATCATACATTCCGAATCTCTCAGGAATAGTTCAGATAACACAAATCACAAATAGTGGAGGCGAACACAGTCACCATCACGTGGGTCACGCACATACCTACGCTCCCACGGTCAGCGGACTTATTAATATCACAATAAGTCTTTCTATGACCTATGTTCATCGAGGTACCAGTCTATATCCCCCCCGTAGGCACACAAGGAATAGAGGGTCCTAAGCGAACGCAACCTCCCGTGATAGCAAGTATGGTAGGTATGTCATACACACAATCCATATACCAATACTAAGTAAGCACACGTCTTAGTAATACCGTATTTTAATCGTAGTATATATTCTCATACTAACTATAATTAACACAATTCATACTATTCCGGTTTGTAATTATACGCGCCATAATTATCTTACGTCGTAGTATACACTCACGTCTCATCCCAAACCGTCCATGTAATACAACTCTCGCATATAATTTACTTCTCATAATTGCCCAAAAGTCCCAATTCTATCACTATATCATCCAAGGAATGCTAACTCTACCCTTGAACCAGTTTTCGGGACTCCAAAAGTCAAAACAGTTCTAAAAGGACCAAACTGTCAACTCGTTAGAAGTTTCGTTCGAACGAGGAGGTTCGAACGAGATCCTTCTGTCAACTCGTTAGAAGTCTCGTTCGAACGAGGCTGTTCGAACGAGATCCCAGTTCGTTCGAACGAACTGTTCCTTCTAACGATATCTCGTTCGAACGAGATATCGAACGAGATCCCTTCTCGTTAGTAATGACTGGTCAACTTCGTTAGAAGCTCGTTCGAACGAGTTCGTTCTAACGACCTGGGGGCTGCTTCTAACGAGCTACCAGTTTCGGCCCAGATTTTTCCCATCTCGTTTTTCACCATTTTTATCACTTTTAATCTCTTCCAAGGTTCATCCCAATAACATTTTAGGGTCTCTAATTCATCCTAAACATATTTACATCATCTCCTAACATGTTTTCAAGGATTGAATCATCATAACATCAACCAAATTTACAAATCTCTACACTTTTCCCAATTTCTCTAGAACATGAACCCTAGGTTTATATCATCATCAAATCCCAGAATTTATTTCGTTTTAATTCCTTCAAATCACAATTATTATAAGGGAAATCATCTACCTAACATACTACATGCAATTCTCTTCACAATTTCTCAATTTCTATGATCTAAACTACATGGGTTTTTATATTTTCTTCAAGAACAAACCATAAATCCGAATTTTCTAACATGGAGGAAACATTCTCAGAAATTAAATGGAATAAAGTCACTTGCCTTGGTTGTCTCTGAGTTTGGTGTAGCTTAGATGAAGTTTTCTGCAGAATTTCCTCTCTCTCCAAGCTCTTCTCCAATGGTGGCTTAAGGTGGCTAGGGTTTTGATTTGGGGAAACTTAGAAAACCTAAATGATAACCTACGTAGCTTTCTAGGTTAATATGGGTTAGTTATGGGCTTAGTGGGCCAAATTCCACATCAGATTTACATCACCAATTTTCGTCACTTTTAATTCCTCAAAATGTAAAATTACCAAAATACCCTTTAAGTTGCCGGTATGGCCTAAAAATACCCCGGGACCCAAACTATACACCCGGCTAGTGTTTTCTGACTATCTCGACCCTTCCGGACGCGTTGGCGCACTCAAAACGACCATACGGATTATAGATTTTAAATTCACTTTTATTATCAAAATATTATACCGTGACGCGGCGGTCCCACGCGTCTCAACAAAATTTCTAAAATGCCGTATATAAATCTCACGACAAATTTTATAATACCAAATACATATATAATCATATATGCACATGATCAAATACTAACTCGCATCACATTAGTATTTTTAACCCGGATTAATTTCCAATTAATACGCATTTAATTAATTAATCCCAAAAATAATTATAGTCAAAAGTACGGGGTATTACACAACATTTGCAATATCTAGTCGAGTACATGTCATGGCATACATTAAACTACCAATTACTCGTGCACATTCCAATTGTGAAATAGCCCTACCAGTATTAGGGATCATCTTTAGTTGTGGTTCAAAAGGCGTGCTAACAGGTGCGCAATCAAACTGATTAAATTTCTTTAAAATTTTCTCAACATAATGAGATTGAGTGAGAACTATATTTTTATCTTTCCTTATTATTCTCATTCCTAATATGACATCAGCGACACCCATATCTTTCATATCAAATTTAGAAGACAGAAAATTCTTTATATTATTAATAGTTTCTAAATCAGTACCAAGATTTAACATATCATCTACATATAAACAAATGATCACACCTTTACCATTAGCAAATTTACTATACACACACTTATCAGATTTATGAATTTTAAAACCATAAGAAATAATGACTTTATCAAAATTTTTATGCCATTATTTAGGTGCTTGTTATAGGCCATATAAGGACTTAATAAGTTTACATACTTTATGTTCTTGTCCAGTTATAAAAACCCTTAAGGTTGTTCCATGTAAATTTCTTCTTCTAAGTCACCGCTTAAAAAGGCAGTTTTCACATCCATTTGATGAATTTTAAAATTATATATAGATGCTAATGCAATTAAAACTCTAATAGTAGATGTTCTTGCAACTGGTGCATAGGTATCAAAATAATCAATTCACTCTTTTTATGTAAAACCTTTAGCAACCAATCTTGCCTTGAATTTATCAATTGTTCCATCTATTTTCATTTTCTTTTTAAAAATCCATCTGCATTTGATAGGTTTAGATCCTGGAGGTAAATCTACTAACTTCCAAGTTTTATTTCCCATGATTGAATCCATTTCATTATCTATAGCTTCTTTCCAAAATGCTGAATCTATAGACTTAATTGCCTCATTGTAAGTTTGTGGGTCTGTTTCAATACTAAGAGTCAAAGCAAAATGATCACAAGTTCTGTTTCTAGTTCCTTCAATAAGATAGACTACAAAGTCAGGACCAAAGCTCTTTTCTTTTCTAGGCCTATTACGTATTCTAATCTCTTCTTGTTCTACTGGTGCAGTTTCAGGTAATTGTGAAGGAGTGTTTACTTCTTTTTCATTATTTATTCTAGGAATATAAGAAAACCTTTGTTCATAAAAAATTGCATCTCTTGATTCAATTATTGTATTTACCTCAACAGAATCATTAGGTTCACTAACCAAAAAATCTATAGGCTTTACTATGTTGTTCATAACCTATGAAAATACACTCAACGCGTTTACTTCCTAATTTCTTTCTCTTAGTTTCAGGTAGTCTTACAATAGCTTTACAACCCCAAACTTTAAGATAACCTAAATTAGGTTTTCTATTCTTTCATAATTCGTAAGGAGTTTTCTTATTATCTTTAACAGGTATCCTATTCAGAATATGACACGCAGTTAAAAGTGCTTCTCCCCAAAACCCTTTACTTAAACAAGAATAGGAAAGCATAGCGTTAACCATTTCAGTTAGTGTCCTATTTTTTTTTCTGCTACTCCATTTTGTTGTGGTGTAAAAAATGCAGTAACTTCATGTATAATACCCATATCTTCACAAAATTAAGGAAAGTGATATTCACCACCTCTATAAGATCTAAGACATTTTATTTTAGTATTACATTGATTTTCAACTTCATTTTTATATGTCTTAAATCTATTAAGCACATCATTCTTAGAGTTTAAAAGATATACATAATAATATTTTGAAAAGTCATCAATAAATGTAGCAAAATATTTACTCCCACCTCTAGTAGGTGTTCCATGCAAATCACAAACATCACTATGTAGTAATCGCATCAAATATGTAATTTTTTCTACTTTAGGAAAAGGTAATCTTTTTATTTTTGTTTGCATGCATATTTTACATTTTTCATTCATATCATTCTCATATTTAGGAATTAAATTTAAATCAACAATGAAATGCATTTTCTTTGTATTAATATGTCCTAAATGACTATGCCATAATGAAAGACAATCAACGATATAAGCAGAATAATTTTTTTCATTGATATTGAGCTTAAACATGCCCTCATCCAAATAACCTTTGCCTACAAAGGTACCACTTTTAGTCAGAATAAATTTTTCTGACTTAAATACAAGCTTAAAGCCAAATTTGTTAAGAAGACTTCCAGAAACTAGATTTTTCCTAACATAAGGAACAAGAAAAACAATGGTGAGACTAAGGATTTTTCCGGAAGTGAATTCAAGATCCACTATCCCTTTGCATTTAACCGCATCAGTTGAAGAATTTCCCATATGGAGAACATCTCCTTCCACAGTTTCATAGGTAGTGAACAAACTATTGTCCTTAAATACAGGCCTTGTGGCACCAGAATCAATCCACCAAGAGTTATCTTCTCCAAGAATATTTGCTACGAATATCATAACATTAAATTTTTGCTTTGTGTCTGATGATCCTCCTTTTTCTTTTAGTTTCTTAAACTCACGATAATCCTTCTTGAAGTGACCTGGTTTATTGCAATGAAAACAATTTCCTTTCTTCTTTTTGTTTGCTTTAGAATTGTTTGAAAAATTCTTTCGCTGGTTATTCTTTCCATGATTTCCAAATTTGTTCTCCTTTCCTTCCTCCACCATATGGACCTTAACAACAAAATTTTCCTATTTCTCTTGACCTTCTATAATTCGAGACTCTTGTTCAATTCTTAAATGAGTCTCTAATTCTTCAAGTGAAAGATCTTCCTTTTTGTGCTTAAGTTCTTTCTTATAATCTTTCCATGAAGGGGGAAGTTTTTCGATTATGGCAGAAATAATTACATTATCATCCATATTTAAATTTTTAAGTTTGCAATGATTTAAGATGCATTGGATGTCATGAAATTGTTCTAGCACACATCTATTATCATGCATTTTACTGCTTAAAAACTAATCGATAAGGAGCTTCTTACTTGTCGCGTCTTCCGCTAGATATTTGGTCTCGAATATGTCCCATAAATTTTTCGTAGTCCCAATATTTTGGTACAAGTCGAATAAATTATCAGCAAGTGCATTGAGAATGTCACCGTGATAGAGAAAATCATCGGTTTACCATTTTGTGCGTTGCCTAGTCTGCTCCACGATTTCATCTACTTCTTCATTTGGTTTTGGTTGTGACAAGACGTACACAATATTCAATGTTTTTAGAAGAAAGTGAACCTTTCTCTGCCAATGCAGAAAATTACCACCATTAAAACGGTCCAACTTGATAAAGCCTTATGTTATTTGTCGAAGGGACTTGGAAGAGTCGGCCATTTACGATATTACAGTATTTAGATTATTGGAGAATATGTATGCAAAGAAAGAAATGAAACTCTTCTATTTATAATAATTCTGTCAACTTCAATGCAATAAAACTTCTTGAATACAATTCTGTTGGACTTTAAATCAATTCTGAAAACTTCAAGGCGTGATGTCACTTTCCTAAATACTGTATTTTTCCCACCAAGATGATTTGGTATACAAACGGGAATTTGCAAATCCTCAAGATGATTCGGTATACAAACGGGAATTTGCAAATCCTTACTCAAGATACAATGAAGCAATTGCACTGTCTACAAATTGTATGTTTGAAGACAACTCTTGAATGCAGCAGCGAAGAACAAACAACTTCAAGTTCTTATTCTTTTCTATGCACAAAACATAAGAAGATGATTTTTTATCTCTTCAAAATGTAAGTGAATAATTGATGGGGTTTGAAAAATCTTTAACTGGGTTAATCTGAATAATGTGCAATTTCGAATTAGGCAACCTTTATTTATAGATAGTGAAAGGCTTTGTCTTCAAGAGTCATGACTGTTGAATAAATAGTCTTAATTAATTCTGAAATGGTATGACTGTTAATTACCAACAATCTTAAGCCATTTTCGAACAGGTATAATTAAACTGAATCGATTTTATACGGACCACCCAAAAAGTGACTGCGCCCGAGGTACCGCGATCCGACCCGAACAAATCTCGGCAGCCCCCTACCACTGTGGACACGTGGCGTGCAAAGTTTACCACTTGCTCCTCTATAGCCTAATGCCCTTCACGCACGCGCGCGCGCTTTCCTGTGAGTATGGTGCTTCGCACCTTATTGGATCTCTCTTGAATCTCTCTCTTAAATGCTAGATAAAGTAACTCTTCATCTTCCATTTATACTTATTAATTGCACAATTTCTTTATATTTTTCCAATGTGGGACAAAAGGTTGCGCACTCATTTTATAGTTTAGTGGGTATCAGTTAGCTTTACTCATTTTCCAAAGTGGGACACTCTCCCTTTTATATTGGGTTTGTTTCCCACTTTTATCCACACACTTCTAATGTGGGTCAATCTTTTACTCTCAAAGATTTTACTCACTTATTTTAAAAATCTCCAATAATCCTCTACCATTTTCAAAATAACTTTTGTAAATCTTTGATTGTCTGTAAGACTGTGTATAAGCACTGGTGTCTCACGACTTAAACCAATACCCTGTGAAGATTCGTCAAGGCTAACCATGAAAGTATAGTAGACTTGTTTTTGAACTATCAATCCATATTGATCAGTCGAATTTTTTGACACACACAAATATTTTAGTCACTGATTATCTATGGAAGCCAACACATGTATTAGACCTTGTGTCTATACCTTGATTTCGTGAGTGTTTAGAGTCAAGCCCAATTCTCATAGGAAGTGGTACCACTTCCACACTCATATATGTACATTATCATATGTGTCCATGTAACTAAAACACCATAAATCTATTAAGGCTAAATTCATCCTCTTTCATTATTCATTACATGTTCTGAGCACTTATCCTTGAGATGTTTGATTTTGTAGTGCTTACAATCACGTCGTATGATGTACTTTAATCATTAAACTTGAGATTTGAATAAGTCAAGTATCAAGTTGAGTTTCCATCAAGAGTGATTATTGTTAATGGTCTTTAGTCCCGTCCCCAATGATGTTTTAGACACCAGTCCTCTTGCAAGACATTTTGTAAAAGGATCAGCTAAATTTTGACTTGATTTTACATAATCAACTGTGATTACATTATCTGTAATCATTTATCTTACATAACTATGTCTCAGGCCAATATGTCTAGATTTTCAATTGTACACTTTACTATAATCTATAGAAAGTGTAGTAGATTCACTATCACAATGTATAGATATTAGAGGCATTGGTTTTGGCCAAACTGAATTTTCAATTAACGAATTCATTAACCACTGTTCCTCTTTACTCGTTGCATCTAATGCTACAAACTCGGCTACCATTGTAGAATCAACTATACAAGTCTGTTTCTTTGATCCCCAAGAAGCAACTCCTCCACCAAGAGTGAAAATTCATCCACTTGTTGAGTAATGATCCTTCCGCTCAGTTATCCAACTGGCATAAGAAAAACCTTCTAATACTGAAGGATATCCACTATATTATATACCATAGTTCATAGTTCCTTTTAAATATTTTAATATTCTATTGACACCATGCCAATGCAATAAACTTGGATTACTAGTATATCTACTTAATTTACCAACAACATATGCAATATCTGGTCGAGTACATGTCATGGGATACATTAAACTACCAATTACTTGTGCATATTCCAATTGTGAATTAGCCCTACCAGTATTAGGGATCATCTTTAGTTGTGGTTCAAAGGGTGTGTTAACAGGTGTGCAATCAAACTGATTAAATTTCTTCAAAACTTTCTCAACATAATGAGATTGAGTGAGAACTACATTTTTATCTTTCCTTATTATTACAAGTATTAGGGATCATCTTTAGCTGTGGTTCAAAGGGTGTGCTAACAGGTGTGCAATCAAACTGATTAAATTTTTTCAAAATTTTCTCAACATAATGAGATTGAGTGAGAACTATATTTTTATCTTTCCTTATTATTCTCATTCCTAATATGACATCAGTGACACCCATATCTTTCATATCAAATTTATAAGACATAAAATTCTTTGTATTATTAATGCTTTTAAAATCAGTTCCAAGAATTAACATATCATCTACATATAAACAAATGATCACATCTTTACCATTAGCAAATTTACAATAAACACACTTATCAGATTCATGATTTTTAAAACCATAAGATATAATAACTTTATCAAATTTTTTATGCCATTGTTTAGGTTCTTGTTTTAGGCCATATAAGGACTTAATAAGTTTACATACTTTATGTTCTTATCCAGGCATAACAAACCCTTCAGGTTGTTCTATGTAAATTTCTTCTTCTAAGTCACCGTTTAAAAAGGCAGTTTTCGCATCCATTTGATGAATTTCAAAATTATATATAGATGCCAATGCAATTAAAACTCTAATAGTAGATGTTCTAGCAACTGATGCATAGGTATCAAAGGAATCAATTCCCTCTTTTTCTGTAAAACCTTTAACAACCAATCTAGCCTTGAATTTATCAATTGTTCTATCTAATTTCATTTTCTTTTTAAAAATCCATCAACACTTGATAGGTTTAGATCCTGGTGGTAAATCTACTGACTTTAAAGTTTTATTTCCTATGATTGAATCCATTTCATCATTTATAGCTTCTTTTCAAAATGCTAAATCTATAGACTTAATTGCCTTATTATAAGTTTGTGGGCCTGTTTCAATACTAAGAGTCAAAGAAAAATGATTACAAGTTATGTTTTTAGTTACTTCAACAAGATAGAGTACAAAATCAGGACCAAAGCTCTTTTCTTTTCTAAGTCTTTTACGTTTTCTAATCTCTTCTTGTTCTACCGGTGGAGTTTCAGGTAATTGTGAAGGAGCGTTTACTTCTTTTTCATTATTTATTCTAGGAATATAATAAAACCTTTGTTCATAAAAAAATGCATATCTTGATTGAATTATTGTATTTACCTCAACAGAATCATTAGGTTCACTAACAAAAAATATATAGACTTTACTATGTTGTGCATAACCTATGAAAATACACTCAACGCCTTTGCTTCCTAGTTTATTTCTCTTAGTTTCAGGTAGTCTTACAATTGCTATACAACCCCAAACTTTAAGATAACCTAAATTAGGTTTTCTATTCTTCCATAATTCGTAAGGAGCTTTCTTATTATCTTTAACAGGTATCCTATTCAGATTATGACACGCAGTTAAAAGTGCTTCTGCCCAAGACCCTTTACTTAAACCAGAATATGAAAGCATGGCCTTAACCATTTCAGTCAGTGTTCTATTTTTTCTTTCTACTACTGTATTTTTTTGTGGTGTATAAGGTGCAGTAACTTCATGTATAATATCCATATCTTCACAAAATTGAGGAAAGTGTTGTTGATGTAAAAAACTAGATTTGATTTAATTATTTTAATCACAGATAAATATGAATAAATAAATATAAGACAATAGATTTTTAAAGTGGTTCAACCTTAGGGAAATGGCCTACGTCCACTGTTTTTGTATTGCTGACTGTTTATCTGGAATTCTCGATAATAGGTTTACCACGAAAATCCAGAGTCCCCTTATAATGAGGAGGTTACAATGTATTTATAGCCTTGAGGCTGTACATGTGAAAGGACAATGCGCTGTTATCTAGCATACATATACATCTGTACCATAATAATGAGCATTTAATGTGTAGTCGTCTTTTTGATTATCTTGAATTGGGTGCTCTGCAAGCCAAGTAGCTCGGGGCCCACAGTAACTCGGTACGCTTAAGTTGCTTGGGGCGCTTGAGTTGCTCGTCCAAAATGTTTGTATTTGACAGGTAGATCTTCACGTGTCTTCAGGTGATTGGTCCACATCAGCAGACTAAATTTGGTATCAACAGAAGCCCCCAATGTTTCACACTTTGAGGTTAAAGAAAAGTGTGGAATATTCTACTCGAAAACTGCTCAGATTATTTATTTTTACGATTTTTAGTAGAATGTTCGTTGTATAAAACTCCTTTTTTAGCGCGTAGTATCAGGCCTCATAAATATTTTAAATTTTCATGACCGCTTCGATATTTGTGCCCCTTTTCTTTATTTAGCCGCCAGAGATGCAAACGTCCTCCCTTGTAATCATTGCCTTTCTCTATTCCCGAGGTAAAGTATTTAAGCGCGGCAGAAATCCTATCGTCTTTCACTTTTCAAATCAGTATTTTTGAACTCTTCATTTTCTTTCTATTTTGTGCCTCATTCTTTCCATCGTTCGTTGTCAACCGAATCTCTCTTTTTCTATAAGATTTTCTTCCTTCTTC
This sequence comes from Sambucus nigra, assembly GCA_949130495.1. NCBI lineage: Eukaryota > Viridiplantae > Streptophyta > Magnoliopsida > Dipsacales > Adoxaceae > Sambucus > Sambucus nigra. The sequence goes on from OX422221.1 coordinate 107,806,776, forward strand.
TTTATTTACTTTGTTCATCATGGTTTACCTTGTTGAATCGCTTGACAAATTTCGGTCTGAATTTTCAATCCCTTTGTGGGTTATTTTGGAAGAACTTTCTGAACCTTCTGATTATTTTTCTTTCGCTGAGGGACATTGGTTCTCCAGTCTTTTTGTAGCCGAATGTGGCTTTACTTTCCAGCCAAATCCCTTGGTTTTGGAGTATTGCCAATATTTTGATGTTGTACCTGCAAGAATAGCTCCAAATACATGGAGGATAGTTAATGGCATACATAGGTTGAATCAACTTCACGAAACCCGTTTAGGGATTTCAGAGATTATGTATTGCTACAGATGGGTTATCAGCGATAGCACTTTCTATTTAAAAACTAGGTTTTTGAATAGAGCGTTAGTTTTAAATCTTCCTGATGCCAATAGGGATTACTTTGATCACGGGGTGGTGATGAAAAATTGGCAACACCCTCCATTAAATGGAGATGATGTATACCAAGGTCCCAGATGTCCACCTTATGGCAATGGGATAGGTTGTTTTTATTTTTGAAATCTTGTTCTATTTGTGTTTGATAAAATACATCTCTGATATTTGATTTTTTCTTATTGCAGTTGACAGTAAAAGAAAACCTCCTAAGGAAACTGAGGTTAATATAAAGCACTTAAAACTTATCTGGAGCTTGCAGCAATCTGTTGCTGAGGAGAATATTAGATCTGCTTCTTACTTGCTGCAATACAAAAGCTACACTTCATCTTTCACTGCTCGTCCTCGTCCAGTGGTGGTTGATCTTGACCAAGTACCAGCACCAGCCTCTGAGACTAGTGTGGAAGATTTTTCTTCTGAATCGAATATTCCTATCACTGATCTGATGAAGAAAAGAAGAGGTCCTGTCTTTTTTGACAAGAGTACCTTTGCCCCTGTGGAGGTAAAGAAGAGTAAAAAAGATGTCCCATATGAGGGGACAGAGAAAATGGATGTACCCCTTCCTGTTGTTTCCCAGGAAGCTGGCAAGAAGCCCCCCGTGGCTCCGAGTAAGACTGCTGCTATCTATCCTTCAAGTGATGTTATTGTTATATCACCGATAAAGACAACATCTTTAATTGAAAGTGTTCCAGCTCCTCCAAGGAGGTTAAAGAAAAGCTCTTCTGAGAGACCTGCTGAACCTGTCTCTCATCCTTCAAATGTTGAAGGTGGTGTTCCAACTTTTGTTCCTCCGAGCTCTGTTGTGGGCTTGGTAAGATCCTGGACTATCCCAGAAGTCCAAGGCATCGAAGATACTCTTTCTCGGGAGAGAGTTACTACTCTGGCAACACATTGCCTCAGTAAGTATTGTTGACCTAAGTCATTTACTTTCTAATATTATGTTCATGTATTGACTTAAAAGTATTTCTTTTTTCAGCTGGTGACGTGTTTCAACAGCATTTTGAAGAAGGATGAAGCTATTAGGGCTTCAAGCTCCTCGGGTGGAGTAGAGGAAGCTTTTATTGGGCTAACCCAATCCTTGAAAGATTCTCGTCAAAAGTATGAGGAAGATAAAGTTGCTTGGGAGAAGCAATTTAAATCCATTGAGCAAGATAGAAATCAAGCTGTGAATGCCTCCAAGGAATTAGAGAAGAAATTGAAGGAGTTTGAGCAGAGAAATAAAGATTTTGAACAGAGCAACAAGGAGCTTGAGGCTAAGCTCAAGTCTGCTAAAAATGAAGTTATTTCTCTTCAAGATGTCGAGCGATAGAAAAAAGAGGTGGAAGAGAAGTTGAAGGCTGCCGAGGAGCTCCTTAGGGAAAGGACTTCCTCGGAGAAGGCAAAAAGGAAAAATACGATTAAAAAATCTTTCAGTGCTAGTTGGGATAAAGGATGGAACAAGGGCTTGGCTATCATGACTTCCCAAATGGAGTATGCCAGCATCAAATATTTTAGAGATGGATGGGTGACAGCCTTAAAGGAGTTGAAGGTTGCCGAGAACTCTTAGTTATTCCAGCAACACACTCATGGCCCTCCTCCTTCTCCTGGAGAAGAAGAAGAAGATGAAGCTGCTTCGGATGAATCTTTAATGATGACTGGAGATCAAGTCCTTGTTGTTCCTATTGTTCAGCCATCCGAGCAACTCCAACCAGCCAGCACTTCTGCCAAGCAGCTTCCCTTGCCTTTTGAGCAACCAACTCCTTCATCCAAACCTTTCGAGGAAATCATTGGAAATAAGGAGAAGGTGTAGAGTTGTTAAGGTTTTTTATTTTTCTGTTTTCTTGAATGTAACTTGGAACCATGTATACCTTCTTATGATGAATAAAATTTCAAACTTTGGTTGTTCGTCTTGAATTTCTTCTTTTACTTGCTCTGCCTGCATCATTATTGATTCTTTTTATTTCTTATCTTTGCTAGTTTATGGTCAGGATGGAGCTCTTATAAGCTCATGACACGTAATTAATGAAAAAATGCAATGACTATTTTAAAGCTGGTCATGCTGATCTAAATGAGGCCCATATAATTGACATTCTTAGTTCAGATGCTTCTGAACGAGCAATTGAAGCCTATCAATACTTAAAGTTCTTTCTCGATCGCGTTGTTGCCAACAATGTGGCCTACTATGAGATGATTGAATACCTCCAAGGAACGATCGAGGAACTCCAACAGCAGTACAAAGAATCCTCCATCCTTCTGTATCAAGAATAAGAGAAGAAATATTAGCAATTGAGTGCTGATAATGGGTATGATAAATTCATCTCTGCTCATGAGAAGAAGTAGAGTGTTCTGAAGCTTGAAGTTGAAGAGCACAAGCACATCGCTAAGTTGTTGGAGCAGGAAAACATTGCTTTGCAAGAAGTGATAAAGCAACTTAAATCTGCTGCATCTTCCTCGGGAGCCTTGGTCCCTATTAATGATGAAGGATTTTCTTTCTTAGAGGTAAAAAATGCCAACTTACGAGATGAGTTGGAAACTTTAAAAAGGGCTGGACCCTTCACATCTACTCGTGGACGAGCAAGATCTTCTTCTCGTGGACGAGCAAGGGCTGGTCAGATGTCTATTGAAGAAGAAAGAACTCAATCGGCTTTGGAGAATCAGGCAGTTCAGCTGATGGCGAAGAATTAAGCTTTGGCAGAAATGTCCAAGAAGATTCTGAATTTGACTAACCAACTCTCTTCCCAGAGTTCTGCTTTGGAAAATAAGGAAATTCTGGCGAAGATCCTCTATGAGCAACTGGAGAGGTTAACCTATCAGTTCCATAAATAACCCATAGATTTTTGGATGGCTGGGTATAATGAAGCCCTTTACCATCTTGATGCTCGGATCCAACAGTCAAATAACAAGCGGTACAAGCAGGGGTGGTTGAATGCAATGTGTGTGCTAAAATTGGAGCAGGGCCATTACTTATGGGATTATTATGACCCTGGGGTGCTCGATTTACCTGTGCCTTCTTTTAAGCTTGACATTAGTTGGATTCCTGCTCGGGCAATTCCTCAGTGCTTGATCTCCAAGTATCTCGGCGATTACAGTCTTCATGCTAACTTTGAGATATCTCGCCCAGAACAATTGCTTGATCGGCCATCTGTAATGAACATTATAATGCTGCGAGATGTAAATTTTATAAATTCCCCTTATGCATTGGATGATCCTCCTGCTGGGGTAGAACCTATTTCAAAGGCATAAGGGAAAAAACCAATAGAATAGGGTTTTTTATGTAATGAAATATATTTTTCACATCATATGTAATTCTACTTGATTTGAATGAAGAACTTTTTATTCTTTTGCCATTTCATTGTCTTCTAAATAATTTGTAGAATGTCTTTGTTTGTTAGTTAGTAAATATATGTATGTATATACTAGTCTGATCCCATTTGTTGTTTGATTATAGTGACTTGTCACTCTTTGGGCCTAAGCAATGGAATGATTTTCACCCCATGTTCCTGCTTAGTTGTAGCAATATTGTATGGATTACCTTGTTGTCTAGACAGTGGATACCCCGGGAGGTCATCCAACTTCTTGTCTAGTTTGCCGACCAACCGAAGTTGGTGGTATAGAGTTCCCGACCAATCGAAGTTGGTGGTAATTGAATTGTCGACCAATCGGAGTTGGTGGTAATTGCTTCCCGACCAACCGGAGTTGGTGGTAATTGCTTCCCGACCAATCGAAGTTGGTGGTAATTGATTTCCGACCAACCGGAGTTGGTGGTAATTGAATTGCCGACCAACCGGAGTTGGTGGTAATTAAATTGCTGACCAACCAGAGTTGGTGGTAATTACTTCCCGACCAACCGGAGTTGGTGGTAATTGATTCCCGACCAACCGGAGTTGGTGGTAATTGAATTGCCGACCAACCGGAGTTGGTGGTAATTTGATGTGTAGTAGCACTAATACTCCGAAAAAAATTTCAACAAAGAAAGAAAGATAGATGAAACATCACTTTATTCATATTGAAGAAACTGCATTACATAGGAATTTCAATCATTGATAATACTTGCGCAGATGCTCTGCATTCCATGCATTCTTAAATTCTTCACCTTCCAAGGTTTCAATTCTGTATGTCCCTGGACGAACAACTTCTGTTATTCTGTAGGGTCCATGCCAGTTAGCTTCCAATTTGTTATGCTTTTGGATCATTTTCTTCAGCAAATAATCCACTTCCTTCAAATCACACTTCTTCACTCTTTTGTTATAGAACAAAGCTGTTCGTTGTTGATATGCTGCATTCCTGATTGCTGCTTCTTCCCTAACTTCTTCGAGCATGTCCAGGTCTAATCTTCTCATCAAATCACTGACAGGAGAATTAAAATTAAGCACCCTATGCGTGGGTAGACCCAATTCAGCAGGTATCACAACCTCACTCCCAAATGCCAATATATATGGAGATTCTCCTGTTGGTGTTCGTGGTGTGGTATGATAAGCCCACAACACAGAATGTAGCTCGTTAATCCAATTTGCCTTTGCATCATCCAATCGTTTATTCAAACCATTCAGTAGCGTTCTGTTTGTCACCTCAGTTTGCCCATTGCTTTGGGGATGGCCTGGTGCAGAGTGGGTCTTCAGTACATTAGATTGATGACAATACGCAACAAACTCCTCATTATCAAACTGGGTTCCATGGTCAGTAATGAATGCATGTGGGAGACCATATCTGCAGATAATGTTCTTCCAAATAAATTAATATACTTTGTCGTATGTCATATCAATGAGAGGCTCAGCTTCCACCCATTTGGTAAAGTAATCCACAGAAACCACGAGGTATTTGAATCTTCACTTGGTCGTTGGAAGTGGTCCTACCAAGTCTATCCTCCACATAGCGAATGACCAAGGGGATGTTATGGGTGTTAACAATGCTTGAGGAGTTCTTCGGATGGAAGAGAAACGTTGACATTTATCGCACTTTTTAGCATAGGCTACGCAATGAACTCTCATCGTTGGCCAGTAATACCCTTGCGTTGTTATTCTTTACAAAAGCGTCCGACCTGCTACATGGGCTCCACAAGACCCTTCGTGAACTTCTTCGATCAAATATTTTAGTTCGAAGGGATGGACACATCTTTGTAGCCCTACTATAAATCCTCGTCTATACAAAATGCCACTGGTCAATACATAACGAGCAGCTTTAAACTTCAGTTTTTTGGCTGCTAGTTTATCGTTTGGCAAAGCCCCCTCTTCAATATAGGCCCTGATGGGGTCCATCCAAGATGGTCCCAAGTCTAGGGCAATGAAGTTTATAATCAGATCTTCGTCTATGCTCTGACCAGTCAGGATCTCTATTGGGATTGTTCTTCGTAGCTTGATGCGTGTGGCTGATACTAAACGAGCTAGAGCGTTTGCTCTTGCATTCTCCAATCTTAGTATTCTAATAAATTGGACTGCATTAAAACTCGATACCACCTCCATTGCTTTTGCATGATACCTGATCATTAATTCTCCTTTTGCTGCATAAACCCCCAGAATTTGATTTACAATTAACTGCGAATCACTGAACACAACGACTTGCTCTGCTTTCATGGTTTTGGCTAAACTTAGACCCACAATCATTGCTTCATATTCGGCCTCATTGTTAGAAGCCTTAAATTAAAAGCGAAGATCATACTCCACATCAATCTCATCTGGACTGTTTAAAACAATTCCTGCTCCACTGCCTGTAGTGCATGAAGAGCCATCCACATACAAATTCCACACGGGTATTTCATCATCAAATTTTTGACCAGATAGAGTTCCTCGGTGGAATATTTGTTGCTTCCTTTTATCCTCCTCTGGCACTTCTCGTTGCTCGTTGATCATCCTCTCTTGCTCGTCTACCGACCTAAGTTGGTCGAGGTTTAAATTTGATGATCCTGTAACATCCACATGTTGGTCTGTATTCAACTTATGTTCTTCAGAGGCATCTTCCTGAGTAATCTCTGCAATAAAATCCGCTACTGCCTGTCCTTTGAGCGATGATCTAGGCTCATAAACTATATCATATTCACCAAGTTCTACTGCCCAGTACATCAATCTTCCTGATTTCTCCGGTTTATGCAGAGCTTGTCTTAATGGCATATCAGTGTACACCACTATAGTATGAGCTTGGAAGTATGGCCTCATCCTTCTGTTTGCTTCAATCAGCGCTAGTGCCAACTTCTCTAACCTTGGATATCTGATTTTTGCGCCTCGAAAAGCTTTGCTGGTGTAGTAGACTGGTTTCTGCACTCCATCCTCCAATTTGATCAATGCCGAGCTAACAACATTCTATGAAACTGCCAGATACAAGTATAGTCTTTCTCCTATCACTGGTCTGGACAACAATGGAGGTGTCCCTAGATATTTTTTTAATTCTTAAAAGGCCTCCTCGCACTCATCATTCCACTCAAAAGTTTTTCGAAGTGTTTTGAAGAATGGGAGGCATTTGTCTGTTGCTCGTGACACAAACCTATTAAGTGCTGCAACTCGCCCTGTGAGGCTTTGTACTTCCTTCTTCGTGGTTGGATATCGTAGCTCCAATAGAGCCTTGATCTTTTCAGGGTTTGCCTTAATACCTCGTTGATTTACAATGTACCCGAGAAACATTCCTTATCGCACTCCAAATATGCACTTGGTGGGATTTAACTTCATTTGATATTTCTCTAGTTGATCAAAGGTCTGACCTAGGTTAACTAAATGATCAGCAGCTTTCTTGCTCTTCGTCAGCATATCATCAACATAAACCTCCATGTTATTACTGATTTGTTCTGCGAATACCTTGTTCATCAGTCGCTGATATATTGCACCTGCATTTATAAGTTCAAAAGGCATAACATTATAGCAATAAGTTCCCCTTGGGGTGATAAAATAGGTACTCTCCCTGTCTTCAGGCTTCATTTTAATCTGGTTGTAACCAGAATAAGCATCCATGAAACTCAACAATTCATTCCCCGAGGTAGCATCCACCAGTTGATCGATTCGGGGTAAAGGAAAATGATCCTTTGGGCATGCCTTATTAAGATCAATGAAGTCTACACACATCCTCCACTTGTTATTTTTCTTCTTTACCATGACCACATTTGCTAGCCAATCAGGATATTTGATATCCTCAATAAAAGAGGCTTTTTATAGTTTCTCTACTTCTTCCTGTATGGCTTGGTTCTTTTCAGGACTGAACACCCTTCTTCGTTGCTTTACTGTCTTGACTTCCTTATTCACGTTGAGCTCGTGACACAGGAAATTTGGATCTACCCCTGGCATATCTTCATGACTCCATGCAAAAGTCTGCTTTCTGCGTCTTAGAAATGCTATCAATTTCTGTTTTATTGATGCATCCAGTGATGCACCAATTTGAGTTATTCGTTCTAGATGCTCATCGTCCAGAATGATATTTTCGGTAGCCTCCATGACCTGGCCCTTCACGATCTGAGACTCGTCTCTAGAGTCTAGCGTTTCAATCTTTGCATCTTCAATTTCATCCACCTGATAGGTAGTTGTCTTCTTCCTGGATTCTTCATGCTCCTCCTGTTCGGCAGATGAATAATAGCATTTGCGAGCTACTTTCTGGTCGCCTTTCACAACTCCCACTCCAAAATTGGTTGGGAATTTTAATCATTAATGTACAGTAGATGGTACCGCCTCAAACTTCTTCAGACCTACCCTTCCCATGATGATATTATAAGCTGATTGGACATTTTTATCCATTACGAAAAAGCGTACTCTCTCTGTTCGACAAGCAGGCCATGTACCAATAACCATATCCAACTTGATCGTCCCAAGTGAAAAAACCTTCTCGCCAGTAAAACCAAGGAGGGGTCTATGATAGGGCTCCAATTGGGCTAATTTCAGATTCAAACTATCAAAACATGGGTAGAACATGATGTCTGTCGAGCTACTATTATCCACTAGTACCCGTGAAATCACCACTTCTTTCATTCTCATATTGATCACCAATGGGTCATCATGAGGATATAATACACCTGCCAGGTCGTTCTTAGAGAAACCAATGACCAATTTTTCTTTATTCACCTTCCTCGGGTGATCATCTTCAGCTAAATTTATTCACTGAATGTACGAGCAGGCTTGAGCCTCATTGAGGTAAGCTTTTCTCTCCGCAGTCAGATCTCCACCTCCTGCATCTCCACCTGTAATAACATTACATTCAAATGATCCAAAACGTATTAAAAATACCTCACGCTCAGGCTGTCTTGGTCTTTTGGGGAGATCGAGGTCATCTTGACCATCTTCTAGATCTTCTTCGTGACTTCTTTTCTTGCCTTCTTTTGCTTGACGAGGAGATCTAGACCTTTGCCTTCTTCGGTCGTTGGCCTTTCCACCACCTTGGCGATCAACATACTTAGCCAATTTTCCTCGTCTGATGAGTGCTTTAATTTCATTCTGGAGAGCTATGCAACTTTTAGTCATATGACCATGATCTTTGTGGAATTCGCAATATTTAGTCTTGTCTCTTCTGTAAGGATCTGCCTTCATTTTCGCTGGCCAGGCTAGCTCCTCGCTATTCTTGATCTCCTCCAGAATGTGATTTATATCTACCTTTAAAGGAGTGTAATTTCCAAATTTCTTCATCTGCTCCAGTGCTTGCTTTTCTTTTGATTGCCTGTTGCCACCATTATTTTTCTGATCCTTCTTTTCGATTTTACCATCTTCCACCTTGGTCTCCTTAGTGTCTGCATTCTTTTTTGCAGCCATAGCTTCCCCGGCATTCATAATTTTGGCTGCTTTTGCCATTAGTTCTGCCATGGTTCTAGGTGGATCTTTGGCTAAAGTGAAGTACAACTTATTTGGCAACAATTCACTCATCAGAGCAGTAATTGTTGTTTTCTCCTCGTAGTCAATTACCTCAAGTTTCTCATTATTGAAACGAGTAATATAGTCCCTGGTGCTTTCACCTGCCTTCTGTCTAACACTTAGCAAGTGTGCTACTCGTTTGACTGGCTTCGTTCCAAAACAGAAGTTCCCGATAAAGAGCTCTGCCAGTTGAAAGAAATTCTCAATTTTCCCCCGAGGAAGGTTGTTGTACCATATTTGAGCTGATCCGGTAAGAGTTCCTGAAAATTCCCTACATCTCATCTCGTCTGGAACTGCATAGATATCGGCAGCTGCTTGGTATCCTTTTATATGAAGGACAGGGTCAGTTTTTCCATCATATTTAGGCGTCACCATAGGAGCTTTGAATTTCGATGGTGTGGGAAAATCCACAATTGCCTGCACAAATGGTGTCCCTTGGACAAAAGTCCTTTGTAGAGGATTCTTGGCTTTAGCAATTTCCCCTAATTTGTCCTCCAATCTTTAGATAGAGCCTTTCCATGCGTCATTTCCCTCCTCGGGCCTGTTGGTTCGAGCAACTGATCGCGTTGAATTTGCCTCTTGGGATCGAGCTGCTGGTCGTGATTGGGCAGAGTTTTCCTTTAGATCGGATGGTCGTGGGGAGTTCCTCGACGCAATCCTAGGAGGACTTCTATTCCTCCTAGGGCTCAAACGATCAAAAGGAGAGACTCTACTTAACCTTTCTAGAGCACTCATCCTTTCTGGAGATAGAGTGACGTTTCGTTGAGAATCTGTAGCTCGTACTGATGAAGTCCGACCAGGTTGATAAGAAGGATCATTAGATCTCTCAGTACGATGTGGTTCGATACGTCTAAATTGAGATTCCTCTGGGAATAACGTTCGCCTAGTTCATGAAGAGGGTAAACGGGTATTTCTGTGAACACTTCGCTGTCCTGATTGGGCCGGCACTCCACCCTGAACAGTTTGTATAAGTTGACGCATAGTTTCCTGTATTGCCGTTTGCCCTTGGGCTAAATTAGCCATTATGCCAGCCAGATCTTGAACATTTGGGGGAGTATAAAGGTTTGGAGGGTTCCCAGCGTTTCGATTACTAGATTCCGGATTATCAACCATTGATAATGAATTGTTTTAGTGAAAAATGCTAAGTACAGTCGTTTCCCACAGACGGCGCCAATCTGTTGATGTAAAAAACTAGATTTGATCTAATTATTTTAATCACAAATAAATATGAATAAATAAATATAAGACAATAGATTTTTAAAGTGGTTCAGCCTTAGGGAAATGGCCTACGTCCACTGTTTTTGTATTACTGACTGCTTATCTGAAATTCTCGATAATAGGTTTACTAGGAAAATCCAGAGTCCCCTTCTAATGAGGAGGTTACAATGTATTTATAGCCTTGAGACTGTACATGTGAAAGGACAATGAGCTATTATCTAGCATACATATACATCTGTACGATAATAATGAGCATTTAATGCGTAGTCGTCTTTTTGATTCTCTTGAATTGGGTGCTCTGCATGCCAAGTAGCTCGGACCGCCTGAGTTGCTCGGTACGCCAAGTAGCTCGGGGCCCAGAGTAACTCGGTACGCTTAAGTTGCTCGGGACGCTTGAGTTGCTCGTCCAAAATGTTTGTATTTGACAGGTAGATCTCCACGTGTCTTCAGGTGATTGGTCCACGTCAGCAAACTGAATTTGGTATCAACAGTGATATTCACCACCTCTATCAGATTTAAGACATTATTTTAGTATCACATTGATTTTCAAATTCATTTTTATACGTCTTAAATCTATTAAGCACATCATCCTTAGAGTTTAAAAGATATACGTAACAATATTTTGAAAAGTCATCGATAAATGTAGCAAAATATTTACTACCATCTCTAGTAGGTGTTCCATGCAAATCACAAACATCACTATGTACTAATTGCAGCAAATATGTAGTTTTTTCTACTTTGGGAAAATGTAATCTTGTTATTTTTGTTTGCATGCATATTTTGCATTTTTCATTCATATCATTCTAATATTTAGGAATTAAATTTAAATTAACCATGAAATGCATTTTCTTTGTATTAACATGTCCTAAACGACTATGCCATAATAAAAGACAATCAACGATATAAGCAGAATAATCTTTTTCATTGATATTGAGCTTAAACATGCCCTCATACAAATAACCTTTGCCTATAAAGGTTCCACTTTTAGTCGGAATAAATTTGCCTGACTCAAATAAAAGCTTAAAGCCAAATGTTAAGAAGACTTCCAGAAAGTAAATTTTTCCTAAGATCAGGAAGATGAAAAATATTGGCGAGACTAAGGATTTTTTCGGAAGTGAATTCAAGATCCACTGTCTCTTTGCCTTTAATCGTAGCAGTTGAAGAATTTCCCATATAGAGAACATCTCATTCCACCGTTTCATAGGTAGAGAACAAACTCTTATCCTTAAATACATGCCTTTTGGCACCAGACTCAATCCATCAAGAGTTATCTTCTCCAAGCATATTAGCCTCGTATATCATAACAACAAATTTTTGCTTTGTGTCAGATGATCCTCCTTTTTCTTTTAGTTTCTTAAACTCACGACAATCCTTCTTGAAGTGACCCGATTTATTGCAATGAAAACAATTTCCTTTCTTCTTTTTGTTTGCTTTAAAATTGTTTGAAAAATTCTTTCGCTGGTTATTCTTTTCATGATTGCCAAATTTTTGCTCTTTTCCTTCCTCTCCACCATATGGACCTTAAAAACAGAATTTTTCTGTTCCTCTTTACGTTCTAGAATTCGAGACTCTTATTTAATTCTTAAATGAGTCTCTAATTCTTCAAGTGAAAGATCTTCCTTTTTGTTCTTAAGTTCTTTCTTATAATCTTTCCATGAAGGAGGAAGTTTATCGATTATGGCAGAAACAATTATATTATCATCCATATTAAAATTTTTAAGTTTGCAATGATTTAAGATGCGTTGGATATCATGAAATTTTTCTAGCACACGCCTATTATCATGCATTTTAATACTTAAAAACTGACCGATAAGGAACTTCTTACTTGTAGCGTCTTCCGCTAGATATTTGGTCTCCAATGTGTCCCATAAATTTTTCGTAATCCCAACATTTTGGTACAAGTCGAATAAATTATCAGCAAGTGCATTGAGAATGTCACCACAACAGAGATAATCATCGGTTTCCCATTTTGTGCGTTGCCTAGTCTGCTCCACGGTTTCATCTTCTTCTTCATTTAGTTTTGGTTGTGACAAGACGTGCACAATCTTCAATGTTGTTAGAAGAAAGTGAACATTTTTCTGCCAACGCAGAAAATTACCACCATCAAAATGATCCAACTTGACAAATCCTTCTGTTATTTGTCGAAGTGATTTGGAAGAGTCGGCCATTTATGATATTACTGTATTTAGATTGTTGGAGAATATGTATGCAAAGGAAGAAATGAAACTCTTCTATTTATAATAATTATGTCAACTTCAATACAATAAAACTTCCTGAATACAATTCTGTTGGACTTCAAATAAATTCTGAAATCTTCAAGGCGTGATGTCACTTTCCTAAATACAGTATATGTCCCAGCAAGATGATTTGGTATACAAACAGGAATCTGCAAATCCGTACTTAAGATACAATGAAGCAATTGCACAGTTTGCAAAAAGTATGTTTGAAGACAGCCCTTGGATGCAGCAACGAAGAACAGACAACTTCAAGTTCTTATTCTGTTTCTGTGCACAAAACATAATAAGATATTTCTGTATCTCCTGAAAATGTAAGTGAATAATTGACGGGGTTTGGAAAATCTGGAACTGTGTTAATCTGAATAATGTGCAAGTTCAAATTAGGCAGCGGTTATTTATAGATAGTGAAAGGCTTTGTCTTCAAGAGTCCTGACTGTTGAATTAACAGTCTTAATTAATTCCGAAACGGTATAACTGTTAATTACCAACAATCTTAAGCCATTTCCGAACATGTATTATTAAACCGAACCGGTTTTACACGGACCACCCAAAAAGTGACCACCCCGAGCTACCGCGATCCGACCCGAACGAATCCCGACAACCCGCTACCACTGCGGACACGCGGCATGCGAAGTGCAAAGTGCGCCACTAGCTCCTCTACAGCCCAATGCGCCACACACACGCGCTTGTGAGTGTGCGTGTGCGTACGCTGCTTCGCACCGTATTGTAGCTCACTTGAATAGCCCTCTTAAATGCTAGATGAAGTAATTCTTCATCTTCCATTTGTACTTATTAAGTGCACACTTTTTTTATATTTTTTCAATATGGGACAAAGGGTGCCCTCCTTTTATAGCTTAGTGGGTATCAATTAAGTTTACTCATTTTCCAAAGTGGGACACTCTCCCTTTTATATTGAATTTGTTTCCCACTTTTCTCCATACACTACCAATGTGGAACAAACTTTTACTCACTTATTTTAAAAATCTCCAACATTTTATTACTAGATATCAATAAGCAAGTTGATAATGGAAATATGTTTTCCTCATTATTTTCTGTGTTCAAATATAATATCAGCAAATGAGCAAGTCAGATCTGCGAGGTTTAAAAGAGCACGAAGTTGAAGACATAGGAAGCAATCCATTTTTAAGAAAAAGTAGAAAGAATGGAGTAATAAAACCCAAAGACTTGAATTCCACGTATAATCAAAAGAGTTTATATTGTTAATCACTTGAGATGCTCCTGAAACTTTTCGGACCCACTCCTCAAAAGAGTTGAATTCCACATAAAACCAAAAAAGTAACGTCACCGAATCATTAACGTATTTATCCAATCTTTTTCTAACTTTCTATGTAAATAAACTGTTTTTAATATTTTTCCAACTTTGTACGCAGAAGCTTCCTTAAATTATTACAAGATAAAGAAAACAATATAAAAGAACAAAATGTTGGATTGAGAATTTGACCCACTTCTCAATTGTTTTCTTACTTGTTTTTGTGATTGAGAATTACCGAAGGTGTGATACAACCTTCAGTAATTCATCACCAAAGATGAATCGCTGAATTTTGTCATCGTTTCTAGCTGTATATCAACAAATGACATGGGTGGAGATTTTGGACCTTTTGTTTTTTACGATTTCGAGTTTAGTTTGAGGTTTTTAATTTAATTTGTTTTTGTTTTAGGTAGAAAATCTTATTAAAAGTTGTTTATGATTTAAGGTATTAAAAAAAAAAACTTTGGGTTATTAACATATTTAGTTTGGGGCTACAATAGTGTTGTAGCTGGTGGGGTGGTTACAAACTAGTCGGGTGATTGTGGTGTCATGAGGAGACATTGCGACGACGACGACGATGGTGGGTATTTTTAAGTTAGGGTTTAGGATTTATTAGAAGTTTAGTGAGGGGATGAAGAAGCAAAATGGGGTGAAATGATAAAAATAAGGTTTGAATATTTTTCCCAGCATATATAGCGTTTTTGGTATGTGGATGAAGGGATAAAAAATGGAGATGCTTCAAGACAATAAACTTAACCTGTTAAAGCCAAACAGAAAGACAGTAGATCATCAAGAACAAATCAGGACAACCATTCAAGAAAATCAGCTTATTCCCACAACTTCATCATTCTTAATTTGGTCAATTTTCATTCGAGGCATTGGAGTATCAGTGCTATTTTCTTGGTAAGTCTTAGGAGCATATAATTAGCAATGAACTTACAGGAAAAAACAGAAGCCCTGCAACACAGTCCCTCATTATATTACATGTACATGACAAATGTCACAGTTTTATTAGCATATTTCCTCTTCTATTTGCTTAAAAACTACTATAAGCTCAACCTAAAACCCCAATACCTCAAACAGTTTACCCTATCAAATAAATAAAACCAAACCCCAATGTAAAGAAAACCTTATTCTCAAGGTACTTTGGTCCTCTGCATGATCATAAACCCTCTTTTACTAATTCCGCCAACATGTTCGCCTAGCTTCGCCAAGTGGGCCACCCGCCTTTTTGCTGACTCCGATACTCCCATTTTGGTTGGCTTTTTGTTCAATTCAGTTGGATTATCAGTTGTATTATCTTCAATACCCTCGGATTTTTCGTCTGAGGCGCTCCCTTCGTCCGGAAATTGGATTATTTGTTTCAAGATTTCTACCACTTCGCTCATTTTTGGTCGGTCCTTTGCACTCCTCACCAAACAAGTGTCGGCCAGCTTGGCGATTCTCTGAGCTGCACCGAGTGAGTATTGAGTTTCAAGTCTCGGGTCCATTATCACTCCGAATCTTTTACTATCAGCTGGGAAATGTTTGACCCATTCCAACAATTTTTGTTCCTTTTGAGGTTTGTTTCTTTCCAAAGACCGCCTGCCGGTTAAGATCTCATATAATACCACACCAAAACTCCACACATCGCTTTTACTCGTGAGATGTCCCGTTTCAATGTAGTCTGGGGCTGCATAACCATGAGTTCCTACAACCTAGTCACAAAAGCATCTTCTCAAGGTCATTTACCGATGGATTTTTTTAATTTTAATTTCACATATATATACAATATATATATAAAATCTGTTATTTGTATCACTTATTCTTTCATAATGGGGATATACTATCAACATCTATGCAAGTTTAGAGTTACTTGACACATGTAGAACTCCGAAGGGTAAAGTGCAAAATATCCCTCTTGTATTATGTGTTTTGAGCGAAATCCCCTGCACTATATCCCGAACCGAATTTTGTGGCAAAGATCCACGCGTCACTAAAATTTGTTGATAAAATATCCCAAGAAAAGCGAGTTAGGTTTTTCACAAAAAGTAGTTAACAGGAATTGCTTGCAAAACATGCATAGGTCAAGGCCTTTTTGCATTTTATCCTCATTTCAAATATTTCGAGAACTTCCACATTCAAACAAGTTTGAAGTCCTCTTCTTTCCTCCTTTTGGTGCAATTCATGTCTTCCTATACATTCACTACTTTTCTCCAACACAAACCTCATCTTAAATTACCCAACTAATTCCCAACTAATTCACCGAGTTCTAAACACTTTATATTATGTTTAGACCTCTTAAAGTAAGGAGGAAAACAATTAAAATATTGAAAATATGAAATGTTTCATTGTACTTCTGTTCATGTTTTCCTCCCTACATTTTTAAAAGCCACAGTGCTAGGAAAATATTCCTAGTTCAGGCCCCAATGAAATTTACAAATGCTAACAAGGAAAATTGTACTCACCGCTGTTGAAACATGAGTCTGCTCGCCCGTTGGGCCCTCCCTGGCAAGCCCAAAGTCTGAAAGCTTCGGTTCAAAATTCTCATTCAACAGCACATTTGATGCCTTAAAATCTCGAAATATCACCTAAACCATCAAAACAAGCAACACTTAGTTAATTTCCAATAGAATAAGTACCATCACTACTGTTAAGGCAATAGTCTCCTCTAGTTAATGGTATTATAACTTTGTACACATCATACAGAAATTACTGTTGCAAAGGCCAATATAACTTTGCTCTGTAGTAATCGCGAGGAAAACATTTTGAAATGCTAACGATTATGTCACAAGAAGAAAAATTAGAAATAAAAAAGACAAAAGTGGGAGAAAAGAAAAAAAAGGAGAGAATAACATAATCCAAAAATAGGGGGTTCTTTCAATGCAAATATAAGGAAAGTAAAAGATATTTTATGTGATATGATGATGGATAAAGACTCCATTAATATTATGTTGTTAACATCAAATATCAAAACTAGCATTAGATAGGGCAAAATAAAAACCTGAACTTCCAATTCTTCATGCAAATATGCCAATCCTTGAGCTGCTCCCAGTACTATCTGTAATCTTCTTTGCCAAGAAAGAGCTGGATAAGCCCTATTGAAGAGATGATCTTCTAGGCTTCTTTTCGGCATAAACTCATATACGAGTAACCGCTGTATCCCTCTCTCTCCATCTTCAGCACAATATCCAATAAGTTTAACAAGACTTGGGTGCTCCACAACACCTAAGGTTTGGACTTCAGCCACCCATTGTTTATGACCCTGTGAATTATAATACAGAGTAAATCTCTTGGATCATCATAGCATTTGGAAATCAAGGACATATTTAAATACTTCCATTAGCACATTACACTTATTTCACATCCCAAAAGACATAGGCTTAGTGAAAAATGAGAAACATATGATAGCCAGATTAGGTGATTTGATATTTACAAACAAATGATCGCATGACACTCCCAATAGGCAGATATCACTATCAGAAATTCTTAAATGTAACAATCTGTGGGCTCATCATATCAACTTTTTTAAACAAGAATGTTTGAGCAAAGTTCTAGTAACTAAATAAATTTTCTAGCAAGAAATTCACGTAGGGTTCTAAAACGAACAAAACTACTTGAGCTCAACTCCTACGAGCTTGATTCCTCTTCATTCAATGAGAGGTTCATTTGAGATCAATTCGTAAAACAAACTAACCAAGCTTGACCATGTTTCTAAGCTTGTTCTGTTTCGTTGTCCCCCAACACTATAAAATATAAAATAATAACTCTTTCCTTTTTCAAAAGTTAAAAAAGACTGAGAAAATTTTCTAGATTGTTAAATTTGGTATTTTGTAATGTAATTCTTTGACTTTTGTATCACCTGACCTGGTTGGATAGTGTTGGGGAACTTCCGTGAACATTATATTCCCAAATTACTGGAACATTGTATGCCCATCATAATTTACTGGCAGATTTGCTCTAAGAAATAAGAAAAAGCTAGTTGTTGAATAAATACTCATTATATGTCAAGATTGCTAGTGAAAATATCAAATCGACAGGAGGGCCTAGCAGTTCAGATTTTATCATGCAAATTCAAATTGATGCCACTACTTTCCATTGCGTAGATATGATTAGCAACCATAATATGTCAAAGGTAATAGGGTATTTAATGCTATATGAGGATTGAAGAGAGTCGCTCCTTAAGAACACCGAGCCGTTAGTTTATAAGTGCTAATCTGATCAAGGTCGAGATCTTTGCAAGAAATTGGAGTGGTTTTCATGAGACTTTACAATTTGCAGAGAATTTTTTAGAGATTGTTAATATAGGTTATTATGTATTAGTGTTTTGTGAGTATTCTTTGGAAATTCTAGGCAGGTGAGAGGATCCTCAGAGTCAATATGGTCAAGATTGTTTATATAATGAAGTAGAATAGGATCTGGACTCTTGATCTCGAAGGTGAACAAGTGCATATATTAAATGGGAGAACTGATAAGGTACTGATTGTGAGTTAATGTGAGTAGCAAAGTGTACTTTTTGCAAATCAACATCTATTCATAAAACGTTTATCCTCTTTTCGAGTGATTGCCATGCTGCTAACTTTTTAGGGTTTGGGATACCATGTATGTATGCAGGGGTGGATTGCACTTGGGGCCCAGGAGGGGCCAAGGCTCTTGATTTTCCTGATTTTTTTTTATAGGGGTGCTATATGTAAAGATAGAAAATTAAAGACATAAATAATGAGATTTTTGCAATTTTTAGAGTAAAAAACATAATAAATTTGTTTAAAACTAGAAATTAAAGCTATAATTTGTATAAAACTCGAATTAACCACACGAAAAAAATCGGCTCATGGGGTCTTGCCCCCGAACCCCCGACATTTGCCCCCGTGCCCTGATCATAAATCCTAGATCCGACACTATGTATGTTAGGTCTCTCAACTTTCAATAAGGTCGAGATATATAGGCAACAAAAGAATAACTTATTGTCGGTTTAAGTCCTAAAATCTCTTCAAACCCACTAAGCAATCGATGTTTGCAGAGCTGTTTGTAGAAATAATGCTATCTTTAGAAGAGACAATCAACACCTAGAAAATCCACAACCAGGAAAAACCTAAGCTGCTTATGAAACACAATTAGTAGCAAAAGAAACAAGAAGACTAGAAGGAAATCATAAATGAAACACCACTAGAAAGAGAAGCTTGTACCATATGTGGGACCCACCCTAATGTACAAATACTTAATGCATTTTGGGGGAGGTTTTGGGGAATATGTTTGGTACTCATATCATTATTCAAGAGAAAATTAGAATCCGGATGTTTTGCTTGGACATGTGAAGATTAATGGACATGTGAAGGGCAAGAGTTCATGCATAATCACACAACTATAAGGATTTATATCAAACAAAACCCTTAAGTTAGGTGAAAAAATTTACAAGGATTCACGCATAATCATTTGTACTTTCCTTGATTTCTCAAATTTTGCAATTCAAACCCCTGAAGTACAGTGAAGTATTTTACTTTGCCCTAACTTCGTATTACACCACTTTGGTGACATACAATGGGCAAGATCAAAATTCTTCACTTACTTTACTTTACGTTTTAACTTGCAAAAATTAAAAACATCACATTGCAAATAACCGTAGACTTTAGGGTCTACTTTGCTTTTTACCTAATGATAATATGTAAGGGATCATTGAGACAGTGCAAGTTAAATATGTAATGAAATCAAAATCCAATTAAAAACTCATCAAATAAAATCCTACATAATACCCAAAACAACCTTGAACTTCATTGAGAATACCCATTTTCTATATCTCCTATACCATCTAACAAAAGTCTCAAATAATTAGCTGAAAAACTGAAATTTCAACACCCAAGAGCCATACCTGAAAGCCATCTTTGTTGAGTTTTTTAATGGCAACCACAATTGAATCACCTTTTCCACCAACAGGCTTAATTGCAGCCTTGTAAACACTTCCAAATCCTCCTTCCCCAATTTTCAGCAACCTATTGAAGCCATTGGTTGCCTGTTTGAGCTCCGAGAACGAAAACACTCTCAGGTTCCGAGCCTTCTCTTCGAACAATTCGGGGATACTACGCTGAGAAGTGGCCGAGCCTGAAGATTTAGTGACCCTTTCAGTTGCTGAAGTATTCGATTTGCTTAGGTTATTGAATAATGGAGCTGATCTTTGTTCTTTGCTTCTACTCCTATCTTTGAAGTAATGGAAACACTTCATTTTCTTCAATTTATTTTATTTTATTTTATTTCCACAATGTAATAAAAGAGCTGATGATCCAATTATGAACTCTATAGAATGTCACTGAAACAAAATAATTGAATAAAACAAGTTATTAGCATGTAACTACAACTATGAACACACACACACACACACACACACACACACACACACACACACACATGTTTATCACAAAAAAATGGAAACCCAGATATAAAAAGAGGGCAATAGATAAAATAAAATAGATAAAATAAACTGAGAAAAAATATATACATGTATATGTACCTATATATATATATATATACACATTTATGTATGTACATGGGAGTCGTGATTAGCCCAAATAAATGTATACCCAGGAAAATTGATAATAGAAGGAAAAAATTGTTTACCAGACAATAACAAAAGGATATAATTGGATAATTAAGACGGGTTTGTGTTTGAAATCACATACCTGGGTGAGAAAATAATCTATAAATAGAAATTCAACGACCAAGTAAAACCCGGATGAGAAATACAAAGAAAAGGTGTGCATGTGAGAGATAAGAAGAAGGGTGTTCATGAAATAATAGAATTCAATGAACGGCAGAAAAAAGATGGAGTCTTGAAGATAAAGAAGCTTAATGAATGTGTGTTTTACCTTGCGCAGACAGACAGACAGACGGAGACACATATATATATATTTCTTTCTTTCCTCTGCTAATTTTGTTCAACTGCTTGGACTCTGACAGAGTTTCAACGCGGTTAGAGAGATACTTAAAAATAATTTCTCTTTTGCTTTCTTCTCTATTTCGAACAACTGTGTATCCTCCCTCACTGCTGCTTGGTTCGGTTACTAGGTTGGACTATAGGATACATATAACACCACCGCTCGCTCTCATTTTTTGGGGCCAAAATATATACTTGAGGTGTACCAAATCCAAATCCAAATCCAAATCTAAAAGACGTAGATATATTTGACAAGGGTAGGCTAAGCAGCTTAGCTGGCCATGTGAGCGGTCCAAGTTCAAACTAACTAAAAAGGAGACACATTCCTCCCTTAGTGCCCTAGTCGGGATGCGGGTGCGGGTGCGGGTGCGGGTGCGAATGCGAATGCGAGTGTGTCAATGCGTCGATTTTTAAATTATTTGGATTTGAGAGCGCCATCAGTACGTCTGTGTATTTAACATATAAAAAATATTTTTAATATATAATTATGATTTTTAGTACACACATATATATATAAGCATAATAAATACTAATAGATAAATATTATTAATAAAACAATATCAAATATTTAGAAGGAATTTGTCGAGTGGATACTAATATATAAAGTCAATGGGTATTTGAGTATACATTTATGAAAGTAATATTTTAAATTTTCATTTATAGCAAAATTATATAAGAGTATAATGTATTTTTAATTTAACCATAAAAATTATCTAATATACAAACAAGTGTTAATTTTTAAATAATTAGAGAGCTTTTTTTGTATTATTAATTACATAGTTTTTTACAACTGTAAATATGATATATCTAAAATATCCTCATTACTAATAATTATATTTTTTTATAACATTTATAAATAAAAAAGACAAATGAAAGTGGGATGTTTAATGGTCAAATCCCATATAAGTAGGAAGGAACTTCCATTACACGCAACTACCAAGGCTTATAACATATAGTAAATGTTTAGGCTAAACATGAAATCCCACATCGAAAGATGGGAAGTAAAGGCTCATGACTTGAGTATATAAATAAGGGTTAACTCTTGTTGGGCAATGCACTTGTCTAGATAAAATTCTGGACTCTCTAGCATTTTGGCCCGATTTTTTAAAAGGGGCGCAAAGGCAAAACTAGTTCAAATTTTCTTTAGTCCGTGTTTGACCATATGAATTTGCGCCTTTGACTTTGTGAAGTCGCGCATTCAGGCCGAATTGGAAACGGATTTATCAATACGCGATTTGAGGGCGGGTACGTTGGCCTTATAGGACGGATTAGGGCACTAAGATTCCTCCTATTGGCTTGTATAAATTTTAATAAAATATATATATAGTAATGTTCATTCAAATTATTATGGAACATTCTTAGGAGGAAGTTAACGAGCCGTTTGGTATGTATTTAGAAAGTTTAATTTAAATATTATTTTTAAATATAATTTTAAAGTTTAATTTTTTATGTTTATGAATATTACCGTGCATTTGGTAAACTGAACTGACAAACATGTACATACATATATATACAGTACTGCTCTTGTACGGATCAATCCGCATTTTAAAAGTGCGGATCGGACATGTGTCTCTCTTGTATTGTCTCACCGTCAGGTGACACATGTCCAATCCACACTCTTAAAATGCGTACAAGTCCGCACATGAGCAGTACTGCATATATATATATATATATATATATATATATATATATATATATGCAGTACGCTCACCTACATCATATTCTATACATCATCCATATATCACACCTAGTTATACGCCTTAAAAAACTTATTTTTCCAAATTTTTTATTTTTCTCTTGAAATTAACATTCCAACAAACCCATGTTCAAAAAATTAGGTTAAAATACGTTTTGTAACTATTTTTAAAAAATTTACAAAAAACTGCTCAAAATACCTTGCGCCAACAATTTTTTGTGAATTTTTTAAAAATAGTTACAAAATGTATTTTGACCTATTTTTTTGAATATGGGTTGGTTATAAGTTTAATTTCAAGGAAAAAATAAAAAATTTGAAGAAAAAGTGTCTTAGGGTCTAGAACTAAGTGTGATGTATGGTGTGATGTAGACATCATGATGTAGGTGAACGTTCATCTCTTTCTCTCTCGCTTTCTCTCTCTAGAGAGAGAGAGAGAGTCAGGCTCTCCAACATACCTCCTAGCAACATACTATTTTTTTAAAATAGTAAAAAAAATAATTTTGAGATGATATTTTTTATATGGGTTCATGATATTTCAATGTGCCCCTATAAAAAAAATCAATTGAAAATAATGATTTTTGTTATTTTTAAAAAATAGGTAAAAAAACTGCCGATTTTTACCCTTTAAAACTGTCAGTTTTTTTTTACCTATTATTAAAAAATATCAAAACACATTATTTTGATCTGAATATTTTTACAGGGGCACATTGAAATATCATGAACCCATGTAAAAAATATTAACTAAAAATTATTTTTTTTACTGTTTAAAAAAATAGGTATGTTCATAGGTATGTTTAATGAGGTATGTTGGATAGCCTAACTCTCTCTCTCTCTCTCTCTCTCTCTATATATATATATATATATATATATATATATATATATATATATATATAAGGATAACGTATGTATAAAACCATATATAAGGATAACGTATGCATTGATAATATTATGGATCTTAATATATTATATAACTTATGTATAAAACTATATATAAGGATAACGTATGCATTGATAATATTATGGATCTTAATATATTATATAACGTAATCAAATATACATATATGTATTTTTGTGTACATGTACACACACACACACACACACACATATATATATATATACATTATAAATGCATAAATATATTAAGTGTTCTTTATGTATATTTAATAAGGTGTGTTGGATGATTTAACTATATATATACAAATATAAACTATATATATTTTAACATTATACCATGCATTACTAATACATGTATAAAACTATATATAAGTGTACATGTACATGCACATGTACACACACAGACACACACACACACACATACATATATATATATATATATATATATATATATGTTATTTATTTGAATTACACACACATTAATATATTATGCATGTGTATTATATAATAAAGTATAAAGTCATAAAAATATTAAGAATAAATAATTTTGAGTTGAAAAATAAAAAAAATAGAATTTTAAAAACACCCTTTTGCTATTTTCTGAAAAACTTAATTATAACACAAAAATATTATAATCCAGTATTTAAAAACAGGCGTGCCAAGTGCAAATTCTTATCAGAATTATATTTAAACACATAAAAAGAATTATAATCAATAACCAAACATACCCTAAATAAAGTAAATAAATTATTCTTTTCATTGATGTGCAACCGTTTAGTAATATTTATATTCTTAATAGATATAAAAAAAATTACTATTGTATGTTAGCACTCTAAAATTAATTTTTGTACTCTATAAACTTATTTTGTGACGATTATTTAAAATTAATGTTAGATTATTGCGATCTGCATCATTAAAATTATAATTTGTTAATTTTAACTAATTATCATAAATGTGAGAATATGTTATATTTAAAAATACTTATTTTTTATAATTATTATTTTGTAAAATATATAGGGGTGACTTTTTTAGTATATCCCATTTAATGAGTTTCATATGAGTTGATAAAAGATAATTCATAAAGATTTCTAATTAATGACTTGGCATACGACGTGCGACTATATATGTATCTGATATATATATATATATATATATATATATATATATATATATATATATATATATATATATATATATATAACAATTAAAAAGTATCATAAATATTCCTTTATGGCATTTTTTGATTATATTTTATAATTTTTTTTATACATTAAGTGTTAGGCCTATGCAAAAATTTAATGGCCACGTAATAAATGGGGCTTAAATGCCAATCATCTTTACAATATATTCATATAGTAAAGGAAAAGTGCTAAAATTACTCTTTAGCTATTATGAACTATTTATCAAGGGTGCACACGACTTGGGTTGGACCCAATCCACTACTAACCAGAACCATAATCGGGTTTGGTTGGTTCCAACTGGAACTAGAGCTTGTATAGTGGAAAGTCGAACCAAACAACACAAATAATTGTTATTTTGGTTCAAATTGGTTCTCGAATTTAACAATCTTTCGAATGAAATGTAACAATACAGTACAATTCATTTTACACTAGTTAATCTACAATTACAAGGATATAAATAGTTTATTGAATGATATCATATACTATTTTGATTTAGATCTTTATCAATTTTGAGTCATTATATAAAGAAATTAAACAAGGTAATAAACACCAATTAACTACAACATAAAATCAATATGGAAACAAGAAAGATAGTTGTGAAAAGTAAAGAAGAACTTGAACAAGAATCGAGCCTTAAATTTGTGAATAATTATTTAAAAAATAAAATTCTACCCCAAATTCTTTAGCGATTTTAATTGCTAACGTATTGAACACTATGAAATACATGAAAAATCTATCAAACATCACAACTGATGATTTTCTAAACACCATCACAATAAGTATCACTACGACATATAACTAAGAATGAAAACCTTTATTCATAAAGAAAAAACTATAGTGGGAGATTAATAAACAACTATGCATCAATAAATAAAATCCATCAGGATTTTTTTAACATATATTATGTGTATGTGGAGAGAGAGAGAGATAGAGAGAGAAAGAGAGAGAGATAGAGAGAGAAAGAGAGAGAGTTGCCTAATGCAATTACTAGTTTTCGTGACTGATGTGAAAGTTGAAAGCTTATTTAAGCAGAGGTGAGATGGAGGGAGGTGGCAACATTTTTGGGGGATGAGTGATGCATAAGTGAAGATGAGATGAGGGGTGAGATAGGATAATGGATGAAGTGGTGAAATAAGGGTGGCATGTAATGAATGAAATAGGTTTTATGTGGCAACATGTTTGGGGGAATGAATGGCACATAAGTGAAGATGAGAAGAGGGCGGGATATGATAGTGGATAAAGCGGTGCAATAAGCACGACATGTAATGAATGAATGCAGTGGGGGTGGGATAGGATAGTGGATTAAGCGGTGCAATAAGGGTGGCATGTAATGAATGCAATGAAGTTTCAGGTGGAAACATGTTTGGGGAATGAGTGACATATAAGTGAAGATGAGATGACAAGTGGGATAAGATAGTGACAGTGAAGCGATGCAATAAGCGTGCCATGTAATGAACCCTACTACATTCATTACATGCCACGCTTATTGTACAACTTTATCTACCATCCTATCTCACCCTCATTGTACAAAAAACTGCTGGCGCAGACCCTTAAAAATAAGGTATTTTGAGAAGTTTTTTGTGGATTTTTTAAAAATAGCTACAAAATGAATTTTGACCTAATTTTTTTAACATGGGTTTATTGGAAGGTTAATTTCAAAAGAAAAATAAAAAAATTTGAATTTTTTTTAGGGCCTACAACTAGGTGTGATGTATGGATGATGAATAGAGTATGCTGTAGGTGAGCCTTCTCCATATATATATATATATATATATATATTAAAAGTATAATTCAGTTCGGTGCCAACTTAATTTCAGTTAAATGTCGGTTATGCTATTAGTGTCCGATTGGTTTGGTTAGGTTTCCTATTGTAATTGGGAACCAAACCAAAAAATTGATATTTTAAAATTGGACTCAACTAATACGGCTAAAAACTGATCCAACTCAATCCAATACATCTGGTTTGGTTTGATCGATCATTTTTTTCTAGTTTCGGTCTGCACCCCTACTATTTATAGTGTATACAACCTGTAGTTCATCTCAAAGGCTTTTTACGAGAAATTTTTAGCAACATTTTCAGGTACAAATAGAAGAGTCACTATACGAAACATATAAGTTAGGGGGTTTTCCATTAAAAATGACTAGATTTTCACTGTTTTTTGTTCATTTGTTTCAAAAATTACAAATTAATGAATTATATACATTTTATAAATATTAAAGCTAACTAAAATTAATGATTGGACTCGCACGTCCAGAGGACACTGCAATAAGATCCAAAACTAATCAAATTGGACAAAAGATTTATAGGCATCGTCCCATCTATTCATTTTGATCTAAGATAGATTTTAAAATATGTTTACCAAAGAAATTTTTAGAAATGTTTTTAACAAAATAGAGAGGACTCATTATACAAAACATATAATTTAGGGGTTTTCCATTAATAATAACTAAAATTTCTCTATTTTTTTCGTCCATTTTTGCAAAAATTATAAACCAGTGAACTATATACATTTTACCAAATATTAAAGCTAACTAAAATTTATGATCCGACTGGAATGTCCCTACAACACTCCAAAAATACCCCCAATAAATCAAATTGATCATAAGATTTATGGACACTATTATATCTATTCATTTTGACTTAAGATGGATTTTACAATATGTTTTACCCAATATTTTACTTACCATATTATTAGCTTTGTTAATCTGTAATACCCAATATTTTCATGGCTTTTATTTATTATTTATTAATTAAAAAATAGTTAATAAATGGAGTGAATTATTACTTGTGTGATACAATAATAATAAAATGCACAATTTAGATGATAATTAAAATTTTTCATGTTATGTGATTTTGTGTCACGTGTTATAAATAATTAATTTACGGTGTTAATTATATGAGATTTAACTATGGTTGTGCATAAAATAATATTTTGTGTATATTTTAGTTACACCATAAGGGATTACCATGTGTAGTGAGGTATTACTATTTGGATTGGACTTTAGAGCGACACGGAGGCCCAAGTATATGTTTTTAGTGCCTTCGATTAGGACTTTGTGATTGGTTTTAGATTAGTTTGGGTAGTATTTTGGAATCATTTAGATGCCTAATATTAAGAATTTTAATGACCAACGGATTTGGGAGAACTTAGAAAGATTTTTGGAGAGGAAGAACAAGCGATTAAGATGAGGAATCACTCATTCATACCGTTCAGGAAAGAAATCTCTTGTTTTTATCAATATGTAATCTGTAACTCGTCTATGCTTTCATTGTCATGTATTTGATTTTGGATTCTGAAGTATGTTTAGGATTTAATTTGCTATCTTATTCATATTTTATTTGAAATCATGAGAGAACTTCTGACTATCCGAAAAGTTGCCTCCTTCAACAAATAGATGCAATCCTCTGTGCGCATCCCGCAAAGAAAGGCCCTTCCAAACGAAGATATATTCGACTATGCTACTTAATAGGGGACACTCCCCCAGAAAAAACTCACTCATGCTATAACGGTAACTATGAAGAAAACTTAGGTCTATATTATAAATAAATATTGTGATATAAAAATGTACATGTCTGCCTGAACAACTTAGTTCGGTCCCCATCAGGGGACCTGGTATGCATTTTACATCGTTTATATTTTAAAGCCTGTTTTTTCTCCACCATCTATGTTTTTAGCTAAATAACATACTCACATGTTAAATAATTCTAATCAAAATCAGTACAACTAAATCTGACAGGTAAATATACTTCTTAAAATTGTTTTATAGAAAGTGTTAGTGAACCGAGTTACTCTGAAACTTTGATAAAACTATAGTCTAAAATCAGAATAATCTTCAATAATTCTCTAAGAAAACACTCTAATATCAATGATGGAACCCATGCATATGTGTTTTCTTAAAGTACTTATCAAACACTAATCTTTGATTACACATTTTTAACATACAAATATAATACTCCGTCTCATAAAGAAAATTCTATACAAAGGACTAGGCTCTATAAATACCATAATATTGTATAATTTATACTCAGCTCCCATAGCCTATACCCATAAATATGCCCCGTTGTTGGAACTATGTTGGCTTTGATCCCGAAATCCCCTGAGTACGTAAGTGTAATGCCGTGATATATCATGAGCCCAAGACTCATAATACATCTATCGTCGTATTATCTTTAGGGACGACTCCATCTCTATTCCAAACTATCTTTATTATACAAACTGATAATCTCTATCACTTTGGATAAACCCGAGGCCCTATAACACATCCAGGATTTTAGTCATTTCAATAAGGGATACATAGACCTGTGAGTGATTTCTGGTCCACTCATATCCTAAAGCTGTCATGTTAAATCCATCCTTTCGGCTCCAGAACATTACATGATTAACACAAACCCCTCCCTTATAGCCTTGTGCCCGCAGGAAGTGAAAGATGTCTAAAATATTACATCCTTTATATTTGCAAGCCAACCCGAAGGTTCAATAGCACCTTTAATTTAGTGATTCTTGACATATATGAATGTCTCAGTAGGAAACTTCAGGTCCACTCCCATTTTGTACCCATATTAGACTCAACCTACTAGCTTCTACACATCACTACACTATATATCGAAGATGGTAAAGAACCTAGGCCGTGAATTGTGACAAAAAATACGATCACTAATCTGTGACCTAAAATGAGGGTCATAGTATCCTCCATGGGATACTATTTGGCTTCATGGCCACAAACTTGGACTGTGACCATGTGTGGAATGATGTTCAAATTAGGTCACGAACCTGGACCATGACCATGTGTGGCGCGATGTTGAAAATGGGCTATGACCCAAATCCCTCACCCTCAATTTAAAAAAAAAAAAATAAAAATATGGCCACGGTCCAAGACCGTGACCATGTTTTTGTTTAAAAAAATGGGTGTCATGAATTTGGTCCATGACCATTTCCATTTGATAAAAAAATAAATTATTTTTCGGTAGCCCCTAATAAAAAACCTCTATTCAACAGCCAATTCATATAAAAATAAGCAATAATTTAACCGTGGAGTTGTCAATTCAAAGTAAAGCACTGTTCCATCCTAGTTAATTCATAAATCATATTCTCAAACCATAGAGTTTAGATATCTACAAATTTTCATAATATTCTCAAATCGATATTTCTGTGACTATGTGGTTAGTTCTTACGAGTTTACATTGGTCCCGTGTAAGGTGTTCGTGCCTCTTACGAGGGCGTTTGGGGGATATTTGGGATTTTCACTCTATAGCTACATGGTTTTAAGCCCAAGTTTAGATAATTTCAAAATTTTGTAATATCCTTAAATTGGGAGTCCCATGACTACGCGATCAGTTCCTACGAGTTACATTGGTCCCGTATGAGGTGCTCGTGCCTTTTACAGGGCGGTTTGGGGGATGTTTTGAAGTTTTTCCCTTCTAGCACCATGTTTTTATCTATATATTTATAAATTTTCATCATATTCTCAAACCGGGAGTCCCTTGACTATGTGATTAGTTCCTATGAGTTACATTAGTCCCGTGTGAGGTGCTCGTGCCTCTAACTGGACCGTTTGAGGATTGTTTTGGGTTTTCATCGTATAACGACATGTTTTTAAGTCAAAGTGTAGATATTTACAAATTTTCATCATATTCTGAAATTAGGATTCCCGTGACTACATAGTTAGTTTCTACAAGTTATATGGCTCTCGTGCGAGGTGTTCGTGCCTCTTACGGGGCTGTTTGGAGATTATTTTGGGTTAGCAGCATATTTTTAAGTTTAGGATAGATATTTGCAAATTTTCATCATATCCTCAAACTGGGAGTCCCATTACTACGCGGTCAGTTACTGTGAGTTACATTGATACCGTACGAGGTGCTTAAGCCCCTTACGAGGCTGTTTGGGGTTGTTTTGGGGTTTCGCCCTCTAGCGGCATATTTTTAATCCTAAGTCTAGATTTTTTAAATTTTCATCATATTTTCAAACTAGGAGTCCCATGACTACACGGTTAGTTCCTACAAGTTATATTAGTCCCGTGCGAGGTGTTCGTGCCTTTAACAGGGCCGTTTGGGGGGCTATTTGGATTTTTGTCCTCTAGCGGAATATTTTTAATCTTAAGCCTAGATGTTACACCCCGCCCAATTAAATATCGGGTGATCAGTCCTTTATAAAATTTATAACAAAATGTTCGGTTGGTTCATTCTTAGCATCACTGTCGAAAACTTAAATCCAATTAATTACCTAACATTTAATTAAGCTAGTGCCAAAACATTTTTCCAATTAACTTGAACCAATTGATTTAATAAATTCTGAACATGTAAATATAAACCATACATAAGAATTAAATATTGAATTAATCAAATACTGAATAGATAAGACTGGATAAAACCTTTCAGTTCACAATTACAAACCAAACAATAATAAATACTCAAACCAACTGAGAAGAACTACAAGGAAAACTGAGAATAACTCTGCTAATGAGAATGGTCGACACATGCCCTAACTGAGATATCTGAACTAGGAACTGAATGAAATGAGAGAAGCATCTAATATCAAATAACCCGCAACTTCCCCAACAGCTGCATCTCGGCAAACCATCCAAGTATCTAGAATCGGTGTCCCTGTGGCTGGGCACCTGTACTAATACATATATATATAGCAAGAGAGAAAAGAGATGCAAGAAACGAGTCAGAGCCCGATGTGTAAAAATATTTATTTTAGCAAGTATTTAAAACTGCATTAAAGCAAGTATTATATGCATGTTAGTTCTAACTCTCACATGAGATTGTCACCTCTCGACTAGTGTGCACGCCTAACGTACATCTACGCCAACCTAGCCATCTGACACTTCTAACTAGGTGATAGGCTTATCCATATAATTATTCCTCGTAGTAGTGTTCCGTATATGATCTCAACGTTTATCATTTTAAATAAGTGTTAACACACTAATGTTGAGAAAGCCGTAACGGTGTGATAATTGATTAAATTCGCAAGTTTCTACGTTGGCACACCTATTTAATTAGTGTCTATTTTTAAACCAAAATAAATCAGCCCCAAATCATTCAACTGCATGTGTGCATGTGTCAAACCATAAAAAAAATAAAGTAAGAGACACAAGCTTAAGGAAAAATCCCCGCAGGGCAAAACCTTTTATTTCTAGAACTTTGAAAAGTTTACAAGGCCATTGACTTACATACCATCTTTCTTTCGCCCACAAGAGTAACGCACGGTGTCTTCGAAAAGCTTCAAAGCAACGACTAGAAATATGCAGTGGTTCACGCGCAGCTATACCACAAGGACCGCAATCCTAGACACGTAGTCTGAAATCTTCACAAGGACTCCCTCCATAATAGCACGCAGCTGTCGGTTGTAGAGCTCTCCCCACAAAGAATAAACAAGGGTAAAAGTTTTGTTCTTGAACACCAAACAATTCACTAAAGCATATGGGAGTTTTGTGAATTGAAAACAAAAAGGGATTAAACCCCTAAAAGAAGAAGCATAAAGATTACTGCTTTGGCAGTGTTTCTGTTCTGGAAAATGTATGGACTTCTTAATGAAAATGTTACCATTTAATGAGTATTTATACAAAAATGTACCGTCTCGAAATTCGAGCTCGTTCGAACGAGAAGCATATGTCGCTCGAATAAAGTACGCATGTCGTTCAAATGACATCGCGCGACTTTCAATCTCGTTCGAACGAGATGCTGATCTCGCGTGAACGACTAGGGTGTCAAAATCGAGGCCCGCTATAAAACTTAGAAAAAGTACACATTCTCAATATTTGACAAAAAAGTCCGCTCCAACACTTAGAAAATATTTTTTAAAAATCTCCCAAAAGCTCTAAATGAAAAATAAAGGTATTTAAAACATAACCTTACCAAAGTAAACTTCGCGGAGCCTTTAATGATGAAGAACTTGAATAATTCGGATCCGTCTTTGATGTAGATTGCTCTTGAATGCTCTTTGACGGTGTATCGGTATATGACATAACAAATTGATAACGGACCTATGAAAATATGTCCTTACAAATCTCCCTCTATGTTTATGCCTGTACATACATAAAAAATCTGAATTATCAAATACCAAATTTCCTATACAAATCTACCCTCCCATGAATAAATTTGCAAGACCTCAAAACTGTTTTTCAATCATCTTCGTCAAATCTCAAATCTTTTCTCATCAGGGTGTGCAACATATCAATCTTCAATTTTGTTCCTACACACATGAGATGAAGCAAAAACCTTCGTGACACATCGAGTTTGAAATGATATAAGAATAAAGCATTAATAATCAAATCTCCCCCATAATGGAAAAA
Source organism: Sambucus nigra (assembly GCA_949130495.1). Lineage (NCBI taxonomy): Eukaryota > Viridiplantae > Streptophyta > Magnoliopsida > Dipsacales > Adoxaceae > Sambucus > Sambucus nigra. The sequence continues at coordinate 107,839,678 of OX422221.1, forward strand.
CTCCCCCATAACATGATAATTCTTTCTCCCCCTTTTTATGATGTCCCCAAATAGACAGATAAGAAAAAACAATCAAAACATGGAGTGTAATGATAAAAATGCATAGCAAACAAGGATCAAACTACGCGCATGCAAAGGGATATCTAAAAAATTTCACAAACTATTTTTGGATTTTTCAATTTTTCATACAAAAATAAAATACCACTTTGAAAAAATATGATACAAAAATCACACCATGGATTTAAACTCAAACAACCAAGTCATGGAAACGAAATGAATGGGTGTGAACACATTCGACAGGTAAATCAACTCAATCAATCATATGTGCACGATGCATATGTGTACTCCTAACGAATGAACATCAAAAGTATCCTTAGGTGTAAAAAAAATTGTTGAATTTAAAAGACATCGACTTATACAAATCAACAAATCAAAGTCAAATGATTTCCACACCAATAACGTCCAAAACTATTTAGCGCATTTTCAAGACTATTAAGGACGTGCAAACCCATTTTAATTCTCCATCCAAAGACCCTCAGATTTATATTTTGAATAGAGGCCTTCTAAATTCTCAAACTTTGGAGAATTGGTGCAAATACCTAATTGGCCCATAATTGGCATAATTTTTTTTATTGCTTTTAAATTTTTTCGGGCTCTTTTAAACCTCTTTGGACCCCGGATAATAAAATTCCTCCATTTTTTAGGTCCAATTTAACGGTGACTTAGTATTCGCAAAGGCAAAATGAACCTTTCGCAGCCCTTCCCCATTTTTAAATAAAGCACACAAACTCGCAAAACGGTTCTTATATGCACAATTTCCTTATCAAAATTTATCCCGCTTGGTTCGTTTTAAGGACAGGATTGAAGTGAAAACACCCAACCAACATGTGATAAGACAAGCACAATAATCAAACAAATCCGTGCATGTGTGCAATAAAGGAAACATGAGTCAAACATGTAGGAAGTAACACTTAATTATATCTTAATGACTCCAAACATTATAAAGCACAAGGATGAATTTACCTATTGTCTCAAAACACTATCAAATAGTCACATGTAAAATGGAATGATGTTGTGACTCGATCATCCTAAGTCTTCATCCATAAACGGTGCAAACAAAATACAAAAATCTTTTTGGATTTTTCTAAAAATTTTATCAAAATAAAATCTTTTTGTATTTTTCAAAATTTTTCAAAAATAAAAATCTATACAAAAAGTACATGTCACAACGCTAGCAAAAATATATCAAAAAACATAACTAGCGTATGACAAACATGCAAACACAATCATCTATATGATATGGCAAGAGAAGAATCGTGTGCAAGCAAATAAGAATCAACTATTCTAAAATCTAGTGTATCCAAAAGTGATTTCATAACCCAAACGGATGTAATACGTCGACACGGGGTTTTGGGAACCAACAAAACACTAGACTTCGAATTCCTAGGATCTCTTCCAAGATCAAAACAAAATCTCCTAATGTGACCTTTCCTACCACAATATGAACATGTGTAAACGGGTGGAACGACACCTAAAGTGTGATCTTTTTTAACATCCTTTGGAACGGCTGACCCTCTAAAACAAATAATGGTTTTGGTTTTAGCACTGGAAGCATGAGAACAAGATGAGGCATTACCATCACTATCAAACCTACTTGAGTCAGTCAAATCATTTTTTAACTTCAAAATTTTTTACTCAAGCAAAGAATTAGACTCTTCCAAAGACAGGAATTTCTTTTTCAAATTTTCAATTAAACTTAACAGTTTATCACGCTCCCCCTCAATTAAAACAAACTTATCCCTAAGAGTCTTTTCACGTGCCGTAAAATCATCGATTAATTTTTTATCCTCGACGGCACAAACGAGAACCCTAGAATTTTTTAAGTCCTTCAATTCATTCTCTAAAACTAGGACTTTCTCATCACTCTTCTTTTTGGCAATTTTTAAAGAATCAAAATCAATACACAAATTACCAAAGTGCTCACGACAAATATCACTTTGAGTTTGAAACGCTTGCAAATATTCAATCTTACTTTTAAAGAGAGAATTTTCTTTATCCAAAACTTGAATTCTTTTGCAAAGTTTCAAATTCAAACTTTTTAATTTTTTAGCACGGTCGTGAACTTTTTCAAAAATAGGCTCCTCATTAAACGGGCGTACCATTGAAAAAATTATGAGTTTTCACAAAACTGATTTTTAAAAAAAAAATCTATATCACACGATTTTGCGGAAAATAGGAATACGCGATAAATTAGCGTAACCCGCTCTGATACCAATTTGAGAAAGTTGTAACGGTGTGATAATTGATTAAATTCGCAACTTTCTACGTTGGCACACTTTTTAATTAGTGTATATTTTTAAATAAAAAAAAATCAGCCCCAAATCATTCAACTGCGTGTGTGCGTGTGTCAAACCATAAAATAAATAAAGCATACGACACAAGCTTAAGGAAAAATTCCCGCAGGGAAAAATCTTTTATTTCTAGAACTTTGAAAAGTTTACAAGACCATTGACTTACATACCATCTTGCTTTCGTCCACAAGAGTAACGCACGGTGTCTTCGTCAAACCTTCAAAGCAACGGCTAGAAATCTGCAGTGGTTCACACGCAGCTGTACCACAAGGACCGCAATCCTAGACACGCAGTCTGAAATCTTCACAAGGACTCCCTCCACAATAGCACGCAGCTGTCGGTTGTAGAGCTCTCCCCATAAAGAATAAACAAGGGTAAAAGTTGTGTTCTTGAACACCAAACAATTCACTAAAGCATATGGGAGTTTTGTGAATTGAAAACAAAAAGGGATTAAACCCCTAAAAGAAGAAGCATAAAGATTACTGCTTTGGCAGTGTTTCTGTTCTGGAAAACGTATGGACTTTTTAATGAAAACGTTACCATTTAATGAGTATTTATACAAAAACGTACTCCCTCGAAATTCGAGCTCGTTCGAACGAGAAGCATATGTCGCTCGAACGAAGTACGCATGTCGTTCAAACGACATCGCGCGACTTCCAATCTCGTTCGAACGAGATGATGATCTCGTGCGAACGACTCGGGCGTCAAAATCGAGGTCCGCTATAAAACTTAGAAAAAATACACATTCTCAGTATTTGACGAAAAAGTTCGCTCCAACACTTAGAAAATATTTTGTAAAAATCTCCCAAAAGCTCTAAATGAAAAGTAAAGGTATTTAAAACATAACCTTACCAAAGTAAACTTCGCGGAACCTTGAATGATGAAGAACTTGAATAATTCGGATCCGTCTTTAATGTAGATTGCTCTTGAATGATCTTTGACGGTGTATCGGTATATGACATAACAAATTGATAACGGACCTATGAAAATATGTCCTTACAAAAGTCAAGTATTTACTATTTACATTACTGAAGATTTCACTGTCTTAATAATCTGATATTATCTCATTTTAGATATACCAAAAACATACATATATATCTCTCACTATTATATATGTATTAGCCAAATCTTAACAGCCTACAAACATCACATTGTAAGTATAACACAAGTATATATAAATAATCACCAGTATACATATATATACTAACACAGCACCCCAAGGCTATACCTGTAGTGCATTGCATACTCTGCTATAATGTCCTGGTACATCTCGTAGTCAAATAAGGACTATCGATTCGGAAGTCTCCCACGAACCATATATACAAAACACATATAATGGAGGGAAACATAGTTCACATACCTATGGGTCACGCACATACCTACGCTCCCATAGTCAGCGACTTACCAACTCACAAGTAAGTCTTCACATGCCTATGTTATGAGATACAAGTCAAAATCCCCTCAAGATAAGACTGTCTCTACACCACCTCCCGTGATAACAAGCAGCTAGGTATGTCATACACATAATACTAGCAAGTAATAGATATTCACACATCCCATCCAATGTAACGGTATACACACAACCAAATGCCATATTCCATACGTAGTATTATTATCACCCGAAAATCCTTAATTCAAAATCATAAGATGTACCCAAAAGTAACCACTGCATTTTACTCTTATAAGTTTCATGTCGTTCGAACTAATATCAAAAGTGTTTATCACGTAATACTTTCGACGCATTTACAATTACGATTATCTCTCTCTCTCTCTCTCGTAATCTCCAAGGTAATCTCACCGTACCAAGTATTTAAAGTACTTATCCTCATTTACTTCTTAACAATCCTGTTCTATACTGATTTTCCCAAAATATCATTTCCTCATTCAGATTACTGTGTCACACTAATTTGGACCATTATGAAATTTCCCAAAAATGTAAACTGTCGCTCGAACTAGACCTGATCTCGTTCAAACGAGATCAGGTTGTCGCTTGAACGAACCATACTTCGCGCAACATTCCATTGTCGTTCGAACCACTTTTTGTGAGATACCAATCTCGTTCGAACCACTACGCACAACATCGCGCGACCTGCACTGTGTCGTCTCCTTCACTAGATTTCTGCGATTTCCTCCATTTTAAGCCTAAAAACCTCTATAGTTTAATCCCCATCTTCTCATCATCAATCCCAATGTATAATAACAAGATTATATATCAGTCACCACATCCTAGGATCATTAATTCGCCATAAATCATCAAGATTACATGAAACCCCCAAATTAATTCATAAGAACCCTAGTTTCCAAATTTTCAATTAAAGAACCTGACCAAACCTAATTCGTTCCTAAATTTTATTTCCAATTTTGTGATAAAACCTCAACATACATGAAGGGATTAAACTACTCAACCAATCAGCCCATAATCATAAATTAATTCTCTAATTTTCACCCGAAATAACTTTCAGAACATAGGTTTATTAACTAGACTAACATGAACATAATTATCGCTAAAGAAAGCAAGCAATAAACACTTGCCTTGATTTTGAAGGTCTGATCCATTGATGTTGTTGGTATGGATGCATTCCTCGCATTCCGATCTACACGATGGTGGTGGTGGTTGTGTAAGGTGGTGAAAATGGCTTCTCCTCCTTTGGAACTTGCTCTCCCTCACCCACTGTGGCTCTCTCTTGATTTTGGTTTAACCTAACCCTAATTGTCTCCAATTAACTGATATAATATTCCTCTAATTTTCGTCCATTTAATTCCTCCAAAAATCCAAATTACAAAACTACCCCTACCAGGTGCCGGCTTGGCCTAAAAATGTTCCGGAGTCCAAATAAAATACCTGGGTAGACTTTTTTTGACTATCTCGACCCTTCCGGACTCAATAGCGCACTCGAAATGAACATACGAGTTACTTAAAAACAATTTACCTTTATATTCCACTTAATTAGTCCTGACACGACACACACGCGCGTTCCGAGTTAAAATATAAAACTGTCGTATTTCTCTATCACAAGAAGTTATATAAAATCGCCATTCCATATTACTTATTATCGTAGCAATATTAATAGTTATTAACTTCTCGTCATGCTAGTAAACATTCAAATTTAAATCCGGATTAATAATTAATTCTCACATTTAATTTAATTAATCCCACAATAATAATAAATCACGCAATTATTTAAGTCTTCAAAAATATGGGGTATTACACTAGATATTTGATTTTTTTGATATTCTAAAACCGAGAGTCCCTTGACTACGCAGTCAATTTCTATGACTTACACTGGTCCCCTTCAAAGTGTTCGTGCCTCTTAGGGGTCGTTTGGGGTTTTTCACCCTCTAGAGACTTATTTTTAAACCCATTTATTATTTATAAATTTTAGTCATATCCTCAAACCGGGAGTCCCATGACTATGAAGTCAGTTCCTACGAGTTACATTGGTCCCGTACGAGGTGTTCGTACCTCTTACAAGGTCGTTTGGGGGGATGCTTTGGGTTTTCTCCCTTTAACAAATTTTTTGTAAACCTAAGTCTAGATATTTGTAAATTTTAATTATATCCTCGAAGTGGGAGTCCCGTGACTAGGCGATTAGTTCCTACCCTCACATGGGGCCGTTTGGGGGTTGTTTTGGATTTTCACCCTCCGGCGGCATGTTTTTAAGCCCCAGTCTTGATATTTTCAAAATTTTGATATTTTCAAATTTTCATCATATTCTCAAATCGATCGCACCATGACTCCGCGATGAGTTCCTAGGAGTTGTATTGGTCCCGTGCGAAGTGTCCGTGCCTCTTACGGGGCCGTTTGGGGCTATTTTGGATTTTCGTCCTCTAGATGCATGTTTTTAAACCTAAGTTTAGACTATTAAATTTTCTAGTCAAATTCTCAAATCGGGAGTCCCGCGACTATGCTGTCATTTCTTATGAGTTACAATGGTCCCTTGCGAGGTATATGTGCCTCTTACGGTCCCATTTGGGGGTTATTTTAAGTTTTCTCCCTCTAGCGACATGTTTTTAAGCCCAAATCTATATATTTGAAAATTTTGGTTATATTCTCAAAGCGAGAGTCTCGAGACTAAGTGGTCAGTTATTACATATTACATTGGTCCCATGCGAGGGACTCGTGCCTCTGACCAGGATGTTTGGTGGTTGCTTTGTTATTTCACCCTCTATTGGCATATTTTTAATCCTAAGTAGTCTAGATATTTGCAAATTTTAGTCATATTATTAAATCAGGATTTTTGTTAGTACGTGGTGAGTTCCTACGAGTTACATTGGTCCCGTGCGAGGTGTTCGTGCCTCTTACATGGCTGTTTGGGGGGCTATTCCGAATTTTCACCCTGTAGTGGCATATTTTTAAGACCAATCTAGATATTTGCAAATTTTTGTCATATTCTCAAACCGAGAGTCCCGTGACTACTCAGTCATTTCTTACGAGTTACATTGATCTCGTGCGAGGTGTTTGTGCCTTTTACTAAACTTTCATAATTCAAACTAAACACTCATAAATCAAACTAAAATGCCAATATAGTACGAATATCATAATATGATACAATTTGAATATAAATAGGATCGTCAAGGGATAATATAATAATATGACACAAATAGGATTGTCAAGGATAAAATAATATTTTGATGCTCAGTCTTTTTATAAATCAATTATAGGATCCTACAAATTAGGGTTGTCATCAAGAGCATACTAAAACTCTTTAGGTGGCTTTAATGCGTTTGCTTGAGTAGTCATACTCTTTAGTGTATGCATAACAATAGACCAATTGCCATAGTTTATGCACTTTGAGAATAATATTTGATTCACATTCTGAAAGGCATAAATAAAAGGCTCGTCGACTATGTGTTTTTTACTCTTCATCTTTGATAAATCTACCATGGTCAGTTTTAAGTCAGGATCAACTTTACAAGAATTCATAGTGTCCTCCACCTTCACCCAGTCACAATGGAATACGATATCTATGAAATCTAAATAATTGAGTTCCAGGATTTTTTGGACAATCCCATAATAGGTTAGCACCGTATCTTTTGTATTTTTATCACTTCTTCTAGTGACGCATGTAGTCAAGCCAGAAATTGAAATTCTGTTGTTTTGCATCAAAATATTTTCCTTACATGGATATGAAACAACATCAAAATCGCAAGGGCAAATTTTTAAAAAAATTTTCACATGAAATTTGGGACCTTTGCTAGACGTGCAAGCCTTAAATAGACATCACCTAGTTTCAGAAGCTTTATTTATTAATGAATTTGTATTAAGGCATGTATTTACCACACACGGATAAATAACCACACACATAAGAGGTGAAACTTACCTCTTTTGATATCCATTCCCTAAAATCATTCGTCGTGTATTTCTCCTTTGTTTTTGGGAAATTTCTCTCTCGTACTTCCTAAAGATAAATTATAGAGTTTTGATCATAATATAAATAGTACATATAATCAAATAAGAATAATTCATTTAATTATGTAGCTACTTACTTTCTCCAATATTTAACTTCATTTTGCAATTCAAAGACGTAATGAGCTACTTGCTTGTATGATAGATTAGTAAGGCTCACCTCTTTGGGTTTTTAGAAGGAAATTCATCCTCAGACTCACAAGTTTCTCAATGACTCATTCTCCAAGAGTATTGAACCTCCTCAGCTCTTTATCTAGCATATGTACCGGATCATATCTCGATGATTCCACAGTTATGTATTCTTAACCAATTGACCTTCCAATATACTGTGTATTCTTAACATAATCTTTGAAGGTTTTCATCAAGTCCTAAAAAGTATACATCCAGCAATACCTAATAGGACCATACAATAAAACCTCATCGCATATATCCACAAGCAGGTGGATGATGATATCTAAGAACATCGAAGAATAATATTTCTCTAATACACAAATTACCTCGGCTAAAGTTGATTTCGCAGCTTTGCTATGATTATTGTTTACCACTTTTACACAAAGTAGGGTAAAGAACTAACTTATTTGCATAATTTTTCGACAAAGATCTTTGCACTCGGAGATCCAATGCCTTAACAACATATGGATTGATTGAATGACGATGTGCCAGTCGTGAGAGTTTCACTGTTTTAAGTCATTTGTTTGGTAGCTTACTATCCTACGTAAATTACCAGAATAACCAGTTAGAGTCTTCAAGTTGAACAACGTGTCTAAGAGGTTCTTCTTCTCACCAGTAGTCAAAGTGAAATTAGCCCGGGGGGGGGGGGGGGGGGAGGATTCTTCCTACTATTGGATCATTTTTTAACCATAATTTCTTCTTTATTTTCATCTTTTGTAGATCGCGGCGAACCCATTGTCCATCTTTTGAATGAGATCCACCCAGATATGTTCCTATCAGATGTTCCGCAACATTCTTCTCTGTGTGAATCACATAAATTACATGCCTTACACGATGATCTTTCCATTACGATAAGTAAAAAATATTGATCATCTGTACCATACCTTCATTTTACTAGGGTCGTTTGGATCCTCCCGATCTTTACGCTTTAGGTTTACAAACTGAGGTTGTTTCCTACGTACATATTCCTTGTAGTCAGGGAAGGCTATGAGATTTTGGGGCCCTAGGTGAATAGAAAATTTGGGGCCCTTTATGTTATTATTGTTTTTAATAATTATTACAGAAAATGTGTTCTTCTTGAATTTTTTGATGAAAAATTATATATTAAATCATCAAAATCAAGGTCATATAACAAATCTTTTATATTGAGAGTGTAGCTAATCCATATAATCTCTCTTGAGTCATGGTAAAACGAAGGTAATTTTTTATCAGTTTTAATTTTGAAAAACTTCTTTTGTCCAAGGCAACCGTAATGGGTATTGTCAAAATTATTCTATAGGTAATCCAAGCATTTGGATAAATATATTTCATCTCTTGATATAATCCAATACCTCAATTGATTTTTTTTTGTTTCCTTTGGCACAGACCTTTTCAAAATTTTCAATTCAATAAACAATTGATGTCCATCAATATTATAACTATTATCACATGTTAAATATTTTTCAAGACTAATACAAGAACTATTTAAGATATCATCATTCGAGGTTTCCAATTTGTGCAAATTGAAAAAAAATAAAAAATTCTCATATTTTTTAAATTGTTCAAATCTAGTTCTAAGTGACATAAGTGCTTGATCTATTAGATGTAAAAAATAATTAACTCGGAACGATTCTTCCGGTGTTTCTCGTATATCGTTACTAGAATCCTCACCAAAATATTTTTTTTCTAAAAACATCACATTTTTAACGAAATACGGGTTCAACTTCCATATCATTAACAATATTTATAGCTTTAATTTTAGTGGATTCATATCCATTCTCTCATTCATTTTTAAAATAAGAAACAAGTCCCTTATAAAGATTCAATGCGACATCAATATCCATGTCATATGTTTGTAAAATTTTACTAACTCTATTAACCACATTCAATATATTATAACAAATAACAACACCATAATAAAAGTTAGAACTTACAAAAGCATCTTCCAATAAGCCTCTAATTATACTTTTTATGTGTGCCTCACAACCTGAGGTATTGCTTAAATCAATTAATGCTTCTTTAATTTTTGGCATTTGGAATCTAATTGCTTTGACACTTTCAATGTGACTTTCCCAACGGGTTTGAGATCATGGTTTTAGTATTAGGCCTTTAAAATTTTTAATATGTTCTTTCATATTTTTCCACCGTTTCATAGAAGATGCAAATATATTATACCCATTATGTACTTCACCTAGAAGTTTCTCACCTTGTGTAGAATATCTAACAATGTCAATAAGAGCAAGATTAAGACTATAACAATCACATGCTGTATAAAGTTCAATCGAATTAACTTCTAGTACCCTATTTTGAACACCTTTGTGTTTTCCTTTTGTATTAACACCATTATCATATCTTTGTCCTCTCAAATAATAAATATCAAGTCCTTCACTGCTTAAAATATTTATAATACATTAAAAAGTCCTTCACCAGTTGTATCCAATTGAAAGAGTTTGTATTACCATAATTATTCTCTTTAATATGTGTCTCAATCTTTTTTTTTCTCCCTCAATTTGATTTTGCATACTTTTATTAATTATTTTAGGTTTTTGGAATCTAGATACTAGTTCATACCATGGCTGCATATTATCTACATGTTCACAACTATTCTCATAACTCTTAAGTCGCATGCTTATATTTTTCCAATCATTAAGTCCTTCATTTTCTAACTTAGGAAAAGTAATATCATAGTCTCTTATTGGACCATTTTTAACCAATGTGTCAATCAAATTTTTGTCAATATTTTTCCAGTTAATCGGGTCATAAATATATACATTATCTAAACTTTCCACATATTCATTTTCAATAACATTATCCACATCATTTACTATATTTTTCCCATTTTCATTTTCTATCTTTAACACATTTTCATTTTCTATTTTTTATTAAAATATTTATTTAGTGAACCCGCTATTTTTTTTTTGTTTCTTCTTCAATTTGCTTCTGTCCCCGCTATTTTTTTTTGTTTCTTCTTCAATTTTTTTTTTTTTTCTTTTTTCATGACCAAAAGGATATTTTCTAGTTGACATACGACTACTAATCACACAATAACCAAACAAGCACAATAATATTTAATCAAACAAACAAAATACAATAATATTGTGAAAAAATGTAATAGGGTAACAATAATACCTTTTGTGTTTATTCAACTTTCACGCGATTGAGAGACTTCTTTTCAAGTTATTGTGGTGACAAATTGTTGGAATATACAAACGACACAAAAAAGGTTTGTAATGAGAAGAAATAACTAAAACATTAAAAAAGGCTTAGATTTACTTACCCAATCTCAAACTCTTCAATTTCTTCCCCAAATAAAAGCCTTAGATTTAACTTTGAGGGATTTAAAAAAAAAAGGAATTTAAACCCTAGTTTTTTTTTGAAATAGGGATTTGTAACCCTTAATCTTTTGGTGTTTTGACAAAAAATGTGGAAGATAAAAAAATTGGGGTGGTGGTGGCTATTTTTTCGAAAATGGGTGGGAGATGGGGTGGGGGGTGTAAGTCCTAAAATGGTTGTAGGGTGTGGGGTGTGGGGGAGTAAGTCTAAAAATGGGTGGTGGTGGTGGTGAGGATGGGGGTGGGTATATAAGTGTATTTGATTTGTGGAAGAAGAAGAGAAGAGAAAGAGTAGAGAGAAAGTTAGAGAAGAGAAATAGTAGAGAGAGAAAGAGAGAGAGAGAGAGAGAGAGAGAGAGAGAGAGAGAGAGAGGAAGTAAATGTAAATTTAATGAAAAAAGAAGACAAATATGGTATTAATTGGGTGTAAGTGGGTGTGGGTGGGAGTTGGGTTGGGTTGGGTTAAAATTTTAATTGGTTTGTGTTTTTATATATTTTGGGCCTTTTTTATTTGTAAATTATTTAAAATGTGACAATTATTTTTTAAGGGCCATAAAATTTATTTTTTTTAGATTTAAAAATATTGAATGTTTTATCATTATTTTCTCTAATTCATACTAATTTTTCTAATATACCTATTTTTTTCTCGGGACGTCCAAAAATTTTGGGGGCCTTAAGCGGCCACCTACCCCACCTAGGCCCAAAGCCATCCCTGTTCGTAGTCACACGTTTCGCCTTATCCTCGATCTTCTGACCAGCGGAGCAGGTTCCTTCCTACGCTCGTTATTTACAGGTAAGAAGTTAGACTCATTATTCCTAAAAGGGTGACTGGTCGACAAAAATCTACGATGACTCATATAACTCATCTTACCACTATCATATAGCCAAGTGGCTTCAGTTTCCTTCCCACATATGTGACATCCATAATAAACATGAATATAGCAACCGGATAAGTTCCTATAAGAAGGAAGGTCGTGGATCGCCCGCATCACTATTGTTTTAAGTGTGAACTCTTCACCCTTATTAGAGTCAACGCCCTCACGCCTTTATTCCACAACTTGTTAAGTTCTTAGATTAATGGGGCCACGAATATATCAATATAATTGCTCGGAGCCTTCGACCTGGGTATCAAAAAAGACAATAATGTGCACTTCTTTATCATGCACAATATTGGAGGGAGACTTATAGGCGCCATGAGAACTGGCTAATAACTCTAATTAGTGCTTAAATTACTGAAAGAGTTAAACCCAACGGTTGATAATGAAGAACAAACATTATGCAGTTCCTTTGCAAATTCCTCGCGTTGTGCATTTGAAAGTTTTCAGATAAGTGAATCAACCGGATAACGCATGAGATTCCCACCCACCTCGTATCGAGCGTACCATGTTATGGCCTCTGCTATCCACGATACAGTGAAAAACCATTCAACCCTAGCCTGAGGGGAAAATACTTCAAAAACTTATGTGGAACTTGCGAGCACTTGTGATATTTCGCTTTCGATCTTCATTCTCGTGCATGCATAAGTTGATTTGTACTTCAAACCTAAACCCTTTAAGCTCCTCTTTATGCTAGGATAATTATCTGGTAACATGTTCATTTTTGGGAGAATGTAATTAACCCACTTAAGAATTTTGGTTACGTTATTTCCTGACAAACCAAATTCACTCTTCAAATTAGGCAAACCAATCATTGCATATAATACTGAGTGATATTCATTGCAATTTTTTTACAATGGTCTAGCCGCTTCAGCTTTCAACCGTATGTATTCCCGATCTTCTTATAATTTGACATCAACTTGTATATTGACTTGGTTAGAATGCACGTTATCTATATACATATGTTAGTGGGTTTGATGGTGGTGGACTCGACAAGCATCATCAATTAGGTTTGTCAAAGGATAATGTATTAGCGAATAATGTACCACTTCCACTTGGTGGGGTTTATTATGCGGTCGGGTATTGATAATTCTTCCGCAACATATGGTACATTCTTTTCACCATGATATGCCCATATCTTATAGTCTTGCAAAATTCACCACTTTCGTAAATGCAACTCAATGTCTTCTAAAGAATTATAATTTCCATTCATACAATGGGTGCACGGACACGAAATCTTGTCACTTTTATTATTTCTATATGCAAATTTAACAAATTCTTGAATGCCCTTTCCATGATTATCAGATATTCATTTCATCTCCCCCATCCACTCTTTTTATTACGGGAAACACATTAAATAATCTTCAAAATTTAATTCACCCTTATTAATAGGTTGGAACAAAAGTCATGTTGCATATAAGAACACACAAGTCATAATTCATTCAAATTATTCAGAAAAACTTAAACTCAAATTAAACAACTTAAACTTAAATTCATGTTTCATACACAAAAATTGTTAAAAAATGACCTACAAACTTAAAATAACTTAAATAAACAAAATATTATAACGTGTTCTCAAATTAACAATGTTCATAGCCTAGGCTTGACCAAGAAATAAACTGGCCAAGTGATAAAAGAATTATGATAGTTTTTCATCAGGTTCCCTTATCCGTTGTCAACATGCATAGGCATTTCTCTATAACCATTGTATATTTCATCAACCATTATCTGAGCCTTACCTATCTACAAAGGACGATTGTGAACATGAGTTTTGACAATCAAGGAAATGAGTGTGGATGTGCCAATAATCATGTTATTGGTTAAGTCCATAAAATAGTAATGCCCACCATAGTAACTATGAGTAGACGATGATGCTCCAAGGGTCATAGTAGGCGAAGGCATTAGGGAAGGGAATGTTAAAGTAGGCGACATTTGGGAGGGGAAACCTTGAGACAAATGATAGGGGAAACCTTTAAAAGTAGGGTATAGGAAACATTGAGGAGGCATCAGGGGCTGAAAACCTTGAGTAAATAAAGACATAAAGTTCCAAATTTCAATTGTCAACACTCCCAATTTACTCTTAATCTCCTTCACATCCTCATCTATCTTAGACTGACTTTCCCCTTGGCTCGAGATGTGATTCTTCACCAAAGAGAGCTCGTATGAGAGGTGACACGTGTTTTAATTTTGTTTTTGTCATATGTGATCCAACACCTCCCGTCCTCCCTCGTTTGTCAGTTTTAAAGGAGTGGATCAGGGAATCATTTTCAATGTTATCATAAACTCAAAGAGGACTGACTGCTAATGGCTTCGACCGATTCGTGTAGCGTGAAATTATATCGAGTCTTATTATTTTAATATCATTTTATACAATGTGTTTATATATAAATAACATACTGGTCATACTCACCAGAGTCAGAGCCAAGTATGGTGGGAATTTATTATCTTTGTCTGATAAGGCATGCACGTACAAGTTACCCTGATTAGGTATTTACTGGCATTTAGACCGCTCTTTGTCCTATTTAAACATTCACTCTTCAAATCTTCATACAATTTAGACCCCAGTCTGTGGATATCAAATTTCTTCGCTCTATTTTGTTTACCTTTCTCCCACAGGACCAGATTTTTGTCCGTCGCCTCATTTTCCAAAAAGTTATTCCATTGATTGACCGATATTTTAACAATCAAAGGGACTCTGTCTTTCAGACCCAAATTGTTGGAGCTCGATGCCCCCTTAGGGAAATGTCTTTTTTGAATGTTTCTACGATATATTCTCATTTTTCAGCAATCGAAAAAAGAATCTTTTATTTTGAACATATAAGGAATGAAAAGCGCTTACAAAGTTGGTCACAAATGTCATCCTTGATGGATTGATCAACTAAGTTCCAGTTATTTGCTGCCCTGACTCCCACAATCATTTTCCCAAGCGATAATACTGGGATTTAATGATTTTGATTTTTTTTATTGCCAGTAGAATTATTACCGAGATGGTAGAACCTAGTGGGGTTCTTCACATTTGATCGGTAGGTATCAGGAGTGTGTGTGTGTGCGTTGGGGGTAGTGGTGTTGGAATAAATTCGTTTATTTCCTACTCGTAGAGGAGTGGTAGAGTGAACCAATGGATGATAAGAGAATTATTCACCATGTTGTGATAAGAATCCTTGTTGAGGTGTAGGAGATGAGAATACTAGTTGGGGTGTCATGTCATCACTTGGTACGTTCTATCCATTGCCGCTCGATATTTTCTACAATAAAAAAAAGCGCAACGAAATCATTATACTAACACGTTTTCGACTAACTAATCACGTTACGACTATATATATTTATATACCTTCTCATAATAATACTTTAAAATATGTTCAATATATCCATTAATTTAGTATTAGTTTTTAAAAATCTATGGATTGATGTATAAATATCCGTGACATGAACTTAGAATACTTTTTTGGTTAACTTATTGAAAAGATTCAATTTAAGACGCATATGTTGCAAGACGTCACAATCTTGGTTAATGCTCTCTTTATGTAGTTGTATCCATAATGAGTGAATGCATTTTTTCCTTCTCTAACAGCGTAAGGAATGTCATGGCTACATCGAGATTATGTACGCGAAATATATTCTCTACAGCCTCATACCAGCATGCTGGTACGAAAATAGAATACGATCGAACATGGACTCTTGGTGGAGATAAACTCCACGATTTGAAAGGTAGTTAAATTGTTCGATCTTCTTATTCCCATACTTGTAAATAAGAGTACCATCTAAATGGTGCTCACTAATAAAATAGGTATAAGTGAGGTCCAATTGTAACCTCTTGTACTCTTGTTTCCAATAATTATCACCATGTCTTATTTTTTCCTTAGAAAAATATACGAGGGTGTGAATATGAGTCCAACAAGTAATGACTGTAATTAGTTATTAACTAGTTATTGTTGTTCAACCGATCCAATTTAAGTTTATCTTATTTTATTTAAGGGTTTTTTGACTTGCTACCCCACGTTTTATATCGATATTTGTGATTGCACCCCACATTTTAATTTCTTTGTGTTTGCACTCCACAATTAGTGAAATTTTTTTGTTGCTGTCAAAATTTTTAAAAAAGACCATCCTGCCCCCATTTTAATCCAAAATAATATAAAGTTTTAAAATAATAAAAATTATATAATAAATTATTAAAAAATATTTAGAATTCCAAAAATTATAGAAAAATAGTTAAATTTTTTTATAAATTAGAGAAAATATTTTTAAAATCTAAAAATCATGTAAATAAATAAATTACAAAAAGGTTTAAACAGTATTTTAAAATCTGAAAATAATAGAAAAATTAATTTAAATAACAAAAAGCTTATGAAAAAATTGGGGGGAAATTATAAATATATTTTTAAAATATAAAAATCATGAAAATAAATGTAAATTACAAAAAAAATTAGAAAATATTTAAAAATTTGTAAATAATAGAAAATATTTTAAATTAAAAAAACTTATAAAAAATTGGGAAAAACTTGTAAAAAATATTTCAAAATCTGAAAATCATGAAAATAAATTTAAATTATGAAAAAATACTTAAAATTCTGGAGTTTAATCTATTCACTAATAATTTTTATACTAATGGTAAAAATTTCACTATGAAGGGAAAAAAGTTACAATCTCTGGCAAAAGTGCTCACCCCTAGGAATAGTTTAGAATTGTGACTTACCATATGTAAATGTACAAAATATTTTCAAAACTCAGTTCAGAAAAAAATAGAACTGTGTCATATACCATATGTCATCCACCTCAAGGATCCACTTATGGAAACACTAGGCCTTTATATAACTAAATCTCATCCCATAAAATATAAGTTTATCATATAAGATAAATTAGAAAATGTATCACTTTGCAGTTCTATGGTGGCAAGAATATTTTTGTCCAAACATTTAAGTCTCTATTCGATAAAACTCTAGATTTTTAAATATATTTTCATAATTTATATTTATTTTCACGATTTTCAGATTAATTTTTTTTATAAGTTTTCCCCATTTTTTTTTATAAGTTTTTTATAATTTAAAATGTTTTTATATTATTTATAGCTTTTAAAATATTTTTAGACGTTATTTTTGCAATTTGCATTTATTTTCATGATTTTTAGATTTTAAAAATATATTTGTAAGTTCTCCCTAATTTTTTTATAATTTTTTTTTATTATTTTTGGATTTTAAAATACTATTTAAACCTTTTTTTGTAATTTATATTTATTTTCTTGATTTTCAGATTTTAAAAATATTTTCTCTAATGTACAAAAATTTAGCTGTTTTTCTATAATATTTGGATTTCTAAATATTTTTAATGATTTATTATATAATTTTTATTATTTTAAACTTTCATATTGTTTGGGATTAAAACAGGTGTATGATGGTCTTTTTTGAAAATTTTGACAGCACCTAACAGATTTCATTAACGGTTGGGTACAAACACAAATGATTTAAAATGTGGGGTTCATACAAAAATATCGATATAAAACGTTGAGTAGCAAGTAAAAAAAATCCTTTATTTAATCCTGACATTGTTATGGGTCCTTCCGAGTAGAAAACACATATACATATATATATGTGTGTCTGTGCATAAACCTGACTTAGATCGATACATATCGAATCCCATATCCTCAATCTATTCAAAATTCTTTAAATCCTTAGGATTTAAAATCCAATTACAATATTTTAGTATTTTGACATTTGGCTTTGTTTAATTTAGGTATTTTCGTATTTTAGTCTTAGGGTTTATTTTATTTGGGTATTTTCACATTTCAATCTTATTTGAGTATTTTAACCCCATATATACTAATTCGGCATTATTATTTCATAATTATCCCTAAAATTTTGGCATTTTACGATCTCAAACATCGTATTTATCTCGAACTTATTTCATATTAATTGAAACTAACCTTTTTGGTAAGGGTTTCTTGTTTGTTGTATCTCCCATGTGTTTTACACGTAATTCTTGCAAGTGAATGGAAGAGAATTGTACGAAATGAGGAGGACAAGGCAAGAAAGGATAGTCAAGGTAAAGTCGGTCCAACATGAGAATTATAGATCTTGAGTTCACGAGAACATAGGAAGAAACGACACCTTATTCCGAGTCCAGGTGAAGAAGATACATCACTTTGAAGATTGAACAAAGTTTCGGGATCAAAATTGCAAAAAGAAAAAGTTTCAAGCATTTTTAAAGTGCCAGACCAGTACCCAAAATCGAACCGGTTCACTTTTCCTAACAGGTTCGCTCCTTGGGTTCGGTTTGGATTATAGGTTCGGTTTGTGGCCATTTTTTTGGGGGATTTTCCTATTAAGTCCTATTTACATGGGACATTTCCTAATAGGTCCTATCGCAGTTGTTTTTCTTTAATAGGTCCTATTTGTACATATAGTGAATAATCACGGTATGTTTACAAATAGGGCCTATTGGAACAAAAATCTTTTTTCATGGGACCCGACGGAGAAAAAAAAAGATGTTAGGACCTATTGAACCACATACTTAGTAAACGGGATAAATTGATAAAAAACCCTTTTTTTTTATCTTTTTATATTTTGCAGCTAAGTTGGTTAGGGTTTGTCCTAGCCTTTTGGACCTTTTTGGGTCTTCAAATAGGGAATTTATGAGCTTATTTTCACACACTTCATATTATTTTAGTTTGAGGAATCAATCTCTAATTGTTGAAATTACAAACACTTAGTAATTTCAACATTTGCAATTCAATAAGAAGGAGTTCATTCACTTTCTGCAATTCTTGCTTAGTTGGGATTTCTTTGTTCATGCATCTTGAATTCTTGGACTCTTACATGCTTAACGTAAGTTCTTTACAAATATTCTCCATGACTATCTAAATTCTTCCATAGGTTGAGGAGCATGAACCAAACCCAAACTTTGAATGTAAAATTCGTAGCAATTTACTATTTAATTCATCGAGGTTAATATATTAACCCGGATTAATCGTGTAGACCTCTTAACTCGGTTTGTTAAAGCAACCCAAGTATTGGAGAATGTATTATACGTGTCGGTTCATATATCAATCATTCATATCAAACTGTTGACTAATTATTGCGCGGGTTGACCTACACATATTTGGTACTTCGAATTGATTTGACCCTTTTTCTTTAATTGATTAATTCAAAAAGTTTTACTTTTATCGTAGAAACCCTAGGGTATGGGGGATTGAATCCTGACCTCCTTTTCCAAACTTATTTTAAAACCGAATTAAGTTTTTGCATAAATTAGATTAATTTTCAATTTCATTAGCTTAAATTGTTCTGATTGTTATAAATAACCTCACACAAAACTTCATCACCTTTTATTTCTTTTTGCGAGTCGAAATTTAAAATTTAGAGACCATCCCTACTCTCGTCACGAGTATTCTATTCCCTGAGGATTTGACCCCTACTTACCAATTTTTATTACTTGAGAGACCGATTTGCACTTGAGTCGTACGTTCACACGTAGCACATATATTTCGGGTCTTGTCAAGTTTTTGGTGCCATTGTCGGGGATTAGATAGTATGCTAGTTTTAATTAATTCTAATTTGACACTATTTCCTAAAAAGCCAAAAAAGTCATAAATCCCAAAATTAATTTTTTTAAAATATTCAATAAAGATATATGAAAAGAAAAATAAATAATTTTTTTTGCCCAAGTTCTTAGTTGCCACCTTCTAATACAACTCACGAGCGAATAGAGAATCCCCTATCATCTAGTAATAACACTCCTAATTTCTGGGTACCACCTCCAACACCTCCGACACCTCCTACTCCTAGTAGCCATACCCATAGTAGAACGTTGAGAGACTTCGGTGAGGATAGTGACTCATTGAGTATGAGAGCGATGTCGAATAATGCGAGTATTAGAACGGGAGAGGGCGAGATTTTGTATCGCCCTATAAGGGACTTCTTATATCCAGAGCGAGCCATCACTCCGGGGTGCATCATATTCCTGTATAATATAGGACAATTTCATTTTTAAAATGGAATGATTCAAATCCATCCTACATTTCATGGCATGGAGTCGGAGAAGCCATATCTCCAGATCCTTGAGTTCGAGGAGGCGTGCGAAACGTTTAATGATCAATCTTTCATCCAAGACGTCATACGTGTTAAGATTTTCCCCTTCTCGCTTAAGGATAGGCTTTGCTATATAACACCGAATTCTATTAGTACGTGGATATATACACAAGCGGAATTTTTCCAAATGTTCTTTCCTGCTCATAGGACCAATGCTATCAAAGATAAAATTTAAACCTTTAGATAAAACGTTAATGAGCCCTTTGATAGGTGTTGGGAGAGGTTCAATGAGTTGGTAAATATGTGCCCACATAAGAGTTTCGAGAAGTGAAGGCTCATCTCCTTGTTCCATTATGGGCTTACGCTAATCTCAAAATAACTCGTAGAAACAACGTGCCCGAATGAGTTCTTTGGGTTAGGTGCAGACGATGTGGAGGCCCACTTTAAGTAAGTCGCAGAGACTGCTCAATCTTGGGACACATTGGATCTAAATACCCAATCCAAAGCTAGAAACATGTTATTATACCCTTCCTCGTCCGGACTTTACCAATTGAATGAGGAAGCCGAGTTAAAACTTCAAATCAACCAATTAGCCAAGCGGTTAGATGACATGGTGGAAGCAAGGGGATAGATATATCTGATCCTTCTCTATCTTTAAATGAGGAGATTTGCGCTATTTATGAGGCAGGACATCTAAAAAAAAAATTTATGACCATTCCTGCCTATAAAGTTATGCTTCAATAGCCAGTTGAAGAGGTGGGAGATTATAAAGGAAATTTTAATGGCCCTCATGGGAATCTTATAATCCCTTCGAGAGGATGTGAAATTTGTGAGTAAAATGAGAAAACATAAAAAAATTCCGTTCAGAAAATTGAACCAATTAGCTCAAAAAGTGAACTCTGGGGAAGAGGTTTGTTATTAGAAAATAACTTGGGTAGAAAGAAAAAGTGAACTGGTTCAGTTTTGGAGTGAACTGGTTCGGTTCCTCAGGCGAATCGGTTCGTTTCTCTATTAGGCAGGTCCAAACTTTTCCACTTGTTTTCTCATTTCCCACTTAGCTTTTCACTTTCTCTCCAACTTAAAATTTTTCCCTTCCCTCTAAACTCTCAAATACCTCCATTTTTATTCCCTCCAGCTTCTCATATCTTCACCACCCAATCCAAACCATTCCTCCTATACCAAACCGTTCATTTTCTCTCCCATTTTACCCTATAAATACCCCCTCGCCCCCATATCTCCTCATGCCTTCATCCAACTTCTTGTCGTTCCTAAAATTCTTCCAAAGCCAATCCTAGCCTCCTGCCTTAAAAATCTCCATGGCACCAAAATAATATCTAAGAAATACAATTCCATCAAAGTCAAAGATGGGGGATGCGATATCTATCGTTCACCACAAGAACAAAATTGGTGTTGTGAAAACTTTTCAGAACGATGGATGCTATTCATAGAACGTCGTGTCTTATATGACAACTTAGTCCATGACGTTGTTTCTCTCTTATGAAAATTTGGATAGCAACATTGGACTTCCTAAGATGAGGGTCTGGTTTACGAACACATTGCTCGATCTTTTTACGGTACCCTCATCCATATCTCGGATGGAAATTACTAGGGATTATCGATGGGATAATTATTCCTTTTTCTCTCAAAATCATTCAAGGAAATATGCGAGCGGTGGGATTAAAACATTGCCGTTTGCACACTTACCTGTATCGTCGAATGGATATTCCATGGCTTGAGATGTCAAATCGATGGGCACCTGACAAATGTGGGTATTCGACACCTTCCTATCAGGACGGATACTATAATACCCTCCCACGTGACTTTGATTGTACCCGTGTTATTCAACGACTTTATGTGACCTAATTGGGCTTTGAACCTTCTAAGATGAAATATGGGTCGAATTTGGGTAATATAGTGGCTCTAGTGCAATTAATTGGAAGAAGAATGGACTTTAATGACCATCAAACGAGGCACCTCCGTATAGGATTGACTACCCTCATTAGAACTTCGTTCGAAGTATGTTAGAATGAAATGTCTATCTCGTTTGAATGAGATATAGCCTGGTTCGAATGAAATGGAAGTTCTTATTCAAACAACATCTATTCTCATTCAAACGAGACGTTCAAAAATCGACTTCTGCAATTTAGAAAGTGCTGTTAAATGTGGTCCATTGGATGAAGACACATGTCATATTCTCAGGGAAGCAGATCAATATCGGGATTGACCTTTTAGGAATTTTGGGGAATTAACCCGTAAAGGTTATGAAGTATATAAGTGAGATTTGGGTCATTTTAACCCATATTATATTAGATTTTTCTCACTATATAGCTCTTCAGAGATCCCCCACCACCATAACCACCTTACACCACCCTAGCACCACCACCCTTCACCTTGATCCACTCAAGTATTTCATAATTTCCCACATATTTAAGCCTTATAAACTCGTATAAACCATTTTTGGAAAAAGCTACAAATTTAAAGATATTGTTGGGGACTTTTGAAGAAGAAATGTAAAAAAATAATGGAGCTTGAAAGGGGTTTTGCTTGGAGATTTCATGGATGCAAGCTTGGTGAAACTAGGCCATATATTTAAGTCCATCTTAGGAGGTGGGAGGTTGTCATCTTATTTTACATTCATCCCACCGTTGTTGGAGCTTATTTGAGGTGGAAAAACTCTACTCTAAGATTAAAACTCCATTTTTCCATTGTATTGTTCTTATAGTTGAGTTTGTAATGGTCTGATGCATATATGGTTTAAAAAGGATATTTCTTTTGGTTGCGTAATTGGATTAAAAAGGGATTTCAAGAGTGTTGAGTAAATGATGTATATCAAGAAAACTTGGTGATAAACATTTTATGGAATAAAATGTTTTGAAGATAATATTTCTCTTGTCAAAGATATTTTATGAACAAATGTTTCAATGTTTTCTTGTAAAAATTGGGATTTTCACAAAAATAGGCATTGTTTCAAGTTTTAAAGTTCAAGAATGTCTTTTGTGTTAAAATGCATGTTGTTACAAATGTTATGAAATTTCTTGAATAAGTCACGTGTTAAACTCATTTTCTTAGATTTTGGACTTAAAATCCCTCTTCCCATGTGTATAAACTCATAGTAGGCATATAAATAAGTTTAATAGAGGTTTTAGTGAGTTTTAACTTGGAACAAAGAAAATAAAAACTTAATCCCTTAAACTGTGAGAAAAAGTGTTGAAAATATGATTAGTGTACGACCTTAGATTGTGTGAGAAAAAGTGTTGATAAAGTGAGAAAAAGTGTTAGATGCATTAGGAACTTAGATTGATGATGTCATGTTAGGGACTTGAAATATAAAAACCCAAGAGGGATATCGAAGTATGATTAGAATCGACACGTATCGACAATGTAAGTTAGAATAGCCCTTGGAAAGCAAGGATTAGTTTTTGCAAGTCTTAACAGACTGGTGCAAATTATGGAGTGTAGACCTATGTAGCACTTTCTAGACTTATTGTGCTAACTGAAAAAATTACCACGTAAGTCGTTTAATTAAAGATTAGACTATCTAAATGGCTCCGAACAGTTTGTTGAAGAAAATCTTTTCTTAAAACAAATTCTTAACACAAGATGTGTAAAACAGTATGAACGAGTTATTTAAGGTATAAGTTTACCAGTTTTGAAAACAAAAAATTAAGGAACTTAAATCAACACAGCCTCAAGAAAGGGATGAGGAGAAGAGGAAGTATACAAGTACAATTTTAATGTGTCAAACCCCCACCCAATTGGAAACATCCATGGAGATCTCTACACCTCAAAAGGCAAAATCCACTAAAATAGAGTAACAGATTACAAACTATATAACAATCAAGACACACAATCATACCTAATTCTAAGTTCAGAAATGTACCAACTCCTCTAGATTTTCTGACTCCCCCAAGGCTCTGATGTTGTTGAAGTTTTCTCAGCTTTGTAACTCTACTCCTTTTAGCTTTACGTCGACTAAAAAATCTAAGATCTCAACACTAACACTTTTCAGTGTAGTAGTGTGAAGGTGTAAGTGGTGAGCACCTATATAATATGGACTCAAGTGAGTCAAAGATATAGGGTGCTTCAATCTCCCCCTTTGAAAATATGAGACAAAATCTCCTTCGAGTCATCTAGGACTCGTAGGGATACAAAAGAATACGAAAAACTTAGTCCTATACAAAAATTATATCTACCCAATATCCTAGAAAGAGAAAATTACATAACTCAACTAGATACAAACCAATACCCTATCAAAATTATGTTGCAAATGAAGGTACCGATTCCTAAAAATAAGATAACTAAGATAAAGCTTTTTAGTTGAGAATACACCGAAAATGTCCAAGAGGACTCAAATTTCTCCCCCATTTTGTCTCAAATGGACAAAGGGTAATGTAAACAAGTAGGAAGCAATAATTCATTGTTCTGTAGTAACCATACCAATAGATTTGCGTAAAGATTCAAATCAAAGAAAGTCTAGTGGTTTAGTAAACATGTCAGTTAATTGTAATTCAGTAGGTAGGTAATTAATTTCTAACTCCTTAGATCCAACTAACTCGCGTATGAAATGATCTCTGATTTTAATATGTTTGGTACGAGAGTGCGGAACTGGATTTTTACAAATATTATTCGTGCTTTGATTGTCACAATAGAGATGTAGCTTATCTTCAGTTATACCGTAATCTTTTAGCATTTGTTTCAGCCAAAGTAATTGAGCACAACAACTTCCTGCTGCAATATATTCGGATTTGGTAGTAGACAAGGAAGTGAATTTTGTTTCTTACTACTCCATCCAACCAAATTGTTATCATTGTAGTAACACGCTCTTGAAGTACTCTTACTATAATCGGTACACCCGACCCAATCAGCATCCATGTAACCTACTATAGTACTAGAAGTATCTTTAGCGCACCAAAGTCCTAAGTTTAGAGTGCCTTTAATGTATTTGATAATTATTTTAACGCACAATAGATGACTCTCTTTAGGATTGTTTTGATATCGGGCACACACGATTAAACTATCTAAATAAATCCAAACTGTTTGTTGAAGAAACTTTTTTCTTAAAAAAAATTGTTAACACAAGATGTGTAAAATCGTAAGAACGAGTTGTTTAAGGTATAGGTTTACCAGTTTTGAAAACTAAAACTTAAGGAATTTAAATCAACACAGCCTCAAGAAAGGGATGAGAGTAAGAGGAAGTATACAAGTAAAATTTTAACCTGGTAAAACCCCACCCAATTGGGGAAACATCCACGGAGGTCTCTACACCTCAAAATTAGAAATCCAATGAAATAGAGTAACAAATTACAAACTATATAACAATCAAGACACACAATCAGACCTAATTCTAAGTTCATAAATGTACCAACCCCTCTAGATTTTCTGACTTCTCCTAAGGCTCTGATGTTGCTGATGTTCTCTCAGCTTTTTAACTCTACTCCTTTTAGCTTTATGTTGACTCAAAAATCCAAGATCTCAATACCAACACTTTTCAGTGTAGTAGTGTGAAGGTGTAAGTGGTGATGTGCTCTAAATCACATGCATGCAACTCACACACACTTAATTACAGACATGATGCTAATCAAATTATAAACAGATCACAAATATGTAAATATTTACAAAATCAGTTTAATCAAAACTATTAGACTATGGATATTTCAATATATCCACGGATTAAGAGGGAATCTTGCTATACACACGAGCTACTTATTTTAAAAATGTACAAACTATTTCACAAAATGTGAAATATGTGAAAGTGTAAATCCCCAATCAAGATCTTAAACTAGATCTGAGTCTGAATGTTCAAAGAAACTGAAAACATAAATTATTTTGTTCGTTTTAGGGTTTGAAAACATAATAGTCGAAAATAACCAACAAAACTATGATTTCTCGAAATAAGAAATCAAAACAAAAAGAGATAAATGTGGAATGTATCACAGAACGTGAATCTCAGTTTTCTATGAGAGAAAATGAGATCAAACTGTTGTGATTAAGTTGGAAAAGAGGTAAAGGACAGAAGAGGAATGATATTTACAACTCTCGACCAAACACACTCTTAGAAATGTTTTTTTGGTGAGATTTTGCCCGAGTTTAGGTTAGGGTTTTCTATTTATATCTTCTCTTTTTATTTTCTCTCTCTCTCTCTCTATCTTCTATCTACTCGCTTTATTTTCTCTTAAAAATAAGGAAAGCCAAATATTGTAATCGTAACACATAAGGCATGTATTTATACTTAGCTATGGAAGCCTTTGGAACTTCAAAGAAAAATGAATGGTCCCGGTTAAGTCTCAATAGATCAAGGTAAATCTGATGGCTAACAATGCACCATAATTATAACGCCTCTGATTGGTTTAAACGAAAACACAAGGATTATGTAAAAACGCATGCATCCCATATGTTGATGTAAAAAACTAGATTATATGTAATTAATCAATCACAGATAAAAATGAATAAATAAGACAAAGGATTTTTAAAGTGGTTCAGCCTTCTGAAAATATCCTACGTCCACTGTTTTTGTATTACTGACTATTTGCCTTGAATCTCGATGATAGGTTCAATCTGAAATCAAAAGTCCTCTTCTTATGAGGATGTTACAATGTATTTATAGCCTTGAGGCTGTACATATGAAAAGGTAATGCGCTGTTATCTAGTAGACATATACATCTGTATAATAATAATGCGCATTTAATGCGTAGTCGCCTTTTGGTTTTCTTGATTTGGATGCTCTGCACGCTAAGTAGCTTGGACCGCTTAAGTTGCTCGGTAGGTTTAAGTAGCTCGGAGCGTCTGAGTAGCTCTGTGAAAGTATCCTGTTCGTTGAAAGTATTTGTATTTGCTACATAGATTAACACGTGTCTTTATATGATTGGTCCACGTCAGTTGACTAAATTTGGTATCAACAGAAGCCCCAAATGTTTCACAGTCGAGGTTGAGGAAGAGTGTGGACATTTTTCTTGAAAGTTGCCCGGATTATTGGTCTATACAGATTAGGAAAATTTTCATTGTATATAATTCCTTTTGAGTGCTTAATATCAAACTTCGTAAATATTTTGAATTTTTTACGATCACTTCGATATTTGTGCCTTTTTCCTTTTTTTAGCCGTTGAAAATGCAAACGTCTTCCCTTGTAATCATTGATTTTCTCTATTCCCAAGGTAAAGTATTTAAACGCGACAGAAATCCCGTCGTCTTCTACTTTTCAAATCTGTATTTTTAAACCCTTTATTTTTTCTCTATCTTGTGCCTTCGTTCTTTCCATCATTCATTGTCAATCGATCTCTCTTTCTTCTGTAAGATTTTCTTCCTTCTTCTTTATTTACTTTATTCACCATGGTTTATCTTATTGAATCATTGGATAAATTTCGATCTGATTTTTCAATCCCTTCGTGGGTTATTTTGGAAGAACTTTCTTGTCCTTCTGATTTATTTGCTTTGGCGGAGGGACACTGGTTCCTAACACTTTTTGTAGCTGAGTGTGGTTTTTCTTTCCCACCAAATCCCCTGTGTTTGGAGTTTTGCCAATATTTCGATATTGTACCTGCAAGAGTTGCTCCAAATACGTGGAGGGTAGTTAATAGCGTATATAGGTTGAATCAACTTCATAGAATTCATTTGGGAATTCCAGAAATTATGTATTGCTATAGATGGGTTACCAGAGACATTACTTTCTATTTAAAAACTAGGTTTTTGAATAGATCTTTAGTTGTCAATCTTCCCGATGCCAATTGGGATTATTTTGATCATGAGGTTGTGATGAAAAATTGGCAACACCCTCCATTAAATGGAAATTATGTATACCAAGGTCCCATGTGTCCGCTTTATGGCAATGGGATAGGTTGTTTTTATTTTTTTGATCTTGTTTTCTTTGTATTCGATGAAATGCATCACTGGCATTAATTTTGTTTGTTATAGTTGACAGTAAAAGGAAGCCCCCAAAAGAGATTGACGTTAACATAAAAAAATTAAAACTTATCTGGAGCTTGCATCAGTCGATCAATGGAGAGCATGTGAGGTTCGCTTCATATTTGTTGAGATACAGAAGCTCCACTTCATCTTTCATTGATCTTCCTGTGGTGGTTGATCTTGATCGAATACCAACTTCTGAAACTAGTGTGGAAGGATCTTCTTCTGATTTAAGTACTCCTATTACTGACCTGATGAAGAAGAGGAAAGCTCCCGTATTTTTTAACAAGTCTGCCCTTGCCACTCAGAGGGAAAAGAAGAATAAGAAGGATGCCCCAGATGAGGGGACAAAGATTGCAGATATACCCCCATCTACTGCTGCTAAGAAAACTGTCAAGAAGCCCCTTGTGCCTCCGAAAGAGGTAGCACCTTCGATTGAAACTGTTGCCATCTCACAAGGAGAGACAACATCTTTAATTGAAAGTGCTCCTCTGAGGAGACTAAAAAGATGTCCTACTGAGAGACCTGCTGACTCTGTTTCTCAACCTTCAAATTCTGAGGGTAATGTTCCAGCTCTTATTCCTCTGAGCTCTGCTATGGACTTGATTAGATCTTGGATTGTCCCAGAATTCTAAGGTATTGAAGACACCTTTTCTCATGAGAGAATTACTACTTTGGCTGCTCAACACATTGCGTCAGTAAGTATCGTTAACCCGAGTCCTTTATCCTTTAGTACCATGTTCATATGTTGAATTAAACTTCTTACTATTTTCAGCTCATGACGTGTTTCAATAGTATTTTGAAGAAAGATGAAGCCATCAGGGCTTCCACCTCCTCGGGTGGGGTAGAAGAAGCTTTTGCTGAATTAACTCAATCTTTGAAGGAATCTCGTCAGAAGTACGATGAAGACAAAAATGAATGGGAAAAATAATTCAAGTCTGTTGAAATAAATCGAGATCAAGCTGTGACTGCCTCCAAAGAGTTGGAGAAGAAATTAAAAGACGCTGAACAACATGAAAAGGAGCTTGAAGTCAAGCTTAAATATACCGAGGAAAATGTCGCCAAGCTTCAAGATGATGAACGACGTAAGACAGAGGTAGAAGAAAAACTGAAATCTACCGAAGAGCTCCTTAGGGAAAAGACTTCCTTGGAGAGAGCAAAAAGGAAAGTTGCTATTAAGAAATCTTTTACTGCGGGTTGGGACAAGGGTTGGAATAAGGGCCTGGATTTTATGTCTTCTCAAATGGAGTATGCCAGTGTTAAGTATTTTAGGGATGGATGGATAGCAGCTTTGAAGAAATTGAAGGTTGCTGAAGATTCTGAGTTGTTCCTGGAGCATACTCATGGCCTTCCTCCCTATTTTGGGGAAGAAGAAGAAGATGAAGTTGCATCAGATGAGTCTTCTATGATGATAGGAGAGTAGGTCCTATTGTTGCTATTTTTCAACCCTCCGAGTAAGTCCAACAAGCTAAGACATCTGCCGATCAACTGCCATTGCCCCTCGAGCAATAAATCCCTTCACCCAAACCGTCCGAAGAAGTTGTAGGAAATAAGAAGAAGGTTAAAGTTGTTCGAGTCTTTTATTGCGTTGTTTCTTCGATGTAACCCTGAAATGTGTTTTCCTTTGTTGTAATGAATAAAAAATGAACTTTTATTGTTCGTCTGGAATTTGTCTCTTACTTGCTCTGTTCGCATCATTGTTGATTTTGCTTTTCATTTTCTCTTTGCTAGTTTGTGGCCAGGATGGAACTCTTATCAGCTAATGATACAGAATTGATGAAGAAGTGCAATGACTATTTTAATGTTGGTCATGCAGACTTGACTGAGGCCCAAATAATTAACATCCTTGGATCAGATGCCTCTGAGCGAGCAATTGATGCTTACCAGTACTTGAAGTGCCTACTTGATTATGCTGTAGCCAACAATGTGGCTTATTACGAAATGATTGAAGATCTTCAAGGAACGATCGAGGAACTTTAACAGTAGTACCGAGAATCCACTATACTTTTGCATCAAGGTTATGAGAAAAAGTACCAATAATTGAGCGCTAACACGGGATATGACAAGTACATTTCAGCCCATGAGAAAAAGGAAAGTGTGTTAAAGCTTGAGATTGAAGAGCATAGACATATTGCAAAGCTGCTAGAGCAAGAGAATATCACGTTGCAGGAAGAAATTAAATAGATCAAATTTACTGCCTTCTCTTCTTCGGGAGCCTTGGTCCCAATTAATGATGATGGTTTTTCTTTTTTAGAAATAGAAAATGCTAACTTACGAGATGAGTTAGAGACTTTGAAATGAATCGGACTTTCTACACCTGCTCGTGGCAGAGAAAGATCTTCTTCTTATGGACGAGAAAGGGATGGTCGGGTTACTGTTGATGAGACAAGAACTCAATTGGCCTTAGAAAATCAAGCCGTTCAATTGACGGCGAAGAATCAGGCTTTGGCAGAAATGTCTAAAAAAATTCAGAGTTTTACCGACCAACTCTCCAATCAGAGTTCTGTACTGAAAAGTAAAGAAATTCTGGTGAAAAATCTCCACGAGCAACTTGATAGATTGACTTATCAATTCCAAAAGCAACCCAGAGAATTTTGGATGGCTGGGTATAATGAAGCTCTGTATCATCTTGATGCCCATTTACAGCAGTCGAACAACGAAGGATATAAGCAGGGATGGTTGAATCCCTTATGTGTTCTGAAACTGGAGTAAGGTCATTTCTTATGGGCTTATTATGAACCTGGAGTTCTTGATTTACCTGTGCCTCCCTTCAAACTTGACCTTAGTTAGATTCCAGCCCATGCCATTCCTCGGATTTTGATCTCCAAGTATCTCGATGATTATAGTCTTCATTCAAACTTTGAGATATCTCATCCAGAGCACTTATTTGATCGACCATCCATAATTAATGTCAGAATGTTGCGAGATATGAACTTTATAAACTCCCCTTATGCATTAAATGATCCTCCAGCTGGGGTGGAACCTGTTTTAAAAGCAGAGGGAAAGAAACCCATAGAATAGGACATTTTTATGTTATGAATCAAATTTCATATCGTATGTAATCTGGCTGGTTTTAATAAAGAAATGTTTAGTTTCTTTTACAATTTCATTTTCTTGGAAATATTTTGTAGAATGTCTTCGTTATTCACTGGTGAATATATATATATATATATATATATAGAAGGACGAAATGTCCTATTTCGTTTTTATATAATGGAACTTATCCCATTTGTTATTTGATTATAGTGACTTGTCACTCTTTGGGCCTAAGCAATGGAATGATTTTCATCCCATGTTCCTGCTTAGTTGTAGTAATCTCGTCAGGATTACCTTGTTTCCTAGATAGTGGATGACAAGTCACTATACAGTGGAGAACCACCAACTGTAGAACAAGGCTGTAGAATAAGGAAATTTAATAACCACCAACTTCTTCACCCTTTTATTGTAGAACAAGGCTGTTCGTTGTTGGTATGCATCATTCCTGATTGCTGATTCTTCCCTAACTTCTTCAAGCATATCCAGGTTTAAACGCCTCATCAAGTCGCTTATGGGAGATTTTAAATTAAGCACCCTATGTGTGGGTAGACCCAATTCAGCAGGTATGACAGCCTCACTCCCGAATGTCAACATGTACGGAGATTCTCCAGTTGCTGTTCGCGGTATAGTGTGATAAGCCCACAACACAGTGTGTAGCTTGTTAATCCAGTTTCCCTTTGCATCATCCAGCCATTTTTTCAAACCATTCAGTAGGGTTCTGTTCGTCACTTCAGTTTGCGCGTTGCTTTGGGGATGGCATGGCATAGAGTGAATTTTCTGTACATTGGATTGATGACAATATGCAGCGAATTCCTCGTTGTCAAATTGGGTTCCTTGGTCAGTAATGAATGCGTGTGGGAGACCAGATCTGTAAATAATACTCTTTTAAATAAACTGATAGACTTTTTCATATGTCATATCAATGAGAGGTTCAGCTTCCACCCATTTGGTAAAATAATCCACATCAATTATGAGGTATTTGAATCTCCCTTTGGTCGTTGGAAGTGGCCCGACTAAGTCCATCCCCCACATGGCAAATGGCCAAGGGGACGTAATGGGTGTTAAAAATGCTTGGAGAGTTCTTCGGATGGAAGAGAAATGCTGGCATTTATGGCACTTCTTAGCATAAGCTGTGCAATCAGCTCTCATCGTTGGCCATTAATACCCCCGCATTGTTATTCTCTGCAAAAGCATTCGACCTGCTACATGGGCTCCACAAGACCCTTCGTGAACCTCTTCAATTAAGTCTTTAACTGCGGAGGGATGGACACATCTCTTTAGTCCTGCTATAACTCCTCTTCTATACAAAATGCCACTAGTCAATACATAACGAGCATCTTTAAACTTTAGTTTCTTGGCTGTGAGTTTATCAGTTGGCAAAGCCCCTTCTTCGATATAGGCCCTGATGGGATCCATACAATATGGTCCCAAATCGAGGGCAATGAAGTTCATCATCAAATCTTCGTCTACACTCTGATCTACCAGGATTTCTATTGGGATTTCTCTTCATAGCTCGGTGCGTGTTGCTGATGCCAATCGAGCTAGGGCGTCAGCTCTTATATTTTCCAATCTCGGTATTCTGATCACATGAACTGTGGCAAAAGTTGAGACAACTTCCATAGCTTTTGCATAATACTTGACCATTAGTTCTCCTTTCACTAAGTACAACCCAAGAATTTGATTTATGATTAATTATGAGTCATTGAATATAATAACCTGCTCTGCCTTCATAGTTTTGGCCAGACTTAGACCCACGATCATAGCTTCATATTCAGCTTCATTATTGGAAGCCTTAAATTGGAAACGTAGAGCATACTCTATATCGATTCCATCAGGACTGTTTAAAACTATTCCTGCTCCACTGCCTGTGGTACACGAAGAGCCATCCACATATAGATTCCATACAGATACCTCATTATCAAACTCTTGGTCAAACAGGGTTCCTTGGTCCAATATTTGATACTTCCTTTTATCTTCCCCCGACGCTTCTAACTGCTCGTTGATTATCTTTTCTTGGTTATCCACAGATGGAAGTTGGTCGAGTGTTATCTCCGATGATCCTGCAACATCCACGGGTTGGTCTGTATTAAACTCCTGCTCTTCAGATGCATCAGAATGAGTAATCTCTGCAATAAAAATCGCCACTGCTTGCCCCTTAAGTGACGACCTGGGCTCATAAACTATGTCATATTCACCAAGTTCTACTTCCCAATACATCAATCTTCCTGATTTCTTCAGTTTATGTAGAGCTTGCCTTAATGGCATATCAATATACACTACTATAGTATGGGCTTGGAAGTATGGCCTCATCCTTCTGCTTGCTTCAATTAGTGCTAGTGCTAACTTCTCCAATCTTGGATATTTGATCTCTGCTCCTAGGAAGGCCTTGCTAGTGTAATAGACTGGTTTCTACACTCCGTCTTCCACTCTTATCAATGCTGAGCTAACCGCATTATCTGAAACCGCCAAATACAAGTATAGCCTTTCTCCCATCACTGGTCTAGATAACAAGGAGGTGTCCTTAGATATTTCTTTAACTCTTGAAAGGCCTCCTCGTATTCATCATTCCACTCAAAAGTTTTTCGAAGTGTTTTGAAGAATGGGAGGCATCTGTCTGTTGCTCGTGACACAAATCTGTTAAGTGCTGCAAATCGCCCTGTGAGGCTTTACACCTCCTTTTTTGTAGCTGGAGATCATAGTTCCAATAGGGCCTTGATCTTTTCAGGGTTCGCCTCGATACCTCGTTGGTTAGCAATATATCCGAGAAACATACCTTCTCATACTCTAAATATGTATTTGGTGGGATTCAACTTCATTTGATATTTCTCTAGTTGATCAAAAGTCTGACCTAGGTCAATTAAATGATCAGTAGCTTTCTTGCCTTTTGTCAGCATATTGTCGACATAAACCTCCTTGTTATGACTGATTTTCTCTGCAAACACCTTATTCATCCGCCTCTAATATGTTGCGCCTACATTTTTAATTCCGAAAGGCATATTATTATAACAATAAGTTCCCCTTGGGGTGATAAAAGAGGTACTTTCCCTGTCCTCAGGTTTCATTTTAATCTGGTTGTAACTAGAGTAAGCATCCATGAAACTCAACAATTCATGCCCCGAGGTAGCATCCACCAGCTGATCGATTCGAGGCAGAGCAAAATGATCCTTTGGGCAAACTTTATTAAGATCAGTGAAGTCCACACATATCCTCCACTTGTTATTTTTCTTCTTTACCATCACCACATATGCTAGCCAATCTGGATATTTGACATCCTCAATAAAAAAGGCTTTCTGTAGTTTCTCTACTTCTTCCTGTATAGCTTGGTTCTTTTCAGGACTGAACACTCTTCTTCGCTAATTCACTGGCTTGACTTCCTTGTTAACATTGAGCTCGTGGCACAGGAAACTCAGGTCTATCCCTGGCATATCTTCATGACTCCATGCAAAAGTCTGTTTGTTGCGCCTTAGAAATGCTACCAGTTCTTATTTTATCGATGCATCCAACGACGCACCAATTTGGGTTGTTCGTTCTGGGTGTTCGTCGTCCAGAATGATATTTTCGGTAGCTTCCATAACCTGGCCCTTTATGAGCTGAGACTCGTCTCTAGGGTCTAATGTTTCAATCTCTGCATCTTCTGTTTCATCCACTTAATATGTAGTTGTCTTCTTCCTAGATTCTTCTTGTTCTTCCTGTTCAGTAGATGAATAGTAGCATTCCCGAGCTACTTTCTGGTCGCCTTTCCCAACTCCTACTCTAAAATTGGTTGGGAACTTTAAACATTGATGTATAGTAGATGGTACTGCCTCGAACTTCTTCAGACCTACTCTTCCCATGATGATGTTGTAGGCTGATTGGACGTTTTTATCCATTACGAAGAAGTGTACTCGTTCTGTTCGGCAAGCAAGCCATGTACCAATGAGCATGTCCAACTTGATCGTCCCAAGTGAAAAAACCTTTTCGCTAGTAAAACCAAGGAGAGGCCTATGATATGGCTCCAATTGGGCTAACTTCAGATTTAAACTGTGAAAACATGGGTAGAACATGATATCTGTAGAGCTACCATTATCCACTAGTACTCGTGAAATCATCACTTCCTTCATTCTCATCTTGATCGCTAATGGGTCATCATGAGGATATAGTACACCTGCCAGGTCATTTTTAGAAAAACCGATGACCAGTTTATCCCTGTTCACCTTCCTCGAGCGCTCATCGTCAGCCAAGTTTATGCTTTGTATGTAAGAGCAAGCTTGGGCCTCATTGAGGTAAGCTTTCCTCTCCGCAGTGAGATCTCCACCTCCTGCATCTCCACCTATAATGACATTGCATTCAAATGATCCCAAATGGATTAAAAATACTTCGCGCTCTGGTTGTCTTGGCCTTTTGGGGAGATCGAGGTCATATTCTGGATCATCTTCGTGATCTCTCTTCTTGTCCTCCTTTACTCGGCAAGGAGACTTAGATCTTTGACTTCCTCTATTATTGGTTTTTCCACCATTTTGGCGATCAACGTACTTAGCCAATTTTCCTCGCCTGATGAGTGCTTCAGTTTTATTCTGGAGAGCTATGAAACGTTTAGTCGTATGGCAGGGTTTGCCTTCATTTTCTCTGGCCAGGTTAACTCCTCACTGTTCTTCATCTCCTCCAGAATGTGATTTATATCTACCTTCAAGGGAGTATAATTTCCATACTTCCTCATCTGCTCTAGCATTTGCTTACCTTTCGACTGCTTGTTACCACCACTGTTCTTCTGATCCTTCTTCTCGATTTTATTGGCCTCAACCTTGGTTTCCTTAGTGTCTGTATTCTTCTTCGCAGCCATGGCTTCCTCAACGTTCATGATCTCGAGTGCCTTTCCCATCAGTTCTGCCATGGTCTTAGGTGGATCTTTGGCTAAAGTATAGAATAACTTGTCTGGTCACAGTCCACTCATCAGAGCAGTAATCGCTGTCTTTTCCTCATAATCAATTACCTCAAGTTTCTCGTTATTAAAACGAGTAATATAGTCCCCAATACTTTCTTCTGTCTTCTGTCCAACACTGAGTAAATGTGCTACTCTTTTAACTAGTTTTGCTCCAAAATAGAAATTCCCTATGAAAAGCTCTGCCAGTTGAAGGAAAGTTAAAATCTTCCCCCGAGGAAGGTTGTCATACCATATCTGAGCTGACCCGGTGAGAGTTCCTAAAAATGCCCTACATCTCATCTCGTCTGGAACCGCATAGATATCGGCAGCATCTTGGTATTGCTCTACATGGAGGACAGGATCAGTTTTTCCATCATATTTAGGTGTCACCATAGGAGCTTTGAATTTTAATGGCGTGGAAAAATCCACGATTACCTGCACGAATGGTGTCCCTTGTACAAAGTTCTTTGTAGGGGATTCTTGGCCTTAGACATTTCCCCTAACCTGTCTTCCAACCTTCGAATAGATCCTTTCCATGCATTATTTCCCACCTCGGGCCTATTTGTTCGAGCAACCGATCACGTTGAGTTTTCCTCTTGGGACCTCTCATTACGGGCTGTTGGGCGTGATTGGGCAGAGCCTTCCCTTAGATTGGATGGATGTTGAGAGTTGCTCGACGCGATCCTAGGAGGATTTCTATTCCTCCTGGGGCCTAATTGATCAAAAGGAGAGACCCTACTCAACCTCTCTAGAGCACTGGTCCGTTCTGGGGTTAGAGTGGCATTCCGTTGGGAATCTGTAGCTTGTACTGATGAAGTTCGGCCAGGTTGATATGAAGGATCATTAGTCCTCTCAGTACGATATGAGCTAGTTTGTCTAGATTAAGAGACCTCCGAGAATAGCATTCGTCTAGTTCTTGAAGATGGCAGATGGGTATTTCTCTGAGCACTTCGTTGTCCTGATTGGGCTGGCACTCCATCTTGAACAGTTTGTATAAGTTGACGCATGGTTTCCTGCATGGCCGTTTGCCCTTAGGCTAAATTAGCCATTATGCCACCCAGATCTTGAATATTTGGTGGAGTAGAGGAGTTTGGAGGGACCCCAGTGTTTCGATTACTGTATTCAGTAATCTCAGCCATAGATGATGAATTGTTTGGTGAAAAACGATAAGTATAGTCGTTTTCCACAGACAGCGTCAATCTGTTGATGTAAAAATCTAAATTATATCTAATTAATCAATCACAGATAAAAATGAATAAATAAGACAAAGGATTTTTAAAGTGGTTCAGCCTTCTGAAAATGGCTTACGTCCACTGTTTTTGTATTGCTGACTGTTTGCCTTGAATCTCGATGATAGGTTCACTCTGAGATAAAAAATCCTCTTCTTATGAGGAGGTTACAATGTATTTATATCCTTGAGGCTGTACATATGAAAAGGTAATGTGATGTTATCTTGTAGACATATACATCTGTACAATAATAATGCGTAGTCGCCTTTTGGTTTTCTTGATTTGGATGCTCTGCACGCTAAGTAGCTCGGACCGCTTAAGTTGCTCGGTAGGTTTAAGTAGCTCGGAGTGTCTGAGTAGCTCTGTGAAAGTATGTTGTTCATTGAACGTATTTGTATTTGCTACGTAGATTGACAGGTGTCTTCATATGATTGGTCCACGTCAGCTGACTAAATTTGGTATCAACACCATAGATTAAAACAATCCAATGATTCACAATCAAACACAGGAATGAGAGGGCAAGAAAACATAAATCCAACCGTTGTGAGATTAACACGTGAAAGGTTGCGATCACTTCTAAAACGCGTGTTTTTAAACATTCAAATATACAAATTGTACCCACAAAATTATCAAGCGCTTTTGGTTTCTACCTAAGCAGGTTTTTAACAGCTTAATGAAATTACAAATCTGCCCATAAAGTTTATAAAAGCCAATTTTTATTTCTAAAAATTATTTAAAAAATCTTAGAGATTATTTAAAATATCCCAAAAATTATGGAAAAATTATTTTAAAGGTAATTAACTCACACACCCTCATATTATGAAGAATGCAAACTCATATGCAACACATAAATTATCCTAGGCGTGGTGTTGGTGTTCATACCTTTAGACTATTAGAGGAAGTCAAAATGAAGAGTCTAAAGGCCTGTTGGTTTAAAAGGGGTGTGAATCAATTTTGTCACTATTTCCAAACTAGATGAGCACCTATATAATGTAGACTCAAGTGATTCAAAGATATAGGGTTCTTCAATCTCTCCCTTTGGAAATATGAGACAAAATCTCCTTTGAGTTATCTAGGACTCGTAGGTATATAAAATAATAAGAAAAACTTAATGTTATACAAAAATTCTATCTACCCAATATCCTAGAAAGAGAAAATTACATAACTCAACTAGATACATACCAATACCCTATCAAAATTCTATTGCAAATGAAGGTACTGATTCCTGAAAATAAGATCAGTAAGATCAAGCTTTATAGTTAAGAACAAACCAAAAATGTCCAAGAGGACTCAAATTTCTCCCCCATTTTGTCTCAAATGGACAAAGGGTAAAGTAAACAAGTAGGAAACAATAATTCATTATTTTGTAGTAACCATACCAATAGATTTACATAGAGATTCAAATCGAAGAAAGTCTAACGGTTTAGTAAACATGCCAGCTAATTGTAATAAATTAGGTAGGTAATTAAATTCCAACTCCTTAGATGCAAGTAACTCGCGTATTAAATGATATATGATTTTAATATGTTTGGTACGAGAGTGAAGAACTGTATTTTTAGAAATATTAATCGCGCTTTAATTGTCACAATAGAGATGTAACTTATCTTCAGTTATACCGTAATCTTTCAGCATTTGTTTCAGCCACAGTAATTGAGCACAACAACTTCCTGTTGTAATATATTCGGATTTGGCAGTAGACAAGGAAGTGCAGTTTTGTTTCTTACTACTCCATCCTAACAAATTGTTACCAATGTAGTAACACGCTCCTGAAGTACCCTTACTATCATCGGTACACCCAGCCCAATCAGCATCGGTGTAATCTACTATAGTACTAGAAGTATCTTTAGTGTACCAAAGTCCTAAGTTTAGAGTGCCTTTAATGTATTTGATAATTCTTTTAACGCATAATAAATGACTCTCTTTAGGATTGTTTTGATATCGGGAACACACGATTAAACTATCTAAATGGCTCCGAATAGTTTCTTGAAAGAAACTCTTTTCTTAAAACAAATTGTTAACACAAGATGTGTAAAAACAGTAAGAACGAGTTATTTAAGGTATATAGGTTTACCAATTTTGAAAACCAAAACTTAAGGAATTTAAATCAACACAGTGTGACACCTCTCCTAATTAATTACCGGGTGATTAGTCCGTAATTAATTAATTTCAGAATATCAAGTTGGTTCAGATAATGCATCACTGTTGAAAACTCAAATTTTAATTTAATAAAAACTAACCACCTAATATTTAAAAAGGTTAGTGTTAAAATTTTATCTTGTTATTAACCAACATCATTAAAGAGTAATATCTAAGCATCACCATACATCACAATAGCAATAAGGAAATAACTAACTGAAATAATATGAAAGGCTGGAATAAACCCATCCAGATAAAATCCCATATAATAAACCAATAATATGAAATCAAAGTCTAATGGTAGAATAAAACAACTCTAAATATCTGAATGTAAAATAGGAGGGACGACATGTCAAACTGAAATAAAAGACTGATAGATAAGGAGCAATAGACTCAGAAACGTCTACTAGCAATGTCCTGTAGCTTCCACAGCAAATACAACTCGACAAATGAGTGGAATCTCCTAAGTCTGGTGTCCCTGTAACTGAGCACCTAAAATAATAGAACAAGAAAAGAAATTTGTAGAAAAACGGGTCAGAGCCCGAGTAGGAAACAGTTTAAATACAACAAGTGCTTAAATTGATATAATCAGCACATAAATTATCCATGTTAAAATAGTGTACTCACTTGAGATGCTCACTTCTCATCTAATGTGCACACCTAGCGAATCTAACTACCCATATAAGTCTTGTCACTCTACATGACTATATGTAGGATAATCAGTATGCCGGATACAATATCTAAATAACCCGAAACCAATATATTACTATTATTTAGGAATAGGTTTAAGGATGTTATAACTCATTCTCATAGTATTCTTTATTCCCAATTGGTGACCCAATAAGTATATACTTTAATAAAGTAGCCAACAAGAAACACAAAATAGGAACTTAGTATACATATATAAAATCTCACTATGTATACATACAAATATATCTATACAACACCCATGGTTAAGAAACCCCTGGTGCTAGGCATACTCGACTATCTAGTCCCATTGCAACGCTCATGCATAAAGGACAACAGGTTCAATATCTCAAGAACTAATAAAATATATACACATATTGAAGGCGAACGTAGTCCCAAGCCGATGGGCTACGCATATACATACGCACCCATACGATCGTCAACACAGATAGCCCGTACCTAGGTTCTATGCTCTAGTGGTACAACTCGAAATCCCTCGAAGGCACACAAGATATGGCCGTCCACAACGCGTTAGCCCCCGTTTGATAGCCAGTAGCCAGGTATGTCATACACATGATATTCTAAGTAATAAGCTTGCACACAACTTATATACATTAATAGGTAATCACATGACCCAAATACTATAATCCATATGTAATATTAACGCCGTTACTCTCCACGATATCCGTATATATATAGCCTCTCTAGGACTTACATTCTCTCATAGGTTTTCACACAAATTCAATACCCCAAGGACCATTACACCCTTAATTCCCTAACACTTTGGAATTTAAGCCACCCATTACTCACGTAGGTTAATACACTCTCTTGGATAACCCTAGGATGGTTTTTAACTCGAACAGACCCTAGAAGCTCAATCTGGAATCTCGTTAGAAGTTACAGGATTCTCGTTCGAATGAAGTTCCCACTTCGAACGAACTCAGCAACTCGTTAAAAAAGTCGTTGGAAATCTCGTTAGAAGGTTCGTTCGAACGAGGTCGTTTGAACGACCTCGACAGGTCTTCTAATGAAAATTCTGAACAGGCCCAGTTCTTCCCCAACTTCGATTTTTCTCAACTTTTAATCTTTAAAAACATACAAATACTCAACCCAATCCAAATTAAATGTTCCTACACTAATCCTAATAACCCTAAGATACTTCCTAACACGAATTAAATGTCAAATCCTTATATAATCAATTAGAATTCAACAATCTCTTTAATTTCCATTAAGTCTTTTAAATATGAACCCATAATTTTAATTGTCCAAAAATCTCATTATAATTTGTGATTAAGACATAAAATTCCCAGATTTTAATAGTCCAATCAAGGACAAAACCTCTACATGCATACCCATCTCTAATTCATAAGGTTTCTTCATAATTTAGTCGAATTAAACCTAAGTTTTCATTGCACCAAGTTTATATCATCAAACCTAAATTAATAGGAACAATATATGCTAAAAGAGGAGCAAGATAAACACTTATCTCGGAATAAACTTCTGATTCTTGGGCTGAAATTGGTATGGGAACGATCCTCTTGACACGATCTACGCGCTGGTGTAATTTTTTTGGTGGGAAAGCTCGAGTTCTTGGCTTAGGGCTCCAATGGAGTCTTCTTCTTCCTTGGTTCTCTCTCTCTTTTTCTCTCTTTCTCACGTAAGTTGAAACTGATAGACCACTAATCCTTAATGATTTTAATTAACCCAATTTTCGTCCATTTAGTTACCCAAAAATCCCAAAAGGCCAAAATACCCCTCCAGGGTGTCATTTTGGGCTAAATTGCCCTGGACTTCAAATCAAATACCCGAGTAGTGTTTTCTGATTATTTTGACCCTTCCGGACACTCCGGCTCACTCAAAATAGTCATTCGAGTTATATTAAAAATAATTTACCTTTTTAACCCCCAAATCCCAAATAATTATAACATGACTGCCGTGTATCTCATTCCCGCCATAATATTACTTCGATAACTACTAACTCTCATCACACTAGTAATTATTACCATTAAATCGAATTAATTACAAATTAAATTTTCTCCCTTTAAATTAATTAATCCCCATTTTCCATAATTTCATAATAAGATAAATATGCGTAAAAATACGGGGTATTACATACTTCCCCCTAATAATAAAATTTCATCTCGAAATTGAGAAATGGAAATATAACTGGCAAGAATAACTCTAGATAACGTTCATGCATGTCATCCTCACGCTCCCATGTTGATTCCTCAACGTTATGGTGTCGCCACTAGACACAAACTAGTGGTACTATCTTCGACCTCAACTTCCTCTCGCTAAGGACTAGGATAGCAACCGACCCCTCCTCGTAGGATCTATTAGGCTGTAAGTCGATCTCCTCCAACGTAAAGTGAGTATGGGCAAATCATTTTAAAGAAATCTCCTTAGCGAAGAGATATGGAACACGTCATGGACCCTATGGAAGTGCTCCGGTAACCCAAGTCTATAAGCAACTGGCCCAATCCTCTCGATAATGGGGAGTGGCCCTACATACCTGGGCACTAACTTTCCCTTCTTCCCAAAATGCACAACTCCCTTCATAGGAAACACCCGAAGTAACACCTGATCCCCAATGTTAAACTCTCAAAAATATCGTTTGGCATTAACTTAGCTCTTCTGTTGATCCTGAGCAACCTGAATACGACTCCGTATCAACTCTATCCTTGTCGAAGTATCATGAATCACCTCCGGACCAAGTAGCTTGTTGTCCCCCACCTTTAACCAACATTCTGTTAGACAAGATTATAATAGGCATAGGAACATGTATTGATGTACCAGATCGGCTAATGCTCCCAGGTTGATGCGATGTATTCCACTAGTTGACTGAAGACTTAATTATTGGTATATCGATCGGTCCAGCACGGATTGAAATAAGAGACGGTTTGACAGGAAACTTTTGAATGGAGCCATACCGATAGTAAACTGGTAGGAGTTATTATAGGCAAACTCGACCAGCGGAAGGTACTGCTTCCAACCTCTAACAAAATCAATGATGCACATACGCAACATATCCTCTGACAACTGATTTGTTCGCTCAGTCTGAGCATCCATCTGCGGGTGATAGGCTGTGCTCAGTCGCAACTCCGTACCTATCGCCTCCTGGAAACTCTCCCAAAATCGAGACACAAACACCTTATCTCTGTCAGACATGATATTGAGAGGCACTCCGTGGAGTCTCACTATCTCTACTATAAATATCTGGGTGTACTATTCCGTGGTGTAGTCTGTCCTGGCTGGCAGAAAGTGGGCTACCTTGGTCAGCCAATCCAATATCACCCATATCGAATTGTGACCCCTCTGCGATGTAGGTAATCCTGTGATGAAGTCCATGGAAATGCTCTCCTATTTTCACATAAGAACCTCTAATGGCTGTAGAAGTCCCTCCGGTCTCTGATGGTCCACCTTTACCAACTGACAAGTGGCACATTTCGAGATAAACTCGGTAATATCCTTCTTCATTCGGCTTCACCAGTACTGATACGCATATCCTGGTATATTTTATCCCTACTGGGATGTACTGCAAATCGTGAACCATGCGAATCTGTCATCACCTCATGTCTCAAGTCTTCACCCTCAGGATCAACCAATCTTCCATTGAACTGTAAACCCCCATCTGAACCCACGGTATAAGCCTCAGCCCCCTTTGCTAGAAGCTGCACTATCTAAATTTGGTAGAACGGATCAGCTGCCTGAGCCTGTACTACTCTCGTAATAATCTGGGGCATAACCATCATCACATACATGAATAATTGAGCCACCACATCCTGGTTCCCTAACTCCTTCCATTTCTCTTTCCACACTTCGTTCACCTCCCCTATCATCTTATGGTTCAACGCGTCTGCTGCCACGTTAGCCTTTCCCCGGTGGTATTGGATATTAAAATGATAATCCTTCATAAACTCAAGCCACCGGCACTGACGCATATTCAGCTCCTTCTATGTGAAGAGATACTGTAATGACTTGTGATCTGTGAATAAGAAAAATTTCTCCCCCAGGAGGTAATGTCTCCAAACCCAAAGTGCAAACACCGCTGCCAACTCTAAATTATGGGTGGGGTAATTCCTCTCGTGAGGCTTAAGCTTACGGTAAGAATAAGCTATATCCTGATCCTCCTGCTGAAGTACACCTCCAAGTCCTAATAAAGACTCATCAGTGTAGACTAGATACTCTACTCCCAGCCTGGGTAATGCTAACCCTGGTGCTGAGGTTAACTTATCTTTCAACTTATCAAAGGCTAACTGACAGGCGTGAATCCAGATAAATGGTACCCTTTTGCGAGTCAGGTGTGTCAACAGACCCGCTATTTTTGAAAACCCTCGAATGAACCTCCAGTAGTATTCGGCTAAGCCCACGAAACTGCGTATCTCGGTCAGTGTCGTGGGCTGTTCCCATTCCCTCACCGCTGACACCTTCCCCGAATCCACT
The DNA here is from genome assembly GCA_949130495.1 of Sambucus nigra. Classification (NCBI taxonomy): domain Eukaryota; kingdom Viridiplantae; phylum Streptophyta; class Magnoliopsida; order Dipsacales; family Adoxaceae; genus Sambucus; species Sambucus nigra. The sequence continues at coordinate 107,884,147 of OX422221.1, forward strand.
GATATCCCTCTGTCAGAGATTATATGCCCCCAAAACTGGACCTCCTTCAACCAAAACCCATATTTCTCGTATTTTGCGTACAACTCATGCTGATGCAATGTCGATAAAACCTGCCTCAAGTGCTCGGCATGTTCTCCCTCAATATGCGAGTAAACCAGAATGTCATCTATGAAGACGATGATGAATTGGTCTAGTAACTCTCTGAACACCCTGTTCATTAAGTCCATAAATACAGTTGGGGCATTTATTAGCCCGAAAGGCATAACCCTGAATTCATAGGAACCATATCTCATTAAGAAGGCAGTCTTCGACACATCCTGCTCCCTGATACGCAACTGATGGTATCCTAATCTCAAGTCAATCTTCGAGAAGAAGGCCGCTCCTCTCAACTGGTCGAATAAGTCATCGATTCGAGGCAACGGATATTTGTTCCGTATCATGACTTTGTTCAACTCTCGATAATCAATACATAACTTCAATGATCCATATATATTCTTAACGAACAGTACGGGGGCACCCCATAAAGAAGTACTCATACGGATAAACCTTTTCCCCAACCACGACTCAATATGGTCACGTAACTCCCTCATCTCTGCTGGACCCATATGATAAGGTGCGCAGGCTATCGGTCGAGTGCCCGGTGCTAAATCAATGACGAAGTCTATCTCTCTACTCGGTGGTAACCCCGAAATCTCCTGAAACACATTAGTAAACTCTCAAACAACAAGAATTGAGTCAAGCGGTATCACCACCTCCGTAGAGGTCTCCTCCTCTATATAGTATAAATGAGTGGACGATCCTCCCTCAGAGCGGGGCATCACCACCAGGAACATCTCCTGACCGGGTATGGAAAAAACTATACTCTTACTAAAACAATCAATCATGGCCCTATACCTGATAAGCCAATCCATACCTACAATCGCGTCATACTCGGACATATAAATACTAGCATGTCAGCGGGTAAGATAAACCTCCCAATCTCTATACCCACTCCCCGATAAATAAAGTAAATAATAGAACCTCTACTCAACGGCGAGTCCACATAAGTGATCGTACTCTTTGGTCTATCAAATAATCCCGTAGTACGTGCAAACCCTGTGGCAATAAAATAGTGTGTGGCCCTCGTGTCAAATAAAATGCGCCCCAAAGTCCCCTGGATAGAAAACATACCCTCAATTGCGGGTGGATCCTGCGGGATTGCGACCTGGTGGAGGTTCTAAACTCGTCCGTACTGAAGCTATCCCTGTTGAATCGGGATGGCTGAAATGGGTGGCAGTGCTGACATCTGTGAGGCTGCTAGGAGAGCTGCGGGAAATAATGGTATCTGGGGCTCCTGACGAGCACCCTACTGTTGTTGGCCTCTACCCTTCTGAGGGCAGTCTCGATGCTTCTAGATAGTAATGCCATAAGTGAAACATATCCCTAGGAAGGGTCCTCCCCTCTATCCCTGCTGTTCTCGACCCTGATGGCCGTAACCACCTCTCCCTTGGCCATTCTAGCCCTGCTGAACCTGCTGCTGGCTGTGCTGGCCATGCTGTCCATGTCGGAAGCCTTCCAGCCTATGCCTAAAACCTCATGATCTGAACCTCTTAGGATCCCCCTGTTGGGAACCCTGGTCACTGTGCCTATGCTGACCCTGAACTGCCTGTGCCTCATTAGAACTATTTCCTCCTGTCCTTCCCTGCTGACTGGACTCTCCTACTCGCTTAACCTCTGTCAAATGAAAACGGTGGTCCTGGCAGTGGAGTAGTGATGCATTAACCACGTCCGAATAGGTGGTCAAAGAAAGATTGCCTATCAAACGCTGGCGGATCCTCCATATCTACCCATCCATAAAATGCTGAATCTTGTTCTCCTCAGTCGGGATTTCATCCGGTACAATGTTCAGAAGGTTGATAAACTCTACCTCATATTTCTCCACTGTCTTTCCCTCCTTTTTCAAGTTCACCAATTTTTGTCTCATCTCTGTCTGGACGCCCAAGGGGAAATATTTACGATCGAACTGCACCCAAAAGTATCGAATAGTGAGTGTGTCTCTCTCCTCAGCGGTGGTAATAGACTCCCACCACTGCAGTGCTGCTCTTACTAACTTGAACGTGGCCAGTATCTGACTCTGCACCCCCGTGCACTCATGCATCCTCAAGTGCCTCTGTATATCCTTCTTCCATTGGCTCTCTACCACCACATCGGAGCTCCCTATGAATTCTGGAGGATGCGCCTTCTGAAAGGCATCCCTAACACGTTCCCAAGCAGACGGGAAAGCCTGGGACTGAACTAGAGCCACTACCGGTGCCTGAGGTGGTGCCTGTTGCACAATTGCCAATGCGGCATTCACCGCCTTAGCTACAATGGCAGTAACTTCAGTGGCATTCATCATACCCTAAGCTGCTGTAGGCTGAGGCTCGGGTTGGGCATCCCTAGGACTCTCTGTGCACGTCGAGGAGGCATCTGAAAGGAGAGAAAAGTTTTATATGTCTACAGTTATTATCTCAAAGTAGTTGAAGAACGTAAAATGCATAAATTGTACAACAATCCTAAAACATAGGGCTCTATATCAAAGGACACTACGCAAAAACATAACAAGCCGTACAGATCCTAAGGACACTAGAACCTGATGCTTTGATACCACCTGCGACACCCCGCCTAATTAATTATCGGGTGTTCAGTCCTTAATCAATTAATTTTAGAATATCAAGTTGGTTCATATAATGCATCAGTGCCGAAAACTCAAATTTTAATTTAATAAATACTAACCACCTAATATTTAAAAAGGTTGTTGTCAAAATTTTATCTTGTTATTACCCAACATAAATAAAGAGTAATATCTAAGCATCACCATACATCACAATAGCAATAAGGAAAGAACTAACTGAAATAATATGAAAAGATGGAGTAAACCCATCTAGACAAAATCCCATACAATAAACCAATAATATGAAATCAAAGTCTAATGGTAGAATAAAACAACTCTAAATATTTGAATGTAAAATAGGAGGGATGACATGTCCAACTGAAATAAAAGACTAATAAATAAGGAGCAATAGACTCAGAAACATCTACTAGCAATGTCCTATAGCTTCCACAACAACTACATCTCGGTAAATGAGTGGAATCTCCTAAGTCTGGTGTCCCTATGGCTGAGCACCTAAAATAATAGAACAAGAAAAGAGATTTGCAGAAAAACGGGTCAGAGCTCAAGTAGAAAACAGTTTAAATACAACAAGTGCTTAAATTGATATAATTAGCACATAAATTATCCCTGTTAAAATAGTGTACTCACTTGAGATGCTCACTTCTCATCTAATGTGCACACCTAGCGAATCTAACTACCCATACTAGTATCGTCACTCTACTTGACTATCTGAAGGATAATCACTATGCCGCATACAATATCTAAATAACCCAAAACCAATATATTACTATTATTTAGGAATAGGTTTTAGGATGTTATAACTCATTATCATAGTATTCTGTATTCCCAACTGGTGACCCAATAAGTATATACTCTAATAAAGTAGCCAATAAGAAACACAGAATAGGAACTCAGTATACATTTATAAAATCTCACTATGTATCCAAAATCAGTTTAGTCGAAACTATCAGACTTTGGATCTTTCAATATATCCACAAATCTAGAGGGAATCTGGTTATAAACATGAGCTAAGATCCTAAACGCATTCTTATTTTAAAAATGTACAAACTATTTCACAAAATGTGAAATATGTGAAAGTGCAAATCCCCAATTAAGATCTTAAACTAGCTCTGAGTCTGAATGTTCAAAGAAACTGAAATCAGAAACTGCTTTGTTAGTTTTAGGGTTTGAAAACATAACAGTTGAAAACAACCGACCAAACTATGATTTCTCGAAATAAGAAATCAAAACAAAAAGAGATAAACATGGAATGTATCACAGACGTCAATCTCAGTTTTCTATGAGAGAAAATGAGATCAAAATGTTGTGATTAAGTTGAAAAATAGATAAAGGACAGAAGAGGAATGATCTTCACAACTCTCTAACTAACACACTCTCAGAAATGTTGTTTTGGTGAGATTTGGCCAGAGTTTAGCTTAGGGTTTTCTATTTCTCTCTTCTCTTTTTCTCTCCCCCCCTCTCTCTCTCTTCCCCTTACTCTCTTTATTTTCTCTCAAAAATGAGGCAAGCCAAAGATTGTAATCGCAACACATAAGGCATGTATTTGTACTAAGCTATGGAATCTTCTGGAACTTCGAAGCAAATGAATGGTCACGATTAAGTTTCAACTGATCAAGGTAAATCTGACGGCTAACAATACACCGCAATTAGAACGCTTGTGATTAGTTTAAACGAAAACACAAGGATCATGTAAAAATGCATGCATGCCATAGATTAAAACGATCCAACGGTTCACAATCAAACACAAGAATGAGAGGGCAAGAAAACAAAAATCCAACCGTTGTGAGATTAAAACATGTAAGATTGTGATCGCTTGTAAAATGCGTGTTTTTGAACTTTCAAAAATACAAATTATACCCTTACAATTATCAAGCGCTTTTGGTTTCTACCCAAGCAGGTTTTTAACAGCTTAATGAAATTGCAAATCTGCCCATAAATTTTATAAAGCCCAATTTTAATTTCTAAAAATTATTTAAAAAATCTTAGAGATTATTTAAAATATCCCAAAAATTATGGAAAAATTATTTTAAAGGGAATTAACTCACACACCCTCATATTATGAAGAATGCAATCTCATATGCAACACATAAATGATCCTAGGTGTGGTGTTGGTGTTTATACCATTGTACTATTGGAGGAAGTTAAAATGAAGAGTCTGAAGGCTTGTTGGTTTGAAAGGGGTATGACTCAATTTTGTCACTATTTCCAAAATAGATGAGCACCTATATAATATAGACTCAAGTGAGTCAAAGATATAGGGTGCTTCAATCTGCCCCTTTGGACATATGAGACAAAATCTGCTTTGAGTCATCTAAGACTCGTAGGGATACAAAAGAATAAGAAAAACTTAGTCATATACAAAAAATCTATCTACCTAATATCCTAGAAAGAAAAAATTACATAACTCAACTAGATACATACCAATACACTATCAAAATTCTGTTGGAAATGAAGGTACTCATTCCTAAAAATAAGATAATTAAGATCAAGCTTTTTAGTTGAGAATACACCAGAAATGTCCGAGAGGACTCAAATTTCTCCCCCATTTTGTCTCAATTGGACAAAGGGAAAAGTTAACAAGTAGGAAACAATAATTCATTATTCTGCAGTAACCATACCAATAGATTTGCGTAAAGATTCAAATCGAAGAAAGTCTAATGGTTTAGTAAATATGCCAGCTAATTGTAATTCAGTTGGAAGGTAATTAATTTCTAACTCCTTAGATTTAACTAACTCGCATATGAAATGATATCTGCTTTTAATATGTTTGGTACGAGAGTGCTGAACTGGACTTTTAGAAATATTAATCGTGCTTTGATTGTCACAATAGAGATGCAACTTATCTTCATTTATACCGTAATCTTTCAAGATTTTTTTCAACCAAAGTAATTAAGAACAACAACTTCCTGTTGCAATATATTCGGATTCGATAGTAGACAAGGAAATGCAGTTTTGTTTCTTACTACTCCATCCTACTAAAATGTTACCAATGTAGTAACACGCTCCTGAAGTACTCTTACTATCATCGGTACAGCCTCCCCAATCAGCATCGGTGTAACCTACTACAGTACTAGAAGTGTCTTTAATGTACCAAAGTCCAAAGTTTAAAGTTCCTTTAATGTATTTGATAATTATTTTAACGCACAATATATGAATCTCTTTAGGATTGTTTTGATATTGGGAACACACGATTGAACTATCTAAATGGCTCTGAACAGTTTGTTGAAGAAACTATTTTCTTAAAACCAATTCTTAACAAAATATGTGTAAAACAATATGAACGAATTATTTAAGGTATAGGTTTACCAGTTTTGAAAACCAAAACTTAAGGAACTTAAATCCACACAGCCTCATGAAAGGGATGAGAGGAAGAGGAAGTATACAAGTACAATTTTAACGTGGTAAAACCCCATCCACTTGGAGAAACAACCACGGAGGTCTTTACACCTCAAAAGTAAAAATCCACTAAAATAGAGTGAAAAATTACAAACTATATAACAATCAAGACAAACAATCAGACCTAATTCTAAGTTCAGAAATGTACCAACTCCTCTGGATTTTCTGACTTCTCCCAAGACTCTGATGTTGTTGATGTTCTCTCATCTTTGTAACTCTACTCCTTTTAGATTTACGTCGACTAAAAAATCCAAGATCTCAATACCAACACTTTTTAGTTTAGTATTGTGATGGTGTAAGTGGTGATGTGCTCTAAATCACATGCATGTAACTCACATACACTTAATTACAGACATGATGCTAATCAAATTACAAACAAATTAGAAATATGTAAATATTTCCAAAATCAGTTTCATCAAAACTATCAGACTTTGGATCTTTCAATATATCCACAAATCAAGAGGTAATCTTGCTATAAACACGAGCCAAGATCCTACACACTTTCTTATTTTGAAAATGTACAAACTATTTCACAAAATGTGAAATATGTGAAAGTGTAAATCCCCAATCAAAATCTTAAACTAAATCTGAGTCTGAATTTTCAAAGAAACTAAAACCAGAAACTGTTTTGTTAGTTTTAGGGTTTAAAAACATAACAGTTGAAAACAACCAACAAAACTATGATTTCTCGAAATAAGAAATCAAAACAAAAAGAGATAAACGTGGAATGTATCATAGAATGTCAATCTCAGTTTTCTATGAGAGAAAATGTGATCAAACTGTTATGATTAAGTTACAAAAGAGATAAAGGACAGAAGATGAATGATCTTCACAACTCTCGAACTAACACACTCTCAAAAATGTTTTTCTAGTGAGATTTGGCCAGAGTTTAGTTTAGGGTTTTCTATTTCTCTCTTCTCTTCTCTTCTCTCTCTCTCTCTCTCTCTCTCTCTCTCTCTCTCTCTCTCTCTCTTATCTCTACTGTCTTTATTTTCTCTCAAAAATGAGGCAAGCCAAAGTTTATAATCGCAGCACATAAGTCATGTATTTATACTAAGCCATGGAAGTCTTTGGAAATTCAAAGCAAATGAATGGTCACGATTAAGTCGCAACTGATCAAGGTAAATCTGATGGCTAACAATGCACCGCAATTATAACGCCTCTGATTGGTTAAAACAAAAACACAAGGATCAGGTAAAAATGCATGCAGGCCATAGATGAAAATAATCCACTAGTTCTCAATCAAACACAGGAATGAGAGGGAAAGAAAACAAAAAACCAACCGTTGTGAGATTAACATGTGTAAGGTTGTGATCGCTTGTAAAACACGTGTTTTTGAACTTATGCAAATTGTACCCACACAATTATCAAGCACTTTTGGTTTCTACCCAAGAAAGTTTTTAATAGCTTAATGAAATTACAAATCATCCCATGAACTTTGTAAAAGCCAATTTTAATTTCTAAAAATTATTTAAAAAATCTTAGAGATCATTTAAAATATCCCAAAAATTATAGAAAAATTATTTTAAAGGGAATTAACTCACACACCCTCATATTATGGAGAATGCAATCTCATATGCAACACATAAATGATCCTAGGTGTGGTGTTGGTGTTTATACCTTTGGATTATTAAAGGAAGTCAAAATAGAGCGTCTGAAGGCTTATTGGTTTGAAAGGGGTATGACTCAATTTTGTCACTATTTTCAAACTAGATGAGAACCTATATAATATAGACTCAAGTGAGTCAAAGATATAGGGTGCCTCACTAATGACGACCGATATGGTTGTCACATAAATTCAGCTTGGGTGGAATCTGGATATAGACACAATGATGACCTTTAATCATTAGAGGTTATTACAAAGACAATGTTTTGCCTTGTTGGATATTGGTTAAGGAGACGTTGGTTTATGATCATGGTATAATAAACCAGATAGTAAACCAAGTTTGTTGAAATGGTTATGACATCACGTTGACTAGAGAGATGGATAAGGTCGGTGTTGACAAGGTCATTTGGCATTCGTCAATCAAAATGGGTCGCGTTCTTTAAGGATGAAAGGGGGAAACCTTATTCCTAAGGAGGGAAGTCCAGGGTCTGACTTCCCAGAGGAAAATTAGTTTGTATGTTACCATCGCCTCGAGTAGATGTGTGGTTCGTAGTCTAACTCCTCACAGTTGGTGACTCAATCCAGGGTGTATGTCTATGCTAGGATATTATGAGAACGCTTGGGAGGAGTCATAGACTTCGAGCGTATGACATAGGTTTGCCTTTGTAAACTATAATGGTTGAATGTGGATTGGATTCCATAGGAACAATATTTTGTTCATTGTAATTTGTTGTGTCCTTTCAGTTTTGATAATCGAAGATCTTGTTCCTTTGGTTCCAATGGTTGAGGATGGTGTCCTCCTAATCACGGTGGTCTCATAGTGTTCCATGTGGCCGTTTGGTCATAGCGTAACTTGGCTCAGTATGATTGCAGATGGACCGAGTGTGGTCATTGCAGCTCGATAACTAGGCGCGCTCTTATTTAAAATATCCCTTTGTTTGCACAAGTTCCGTGAACGTATGGTTGCACATTTCGCCGCATAATTTTCTCGTAGTGTCTACTTTACTTAAGATTTGTGATGTTATAAATTGGCCAGTGTGGCAATTAGGGTTTCCTATTGTAAAGAGCATAATTATGTTTTGAGGATATCGTAAGGTGTCAGAACTCGAGAAAACTTGGAATGTAGTGTTGTTTTGCCATAAGGAGTTAATTGGTACAATAGTCTAGTGAATGCTCCATAGTTTGATGCCTAGAGTGATCCTAGGTTCACAGAGGAATCTTTTAGAAGATATTAGTTGGGCGCACAATTGTGACTTGGTTGGTGTGTTGCTCCTCGAAATGAGTAACTAACTATGCAAAGTTAGTTTATAGTTTAAGTGAATTTTTATGGTCAAGAGGACCCGAGAATTCAGGGAAACTCAGGATATGTAGTCCTAAGGGTTGAAACAATTCAAGATAATGGATTGGGTGATAGTTGTGTGTTGCTTGCTCTTGGGTGAGTGTCGATTACTAGAGAGCATTGATGATAGAGGCGTCACTATGCTTTGGGTATCGAAAAAGTAGTCTTAGGACTTGATTGAGCGTGATCATTGAGTAAGTGGAGATTCGAGGACAAATATGTGACTTTGATGGCTATCCATATGGTGAGCGTTAAACCATGTCGCATGTCGAGCTCTTTGATGACAACCCCGTGTGAGGAGCATATGATGCCATTTTAGTGAGTGAGGACTTCGATGATCTAAGAGTTGATAAACCCTAGTAACTTGAGGAATTCGTGGATCGATAATTTCGAGGATAAAATTTTTTAAGGAGGGAAAATTTTCATACCCGCCCTCATGAATTTGTCCATACTCGTGTGATTCGGTGACTTTATGTGACTCGATTGGGCTTTGGACCTTCTGAGATGTATTATGGGTTGAATTTTGGTAATATAGTGTCCTTGGTGCAATTAATTGGAAGAAGAATGGACTTAAAAGTAATATTTGGAAAATTCAGGGTCGTTCAAATGACACTCGAAGTTGTTCAGATGAGATTCAATTCTCGTTCTAATGGTCTTCCAACGACTTTTGAATGAGGCACCTCTGTATAGGTTTGACCACCCTTGTTAGATTTCGTTTGATGTACGTTTGAATGAGACGATCCGTAGTTCGAATGAAATGGGAGTTCTCGTTCGAACGAGATGTTCAGAAATCAACTTCTATAGTTTGGGAAGTCCTGTCAAATGTTGACCGTTGGATGAAGTCACGTGCCATGTTCTCAAGGTAGCTAATCAAACTCAGGATTGATTTATTAGGTATTTTGGGTAATTAACCCCTAAGGGTTTTGAAGTATTTAAGTGATATTTGGGTAATTTTAACCCATATTATATAAGAATTTTCTCTCTCCATAACTTTAGAGAGCTCCACCTCCACCACAACCACCTTACACCACCCTAGCACCACCAACCTTCACCTTGAGCCACCATAGTATTTCATAGTTTTCCACATATTTAAGCCTTATTAAATTATATACACAATCGTTGACAAAGCTACGAATTTTGGAGATATTTTTGGGATATTTTTGAAGAAGAAATGTAGAAGATTAATGGAGTTTGAAAGTTATTTCAAGAGTGTTGAGTAAATGATGTATTTCAAGAAAACTTGGTGTTAAACATTTTACTAAATATAATGTTTGAAAATAATATTTCTCTTGTCAACGACATCTTATGAACAAATGTTTCAATGTTTTCTTATAAAATTTGGGATTTTCACAAATATAGATATTTTTCAAGTTTTAAAAGATCAAGAATGTCTTTAGTCTTGAAAAGCATGTTGTTGCAAATGTTATGAAATTTATTGAAAAAGTCATGTGTTAAACTTATATTTTTGGATTTTGGGACTTAAAATACCTCTTCCCATGTGTATAAACTTGTAGAATTTTTAGGATAGGCATGTAAACAAGTTTAACAGAGGTTTTAATGAGTTTTAATTTGGAATAAAGAAAATAGAAATTTCATCCCTTAAAGTGTGTGAAAACGTGTTGAAATTGGGTTGGTGTATGTCCTTAAGACTACATGTGTTAGTAAGGGAAAATTGTATTTTTCTTATAAAGTAGTCTTCAAAATGTTCAATGATTTCTTAGAGAAACAAAGTAAAGAAATAAAGAGATTTTCAAATTGTAAACTATAGTACTCCAAAGTGTTAAATAAGTGTTAATTAGTTAAAAACATTTGAGAAGTTGGCGTGTATAACTTAATAATGTTTTTGAGAAAATAACACTTGTGAAAATGGAGGGAAATGCAAGTTTTGATATAAAATGTGTAAAATGGTAATTTTACATAGAGTGGAACATTTTATGAAATAAAAATGTTGGAAATGGTGTTGCACAAATAATCCGAAATGAAAGTGATTTTGAAATAAAATCAATGTAAGTGTGTAAGGGACAATAAATGATGATTTTAAAGTGTAACATAAGGTGGGTGAGACCCTGGGTTTTGGTTTTGGCCGATAGAAAGTGGAGTTATGTGGAAATTTGAAAAATGCTTAAAGACATTAATATGGACTCTAATGACACCCAAAATAATTAAAAATGTCCCGAGCCCTAGAGTGAAAGACCCAAAATCACTGGCCAGAGTATATGGTAGTCGGCGGCGTGGAACCCGTTAAAGTATGCAGATATTTGGAAGAATTTGCAGAAAATATAATGAAAAGTGGAACATGTCACGAAATGGGTTGTACGGAGAATACAAGAAAAGACAACCTAACTTGAATGAAATTGATAAGTGTTTCGGGTGAAAGATAACATGGACTAGTAAAGTGAAAATTGACTAATGTCTATGAAGTATAAAGAATGGTAAAGTGAAATGATCGAATGGGTAATTAAGAAAGCTAAAGAGGTTTAACCCATAACTAGCAGAAAAGTGTCTTATAAAGTATTTAAAAGTAAAATAAGTATTTTCTATCGCGGTGCTTGCGTGTGTTGAAAGGTGATTTTCAAGGAAAATACTAAAGTAAATTTGGTATGAGTGAAAGGGTAATTTTGGTGGAAGAAATGCTTTTCCTTAAACAAAGGGTATTTTTTAAAGCATTTATCCGGTTGTGTTAAATCAATCAATAAATGTGAAGTTAAGTAAAAAGAGGTTATTTTACAAGATCAAGGCGAATTAATCGGAAATAAGTAACGTTTTTGGAATAAGAACGATTTCATGCATTAAAGTGTGTGTGTGTGTGTGTGTGTGTATATATATATATATATATATATATATATATATATGAGGTAGTTGCATGTGCACGAAGACATAATGTGTTAGAGTCACTTTCTGCCATTTGATTCTTTATTAAATTATTGTATTTTCCCACTAGGCATTCGTTTCATTCACTCGTCTTTGTTGGGTGCGGTTATGTATTTTAAAAGTGTTGAGAAGGTAAGTACGATTTTTAGTTTACGTTAGTAAATCTGTATGCTTGGATTTCGGGGATGCTTCCCACGGGTCCCTCATATCGATTTATGTAACTTGGAATTTCATGCTAAACAAGTGAAAGCTAAATAAATAAAACTGCACTAGTAATATTATTTAGCTTTACACATCACACTTCACACCTAACACTCGGGTTGAACCGAATTGACCACGGGTAACCCATAAATTCAGTCCATGGCATTACAACTACCTCCCCGCACTCGTGTTGCAAATCATATCATGTGTAGGATGGTTCTACCCACAAACAATGATTGCATCATCCGGATTCGACACTAAATTTTTCTCACTTCTTGTTCAACCCAACGATGAGAATAAGTATATCGCATATTTATTTTGATGAAATCATAAATGCATCTTATGACCAAATGGGGTTGGCATCCTTGCCCTACACCCAATTCATCATGGCACTATGTTTAGAAGAGGGTGTACAACATTGGGTTAAGGTTGCATGGGTGCCCAAATCGATCACCTAGACATCGGTTGATAGAATTTCTCGAGAGGCCAAAAATCAACCTCTTCCCCCTTGCACCTATTTTTGAAGATGTCAAAATGGGGGAGGGCAGTGACTAAGGAGACAAGGGTGGAGAAGTGGATAATTTCGGCGGGGATGACGCTACCGATGAGCAAGAAGATGATGACCCGATGGAATTGAACTTCGAGGGGGAGTTTGACAAAACGACATATGAGATAGGGGATCAATAGTTGCATGAACTAATTAGAGTCCCAAATTGAAAACTTCCTAACAGAGTATTGTCAAGCCCGGGTTGATTTTCGTGCCGATTGCTGTCGAGACACAACCATAATGATGAGGCTCGAATCCGACATGTATTTGCTTAGCAAGGGCCCGGGAGCCACGCTACCGTCCTACTTTATGGATCCCTATGCTCTTGATCCAAATGTTCCCGGCCCCTCGCATTGACTATTTCCCCAGTTATGCAACTTGTTTATGTAGATTATTCAATTTATATGTTTTATCCTCAAGAAGCTATGTAAAATCCATCTCGTTTATTAATAAAATGCATGCTTTGTTTATATTGTCTCATATTTACATTTTAATTATTGCTAGTTTTAAATTCTTCGCTTATTTTTCCTTATTTAGATTTTAGTCCTTCACATTGAGGACAATGCAAGGTCTAAGTTGGGGCGGTACAAGTGCATCTTTTAAAAACTTCACAATCTTAAAATGGCCCAAATTTTTTTGAAGCATTTCAATGTAAGGGCAAATAGTTTATCATAGGATTACTATTTGTTTTATTTGCACTATGGCATATTTGACATATCCCGTTACAAACCGACACGTGTCAACACGATGAACCAAATCTCAACATCTCCAAGTTCAAGACTTATCTAAGTTACAAAGGTAGAAAACTTTTAGGTGTTCGAATTTATTTACATTTATATTTGGGATATTTTTTATAAACAATCGAGGCAAACATTTAAAGATTAAATTTATTTTTTTACCTCCTTTGAACGAGATTGGTATCTCGTTCAACCGAAATGGAAACTTCATTAGAATGCTCATTTGATCATTTCACTGAATGAACATCCAACGAGGGTGTTCTGTTTGAATTCGTTTGAAGCTCATTAGAAAGTTGTTCAAACGAGATGGGAGTCTCATTCGAACGAACTGTGTTTTCATTCTAACGAGATGACATTCTTGTTCGAACAACTTCTATTTTTGTTCAAATGATTTTTTTTGCCTCAAATTTTGTGCACGAACTATAGATACCTATTTTGAAAAGATTTGAATAGAGACTTTTGTAAAAAAGTAACCTGCATACTTGTTACAAAAGTCCTCAAACATTTTAGGTCAAAACACCTCTTTGATTCACAAAACATCTTGCCTAATATACTTGTGAATCGGTTTGAAACCCTAATAGTTTTATACCCGATCACACTTGTGGAATACTACTGACCTTGTGACCCGAGGGATCACTGCTAGAAGAGAGGCTGATCCGTAGATATCGAGGGTGGACTGTCACCTGTGAACTGCTCTGGATCTGAGTGGTATTCTTTAGAAAGTTTTGTAAGTAAGCTATCTTGTAAAACTATCTAAAGTGCTGAAAAAAAAGTTTTTGCCCCCCCTAAAATGGGATTTTTCCTCATATCTGTTTGTGATTGCATGTGTAATTATTTTTCTGTGTTTGAAACGATCATCATATGCAACCTGATTTAATTAAAGATTAAAATTTGGTAAAAATTAGATTAATGTGTTTGGAGGCATTTAATTAAATAAGTTAATCCATTAAGATTGTGTGTACTCTTACAAATTGGCATTAGAGCCGGTTACACAAGAATATTATGTGATATTTTTTCGTAAATTTTTTTCTTTGGTATCAATTTTTTTTTGAAAAATTATTGATCTTGAAAAAGGTAGGATTTAAATAGACAATTTGTATAATCTATTTCCCATATTTAATAGGACCAATTATGCCTATTGGAAAGATAGAATGAGATCAGCTTTAAAGCTATTGATGAGTGTATTTGGTTAATTTGTGAAAGAGGGTGGACTACTCCTATAGCCACTATTGATAATGTTATTGGCCATAAACTTGTCTCTCAGTGGACAGAGGACAACTTTAAGTTGAGTAATTTTAACTCTCTAGGCTTAAGTGTTATTTCTGGAGCTGTCACCCCTAACGAGTTCTGTGGCATTATGACGTGCACCACGTCTAAAGAAGCTTGGGACACCCTTCAACTCACACATGAGGGAACCAACACTGTAAAGGCATCCAAGCTATAAAATTTTACCACCCAATACCATTACCATGCTAGAGTCCGAGTGTTTTGATGAGTTTTATGAACGTTTATTGGGCATGTAACACCCTGTGTTTTTATTTATTATTTAATTAATTAATTAGAATTTTCGGGAAAATTAAATTTTTGAATTTAATGATTTTTATTGGCTAAATATGTTGGTTATGATTTTAGAAGAATAAAACTTCAAGCAGAATTAAAATTGGAGTTAAAATGGATTTTATATTAATGTTACAATTTTTGTCCCTTATTATTGTTTTGGGCGAACTGGCAGATTTTAAGCATGATCGATCGATTCCTGGGGGTAGATCGATCGACCCTCCCAGAAAACGTGAGCAGTAATCCGTTTTTAGTATTTGTGTAGGATTAGGACTCCTAATCACTATATAACCCTTTTAATCCGTAGGGGGACTTCTCATAATCACTTTTTCTCTAGTTTTTCACCAGAGAACACTTCCAAATATTTTTCCTCTCACCCATAATCATCAACCTTCTTCATTATCAAGCTTTTTATCACAAGTTTTGGGAGGCTTAATTGGAGTTTAATCAAGTTGGTTCAAGAACACTCTTTTGCTAATTTTTCGCAAGGAATCCATATTTCTAATCAGATTTTCAACACGATCTTTACATGCATGAATACTCTATTCCTTTCCTTTAGTATTATGCATTTTAAGTGTCGCCTAAACACTTAATAACATGTTTTCTTAAAAATAATTAGTAACTTAATTAAAAAAAGTGGACACTAATTATGGGGCTGTTTTTATAAAATCTTTTAATCTGAATAATATACATAACCCTTTGGGTACGTAGGATTCATGAGTGATTTTGGGTTTTATTGGTGTAGGTTCCATGTAGAAAAAGCCTAGTTTTAAAATAAATAATTCTTGGGTGCGTATAACTCATGTAATACATGTAGAGATAATAAAATTTGGTTTTTGAGGTATATATGATGAAAACTTGATATATTTAATTTAAAATAATTACATGAGATTATTTGGGTATTGCTGACGTTGTGATAATTAAATTAAAGATTTAATTGAATTGGACTATCATGCTCAGTTTTATACGTTGACTAATTATTCTTGTTGGTATGACTTGTTGGTATTATTAAATATCATTGTGACGACGGGTTGTTGGATATTATTGCTCTCCTTATATTTTACAATGCCTTCTAGGAATGGGACTAGTGAGGGCAAATTATCACGGTTTTATTGTGTTGGGGGTGAAATGATTTTTATTACTTTATCGTCGTTACGCTAGTCTAGGTATGAGACTAGGTTATGATTTATGTTAGAAAATCCTCCTATACATAGGTTAGGACGTATTAATAACTTAGGGACCCTTAGGTATGGGACTAAGGGGTATTTTGAGGATCTCACATTGATTAAAGGGTGGGGTGTTTATAAATTATGAATTGAGAAATTGAGAACTAATACCTAAGATAATAAGACGGGTATTAAAATATATTGGTGACATAATCTGCGAGGGACGACAGTTTAAACGGGCCAGTCGTCATTTTATGTCATGTCTTGTGTGGAACCTTGTCAATCAGCGAGGATCGACAGTTTAAACGGACCAGCCGGCGTTTTGATGAGGGGATGTATATTTTGGTGGAGAAATCACCCGAGGCAGGAGGACCCCCATAATAAAATGAGGTTATAATAAAAGCTGGTTAATTTAATTAAATTAACATCGTGGGACTTGGGAATTTAAAATCATATTGGTGTGCCTTTATAAATGGAATTTTTACGGCTAGTTAGTGGTTGATATTTATCGCGTTTAATTATTCCGTTTAATTTAAAATATTCTATTGTGATATTCTATTGTGTATAATGCTACTGTCTGGATTCAAGGATCCTATTTGAGGGGAGTAGTGTGTATTCTTACTCGGGGCTTTGGCTCTCACCCCTGCGTTGACTAATATTTTTCAGTATTAGAATTGGAGAAGCTGCATAAGTTTAGCGGAGTTATCATTTGAAGGTGCAGCTTGTAACACCCTCGACTTTTGGAGACTGAGAAATTTAAATTTTGGGAAAATAAAATTTAATTAAATTGGAGAATTTTAGAATTTGGGAATTTAAGTCCAAAAATAGAGAATATTTCAAAGTATTCCAGATGATATTTTTGAGGGTACCATCGATCCCGTAAGGGTCGAGATAGTCAAAATGACTGTCATTGGGTCTTATTTCGGCTCCGGAATGTTTTTAAGTTGTTTTGACTTGAATTAGAGTAAACGAGTCATTTAAAGTGTGTATTAACATTTAAAACTGGGATTTTGTTTTAAAAGGTTGAAGGCTTACGGATGAAGCCTTCTCAAATAGAGAAAGAGAGAAAGAAAAAGGAAGAAAGAAAGAAGAAGGAAAAGAAGAGAGAGAGGAAGAAAAAGCTTGGGATTTCCGGTCCAACCGCGACATCGAAGACGATTCAACCTCTACAAATCTGAGGCAAGCGTTTAATCTTGCTAAATAGCTATTTGTGTATTTCATTTCATAATTTGTGGGTTAAAGAAATGGATTTTTGGGTATTAATGTCAAAACCTAGATTTTAGGTTTAAATCTTGAAATCAATGATTAAATATGGATTTAATGGAATAGAAATGTTTGGGATCAACTTTGAGTTGACTTATGGGCTTAAAATCATATATTATTGAAGGTTTAGGGGTTAGAAAGAGGAAATTTAGGGTTTAGAATTCGTAGGTTTTGAAGAAACAGATGAAACCTTCAAAAATTGCAGGTCCGAATCGATTCGCCCCCTCAAGCGAATCGATTCGGTTTGGTAAAATTAGCAGGTCTGCATTGACCGAATCGATTCGGACCCCAAGCCGAATCGATTCAGCCTATTTCAGAAGCCCAGGTCTTTGGACCCGAATCGATTCGCTTTGGAGGCCGAATCGATTCTCTAGTCCGAATCGATTCGGAACAGGGCCGAATCGATTCGGAAACAGGGCATTTTGAGGTATTTTCTCCATAGTGAATTCAAACCCTTTTTGGGTGGGTTTATTGATTTGGGGCCTTCTCTTATGATGTAAGAGATATGTTCTTGGAGACACATAAGGAGTTTCTCACACATTAGAGTTTTGGGGACTCCTTAGGGTAATTTGGGAGAAATGTATACATGTATGTATTTGGAGTTATGTATAGAGATTTTGGGGGAAAACCCTTTGGGATTGGGAATCCTAATTGTAGATTAAAAGTAAGTGTAGATGTGAGGTGAGGCTAAGAACTCTTAGAGAGATCTTAGATCAGGGTATTCACAAAAGTGATCGAACCATAGTCGAAATCGAGGGAAATGAGATTATTTGATGATTGAAAGAATGAGCTTGAGGCTGATAGACTATTAGTTATATGTATACCGATAGTCAAAATGATTACTAGATTCTTTAATGTACTCTTAGATATAGATGATATGTGTAGTGAAAGATTCCTACACAAACTCTTGGGTGATAGCCCTTATGTTGAATATATATAGGTATAGATATATACATATGGTTTTGGGAGACTACTCAGCATAGGAAGATGATTGAATATGTTTCTCGTATGAAATTATATTCACATATCAAGGTAAATTTAATGGAAATGATAGTGACGGCTTGTATATTGAGGACTATGTATACTTATAACCAGTTATATGTATCTTATACATATGAACGAGAATTAGTTTATATATATATAGATAAGGATATGTGAATACGTGTTGATATATATATATGTACATGTATGTATATAGATATATGGATATCTTCATATTGTGGATATACATGGTATGGATACTTAAACCGTATATGGTGGTTTATTATTTGATCATATAATTGGATCATATGGATGTATATATATTGTGCATGTGAATAATACATATACTTATTCGGTTAAGCATACCCCGCTCATGCTATCATTGGGAAGTTGCGCGCGTAGAGGGTGAGCATCCTGGCTTATAATGCAGGGTGTGGATATTCCCCTGGTCATAGTCGTCCCTTGTTATTATTATACATATAGATATATATTTTTGGGATGAGACGTGGTGGGTATGTTTCGTCTCATTGCCGGTTGGAACTATGACCGCTTCCCGGGACGTCGTGTGCGTGTGTTTACCACGAGTTGGGTGTCGTTTAGTCCCACCATGGTGGCCCCAGTATTGCTACGTGAGCCGGGCACTGGGAAGATGATAGCATTGATGCAGTTTATCGGCGATATATATAGCCGGGTATATTATGTGCATGGCCTTGTACATCATATGTAGTATGTACACTTGACTATTGGATTGATGATGATATATATATATACGGTTAGAAATAAATACCTATATATATATATGTTTATATATATCCTATAGATGAAAGGATATGGACTTTTAGGAAGTACATCTTAGATGATTATGGTGTACTAGATTGATGGGGGTTGATGTATCGCACATAAGGTATTATTCGTTACATCATCCCAAGGATATCATTGGAGGTTCTTTTATTTTATTTTATTTGTTTTCTTTTCTTCTTTCTTTCTTTAGTAGTTATAGTTAGTAGTAATGGTAGTATTAACTTGTATGTTGAGGATTATGGATCTCTAGGATCGACATTGCCCAGGAGTAGTGTAACGAGGTGGTTCCTTGTTTGGATTTCGCTTTGCGAGACACCTCACGCACGAAACGCAGTGCCATGTCGAGATTTGAGAGAAGTAATTCCATAGGTGGCATCACGGATCTCTGGTCTTGACCTTGTCAGGAGTAGTGTAACGGGGCGGTTCCTTGTTTGGATTTCGCTTTGCGAGACTCCCCACGCACGAAACGTAGTACAATTTTGGGATTAGAGAGAAGTCTTGCCAATATTCCATGTGCATATTATTAAGTATATTCATTCTTACGTTTTTAGCCTATATAGGTATATATATATATATATATATATATATATATATGTATATGTATAGGGGTAATGCTTTAGGAATTATGATAATTATAACTCATGAGATTATCAATCGGAATTCATTAAGCCTTTTATGGCTTAATTGTCGTAATCATAATCTAATAGGATTAGAAATGGGTGGATCCTTAGATTATGACGGGAAGGTAGCTCTCGTGGTTATAGGCTAGGCCTGATAAGTTAGGTTGTCCTAAAATCAATGGGGGTAATTTAACTAAAATTTGTGGACGCGAATAGGTGCGCGCCTTTAGATGAGAGGTGAGTTGGGGTTCCACGAGAGTGCGGTCTCACTTATTTATGAAATTAAGTACACCGGTATTTATTATGCACGGTTAACACACTTGCTAAATATTTTACACATTCGGGGCTCTGACCCGTTTACTTCTCCCTCCTTCTTGTATATACATATATATTTCCACAGGTATCCTACCGCAGGGATGCCGGATGACTTTCTATCCAGAGTCTCGGGAGCCGTGACAGGTGCGGACTGTTGCGGGATGTTTCATGTAGCCGCTTCCTACTTCTTTAAAATTCTAGGTAGGATTCATGTTGTATATCGGGTTTGTACCCAAGGGATATTTACATACATGTTTATATTTTTCCATTCAGTTATTGTATTGGCTGTGATCCGACAGCTTATTCGGGTCTACTTTTTGTAGTACATTCGGTTGTAATTATTTGGTTCATTTTATTTATTACAGTTCTTTCCTGCATCTCTCATATTCATTAGTAGTTTTATAGTGTTGGGTTGTGTATGTTGCAAGTTTTAAATTTTTATAACATCTTGCTTATATGATTTCGGGTAGTTAGTCTTATATTATATAGTACCGTTAGTTGATGTTGAGACTCGACCATCTGGAATTCCTGATTTAATATAGTATAGGGCTGGCCACCCGTTATTATTTTAGGCGGGGTGTTACACAGCTGGAGTTATTCTTTTATGGCATAGTTTAGTTAGACTTTTCTTTTTAGTCGTATTAATTATGAGACTTCATTTGAGTTTTACTCGGCCATTCGGTTCCAAAGTTGTTAAGAAGATTTCTGTTGGGATTATTCAGATTTTATTTAATCATTATTGGAGATTGGATTTTTGGAGTTAGCATGTGATGGATCTTTTATCGCTTAGTTATTTGTGATCATTTGAGATTGATTCAATTGTTTATCTTATGGATTGATTTATTTATGTCTCATATCTGTCTCATGCTAAGAATGGTATTTTATTTACTCACGCCCGGCTTAGTTTTGGTGGCGACCGACGCCAGAATTTGGCGGGGTGTGACAGATGGTATCAGAACATGGTCTTAGGTCTCATAGGTTATGAGACCGTTTAGCTTTCGCGTTGCCGATCTTTGATTCCCTTTGTTGATTCGTACTTCTTAAGGTAGAGAGTCTTGCCAATATTCCATGTGCATATTATTAAGTATATTCATTCTTACGTTTTTAGCCTATATAGGTATATATATATATATATATATATATATATATATATATATATATATATATATATATATATATATATATATATATATATGTATAGGGGTAATGCTTTAGGAATTATGATAATTATAACTCATGAGATTATCAATCGGAATTCATTAAGCCTTTTATGGCTTAATTGTCGTAATCATAATCTAATAGGATTAGAAATGGGTGGATCCTTAGATTATGACGGGAAGGTAGCTCTCGTGGTTATAGGCTAGGCCTGATAAGTTAGGTTGTCCTAAAATCAATGGGGGTAATTTAACTAAAATTTGTGGACGCGAATAGGTGCGCGCCTTTAGATGAGAGGTGAGTTGGGGTTCCACGAGAGTGCGGTCTCACTTATTTATGAAATTAAGTACACCGGTATTTATTATGCACGGTTAACACACTTGCTAAATATTTTACACATTCGGGGCTCTGACCCGTTTACTTCTCCCTCCTTCTTGTATATACATATATATTTCCACAGGTATCCTACCTCAGGGATGCCGGATGACTTTCTATCCAGAGTCTCGGGAGCCGTGACAGGTGCGGACTGTTGCGGGATGTTTCATGTAGCCGCTTCCTACTTCTTTAAAATTCTAGGTAGGATTCATGTTGTATATCGGGTTTGTACCCAAGGGATATTTACATACATGTTTATATTTTTCCATTCAGTTATTGTATTGGCTGTGATCCGACAGCTTATTCGGGTCTACTTTTTGTAGTACATTCGGTTGTAATTATTTGGTTCATTTTATTTATTACAGTTCTTTCCTGCATCTCTCATATTCATTAGTAGTTTTATAGTGTTGGGTTGTGTATGTTGCAAGTTTTAAATTTTTATAACATCTTGCTTATATGATTTCGGGTAGTTAGTCTTATATTATATAGTACCGTTAGTTGATGTTGAGACTCGACCATCTGGAATTCCTGATTTAATATAGTATAGGGCTGGCCACCCGTTATTATTTTAGGCGGGGTGTTACACAGCTGGAGTTATTCTTTTATGGCATAGTTTAGTTAGACTTTTCTTTTTAGTCGTATTAATTATGAGACTTCATTTGAGTTTTACTCGGCCATTCGGTTCCAAAGTTGTAAGAAGATTTCTGTTGGGATTATTCAGATTTTATTTAATCATTATTGGAGATTGGATTTTTGGAGTTAGCATGTGATGGATCTTTTATCGCTTAGTTATTTGTGATCATTTGAGATTGATTCAATTGTTTATCTTATGGATTGATTTATTTATGTCTCATATCTGTCTCATGCTAAGAATGGTATTTTATTTACTCACGCCCGGCTTAGTTTTGGTGGCGACCGACGCCAGAATTTGGCGGGGTGTGACAGATGGTATCAGAACATGGTCTTAGGTCTCATAGGTTATGAGACCGTTTAGCTTTCGCGTTGCCGATCTTTGATTCCCTTTGTTGATTCGTACTTCTTAAGGTAGAGAGTCTAGCATACATGTTAGATGTGTTTCTTGGAGATGTGAAGTTTTGAGTTAAGGACGTTGTAGGCATTGTGTTTAGAATTAGTAAGCTTGATGTGGGGATCCTTAGAATGGATTATGGAGATGATAATTATTTTTGGAGATTTTAGTACAGATGTTAGGTATCGTATGTATCGATTCTTGGTGTTGAGATTTAATTTGAGGACGTTGGCATTTTTGATGACTTTCGGCTATCAGATCGAGTGGGGGATTTGTGAGAGCGTGTGGTACGTCGTTATTTTCATAGTTATGCGTATGCATAAAGGCAATATATATATTATTTTGTTGTTCGTGGGGAAGTGCACGTAGGATTGGGTGTATGGGCGCCCAATTATGGCATTCTACGGGTAGCATATGTGAGCCTTATTTTCTTTTGCGACATTTGCGTGATGATGTGTATGCTTCGTCTAATTTCGAGGACAAAATTCTTTGCTAGTGGGGAAGTATGTAACACCCTGTATTTTTATTTATTATTTAATTAATTAATTGGAATTTTTGGGAAAATTAAAATTTTGAATTTAATGATTTTTATTCGCTAAATATGTTGGTTATGATTTTAGAAGAATAAAACTTCAAGCGGAATTAAAATCGGTGTTAAAATGGATTTTATATTAATTTTACAATTTTTGTCCCTTATAATTTTTTTGGGCGAACTGTCAGATTTTAGGCATGATCGATCAATCGATGCCTGGGGGTAGATCAATCGACCCTCCCAGAAAACGTGAGTAATAATATGTTTTTAGTATTTGTGTAGGATTAGGACTCCTAATCACTATATGACCTTGTTAATCCATAGAGGGACTTCTCATAATCACTTTTTCTCCACTTTTTCACCATAGAACACTTCCAAATAATTTTCCTCTCACCCATAATCATCAACCTTCTTCATCATCAAGCTTTTTATCAAAAGTTTTGGGAGGCTTAATTGGGGTTTAATCAAGTTGGTTCAAGAACACTCTTTTTCTAATTTTTCGCAAGGAATCCATATTTCTAATCAGATTTTCAACACGATCTTTACAGGCATGAATACTCTATTCTTTTCCTTTAGTATTATGCGTTTTAAGTGTCGCCTAAACACTTAATTACATGTTTTCTTAAAAATAATTAGTAACTTAATTAGAAAAAGTGGACACTAATTATGGGGCTGTTTTTATAAAATCTTTTAATCTGAATAATATTCATAACCCTTTGGTTGCGTAGGATTCATGAGTGATTTTGGGTTTTATTGGTGTAGGTTTTATGTAGAAAAACCCTAGTTTTAAAATAAATAATTTTTGGGGGAGTTTAACTCATGTAATACATGTAGAGATAATAAAATTTGGTTTTTGATGTATATATGATGAAAACTTTGTATATTTAATTTAAAATAATTAAATGAGATTATTTGGGTATTGTTGACGTTGTGATAATTAAATTAAAGATTTAATTGAATTGGACTATCATGCGCAGTTTTATACATTGACTAATTATTCTTGTTGGTATTATTAAATATAATTGTGACGACGGGTTGTTGGATATTATTGCTCTCCCTATATTTTAGCATGCCTTCTAGGAATGGGACTAGTGAGGGAAAATTATCACGGTTTTATTATGTTGGGGGTGGAATTATTTTTATTACTTTATCGTCGTTACGCTGGTCTAGATATGAGACTAGGTTATGATTTATGTTAGAAAATCTTCCTATACGTAGGTTAGGACGTATTGATAACTTGGGGACCCTTAGGTATGGGACTAAGGGGTATTTTGAGGATCTCACATCGATTAAAGGGTTGGGTGTTTATAAATTGTGAATTGAGAAATTGAGAACTAATACCTAAGATAATATGACGGTTATTAAAATATATTGGCGACATAATCAGTTAGGGACGAAATTTTAAACGGGCCAGTCGGCGTTTTATGTCGTGTCGTGTGTGGAACCTTGTCAATCAGCGAGGGCCAACAGTTTAAACGGGCCAACCGACGTTTTGACGAGGGGATGTGTATTTTGGTGGAGAAATCACCTGAGGCGGGAGGACCGCCATAATAAAATGAGGTTAAAATAAAAGTTGGTTAATTTAATTAAATTAACATCGCGGGACTTGGGAATTTAAAATCATATTGGTGTGCCTTTATAAATGGGATTTTTACGGGTAGTTAGTGGTTTATATTTATCGCGTTTAATTATTCCGTTTAATTTAAAATATTCTATTGTGATATTTATTGCGTATAATGTTACTGTCTGGATTCAAGGATCCTATTTGAGGGGAGTAGTGTGCATTCTTGCTCGGGGCTTTGGCTCTCACCCATGCGTTGACTAATATTTTTCAGGATTAGAATTGGAGAAGCTGCATAAGTTTAGCGGAGTTATCATTTGAAGGTGCAGCTGGAGTTATTCTTTTATGGCATAGTTTAGTTAGACTTTTCTTTTCAGTCTTATTAATTATGAGACTTCATTTGAGTTTTACTGGGCCATTCGGTTCCAAAGTTGTTTAGAGGATTTCTGTCGGGATTATTCAGATTTTATTTAATCATTATTGGAGATTTGATTTTTGGAGTTAGCATGTGATGGATCTTTTATCACTTAGTTATTTGTGATCATTTGAGATTGATTCAATTGTTTATCTTATGGACTGATTTATTTATGTCTCATATCTGTCCCATGCTAAGAATGGTATTTTATTTACTCACGCCCGGCTTAGTTTTGGTGGCGACCGACGCCAGAATTTGGCGGGGTATGATAGATGGTATCAGAGCATGGTCTTAGGTCTCGTAGGTTATGAGACCGTTTAGCTTCCGCGTTGCCGATCTTTGATTCCCTTTGTTGATTCGTACTTCTTAAGGTAGAGGGTCTAGCATACATGTTAGATGTGTTTCTTGGAGATGTGAAGTTTTGAGTTAAGGACGTTGTAGGCATTGTGTTTAGAATTAGTAATCTTGATGTGGGGATCCTTAGAATGGATTATGGAGATGATAATTATTTTTGGAGATTTTAGTACAGATGTTAGGTATCGTATGTATCGATTCTTGGTGTTGAGATTTAATTTGAGGACGTTGGCATTTTTGATGACTTTCGGCTATCAGATCGAGTGGGGGATTTGTGAGAGCGTGTGGTACGTCGTCATTTTCATAGTTATGCGTATGCATATAGGCAATATATATATTATTTTGTTGTTCGTGGGGAAGTGCGCGTAGGATTGGGTGTATGGGAGCCCAATTATGGCATTCTACGGGTAGGCATATGTGAGCCTTATTTCTTTTTACGATATTTGCGTGATGATGTGTATGCTTCGTCTAATTTCGAGAACGAAATTCTTTGCTAGTGGGGAAGTATTTAACACCCTGTGTTTTTATTTATTATTTAATTAATTAATTGAAATTTTCGAAAAAATTAAAATTTTGAATTTAATGATATTTATTGGCTAAATATGTTGGTTATGATTTTAGAAGAATAAAACTTCAAGAAGAATTAAAATCGGAGTTAAAATGGACTTTATATTAATTTTACAATTTTTGTCCCTTATAATTTTTTTGGGCGAACTGCGAGATTTTAGGCATGATCGATCGATCGATCGATGACTGGGGGTAGATCGATCGACCCTCGCAGAAAACATGAGCAGTAATATGTTTTTAGTATTTTTTTAGGATTATGACTCCTAATCACTATATAACCTTGTCAATCCGTAGGGGGACTTCTCATAATCACTTTTTCTCCAGTTTTTCACCAGAGAACACTTCCAAATATTTTTCCACTCACCCATAATCATCAACCTTCTTCATTATCATGCTTTTTATCACAAGTTTTGGGAGGCTTAATTGGGGTTTAATCAAGTTGGTTCAAAAACACTCTTTTGCTAATTTTTCGCAAGGAATCCATATTTCTAATCAGATTTCAACATGATCTTTACAGGCATGAAGACTCTTTTCTTTTCCTTTAGTATTATGTGTTTTAAGTGTCGTCTAAACACTTAATTACATATTTCTTAAAAATAATTAGTAACTTAATTAGAAAAAGTGGACACTAATTATGGGGCTGGTTTTATAAAATCTTTTAATTTGAATAATATTCATAACCCTTTGGGTACGTAGGATTCATGAGCGATTTTGGGTTTTATCGGTGTAGGTTGCATGTAGAAAAACCCTAGTTTTAAAATAAATAATTTTTGGGTGCGTATAACTCATGTAATACATGTAGAGATAATAAAATTTGGTTTTTGATGTATATATGATGAAAACTTGATATATTTAATTTAAAATAATTAAATGAGATTATTTGGGTATTATTGACGTTGTGATAATTAAATTAAAGATTTAATTGAATTGGACTATCATGCGTAGTTTTATACATTGACTAATTATACTTGTTGGTATTATTAAATATAATTGTGACGACGGGTTGTTGGATATTATTTCTTTCCCTATATTTTAGAATGCCTTCTAGGAATGGGACTAGTGAGGGAAAATTATCACGGTTTTATTATGTTGGGGGTGGAATTATTTTTATTACTTTATCGTCGTTACGCTGGTCTAGATATGAGACTAGGTTATGATTTATGTTAGAAAATCTTCCTATACATAGGTTAGGACGTGTTGATAACTTGGGGACCCTTAGGTATGGGACTAAAGGGTATTTTGAGGATCTCACATCGATTAAAGGGTGGGGTGTTTATAAATTGTGAATTGAGAAATTGAGAACTAATACGTAAGATAATATGACGGGTATTAAAATATATTGGCGACATAATCAGTGAGGGCCGACAGTTTAAACGGGCCAGTCGGCGTTTTATGTCGTGTCGTGTGTGGAACATTGTCAATCAGCGAGGGCCGACAGTTTAAACGGGCCAGCCGACGTTTTGACGAGGGGATGTGTATTTTGGTGGAGAAATCACCTGAGGCGGGAGGACCGCCATAATAAAATGAGGTTAAAATAAAAGTTGGTTAATTTAATTAAATTAACATTGCGGGACTTGTGAATTTAAAATCATATTGGTGTGCCTTTATAAATGGGATTTTTACGGGTAGTTAGTGGTTTATATTTATCGCGTTTAATTATTCCGTTTAATTTAAAATATTCTATTGTGATATTTATTGCGTATAATGTTACTGTCTGGATTCAAGGATCCTATTTGAGGGGAGTAGTGTGCATTCTTGCTCGGGGTTTGGCTCTCACCCATGCGTTGACTAATATTTTTCAGGATTAGAATTGGAGAAGCTGCATAAGTTTAGCGGAGTTATCATTTGAAGGTGCAGCTGGAGTTATTCTTTTATGGCATAGTTTAGTTAGACTTTTCTTTTCAGTTGTATTAATTATGAGACTTCATTTGAGTTTTACTGAGCCATTCAGTTCCAGAGTTGTTTAGAGGATTTCTGTCGGGATTATTCAGATTTTATTTAATCATTATTAGAGATTGGATTTTTGGAGTTAGCATGTGATGGATCTTTTATCACTTAGTTATTTGTGATCATTTGAGATTGATTCAATTGTTTATCTTATGGACTGATTTATTCATGTCTCATATCTGTCTCATGCTAAGAATGGTATTTTATTTACTCACGCCGGACTTAGTTTTGGTGGCGGCCGACACCAGACAGATGGTATCAGAGTATGGTCTTAGGTCTTTTAGGTTATGAGTCCGTTTAGCTTTCGCATTGCCGATCTTTGATTCCCTTTGTTGATTCGTACTTCTTAAGGTAGAAGGTCTAACATACGTGTTAGATGTTTATCTTGGAGATGTGAAGTTTTGAGTTAAGGACGTTGTAGGCATTGAGTTTAGAATTAGTAAGCTTGACGTGGGGATCCTTATAATGGATTATGGAGATGATAATTATTTTTGGAGATTTTAGTACATATGTTAGGTATCGTATGTATCGATTCTTGGTGTTGAGATTTAATTTGAGGACGTTGGCATTTTTTATGACTTTTGGCTATCAGATCGAGTGGGGGATTTGTGAGAGCGTGTGGTACGTAGTTATACGTATGCATATAGGCAATATATATATTATTTTGTTGTTCGTGGGGAAGTGCGCGTAGGATTGGGTATGGGAGCCCAATTATGGCATTCTACGGGTAGGCATATGTGAGCCTTATTTCTTTTTACGATATTTGCGTGATGATGTGTATGCTTCGTCTAATTTCGAGAACGAAATTCTTTGCTAGTGGGGAAGTATGTAACACCCTGTGTTTTTATTTATTATTTAATTAATTAATTGAAATTTTTGAAAAAATTAAAATTTTGAATTTTATGATTTTTATTGGCTAAATATGTTGGTTATGATTTTAGAAGAATAAAACTTCAAGCGGAATTAAAATCGGAAATAAAATGGATTTTATATTAATTTTACAATTTTTGTCCCTTATAATTTTTTTGGGCGAACTGCGAGATTTTAGGCATGATCGATCGATCGATCGATGACTGGGGGTAGATCGATCGACCCTCGCAGAAAACGTGAGCAGTAATCTGTTTTTAGTATTTTTGTAGGATTATGACTCCTAATCACTATATAACCTTGTTAATCCGTAGGGGGACTTCTCATAATCACTCACTACAAGAATTTGCACCATTAGCAACATACAAATTACGTTGCTAAAGTTAGAATTTTGTTGCTAAAAGGTATCGGCAACAGATTTCACTCTGTTGCCAGCTTGTTGCCCATTGCCTGTCTAGGAAACCATTTGGCAACACAACAGGCTTGTGTTGCTGAAAGTATACTTTTGGCAACACGCAATTGTGTTGCCAAAAGTATTTTTTAATTTGTCAAATTTATAATAAAAAATATTATTTGTGTTGCCAAAAGTCACTCAACAGCAACAAAAAAAGTTGTGTTGCCAAAAGCTATAGCTTTTGGCAACACAAGAGCTGTGTTGCCAAAACGCTATACCTTTGGCAACACAGGTCCTGTGTTGCCAAAAGCAATATCTTTGGCAACACAAGAGCTGTGTTGCCAAAGGTATAGCCTTTTGGCAACACAGCTCTTGTGTTGCCAAAAGTCGTACCTTTGGCAACACATCTCTTGTGTTGCCAAAAGCCATACCTTTGGCAACCAAACATGTGTTGCCATATCCAAAGTGATAGATGTAGATGATAACTTTTAGAGACAAAAAATTGTGTTGCCAAAAGTAAAATATATTATTTATTACCTATTATTTTTTTCGCAATTGTAAGCACTTTTAAACCTGCACTTTTTCATCAAACGTGCAACCTTCTAATCCAAAATAACATTACGCATTTTTCATACAATCATAAGTAATACAAAATTCCGCAATTTTCAACCAAATCTGATAAATATGAATTACAAAATAATATTTCATCACAATCCAAGTATAAAGGTACAAAATAAATGTCTCCCAAATAAAAACGTAACAAAAGATGTAAACATGATCTAACCTAATACATTAACACATTAAAATATGTTAAAAAAATCCACGTAAACTAAAATGACGACAATATCGCTCCCCTATACTATAAGAAACCGCAGCTCCAAACCACCACGAACATAATAACTCCAAGCAAAATCCATCATAACCTGCACAAGATACAAAAATAAATTACTACATGGGTTTGTATAACTTCAAATGCATGTATGTTTGACTTGATCAATTTAAAACACTATTTAATTTTAGAAAATTTCGGCAGAGTTTCCTTTATTTATTCATGAAATCCAACATGTTTTTAACATTAAAATAAACCCAGCAGCAAAAAACGCAGCTAAACCACCATTAAATCCCTTTCGCCAATTTAATATCTAAAAATAGTATCCGAGTAGCTACATAAACTTAAATAAGTATCCGAGTAGCTACGTACCTCGATCCTCCGTATCCATTGACGTTTCCATGTGTCGCAAATCCATTTTCATTCTACACAAAATACAAAATAAATTATAATCTATCCGACTTTAAAAGATAGTAATAATTTATAACTATTATAGTTATATATATATAAACATTTATATATAACTATAAAAGCAAAGTGTCCAAAAAAAACATTTATATATATGTCTAAAAAAACAAAGTGTCAATTTTTAAAATAAATTGGACATAGACCCCTTTGTTTATTGGACTATCCACCCTTTTTAAGGGGTAACGACAAATCCAACAATATAAAAAAAAAATCCCAAATTCGTCTAACAAAAGGTTCAATGAAACAAAATTCTTATTGGCCCGTGTTCGATGTGAACTAACCAACTGTCACATGTTCACTTCCATGGGGACATCACCATGGTACATCAAATAGCACTCCATATACTTCCCTTGACGGGGGTTCCATATTGCCATATTGCCAAATTTCATCATTCATATTGTGTTCACTAACGACACAAAACTAAAGTGCCATAGCTTCATTTTTTTCCACGTGGAATGGGACTAGAGAGAATCATTTGAAAAACCATAATGTATATATATACTGGGCAAAAAAGCTACAAAACCATTGAAATTCCAAGACACATGTTGGCATTACATACTGGACTGCAATGGAGAAACAAAAATAACAAGCATTCTAGTCAACGAGAGGGTCCCGACTTGCTTATGTGTCGACAAAACTACAAGTATCGTACATGTCGTATTCATAATCCTCGTTATATATAACAGTGTATATAACTATTTTATGTATATATATACACATATATAAAACAGTTATATACACTGTTTTATGTATACATATAAAAAAACAGTATATATATATATATATAAAACTGTTTTATGTATATATATATCTGTTATATATATATACACAAGTTATATATATATATACACAGGTTATAACAGTATATATATATCTGTTATATATATACACAGATTATATATATATATATATATACACAGGTTATATATATATACACAGTTATATACATAACAGTTATATATACACAGTTATACATAGTTATATACATAACAGTTATATATACATAATAGTTATATATACACAGTTATATACATAACAAATATATATATATACACAGGTTATATATATATATATATATATATACACACACACATAACTGATTGTTTTATGTATATATATATATCTGTTATATATATACACATGTTATATAGATTGTTTTATGTATATATATATCTGTTATATATATACACAGGTTATATATATATATATATATATATACATAAAACAGTTATGTATATATATACATAACATTTATATATACTAAAACAGTTATATACATAAAACAGTTATGTATATATATACATAACAGTTATATATACTAAAACAGTTATGTATATATATACATAACAGTTCTGTATATACTTATATACATATATATATATATATATATATATACTATTTTATGTATATATATATACATATATATATATGTATATATATATGTACATATATACACAGTTATGCATATATAACTGTATATACATAACTGTGTATATATATATATATATATATATATATATATATATATATATATATATATAGGAGAAGGCTCACCTACATCATGCTCTATACATCATCCATGCATCACGCTTAATTACAGGCCCTAAAAAACTTTTTTTTTCAAATTTATATTTTTCCCTTGAAATTAACCTTCTAATCAACCCATATGTAAAAAATTATGTCAAAATACATTTTGTAACTATTTTTAAAAATCCACAAAAAACTGCTAAAAATACCTTATTTATAAGAGTCTGCGCCAGCAGTTTTTTATGGATTTTTTAAAAATAGCTACAAAATGTATTTTGACCTAATTTTTTACATATGGGTTGATTAGAAGGTTAATTTCAAGGGAAAAATATAAAATTTGAATTTTTTTTCTAGAGCCTAGAATTA
This sequence comes from Sambucus nigra, assembly GCA_949130495.1. Taxonomy (NCBI): domain Eukaryota; kingdom Viridiplantae; phylum Streptophyta; class Magnoliopsida; order Dipsacales; family Adoxaceae; genus Sambucus; species Sambucus nigra. Next base: position 107,916,584 of record OX422221.1, read on the forward strand.
GGTGTGATGTATGGGGTGATGTATAGTGCATAATGTAGGTGAGCCTTCCTATATTTATATATATATATATATATATATATATATATATATATATATATATATATATATATATATATATATAAATAACTATATACATAACTGTGTATATATATATATATACATATATATACATATATATAACTATTATATACATAGAGGGAGGCTCACCTACATCATGCACTATACATCACACCGTACATCACAACTAATTTTAGGCCCTTGAAAACTTTTTTTTCAAATTTTATATTTTTCCCTTCAAATTAACCTTCCAATAAATCCATATGCAAAAAATTAGGTCAAAATAAATTTTGTAGGTATTTTTAAAAAATCCACAAAAAACTGCTGGCGCAGACCCTTAAAAATAAGGTATTTTTAGCAGGTTTTTGTGAATTTTTTAAAAATAGCTATAAAATGTATTTTGACCTAATTTTTTGCATATGGGTTGATTGGAAGGTTAATTTCAAGGGAAAAATATAACTTTGAAAAAAAAGTGTTTTAGGGCCCAGAATTAGGCGTGATGCATGGGTGATGTATAGAGCATGATGTAGGTGAGCCTTCTCCTATATACATAATACATAAATATACAACTGTGTATATATATATATACATATATATGACTATTATATACATAATACATAAATATACATAACTGTGTATATAACATAAATATATATAACTGTGTATACTATTATATACATAATACATAAATATACATAACTGTGTATATATATATATATATAACTGTGTATACTATTATATACATAATACATAAATATACATAACTGTGTATATATATATATACATATATATAACTATTATATATATGTATATATATATATATACACAGTTATGTATATTTATGTATTATGTACATAACTGTGTATATATATATATACATATATATAATAGTTATATATATGTATATATATATATACATAAATATTAGTATACACATAAATATTAGTATACACAGTTATGTATTATATATAATACATAAATATACATAACTGTATATATATATACATAAATATTAGTATACACAGTTATGTATTATATATAATACATAAATATACATAACTGTATATATATATATATATATATATATATATATATATATATATACACATCTATATATATGTAATGTATATACTATTCCTAGTCAGTACTTCATCTTTTTCATCATGTGTGTAACGTTGTACACTCGTACATGGATTAGAGCAATGGAATATGTTCCTTGGTGCCATTAGAGATGACTTGTACATGCGGTTCTAACAGGAAACCACTAATGTAAATGTCCTTACCTTTGCGTTGAATTTACAGGACTAAAGTATTGGTTCCTTCTCCTTAGAGTAAGTATTGGTACCGTTTTGTGGCTGTTTTACGTTTTCACCCTTCGATGGCATGTTTTTATGCATAAGTCAAACTTTTTGCAAATTCACGTCGTACACTCAAACCGGGAGCCCCGTGACTACGCGGTCGGTTCCTACTAGTCGCATTGGTCCCGTTCGAGGTGTTCGTGACTCTTTAAGTACCGTTTTGTGGCAGTTTAACGTTTTCACCATTCGATGGAATGTTTTTATGCTTAAGTCTAATTTTCGCAAATTCACGTCGTACACTCAAACCGGGAGCCCCGTGACTACGCGGTCGGTTCCTACGAGTCACATTGGTCCCGTGCGAGGTGTTCGTGACTCTTACGGTACCGTTTTGTGGTTGTTTTACGTTTTCACCATTCGATGACATGTTTTTATGCATAAGTCTATTTTTTGCAAATTCGGGTCGTACACTCAAACCGGGAGCCCCGTGACTACGCGGTCGGTTCGTACGAGTCACATTGGTCCCGTGCGAGGTGTTCGTGACTCTTACGGGACCGTTTTGTGGTTGTTTTATGTTTTCACCCTTCGATTGCATGTTTTTATGCTTAAGTCTATTTTTTGAAAATATACGGTCGTACACTCAAACCGGGAGCCCCGTGACTACGCGATCAGTTCCTACGAGTCACATTGGTCCCGTGCGAGGTGTTCGTGACTCTTACGGGACCGTTTTGTGGATGTTTTGTGACACCCCGACTAATAAATACCGGGTAGCTACTCCTTTATTAAAATAAATCAAAATGCCAAGTTGGCTCAGTTAATAGCATTACTGTCGAAAACATTTTATTATTACTAACCACCTAGTATTTAAAAGTAAGTTGCCAAATTTTAATTAAAGTCTGATTAACATGCAGTAAAAGATTTAAAGCAAGAATAATACCACCATTCACCATAACGAAATACTAGAATAACCATCACATGATACAAATAAATCCGGAGGAAAAACTCCTCACAACAAATCCCACAACTGAAATAAGTAACGAAATACTGAATACTGAATTAATACATGCCAAAGTCAGAAAAACTGAAATGGGAATGTCTCTAATAGAATTCGGGCAACATGCCCTACAACTGAAGAATACTGAATATGGAATCCAAATGGTGGAAGCGTCTAAAAGAAAATCCCTGTAGCTTCCACAAACAGCTATAGCTCGTCATCTGAATGAGTATCCTATGCATGGTGTCCTTGTGGCTGGGCACCTAAAATGGTTTTACAAAAAAATAGATTTGAAAGCAAACGGGTCAGAGCCCGAATGTGGAGATATTTTAAAAACCTGCAAGTGCTTTAAAATCATTTAAAACATTAAATGCAAAATACATGTTAGGACGTGCACTCACATGAAATTATCACCTCTCGTCTAACTGTGCACTCCTAACGTACGTACCCATCTAAAATGACACAAACCACTAGCTAAGTGACATCATATCTAGCTAGACTGTCATAGGTTCTATCCTTATTACTCGGTTCCCATTAACATTATAACGATCTCAATTAAAATAGGGGTCTTAACGTAAATTCAGGTTCTCATATAAAAGCAATACAACTCGTTATAGATTATCCCTTTTATGTTATTCCATAGTTATACACACAATACCATATGAAAGTTCTCATTTTACTAAGTGTATATTTTCCACAACATAAATATACAATATAAGCACCCCGAGACTAAGTTGTGGTGCACACATACTCTGCTATCCATCCCGGTACATCACGTACATAAGGATAACATATTCCGAATCTCTCAGGAATAGTTCACAGATAACAACATCACAAATAATGGAGGCGAACACAGTCACATCACATGGGTCACGCACATACCTGCGCTCCCACGATCAGCAGACTTATTAAGATCCCAATAAGTCCTTCTCTGACCTTTGTTCATCGAGGTAACCAGTCTAAATCCGGGCAACACAAGGATTAGAGGGCCCTAAGCGAACGCAAACCTCCCGTGATAGCAAGTATGGTAGGTATGTCATACACACAAATCATATAGCAATACTAAGTAAACACGCGTCTTAGTAATCACCGTAGTTTAATTGTAGTACTTATCGCATTCTCGTACCAACTTATAATTTATACAATTTATATAATCCCGGTTAATAATCATACACGCCATAATTTATTCTCACGTCGTAGTAGGCACTCACGTCTCGACTCAAGTGTCTATTTGATTCGTTCCACAATTTGTAATTCACTCCTCAATATGTCCCAATTGTCCCAAGTATACCAATACATCATCAAAGGAATGTTATCTCTATTCTCGAACAAGTTCACGGGACTCCCAAAATCAAAACAGGCCAAAAAGGCCTAAACTGCCATCTCGTTAGAAGTCTCGTTCGAACGAGGCTGTTCGAACGAGATTTCGTTCGAACGAACTGGGCTATCTAACGAGATCTCGTTCGAATGAGATTATTGAACGAACATCCCTCTCGTTAGAACCCCAAACTGTCAACTCGTTAGAAGCTCGTTCGAACGAGCTCGTTCGAACGACCTGGGTAGGTCTTCTAACGAGTGACCAGATTCAAGCCCAGAAATCCTATCTCGTTTTTCACCAATTTCTACACCTCAAATCTCAACCAAAATTCGTCCCAACAATGTTTAAAGGTCTCTAATCAATCCTAAACATATTAACGTCACATACTAACGTCTTTTAAGGAATTAACACATCCTAGACATCATTAATTCATCAAACCTCTACCCTTTCCCCCAAATTTTCAAGAACATAAACCCTAGAATTTTAAATCCTCAATAAGTCCATTCTAGATCCGTTTTTGTTACATCCAACATATATTAACATCAGAATAATCATCTCCATACTATTCTACATGCAATTTGTCCTCAAAATTCGAGTTCTAAGTCCAATTAAAACGGGTTTTTATTTAACTTCCAAGGACAAAAGTAAATCTTTCAATTCATCTAACATGGAAGAAACATTCTCTGAATTAAATAGGATTAAATCACTTGCCTCGAGTGTCTCTGAATTTGGTGTTGATTTGAAGAAGCTTTTTCTGCAGGATTCCTTCTCTCTCTCTCTCCACAAGCCTTCTTCTCCAAAGGTGGCTAGGGTTTGTTTAGGAGACTTAGAAAACCAAATTTTAAAACTCCCCGTAGTCTTATGGGTCAATATGGTTGGTAGTGGGTTTAGTGGTTAGTTACCCAAATCAGATTATAAATCCTAATTTTCGTCATTATTAAATCCCAAAAATACAATATTACCAAACTAACCTTATAAGATGCCGGTATGGCCTAAAAATACCCCGGGACCCAAACTAAACCCCCGGCTAGTGTTTTCTGACTATCTCGACCCTTTCGGACGCGTTGGCTCACTCAAAACGACCTTACGGTTAATAAAATTTAAATTCATTTTTATAATTAAAATAATTATATCCTGACGCGACTGTCTCACGCGTCCTAATAAAATGTCCAAATTGCCGTATATCAATCTCACGACAAATTTCATAATTCAATATTCATATATCATCATATATACTCAATATAGTCACATACCAACTCACATCTCGGTAGTATTTTATCCGGATTAATTCCCAATTAATTCTCATTTAATTAATTAATCCCAAAATAAATATTGCCAAAAATACGGGGTATTACATGTTTTACGTTTTCACCATTCGATGGAATGTTTTTATGCTTGAGTCTAATTTTTTGCAAATTTACGTCGTACCCTCAAACCGGGAGCCCCGTGACTACGCGGTCGGTTCCTACGCGTCACATTGGACCCGTGCAAGGTGTTCGTGACTCTTACGGTACCGTTTTGTGGTTATTTTACGTTTTCACCATTCGATGGAATGTTTTTACGCTTAAGTCTAATTTTTTGCAAATTCACGTCGTACACTCAAACCGGGAGCCCCGTGACTGCGCGGTCGGTTCCTATGAGTCACATTGGTCCCGTGCGAGGTGTTGGTAACTCTTACGGTACCGTTTTGTGGCTATTTTACGTTTTCACCCTTCGATGACATGTTTTTAGACATAAGTCTAATTTTAGGCAAATTCACGTCGTACACTCGAACCGGGAGCCCCGTGACTACGCGGTCGGTTCCTGCGAGTCGCATAAGTCCCGTGCGAGGTGTTCGTGACTCTTACAGGACGGTTTTGTGGTTGTTTTACGTTTTCACCCTTCGATGACATGTTTTTATGCATAAGTCTATTTTTTGCAAATTCAGGTCGTACACTCAAATCGGGAGACCCGTAAATATGCGGTCGGTTCCTACGAGTCGCATTGCTCCCGTGCGAGGTGTTCGTGACTCTTACGGGACCGTTTTGTGGTTGTTTTACGTTTTCACCCTTTGATTGCATGTTTTTATACTTAAGTCTATTTTTTGAAAATATACGTCGTACACTCAAATCGGGAGCCCCGCGACTACGCGATCAGTTCCTACGAGTCACATTGGTCCCGTGCGAGGTGTTCATGACTCTTACGGGACCGTTTTGTGGATGTTTTACGTTTTCACCATTCGATGGAATGTTTTTATGCTTAAGTCTAATTTTTTGCAAATTTACGTCGTACACTCAAACCGGGAGCCCTGTGACTACGCGGTCGGTTCCTACAAGTCACCTTGGTCCCGTGCAAGGTGTTCGTGACCCTTACGGTACCGTTTTGTGGCTGTTTTACAATTTCACCCTTCGATGGCATGTTTTTATGCATAAGTATAATTTTAGGCAAATTCACGTCGTACACTCAAATCGGGAGCCCCGTGACTACGCGGTCGGTTCCTACAAGTCTCATTAGTCCCGTGCGAGGTGTTCGTGACTCTTACGGGACGGTTTGTGGTTGTTTTACATTTTCACCCTTTGATGGCATGTTATTATGCATAAGGCTAATTTTTTGCAAATTCACGTCGTACACTCAAACCGGGAGCCCCGTGACTACGCGGTCGGTTCGTACGAGTCGCATTGGTCCCGTACGAGGTGTTCGTGACTCTTACGGGACCGTTTTGTGGTTGTTTTACGTTTTCACCCTTCGATTGCATGCTTTTATGCTTAAGTCTATTTTTTGAAAATATACGTCGTACACTCAAATCGGGAGCCCCGCGACTACGCGATCAGTTCCTACGAGTCACATTGGTCCCGTGCGAGGTGTTCGTGACTCTTACGGGACCGTTTTGTGGAAGTTTTACATTTTCACCATTCGATGGAATGTTTTTATGCTTAAGTCTAATTTTTTGCAAATTTACGTTGTATACTCAAACCGGGAGCCCCGTGACTACGCGGTCGTTTCCTATGAGTCACATTGGTCCCGTGCAAGGTGTTCGTGACTCTTACGGTACCGTTTTGTGGCTGTTTTACATTTTCACCGTTCGATGGCATGTTTTTAGACATAAGTCTAATTTTAGGCAAATTCACGTCGTACACTCAAATCGGGAGCCACGTGACTACGCGGTCGGTTCCTACGAGTAGCATTAGTCCCGTGCGAGGTGTTCGTGACTCTTACGGGACGGTTTTGTGGTTGTTTTACATTTTCACCATTCGATGACATGTTTTTATGCTTAAGTCTAATTTTTTGCAAATTCACCCCGTACACTCAAGCCGGGAGCCCCGTGACTACGCGGTCGGTTCCTACGAGTCTCATTGGTCCCGTGCGAGGTGTTCGTGACTCTTACGGGACCGTTTTGTGGCAGTTTTATGTTTTCGCCTTTCGATGGCATGTTTTTATGCATAAGTCTAATTTTTTGAAAATTCACGTCGTACACTCAAACCGGGAGCCCCGTGACTACGCGGTCGGTTCCTACGAGTTGCATTGGTCCCGTGCGAGGTGTTCGTGACTCTTACGGTACCGTTTTGTGGCTGTTTTACGTATTCACCCTTCGATGGCATGTTTTTATGCATAAGACTAATTTTTTGCAAATTCACATCGTACACTCAAACCGGGAGCCCCGTGACTACGCGATCCGATTCGTACGAGTCGCATTGGTCCCGTGCGAGGTGTTCGTAACTCTTACGGTACCGTTTTGTTACTGTTTAACGTTTTCACCATTAGATGGAATGTTTTTATTATGCTCAAGTCTAATTTTTTTCAAATTCACGTCGTACACTCAAACCGAGAGCCCCGTGACTACGCGGTCGGTTTCTACGAGTCACATTGGTCCCGTGCGAGGTGTTAGTAACTCTTACGAGACCGTTTTGTGGCTGTTTTACGTTTTCACCCTTCGATGGCATGTTTTTATCATAAGTCTAATTTTTTGCAAATTCACATCGTACACTCTAACCGGGAGCCCCGTGACTACGCGGTCGGTTCGTACGAGTCGCATTGGTCCCGTGCGCGGTGTTCGTGACTCTTATGGGACCGTTTTGTGGATGTTTTACGTTTTCACCGTTCGATGGAATGTTTTTATGCTTAAGTCTAATTTTTTTCAAATTTACGTCGTACACTCAAACCGGGAGTCCCGTGACTACGCGATCGGTTCCTACGAGTCACATTGGTCCCATGCGAGGTGTTCGTGACTCTTACAGGACCATTTTGTGGCTGTTTTACGTTTTCACCCTTCGATGGCATGTTTTTAGACATAAGTCTAATTTTAGGCAAATTCACGTCGTACACGGAAACCGGGAGCCCCGTGACTACGCGGTCGGTTCCTACGAGTCGCATTAGTCCCGTGCGAGGTGTTCGTGACTCTTACGGGACGATTTTGTGGTTGTTTTACGTTTACACCCTTCGATGACTTGTTTTTATGCTTAAGTCAAATTTTTTGCAAATTCACGCTGTACACTCAAGCCGGGAGCCCCGTGACTACGCGATCGGTTCCTACGAGCTGCATTGGTCCCGTGCGAGGTGTTCGTTTCTCTTACGGGACCGTTTTGTGACAGTTTTACGTTTTCACCCTTCGATGGCATGTTTTTATGCATAAGTCTAATTTTTTGCAAATTCACGTCGTACACTCAAACCGGGAGCCCCATGACTACGCGGTCGGTTCCTACGAGTCACATTGGTCCTGTGCGAGGTGTTCTTGACTCTTACGGTACCGTTTTGTGGCTGTTTTACATTTTCACCTTTCGATGGCATGTTTTTAGACATAAGTCTAATTTTTTGCAAATTCACGCCGTACACTCAAACCGGGAGCCCCGTGACTACGCGGTCGGTTCCTACGTGTCACATTGGTCCCGTGCGAGGTGTTCGTGACTCTTACGGTACCGTTTTGTGGTTGTTTTACATTTTCACCATTCGATGGAATGTTTTCATGCTTAAGTCTAAGTTTTTGCAAATTCACGTCGTACACTCAAACCGGGAGCCCCGTGACTACGCGGTCAGTTCCTACGAGTCACATTGGTCCCGTGCGAGGTGTTAGTAACTCTTACGGTACCGTTTTGTGGCTATTTTACGTTTTCACCCTTCGATGACATGTGTTTATGCTTAAGTCTAATTTTTTGGAAATTCACGCCGTACACTCAAACCGGGAGCCCCGTGACTACGCGGTCGATTCCTATGAGTCGCATTGGTCCCGTGCGAGGTGTTCGTGACTCTTACGGGACCGTTTTGTGGCTGTTTTATGTTTTCACTTTTTGATGGCCTGTTTTTTTGCATAAGTCTAATTTTTTGCAAATTCACGTCGTACACTCAAACCGGGAGCCCCGTGACTACGCGGTCGGTTCCTACGAGTAGCATTGGTCCCGTGCAAGGTGTTCGTGACTCTTACGGGACCGTTTTGTGGTTGTTTTACATTTTCACCCTTCGATGGCATGTTTTCATGCATAAGTTTAATTTTTTGCAAATTCACGTCGTACACTCAAATCGGGAGCCCTGTAACTACGCGGTCGGTTCCTACGTGTTGCATTGGTCCCGTGCGAGGTGTTCGTGACTCTTACGGGACCGTTTTGTGGCTGTTTTACGTTTTCACCCTACGATGGCATGTTTTTAGACATAAGTCTAATTTTTTGCAAATTCACGCCGTACACTCAAACCGGAAGCCCCGTGACTACGCGGTGGGTTCCTACGAGTCACATTGGTCCCGTGCGAGGTGTTCGTGACTCTTACAGGACCGTTTTGTGCTTGTTTTATGTTTTCACCATTCGATGGCATTTTTTATGCTTAAGTCTATTTTTTTGCAAATTTACGTCGTACACTCAAACCGGGAGCCCCGTGACTACGCGGTTGGTTCCTACGAGTCACATTGGTCCCGTGCGAGGTGTTTGTGACTCTTACGGGACCGTTTTGTGGCTGTTTTATGTTTTCACCCTTCGATTGCATATTTTTATGCTTAAGTCTATTTTTTGCAAATTTACGTCGTACACTCAAATTGGGAGTCACACACACCACCTTACACAACACACAACATTATAACTGTTAACAAAAAATGATCTAAAGCTTGCATGCTATGAAATTATAACTATTAACAAAAAATGACTCATTACAAACAATACAACGAACAATATAGCAATACGTGATATATATATATATATATATATATATATATATATATATATATATATATATATATATATATATATATATATATATGATCAGATATAACAATATAACAATATATATAATCAGATATATATATGATTAGTATATATATGATTAGATATATATACGAGAGCATTTGGCTTCAGAATACTTGTTTTTTTTCTGTTGACTGCATTAATTTGATCTTCCAACCCAAAGGAGGATAATCTCTTTTGGCAGCTCAATCCTCACGGTAATAATTATGCCAATTCTGCCTAAAAATCCTTTAGTTATAGTTCAAGAGGCCCCATTAAACTGAACTGATGTATATATATATATATATGTATACCAGATATTTATATATGATTATCATATATAAATATCACCTGATTGTCATATATCTGATATATCATATGTCTGATTATATACTGATATTAAATATCAGTATATAATCAGACATATGATATATCAGATATATGATAATCAGGTATATTTATATGATTATATATATATATATATATGATTATATATATATCAGTATATATTAATCAGTATTATATATTATATCAGTATATATCAGTGTATATATATATATTAATCAGTATTATATATTATATCAGTATATATCAGTGTATATGATATATATATTAATCAGTATTATATATTATATCAGTATATATCAGTGTATATGATATATATATATATATATATCACAGCCGATTTTTAGGCGTTTTTTAAACCTAAAAATCGAGCCCCAAAAATCGATTAAACCCAAAAATCGATTAGACAAAGATCTGAAAAATTGATTAAACCCAAAAATCGAACCAAAAAATCGATTAGACAAAGATCTTAACAATCGATTAAACCCAAAAATCGATTAGACAAAGATCTGATATATATATATATATATATATATATATATATATATATATAGAGAGAGAGAGAGAGGGAGAGAGAGAGAGAGAGAGGGATACCCCGTAAAAGATGGAGCAGTGGTGACTGGTGGGGCGGAGTGACGATGACGGTGGTGGCCGGCGGGGCGCCAGACTTTGATCGCGACGGAGAGGGCGACAGAGAGGTTTCAGAAAGGACGGTTCGTGTGTTTGTTTTTGACGGAAAGTGTTTCGGAAATAAGGGTTTGGAACTTAATTCTTATTTGACAAAAAGATAAAATACATTTGGCATCACAATTTTTGTTGTTGCCAAAAGTCTTCTATTTTTCTCAACACACTCTTGTGTTGCCAAAAGTCACCATATATTTGGCAACAAACAATTATGATGCTAAAAGCTAATATTCTCCCCCCTTTTATTTTGGTACCTTCCGCTTAAAATTTTAACCTTTGGCAACAAAATTTATTTTATGCTGCCAAAAGTACCCTCTAAAATAGTCTTTTGGCAACATAAATAAGATTTTGTTGCCAAAAGGGTATCTTTGGCAACAAAAATAGCTTGTGTTGTTAAATATTGTTGCTAATGGTGTAAATTCTTGTAGTGACTTTTTCTCCAGTTTTTCACCAGAGAACACTTCCAAATATTTTTCCACTCACCCATAATCATCAACCTTCTTCATTATCATGCTTTTTATCATAAGTTTTGGGAGGCTTAATTGGGGTTTAATCAAGTTGGTTCAAAAACACTCTTTTGCTAATTTTTCGCAAGGAATCCAGATTTCTAATCAGATTTTCAACATGATCTTTACAGGCATGAATACTCTTTTTTTTTTCTTTAGTATTATGTGTTTTAAGTGTCGCCTAAACACTTAATTACATATTTCTTAAAAATAATTAGTAACTTAATTAGAAAAAGTGGACACTAATTATGGGGCTGGTTTTATAAAATCTTTTAATTTGAATAATATTCATAACCCTTTGGGTACATAGGATTCATGAGCGATTTTGGGTTTTATTGGTGTAGGTTGCATGTAGAAAAATCCTAGTTTTAAAATAAATAATTTTTGGGTGCGTATAACTCATGTAATACATGTAGAGATAATAAAATTTGATTTTTGATGTATATATGATGAAAACTTGATATATTTAATTTAAAATAATTAAATGAGATTATTTGGGTATTGTTGACGTTGTGATAATTAAATTAAAGATCTAATTGAAGTGGACTATCATGCGCAGTTTTATACGTTGACAAATTATTCTTGTTGGTATGACATGTTGGTATTATTAAATATCATTGTGATGAGTGGTTGTTGGATATTATTGCTCTCCCTATATTTTAGAATGCCTTTTAGGAATGGGACTAGTAAGGGAAAATTATCACGGTTTTATTGTGTTGGGGGTGGAATGATTTTTATTACTTTATCGTCGTTACGCTAGTCTAGGTATGAGACTAGGTTATTATTTATGTTAGAAAATCATCCTATACATAGGTTAGGACGTATTGATAACTTGGGGACCCTTAGGTATGGGACTAAGGGGTATTTTGAGGATCTCACATCGATTAAAGGGTGGGGTGTTTATAAATTGTGAATTGAGAAATTGAGAACTAATACCTAAGATAATAAGATGGGTATTAAAATATATTAGCGACATAATCAACGAGAGTGCCGACAGTTTAAACGGACCAGTCGACGTTTTATGTCGTGTCGTGTGTGGAACCTTGTCAATCAGCGAGGGCCGACAGTTTAAACGGGCCAGCCGACGTTTTGACGAGGGGATGTGTATTTTGGTGGAGAAATCACCCGAGGCGGGAGGACCGCCATAATAAAATGAGGTTATAATAAAAGCTAGTTAATTTAATTAAATTAACATCGTGGGACTTGGGAATTTAAAATCATATTGGCGTGCCTTTATAAATGGGATTTTTACGGGTAGTTAGTGGTTTATATTTATTGCGTTTAATTATTCCGTTTAATTTAAAAATTTCTATTGTGATATTTATTGCGTATAATGCTACTATCTGGATTCAAGGATCCTATTTGAGGGGAGTAGTTTGTATTCTTGCTCGGGGCTTTGGCTCTCACCCATGCGTTGACTAATATTTTTCAGGATCAGAATTGGAGAAGATGAATAAGTTTAGCGGAGTTATCATTTGAAGGTGCAGCTGGAGTTATTCTTTTATGGCATAGTTTAGTTAGACTTTTCTTTTCAGTTGTATTAATTATGAGACTTCATTTGAGTTTTACTAAGCCATTCAGTTCCAGAGTTGTTTAGAGGATTTCTGTTGGGATTATTCAGATTTTATTTAATCATTATTGGAGATTGGATTTTTGGAGTTAGCATGTGATGGATCTTTTATCGCGTAGTTATTTGTGATCATTAGAGATTGATTCAATCGTTTATCTTATGGACTGATTTATTTATGTCTCGTATCTGTCTCTTGCTAAGAATGGTATTTTATTTACTCACGCCCTGGCTTAGTTTTAGTGGCGACCGACGCCAAAATTAGACGGGGTGTGACAGGGCATAGTTAATTTTAGTGTTAATTTGGGTGAGAATATTCCTGAGGCGAGAATGGTTAAGAAAATTTTAAGGTCTCTCCCTGTCCGCGGTATTCCTAAGGTCACCGTACTTAATTCATTAAGGATCCTAAACACTCTTAGGTTTAAAGAACTTGTTAAAGATCTTCAAACACATAAGATTGATATGTTCCCTAAAACTATTAAACCTAAGTAAGTAAGGATTGCTTTAAAGACTCAAACTAATAAAAAGAAGAAAGTGAAAGTTTGTGAGTCTGAATCTGAAGTTGATTTTGATTTTGATGACTTGTCTCTTTTTGCGAAAAATTTCAGAAAGTTTATAAAATTTTCAAAAGAAATTTTTTCCAAGGAAAATATTTTTAAGAAAAATAAATATAAGAATGTGGGCACAAGCGAGGGAGGGAAAAAGGAAGATATAAGGTGTTATGTATGCGAGGGTAGAGGGAACAGGGCACATGAGTGTCCCACTAGGATTAAGAGAGAAGGAAAGAATGTTGCTAATAAGTCCACTCTTAATGATAGTGACGTCGAGTCAGTTTATTCAGGGGGAGAATCACCACATAAACCATGTGTTGCGTGCATGGATAGTCATGTTAGCACTTCGAGTTTTTTCCACGCCAATGAGGACATATCTAAATGTGAAAGCCTCGATGATGTTTCGATCCATTCTAGAGAGAGCGAGGATGAGATTTTGAGTGAGGGAGAAGGTGGTCTCCAAAAGGTGCTTAGTGATCCTTACACCGAGACTTTTAAAATGAAAAAATCTAAATAAGGATTTATCTCTTAGGGAGTTAGATTTGGAAAAATAGGTGAAAGTTTTGAGAGTATGTGAGGCATCAGTGAGTCAACTCGAGATGGTGAAGATTTCTTTATGTGAGTAGTTGATCGTTTTGGGGAGGGAAAATATCGATTTAACCAACACTATGGCTAGTATTAAGGGAGATGTTCAATCTTTATTGAAGACTCGTGAAAAACTTGATTCTCGTGTATTCCAACTTGAGAGCGATCTCGACTGTGCCCGGGAGGTCAAAGTCAATTTAGAGGACACATCTAAGGAGGTTGGAAAAATGCTCCCCAGTATTGCATTAGGTAACGTTGAGAGTCAAGGAATAGGTTATGACGGTGCATCCACTTCCTATGCCACACTCGATCCAGCTCCTGAGTTTGTTTTGGATCCTTATGGTCCTCGACCTAGCCCACCAAGGAGAGCTCGTCCTAGACATTTTGAGAAAGGTTGAACCAATCCCATTTATGTTTGTACCCATAGAAAACAAAGAGGTCACCTTAGAGAGTATTGTTTTAAGTTAGGGAGAATGTCTTATAGGTATGTTCCCCAGTAGGCTCGCACATGAGTTCCCACACGCACTACCACACATGTTACTCCGCATGCTCCTGCACATCACTTGAGAGATTTTAAGATTTTTTGAGAGCAAGTAGAGTATTTAGTCAAGACTTCACAAAATTTGATGGGGGGATTTTTGAGAGCTCCTCTGGGCCTAATGATTGAGGTTGCGACTTGTTTATAGAATATGGTGTTTTTCATGCTCATATCTTAGATCACTATTGCTAGATTGTATTATCATTGCATTAATATTGTTCATTTTGATATATTTTTTCAAAAATTCCAAAAAGAGTTTTGTGTTTCTGAATTTTTTTGAAAAATACAAAAAGATTTTCGTTTTTTAAGAAAAAGTGAAAAAGGAAAAAAGGTTTCATTTTAATAAAATTTTAAAAAAGACAAAAAAGAGTTTTGTATGTTTTTACGCCTCATATGGATGAACTTCAAAGATGTCTGAGTCACCCATTCCTTCTATATCCACATGACTATTTTATAGTGTTTTGATACATGACATCATTTCATATATGTGCTTAATAATGTGTGGAGTAATTAAGTTGCGATTTGATGATAACTTGCCATATGTTTGACTCACTGTCTCCTTTAATGCACACGAGTATGAGCTTATATGAGTATTTCACTTACTTGCCACATGTCGATCATAGTGTTTTCATCTTAATTTCGCTTTAAGATGAACCAAATGTGAAAAATGAGATAAAAAGTTGTGCTTGTAAGAACCATTGCTCGGATTTAAATCATTTTTTTGAAAATTTGTTAAACATTAAGAAATAAAAAGGGGCCACAAAAGATAAAAGTCTTTGCATTAAAAGCCACCATTTGCTATGAAAAGAGCCAGCCTAAAAAGATTGGAGGCACATAAAAACAAAAGTGCCAGGCCAATTTATTTGGACATTGATGCTTCTTTACAAATGAGTATTAACTTCTTCAAAAACAATTAAGAATATTATGAGTTATGTGAGATGTCGAGGGAGTTAAGTTCAAGATCAATGGGTTTGCATAAACTATATAAATATCGGGAAAAAACATTACATCATTTTAGGCGTCATTTGTGTGAAAATCACTTAAGGTCTTGATTTGTTGATTATGTTAAGTCAATTTCACATGAGTTCATAATCTTTTACACCTAAGGTAGACTTTGAGATCAGTTGTTAGTGATATCTCAATACTTCTTGAACATGCATTATGTTTATCTACGCTAATTAACCTATGGAATATGTTCATAGCCCTACATTTTGCTTCCATGATTCAGGTATTTTTGTGTCAATTCACGATGTGTTGCTTTTTGTAACACTTAATACTCGATATTTTTTGAAAAATTTCAAAAAATAGTTTATGAAGCCTTTGATATTTTAATTGCATGTTCTTCATTTCTATATCTTTGTGATGATATCTTACTTCTTATCGGGGATGTTCTCTATATGTCATGTTTAGTTTCTACTCCTTTGTCTATTTCGGAAAAAAAGGGGTGGAACAATTAAGGGGGAGTTTTACGAGTTATTATTTTTTATATATTTCTAACTCTATGCATCCCGGGTATTTTTCTTTGATTCATATGTGTATGTATCCAATTGAAGAACATATTGCACCACATGAAGACAAATTTCCCAAGGGAAGATCAAAAAGAAATAAGTGGAGATTGAAGACAAGGTTTATCTATGCCATTCCATTTTTAGGGTTTAAGAAGGGTATTAGAATTTTGCTTTAGAGGGGAAATTGTTGTAATTTGGGTTTCGATTAAGTTTTGTACCGGAATAGCCAAGGGGGATATTTGTAAGGGCAAATAGTTTAGCTTAGGCTTATTATTATTTTTATTTGCATTATGACACATTTGGCATATCCCGTTACAAACTGACACGTGCCTACATGATGAAACGAATCTCAACATCTCCAAGTTCAAGACTTTTTTTTAGGAAGGTATAAATCTTTTAGGTGTTGGAATTTATTTACATTTATAATTGGGAGATTTTTTTAATTAAAATCGAGGCAAACTTTTTAAAATTAAAAAAAATATTTTTTTTACCTTGTCCAAACGAGATTACAATCTTGTTCGAATGAAACGACAACTTCATTAGAATGCTCGTTTGATCATTTCACCAAAGAAAATCTAACGAGGGTGTTCTGTTTGAATTCATTTGAAGCTCATTAGATGCTTGTTCAAATGATATGGGAGTCTTGTTCGAACGAACTGTGTTTTCATTATAATAAGAGGACATTTTAGTTTGAACGACTTCTATTTTCGTTTGAACGAAATTCACCGCCTTGAATTTTATACACGACTTATAAATACAGGTTTCAAAAAGATTTTTACAGAGACTTTTGAAAAAACTTAACCTTTGTACCAATTATAAAAGTGCTCAAACTTTTTAGGTCAAAATACTTCTTTAATTCATAAGACATCCACCTCAAAATACTTGTGAATCGATTTGAAACCCAAATAGATTCATACATGATCTATACTTGTGGATAGAGATCGCTATGGCTGACCTTATGACCCGAGGGATCATTGTCGAAAGAGAGGCTGATCGATGGATACCGAGGGTGTACTGCCACCTGTAGACTGCTCGGGATATGAGTGGTATTTTGTAGAAAGTTTTGTAAGTAAGATGTCTTGTAAAACTATCTAAAGCGCTAAAAAAAAATTTCTTTTAAAATGGATTTTTCGTCATATCTGTTTTTGGTTGCATGCGTAGTTTCTTTTATGTGTTTGGAACAATCATCAAATGTACACCTAATTTAATCAAAGATTAAATTTTGGAAAAAAAATGGATTTGTGTGTTTGGAGGCATTTAATTAAATAAGTTAATCCATTCAGACTGTGCACATTTTTACAATCAAAAAGTCAAATTATTTTTTCAAAATAAGTAAAAACTGGAATTTAAAATCCTTAAAAATATCACATTTTTTAAAAAATCTCAATTTGTAAAAGTTTCATTCACTAAATAGAAATTTATCTAAAATGGAATTTGTGTGAGAAGTGATGACTTATACGAATTAGTGTAGCGATTTAAATCCCGTGAGTTACCGATCCAATCGTCCCTAATTTTGAGAGTTAATAACAATACTCTGAATTTTAATAACACAACATCATTTTGGTATGATTCATCGTAGATCTCAAATCCATTGTTTTCATCGGTTCCGAATTACGAGTGGAGATTTTATTTAAAACGCGGTGAAAAATGTCTAAAAATTCTCACAATGCATATTGTAATTCGATTAGTGTTCGGACACATGAAGTAGGTCCATAATTTGTTAACCAAAAAAATATTAGCTAGAAAATATCAAACACTTGAAAACCAAATTGATCCAAAAAGTCATATCCCTTTCATTTGTTAAACCGAAAAAACTCAAAATGGCCTAAAGTTGTGAAAATAAAAAATTTAGAATTTCAGGTCCATTCGCTATAGAAAAAGGGCAGAAAATTAAAAAAATAATAAAGAATAGAAAAAGAAAATGAAAAAAATAGGAAGAAAATGGAGTTGAAAAATGCAAAAAAAATATAAATAAAAATAAAAAACTACAAATAAGGAGATAAATCGGTGCAAATAAAGAACGCTATTTTCTCATTTTCAACATCTGTAATCCTTTCATGAGATATTTTTACAATAAAATTTTTTGTCTTTCAATTAATGTGCATAAACTCGTGTCCATTATATTTACGCTTATTTTCATGCACACCGAGAGAAAAATAAAATCACTATTCGAGTGATTCGTTTGTGAGTGCATCCCGTGAGAAATCAAAATCAAAACATATTTTCGAAAAGTAACGTGATGATCAATCGGTGGATTTTGACGGTTAATTTTTGGCTTCACACATGTGCGCTAAGAATTGTGATTTATCAAACAATTTTTTTTGTTATTTTTGCGGAATTTACATTGTACACTTTTAAATTATTTTTATTTCCTCTTGAGTCGTGTCATATGGTACAAATTGAATTTTGTGAATAAATTCACTGCAAACCCTCACAAGACACCACTTATCATACTAGGGTAACCTAGGGGTTTAACGAATTATTGTATACGCTGAATGCAATTGCGTGCCTATGAAATAGGTATCCTATCCTTTAGTTAATAAATTCTATTCTTATACCCTATTTTTCATTCTCTTCCATTTCTCGGGATTAACAATGGCTAATTTTGGAGGGTTGATTTGGCATTATTGTTCAGAATTTTCTCTCTAATTCTCGTGTTTATACGATCCCGAACATATTATTTATCCCATAGTTATTATTAATTGAAACTAACGTTTTTGGCATGTATTTCTTATTTCTTGTATCTCTCATCTGTTTTATGGTTAATTCGTGCATGTGAATGGAAGGGAATAGCGGAAAACGAGGTAGATAAGGATAGAAAGGATAGTCAAGGGAAAATCGGTAATTTTACGCCAACACGAGAATTGTAGAACTTGAGTTCACAAGAACATAGGAAGAAACAACACCTAATTCCGAGTCCCAGTGAAGAAGATACATCACTTTGAAGATTGAATAAGGTTCCGGGGTCAAAACTGCAACAAGGAAGCGTTTCAAGCATTTTTAAAGCGCCAGACTAGTACCCAAAACCGAATCGGTTTGGTTTTTGAGTGAAATGGTATGCTCTTAGGAAGCGATTCGCTCCATGGGTTTGATTTGCTGTGATTTTTTTTTTTATCTTTTTTAATTTTGTAGGTAAGTTGGTTAGGGGTTTATCCTAGCCTTTTGGCCGTTTTTGGGTCTTTAAATAGGGCATTTATGAGCTTATTTTCAAACACTTCATATTATTTTAGTGTTGGGAATCAATATTTAATTGTTGGAAGTCAAACACTTAGTAAATTCAACATTTTCATTTCAATAAGAAGGAGTTCATTCGATTTCTGTAATTCTTCCTTAGATGGGATTTCTTTGTTCATGCATCTTGGATTCTTATCAATTGGTATCTAGAAGTCAAGTCTTATTTTCTTCATATTTTGACTATGGACTCCTGCATGCTTAGGGTAAGTTATTTACAAATATTCTCCATGTCTAGCTAAATTATTCCATAGGTTGGGGAACATGAACCCAACCCAAACTTTAAATGTAAAATTCGCAGCAATTAATTATTTACTTCATTGAGATTGATATATTAACCAGGATTAATTCTGTAGATCTCTTAACTCGGGTTGTTAAAATAAAATCAAGTATTTGATAATGCATTGTACGTTTCGGTTACTGTATCAATCGCGCATATCAATTTGTTGACCAATTATTGCACGAGTTAATACCCAAACATCTTTAGTGCTTCAAATCGATTTGATGCTTTTCCTTTAATTAATTAATTAAGTTAAAGAATTTTATATTTAGCGTAGAAACCTTAGTATACGGGGATTGATTCCCAACCTCCTTTTCAAAACTTATTTTAAAACCAAATTTAGTCTCCGAATAAATTAGTCTAATTTTCAATTTCATTATCTTAAATTGTTCTGGTAGTTATAAATCTCTTAACACTACATTTCATCACCTTTTATTTATTTTTTCAAGTCGAAGCATTGAATTTAGAGACCGCTTCTACTCTCATAGCGAGTATTCTATTCAGTGAGGATTTGATCCTAACTTACTGGAATTTAGTACTTGAGAGACCGACTTGCACTTGAGCTGTACGGTCACACGTAGCACACACATTTCGGTGCTCGTCATATACATACACACAAACACATATATTCATAAATGCACATAATATATTGAATTGAAATATATAACTTTAAGATTACACGAACTGATATCCAGATTGCATGAACTTGTGGTGGATCATTTGAAGCGATTCAACATCAAACCTTTTGTAGTTCATTACTTTATGAATAAGGCTAAAACATCCAAATAATCATATTATGAAAAATATGTTATAATGTGATTATAATCCTATTTCATGAATTAAGTCCATATTCCAATGAACTAATATTATTTTAACACTAACTTAATTTATTTTTAATTAGAGTAAACATGCCTTAGACCAATACAAACCAATCCCATTCCTCCAATCTCTTCAAAATCCTTTAAACCTTATGGTTTAAAATCCAATTACAACATTTTAGTATTTTTACATTTGAGTTTGTTCAATTTGGATATTTTCACATTTCATTCTTAGGTTTTGTTTTATTTGGGAATTTTCACATTTGAGTCTCATTTGGGTATTTTAACCCCACACATACATCCACATACACATACATATACATACACACAAACATATAATTCATACACATAAAAAAACACAATGCAAACACATACACGTACAATACACACAGTGCACACATATACACGCATTAAATATACACCTAAATTTAATTACAAAACAAGTTAGAGGACAAAGAATACCTGAAATAAAGAGGGTTTCTAGAGGAGAGGGATGTCACCGGGGAGAGAGAGGGTAACCGAAGTAAAGAGGGTCGTTGGAGAGGGAGAGGGAATCAATGTAGAGAGAGAGAGAGAGAGAGTACGCATGAAATGAGAAACTGACCAAGACTGATTATATGTACAAGTTGTGGTCACGACCCTAGTCCGTGACCCGCGTCGTCACTATTTCAAAATGCTCACAGCCCAAGTCCTTAACCAAACTTAACTTAAACCTGTAACACCTCGTGTTTCATTTATTAATTATTTTATTTAATTAATTAGAATATTTGAGAAAAATAAATTTTGGACTTAATGGTTTTAATAATTAAACATATTGGTTTTTATATTTGAGAAGTAAATTTTCAATTAAAATTAAATCGGAGTTATAATAAAATGTTGGAACGAGTTTTTAAATGTTTTAACAAGTAGTACATTTTTGTTGAGTTAGAGAATATTTTTCTAAGTGTTAAGGGGGTGTTTTATCAGGCATGAATACTCTATTCCTTTCCTTTAGTATTATGCATTTTAAGTGTCGCCTAAACCCTTAATTATGTGTTTTTGATTAAAATAAATTAGTAACTTAATTAGAGAAAGTGGACACTAATTATGGGATTGTTTTTATTAAATCTTTTAATAGGAATAATATTCTTAACCCTTGGATACGTAGGATTGATGAATGGATTTTGGGTTTTATTGGTATAGGTTACATGTAGAAAAACCTTGGTTTTGAATTAAATGAATTTTGGGGACGTATAACTCATGTAAATTGTGTAAAGATAATGAAATTTGAAATATTATGTATTAATGATGAAATCTTGGTGTATTTAATTTAAAATAATTAAATGGGATTAATTGGGTGTTTATGACGATGTGTTAATTAAATTAAGATTTAATTGAATTGGACTACTATGTGCAATTTACACGTTGATTGATTATTCTTGTTGCGTGACTTGTTGGAATTATTAAATAGCCATTGTGACGACGTGTTGTTGGGTACTTTTGCTCTCCCTATATTTTAGGATTCCTTCTAGGTATGGGACTAGTAGGTAGGCATTTTGATGATTTACGCCTTCTAGGTATGAGACTAGTGAGGGTAGATTATTACGACTTTATTATATTGGGGGTGGTCTAATTTTTGATACTTTATCGTCGTTACGCTAGTCTAGGTATGTGACTAGGTCGAGATTTATGTTAAACATTCATCTTATACATAGGGTAGAACGTATTGGTAAGTTGGGGAACCTTAGGTATGGGTCTAAGGGATATCTTGAGTATCTCACATTGATTAAAAAGGGTGGGATAATTTTGTGAATTGTGGAATTAAGAATGACAATTAATGCCTAAGATAAAAAATGGGTATTAAAATTAGTGACGACATAATGTGTTAGGTAACGATAGTTTAAACGGGTTAGCTTGGGCGATTTATGTCGTGTCGTGTGTGGAACCCTATCATATTGCAGGGGATCGACAGTTTAAACGGATTCAGATGGCTATTGACAAGGGGAAGTGTGATACTTTGGTGGAAATTACCACCCGGGACAGGGGGACCGCCATAATAAAAGGTGAGAACAATAATAAATTGGGTTAAGTAAATAAAATTTACATCGGAGGACTTGGAAATTTAAAATCATATTGGTGTGCTTTATGAAATGGGGATCTCTGCAGGTACTTAGTGATTTATATTTATCGCGTTTAATATATTCGTAATTAAATTATTCTATTGTTATATTTATTGCGTATAATTCTACTGTCTGGGTTCAAGGACCCTATTTAAGGGGAGTAGTGTGTATTCTTGCTCGGGGCCCTGACCTCATGCGTTGACTAACTTTTTCAGGATAAGTTTAGAGAAGCTGCATAGAATTATTTGAAGATTTGCTTGAAGTTGCAATTGAAGTCTCTCTACCTTATGCGTATTGATTTAGTTTATTTTCCATTCCTTCGTATTTACTTTGAGACACAGTTTATGGTTTTGATTGGGCCATTCAATTCCAAAGTTGTAATGGGTTTTATTCAGTTATTTCACTCGATTCTGTTGGAGATTATTGAGTTTCATATTATAAGAGATTGGATTTACTTTGAGTTTAATATGAAGATGGATATTTTATCGCTTAGTTGGGTGGTTTATCTTTTGTGATTGATTATCATTTATCTTATGGATTAATTTTATATGTCTCATATCTGGCTTAGGCTAAGAATGGTATTTTATTTACTCATGCCCGACTTAGTTTTGGTGGCAGCCGACACCAGAATTTAGTGGGGTGTGACAAAGCCCTTATATTTGGTAGGAGTTTGGCACTCATTTGGTCACGGGTTGGTCAAGAACCATGACCATGACCACCATGGTCACAGTTTATGCCCATGACCATATTCATTGGATGTCACCCTTTGGCTTGGTCATAGCTTGTGTCACACGAGGTTTGACTGTGGTCACGATCGTAGGCTATGACCACCTGAACATGGTCATTGGCCGTGACCCATCTTCCATGACCATTCTTGGTTTTTGTTGTAGCACATCAATCCCCTCTCCCAAGAAAAGTCCTCACATTTTCACCCACATCACGTTTGAATTTTTCCATCTAGTTCATCGTAAAATCAAACTACGTAGGCTTTGATCTCGTGGCTACACGAGAATGTAAGCGCAATAAGGATTCTTTGTCTTGAGCACAAGTCTAGATAATATATATTTTGATATGTTGTCCCTACAGAGATTCTTCCATACATTACTTCTTACACCTTGCCTTTTGCCCCCCTCTTACATTTCATGAGATATCAGATTATCTTAACCAGTGACTTCTCGCACATATATATACACGCATTAATAAACTCCCATTACACAAGCCGAGTCTTCTCAACCCATATAAATACACATCAATGTCCACCCATGACTAGAATATATTCGCATACAACCACCCTTGTGTACCCGCATCGGTGTATTGAATTTACTACACCTCTCACTAATGCCATTTTTATACCTAAGCATCTACCTACATTTTAAGAGATTCTCAAATTAAGGACTCTAAACATGTTCTAAAATAAACTAAAAGTAATTATAAGTTTAAAATGTGATAATAAGTATATATATTGAAGAGTGCCCAATATGTGTGTTTTAAACAAAACCAATTTTTCTACGAAAAAGATCCAACTTTTAATAATGCCCCAAACCGAGTTGTGAAAACCCAATTCTTACTTTAAACCAATTTTATCTTGATTAATCCTAAACATGCATCTAGTGATTAAAGCAAGTAAAGTAAAGTAAAAAATACTCACAATGCCGAATGTACGAGGAAAAAACCCAAAACAGGGAAACAACCTCGGACGGCCCAAGACAGACAATCACTATGAACAATGGTTTTACAAAGACATATTATCCTGACACTAAGACTCGATCTCCACGGGTCTTGACGCTCTTTCTGATCTTCAACCGTTCTTCAATAGTGCCCACACAGAAATTCCATCTTCCATGATACCTGTCCACAACACACGCGTCCACGTATGTCTCGGTGTCCACTGATATGGCTTTGATTCGTCTACGATGTCAAACAAGAAGTCCTCCTCTTTTCTTCACCGTAAAACCTTTTGATGTTCAATGTGTAGAACAAACAACTTTGGTGCAGCAAGATTACGTAAGCATATAAGAATGATAACTCGGATCTTTGCAAACTCTAAGGATGTGATTAAGACTTTTAAACCTTAGAAAACATGTGCAAACAAGGTTCGTTCTGGTTCGTAAAACCGTTTTCCAAAAAGCACACTTACGAAACTATGATGAAAATACTGTTTAAATAGGATTTAAACGCCGCCTCAAAAAATGTATCGCTCGAACGACTTGAGGAACTCATTCGAGCGACATCCCATCTCGTTCGAACGAGATTGGATGTCGTTTGAACGATAACGCAAAAGTTTGACTTTTTGACTTTTTGTTTAAAACGTCTCTTCCAATGAGAGATCCAAAAATGTCAAACTCTTTTACGATCTTATCATCATAAAACGTAGTGTAAACCTTTAAAACACTTTAAAACATTTAAACACATTTTTCTTTATAAAAATTACATCCTTATCTTTTATAAAATAATTCCGAGCACCATTAATTATACGCATTCATACCTGAGTGATCTCGGAATGAAATTAACTTCGAATATGATTAAACTTGCACTAATTAACCTTCGGCATGATTCATTCTTTGAAGCTTTGCCGCAACGTCTTCAATTTCTTCAATACGTCATACACCAAGTGGGATCATGATAAAATAAAATTCTCCCTATAACATATTACAAACACAGTTTTGTTCACAGAATTAAGTCAAAACAATATAGGGACTCAATTGAAAATTTATGTCCTTACATATATATAGAAGCATAAAGAATAAGTGGGGTGACTAATACCTCCCCCAATCGTAACTCGATTCTCGAACCCACACTAAGAATCTCTAGATCATTCGTAGGCATCAACATCACTTAGTGGTATGACGCTACCATTTTTTATTTTGTATATAAAATAAACTAGCGACTCTGAACAACCGACAACCCCTCGCACGAAGAATTAGTCTTAGACCAAAATAAGGGAGTGTAACAAAACTGGATATGGTGCAAATAAATTTTAAGGGCAAAATCACAACAAACCCGGTCACAAGGGAAACGTTGGACTAAGAGACAATCACTCTCGTGTACCCATAGGGAACACATGCTAAACCTTCACGCGGATTGCTGCACGATCCCTCCCTTCCGGGGTATATCCCACTCCCCTTCGAGTACAGCTTGGGGCCCATAACACTAGTGTGATGACTCTGTTGGGGATACATCAAGGGAGTCAAACCATTATCATGCTTACTTTATATATACTTAATATTTCACACCTGTATAACTATTTTACGCACATTTTAGAATTATTTAAAGGCCTTAGTTTTAGAGTTCCTCAATATATATATATATATGCTTAGGTACCCATGTACAACATTTTACATTTATCCAAACATATAGGGGCACGCGAAGGACCTTACGGTAAAATAAACATCAAAGTATGTAAAATGAATATTACCTATCGTGGACAATTAAAGATCTTCATCCAAATATTATACATTTATCCAAATCCAAAACTGTGAGAGCTTTATCCCAGAACCGCACAATCGAATATGTACTTAGAATTATCACCATATCTTTCCATCAACTGATCTTTTGATGGCTTGGACCAAATGGTTCTTCATTTGACTAGTGTACCACCCAAAATAGATCCATCCATAAGTGCATCCCTATGAAACTGATCCAGCCACACTCATGTCCTGTACTATCAACTGGACATTTTATCAGACCATCAATTGCACTTTTGATGGGCCTGAACTAATACCTATAAATACATGTCCCACCACATTGATAAATGCATCCCAAAACCCAATATTGATTTGGTTTTATAACTTTCTTTAGTCGCAAGAATATAATAATCTCACGTTCTGTCTGAAATCATGAGTCAAGTACCAACCTTTTTAAGTCACTTCCTTTAATAAATAGAGTCTAACCTCTACGCGCACCCTGTGAAAGCCAAATATTCTAAAGGAAGCTCTGTTCGACGATGTCAACTCATAGGGGATACTCCGCCAGGAAAAACACGGCTCAAACTAAAAAGGTAAAAACTCTGCAAAAAAATTAGTTCAATATCATAAATACAAAGTGTGATATAAAACTGTATATGTCTATATAAACCACTTAGCCTGGCCCCTGGAAGGGGACTGCGTATGCATTTTATAATGTTTATATTTTAAAGTATGGTTTTTCTCCAATACCTCTATTTGTTGAGAAAAATAAAATGATCATATGTTAAATAATGCTACTAAAAAATGGTTCAACTAAGTACGATAGTAAAACATACTTTACAAAACCGTTCTGAGGAAAGTGTTTGTGAACTGATTTACTCCAAAACTTCTAAGATTAAAATAGTCTTCATTACTCTCTAAGAGAACATTCCAGTCTCAATGGTGGTGTCCGCAAATCTGTATTTTCCCAGAATATTTATCAAAACCTGTCTTTGATTATGGATTTTTAACATACGAATATTCCCTCTTACTCACAATGAGAAGGAAGTATAAAAGTACTAGGTTCCATAAATACCATAATATTGTATACTGTATACGTAGTATCTTATTTCCCACACCTGTAAATATACCCCATTAGTTAGGACTATGTTGGCTTTGATCCCAAGATATCCATAACGTACATATGCGCACTACCGATCTGCACTCGTGAGTCTATACCTTATAATACGTATCTTGGAATATTATATATTAGGGATGCCTCCATATCTATTCCTTAGCTCCTCTGTCAATTTAAGTGATCATCTCTATCACTTCAGATTAACCCGATCACACCTCTTGGATTTTAGCCATTTTTATAAGGGATATGTAGATCTTTGTCGATGACTTCTGGTCCACCCCAATCCTTAAAATAACCCCCTTTTTTTCCTTATACCCATAAGTAGTGAAGGATGTCTAACATTACTTCCTTCATATTTTGAAACCAACCCGAAGGTTCAATAACACCTTCGAGTAATCAATCGACATATATGGATGTCCTTATCAATGACTTTGGGTCCACTCCTACTATGATCCCTGCTAGAGTTAGCCTCCTGAATCAAAATAGATTATCCCCATATCAAGATAAATGCTCACACTTTCACACACACCATATTGGAACCTTTCCATGTGTCTCCCCGCAACAACCGAACCGCGTAGGCCTTGATCTCATGACTACAGAGGTATGTAAGAACAATACATAGTCCTTCTCATGAGAAAACTACTCAACAATACATATCTTGTTATATTATACCCATAAAGATGCACTTATCTCTCACAATGCCTCTTATTACTCTCTCACACCTAGAATGATATATTAAATTATATTAAGCCGTGACTTCTTGCCCATACACATGCACACACTAACAACATCCTCTTATAGAATTCAAGACTTATCGCACCCATAGACATACATACTAATGTCACCCATTATCTGATCACATTCACACACACACAAACACTATTATATACTCATATCGATTAAGCGACGATCCTATACCTATCATAAACTCCATTTTTATACCTAAGCCCCTATCTACGTTTTAAGGAATTCTTAAACTAGGCTCTCTCAACATGTTCTAAAATAAGCAAAAAAAGTAATCACAAATGTAAACAATGATAATAAGTATATATATAAGTAAGCATAAAGAACAATTGGTGTGCCTAATACCTTCCCCACTCGTAACCACACCAAGAATAACTAGATCATTAGTAGTCCTCATACTTCCTTAGGATTGGTTTGAAAGGGCTAACTCGACCCATTTTTATTTATTTTTGTATAAAATTAACTAAAGACTTTGAACAACCGACAACCCCTCGCACGAAGAACTAGGTTTAGGCCTAAATAAAGGCGTGCAATAAAAACTGGATATGGTATCAAACAACTTCTAGGGGTAATCATCTAACAAACCCGACCTCAAGGGAAAAGATATACTAAGGCAAACTCTCTCATATCCCCGTAGGAATCATGCTAACGTAATGCCACATCGCATCCCTCTCCCCCGAGTCCATATCGAGCCCAATAACACCATATCTGTTTGCATCATGCGATGCATAATATTGATTTTCATATCATTTAAACCCTATACCGCTAGGACGAAAGCGGTCAGTTAAAAGGCTAGTTGACAATGACTATACTCACTCTTTTCTTCCACCCATTAGGTATATCGGGAAACTCCCCCCTTAATTCCTAAGTCTCGATGACAGGGAACATTTGGAGCTCATCCATTACTGGGGTATATTCAATAATCTTTCAGATAAATTAAGTACTAGGGTAAAATGGTTCATACGTACCTCAAAATTGCTTAGTCCACCAATTCGATATATAATTATCCATGGCAGTGAAAATCTATCCACCAATCGCTGAGGCGCATCACCATTTTTCTTATAGAGAAAAACTTTAGGTACACACCCTATTGAAAAAAAATAATAGATACTTACATGCCGCTAGTTTTGACAATTTTTCAAAATTTTTAAACGATCGAAGGTTGGTCTAAATCCCTCATATTCTAGGATGAATGTGTTCCTTTATTTATCGAAGATAAAACATTATAAATCAAGATACACCAGATGCTTCATGTGTATAGGTACGTGATGCGCATTCAGGTATTTTACTTTGCTTCATGTGTGTAGGTACCTAATGCGAAAATCAAGACACCGGGTGAATTCAAAGAAGAACAATAAGATATTGAAGACAAAGAATATTATTCCGTTACATTTCTATGGTTGGGAAGGGTATTAGGTTATTTTATTCATTTAGAGGGAATTATTATGTAATTTGGATTTTGGTTAGGTTTGAATAGTTTTGCACCGGAATAGCCAAATTGGGAGATTTGTACGAGAAATTTTTCTCACATTGCTCATAGTTTAGGCCTTATATATTTAAGGCTAGTCTGGCATAGTCCGTTACAAACCATCACATACCGTCATGACTAGTCGAATCCAATATTGAAGACTTCCCTACATCCCACAAAGGTATAATTCAATTGGTGTTTAAAATTATTCATAAAATTTATTTGGGATGTTTATTTATTTTTATTAAAACTGAGGTTGGATTTTTAAATATAAAGATATTTTTTTTAATCTCGTTCAAACGAGATTGAAGTCTCCTTCGAACAAATTATAGTTTCGTTCAAATGAAATGCCTTTCCCATTCCAACGAGCTTCAGTTTTGTTTGAACGAGCCCCCACCTTGAATTTTATGAACGACTTATATATACTTATTTCGTTTCCAAATTTCATGGGACTTTTGTCAAAATGATTTATGCATATCTATTGCAAAAGTTTTCAATAATTTTTTTATAAAATACTTTTGATTCACAAACACATCCCCAAATATATTTTTTGAATAAGTTTTGAACCTTAGTTGAGTTATACTCGTTGTGTAGAGATGATCTCTACGGCTGACTTATGAACTCAAAATGATCATGGCTAAAGACTAAAGGCGGAAGGCTGATCGATGGATACCGAGAGCATAGTGCCACCTATGGACTGCTCAGGATGATGTAGTATTCTATAGAGATTCTGTGAAGATTGTGCATTATACTTGTGGCTGTATCAAGTAGTATTGCAAGTCGAATGTCTTGTAAAGTTTTCAAAGTGCAGATATAAAAGGTTTTGCACTGGAACGGGTTTTTACCTCAACTGTCGTAGGATTGCATATCTTGTTTATCTATCTTATCACTTAGATGCATGTCTTATGATAGTAAGATAAATTTGGATTTGTGTTTGGACATTTAGTTACATGAATCATTCCATTAAAAAATTGGATCCACTCTCAAAGTGATATCAAAGCATTCTTGCCCTAACAAATTAGTATCCGAGCAGGTTACATAAAAATACCGTATGATCTTTTTTCGCAAATTTGTTTCTTTAATATCAATTTTTTTTGAAAAATTGTTGATCTTGAAAAAGGTAAGATTTTAATGGATAGTTTGTATGATCGAATGCCCATCTTTGACGGTTCCAATTATGCCTACCAGAAAGAAAAAATGAAGTCAACTTTAAAATCTATTGATGAAATTGTTTGGCTACTTTATGAAATAGGTTGGACTCCACCCATTGTCACTGTAGACAATGTCGTTGGCCCTAAAACTGTCTCTCAATGGACAGAGGATGAATTTAAGTGGAGTAATTTTAACTCTCATGGCTTAAGTACTATTTTTGGAGCCACCTCCGATGAGTTCCATTGCATTATGATATGAACCATGTCTAAAGAAGCTTAGGATACCGTCCAACTCACTCATGATGGTACCAATGCTGTAAAGGCATCTAAGCTACAAATTTGACCACCCAATTTGAGACCATTACCATGTTAGAGTCCGAGTATTTTGATGCTTTTTATGCGTATTTGTTGAATATAGTTAATTATATTTTTAATTTGGGTGAGAAGATTGGAGAGACAAGAATTGTTTAGAAAATTTGGAGGTCTCTCCCTCTCCGCTTGATTCCTAAGGTCACCGTACTTATTTCATTAGGTATCCTAGACACTTTTAAGTTAGAAGAACTTGTAGGAGATCTTCATACATATGATATTAATATGTTCCCTAAAAATATTAAACCTAAGGAAGTAAGGATTTATTTAAATACTAAAAGGAAAAAAAGAAAGAGAAATTTTATAGTCCGAACCTGAGATTGATTTTGATGTTGATGACTTGGCCTTTTTGAGAAAATTTTCATAAAGTTTCTCAAATTTTTGAAAGAAAATTCTTCCAAAGAAAAGACTTTTAAGAAAAATAAAAATAAAAATGAGGGAACGAGTGGGGGAGATAAAGAAGACGAGATTACATGTTTTGAATCTGGGGGTAAAGGGAATAAGACACATGAGTGTCCCACTAAGCTTAAGAGAAAGGGCAAGAAATTTATGAATAAATCCACTCTTAGCGATAATAACGTCGAGACGGTTGGTTAAAGGGGGAGAATCACCACATGAACCGTGTGTTGCGTTCATGGCTAGTCACGTTAGCACTTCTAGTTTATCCCACACTGATGATGACATATCTAAATGTGACAACCTTGATGATGTTTCGATTCTTCAGGAGATAGTGAGAGTGAGGATGGTAATTTGAGTGAGGGAGAAGGTGATCTCCAAAAGGCGTTTAGTGATCTTTACACGGGGACTTTAAAACTAAAAAGCTAAATAAATATTTGTCTCTTAGGGTGTTATATTTGGAGAAAGAGGTGAAAGTTTTGAGAGAGTGTGAGGCATTAGTGAGTCAACTCGAGAACGTGTAGATTTCTTTATGTGAGTTTTTGATCATTTTAGTTTGGGAAAATTCCGATTTGACCAACAACATAGTTAGTCTTACGAGAGATCTTCAATATTCAATGGAGACTAATGAGAAACTTGAAGCCCATGTATCCCAACTCGAGAGCAATCTCGAACGTGAGGTCAAGGTCACTTTAGAGGACATATCTAAGAAGGTACGAAAGATGATCCTAGATACCTCTTTAGGTAATTTCGAGAGGCAAGGAATAGGTTATGATGATACATCTACTTCCCATGCCGCATCTGAGCCAGTTCCCGAGTTTGTTTTGGATCCTTATGTCCCTCGACCTAACCCACCTAGGAGAGTGTCCTAGACATTTTGAGAAAGGTGTACCCAAGACCGTTTATGTTTTTTCCCATTACAAACAAATAGGTCACCTTAACAATTTTTGTTTTAAGCTAGGGATAATGTTTTATAGGTATGTTCCCCAATGTGCTCGCACACGAGTTCCCGCATGCACTCCCACACATGTTACTCCAAATTATCCCATACATCACTGGAGAGAATTTGGGAGTTTTTGAGAGAAAGTAGAGCATTTAGTCAAAACTTCACAGAATTTTATGGAGGTATTTCATAGGATGTCATCTCCTTTGGAGAACTCCTCCGGGCCTAATGATTGAGGTTGAGACTTGTTTTCTAGCATAAGGTGTTTTCCATGTTCATATCGTATATCCTTATTGCTACTATGTATTGCCATTGTATTTATTTTTCATTTTGATATATGTTTAAAAAAATCCAAGATGAGTTTTTTTTCTGAGAAATTTTGAAAAAAAAAATCAGTTTCTTTTTATAGAAAAGTTGAAAAAGGCAAAAATATTTTATTTTGATAAATTTTTGTAAAGGGACTAAAAGAGTTTTGTATTTGTTTCTACACCTTATATGGATGAACATTAAAGATGTTCGAGTCAGCCATTCATTCCATATCCACGTGACTATTTTATAGTGTTTTAAGACGTGACATCATTTCATATATGTGCTTAATAATGTGTGGAGTCATTAAGTTGTGAATTGATGATAATTTACTACATGTTTGACTCCTTGTCTCCTTTAATACACATGAGGAAGAGCTTATTTGAGTATTTCACTTACCTATCACATATCGATCATAGTGTTTTCATTTCGATTTTTCTTTAAGATGAACCAAATGTGAAGAACAAGATAAAAAGTTATGCATGTAAGAACCATTGCCCAGATTTAAATTATTTTTTTCGAAAAAATTATTAAATATTAAGCAATGGAAAGGGACTACGAAAGATAAAGTCTTTGAGTTAAAAGCCAACATTTGTTATGCAATGTGCC
This sequence comes from Sambucus nigra, assembly GCA_949130495.1. Taxonomy (NCBI): domain Eukaryota; kingdom Viridiplantae; phylum Streptophyta; class Magnoliopsida; order Dipsacales; family Adoxaceae; genus Sambucus; species Sambucus nigra. The sequence continues at coordinate 107,949,646 of OX422221.1, forward strand.
TAAAAAGACAAGAGGCATAAAAAATAGAAGTGCCAGACCAATTTTGTTTGAACATTGATGCTTCACTACAAATAAGCATTAATTGCTTTAAAAATAATTGAGAGTATTATTGCTATATGTGAGATTTTGAAGGAGTTAAGTCAAAGATCAATGTTTTTTCATAGATTATAAAAATCTCAGAAAAACATTACATAGTTTTGAGCATCATTAGTGTGAAAATCACTCACGTTCTTGATTTATGGATCTGGTTAAGTCAATTTCTCACGAGTTCACCATTTTTACACATAAGGTAGACGTTGAGATCGTTATTTAGTGGCACCTCAATCCTTCTTGCACATGCGTTATGTTTGTCTATGTTGATTATCCTATGGAATATGTTCACACCCCTACATTTCACTTCCATGATTCGAGTATTTTTGTGTTAATTCATGGTGTGTTGTTTTTGTAAATTTTTAGACTCGAAATTTTTTAAAAAATTTCAAAATAGTTGATGAATGTAAGCCTTTGAGATTATCATTGCATGTGCATAATTTATATCTTTTGATATGATATTTTCTTCATATTCCCGATGATTTGATTTAATGATTATGTTATTACCCCTTTGTCTATTACGAAAAAAGGGGAGACTTAGATGAGTTATGGGGGAAAACTTTATTACGAGTTTTATTTCTATTTCAAATTCTATGCACGTCACAGTATTTGTCTTTGCTTTATGTGTGTAGATAACTTATGCAGAAATCAAGACACACCGGATGAATTTAAAGAAGCTCAAGGGAATCACAAGAAGAGAATGAAGACAAAGAATCTTGCGCCATTCATTTGAAGGGTTGGGAAGGGTATTAGGTTATTTTTATCATTTAGAGGATATTTTATGTAATTTGGATTTCGGTTAGGTTTTTATAGTTTTGTATTAGAATAGCCAAAGGGGTGGATTTATAAGAGCAATTTTTCTGACATTGCTCATAGTTTAGGCCTTTTAATATTTTAGGCTAGTTTGGCGTATCCCGTTACAAATCGTCAGGTATCGTCACAAAAAAATGACTCTAAGATTAAAGACTTCCCTACATCCCACAAAGATATAAATCATTTGGTGCTTAGAATGATTTAAAAGATATATTTGGGATGTTTATTTTTTTTTTATTAAAACAGAGTTTGGATTTTTAAATTTGAAATAACATTTTTAACCTCGTTCAAACGAGACTGCCATCTCGTTCGAATAAATTTGCCTTTTCGATTGAATTATCGTTTGCTCTCTATATCGAACAAACATCCAATGAGGGACTTTTGTTTGAATTTGTTTGTAGCTCATTAAAAGATGGTTCAAACGAGATTGGAGTCTCTATCCAGCGAACTCTATTTTAATTCAAATGAAATGCCTTTCTCGTTCAAACGAGCTTTAATTTTGTTCGAACGAGCCGCCGCCATGAATTTTGTGCATGACCTATAAATACTTGTTTCATTTTCAAATTTCGTGGGACTTTGCCAAAATGATTTCTGCGTATCAGTTGCAAAAGTTTTCAACATTTTTGTTTACAAAACACTTTTGATTCACAAAAACATACCTAAATATATTTTGTGAATCGATTTTGAACCTTAGTTGAGTTATACTCATTGTGGAGAGATCATCTCTATGGCTGACTTGTGAACCCAAAAGGATCAAAGATGAATACTAAAGGCTTTTAATGGATGCCGAGGGTGATCCACCACCTGTGAACTATTCAGGATTGAGTAGTATTCTTTAGAGATTTTACAACGACTGTGCGTTATACTTGTGACTGTATGAAGTAGTATTGTAAGTCGACTGTCTTGTAATATTTCTAAGGAGCTGATATAAAAAGTTTTGCCAGGGAAAGGTATTTTTCCCAGTTGCCGTATGATTGCATATTTTGTTTATCTATCTTATAACTTAGATTCATATCTTAGGATAAGAAGATAAAATTGGATTTGTGTTTGGACATTTAATTATGTAAATCATTCCATTAAGATCACGCAAGCACTCTCAAAGTGGTATCAGAACATTCTGACCCAAACAAATTGGTATCAGAGTAGGTTACATAGAAATACTGTGTGATCTTTTTTCCACAAATTTTTTTCTTTGATATCATTTTTTTTTTGAAAAATATTTGATATTAAAAAAGTCAGGATTTTAATGGATAGTTTGTATAATCAAATCCCCATCTTTGACGGTTCCAATTATGCCTACTAGAAAGGAAGAATGAGGTCACCGTTAAAAAATATTTATGAACATATTTATCTTGTTTATGAAAGAGGGTTGAATCCTCCCACTAGCACTGTAGACAATGTCGTTGGCCCTAAACCTTTCTCTCAATGGACATAGGTTGATTTAAGTGGACTAATTTTTATCTCTTGTGGCTTAAGTGCTATTTGTGCATACGTCACCCCTGACGAGTTCCGCTGCACTATAATGTGCACTCCATCTAAAGAAGCTTAGTATACCCTCCAGCTCACTCATGAGGGTACCAACGCTGTAAAGACATCTAAGTTACAAAATTTGATTACCCAATTTCAGACCATTACCATGCTAGAGACCGAGTCTTTTGATGAGCTTTGTTCCCATTTGTCGGACATAGTTAATTCTAGTTCTAATTTGGGTGAGAAGATTCCTGAATCGAGAATAGTTAAGAAAATTTTGAGGTTGCACCTTGCCCGCTTTATTCCTAAGGTCACCGTACTTAATTTATTGGGGATCCTAGACACTCTTAGGTTAGAAGAACTTGTATGATATCTTCAAACATATTAGATTGATATGTTCCCTAAAACTATTAAACCTAAAGAAATTTCGATTGATTTAAAGACTCAAGCTAAGAAAAGAAGAAAGAGAAATTTCGAACCTGAGGTTGATTTTGAAGTTGATGACTTGGTCTTTTTTGCAAAAAAAATCAAAACTTTTCTTAAATTTTCCAAAGAAAATTCTTCCAATGAAAATATTTTTGATTAAAATAAAAATAAAAATAAGGGCATGAGTTGGGGAGAGAAAAAGGAAGATATTAGGTATTTTTAATGTGAGGGTAAGGGGCACAAGGCACATGAGTGTCCCACTAGGCTTAAGATAAACAAAAAGAACATTATGAATAAAGCCACTCTTAACGATAGTGACATCGAGTCGGTTGATTCAGGGGAGAATCACTACATGAACCGTGTGTTGCGTTCATGGCTAGTCATGTTAGCACTTATAGTTTGTCCCACACCGATGGGGGCATATCTAAATGTGAAATCCTCGGTGATGTTTCAATTCATTTGGGAGATAGTGAGAGTGAGGATGGTAATTTGAGTGAGGGAGAAGGTAATCTCTCAAAGGCATTTAGTGATCTTTACACTGAGACTTTGAAAACTAAAAAGCTAAATAAAGATGAGTCTTTTAGAGTGTTGGATTTGGAGAAAGAGGTGAAAGTGTTGAGAGAGAGTGTGAGGCATCGGTGTGTCAACTCAAGAAGGTGAAGATTTATTTATGTGAGAAGTTGATCGTTTTAGACCGAAAAAAGGCCAATTTGACCAAAACTGTGGCTAGTCTTATGAGAGATCTTCAATCTTCATTAGAGACTCGTGAGAAACTTGAAGCCCATATACCTCATTTTAGAGAGATCTTGAATGTTCCTGGGAAATGTCGAGAGTCAAGTAATAGGTTATGGCAATGAATACACTTCCCATGTCGCACCTAAGCTGGTTCATGAGTTTGTTTTGGATACTAAGGGCCCTCGACCTAGCCTACCTATGAGAGCTCATCCTAGACGTTTTAAGAAAGGTGGATCCAAGTCCATAAAGAGGTCACCTTAGAGAGTTTTGTTTTAAGCATGGGAGAGTGTCCTATAAGCATGTTCCCCAGTATGCTCGCACACGAGTTCTCACACACACTCCCACGCATGTTACTCCACATGGTCCAACACATCACTTGAGAGATTTTGAGAGTTTTCGAGAGCAAGATGAGTATTTGGTCAAAACTTCACAAAATTTGATGAATGCATTTAATATGATGTCATCTCCTTTGGAGAACTCCTCCGGGCTTAATGATTGAGGCTGAGACTTGTTTTCTAGCATAAGGTGTTTTTCATGCTCATATCGTATATCCCTATTGCTAGTATGTACTACAATTGTATTTATATTTTTTTATTTTGATATATTTTTGAAAATCCAAAAAGAGTTTTGTTTTGTTAAAATTTTTTGAAAAATGCAAAAAGATTTTCGATTTCTTTTAATAAAAAAGTTGAGAAAGGCAAAAAGATTTAATTTTTAAATTTTTTTTGAAAAAGACAAACTGTTTTGTATTTTCTTCTACACCTTATGTGGATGAACATTAAAAATATTTGAGTCACCCTTTCATTCCATATCCACGTGACTGTTTTATAGTATTTTGAGATGTTACATCATTTCATACATGTGCTTAATAATGTGTGGAGTCATTAAGTTGTTAATCGATGATAACTTGCTACGTGTTTAACTCATTGTCTCCTTTAATGCACATGAGCACGATCTTATTTGAGTATTGCACTCACCTGTCATGTATCAATCATAGTGTTTTCATCTCAATTTTGCTTTAAGACGACAAAATGTGAAAGATGAGATAAAAAGTTGTGCATGTAAGAACCATTGCCCAGATTTAAATTATTTTTTTCAAAAAAATTATTGAATAATAAGCAATGAAAAGGGGCAACGAAAGATAGTCTTTGCATTTAAATCCAACAACTGCAATGAAAAGAGCCTAAAAAGATTAATGGCACATACAAACAAAATTGCCAGTCAATTTTGTTTGAACATTAATGCCTCGCTATAAATGAGCATTAATTTATTCAAAAATAATTGAGAGTATTATTGGTGTTGTGAGATTTTGAGGGAGTTAAATCAGAGATCAATGGGTTTGTAAAAACTATAAAAATCTCAAAAAAAATTACATAGTTTTGAGCGTCATTGGTGTGAAAATGACTTACGTTCTTTATTTGTTGATTAGGTTAAGTAAATTTCACACGAGTTCACCATTTTTACACCTAAGGTAGACGTTGAGATCATTATTTAATGGTATCTCAATCCTTCTTACACGTGTTATATTTGTCTATGTTGATTAACCTCCGGAGTATGTTAACACCCCTACATTTCACTTCCACGATTCGAGTATTTGTTTATGTTCAAACTTGAGGTATGGTTTTCCTCTTCCAAAGTTTCAAGGTTTTCTAGCTATAAGAAAAACATATAGGATGAACGCTAGATAATATTTAAAGCCTAAATGAAGTTATTTGATAAAAAATATTATAGTCTTGCAAAAATGGATTTTTAAACAAGACAAGACCGTAGAAGGATCTTTTATCAAGATATGGCATTTTTACCTTGAAAATGGAAGAAAGCCTGTGAAATATACAAAGTCGTGATTATTACCTTGTCTAAGTGCATTTTGAGGAATTTCTAGGCTTGAAATCCTCCTTCACATATGTAGAATGATGTAGTAAAATAGATAATGGTGTTTTAGACTTGATTATTAAGTTAAAATGGATTTTATGAAGAAATGAACAAATGAAGAAAAACTACCCTAATATGTGTTAAACATTGTTAGAATGAGTAAAAATTATGATTGGAGTCACATGTGATAATAGGGAAAAGTTATGGACATTTGGTTAAAAATGGTCTTGATGGTTTAAATGTATTTTACGTGGCAAAACATAAAATGATAACATGATTTTTGACATAAAATCATTGAAAGAATGTTTTGGAAGAAAAGGGTTGTATTCTAGTGCCAAAGTGAAGTTGAACAAGTTTTTCACAAAATTATAATAAAGAGATTAAAATGGTGATTTTGACAAACTTGAGGGTCCTAGTGGTTGGAGCTCCTCTTTAGACCTTATCGGTCGATTTTTAGTGAAGAACGGATAATGTGAATAATTGGTGCGTTAATAAAGCGAGCGAATGATTAAAATCGAAGGATGAGAAAAATGGTAAAATGATGGAATAATGTGGACATTAGTTAAAATTTTAACACATAATAAATTGGAGTCGGATGATACCAGGATAATTCAGGAGGGCCCAGAGCCCTTGGTTGAAAAATTAAAAATCACTGGCCAGAGCATATGGTAGCATAGCCGACAATGTGGAGCCCATTAAAGTATGCAATTATTGGAGGATTTCGAGGAAAGATAATGGAAAACAGAAATGATAATGGTTGTGATCAAAGATGAATAAATAAGACAACCTAATGAAATATGACAAAGGAGATTAAAGGACAAATGTGATCAATTGGACTCTAGACCTGGTAAAGGATGGTGTGAAATGATTAAGTGTGAGTGTGAGCTCATTGTTAGGTGCATTGCATTTTAGTTGCATTAATACTGTCTAAATTATCAAACATTTTTGGAATTGATTAAAATACATATTGTATGTATAGAACTTTTTGTAAAAAAGGTATAAATTAGTGTTATCTACCCTGCTGAGCATTCGCTTACCTTGATTTTAGTTAAAACCCCCACCCCCACCCCTAGGTACTTTGAGTCGGAACGCCGAAAAGGAAGAGGGTGAAGCCCCGTAGGGTAATCAATATCGTTTGTGCTCAGTGATTTTATTTAACTAATCTTTTGAAATATTGGTAATTCGAGACTTGAAACACTCTTATTCGGGCCTTTGACCATGATATTTAATAATAAAAGGATGGATATGGTTCATTTCCTAGTTAGTTAGTAAAGTGAATTAAATCAGGTCTTTATAACTAAATCCTATACATCGATCTAATCACTTAAAGTGGATACCCTTTTTTCAACTTAAAAATGATAAATAATCTTCAATAAATGGTGAGGGTTAACCCAAAGGTGACCCAAAATCGGGTCGGGAAGTTACAAATGGTATTAGAGCAATAGGACCTCAGTGTGATGGATTGTATATGCTTTCTTAGTACGACTTCTATATACGTTTATGCTTAGTTAATGCTTTAGTACTGTTTAGTAAATCGCTTCTGCTATCATTTTATATTCGTATATTTGTGTATTGAACTCTCCTTTCATGTGTAGATGTTTCCACGATGTCATATAGCTAATGGGTCGGGACCTAGTGAGCTTAGATGCATGTAGGAAGCCATACGCCAGCTCAACGACTCCGTCACACAGCAGCAACAGGCCAATCACAGTGGTACAGTCGAGAGCTCTACCTCCGCCTCCATCCTTAAGGAGTTCAGGTGGCTCCACCCACCCACCTTTAACGGTGCAATTGGCCCCGATGTTGCTGAAGATTAACTCGATGAAGTCACTAAGGATAATAGAGATTCTACACATGCCAGCTGGGCATAAGGTCAATATTATTACGTGCCAGCTCACGGAGGAAGTCCAGCGCCAGTGGATCTCCTATTTTGCTAGTGCTATGGAGACCATTGATTGGAACGACTTCAAAACAACCTTTCTTAACCGATACATTCCTTAGGCATTCAAGGATGCCATGAAGGATGAGTTCGCACAGTCGATTTAAGTGAAGATTTCTTTGAATGAGTACCTGGTGAAGTTTGAAAGCTTGTATAAGTATGTCGATGTTGTTCGGAAGGATGAAATTGAGAAGACGAGGCTATTTGTTAAGGGCCTCAACCTGGATACTCAATAGATTCTGGAAGATATGGATCTACCTAACTTCAGGTCTGCTGTGAACAATGCTACTTAGTTGGATCTTGATGCTGAGGATAGAAAGGCCATTCAAGAGAAGAAAGAGAGCCCAACGGGTCCCAGGGTGTCAGTCACAAGAAGTCCTGGGCAGGGTTTGAGGCTTCTTTACAAAGTTAAAGGCTGCCATGGGGGTCAGTTCTTCATCAACCCAATGGACCAATGATAAGAGTCATATAGCCCCACATAAAGGAATTATTTTTCTTATGGGTCCCCTGATCACTTTAAGAAATATTATCTACAGCGACCTTCGAACAGTCAATAGGGAAGTCAGTAGACTGTTAACTTTTTACTGGGCAGAGTTCCAGTTATGCAGGCCCTACTCAGTAGTGGCAGTAGTTCTCCTCAGGCTATCAGCAGCTCGCGAGTCATAGTGTGGAAGATTTACGTCTAAGCCAGGGACAGAGTAGTCGTGGGATGAGTCAGGTGGACCACTATTAGTGTAGTTAGTTCAACCCTAGACGAGCTTATGCCTTATCTCACTTTGCTGCACCTTCTGGCGATCTAGTGGTTATGAAATGTATAATTCTTTTGTACAGTGCATGGGTTAAAGAATTATTTGATTTTGGTGCATCGCACTCTTTCATTTTGAGTTCCTTGGTATTCAGTTTAGGACTTGAGGTAAAGTTATTTCATCCTCCTATCTTTATTGGGATTCCAATTGGGTGCGGTATAATTCTCGATAGGGTTTGCCATAGGTGTGTAGTTATGAATGGAGATTATATTAGGGAATATGATTTGATCCTTTTAGACATGGATGTATTCGAAGTAATCCTTGGTATAGATTGGTTTTTATGTTTCGAAGTTGTCATTGGATGCCATCATCTTAGTATTACTTCTAGACGAGTCTCACCATCGTTTTAGTAGTGAACATGGCATTGATTATCCTTGCAAATGTTCAACCGTACACAAATAGAAATGGTAATTTAGCTGGATTAATAGTATGATGGCTCAAGATGAGCCGAATGGTATAGTGCTAGACTACCTGGTGGTACGGTAGTTTCTTAACATGTTCTCTAATGATCTCCCTGGGTTGCCCCAACACTGAGAGGTCGGTTTTTACATAAAAGTGCATCAGGGCGTCTCCCTATCTCTATTCCGCCTCATAGTTAGACCCCAGTAGAATTGAAGGAGCTAAGGGTTCAGTTGGAGGAGTTAACCAACAAAGGCTTCATGCTCCCTAGTGTATCCCAGTGGGGAGCCCCAGTCCTCTCTACGAAGAAAAAGGATAATTCTTTGTATCGATTACAGGCAGCTGAATAGGGTAACCGCGATGAATAATACCCTATACCTTGTATTGATGACTTGTTTAATTAGTTGTGAGAGGAAGGTAGGTCTTTAAACATTGACCTTAGATTTGGGTACCAACAGTTATGCATCAGGGAGGAAGATATCCTTAAAACTACATTTCAAACTCAGTATGGGCACTATGAGTTCCTAGTGATGCCCTTCAGTTTGACCAATGCCCTATAAACATTCATGGATCTGAGGAACGACATTTATCATCCCTACCTATATCGGTTCTTGGTGGTCTTTATGGATGACATACTGACCTATTCAGCCTCAAACATAAATCATGAGGAGCACCTCTACATGACAGGCCAGGTGCTTAGGTGAATCAACTGTATGCTAAATCTAATAAGGTGTAAGTTCTGGATGGAAGAGGTCAAGTTCCTTGGCCATGTAGTTGTCAATGAGGGTATTTCTATAAATCCTTACAAAGTAAAGGTCATCCTGGGATGGGACATACTAAGAACAATTATGAAAGTCTGTAGCTTCTTGGATTTGGTTATTTACTACTGCAGGTTTGTACAATATTTCTCGAGGATATCTTTGCCCCTCATAATGTTGACTTGGAAATATGTACACGTCGAATGGTCAGACGACTATGAGATGACCTTTCAGGAGCTTAAGATTAGGTTAACCTCTGTTCCTATTCTTATCCTTCCAGAGCATGGAAGGAGTTACATTATGTATTGATCTCCTCTAGAGGTGATGGAGGATTGCAATTTATCATTGGAGTATCATCCCAGGAAGGCCAATGTGGTAGATAATGCTCCTGACAATAAGTCTAGTCTCATCCTTGTAATGATGAAATGCCATCGGGTTAGAATATTCGAGGAGTTGAAGAAGTTTGATTTGCATGTTCAACGGGGTTACGATAGGGCATACCTATGGGGTGTGGTAGCTAGGCCGCTCATTCAGCAGAAAGTCCTTGATGCACAGTCATGTGATCCTAAGTTTGTTCAGTATTGTGATCGTATTCTGAATGGGGAAGTGTTCGACACTATTATCGTGGATAAGGGTGATGGGGTGCGATATAAGGGTCGACTAATTATCCCTATCATCGAGGAGATTCAGAATGAGGTGATAGAAAAGGCCCATCACTCTCACTTCAGCATACATCCCAGTGCAACCAAGATGTACAAGAACCTGTGCAGGGATTTTTGGTGGTCTGGTAAGAAGAGATATCTGGCGATGAACGTAGCCAAGTGCTACACGTGTCAACAGGTAAAGGCTGAGCATAAGAGGCCAACAGGGCTATTACAACCAATACCCATGGTAGAGTGGAAGTTGGAGCATATCATTATGGATTTCTTCACATCTTTACCACAGTATGAGGTGGTCTTGATGTAGTATGAGTAATATTAATTGACTGACAAAATCTGCACAGTTCTTGACAATCAAGGCCATAGACAATATGGCTAAGTTGGCGAGGTTGTATATTAAGGAAATTGTCAGACTTCACAGCATCCCACTCTCTATCATCTCAGACAAGGACCCTAAGCTTATACCTCAATTTTGGAAGAAGTTCCACCAAGATTTGGGTATTGAGTTGAACATGAGTACGATGTATCACCCTAAGTTCGACAAACAGTCAGAGCGAACCATCCAAATTTTGTTGTATGTTGAGATCTTACACACTCAACTTTCAGGGAAGATGGATAGAGAATTTGCATCTGGCAGAGTTAGCCTATAACATCATTTATTAGGAGAGCAACGAGATGGCTCCCGATGATGCTATTTACCAGAGACTATGCTACTCACCAGTTTATTAGGACGAGGTGAGTGAGAAGGATCTCATCAATTCAGAATTGATTCAAGAGATGACAAAGAAGGTTCGAGGAATTCGGTAGAGAATCATGATTTCACAGAGCTGGCAAAAGAATTACACTAATAATCGTCGGGTGCCCTTGGAGTTTGGGTAAGGGACCATGTGATCCTGAAGGTTAGAGAAAGGACTTGTAGTCAACGATTTGGGAAAAAGGGAGGCTGGCCCCACGGTACATCGACCCTTTTTAAATCTTAGAGCAAATTAGGGACGTGTCATACCTCTTGGCGCCGACTCCAAAGTTGTCCTAATTGCATAACGTATTCCATGTCTCTATGTGTAACAAGTATATTCACGACCCCTTACACGTCTTAGATTGGAATCTCATCGAGTTAGAGGAAGATGTCACGTTTCCCATGCGACCGATATCTATTTTAGACCGTGGGGATTAGGTCTTGCACAATAAGGCAATCCCCTCGGTGAAGGTTCTTTGGGAGTTTTAAGGCGTTGGAGGTGCTACTTGGGAACGCGAGTCGGACATGCGAGAAAAGCATCCAGAGCTCTTCCCCTAGTTGGTTGTTCTTATTTCGGGGATGAAATCTCCTAAGGTGGGGAAAATGTAATTCCCGTGCCCTCGATTTTGTTTCATTCCTTGTAATAGTTATATTTATAAATGTATATTTGGATTTAATTATCATCGTAGCCTTCATGCTTGGTCCAATTGTATATTTAGATTAAATTATGGAAAATCAGAGGTCATTCGAATGAGGGCCTTTTCGTTCGAACAAGGTCATTCGAACAAGACTTATGACAATTTAAGTTTGATCCCTTTCCCTCGCACGCTGACATATCGTTAGAACACCTCATAGGTAATGTCGTTCGAGCTAGGGACCAGTCTCATTCGAACAAGATGAATGGACGTTCGAACGACCAGACCTGAGATTTCAAATCGAGTTACCCTTGTGTACTGTCACATTTTTGGGCCATTGTATTGATGACATGTCGGCTTCTGGTGAGCCCAGATGTCAAAACGTGTTTGGCATTGTGGGGGGAGTTTTAAATGGGTTTTATTGGTCATTATGGAGTTATAAGAAGGGAGAGTGCGGGTGGGTTTTCCCCATCATTTTCTTCAGCATATTTCCTCTGTCTAAGTTTGAAGAATTCGTCTACTTTCCAAAGCTCTTTTCCCCATAGCAACACCTTTCCACCACCTCTAATTACTAGAATACACCATTTCCAAAGCCTTGTCTACCATCTTCAAGATTTTATCAAGGGAGAAAGTGGGTGGGACTAAGCTTTTAAGAGGGATTCTTGGAGCTACTTGGTGAGTTTTTAGAGTCTTGGAGCTAGGAACTTCCATAGCTATATCTTCTCTTGGCCTCCTCTTCAACCTTGAGGTAGGGTTTTCCTCTTCCAAATTTTCAAGGTTTCTAACTATAAAAAACATATAGGATGAACGCTAGATACTATTTATTCCCTCAATGAAGTTATTTGATAAAAATATTATAGTCTCGTAAAAATGGATTTTTAAACAAGACAAAACCCAAGAAGAGTATTTTATAAAGATATAGAATTCTCACCTTGAAAATTGAAGAAATCATGTGAAATATACAAACTCATGATTATTACCTTATCTAAGTGCTTTTTGAGGAATTTTTGGGCTTGAAATCCTCCTTCACATGTGTACAATCATGTAGTGAAATAGATAATGGTGTTTTAGACTTGATTAATCTTGTTAAAATTGATTTTATGAAGAAATGAGAAGCTGAAGAAAAATGACCCTAATATGTGTTAAATATTGTTAGAATGAGTAAAAATGATGTTTGGAGTCACATGTGATAATATGAAAAAGTTATGGACATTTGGTTAAAAATGGTCTTAAAGGTTTAAATGTAATGGTGTTGGACTTCCTCTTTAGACCTTATCGATCGATTTTATGTGAAAACGGATAAAGTGAATAAATGGCACGTTGATAAAGGAGACGAATAGATAAAAATGTAGAATGAGAAAATGGTAAAATGATGGAATAACGTGAACATTAGTTAAAAGTTAACACACATTAAATTAGACTAGGATGGCATCGTGATAATTAAGGAGGGCCCGGTGCCCTTGGGTGAAAGACCCAAAATCACTATCCAGAACATATGTTAGTATAATAGGTGGTGTGGATCCCGTTAAAGTATGCGGTTATTGGAAGCATTTGAGGAAAGATAATGGAAAAGGGAAATGATAACGGTTATGATCGAAGATGAATAAGTAAGACAACCTAATGAAATGTGATACAAGATATTAAAGGATAAATGTGACCGATTAGTCTCTAGACCCGATAAAGGGTGGTGTGAAACGGTTAAGACTAAGTGTGAGCTCATTGCTTGGTGTATTGCATTGCAGTTGCATTAATACTAGCTAAATTGTCAAACATTTTTGGAATTGGTTAAAATACATGTTATATATATATTATTTTTGTAGAAAATGTATAGCTTAGTATTACCCACCATGTTGAGAAGTTGCTCACCTATACTTTTTGTTAAAATCCCCACCCCCACCCCAGGTACTTCGAGTAGGGACGGCGAAAAGGATGAGGGTAAGGCCTCGGAGGACAATCAACGTTACTAGTGCTCTGTAATTTTATTTAAGTCATCTTTTGTAATATTGATAATTCGTAAATTCAAACACTCTTATTAGGGCCTTTGGCCTTGATTTGTAATAATACAGGGATGGGTATGGTTTAGTTCCTAGTTAGTTAGTAAAGTTGATTAAATCGGATCTTTATAAATAAATCTTATATATGGACCTAATCACTTAAAGTGGCCACCCTTTTACCAACTTAAAAATGATAAATAATCTTTAATTAATGAAGCAAATAAAGATTTTTTCTTAAATAATAAAATTGGACGTTCTTCCTCCCCCTTTAATTCCTTGACTTGGTGTGGGTTGACCCAACAGTGATCCAAAACTGGGTCGGGGCGTTACAGAAACCAATAAGCAAAACTTTTCCTACTAGATAATTTTATTTCTATAGCAAGTGTAAATATGTCAGAGTTGTAGATAGTATAACTGGAATGAAGTATATATAATATATTACAGTTTATAGTATTCTAAAACAAAAGGTGATATCAACAGTAATGAAAAGGGGTAATATGGAGTCTGCTGGTATTTGTAAGAATAGTATGGGGATTATAACCGGATAATAATTTATTGAGTCATAAAGATAAGGGTTCAGACTATAAGTGGATGACCAATAATTATCGGTTATAGAGGCATAAAATGTGTAGCAATACTCTTATGATAACATCCAAAACCCTTGAATAGAATCCATCCAAAATCTTTGTTTATAAAGTAACAGTGTTGAGGCCAAACTCTGGAGAATGGCATCCATATGGTAAGCAAAACGAGGCACTCAATCCATGAGTACTACATGCCAAATAGATCTTCCGTGGGTATATCAAAATCCTATTTCGTGAATTATAATGTATGATACTAGGTTAAATAAAATCATCAGTCGTATGAAATCATCGGGTTAAGGTTTAATCGAATAAGAATTGAATCAATATTCACGGTATTGTGATCCACACAAAAGAGTTCGTAATTACGGACAAAAGTTCAGGGATTATCACATAGTGATATGAACAAATGCAATAATTCAAGGTGGTAAGCTAAAAAATAATATTGAAATAAAATCAACTACTTTTTCAATTTTGGGTTTGTTATAATTGATTTTCATTCCCACGAGGATTCTGAAATTATATATATCATAAGTTTTTAGAACATGAAGTTAAATGAAATTCAAAGTTAAGTTGGGGTTTAAAATTAATTTATTTGAAGTTTAAACTTTATTGTGGGGTTAAATGTATAATTATTAAAACTTTATTTTTTTTTCAAGTTTTAATCCATTTTTGGGGTTAGTGGCAAGAGACCCTTATGTTTTATTTGTAAAAAGGGATATGGATTTAAGTTTTGGGTTTGATTCGGAAAAGTTGTAAAATGTAGGGGTTTATGTGAAATTTAAAGTTTGTTCTCTAATTCTTTAAAACTATTTTCTCGAGAAAATGTTTATTGGATAACCAAACAAAGTGATGTAATATACATTTTTTGCCAAAAAAAATATAATAAATTTTTTGAAAAAAATCTCAGAATTTTTGGATTGGAGACGTGCCTTCACGCACTGGGTCAAAGCCCATGTTTGAATCCACTCTCGCACATGTAATACACTTCATCTTCAACCTCTGTTTTATTGACTTTAGGGTTTTAAAACTTTGACCTCAAATTGAAGTAGAATACCATTGAGGTTGATTCCTAAATAAAGTTCTTATAACTTTTTAAGAGGAATCAAGCATTGAGGCTAATTTGTTCGAGGTATTGATTTTTCAAAAAAATGGCAAAAGTTTGGCTTTAACATTCGTGGATTTAAGCTACAATTCGAGCCGCGACATGATCATATTCATAATCTATGATCAAAATTAAGTCACATCACTTTTGGTTTCATGAATTTTGGTTTACTATAGCTCCTGAATTTTGTTTCTAAAATTTCCAGTTTCGTGAAATTTAAACTTTGATTTGGGACACCAAAAGTTATTTTGGGTTGAATTAAGCTATGAACCTAGATTCCTTAGACCCAGAGCTTGAGTTCTCCCACGTTGAAATTGATTAAAAGTCAGGATTAGATATTCCACCATTAAAGCTCAAGCTTTAATGGAGGTTTCTGGTATTTAAGCCTTTTTAATGCCTTTCTTACGTTAGAACTTCTATGTAAACGCATAATTAAGACCTATGAATGCATAGAAAGTTAAACTACTGAGAAAAAAACACAAATGCTACATAAAATCATAGAGATACCAAAATGCTTGTTTTTGCTTTGTGTTTTTCACTGAGGTGACGTACGTTTTAACAGTGCTTGAGTAAAGGTTTTATAATGTTGGTTGAGAGGAGGAGATTGGTGCAATTGGAGGTGGAGTTTTACCATCGTTTGATTAAGTTTTAACTAGGTACCATGTGGGGTGACATGGTTACCATGTGTGTGACACCCCGCCTAATTAATTACCGGGTGATCAGTCCTTAATTAATTAATTTCAGAATATCAAGTTGGTTCAGATAATGCATCACTGTCGAAAAACTCAAATTGTAATTTAAAAAAACTAACCACCTAATATTTAAAAAGGTTAGTGTCAAAATTTTATCAACATCAAAGTGAATATATAAAGCCGTCATCATACATCACAATAGCATAAAGAAAACTAACTGAATATAAATATGGAACTGGAGTAACACAACCAGTCAAATCCTATACAATAATCCAATGACATGAAATTTAAGTTTAATAAAGAAATAAAACAACTATAAATCTCTGAATGTGAATAGGAGGGACGACATGTCCAACTTAAATATAAAACTGATAGATAAGGATCAATAGATTTAGAAACGTCTACTAGCAATATCCTGTAGCTTCCACATCAGCTACTGCTCGACAAATGAATGGAAACTTCTAAGTCTGGTGTCCCTGTGGCTGAGCACCTAAAATAATAGAACAAGAGAAGAGATTTGCAGAAAAATGGGTCAGAGCCCAAGTAGAAAACAATTTAATTATAGCAAGTGCTTAAATTGATTTAATTAGCACATATCTTATCCATGTTATCTTAACGCACTCACTTGAGATGTTCACCTCTCATCTAATGTGCACACCTAGCGAGTCTAACTACCCATACTAGTCTCGTCACTCTACCTGACTTTATGTAGGATAATTACTATTCCCGATACAATAACTAATAACCCGCAACCAATATATTATTATTATTTAGGAATACGTTTAATGATGTTATAACTCATTATTTTCCCAACTGGTGTCCCAATAAGTATATACTTCAATAAACTATCCAACAAGAAACAAAGAATGGAACTTAGTATACATATATAAAATCTCACTATGTATACATATAAACATATCTATACAACACCCATGGTTAAGAAACCCCTCGTGCTAGGCATACTCGGCTATCTAGTCCCATTGCAACACTCATGCATAAAGGACAACATATTCGATCTCTTAAGAACCAATGAAACATATACACATATTGGAGGCGAACATAGTCCCAAGTCGATGGGCTATGCACATACCTACACACCCATACGACCGCCATCACTATCATTCTCACAGATAGTTCGTACCTAGGTTCCATGATCTAGTGGTACGACTCAAAATCCCCCGAAGGCACACAAGATATGGTCGTTCACAACGCGTTAACCCCCGTTTGATAGCCAGTAGCTAGGTATGTCATACACATGATATTCCAAGTAATAAGAATGCACACAACTTATATACATTAATAGGTAATCACATAACCCAAATACTAAAATCCGTAAGTACTATTAACGCCATTACTCTCCTCGATACCCATATATATATAGCCTCCCTAGGACTTACATCCCCTCCTAGGTTTTCACACAAATTCAATACCCCAAGGACCATTCCCCTAAATCCTTAAATCTTTGGAAATTTAAGCCACCCATTACTCACGAAGGTTAATACACTTATATAGATAACCCTAGGAAGATTTCCAACCCAAACAAACCCTAAAAACCCATTCTGGAATTTCGTTAGAAGTTCCAGGATTCTCGTTGGAACGAGGTCATTTAAACGAGTTCATTCGTACGAAGTTCCCACTTCAAATGAATTCAACAACTCGGTAGAAAGGTCGTTGGAAATCTCATTAGAGGTCTCGTTTGAATGAGGTTGTTCGAACGACCTGGGCAGGTCTTCTAACGAAAATTCCGAACAGACCCAGCTCTTCCCCAACTTTAAGTTTTCTCAACTTTTAATCCTCAAAATCTTGTGAATACTCATCCTAATCCAAATCAAATGTTCCTACACTAATCCCAATCACCTTAAGACACTTTTTAACACGAATTAAAGGTCAAATCCTTATAAAATCAATCATAATTTAGCTATCTCTTAAACTTCTAATAATTCTCTTAAATATGAACCCAGAATTTTAAGTGCCCTAAACTCTTATTATAATTCGTGAATAAGACATAAGATTTCCAGATTTTATTAGTCTAATCAAGGTTAAGACCTCTACATGCTTACCCATCTCCAATTCATAATTTTTCTTCATCATTTAATCTAATTAGACCCAAGTTTTCATTGTTCCAAATTTATATCATCAAACCTAAATTAAGAAGAACAATATATGCTAAAAAGGAGAGAAAGATAAACACTTACCTTGAAATTAACTTATGATTCTCGGACTAAAATTGGTATGGGGACGATCCTCTTGACCCGATCTACGCGCCGGTGTAATTTTTGAAGTGTAAGCTTGAGTTCTTGGCTTAGGACCCAATGGAGTCTTCTTCTTCCTTGGGTATCTCTCTCTTTTCTCTTTTTCTCACGTAAGTTGAAACTGACAGACCACTAACCCTGAATGCTTTTAGTTTAACTCAATTTTCGTTCATTTAATTACCCAAAAATTCCGAAAGGCCAAAATACCCCTCGGATGTGTCGTTTTGGGCTAAAATGTCTCTGACTCCAATTTAAATACCCGAGTAGTGTTTTCTGACTATTTTGACCCTTCTGAACACTCTGGTGCACTCAAAATAGTCATCCGAGTTATATAAAAATAATTTACCTTTCAAACCCCCAAATAAATACTAGTGACGCGAGTCATACGCGCCCCAAATATTTATAACATAACTGCCGTGTATCTCATCCCCGGCCATAATATTATTTCAATAACTACTAAATCTCATCATGCTAGTAATTATTATCATAAAATTGGATTAATTACAATTTAAATTTTCTCCTTTTAATTTAATTAATCCCCATTTTCCATAATTTCATAAAAATAAATATGCGTAAAAATACGAGGTATTACATACTTCCCCCCCTAATATCATAATTTCATCCCGAAATTTGAAAACTAAGGCATACCTGGTAAAAATAGGTCAGAATACTTTATCAATACTCAAAACGGACTTTCGGGTAAGGCGAATGTCTATAGTCCCCCGCCTCACAATAAGCATATTTAATACCCTCAATACTAACAGTTATAGAGTCACACCTTAATAACGACACTTCACATTGTGCTCCAATCCGTGCTATTCACATAAGACGAGCCTACACATCTTTGGCCCCCATTATCTCAATATTATTAGGAGGCCGTACCTCCCTACGTAACAATTATTCGTATTTATCTAATAACAAAACTCCCTTTTTGAGAGAAACCATGCGAACATTTGATCACTCTTATCAGTTCTTCGAATCTCAATTTTCAACGAGGCAACTCTTATGACATTCGCAAGTCACCTAAAACAGCCATGGTGATTCCACCCCAGTCATCAGACTCTAACTCGGCCAATCAAAAATCCTTATTATCCACTCACCTCTAAACAACCAGAGGGATAATAGTTATGGTTTTTTCTGCACAAAATTTCAATAAGCAGTTTGTCCACAATAAACAGGTACGAGTGCTTCCACGGAATTGTACTGTACTAAACGTAACTTGCTAGATACATCCGTTGTGGAAATGAAATGATCACCATGCATTCAAAATTACTTTCACATGGTTCCACTAATCTTTAATCACCTCGCCTACTCGTCGGCTAAGGGTGATACAACCTAGTCAAAACGAAACACTATCCCCATTGCTTCCCGAAACTCTGGTTTGAAGGTGGGGTTCAATGATCCCATTCTAATTCAGAAAAATACCAGGAAGAACCTCTTACCGGTGCGATTCTTATTTCCAAATAAAGGTTGGGGCACACTGTCTAATAGTTTATACCCTTAAAAGAATAATAATAACTTTTTTTAGGTCAACTTGTTCCACACGTTCTAAGGAACTCGTGACCTTACCTTGAAGTTGGCACCCCATCCAAGAAATTTCAAACAATTGCTCTCTTCTATTTTAGGAATCGTAGGTTTACTATAAAATTCTCTGGCTGATCCTCTCATTCCAACTGATTTCTATCTATGAGTGGTGCCCATGGAGACTACTCACTATGTCCCACTCAACATCGACTTCTACCTGTAATGACTCACATTAAGTGACACTTAATACTCCCCTTCTTTACTTAGCGTATACCTAAAGTTTCGACCCATGCGCTTTTCTCCACGATGTGCACTGCTGAACCTTTATACCTTACTATCATCATCATTCAACCTATGCGCAAGTCGCTTTCTACCCTTGACTAGGTAAATCTCTGTTCTGAGTGTTTTCCATAATAGTTAAGCTATATCCTTCTCAAGGAATACCCTTAAATGGCTTCCCATAGCCTTACAATTGAATTTCTATTTGCTACTCTGATCGTACATGTATATATGGATTATCGTCCTTTGCACCACACTTAATCCACTATACCAGTTCCACTTTGTTACGTCATTCTCACAAATATATATTCCACGCGTCTATCCCCCACGTCTCTTCAACTCGAACGATTCAAGCAACATCAAACTAGGATGCCCACACACCCTATAAATCATGTATACATGTGTAAACATCACCTACGCTTCACTCATAACACCCAATTATCTGTTTCCCTTGTGAAATAAAATGGTTATACTACTTGGGTACTCTCAAACCTCTTTATCATCATTCCACCCTTCGATTGGGTGATAAAATAAAACTTCCAATGTTTCCTTACCACACAACTGACTCTACTGGCCTTAAATCGTCACTCAACTTTAACTTACAATCAATATTACCGGCTCCTATGACAACTGAGGTACTAGACTCATGGAATAATGACCAAACATCTCTCTACTTCCAACCTTACGCTAAGTTTCATGCGTGGGATGTCACGCAAAGCGAAATCCAAATAAGGAAACCCCCAATACACTACTACCTAGAATAGTCGGTTATCGAAATCCATTGGGTCCTCCGTCCATAACCTATACTCTTTTATTCCGTCTTTTGACAGAAAAAACCAACATCTCCTTCCGCAATTTGTACTGAAACAAATCATTATTACCAAGCGCACTATTGCTTAGTATTGGTGGTAATCACATTCCATAAACCTCGTACGTATACAATCGGGACTCTCTGAATCCCATTCCCAAGCATATGAATATAAGTATTAACTTTCACATTCCCAAAGGATAAATATAACAATGCGCTCCTCCTACCACTAAGTCCTGAGCGTTATGTATAATAATGAGTGAAATCTTTCCGCCCAACGGTAAACCCAATACACACTGAATCATAATAACAAAGTCCCTAAACACCCTAGGATCAAACATTTTTGTGCCACTATACCCTTCGAAGTTGCTATAATATATATAAAATGAGTGCGAGCCTGACCCTCTCGTAGGTGAGGTATTGTCAAAACAAAACATGATGCACTAGGGTAGCAACCCCGATAGCCTTGCGGTCACTACTTACTAATGTTTTAACCATTTTTATAAAATCATAATCAGTACAATAATATACTCGCATATCACATCACTAAAACGAGTAATCTCAATAAATTATATAACACAAACAATGCACCCATTTATCCTTCGTGGATATCACTGAAGACAACCCCGCTATACCAGGGAAAACATACACATAATAATAATGCTATAGATATACACACTAAATTCTTCTCACATGCGAATCTAGCAATAAAAAAATGTAGTGACTCGCTCTTGTCACATAAAACAAACATCATCCTCCGAGGATAAAACTCATACTTTTACTTTGCCAATCGCCTTGGCTACTTAATGATCTTTCGAACATAACGTGTCTGTTTGAACCAAACCGAAAATTACATTAACCATTTCCCTTGTAAGCACCATACCCTTGCCCTTTTTCTCGCTTCAATTTTTTTTTATCTCCTGTGGTTTTACTCTCCACAAAATGCCCCAACACATAACACACTGATCTCCTGTCATACTGACCCTATTAGGGTTGTCCTTCTCTCAGACTTATATAGTCTCGATCCGGATGGCTACCCATGTTGTTACTTTATCTTTGTTGGCCCTAAGGGACGTGCTACTGGATTTAATAACCCTTACTGAAATCACCATCGCTTGGTAAGAATTCATCTATCTGACTCATTTAAATGAGCCCCCTGATGGGTCTCCCCCTTGCGGTGTTTTACTAACTAATTTTCATCTAGACTCATTCTCCAATAAATCTTTCGATTACTTTATCTCCCTTCATAAGAGCATTAACATCTCTACAGACAATGCGTGACATTGTCACCATATGGATCGACTGTCCAACATAATTCTCTTTAAGTGTTGTCAATCTTTCCTCACGAGTTGATTTTCCACTTGAAATCTTCTCTACCATTGGTATCCACTCCCGCTGATACAAGATTTGTTAAAAGTATAAATCCATTTACAAATGGACCCCTGTCCGGCCCTTCCGTAATGGGTTCAGAACAACGTTCATATCTTATTCTGAACAACTGATGAAAGAACGTGCGGTTAAAATGTACCTAAGGTCCTTCCATTGACGCAGCATTCACTACTAATGGTGGTGGTTGACTCCCACTATTGTAACTTTTATCCGCTGAGTCAGGAAAATTTTTACCCCAAATTTTCATTTCTAGTTAACCGCACTCCTCCATATGCCCAAGCCTTTTGAATATATTACCTTCATTGGGTAACACACATAATTCCCTCATTTCTAGAATTTCCGCCGATGACTCTCCATAATTTTTCCATTTGACCCTCTCCCAAGCGTACTACGTTGGGTGAGTCTCATTTGGCTTCTCTTTTGACTATAATAGCATTTGGAAATCGTAGGCGGCGTCCTAGCCGTCTTTACAGTCCTTGCCTCTTGTGCTATAATAGGGGTTATCTCTACTACGGTCATCATCCTGGAATATACTTTACAACCTCAACTAAGCCCTGCCTCCTGATGTCCGCCTAACGTCTCTCGTCTGACATCATTCATCCCTCGGGACACGCACACATCCGAACGCAAATGGAATTCACTAGTATACATACGTTATAGTAGGAGAACGAAATCTCACCACAGAAATCAACAATCCTAAACATAAGGGTCTATATCAAACAAAGCAATGCTGGAACCATAATAAGCCGCACAGATCCTAAAGGACACTAGAACCTGATGCTCTGATACCACCTGTGACACCCCGCCTAATTAATTACTATGTGATCAGTTGTTAATTAATTAATTTCAGAATATCAAGTTGGTTAAGATAATGCATCACTGTCGAAAAAATCAAATTTTAATTTCAAAAAAATAACCACCTAATATTTAAAAAGGTTGGTGTCAATATTTTATCTTGTTATTAACCATCAACATCAAAGTGAATATATAAAGTCGTCATCATACATCACAATAGCATAAAGAAAACTAACTGAATATAAATAATGAACTGGAGTTACACATCCAGTCAAATCCCATACAATAATCCAATGATATGAAATTTAAGTCTAATAAAGAAATAAAACAACAATAAATCTCTGAATGTGAATAGGAGGGATGACATGTCCAACTGAAATATAAGACTTATAGATAAGGAGTAATAGATTTAGAAACGTCTACTTGCAATATCCTGTAGCTTCCATAGCAACTACTGCTCAAAAAATTAATGGAAACTTCTAAGTCTGGTGTCACTATGGTTGAGCACCTAAAATAATAGAACAAGAGAAGATATTTGCAGAAAAACGGGCCAGAGCCCGAGTAGAAAACAACTTAATTATAACAAGTTATTAAAATGATTTAATTAGCACATATATTATCCATGTTATCTTAACGTACTCACATGAGATGTTCACCTCTCATCTAATGTGCACACCTAGCGAGTCTAGCTACCCATACTAGTCTCGTCACTCTACCTGACTTTATGTAGGATAATTACGATGCCTGATACAATAACTAATAACCTGCAACCAATATATTATTATTATTTAGGAATAGGATTAAGGATGTTATAACTCATTCTATTCCCAACTGGTGACCCAGTAAGTATATACTTTAATAAAGTATCCAACAAGAAACAAAGAATGGAACTTAGTATACATATATAAAATCTCACTATGTATACATACAAACATATCTATACAACACCCATGGTTAAGAAACCCCTGGTGCTAGGCATACTCGGCTATCTAGTCCCATTACAACGCTCACATATAAAGGACAACATGTTCGATTTCTCAAGAATTAATGAAACATATACACATATTGGAGGCGAACATAGTCCCAAGTCGATGGGCTACACACATACCTACGCACCCATACGACCATCATCACTATCATTCTCACAGATAGTCCATACCTAGGTTCCATGCTCTAGTGGTACAACTCAAAATCCCTCGAAGGCAAATAAGATATGATCGTCCACAATGCGTTAACCCCCGTTTGATAGCCAGTATCTAGGTATGTCATACATATGATATTCCAACTAATAAGCATGCACACAACTTATATACGTTAATAGGTAATCACATAACCCAAATACTAAAATCCGTAAGTACTATTAACGCTATTACTCTCCTCGATACCCGTATATATATAGCCTCCCTAGGACTTACATCCCCTCATAGGTTTCCACACAAATTCAATACCCGAAGGACCATTCCCCTAAATACTTAAAGCTTTGGAAATTTAAGCCACCCATTACTCACGAAGGTTAATACACTTATATAGATAACCCTAGGAAGATTTCCAACCCAAACAAACCCTAAAAGCCCATTCTAGAATTTCGTTAGAAGTTCCAGGATTCTCATTCGAACGAGTTCATTCGAACGAAGTTCCCACTTCGAACGAACTCAGCAACTCGTTAGAAAGGTTGTTGAAAATATTGTTAGAGGTCTCGTTCGAATGAGGTCATTTGAACGACCTGGGCAGGTCTTCTAACGAAAATTCCGAACAGACCCAGCTCTTCCCCAACTTCGATTTTTCTCAACTTTTAGTCATAAAAAACATATTAATACTCATCCTAATCCAAATCAAATGTTCCTACACTAATACCAATCACCTTAAGACACTTTTTAACACTAATTAAAGGCCAAATCCTTATAAAATCAATCGAAATTTTGCAATCTCTTAAACTTGCAATAATTCTCTTAAATATGAACCCAAAGTTTTAATTGCCCAAAACTCTTATTATAATTCGTGAATAAGACATAATATTTCTAGATTTTATTAGTCTAATCAAGGGCAATACCTCTACATGCATACCTATCTCCAATTCGTAAGTTTTCTTCATCATTTAGTCTAATTAAACCCAAGTTTTCATTGTTCCAAATTTATATCATTAAACCTAAATTAACAAGAACAATATATGCTAAAAAGGAGAGCCAGATAAACACTTGCCTTGAAATTGACTTCTGATTCTCGGACTAAAATTGGTATGGGGACGATCCTCTTGACTCGATCTACACGCCGGTGTAATTTTTGGAGTGTAAGCTTGAGTTTTTGGCTTAAGGCCCAATGGAGTCTTCTTCTTCCTTAGGTATCTCTCTCTTTTCTCTCTTTCTCACATAAGTTGAAACTGACAAACCATTAACCCTCAATGCTTTTAATTTAACTCAATTTTCGTCCATTTAACTACCCAAAAATTCCAAAAGGCCAAAATACCCCTCGGGTGTGTCGTTTTGGGCTAAAATGTCCCGGACTCCCATTTAAAGACCCGAATAGTGTTTTCTGACTATTTCGACCCTTCCGAACACTCTGGCTCACTCAAAATGGTCATTCGAGTTATGTAAAAACAATTTACCTTTTAAATCCCCAAATACATATTAGTGACGCGACTCATACGCATCCCAAATATTTATAACATAACTGTCGTGTATCTCATCTCCGACCATAATATTATTTCAATAACTACTAAATATTATCACGCTAGTAATTATTATCATAAAATCAAATTAATTATAATTTAAATTTTCTCCCTTTAATTTAATTAATCCCCATTTTCCATAATTCCATAAAAATAAATATGGGTAAAAATACGGGGTATTACAGTGTGATCCGGGTTGATACAAGTGCCTACATGGATTCCAGGTGGCCAATAGTTCAGGGGGTGAAGTGCAAAGTTTATTTAATTTTAATTTTGATCCCTGGATAGTTTATAAGGTACTTTTAAGTATGTTTATATTTTTTTGAAAGATTAGGGGGTAATTTTGTAATTTTTCATACTTGTTAGGTTGGTTTATGTAATTTTTTAAGGTTTGGTTATAAAAGTATGGTATGGTTTAAATAAGAAGTTTTAAAGCTTCTAGGGGTCTTTTGATAATTTTGAAACTTTGAGGATTACTAAGGTAATTAACTTGTGCTTTGGGTTTTTTAGGTATAAAATATATAAAATACATATGGGATTTTATGGGTCTATGACATTATATAGGAAAAATATTTTTAATTTAGATAGTAAATTTGGATCCTCCACCCATTTAATGTCCTACCCACATAAGGCAGAACTTCAACAATCACTTTCCTGAATATCTCGTTCATTCATCTCCTATATAGGAAATGTGTCCTGCAACCTCATGAGAAATAACATACAATCTTAGTACAAGATTAACAAAAATGCATCACTCAGAAGGGGCTTATATATACATAGACAATTCAATTACATCGAGTTCAACACTCTTAATCCCCCAATAAAGCATTGCTTTACCCCAATATGTAATGTACTCATGATTTTATCATGTGTAAAACATAATATAGTCACTCGTTCTATGAGTAAAAATAACATGGTGCACTATCGAATAGTCTTCCCCGAGTTCTCATGTTAATTAAATTAAATCCAATATATTTCTTTCACCCTTAGATGGTTTCTTCCTTCAACCAAGGTATTAATGTATAATCATAGAGTATCATCTTCATGATATAGTCTCAGGTTAACAAAGGGAATAAGAGGATTGTAATGATCCGTGTGGCACATACAACAATGAAGTAGGGATTCATCCATTACTCTAAGCATTAATTTTCAAAGAAAATACAGTATCAAATGTATGATTTGGCGTTGCCCCATAATAATGAACATGTCACAATGAAATAAAATGCCACCATAAAAGTTTGAGCTAGCCGTTATCTAACACCTAATCTGAGTTTCATACCAGACTATATCTTAGCGTTTTTATGGAATCTCACATTTGACTATATATAGGATACATTGTGTTGTTGGAATGATCTATAACAAACCAACATATAAAGGTCTCATATTAGTCCTTAACTAAGGCAACAAATAAGAATATATGCTTTAAATGTATGCATTTCCCTCTCCATGTAGACGCTAAGGATATAATGTCTCAATTTTCCTTTTAAGATCCATATGTATGAATGTCTCATCTTGTTCTATATCTCGATAATAAGGTGAATAACCCATGTGGGGGAGGGGGGAGGGGGGGGGGGGTAAATTCAAGCCAGTGGACACATGAACTTATAATCAAGGCTTGGGTGTATCATCCATCAACACCACGAAACTCCCCCTGAAATAAAATCAAATGGACAAAATGTGACACTACTCTAAAAAATCCATACAAAGAGTGCACTACTCTAAACAAATTCAATCACAAAGCATATACTAAATTATACATTATTAATCATTCTATACACATAATCATTAATCCATCCGCACTTTATTTTGGCATTTTTCAGTAGTTAGTTACACCACTATTAATTACGTTTCACATTTACCAATGTATTTACAAATTATCCTCATAGGAATAGTTGAATACCAATTATAGTAATACGCATATAAATAAATATACCAAATAACCATAACCACCCAAATACAAAATATTCAATATATGTTAAAATACTGACAATTCCAATGCGTTCGTATTAAACATTCATGTAATGTCCTCATAACCGGACTAAATATCTATATATATATACACACACTCATATATGTATAACTGATTCCCATAGTCTCATAAATATCCACCTATATATATATATAAAGAGAGGAAAAGTATCTTATACATATCACCTCTACGGACCATTTTTTTTTAAATAGTAAAAAAAATATTTTTAAATTTGAATTTTTTGTATGGTATTGAAACATTTCAAAGGAACAATAAAAAATGAGCTCAAAATATTTTTTTTTTACTATTTTAAAAGAATCGGTTAAACTATGTAATTTTTAAAGCTATTTTTAAGTTGTTAAAAACTCACATAGTTTGACGAATTTCTTAAAATAGCAAAAAGATTTATTTTGAGCTGATTTTGTTTTGTAGAGTACCTTGAAATGTTCAAATACCATTCAAAAAAATAAACGCAAAAATATTTTTTTAGTATTTTAAAAAAGTGGTCCGCTCAGGTGGTATGTACGAGAGCCTTCTCTCTCTGTGTGTGTGTGTGTGTGTGTGTGTATATATATATATATATATATATAACCTAGACTACCCCATAGTCTAAGGACATCCATACACATATATACATATATACTCACCTATATATAAATATATATACAAATCGAAGCGTAAGTTACAATACCTTAGTTAAATTAATCACACTCGAACTACCCCACCTAAATCGCGTTGCCCCGTCACACCCCACAAAATCCGACAGACGGGGTGGCCAGCCACCGCCGCCGGACTACACCAGGCATGAATTGAATAAATACCATTCTTTACATGAGACAGATATGAGACATAAATAAATCAATCCACAAGATAAAAGAATTGAATCAATCCCAACTGATAATAAAAAATGAACGATAAATATCCATCACATGATAAAATACCGAACAAATGCAATCTCCAATAATGATGAAATGAAATCTGAATGAGAAAGTGACTGCATATTCCAACTGAAATCCTCTAAACAACTTTGGAACCGAATGACCCAATAAAACTCAAATGAAGTATCATAATTAAATACGTCTGAAGAAGGAAAGTCTTACTAAACCATATAATAAAATGAATAACTCCAGCTGCACCTCCAAATGATAACTTCGATAATTCTATGTAGCTTCTCCTTAACTTATCTTGAAAAACTTAGTCAATGCACGAGGTCAGAGCCCAGAGCATGAATACACACTACTCCTATCAATTAGGATCATTGAATACATATAGTAGCATTATACGCAATAAATATCACAATAGAGTATTTTAAATTAAACGGAATAATTAACCGCAATAATATAAATCACTAACTACCCGAAGAAATCCCCATTTAGAAAGGCACACCAATATGGTTTTAAATTTCCATGTCCCACGATGTTAATTTAATTAAATTAACCAACTTTTAATTTTGTTCTCACTTTTTATTACGACGGTCCTCCTGTCCCGGGTGGTAATCCACCAACGTGTCACACTTCCCCTTGTCAATAGCCAGAAGAATCCATTTAAATTGTCGATCCCCCGCAATATGACAAGGTTTCAACACACGACACGACATAAATCACCCAAGCTGAACCATTTAAACTATCGGTTCATGACACATTATGTCGCAAGAAATTTTAATACCCGATTTTATCTTAGGCATTAATTCTCATTTTCTCAATTCACAAATAATAAATCACCCCACCCTTTAATCGACGTGAGATCCTCAAAATACCCCTTAGTCCCATGCCTAAGGTTTTTTAAGTTATCAATACCTCCTACCCTATGTATAGGATGAATTTTTAATATAAACCTCGACCTAATCTCATGCCTAGGCTAGCGTAATGACGATAAAGTACCAAAAATCATCCCACCCCCGATTTGATAAAAATGCGATAATCTACCATCACTACTCCCATACCTAGAAGGCGTGAATTATAAAAAAGGTCTACCCACTAGTCCCATACCTAGAAGGCATCCTAAAAATATAGGGAGAGCAATAATACCCAACAACCCGTCATCACAATGGTATTTTAACAAAACCAACAAGTCCTATAAACAAGGACAATTAATCAATGTACCGAGCTACGCATGATAGCCCAATTCAATTAAATCTTAATTGAATTATCACATCGTCAAAAACACTCAATTAATCTCATTTAATTATTTAAAATTAAATACACCGAGATTACATCATTAACACATCATATTTCAAATTTCATTATCTTAACAGAAATCACGTGAGTTATACGCCCCCAAATCAATTAATTCAAGACTTGGGTTTTTTCTACATGCAACATACACTAATAAATGCCAAAATCCACTCATAAATCCTACGTACCCAAGGGTTATAAATATTAATCATATTAAAGGATTTCATAAAAATATCCCCAAGTTATATGCGTCCACTTTCTCTAATTAGATTTGCTAATTGATTTTAAGAAAACGTGTAATTTAGGTTTAGGAAACACTTAAAACACATAATATTAAAGGAAAGGAATAGAGTATTCATGCCCGAAATTAGTTGGATCAAAATTCGAGTAGAAGGTTGAACTCTTCTAGATGAAAACACAAATTGAATTCTCAAAACTTGTTAAAAGTTGGGGCTAGGGGTTGAAGATGAGAGAAATATATTTTGGAAAAGCTTTCAGGGGAAAGTTTGAGAAAAAAGTTATTTTCGAAGTTACAGCCCCGTATCAGTTAAGTATATAAAGGGTTTGAGAGTTAAAACACAATTAGAAGACTTCCATCCAACCACCGCCAGTGTCGTTCGAATGAGAAGCTATGTCATTCGAATGACATACGATGTTGTTTGAATGACCCCAGTATTAAAATCCAAATCTTTTAAAATCGGTCTTTTTAAAACTGATAATTATTCTAAAAAACATACCTGCTTATTAAATGAATAAAATCCTTTTAACCTTTTTATAAAAGACTCGAATTAATTCCCGATTAAAAATTTTACCAATAAAACCTAGTTGAATTCTTAAAGAACATTAAATCCAAAATTTTATTTTTCTCCAAATTAATTAAAGTCAATTAATTAAAACACGAGGTGTTACATACTTCCCTACTAGCAAAGAATTTCGTCCTTGAAATTAGACGAAGCATACACATCATATATATCGCAAAAGAAATAAGACTCACATATGCCTACCCATTGAATATCATAATTAGGTGCCCATACACCTAACCTACCCGAATGTAATCCTTAACAAAAACACACTATATATAAAGCCTGCATATATAAGTATCTGAGAAAGTATTACGTACCGCGATACTCTACTAGCCACGCAATCTATCCTTCTTTGCCTAAAGCTGAGGATCCACATAACACCTCCCATAATCGAGATTAGTTGGTGCGGTGACCACTCCCTGCGCACCTAATGCTGCCGGTGTTGCTGGTGTTCCTGATGCTTCTTGAACCATAATTGCTGTGAGAATTGGAGGCCTGAGTCCTTGCTTCCCCAAAACTCTTTGACCTTGTTGCCCTTGTGTGACTTGACCCTGTTGGGCCTGTGCCGCTTTGCCTTGTTGTTCCTCTTTCTTGAAACACTTAGCCGCTTTATGCCCCACTTTCCCACAGAAAAAGAATTCACCCTTAAAAGTTCATAACGTCTAGTATTTTTTCGCTCCTCTCCTTAATCTTGTCGTTCCTGATTGGTCCTCTGCCTCTTCCATGCTTGATCACTGCAACCCTTTTTCTCACCTCCCTGTCTATTAGACTCTCGTCTCTTTCCTAAATTCTTTTGATAATTGGACTTCTCTTGCCATATCAACATTGCGACATCCACCACTTGAGCATAGGTAATGTACGCCGTATTCCCCAACACCATTTGTCTAATCGACCATGACAATCCCTTTATGAAACACTCCATTTTCTTTATCTCAGTGTTAACCTCCTCTGGTATAAACATAGATAAATTAGTGAACTCCTGTTCATACTCCACCACTGACCTTGAACCTTTCTCCAGGTCTATAAATTCTCTCTTCTTCGCATTCCTAATTGCATACGAAAAGTACTTGTTGTTGAACTTAATCAGAAACTCTGCATAACCCAACTGATCTCTCTCCTCTGATGTGGTGGCACTCTCCTACCACTGCAAAGCATCCCCAGTTAGCTTAAATGTCGCTAACATCTGCTTCTGCACATCCGTGGAGTCCACCATCCACAAATTCCTCTCCATGTCTCTCCTCCACTAGTGAGTAACCGTTTGGTCAGATCCCCCTATGAAGGTGGGAGGATTGACCTTAAGGAAACTGGTCCTCACCCTATACCAAGTTGAGACAGGTGTACCTTGCTGTTGTGCCTCTAAAGTCACCCCTCTCTGTCTCTTCGTCTCTAAACCGACCTCTGTGGTCTCACGAATGATGGCCTCTAACTCCTTGGCCTCTAAAGCAATCTGACGCTGCCCCGCTTGACTCGGGAGACCAGAAACATGGTCCTCTCTCCTATTCCCATCTCTCCTTGTGTTTGCGATCTGAAAAGATAACAACAAAACAACATCAGACTCAGAATGACTAAGAGTACAAATAATCAAAAGGGAAATAAAGATAAGCAATGCAGAAGCTAAAATGGAGTCATAACCTACGAGACCTAAGACCATGATCTGATACCATCTGTCGCACCCCACGAAATCCGACATACGGGGTGGCCATCCACCGCCGTCGAACTACGCCAGGCGTGAACTAAATAAATACCATTATTAGTATGAGACAAATACGAGACATAAATAAATCAATCCACAAGATAAAATAATTTAATCAATCCCAACTAATAACAAATGAAAGATAAAGATCCATCACATGCTAAAACACTGAACAAATCCCATCTCCAATAATGAATAAATAAAATCTAAGTGATAAACTGACTGCATATTCCAACTGAAATCCTCTAAACAACTTTGAAACTGAGTGGCCCAATAAAACTAAAATGAAGTCTCATAATAAAATACGACTGAAGAAGAAAAGTATAACTAAACAACGCGATAAAATGAATAACTCCAGCTTCACCTCCAAATTATAACTTCGATAATCCTATGCAGCTTCTCCTTAACTTATCCTGAAAAAGTTAGTCAACGCACAAGGTCAGAGCCCCGACCATGAATACGCAGTACTCCCCTCAATTAGGATCCTTAAATTCAGACAGTAGCATTATACGCAATCAATATCATAATAGATTATTTTAAATTAAACGAAATAATTAACCGCAATAATATAAATCACTAACTACCCAAAGAAATCCCCATTTAAAAAGGAACACCAATATGATTTTAAATTCCCAAGTCCCGCGATGTTAGTTTAATTAAATTAAACAAGTTTTAATTTTGTTTTCACTTTTTATTATGACGGTTCTCCCATCCTGGGTGGTAATCCACGAAAGTGTCACACTTTCCCTTGTCAATAGCCAGCCGAATCCGTTTAAACTGTCGATCTCCCGCAATATGACAATGTTCCAACACACGACACGACATTAATTGCCCAAGCTGACCCATTTAAACTGTCGGTCCATGACACATTATGTCTCCACAAATTTTAATACCAGATTTTATCTTAGGCATTAATTCTCATTTTTTCAATTCACATATTATAAATTACCCCACCCTTTAATCGACGTGAGATCCTTAAAATACCCCTTAGTCCCATACCTAATGGTTACCAAGTTGTCAATACGTCATACCCTATGTATAGGATGAATTATAATATAAACCTCGACCTAGTCTCATGCCTAGGATGGCGTAATGACGATAAAGTACCAAGAATCATCCCACCCCGATTTGATAAAAACGCATTAATCTACCCTCACTAGTCCCATACCTAGAAGGAGTAAATCATAAAAAGGGCTACCCACTAGTCCCATACCTAGAAGGAATCCTTAAAATATAGGGAGAGCAATAATACCCAACAACCCGTCATCACAATGGTATTTTAACAAAACCAACAAGTCATATGAACAAGCACAATTAATCAATGTACCAAACTACTCATGATAGACCAATTCAATTAAATCTTAATTTAATTATCACATCGTCAAAAACACCTAATTAATCTCATTAAATTATTTTAAATTAAATACATCAAGATTACATCATTAACACATTATATTTTCAATTTCATTATCTTAACTCAAATCACGTGAGTTATACGCCCCCAAATAAATTAATTCAAGACTAGGGTTTTTTCTACATGCAACCTACACCAATAAAACCCAAAATACACTCATGAATCCTACGTACCCAAGGGTTCTGAATATTAATCATATTAAAGGATTTCATAAAAATAGCTCCAAGTTATATGTGTCCAATTTCTCTAATTAGATTTGCTAATTGATTTTAAGAAAACGTGTAATTTAGGATTAGTCAACACTTAAAACGCATAATACTAAAGGAAAGGAATAGAGTATTCATGCCTGAAATTAGTTGGATCAAAATATGAGTAGAAGGTTGAATTCTTCTAGATGAAAACACCAATTTAATCTTAAAAACTTGTTAAAAGTTGGGGCTAGGGGTTGAAGATGAGAGAAATATGTTTTGGAAAAGCTTTCAGGGGAAAGTTTGAGAGAAAAGTGATTTTCGAAGTTACAACCCCGTATCAGTTAAGTATATAAAGGGTTTAAGACATAAAACACAATTAGAAGACTCCCATCCAACCACCGCCAGTGTCGTTCGAACGAGAAGATATGTCGTTCGAACGACATACGATGTCGTTTGAACGACCCCTATATTAAAATCCAAATCTTTTAAAATTCATCTTTTTAAAACTAATAATTATTCTAAAAAACGTACCTTCTAGTTAAATGAATAAAATCTTTATAACCTTTTTTTTATAAAAGAATCGAATTAATTCCCGATTAAAAATTTACTAATAAAACCTAGTTGAATTCTTAAAGACCATTAAATCAAAAAAATTATTTTTCTCCAAATTAATTAAAGTCAATTAATTAAAACACGGGGTATTACAGGCCCCTACGAATGTTTGAACAATTCAAAATTGTACATATCATAATATATACATAAATTATCAAAAGATACTTGTATACCCATATCCCGATTCGAATTCCAAAAAATGAATTATTAAATTAATTAAAGGTTTATTCATCCTAAACCTTAATTAAACCACTCCTTTGTTTTCCCCCAAGCTAACTTCAATCCCAAGCAATATATTCACATATATAAATCCTATATGAATCACCTCCATAAGTATCGGTATATATTCATATGTATTTGTATAGAAATATACTTAAATCCTATGTGAATCACCTACACAAGTCTCTTTGTTCAAAACACAAGTAACCTCATGAAAAACAACAAAATTAACCATATTTCTCAATGTTTATTTTTAAAAATACCCCATTAATTAGCAATGCCCGATGAATCTGGTCCCAAATAACTAATGAATTGGGTCTTAACACTTGATGAATCAGAATTTTCGAAAGCAATAAAGTATTATAAATTTCTGCCCATAATTCAAATAACTCGATTTTCTTCATATCATATCGTATTCAAAGGTTCTAATAACCTACAATAAATACCAAAACACCCCAAAAATGATTTCTATGTACTACCAAATATGTTTATAATATTATATGATAATTACCTAAATTAAATCCATCAAAATAAGAGTTTAAACATAACACTCAACATGTGTTCGATTTAATCAATAAAGTGGGTCTTTAATCATCAAATACTATTTTTGAACATATCATTCATCAATTTGAATCAAATTTATAACAAATCTAAACAAGTTTTAAGCAAATAATCACCATATTATCTAGGGTACAACCCTTTAATACATCAGATTCAAGTTTTCAACATATAATCATCATAATAACCAAGGTGCCCCCCCATAATGCATCAGATTCAAGTTTCAACACATGTCTAATAATTTATTCAAACATAGAAATGATATCGTAAATATATTATACTAATACGATAAGAAAGATTATATTTCTTGCCTTAACGAAGCATGATTATTGATTATTGATTAATTCATCTTGAATGTTATTCCTTTTCTCTTAAAGCTTTCCTCTTGAAACTAGGATTTTAATTATGATGTACTATCATGTTTAATGAGGGTTATAAAGCTATTAAAACCCTAAATTCGCATTTCCAATATGGTCTCAGCTTCGGACCCCCAAACAAACCTAAAATATTAAGAGGATACTCTTGAAACCTAGCCCAACGGTGTACTTACCCCATACCCAATTCGAAAATATTGAAAACATCATTTGGGGCCTCCTTACACCCCCAGAGTCCCATCTAAACCTACCAACCCGAAATATAAAATAAATTACCACCGAGATTATTTAATTTACGAGACATTCATAATTATATAAAATTCTAGTTGATAATCCAAATCCGTTGAACCCAATAAATTATCCGTTAATTCACCTGATAAATATCAATATCAGTGAAAGAATTATTTAATTAATTCTAAAAAATATAAGATATTACATTACGTACCATAATCCACTTTGAAAATACGACCTCGTTTTTCGAGTGATTTAAAGATATTAAATTCGAGTACAATCGTAATTATTTAGTGGAGTTATTCATGATTAAATAAGGAAAGGAAATAATTACTGTAATTCCCCCTTTGTTTTTAAGAGTTTAAAAGTTATTTAAATCAATTAAGAAAAAACCTAATTTAAATGTGGAGAAATTTTTATTGTTATGTTATTTTGTTGAAGAAAGCTTATATTATCATCTAAGAAATTAATAAAAGTGAGATTATAACTTTAACTGATATTGGGTTTAATTAGTTAATAAAAGAAATTAATGTATATCTTATTATTAATTAGATTATTGGTAATGGGATTCTTTATCTTAAATGGGATTAATTGGTTTAATTATAAATTGATTTAAAAAGTCAAAAGATGTATTGGACATGCATAATTAGTTTATGGTGATTTTTTAATTAGGTCGTGAAAGTAAGTGGGCTTATATATAAAAAGGAGTTTTGTTCAATGGGATATAGGGTTAATGATTGAGATGAGGATTTTGAGGAGAATATAGGGGAGAAGTCTCCCTTATATTGCAGCGGTGAAAAGAAGAAGACAAAGGAAACATAAAGATTGAATGCCCGACTTTTAGAAAAGAAGTCAAAGAAAACAAGTAGAGAAAAAGGAGGGAAGTAAAGAGAGGTTTACGAAGCTTGTTTAAGAATCCTAAGGTTAAATACGATAGTTGTATTAGGAGAAAGATAAGTAGTTATGGATGCTTTGCGAAAGAAAAAAAGAGAATTGATAGCCTATGTTTAAGGAACTTAAAAAGGGTGTGTTAGAGGACATTGTGACTATATCCCTTCTCTATCTCATTATTAAACCCATTATTTCACACTATTTTCTTTCCACTCATTTAATCATGTTATTAAACCCACTCACATCTTCCACTCACTAACACCTCCATATTCAGCTACTCTGCTTAAACTTTGGATTAAATTACAAAACCGAACCCTACACTTTATTCTTCAACTCACCAATATATAAACAGGCTTTCAAGACCATTTTTAAAGGCAATTTCAATAGTTTTCTCCACAGATAAGGAACTAATGTTTGGGACATATATTGGAGGCAAGTGACCTTCTACTTTCCTCCTTTTATATGTGTAGTTGTTAAATTCACACAAAATAATTTTAGTGTTAAAATTAATTAGTAACCCCTAGAAAATTGTGTATTCCTAAGTATATTATGAATAAGTGAATTTAAATAGTTTTAAATACTCAAAATTTCTTGTTGACATTATTACTTTGTGAAAATTACTCATAGGACCCAAAGTATGAAAAATGTTATTTAAGGTTTGGACCCCTTTTGTAGAAATTGACAATTGATATTTGGTAGTATATGATACGAACTTAAATGTAGAATCAAGAAGTTCTAAAATTATGAATGCTTAGTAGGACTGTACCTTATGCTTTAAAAGTATTACTTTTGACACGCATGTCCCAATTTGATGAAATTTATCATGAGGACCTTATTCATGCTATGTGAACTAATGTAAATGAATGATAAATTACTTGGGGCACTCAATACATATTAATGGACACGTTATCATGTAAAACACTCTTGTGAGATACTTACATGCTCCTTTTGTGTAAGAACACTACATGAGATTTACTTTAGAACTTGTTGCAGTTGATATCCGTTTTGTCATGCACACGATAGAAGGAGTACATGACAATTATTGTTTGCTAGCTTGGTTGTTAGATAGTAGTGTTGGAAACGCTGGATTAATGGCACACATAGATATTTAAATTATTATCTTACTCTCTCATAAGAAACCTTAATTAAATTGTCTTAACTCTATCCTATTTAAACGAAAGTGTATTGGGGGATTCCTTATTTGGATTTCACTTCGCTGACATGTCCCATGCACACAGTTTAGAGATGGGTAGTAGTGATGACTCAAACCTTTAATAAAATTTACATACGTCAACTTTAGTATCATATTTTATAAGAAGTCATATGTAGTGTTATGATCCCCATTGATCTTTATGAAACAAAATAAAATATATTAATGGATATAAAAATTATAACGACCCGAGGGTGGGATAATTGGGTATTATTTTTGTATCACAAAGTGAATAAAGACATGTTAAATGGGGAATGCCATTGGTGAATGAACATATGGAATAAAAATTAATGGGGTTGATTACAAGAAGGGACACCCCTATGTTGTGAAATGTGAAATTCTAGCCCTGCAATTAAAAGGTGGATAAGAGATGTGTAATAGTCAACTTATGTATCTTACGTGTTTGAATATCTAGCCATGTAAATACAAAGTGTCATCAGGTTGTGTAATGTGATGTTATGAAATTCGACCATACGAATATCAGGTGGAATTAGGATGTGTAATTTGATGTTTATGAATTACACGCGTTGAACAATTCCAACTATAAAGTGGGTGGCTACGGGCAATGTAACAATTCGTCTTAGCGTACCACATGTTCTTGAGATGTCCAAGAGAAAATGGCGTATGTCAATTACGTGTTGTTTGGTTAATGAGAATAATTAAAGAAATGTTATGAATTGAGATAATTCTATTACATTATGATGTTACGGTTTATGGGTTGGG
Source organism: Sambucus nigra (assembly GCA_949130495.1). NCBI lineage: Eukaryota > Viridiplantae > Streptophyta > Magnoliopsida > Dipsacales > Adoxaceae > Sambucus > Sambucus nigra. The sequence continues at coordinate 107,988,130 of OX422221.1, forward strand.
CCATTCTTTTGAAATATATATAAAGTGAAATTTATCATCTACTGATATCAATGGTTTGAGTTGCGTAGCTAAATTACTTGATAAAATTTTGACCCATCTCTTCACATGGACCTCAAAATGCTAGAGTTGGAACTCCCTATAGCTACCTGTTCCAATTGACATTGTTATTCATCTCACACCCAGGATATCATTTTTAGAGACATTATGGTTCTTTACATTATTTAGTTATCATTTTTACTATTTAGCCTAGTTTATTCTGAGACATTTATAACACCCCGTATTTTTATGCAATTAAAAATTAATTAATTCGGGTAAAAATTTAAATTACTTGCGTGTCGTAATTTAATGGAATGAATTATGGGAATCTGTATATAAATATTTATCGAGAGAATAAATAGATAATATTTATGGGAATTAAATTACTAGGTGAATAACAGTAATTATTTACGTCATAAGTGTAATAGTGATGTGGGATTCACTTATCTCAACCGGGAGTCGGTTATAGACTAAGTTAGGTGTGAGATAAGAAGTTTTGTAAATAAATTCAGATGAAAATTATGAGTTCACGGTTGAGTCCGGATGGGCCGAAATAGTCAAAAAAGATTAACCAGGGGTAGTAAATGGGTCTTGGGGCGTTTTTAAGCATAATCAGGCCCACACGGGGGTATTTGGGTCACTCGGGATTTGGCCCATTAGGCTAAAAATGGGATTTAGCTTTAATACCTAATTGGGAGAAAAGGAAAACGATAAAAAACACAAATCTAAATACTAAGTTTTGAGAGAAAACTATAGGGAGCAGTTAGAGTGCATTGGGGATCCTTTTGGAGACAAGACTAGGGACGAATTTGGGGAGTTCATCATCAACCTTGCAAATCACACACTCAGATCAGACCCTACGAACCCATAAGGCAAGTGGTTAACTTACTGTAGCATTTATTTATGTTTTCAATTCATATTTGTGTGATGTGGAAATCTAAAATTCATTTTGGGTATAAACGGGTACAAAAATGGGTTTTTTGTAATTGGAAAACCAAAAGGAGAATTGGTGTAGGAATTTATTGTGTTACATGATTCTGAGTAGATATTTAACTTAGATGTTTCGAGTAGAAATTGAAGAACGAAATTGGGATAAATGGATGAATTGGGATTGCACAAAGAAAGCCCGAAAATTTCCCAATTTTTGAATAAATAGAGATTTATGGGAATTAAGTCATGTTTGAGGTTTTAGGGGAGGTCCTAATCATGTTCCCATGTATTAAAAATATTGTCTGCGTTTGGGTTGAACCATAGAAAATATTGGAGTTAAGAGAAATTCGTTAATGGCTGAAATAGTTTTGGAGAAGACGAAGACCTGTTCGATCGATCGATCGATGAAAAGGGCCGATCGATCGATGGCCCAGTATTTTTGGCAAGTCGAACAATTTTCTTTATATAAGGGAAATTAATTTAAAATTTTAATTCCCATACATTATTTAGTGAGAAATAAATATGAGACATAAATTCCTAACAATTATAAGGGAAAGTAATTGGGATTGGGAGGGATTTATGTGTGACACATGATGGTTAATTTTGGGGACAAATATTCAAAAATAGTTAAATACGGATCGAGTGGTTTAGTTCGGGTATATTGGTTGAGCGATACCAAGATATTAAATTAAAAATAAAAGATAATTAATTCGGAGTCGGGGATTTAGAATTGGGTATTATTTTATTCCCGGGCCATGAGAGCGAGTCCGAATATATTGGGTGGGCGACGCCAAAAGTAATTTAATTAATTAATGTGCAAATTAATTAATAATCAGGGTTGGACCATAAACACATATGTCCAAATATATTGGTGTGTGTATGAATATCTGTGATTAGATATTATTAATATACATACCCTAGTGCTATCAGGGGAGGTTGCACATAATGGGTGAATCTCCTAGCTTGAGGAGTAGGGCGAGTATATCCCCAGGTCATAGCGTCCGTTATATGGGTGAGGAGCATCTCACTTTCAGGGAAGGAATATGACCGCCTCCACTATGCATGATTTCGACCAAGTTAGTGAGCGATTTTGACTTGGGGTAACTAGGTTATGTGAATACACCTAGTGGGATAGCACTTTAGAGAATATACATCCGGTGAGTCATTACTCGGGAGGATGGTTATTATTATTTATTATTTCAACATCCGTGTGAATATTGTAATATGGTTATATGTTTATAATGAGATAAATAATTATATATACGGGTAATTTAATAGAGGCCATGAATTGTATTATGTGTATAACGGGTGTGAAAGTTATATGAATTTAAGAAGGGGAATGATTAATTAAGTTAATGCTAATAATAACTTAGAAATTATAATTATTGCATACTCGGTTAGAGTAGGGTGATTGCAAGGGGTTATATCGGTTATCAAGTTATAGGATAAATGACTAGGGGATTTAATTAAGGCGTTAGTTGTGCACATTAGAGGAGGGGCGAGGATGCCCTCAAGGGAGTGCGACACTAACTAAAATATGAATATCATTCATGCATATTTATTACTGCAAGTTAATCATTTCCTAAATGTTTTCAAAATGTTTTGGTTCTAACCGTTGCTTTAAATATTTTTAAAAACCTTTTAGATGTCCAACCACAGGGACGCCAGACTTGACTCATTCCAGGGATTCGTTGCTGTAGCATATGTGGGTGTTGCATGATTTGGATAGGTGGCTCTATTCCTTTTATTCTTAGATTAGGGGTTTATCATCAAATACTCGAGCATGTGGCTCACAGTTTTATTTAGTATTCATTTCAGATACTTTGCGATGGTTATTATCTGTCTTTACTTTTGTTGGATTTTAACCGATGGTTTATTCGGTCAGATTATTATTTAGACGTGAATGGTTGAATTTACTTAATTATGATTGTTTAAATTATTTTGTTTTCGCACGAGTATTTCGTTGAATTAATGAAAGATATAACTTGACACCAGTCTAATTTTTCACTTAGGTGGTTAGTAATTAAAAAGTCGACAGTGATGCTAAGAATGAACCAACTGAGAAACTTGTTCTAATTTAATTTAAGACTGATCACCCGAGGTTTAATTAGGCGGGGTGTCACATATGGTATCAGAGCATCAGGTTCTAGTGTCCTTAGGATCTGTGCGGCTTACTACGTTTCAGCGTAGCATTCGATTTTTATAGAGCCGTGTTATTAGGATTGTTGTTTCATTTTTCTCTTTTGAGATATCGTTTTTATGATATTAGATTTTTTTTTGTATAAATTGCGTACTTATACGATTCGATCTATTTGCAGATGACACCGAAGAGACAGCGAGCGGAGAGGGCCGAGGCCTGGGATGATTTGAGGGAGGCTCATCAGGAGCCACAGGTACCGCCATCCCCACCCCCACCCGAGTTGATCTCCACTACTCAGGTTGCATTGATAGTGGCTCAAGCAGTCGAGACAGCGATGAGGGCTATAGAAGCCCATTTTTGTCAGCCCCAGGCACCGCCTCCAGTGGCACCAGCAGTTCAGGCTCAAGTGGGGCCACCTTCTTGGCAGCGAGTTAGGGAGACCTTTCAGAAAGGTCACACGTCGAAGTTCTGGGGTATTACTGATGTGGTAGAGGCTTGTGACTGGAAGAAGAATATTCAGCTCCATCTGTGCATGCTTGAGTGTACCGATGTGCAAAAATAGATGCTTGCTACCTTTCGTCTATCAGGGGCAGCGTTACAGTGGTGGGAGTCAGTTACCACCGTCGAAGCGAGGGACTTGATGATGATATCTGATTTCTGGGTGCAGTTTGATCGCAAATTCTTTCCACCAGCAATAGAGGCAGAGATGAGGAGGAAATTCGGCGAGTTGGTTCAGGGTGATCACTTAATGGCTGATTATGAGGAGGAGTTCACCCGTTTTTCTAAGTTTGTACCAAACGAGGTGAGCGACAAGGAGCAAAAGAAGTCAAGGTTTATGGATGGCTTAGCTTGGAGGATCAGGCAGCATTTAATCGGTAACCCAGTGTTGGTGATGTACATTGATGTCGTCAACGCCTCTTTAGTGCACTGTCAGGATCATCTCTTCCATGTGAAGGGAAGCAAGAGGGGAGGGGAGCCAAGGCAGTTGTTGGTGATACTAGTGCTGTTCAACAACATTCTGGCAGTCAGCAAGGGAATCAGGCTAAGAAATTTAATCCTGGAGGTTTTTGACAGAGAGGACAAGGGTTTAGGCCTGGCCAAAAGAGCCCAAATCAGCAGTAGCAGGTTCCTCAGGTTTGATAGGGCCAAGGGAACAATAAAGGAGGTCATCAGCCGCATCAGGGCCAACGACAGGGAGACGGTTAGAGGCGTTATTTTGTTTGTGGAAAGATGAGACATTTTAAGAGAGAGTGCCCACAGAGAGGTAGGGGCCAGCAACAGGGTGCCCAATAGGGGCACCAGGGTTAGATGCCACCAGCAGCACCAGCTCCACCAACCCCACATCAGCAGGGACAGATGCACTACGGGCGTGTGTACAACGTCCGGATGTTCCTATTCCACCAGCACCTCAGGCTCCGCCAATAATTGAGGGTATGTTTCCTATCCATGGGCTTGAGGGTAGGATACTTTTTTATACTAGAGCATCGCATTCATTCATTAAAACTAAATTTTTTAGAGTGTCCGGTTTGCTAGGAATCGCGAGTAGCCTCCGGATGTGTGTAGAGTCACCAGTGGGTAGTGGGTCATTGTTACACTCGATTTGCAGGGAGTGGATATTTTAATTGGGAGACTGAGTTTAGCGGCGGACCTCTTAGTGTTAGATATGGAAGGGTACGATGTCATCCTAGGTATGGATTGGTTGGTAGGTTATCGGGCAACAGTAGATTGCTTTGAGAGGACCATCGTGTTCTCTATTCCAGGAAAAGAGATGTTCCTAGTGGGCCTCTACCCGTGGGAGGATCGCACACACATTTGTATTATATCGAGGATGATACCTCATAGGAGGTGGTGGTTCCGTTGGATTCGATTCCGGTAGTGAGGGACGTCGAGGATGTGTTTCAAGAAATACCAGGGTTGCCATCCAACAGGGAAATCGAGTTTGTAATTGATTTAGCACCGGGTACGAGGCCGATTGCTCGAGCATCTTACCATATGTCCCCTTCTGAGATGCGTGAGCTGATTCAGCAGCTCCTGGGTCTGGGTTTCATTCGGTAGAGTAAGTCACCGTGGGGTGCACCGGCGTTGTTTGTGAAGAAATGGGATGGTTCACTTCGGTTGTGCATAGACTACAGGGAACTAAATAAGGTGACGATACGAAACAAGTATCCGTTAACTAGGATCGATGATTTATTTGACCAGTTGAGAGGGGCATCATACTTCTCAAAGATTGATCTCAGGTCAGGGTATCATCAGCTACGTATTAGAGAGGATGATGTCCATAAGACCTCTTTCCTATGGCGGTATGGATCCTACGAGTTTAGGGTGATGCCATTCGAGCTCACTAATGCACTGACGGTGTTCATGGATCTCATGAACAGAGTTTTCAGAGAGTATCTCGATCAGTTTGTTATTGTGTTAATTGATGACATTTTGATCTACTTGCGCACAGAGGAGGAGCATGCATAACATCTGTGTATGGTTCTACAGACGCTACGAGGCCACCATCTTTATGCCAAATTTGGGAAGTGTGGATTTTGGTTGTGGTAAGTATAATTTCTAGGTCATGTGGTGTCGTACCGGGGTATTACTGTGGATCCGAATAAGGTATCGGCGGTAAGAGAGTGGGGGAAGCCCACGACACCGACCGAGGTTCATAGTTTTCTTGGATTGGCAGGGTATTACAGGCGATTCATTAAGGGGTTTTCTAAGATCACGGGTTTGTTGACGAATTTGACTCGCTAAGGGGTGCCTTTTACTTGGAGTGATCATTGTCAGATAGCTTTTGATGAGCTAAAGGACAAGTTGACATTTGCACCCGTACTTTCTTTATCGAGAGGAGGACTGGAATATCGGGTCTACACCAACGCATCGTTACAGGGACCTGGGGTTGTACTACAGCAGGAGGAGAGGGCTATAGCTTATGCGTCTAGGAAGATAAAGCCCCATGAGAGGAATTACCCCACTTACGACCTAGAGTTAAAAGCGGTAGTTTTTGCCTTGAGGATATGGAGACACTATCTTTTGGGAGAGCAGTTTACTCGATTCACGGATCATAAGTCACTCCGGTATCTCTTCACGCAGAAGGATCTGAATATAAGGCAGAGGCGATGGCTAGAATTCGTGAAAGACTACCAGTTTGACATCCAGTATCATCCTGGTAAGTCTATCGTGGTAGTAAATGCACTGGGCCAGAGGCGTACATGGGAGATTTCAGAGGTCTGGAAAATGAAGTGGAAAGAGCTTCGACATGATGATGACGTTTCTAGGGAGTGCATGTCAGCTTTATCCAGCACTCCCGAGATCATTATGCGGGTTGTGAGGGCACATGCGGAGGACTAGATCTTCCAGGATAGAGTACGTCAGCTACTGGCCGAAGGAGCAGAGGGTTATTCGGTCAGCTCAGAGGGAGGCCTATGCCTTAATGGGAGGTTGATTATGCCATAAAATGAGGATTTGAGGCACACTATTATGACAGAGTCCTATGGTTCGAGGTTTGCGATACATTTCGGTCGGGATAAAATGTACCAGGATATGATGAGGCAGTATTGGTGAGCAGGAATAAAACGAAACATAGCAGAGTTCATCTCGAAATGTACCACGTGTCAACTCGTGAAAGTTGATCATCAGAGACCTCCAAGGACGCTACAACCACTGGAGATTCCCGTATGGAAGTGAGAGAGCATATCCACGGACTTCATTACTGGGTTTCCTACATCGCAGAGGGGTTAAGATTCCATATGGGTAATTATGGATCAATTGACCAAGGTAGCCCATTTCTTACTGGTTTGCACAGACTTCGAAATGATACATTACGCGCAGCTATTTATAGCGGAGATAGTTAAGCTGCACGGGATGTCGGTTAATATTGTGTCTGACAGAGATAAGGTTTTTGTGTCCCATTTCTGGCAGAGCTTTCAGAAGGCTATGGGCACAGAGTTACGGTTGAGTACTGCCTATTATCCCCAGACAGATGGGCAGACTGAGAGAGTAAATCAGATGCTGGAAGACATGCTAAGGATGTGTATTTTGGACTTTGGGGGAGGATGGGAGCGATATCTTCCTTTGGTAGAGTTCACATATAACAACTCTTACCGATTTACGATTAGCATGGCACCGTACGAGGAACTGTACGGGAGACCTTGTCGTTCGCCCGCTTCTTGGTTAGAAGTGGGGGACAACAAGTTGTTGGGGCCAGAGATTGTCCAGGAGATGACTTCCAAGATAGAGATAATTTGAGGATAGATTCAGATAGCTCAGGATAGGAAGAAGAGTTATGATGATGCTTCATGGAGACATGTGGAGTTGGAGGTTGGAGAACAGCTATTGGTCTGGGTGTCCCCTATGAAAAGGGTGATGAGGTTCGGTAAGAAAGGTAAGTTAGCACTGTGGTACGTAGGACCCTTCCCTATTATTGAAAGGGTGGGACCAGTAGGTTATTGACTGGGTCTGCCAGAGCATCTTCAGCGGATACACGACGTGTTCCATGTGGCATCGCTGAAGAAATATCGGAGGAGCGAGAGGGTCTTCTAGCATGTTCCACTTGAGGAAATTGACTTACAGCCAGACATCTCATATGAGTAGGGATCGATAGCTATTCTGGCCGTAGTGAGCGCAAGCTGCGATCCAAGGTTGTTCCACTAATGAGAGTACAGTAGGGTCATCACAGCATTGAGGAGTCTACCTGGGAGCGGGAGGAGGATATGCGAGAGCGGTATCCAGAATTATTCACCGCAGGTATGACCTAATTTCAGGGATGAAATTTATTTGTAAGGGGGGAGTATGTAACACCCCGTATTTTTATGCAATTAAAAATTAATTCATTTGGGTAAAAGTTAAAATTAATTGCGTGTTGTAATTTAATGGAATTAATTATGGGAATCTGTATATAAATATTTATCGAGAGAATAAATGGTTAATATTTATGGGAATTAAATTGCTAGGTGAATAGTAATAATTATTTACGTCATAAGTGTAATAGTGATGTGGGATTCACTTATCTCAGTCGGGAGTCGATTATAGACTAAGTTAGGTGTGAGATAAGAAGTTTTGTAAATAAATTCGGATGCAAATTTTCAGTGCACGGTTGAGTCCAGACGGGCCGAAATAGTCGAAAAGAGTACCTGGGGTAGTAAATGGGTCTCGGGGCATTTTTTTAGCATAATCAGGCCCACACGGAGGTATTTGGGTCACTCGGACTTGGCCCATTAGGCTAAAAACGGGACTTAGCTTTAATACCTAATTGGGAGAAAAGGAAAACGACAGAAAACACAAATCTAAATCCTATGTTTTGAGAGAAAACTATAGGGAGCAGTTAGAGTGCATTGGGGATCCTTTTGGAGACAAGACTAGGGATGAATTTGGGGAGTTCATCATCAACCTTGCGAATCACACACTCAGATCAGACCCTACGAACCCATAAGGAAAGTAGTTAACTTTTTGTAGCATTTATTTATGTTTTCAATTCATATTTGTGTGATGTGGAATTCTAAAATTCGTTTTGGGTATAAACATGTACAAAATGGGGTTTTGGTAATTGGAAAATCAAAAGGAGAATTGGTGTAGGAATTTATTGTGTTACATGATTCTGAGTAGATATTTAACTTAGATGTTTTGAGTAGAAATTGAAGAATGAAATTGGGATAAATGGATGAATTGGGACTGCACAAAGAAAGCCCAAAAATTTCTCAATTTTTGAATAAGTAGAGATTTGTGGGAATTAAGTCATGTTTGAGGTTTTAGGGGAGGTCCTAATCATGCTCCCATGTATTAAAAATGTTTTCTGCATTTGGGTTGAATCATAGAAGAGATTAGAATTGAGAGAAATTCGTTAATGGTTGAAATAGTGTTGGAGAAGACGAAGACCTGTTCGATCGATCGATTGATGAAAATGACCGATCGATCGATGGCCCAGTATTTTTGGCAGGTCGGACAGTTTTCTTTATATAAGGGAAATTAATTTAAAATTTTAATTTCCATACATTATTTAGTGAGAAATAAATATGAGACATAAATTCCTAATAATTATAAGGGAAAGTAATTAGTATTTGGAGGGATTTATGTGTTACACATTATGGTTAATTTTGGGAAAAAATATTCCAAAATAGTTAAATACGGATCGAGTGGGAGAGTCTGGGTATATTGGTTGAGCGATACCAAGGTATTAAATTAATTAAGAAAGAAATCTAATGAATTCGGAGTCAGGGATTTAGACTCGGGTATTATTTTATTCTCGAGCCGTGAGAGCGAGTCCGAATATATTGGGTGGGCGACGCCAAAAGTAATTTAATTAATTAATGTGCAAATTAATTAATAATCATGGTTGGACCATAAACTCATGATATTTTGTATAGGCTTGTGATAGGGACTTAGTACACGATAAAGCCGGTGTATTTTATTTATATATATATACTAGGGTATGCCTGTGCCTAAAGGCATGACAAAAAATTCCGAAGTATGTAACCGCAAAACAATAAAAATTTCCAAAGTTCTTCATTGCAAAACGGAAAAAAAATTCCCCAACAAAATAAAGTATACTTTTAAAAACATCGGCCATAATCTCCTTTGTTTAGAGGATTATCCACCTTGTATAAGAAATAAAAAAATACTCCAACAACAACAATTCTAATAGTCCATATGAAAATGTTATTTATCATTAACGAATTAACAAATTGATGGGGTACATAGTTCCATGTGAGATTTATTGAACAATAATTCACATGTTTAGCACTTATGTTGCATTTCAAGCAATTTAAATATAACACTATAATCACAGTAAACTATAAAAGAAGAAGAAACTGCGTCAGCCAATTCGAAGGGGTAAATGTAATATGCCAAGACACGACAATCCAAATGGTTGCTTCCAAGCAGATGAGTTTCAGTCTCATCTGATCAGCTCTCTCGTTGAATGCGTTTCAGCTCATCATATGCCCAAAAGTGAATTGCCCAACCCACAACTCTTCCTACATCAATCATGTGATCATATAAACAAACATATTAATTAAAAAACATATGAATTGTTCTGAAAAAAATCAAGTAATCTAAATCACCTCAGAATCATTTGATGAAGTGAAACAATTCAACATGTCTTATCACAAAACCAAATAAAAAAGGAAAAAATGGGACAACACATGTAGCTGAACTGTGTGTTGTACTTGTATTTACTTCTTTTATTAAAGAGGGGACAAAATAAAGTCAATTTATCATATTTTTAAGATATATTAAAAATTGTTAAAACAAAGCTATGATCAAAACACCAAACCTGCCATTTTAACGAAAAAAGTAATCCATAAAAAGATATACTATTAATCTTTTGAGTCAAACGAAAAAAATATCTTCTAAACTCCATAAAAACAATGAATGATAGATATGTACCAAGATAATAGTAACATACCTGATCCAAGTTACACTTGATATTTGTGGATCATGGAAATTTCAATCTCCCACTTGGTCTCTGAAATCACCTTATAAGAAGTCATGTCCTGTACATGTTGATGGTTGAGCACATAGTCATTTGACCACCGAAATACATGATGTTACAACATACATTTTAACCTTCCATTAATCTCGCAATTTTCTATCTTCTAAAATGTTAAACACAATAACATATTACAAATCGAGGACAACGGATATGAAACCCAAACTTTTCCAAAATATGCTCGGTACCTATTGTGCGTGAGAGTATGATAGTGCGTGCATAACTTATAAAATTTGTGTGTTTAAATATGGTCAATACATAATCAAAATCTGAAAATTATTCCATCTTTAAAATGGTGAAATCTATTCCCAGTTTGCTATATTTACATATGGTTAAATCAAAATTTAATGCTCACAACTGCTGCAGCTGCCATGCCATTGTCTTCATAACTGCTGCAGCTGCGATGCACAACTACCATGCTATTGTTTTCGAGTCCATTGTTACTGCTGGAACTAAATTACAGTAACTTTTCACAACTGCTGCAACTAAATTCACCACTGTTGCAACTGAATTATAGTACTTACTTCAGTGCATTACTGCTTCAGGGCACATAAAAGATACAAATGTATGATATAGGGATTAGTCCCACACATTAAAGATCTACATTTTATGAGAACTATCTCCAAATCTTGAATGGTGATTTTATCCTCTTCGGCCTTTTGTATCAGTTCTTTCACTTCATTATCCAATTTCACTCTCTCTCCTTGCATATTTGATGTTTTGGGGTTGTTTACCAAACCTTCTGCCAGCTCTTATGATAATTTTCTATTCTGGCATCTCCAAGCTTACGTAGAATTACTTTTATCTCTCTTAACCGAGCTTTGTAGTCTTTATTCCATTTTTAAAGTTGAACCTTTAACTTTCGAATGTCATCTTTAGGATCCATGAGAATATAGAACCTTACCAACGTCCTCTATTTTAAGGTTTTGCTGGTCTAGATTTCTTATCATATCGTTCCTCTTCTAAATGATAGACTTTTTCATCTTTTCAGTAGGATTCAAATTCCTCCGCGTCAACCAACCAAGGATCACACATTGTAAATATATGACTGATGTTTTCGTTTCAACCAAAAGCTGGTAATTCTTTCTCACAATTTCACCATGAAGAAATAATTATAGTGTAATTATCCCTATTTTGAGCTCATAATAGTGGAAGTGTGATTGTTGGCCACAAAATCATTTTTGAATTCCAAGTATCCCCTATAGTGTCCTTTTCCATATTCTATCTAATATACTCATCCTTTATGGGCCCACATGAAAGATGTATCCCCATCAAAAGTTAAATTGAAAATGTCACGGACGATTGGATCTATTTCCCAAGGAATCGGGCGCTCCCCAAGCAAAAAAGGCATGAGTTGGTAACCAAACACACTTCACAAGTGCTAGACCATAGCTACTAAAGTTGAGTCGGTAAACTACATATAATCAGTCAATTTTAGCTCATAAAGTATTGATAATTCTTATCCATTCCACTATTGATGTTTTTCAATATGAAACTCTAATTTTTGTTTGTTCCATCTTGTGTCCATCATTAGATCACCTATTTCAATCTTTGATAGTTCAGATTCTAATTAGCTTCTGCATCCTTCATAATGACTTTTCGTACTCCTCTTTAGTTGATCCGATGATTCGTATCCTTTGTTCAATCTTTAGTTTGACCACTGTCTTGTGACTGTTGAGTATGAGAGGCACACAAACAGGTGATTTAAACAGAAAAATGCAAAACAGAAATAGAAAAATGCAGCTCATGTAGTTGTGTGATCCAAATAGAACTAAACAGAAAAATGCACCTCAATGTGAAAAACGAAGCTCATGTAGTTGCGTGAGCCAAACGCATAATTTCTGGAGGTACCACTGGTGGTCTGCCTATATACATGTCCACCTGAATAAATATAATTTCTGGAGTTTAGGATCGACACTTCATTATGATAAGAAAAAAAGTAAGAAAAAACATAGGATTTGGACTTTGGACTTTGGTACCTCACTGCTGCTGCTGCAACTTAAAATTATTTGCTAATTTCATCAAAACTCCTTTTCTTTGATGGAGAGCTCGGGGTCCCTTTATCTTTCTCTGGCCGAGCTTCACTGGTTAATGGGGGAAACATGGAAGCTTCATGCCCATTTAATTGACAAAACACTCTTTCAACGGTTTCACTGATTTCTTTTCCCAATCCATTATCGTCGAATATTAACTCCCACACTGATTTTGATGCCTTCTCAAGCACTGGAGTTTCAAGTTCCTGTCAAAGTGCATCAAAAAGCTCTCTCTTGGTCTACTTCTCTGCACCAGAGGTATTAAGAACCTTACTCTTCTCCATAATTTTTATTGTGAAATTCTTCATCTCCTCATTTGCTTTAAGCTCATTGATAATCTTGAGTCTAATAGCATCGATTGTACCGTCATTCATCAAAGACTCGAAAAAATCTTCTGGTGTTATTACAGAAGAAGATGGCATTGCCCTATTAATCAAATCCAACTGCATGATCATAATTTTTAAGTCTCTAACCTGGATCTCTTTTACTTACCACTAAGGATTTTGCATACGCAATTTCAAACACATCCGATTCATGATTTTTGGATCTCTAATCTGGATCGAGATACTCTACTTTCATGAAAGGAAACATTTTTTTCCTTATTAGATATGCTCAAACACCCTCACTTTTACCAACTGCACAATCATTTGAAATATAAAAATCTGATCAACCACATAAACCATATAAATCGGATAAACCAAATACAATTTGGGCACAAAATCAGATTTTCTCCAAATATAAAGCAAAGTGAGAAAATACAAAGTAGAGAGAGAGAGAGAGAGAGAGAGAGAGAGAGAGATAAAACTAAGAACATTTGGATCTACTTAATATAACAAATCAAACACCATACATATTGAAATAACCCTAGTTAACATACCATTTAAAAACGTTTGAGGACCAAAATAGAAATCTTGAAGCCCTAAATAAATTGTAAGTATATCATAGTTGCAGATCTTTGCTGAGTAGTCAACAATTTGCACTAAATAATGTCCATAAATTTCCAAAAGAAAGAAATGGAAACTAAGAAACTTGTCTGACCTTTTTGAACAAAATTTAAATTATTGAATTTATTGCAAATTCATTTCCAAGTTTGAATATTGTAGCCATATTAGCTCTTTGCTTTTGTGATCTTCCAAAACATATCAATATTTTAAAATCTTAACAAACTAAGAAAGAACAAAATCAAATCTAACTATAAGATGTAAAAAAGTGTACAATGAATACCACACCACCTGCACTACCTTGAAGGTCAAAATTAGTGATGTAAACCATTTATTATATGCCGAACAAACTATTTCCATAACACCCAAACAAAATAAGGTTTTAATTTTTGGTCGTAGTTTTTTCGTGGAGACAAAGGTTTACCTGAGGCAGTGGCAGAGGGAAGAACTTTACCAAATAATTTATTGTCCATCATCCTGTAAATATATAAAATTGGAAAGAAAAACTATCAATTCAATTCAATTTAAACAAATCACATAGATTTACATTGGTTACATATACTAAAAAATTAAAATTTTATTTACTTTTTAGAATTAGATACCATTTCATTGATTGGTATAGGCATGGGTGTGTTAGACACATGAGTGGATTAAAAGACATCACTATCCTTTATTTTTATCAGCATTATCCATCTTACTACCTTTATATCAATCATTGGATCCTATTACGTGGAGAAACCCATACCGCCAGATTACTTTTATAAGTTATGAATAAAAAAAACACCTACAAAACAACAAATGTCAAGACAAAAGTCATTAGGAATTAGATAAAGAAGAATAGGATTAAAAATAACAGATCTTGAGTAGATACATGAAACAAATAATAGAGAAAAGGGTATTTACTAACCCTAATTAAACATATAACTCACTCGAAGCAAATTTTTCATGCTTCAATGCTATATAAATTTTAGTCTATCAACATCTGCTTCAATGGTATATAAATTTTGGCATACATAAAAATGTCTGAAGATGTCCCTCAGTTCATTTTTAATATAAGTTATGCTTTGATTCAGAGGTATAAATTTTCGTCAAATTTACTTCTGTTTCTCACTCTCCATAATTGGCAAAATATAGACATAGGAACAATTATAAACACCAAATTAATACATTTAGCTTAAGACTTTCCCAGTCACCAGTAAATTAGCCTTAAAGGAATGACATTAGCACCAATTCTTATACCACAATTATGATTAAAATGATCCTATACTGGTCTAACATAGTCATTATTTGAGTAGAGATGTTGCACAAATTCATAAGCACCATAAGGAAAGCATTGACACTTTTATGTGAGCCTAACGCCAGCATTAAATATGCACTCATCCGTAGGAAGAATGCTATTTATAAATACATACATACATGTCATATGGCTCTGCATAAATCCCTACCAGTAATTCAACACATAATCAAATAAAAAGATTAAAATGAATTGCAATCCTCTCAAATAAGTAAAAAAAAGGAATGTGTATACTCTACTATAGAAAACTAAGATAGGGTGATAAATTATTATGTTCGAGAAGTATCCGAGTTTAAACAACATGAAGACAGTACCAAAAATTGACAGTAGAACACTCAATTTGGCAGGGGAGATAA
Organism: Sambucus nigra; assembly: GCA_949130495.1. NCBI lineage: Eukaryota > Viridiplantae > Streptophyta > Magnoliopsida > Dipsacales > Adoxaceae > Sambucus > Sambucus nigra. The sequence goes on from OX422221.1 coordinate 108,003,334, forward strand.
TGATTAATTTCTGTGAACAATGGTTATGACTTCATTTAAAGTGTCTGTTGTAAAAATAAGGCAGGGGAAAATGGGATTAATTTCTTAAAAAATGAATAGGAGATATGAACGGCATAAATACCTTTGGCGTAACAAATAAACTAATTTAACAACCCAAAAAGTGTATCCCAACTTGATTTCTCTGCAAATGGCCAATAGAAGATAATATTAGCTGAAATACTTTGTGTCCACCTATAAATGGAAAGGAAAGTATATCAAGGAAAGTATAATAGTAGCTGAAATACTTTGTATAGGGTGGTGCGCGAAGTAATAAAAGTCGTGTAGTACCTATGAAATGGATCCGAAACACATCGCCAATTGCGTGAGATCCAGTAAACATGCCATTCTTTAATCATTTATATGAGGTCGAAGGCATCAATCCACACCGTTAAAAAAGTGTCGCGCACTAGCTGTCCTCAAGGCACAGCTATCGCATAGATGAAAACAGGGAGATTATGGGTATTTTGACTTGTATTTGTAAAAAGAAAGTACCTTGGATACTCCATCACAGATATGCTATCATAGTTCATGATTTCTCCCATCTTTGGTCCATCCGGTCCGTTAGTTAAGTTGAGCTTGGTATCAAAGCCATTACCAACTACAAAGATAAGAAGATGATTACATATTGTTCAGTTAGAAAAACAAATATAGAATAAGAAAATGAAATGGACTCGACTTATTCCTTAGCTTCTCTTTCTCCGAAGCCTCTGTGATCATTCCAAACACTCCAAATACATGGAATAAGAAAATCCAAAATCCAAACATATAGAACACCACTCGGTTTAGGCAAATACATGGAATAAGTGCAACACATGAAATTATACAGAAAATGAAAGTAAATACTTAAAAAATGAAATCAATGTAGATAGTACTTCTATTAGTACGCCATAACAAATCATATTAAATTCAATGTCCTCCCCTTCTTTAAATGAAGAAGTGCGTAAATATGAGATCATCATAATATTAAAAACTTAATTAGTAACATTAAACCCAATAATATTGAGGTTGAGGAAATTGAAAATCAGGCTTCAATACAATGACTAAAGAATGACCATAGGTTACACTCATGCACTTGAATAAACATAGGTTACACCATGCACTTGAATAAACATAGGTTACACCAGCTATAACTATGACTAAAGAATGACAAAGATAGTATAAAGATGTATCTCACAATATTCGTTGAACTACACTGGGATGATTGATCATCAAATTAGAAGAACAGTAACCAAAAGTGCTTGAACACCTGAATACCTGTTATGTCCAAGAAGTCAAAATAGAAGGTGAGTTAAAAATTGAACACCTCTACGTCCAAACATGTTGTTTGTTTGAATACCTGAACAACAGAATACATGTATTCAAGCGTGTTGTTTGCTTGAATACCTGAATACCTGAATAAACCCTTAAATCCATTAAAAATCGTAAATTACAAAACCCTTAAATCGATTACAAACCCTATAAATACAAACATAAACCCTTAAATGAAATAATACCTTTAGAACCTTTAGAATGCCAAATGATTTATGAAACTAAACAACAAGAAGAGAGGTGGGTGCTTACCAAAATAGTGAGGGGGGGGGGACTGAAGTGGATACCGAGATGAAACCGGGAGAGAGATCGTGAGGAGGAATTAAAGTGGGAGATGGGAATTAGTACCCAAACCCAAGAAACCCCAATATTTCCAAAACCTAACCTTGACATGGGAGCACCGATAAAGAGAAGGAGAAATGGAGAGAGAGGGATAGTTGTTCTTCCCACGATTGATAAGAGAGAGAGAGAGAGAGAGAGAGAAGTGTACTTGGTTAGTGTAAAAAAGATTCCAAGGTAGTAATTTCCTATTTTATCCGTGTATTTGAATTTTGGTAAGATGAGGAAAGGAAATTAAGGGTTAAAAAAGAAGGAGAACTCAAATATTGAAGGGGCAAACATGGTAAGAGGGGTATTTTAATCTCAACTATTGGATCGTTGTCTTGTTGGCTTTGATCTGAATCGTGAAGTGTCTTCCCATCTTATGAATAGTGAAAACACCATTGTAACTTATATATATATATATATATGGTGTGCGTATGAATATCTGTGATTAGATATTACTAATATACATACCCTAGTGCTATCAGGGGAGGTGGCGCGTAGTGGGTGAATCCCCTAGCTTGAGGAGTAGGACGAGTATATCCGCAGGTCATAGCGTCCATTATTTGGTTGAGGGGCATCTCACTTTCAGGGAAGGAATATGACCGCCTGCACTATGTATGATTTTAACCAAGTTAGTGAGCGATTCTGACTTGGGGTAACTAGGATATGTGAATACACCTAGTGGGATAACACTTTAGAGAATATACATTCGGTGAGTCATTACTCGGGAGGATGGTTATTATTATTGAAGTTGCAAGGTTATATGATCTTAGTTTAATTCGTAGAATACACACACACGCAGTCCAATTTTAATATTAGATATAAAGCGGTATTTTCCAATCTCAATTTAAATGCAGTTTCACATGTTTGTAAGAACAAATTCCAATTATATTCATTTTATCCTATGCATGCATCTAGGTGATTTAATAAAATGAAATGCGAAAATCCCAACCACAACACGCCGATGTACGAGGAAAACCCAAATGGGAAAAACCTCGGACGGCTGGGCCTAGACAAAATCCACTACAACAATAGGTTTTACAAGAGACTCAAAAGACTTACAGACATTGACTCACTCAAGACATGCTTATGCCGTCCTCGACCTCTGAAGTTGTAGTCCGCGAAGCTCCAACGCGTTGCTCAACACTCCTCGTGTTGCGGTATCCACCGAAGCCCAAAACCACCGTCTCCTCAAAGCTTGAATGCAGAGATCCACCGCAAACTTGCTTCTTGAATATGAATTTCAATGAAGGGGTTTTGTTTGAAAAGATGATAAAAATTGTTGGAGTAGATTTTTATCAAAAAGAGGGAAGTTGTGGAAAAGGTTCTCAATTGAGTAATGAACTTCCTTGAGATATAAAACTGATTTTCGTCCATATGAAAATAACTGAAAAAGTAGTGGGCAAAAACAGTTATAGAAAAAAAACTGCTCAAAAATAAGTTTAAAAAATCAGACCTGACAAAAACTCGTTCGAACGAGTTCGTTCGAACGACTTCTCGTTCGAACGAGATATCTAACGGCGTGCCAGTATAGAATGATAGAGGTCGTTAGAAACCTCGTTCGAACGAGGTCGTTCGAACGACCTTTCTAACGAACTTCTAACGAGGCACCAATATAGGCTGGCTAAAGTCGTTAGATCCAGGTCATTCGAACGACCTGGATTAAACTTCGAACGAGATTATAAATTTTGCCCAAAATTGTTCAAATTTATTTCAAGGATTTTTCAATATTATTTTTTCTTATTTACGAACATTTTCTTATATGAAAAATTCTTGATTAGTCAAAATACTCCAACACATTAAATTGTATTTTGGTCATATACCTTTGTGGGATAGATAGCATGGCATGGATATTGATAACGCATGAACTTTGGATGCGATGCTTGAATCTTTGCGTTGAATGTAGCTTGATGCAGTATGACCCAAAAATGTTTTGTCCAACGGAATATAGCCAATATAACAAATGACTCGATTGGAAATTTGTCCTTACAAATCTCCCCCTTTGGATATTCCGGGACAAAACAAAATAATAAAAAGAAATTAATAAAAGATAGAATTTGCTAAGCCAGCCGTCAAGCCGTTTCTAAGGCCCGTCCCAAAAGCCCAAAAAAAAAAGACAGACACAAAGACAAGACTGACGAGCTGCAAGGGAGTAGGAGATGTATCCTACACACATGAAACAACAAATTCATAAACGCATGGGGAAATAAAGAGTAAATTATATGTAAGACAATGTGATAGCATATGTTGTGAATGGTGCATGAATGTCTCAATATTCAATGTTAAGGGTTTAACTCCCCCTAAATTATGCATATGGTCAATCATTAAAATCAATTACGAAATTCAATTATAATTACCTTCAATTATTATTAAATTCAATGAATATTAAATTCAATTAATTTACCTAAGTTTATCCAACTCCCCCTAAATATGAAGTCCGATTAATGAAATTTTCTCCTCCTTTTTGCCCGAAAAAGACAAAGGGATTAGGGGCCTGCAATATAAAAGAGAATAGACAACAAGGCAGGAAATAGAAATAATGAAGAATACCAATGAACATACTGAGAATGCATTAAGTAAGGGGAAAAGGGGAAATAGTGAAGGTTCATACAATGAAAAAAAATGAATCCAAATATACGAGAGTACTAAATCACTCATCCTCATAAAAAAAATATGAAATGAGCCAAGCACATCAAGAGGCAGGATCATCGGATGGAGTGTCATCGGGAATAGAGCTGGTGCCGGAAGAGCCTGCCCCGCGGCGCATCTCCAGACGACGGATGGCATCAAGATTCTCTAAAAGGAGAGAGTCTCGACGAGCTTGGGCTTCATCTCAACGCGCTTGTGCTTCGTCCCGAGCGGCATCTCGACGGGCTTGGGCCTCGCGCTCCTGCTGCATAGACAGTATAAGCTCCTGCATAAGGGCCCGGTCCTGACGGCGATCCTCCTGAAATTGTTCAACCTGTGAACGGATAAACATAAAATCCTCCGACGCGACGGGTGCGGACATATGGGAAGGTGAGGGGCGATGGATAGAGCGGGAGGGGGCGGGACGACTAGGGGCGGGGTGAGAGGAAGCGGCGGAGTGGGAAGAGGTGAAGGGGGTGAGGGGAGGTGTATCCGGGGGCAAATGACCACGAGAGCGGCTAATGGAGGTCATGTTTATGGTTTGGTATTTAGTGGTGGGGATATCGGTGGAGACACGGGGGCAACCGGCGGTAAGAAAAAAACGAGTGATAATGGCCGCAAACGGAAGGGCTTGTCGAGTGGGGCTCGAGGGAAGGATCCTAACAGACCGAATCACACTAAAAAGATAAGAAGGGAGGTCAATGTGAGCCCGAATGCTTATAGAAAACATAAGGTCCACGTGTTGTTTAGTGATTTGAGTGGTGTTGGCACGAGGGAGAAGACAAGCACAGACGATCCAATTAAGGACCATAAAGTCGGGATGTAAGTGTTTATGGAAAATAGTAACAGTGCCAGACGGGAGGAACCTGAAAATAGTGTTAAAGACAAGAGTGGGATCGGGACATGTATCGGATGTCCAAGGGAATGAGGGATTAGTGACCCGAAGAAGGGGAAGGAGTTGAGCGATCGAGTCAGGAGAGATTATAATCTCTCGACCATGCACCCAAGAGTAAAGGTGAGTATCCCTGTTGGTCAGGCCAAAATAAAATTCCCGAACAAGGTCGGGAAAAATGGCATCCGTGAGGGAGAAGAGAGGGTCCCAACCTAAATCTGAAATCCACAAATGCACAGTAGTGCCGTGGAGAGAGTGGAGATTAATAACTTTCTCCCGAACAATGGAACGGGTAGCGAACCCTTGAGTTTGATATAGGGTATGTTTGGCAAAGGGTCCGCCAACGCAGTTTGAGGTCGGGAATGGTACGGGATTCCTCATCAGAGGACGAGGTGCGTTCCTCGGGGGAATCGCTTATGCGTCGTTGGCGACGGTTACGGGCCATGAAAAAAGGATAGAAAACTATAACCTACCCGAACAATGTCCAACCAAACCACCGATTACACCAAGAAATCAACAACCAATCAGCATAAGGCCCATTCTCCTTTAGAGATAAAAAATTAAAGGAAAAGAAAAAAAACATTTGATTAAAATACAGTCCATGAATATTAACTGAATTTTTGATTTGAGAAAAAAAAAATATTCATGGGATATATTTTAATCAGGGGCAACATATACAAATACACAAAAAAGAGAGCCCCCCAAAAAATGAGGGATATACACATATGCATATATAGACATGTTGGGAAAAAATTGAAAATCCATTTTTGAAAATAGGCCCCAACAGCAGATATATATATAGAAATATATATAGAAATATATATATATATATATATATATATATATATATCGGAAGAGAGTTAAAAGAAAAAAAATGTACCTTGAATGGAAGAAGGAGTAGCAGCACAAATCGTAGATGAGGGAATGGATGAAGGTTGGAGGAAGAAAGAAATAAGGGAAAGAGAGTGGGAAGAGGGAAAAATCGTGGGAGAGAGAGAGAGAGAAACAGGTGAGGGGAAAATGGAAGAGAGGGGTAAGAGAAATCTGGGAAAGAGGGGAAATGAGGGTATGGGGAATCGTGGGTTGAAAAAATGGGAGAGGTGGCAGGTTTTTGGGAAGAGTATCTGACCGTTTTAACTGCAGATCGTTCGAACGAGTGATGTCGTTCAAACGAGGATTTCGAACGATGAGACAGTGTCACTTCGAGAGATAACTCGTTAGAAGTTCGTTTGAACGAACTTTGTCGTTCGAACGATATTTCAAACGATGAGACAGATTCGACTCGTGAGAGAACTCGTTAGAAGTTGGTTCGAACGAACTTTCTCATTCGAACGATATTTTGAACGATGAGACAGATTGGGGCTTAAGGATGTCGTTAGAAATCTCATTCGAACGAGAATTTCTAACGAGAATGAGAAATTTTAAAATAAAATTATCATAAAATATAATGAAAATTACCATAATATCAGGAATTGGGATGGCCAGAATAATGCCAAAATGTGATTTTATTAATCCTAGCTTGAGGCAACATATCCAAATAGTGGGAGCGGGAATGTAAGGTTTTAAAAATACGCGTGAAAGTTTTTTAGCCACAACATTGTACAAGTGCATAATGCCAAACAATATATACGTGCAATATTCACTCAGATTAGCCTTGTGTCAAAAATGAAATATTATTGAACACTTAACCACAAATGTAACAAGCATACAAAATAGATGATTCTCTCGCCAATAAAGTCACAAGGAGAAAGCAATAAATTGATGAAATGTGCATGCCCGTTGATCTTCAACTTATATCTCCCATGAGTAACAATAGATTGATATGTATCTTTTTGGAGAATCAATCAAGCCTATTATTTTGGCCTTGGCAGCATATATATCATTTTCAATGCTTCTATTTTAGCCACACAACTGAGAATGCAAATGGTGGATTTTCACGCAAGAACTTTGATGTTTTTCGCAGCCCGATTCCATTGCTAGAAACGGAAACCAACCGGAAGAATATAATCATTTTGTTTCAATCCGGACAACGGATGATCATGCACAATTTCGCTTGCTTATAAGGGATGTGACAGGATTGAGAAGACAACACCAAATCTCACTTTGCAAGAACAATGTGAACAAGATGTTCGTAATATTCCGTGTACGGTGTGTGCAAAAGGCAAAGATATGAGGAAATCACAAAATTATATATCATAAAAGAGCATTATTGTGCACAAGATAAACAATGTATGGATTAACTATTCATCGAAAGCCACGTGAACATGGAAAAAGATAGGGATTTGAATACATCGACCACAAACCCATATGGACAAAATTTTTGATAGCTTTTCTAACCATTGCCATTGTCCTTGAAAAAAAAGAAAAAATATTTTTGAGATTTTGAATAAAATATATACAAAGGAAATCTAGTTCATAGGTAAGAAAAAAATATACAAGAGAAGCAACCTAAACTAGAAAAACGGCTTCGATCTCAATCAATGGAGCAAACCCCAATTGATTTCCTAAGGTTTTCAAACCTAAGGGGATCTAGAGATTTAGTAAAGATATCCGCCAATTGTTGATCGGTAGGAACGAAGCTTAGAGAAATAATTTTCTCTTCAACCAAGTCACGAATGAAATGTTCACGGATCTTAATATGCTTGGTTCTAGAATGTTGAACGGGATTACGAGAAATATGAATTGCACTAGTATTATCACAATATATGGTCATAGTGCCTTGGTAAATACCGTAATCTTCCAACATTTGTTTCATCCAAATGAGTTGAGTGCAACAACTCCCGGAGGCAATGTATTCGGCCTCCGCCGTGGACAAGGAAATAGAGTTTTGTTTCTTTCTCATCCATGAGACAAGTGCACTTCCAAAATAGAAACAACCGCCAGATGTACTTTTACATCCATCAACATCTCCTGCCCAATCGGCGTCTGAATATGCCGATAGACAATCATTGGTGTCAAAAGAGTACCAAATGCCAAAAGACAGGGTCCCACTAACATATTTGATGATACGTTTAATAGAAAGTAAATGAGACTCTTTTCGTGCGGCTTGATAACGAGCACAAACTCCTACGCTAAATGAATTATCTGGACGACTCGCAGTGAGGTAAAGTAAACTACCTATCATACTTCTACAAAGTGTATGCTCTATATCCTTTCCGTCGGTATCTTTACTAAGTTTAATAGAGGAGCTCATAGGAGTACGAGCATGTTTAGCGGATTCGAGTTTAAATTTCTTAATGAGGTCTTTAGCATACTTAGTTTGGGACAAAAATATCCTACTTTTGAGTTGATGGACTTGAAGACCTAGAAAGAAAGTAAGTTCACCTACCATACTCATCTCAAATTCATTGTGCATTTCTTTGGAAAAAATTTGAGTATGTTTATCACACGTAGACCCAAACACGATGTCGTCGACATAAACTTGAGCAACAAGGATACCTTTTTCATCACGCCGAACGAAAAGTGTCATATCTACTCCCCCTCGCAAAAAGCCACGAGAAAGGAGATAAGAGGTGAGTCTTTCATACCAAGCACGGGGAGCGTGTTTTAAGCCATATAAAGCTTTCTTTAGAAAGAAAACATGAGTAGGATGTTTTGGGTCCTCAAACCTTTTTGGTTGTTCAACATATACTTCCTCTTGAATAATACCATTTAAAAAGGCACTTTTGACATCCATTTGATATAATTTAAATTGAAGGTGACATGCGATGGCGAGTAAAAGACGAACCGATTCTAACCTAGCAACAGGAGAAAAAGTTTCTTCAAAGTCAACACCTTCTATTTGGGTATATCCTTGAGCAACTAATCTAGCTTTATTTCGAACAATGACACCATTTTCATCCATTTTATTTTTAAAAATCCATTTAGTGCCAATGACATTGGTATTAGAACGCCTAGGAACTAATTCCCAAACATCATTTTTCTTAAATTGAAACAGTTCTTCTTGCATAGCATTAATCCAATGTTCATCTTTTAATGCTTCTTTATAGTTTTTGGGTTCAATTGTAGAAGTATAGCATAGAAAGGTAACTTCATTTTCTAATTGCGCCCTAGTCTTGACACCTACCTCGGGATCTCCTATAATTTGTGAAGTGTCATGATTTTTTCGCACCCAAGGAGTAACGTCCTTTTTCTCGGTAGTTGGGACAACCAAATCATTTAGAGAATCAATACTTTCAACATTTGACACAACATCACACTCACATGACAAATCATCCTCATTATTAATTTGTGTGGCCGGAGCATCATCTTTTATGACAACATTTATGGATTCCATTACTTTAGAGTTGCTCAAGTTGAAAACCCTAAATGCTCTACTATTTTGAGAATATCCTAGGAAAATACCCTCATCACTCCTTGAGTCAAATTTCCCTAGAAGTTCTCTATCTCTAAGAATATAGCATGGACTTCCAAACACTCTAAAATAGGACAAATTTGGCTTCTTACCCGTCCACAATTCATATGGAGTTTTGTTAATGTTAGGACACAAATAAACTCTATTTACTCGGCCCAAAACCTACGGGGCACATTTCTTCCAAGGAGCATAGATCTTGCCATTTCTTGGATCGTTCGATTTTTTCGTTCAACTATACCATTTTGTTGAGGTGTTCGAACGACCGAGAATTCATGTTTTATTCCTATTTCATCACAGAAGGCATTCACACCGGATTCCTTGAATTCGGTTCCATTATCACTCCTAAAGCGCTTTATGGTAACACCGTGAAGATTTTGGAGAGCTCTACATTTAACAGTAAGAAAGTCAACTGTTTCAGATTTTTCTCTTAAAAAACCTACAATAGAGTATCTAGAGAAATCATCCACCATAACCAAAATGTATCTTTTTCCTCTTATGCTCTCGGTACGAGTTGGACCCATAAGGTCCATGTGTATCAATTCTAAGACACGAGATGTTGTTATCGAGTTTAACTTTTTATGAGGACTTTTAATTTGTTTACCAAATTGGCACGGTCCGCAAATGGTGGACGTTGGCTTTCCTAGAGGCGGTAAGCCCCGAACAAGCTCTTTTCTCACAAGTCTGTCAAGGTCTCTAAAGTTAACATGACCTAATCTTTGATGCCAAAGATCGGTAGAAGAGGTTTTTACATTATTGCAGACTAAAGAAGATTTTGGAATGATTCCATAGCAATTGTCACTTGTTCTAACACCGTGTAAAATTGATTCACCTGACTGATCATAAACGATGCACTCCAATTGACTGAATTTCACATCAAGATTATCATCACATAGTTGGCTAATACTTATCAAATTAGCCTTTAGACCATCAACATAAAGCACATTTTCAAGTTTAGGGAATCCTGAGATTTCAATAGTGCCTCTACCAATGATATGGGACTTGCTACCATCACCAAAAGTTACTTTACCATCTTTATGGTTTTCGAGAGTGGTAAATAGAGATTTATCGCCAGTCATATGTCTAGAACAACCACTATCAAAATACCATTGAGAGGTATTTTGTGCCTTTAGTGCAACATGAGCGACAAAAGCTTTCTTGGTTTGATTTTTCTTAACCCAAGTTTGAGTAGTTTTCTTCCCTTGATTGGCTCTAGTCTTATAATTAGAGTTATTTTCTTGGACTTTAAAAAACCTAAGAAACTCTTCCATTAGATTTTTAGAAGTATTGACAAGATACTCGACTTGACTCTTAAGATTAGCTAAGGAGCTATAGGGTTGTTTTGAATTTGTGAAGTGAGGGTTCTTTCCAAGTTTGTAGCAAAAATCTTTAAGATGACCCCGTTTGTGACAATATGAGCAAACATAGGGTTGCTTTGGTCCGACTTTTAAAGGTTTCTTAGTGGGATTTACTTTAGGAACTTTAGATTTTGTAATAAACTTAGCAACAGGTTCATATTTGACTTTTGAAGAATTTCCTTCTTCATATCCTATACCCTTTCTCTCTTGATACCCTTTCTCCTTATATCCTAAAACAGGACCTAGAAATAGTTTTCCCATTCTTCCTGAATTGTCCTCGAGTGTGACTTTAACTTCACGAGAGGACTCGAGATCTTTTTAAAGTTGGGTTATTTTAGCTTCTAGAGATGTTCTAATTTCTAGAGACTCATTAAGATCTTTGTTAACACTTTCTAAGGAGATAATCAAGTCACATTTTTCTTTACCAATCATGATAAGCTTTTCAGAAAGAGATATTTTAATTGCCTCGAGTTGACTAACTAAAGCCTCCTTCTCCTTCAGGCCTTTCAACTCTTTTTCTAAAGTTAAGACTTTCAAGGTTAATCTTTTGTTGACTTTTTGAATGCGAAGAGATTCATTGTAGAGTTCGGAATAAGCAGTTTGTAGTTCACTCTCATCTATATCACTATCACTCTCTTTTTCATCACTACTGGTAGAGTGAGTAGAAACAACCTCTAGATTTTGTTCAAAATTGTCAACATTAAGGTATGACTCACACGAATTACTAGCAAGGCTCGCCATAAAGGCAGTGAAGTTATTTCAAGACGGGTTAGAGTCATCAGAGTCTTCAGACTCAATATCACTATCACTTAGAGTAGCATTCTAAACGGCTTTTTCTTTGCCTTGTCTTTTAAGTTTTGTGGGGCACTCGAAAGCTCTATGACCACGTCCCTCACATTCAAAGCATCTCTCCGAATCATCCTTCTTAAAGTTGTGTTTATTGAACTTCTTTGAATCCTGATTAGTGAATTTTTTATTTCCTCCTTTGTTTTTATTCCCAAATTTAGGTTTTTCAAATTTAGAATTTTGTTTTTTAAACTTGAGAATTTTTTTAAATGTTTTAGCAAATAAGGCTATATCATCAGAATCAAAGTCAGACTCATCAGAATCAGACACATCAACTTTCTTAACTTTTAAAGCAACTCCTTTATCTTTCCCTTTGTTATCTTTGGGAAACATATCTAGTTCATATGTTTGCAAATCACCAACAAGTTCTTCAAGTTTTAAAGTATTTAGGTTTCCCAAAGAATTAAGAACCGTGACTTTAGGAATGAATCTCTTAGGAAGACATCTAAGTATTTTCTTAACAACGCGATTTTCAGGTATTTTTTCACCTAAGTTAAAGCAAGAGTTAACTATGTCAGATAAACGAGCATAAAACTCATCAAAAGTTTCAGTTTCTTTCATGGTGATAGTTTCAAATTGTGTAGTTAAATTTTGAAGTTTTGATGCTTTAACAACACTAGTTCCCTCATGAGTAACTTGGAGAATGTTCCAAGCTTCCTTTGAAGTTTCACACGTCATTATCCGACGAAATTCATCGGGAGACACGGCACCAAATAAGGCATTTAATCCTTTAGAGTTAAAGTTACACCATTTTAAATCTTCCTCACTCCATTGTTCAACAGGAGTCAAAATACGTTCATCATTAACAACCATAGTAGGAGGGGACCATCCTCTTTCAACAGTGACCCAAACACGTTCATCAATAGATTTAAGAGCGGATTTCATACGTGCTTTCCAATAGGTATAATTTGTTCCATCAAACAACGGGAGTCTATTCGATGAAAAACTATCCATATAACCTCCAGGATTCATCTAAATAACTTTTAGAAACACGCTCTGATACCAATTTGAAGTTGCAAGGTTATATGATCTTATTTTAATTCGTAGAATACACACACACGCAGTCCAATTTTAATATTAGATATAAAGCGGTATTTTCCAATCTCAATTTAAATGCAGTTTCACATGTTTGCAAGAACAAATTGCAATTATATTCATTTTATCCTATGCATGCATCTAGGTGATTTAATAAAATGAAATGCGAAAATCCCAACCACAACACACCGATGTACGAGGAAAACCCAAATGGGAAAAACCTCGTACGGCTGGGCCTAAACAAAATCCACTACAACAATAGGTTTTACAAGAGACTCAAAAGACTTACAGACATTGACTCACTCAAGACATGCTTATGCCATCCTCGACCTCTGAAGTTGTAGTCCGCGATACTCCAATGCGTTGCTCAACACTCCTCGTGTTACGGTATCCACCTAAGCCCAAAACCACCGTCTCCTCAAAGCTTGAATGCAGAGATCCACCGCAAACTTGCTTCTTGAATGTGAATTTCAATGAAGGGGTTTTGTTTGAAAAGATGATAAAAATTGTTGGAGTAGATTTTTATCAAAAAGAGGGAAGTTGTGGAAAAGGTTCTCAATTGAGTAATGAACTTCCTTGAGATATAAAACTGATTTTCGTCCATATGAAAATAACTGAAAAAGTAGTGGGCAAAAGCAGTTATAGAAAAAAAAACTGCTCAAAAATAAGTTTAAAAAATTAGACCTGGCAAAAACTCGTTCGAACGAGATATCTAACGGCGTGCCAGTATAGAATGATAGAGGTCATTAGAAACCTCGTTTGAACGAGGTCGTTCGAAGGACCTTTCTAACGAACTTCTAACGAGGCACCAGTATAGGCTGGCTAAAGTCGTTAGATCCAGGTCGTTCGAACGACCTGGATTAAACTTCGAACGAGATTATAAATTTTGCCCAAAATTGTTCAAATTTATTTCAAGGATTTTTCAATATTATTTTTTCTTATTTACGAACATTTTCTTATATGAAAAATTATTGATTAGTCAAAATACTCCAACACATTAAATTGTATTTTGGTCATATACCTTTGTGGGATAGATATCATGGCATGAATATTGATAACGCATGAACTTTGGATGCGATGCTTGAATCTTTGCGTTGAATGTAGCTTGATGTAGTATGACCCAAAAATGTTTTGTCCAACGGAATATAGCCAATATAACAAATGACTTGATTGGAAATTTGTCCTTACAATTATTTATTATTTCAACATATGTGTGAATATTGTAATATGGCTATACGTATTACAAAATAACAATTTTGGCCAATCGGGCTCGATATCAATGAAAAGAATGAGATCAGTAGCTCACATAGCCAATGAGAATATGATCCTAAAGGATGACAAATGGTCTTGGTCATTATCCAAAAATGGGGATTTTTCCCAAGCTTCTGTAGTTGCGATTTTGAGCGTCTCCCCCCCCCCGGTCAAGTGCGGTCTTTACTCAAATTTGGGATAAAAATATCCCCCCAAAATGGATCATTCTAGCCCGGAGAGTGTTAAAAGGCAATATACTGATAGATAAAAATGTCCAAAAGTGCAACATAAAACTGGCCTCGAGATGTTCCCTATGTCATAATGATATTGAAACTACTAACCATTTAATCCTCCAGTGCCCCATATCCTCAAGCTTATGGATTTTTTTTTTATTTAATGGGTATAAAGATTAATTCTCATTCTTGTGCTTCTATGCTAATGGATTGGTGGTTACACGGTAGGGGTAAAGACTACATGATCTTTTGTTGTAAAATGGTGCCTATAGTGGCCATTTGGAGCATCTGGACATTGCGAAATAAGGTGATCTTTGATGGGGGGAAGGCTTCGACTACAACCCTTATTGAAAATTGTTGCCACCAGATTGGTCTCATTAACTCATCCTTATCCTTTACCTAAAAAATTCATGATTTTGACTCTCACTGGTGCAAAATTTTTAATATTAGGTTAACTCCGTTACAGATCCACCCTAGGTTGCAGAGACTAACTAATCCGTAAACTATAGCTATATTAGTCTTTTTGTACTGGGATCTTTGTTTCCAAATTAGTACATTCCTATGTTGTTAGGATATCGTTTTGTAATGGGGCTAATTATAAAGCCCCAAATTTACTACTTTTCCCCAAAGATTGTAAGCGCCACTAGAGAGTCTTTTTTTCTATGATTTCTAATAAAACTTGTGGGGGTAGTGTCCCTTTAAAAAAAATTAAGAAGGGTAATGATTAATTAAGTTAATGCTAATAATAACTTATAAATTATAATTATTGCATACTCGGTTAGAGTAGGGTGATTGCAAGGGGTTATATCGGTTATCTAGTTATGGTATAAATGACTAGGGGATTTAATTAAGGCGTTAATTGTACACATTAGAGGAGGGGTGAGCATGTCCTCAATCGAGTGAGGCACTAACTAAAATATGAAGAATGCATATTTATTAACGCAAGTTAATCATTTGCTAAATGTTTTCAAAAAAACCCTTTAGGTGTCCACCCACAGGGACGCCAGACTTGACTCATTTCAGGGATTCGTTGCTGCAGCATATGTGGGTGTTGAAGGATTTGGATAGGCGGCTCTATTCCTTTTATTCTTAGAATAGGAGTTTATCATCAGATACTCGAGCACGTGGCTCACAGTCTTATTTAGTATTCATTTCAGATACTTTATGATGGTTATTATTTGTCTTTACTTTTGTTGGATTTTAGACGACGGTTTATTCAGTCAGATTATTATTTAGATGTGAATGGTTGAATTCAGTTAATTATGATTGTTTTAATTATTTTGTTTTCGCATGAGTATTTCATTGAATTAATGAAAGATATAACTTGACACTGGTCTAATTTTTCACTTAGGTGGTTAGTGATTAAAAATTCAAAAGTGATGCCAAGAATGAACCAACTGAGAAACCTGTTCTAATTTAATTTAGGACTGGTCACCCGATGTTTAATTAGGCGCGGTGTCACAACATTCTTGTTTATATTTGAGACATAGTGGGCTTGTATTATTCAATGAATCATTTGGTATTGTATCGATGCATTATTATTGAGACATTACTATATCTATTTGATGGACTATGGGTTTTTTTGTACGAGTTTACATCAAGGATTATCATATCGCTTCAATATTACTCATATATTATTTCGTTTGATTTTTCTATGATAAGAATGGTATTATATTGTTTTAATATCTTATTTAATTTTATATCTAGACTTGATCAGCCTAATTGTTGAATTATACGAGGTTTTCACATTTGGTATTAGATCATGGCCTTAGGCCTCACGATTTATAGCTCTTCTTAGACTTCTAAGTAGTGTTCTTTGATATGTGTCTTTCTTTGTACTCTTATTTATGTTTCATTATTGATTGTATATCCATTTAGGATTGAGAGAATACAGAGCAGGCCAATTCCATTGCCCCGCACCACGTACGCCCATTATGCCGAGTATTTTGAACCCCGATGCCTAGGGTAGTATTACTTTGGGGAATAATAATTCTCAAAATCCAAGCAGTACGGGTAGGCTTGACAAGATTCTGACAAGCAATCCCACCCATTGTTCCTTTTTTAGCAGTATTGATCACTACTAGAAGGATAAAGGTTAAGGGAAGGCATTTCTGACCCGGGCAGGAAAGGTGACAATGGAGATAACATGGGGTGCATATAGACCCATTTGAGGGACTATACTTTAGGTGTGGAGCAAAATGACACATATTTTAGTATTTCCCAAATGTAGAGATTCAGGAGGGATAGAAAATTAGGGTAAGGCTAACAAGGCTTCAGACTACAAAATTATCTATACCAACATTCCTAATTTTTAGTTTCGAGGCCACAATCAGTAATAGTGCTACTTGTACCACTTGTTTCATGGCATCATCCCCAACTTCAGTATGGTAGAGTTTATCAAATTACAAAGCCCCAACATGAGGGTTAAGGCCAGGTGCAACTGGGGTACGATACATTTTACATTTTACATCTTTCACACTTTAGCTAGCTTTTTATTTAACATCGGTGCTATATACTCATTTGTGTCACCTAATTTTATGGAGATTTATGGTTTCCTTCCTAGACCTTGTTAGAGAGCCTTATTGATAGCTACTCCATTAGGCGTACCTACTCGTATTTTGGAAATTTGTGATGATGTGGAGATTTACATCTATAGATTATGTTTTGAGGACAATTTATTTATTTTAGGCACCCTCAATCATGGGTATGGACTGGTTGGTTAGATACAAGGCTCATATAAATTGTAGGTGTTGGGTTATCCTTTTTAATATACGTTGTTAAGAGAGGTATTGTGGCAATGCCTAGTCTGAAGGATTTACGAGTATTTAACATCCTGTATGATTTTATATTTAGACTTGATCAACCTAAATGTTTCATTACGTGAGGTATCACAATTACAGTAAATGTAATTAGGATTTACGAGTATGACTTTGGAAGCCAATTTAATTATTTGTCCCTAATGTAGTCCATTGCCCAAGTAGTAATCCTGAAATTCTCTCAAAGCCCATTTTGACTAAATCCCTTAGCCCATAATTATTTATATTGGTTTAGTCTAGATTTTTCTTTGAATGGTCCATTATGGAGTGTTAGAGAGGGAGAGAAAAATATTACTAACCTTTTTGTAAAGGTGAGAGGGGAGAAAAGTTAATTTATCTCATATTTGACCATTGTGTGACCTATAAAAGTGCCCACACATAAGGCTTACTTTGGTTGGATCATATAACAAAAGATTCGAGGCCTTTGAGGCGTTCTCTTAAGGATTTTTGAGACCTTAGAGGGAATCAAGATTCAAATTATCTTCAATATTTATCTCATCATACAAATCACTACATGATTCGCTATTGTATGGTATTCTTGAAACCTTAGGTTTAATCTTTAAACCTAGTTCTTTTTTTCTTTTCAAACCATAATTAATCAAAGATCTTAAGGCTGAATTTTTTTTGCATTTTATATATCAATCCCAAGTTGTTTTCCTAAAAGTATGTTCATATACATATACAAAAACATACATATACATAGAGGAACCATTTTGAGGGTTTCAAATACATACCTGTAAGGACGAATTTCCAATTGAGTCAATTTGTAGCGTTGGCTTAATTCCAGACAAAACTCATTGAGTCATAGGATAGATGTTGGTTGTACCTCAAGCCTATGACGTTTAAAGAGTTGAAGACGATGCGGCTAAGTAAAAGTGAAGATATCATTGCCGATTTCAAGGGTCTTGTTTCTCGCTATCAACATTGTATCATTTTTCAATGTCTCCTAAGGTATGAATGCATTCATATATATAGGAGCTTGGAAAATTATTTGGGTGTTCTTTTTATAAAATTTGATTTTCACAGCGACTGTTTATTTTTCTGAGAAAATCATTTTAGAACTTTTCATAAAAGTTTTGGGTCTTTAAAATATTTTATGATTTTTTAAAAAGTCGTTCGAACGAACCTGGAATCTCGTTCGAACGAAATTCCAGGTCGTTCAAACGAACTACTAACGAGAATGTGCACTTTTTACCTATTTTATCGTTAGAAGTTTGGTTCGGACAAAAATTCAAATGAAAAGTAATTTGAAATCTCATTAGTTATCTCATCAGTGATCTCGTTCGAATAATGTCATTTTAACGACCTCAAAATGTCTTTCGAATGACATTTCAGCGGGAACAGTTTTTTCCTGACAGTTTTGTGGAGTTTTTCTTCCCACTTTCCCACTATACCACTAAAATTTTACCTAATAAAATAAGTACGTGAACAACTTTTTAGAAGTGACTTCTTACATCCTTTGAGAGCCGGAGAGAGGGAAAATACTCTTAAAAAAAGTCCCACTGTGTGTTGAGTTTTCATGAATTAATTTCTTCCAAGAACACATGTGTACACACATTGTTTAGTTTAAATCCACGTTTATATATATATATATATATATATATATATATATATATATATATATATATATATATATATATTCCTTTTTTCTTGGTGATTATTTGGCAACGGGTTCTTCTCTACCCTACAAGGAGATAGTTTGGGTTCCTTCTCTACCCCAAATAGGAGATCATTTTTGTTATGGCGTACTCATACGGTGAAAGGCACCGTGTGTGGGTTTAGCATAGCCAGACCCCATTGGTGATTTCCAAGATTTCGATGGACTATGGGGTTATCGACTAGGCAGAGGTTGAGAATGAACGAACGTCAAGGCTTGAAGGGAGTCGAGTCTAGTAAGTAAGTCTTTTGTCGTGTCTTTTGTATAAGTACCATACTTAATAGACTTGTAGGCAAGGTCGTCCGAGGTTTTTCCCGTTGTGAGTTTTCATCGTACATCATGGCGTAGTGTGTTTGTGATTTATTTTTATCTGCAAAATATCATTTAGATGCATGCTTGGTTAATCAAGATAAAAATTGGTTTAAATCATAATTTCGTTGAAATTTGGTGCTAATTTAGTTTGGGTTAAGTTTAATTTAATTTAATTCAAGTCGGAATTAATTTAATTAGATAATATTCATGCTTGGTTTGTTTAACTTGTATTGAATTAGAATTTTGTTTAAGTG
Source organism: Sambucus nigra (assembly GCA_949130495.1). Classification (NCBI taxonomy): domain Eukaryota; kingdom Viridiplantae; phylum Streptophyta; class Magnoliopsida; order Dipsacales; family Adoxaceae; genus Sambucus; species Sambucus nigra. Next base: position 108,022,638 of record OX422221.1, read on the forward strand.
GAAATAAAAAATGTGTGTTTAGTTTAATAACACTTTAAGTTTAATTTTTGGAAGAAAATAATATTTAGCTTTTATTTGTTAAATTTAAAAGAAATATAAAATTTGGTATATCATTGAACCATCTCATAATTTAAGTCTAACATATGGGGGCATTCACTCCATCAAGTGGTATCAAAGCATATAGCGTAGAGATATCGCATATTTCCATTGGTATCGCGTGATCCTCTGTTTTAAGGATTTTTTTGGGGATAATACGGAAAATTTAAGATCTTTAAAATTTCCTGCTTTTGATGGTTCCCACATGCTAGCACATGACTTCTCACTTGCTATATCTTATGAGTAATTGCTTGCATGTTTACATACACTAGCCATGATTAATGATATATTCTCTCTAGTGGTATGCTTGTTTGTAATATTCTAGTCTATGCTTTATCATATAATTTTTTCTAGAATTATGACATGTTTATCTTTTGAATTTTAATTTATTTTGTTTGGTATCATTGAAAAATACACAAAGATTTTTGTTTTCTTTTGAGTTAATTTTTTGTGTTTGTTTAGAAAATTTTGAAAAACTCAAAAGGATTTGTTTGTGTGTATTTTAGTTTGACACACTTTATGTGGCATGTATTTGTGTTTCAATCCAATTTTACCCCGTTTCCATGTGGCTAGAACTTTTCGTTAAGATTTTCTATCCTTAAAGTGTTCTTTATCATGCTTGCATGGAGTACTTTGATTTTGCATTGCTTAATGGATTCTATTTCTATATGCATCAATTCACACATGCACGAGCTCATTTGAAATTTAACTTCACATGTATATTTGAGATAAGTGAGATGTTCTCCTCTTAATCTAGTCATCTACATGTTGCTATGACTACGGAGGATTTGTGCATGTAAGAATCATTTTTCGGATTTAAAAAAAATAGAAAAATATTTATCCGTTGTTGTTGTTGTTTATCAATGGAATCGGGTTGCGAAAGACAAAATTACTTTGCGTGAAAATACACCATTGAAATTTGTCCTAAAAAATGTGGCATTAAAATTTTTATCCAAGGCCTTCATAGTTTAGTTGGTATGTTCATAAAGAAGAGAAAAAGAAAAATAATTTATCAACGGGTTTGCAAAATGATCGTGTATCCTAGTTATGCTATTTTGTCATGACTTTATTGTCTTATAGGATCATAAAAATTCTAGGCTTGTGTGTATTGTGTATGTTTGTTCATTAAGTTCACTTTATATTTGTCACATGAGGCTATATTTAAGTGTGATAAAGTTTTGCAATCAAATGTGAACTCCATGAACATCTTTAAGTGATTGAGTCTATATTCCTTTAGTCTCTAGTTCATGCCCCTTGACTTTCGTTTACCACATTTATTTAGACATATTTTCTCCATATGAGTGTGGAAAGCTTAATGTATTTTGTTTCGTGTGTGGTGTTTGTACCTATGTATATGTGTGTGTGAGTTATTGGTATATTTTTTTTTGTGTATATATATATGTGGTATTTTTTTTATTTTTGAGTCTTTGCCTTGCTCGCTAGTCCATAAATGCTTTTAATTCAAAATTGATATCTATCTCATTACGAATTGTGTTTGAGATCCCATGATTATCATAGTACATTTTAATGGTATCTTTTGTCATTGCATCATAGGTGATATTTACTAATCTTTTTATGGATTAGTTGGACTTCATTTTTGCCACATGCTTTTATGCACCATTGCATGTTTAACTTGTTTTCCTTATTTCTTATCCCTTGTTTAGTTTAGAGGGAGTATATGATTTAATTGGGGGAGAAATAAGTTATTTTATTCTTGACCTTTGTCTATTCCTGAACAAAAATGGGTAGAAATGGTATCTAATCCATTGAAATATGGTTAGATCTAACTTAGGGGGAAACGTCTTTCTAGGAAGATCATTGTTAGATAAAGGGGGAGAATTAACTAAGGGGGAGTATTTAATTTTATGCAATTTATATTGTCATATTCCCTATGCATTTAATGGCGTGTTTAAGTGTGCATGATTTCATCTTTAGCGGCACTACTTAAAGCGACAAAGCATTTTCTATCAGTCGAGTCAAGTGTCTGTAATTTATTTTTGGGGGGGGGATTGTGTCTAGATGTTCTTGATGGTCCATAGGATTTTTGGTTTGGTTTTGTCCCCGAATATCCAAAGAGGGATATTTGTAAGGACAAATTTTTAGTCGAGTCAATTTGTAGTGTTGGCTTAATTCCGGACAAAACTCATTGAGTCATAGGATAGATGTTGGTTGTACCTCAAGCCTATGACGTTGGAAGAGTTGAAGACGATGCGGCCAAGTAAAAGTGTAGATATCTTTGATGGTTTCAAGTGCCTTGTTTCTCGTCATCAACATTGTCTCATTTTCCAATGTCACCTAAGGTATGAATGCATTAATATATATAAGATCTTGAAAAATTATTTGGGTGTTCTTTTTATAAAATTTTATTTCCAGAATGACTATTTTTGTAATAAAATCATTTCAAAACTTTTCATAGAATTTTTGGGGTTTAAAAGAATTTTATGATTTTTTGAAAGGTCATTCCAACGAATCTGTAATATCATTTGAACGAACTACTAACAAGAATGTGCGCTTTTTACCTATTTTATAGTTAGAAGTTTGGTTCGAACGAAAATTTCAAACAAAAAGTTTTTTGAAGTCTTGTTCGTTATCTCGTCAGTGATCTCATTCGAACAATATTGTTCGAACGGCATCAAAATGTCGTTCGAACGAAATTTCAACTGGAACCGTTTTTTCTGACAGTTTTGTGCAGTTTTTCTTCCCATTTTCCCACTATTCAATTAACTTTTTATCTGGTAAAATAAGTGCGGGAACAACTCTTTAAAAGTTACTTTTTGTATCCTTTGAGAGCTGGAGAGAGGAAAATACTTTCAACAAAAAGTCCCATTTGTGTGTTGAGTTTTCATGAATTAATTTCTTCCAAGAACACGTGTTCACCCATTGTTTAGTTTAAATCCAAGTTCTCATATATATATATATATATATATATATCTTTTGGCATTGGGTTCTTCTCTACCCTACAAGGAGATAGTTTGGGTTTCTTCTCTACCCTAAAAAGGAGATCGTTTTTGCTACGGGATACTCATACGGTGAAAGCCACCATGTGTGGGTTGATGATAGCCAGGCCCTATTGGTGGATTCTAAGATTCTGGTGGACTACGGAATTGTTGACTAGGCAAAGGTTGAAGAACGAAGGAGTGTCAAGGCTTGAAGGGAGTCGAGTCGAGGAAGTAAGTCTCTTGTCGTGTCTCTTTTAAAAATACCATACTTAGTGGACTTATAGGCAGGGTCATCCAAGGTTTTTCCCGTTATGGGTTTTTCTCGTACATCGCGGCGTAGTGTGTTTGTGATTGATTTTTATCTTGCAAAATATCACTTAAATACATGCTAGGTTAATCAAGATAGAAATTGGTTTAAATCACAACCTCGTTTAAATGTGGTACTAATTTAGTTTGGGTTAAATTTAATTTAATTCAAGTCAGAATTAATTTAATTAGATAATATTCATGCTTAGTTTGTGTTAACTTGAATTGAATTATAATTTTGTTTAAGTGGAAATTAAAAATGTATGATTAGTTTAATTTCACTTTAAGATTAATTTTTGAAAGAAAATAATATTTGATCTTTTATTTGTAAAATTTAAAAGAAATATAAAATTTGGTATATTATTGAACCATCTCATAATTTGAGTCTAAAATTTGGGGGCATTCGCGCCGTCAAGTGGTATCAAAACATATAGTGTAGAGATATCACATATTCAATACATGTACGTATAAATAAACATACACATAGAGGGATATTGAGAGTGAAAGATATTAGCGGTAGAAGGTGGTAAAAATCGTATATGCCGATGGTAACGATGGTGGAAGCCAATGGTAATGATGGTGGTATCCAGTTGATTTCATAGAGCAAGGAAGGTTGCAGAGATATATAGATACATATATATATATATATATATATATATATATATATATATATATATATATATATATATATATATATATATAGAGAGAGAGAGAGAGAGAGAGAGAGAGAGAGAAATTAGAAATAAACTCTAACATGTTTATTTACACTTGAAAGGGGGTCATGATTCAGAACCGTGACCATGGCAAGTAACCATTTTGAATTAAATTAAATTACCATGGTCCTCACCCGTGACCTTTAGAATTCACCAAAAATTGGCCAGGGTCCAAAAACGTGACCCTATTATTGTGACCATTTTGAATTTCATGGTTGTCATGGTTGAGGGTCACATTTATTGTCTGTTACCATATTTCCCACCAACTGGTCATGGCCTTTGAGAAATTGTCCTGGTTTTAGACGATAATGAGTAACATAACCAAGTTGGCGCCATTTTCCTGTCAAAAGATTCACAATTGAGTCACGGTTCATAATCGTGATCATGTTTAGTATAGATCACCACCGGATGGGGTCATAGTAAAAAAAATTATGGTCACAATTTTGGACCTTGACCAAGGTGGCCATGGTCCAAAACCTTTTCGTAACCATTTCCAGTTCTTGACATAGTGTGTTCCCAAGACCTAAAACTATACACAAAGTTATACTGTGTGATTCAATAAAATTCACATATCATCAAATCCACACTGACCGGACGCTAACTCATGATATCATGCAACCCACAGAAAAGGGTGCTCTTATAGAATGACCATATAAGAGTAATATCTATAGATAGAAACCCAAATTCTTATCCATTTTATAACTCTTTTAAAATTCCGTAACGTTATTACTTCATTAACGGTCCATGTTTCACAATTTAGCTTATCATTTAACATCACTTTATTTATTTCATTAACCAACCCTTCGGGCAATTCTAATATAATCCCTAAACTAAACGTTATGTAATTTCATTAATAATTAAAAGGATTCTCACATCATTCACGATGATGTATCTAATATGGGTCTGCTCATAAATCTAAACATTGTAATAAAATAGATATGTTAATTAAAGATTCTAAAGTCATTACTCCTACTCGTTTCTAAATTCCATGCGTGGGATGTCTCATAAATAAAAATCCAAACAAGGAAACTCCTAACACTCTTCCATTTAAATGGGGTAGTCGTCAAGATATTATAATTAGTTAATAATATATTCGTTTGAATTAAATTGAGGGTTTAAGGAAATTAAACAACGAACTTCCATATTTAACAATTTTTGTCCAACGTAAACCCATAACAACCACGAACCAATATGCCAACAAATGTTTATCTCATGCTCCTTTTAATCAGTATATTCAATTAATCCCTTTCCAATAACATAAGGAAAGCAATAAAGGGATTAAATCAATTTCATATACAATTAGGTTCAATTTCCAATTCTAAAAACACAATTCAACTAAAGGAGTTATAATTACATTTTAGGAATGTAAACATGTGGATAATCATTATCTATGGGATTTTATAAGTAATTAATATCCAATTATAATCCAATTTCTTAGAATTCCATCAATTATACATTTATTATTAGAAGTACCACTCCTAAGGCGATTGGTATAACTCTAGATAACACAAGAATTTCTAATATAAAATAAATACCAAATAAGTGTTAATTACCCAACATATATTCCAACTAACATAAATCTCATATTAAATTTCCAAACATTAATATAAAATTCTATAACTACATGGTCCAGTTTCACTTTTTATAAACTGCTTTGAGCTAAATATCAATTTACAACCTATATCATATTCTAATTTCACCAAGTAGGGATACACCAAAAAAGAACACAAAACCATAAGGGTTACCACTTAATTTTTTGAAACCTAAAATTATGGCTTAGGTGAAATTAACAAATGTATATATAAAAGGAGAAGATTAGTTTAGCAATTTTACTCAAAATAATCCAAAACTTGATTTAATTTGAGATAAACTAAGCCTTGAAAATAAGGCTTGACAACCTATCAAATCTCATGGAAAATTTGTTTTAACAGTTTCAATTGCTTTAAAACCTCCCTTGAATCTTTCTTGAAAGGTAGAAAAATAATCTAGGTTTCTTCTTTTGTAATTAGGATGTGATTTGGGTGAGGGATTAAGAGTTAATAAGATTTTGAGAGAGAAGACAATAAGTTAAAAGGGGTCTATTGAGAAAAATAGAAGGTTGCATGCATAAGGGTAGAAATAGGGGTTGAACCCCATTTTTAAAGTAGTTTCTCACTATAGAGACTTTCACCCCCTCTATAGTGACCCAAGCCCTAAGTGATTCGCCATCAGTTATTTTCTCTTGTGCTCATTTCTAACTCTACACTTAATGCACAAGAAATGTTCTAAAGACCCATATACCCTAGGCCACAAGTTTATCCCCAAACGTTAAAGTAATTACACTTAATCCCATACAACTATATCATTTTACCAAATTAACTTGTAAGAGCATGATTTATGTCATTTTCTCATAGCTTAGGTTAAATATAGTTTTTGGCATATCTCGCTACCATTTAATTTGAGCCATAACGAAGAATCGAATTTCCATCGTCTCCAAATTCAAGAAGTTCTTCACAATATGAAGGTATAAAATAATTTGGGATTTTGAATTTATTTACGTTTATATTTGGGAGTTATTTTATTTAAAATCGAGGCATTTTTCCTGGATTTGAATTTTTTTCAAAATACACACATCTCATTCAAACGAGATGGGAATCTCATTCAAACGAGTATGCATTTTTGTTTGAAGTGTCATTTGAATTTTACTCCGATTGAACATCGAACGAGGGCCTACTATTTTGCATCGTTCAAAGATCGTTTGAAATTGGTTCAAACGAGATTAGTATTTCCTTTCAACAACCTTGCTGTATTTCCAAGAAGATGCTTATCTCGTTCCAACGAGAATATCATTTCATTCGAACAAATGCCACTGCCTCGAATTTTGTGCTGACTTATAAATACCTATTTCATGTAGAATTTTAATGAGACTTTTGCGAAAATGATTCCCGAAAACCTGTTGAAAAGGTTCCCATATTTTTTAGGTCAAAAACACCTTTTGATTCCCAAATCATCACTCCCAACTATTTATATAAATCCATTTAAAACCCTAGATAGTTCTATATCTGAGTTACTCTTGTGGAGAGATTCTCTTCACTGCTGACCATTTTGGTTTTCAAGGGGATCACTATTAAAGGAAGACAAAGGTTGATCGGTGGATACCGAGGATGTACCACCACCTGTGGATGACTCTGGACTGCGCCATATTCTGTAGAGGTTTTGTAAGTTGAATCTTGTAAAAACTCTATAGTTCTAATTAAAAAGGTTTTATCCTAAAGGTTTATTTTTCCTGATATTGCCTTGTTGTGTTTGTACGCTTTGTTTTATCTGTTTTATCACCTAGATGCTTGTTTGGGGTAATAAGATAAAATTCGGGCTTGTTTTTGCTGGATACTTAATTATAGAAATTATAAATTAAGATCGCAAGCGCACTCTCAAATCGGTATTAGAGCTTGTTGCATAAATTTACGGTGTGATCGTTTCTGTAAAAATATTTTTCTCTTGATATCAATTTTTTAAAATTGTTGATCTTTGAAAATTTTGATTTTAATGGAGAATTTGTATAATTGAGTGTCCATCGTTGATGGTAAAAATTATGCATACTTGAAGGCTAGGATGAGGTCTACTTTAAAGTCCATAGATGAACGTGTTTGGGTAGTGTAAAAGAGGGTGGCATCCTCCCACTGTCACACTTGGTAATGTCATCGGCCCTAAACCTATCTCACAGTGGACAGAGGAAGAATTTAAGTGGAGAATTTTAATTCTCGCAGTTTGAGTGCCATCTCGGGAGATGTCACCCCTGACGAGTTCTACCGCATTATGACGTGCACCACGTCTAAAGAAGCTGGGGTACCCTCCAGCTCACTCACGGGGGTACCAATGCTGTGAAAGCTTCTAAGCTGCAGAACCTCACCACACAATTTTAAAAGATAATAGTGCTTGAATTTGAATCTTTTGACGAATTGACTTTCTGACATAGTGAACTCAAGTTTCAATTTAGGTGAGAAAATACTCAAGATGTGTGTTATTAAGAAAATCTTGAGATCGATTCTAACCCGCTTTATTCCTAAGGTTACGGTTAATTCTCTAAGAATATTAGATACTCATAGGTTAAAAGAACTTATAGGACATCTTCAAACGTACGAGATAGATATGTTCTCCAAAATAGCTAAGCCTAAGGATAAGGGGGTAGCACTTAAAGTCCAATGTAGGAAGAGAGAGGACATGTTTAAAAAGCGATAGGAAGCATCATCTGATTCGGAGTTTGATTATGATATAAATGTTTTGGTCCTTTTTGCTAAAAATTTTAAGAAATATCTCAAACATAAAAAACATAATACTTCCAAATATAAGAAAAGATTTTAAGAAAGATAAAAAAATCAAAAAGAGCAAGAAAAATTTTGAAAAAGAAAAGAAATATTTCCCAAATAAAAATGAGAAGAGATGTTATGAGTGTGAGGGAAAGGGTCACAAAGCTCACAAGTGTCCGACTAGGTTGAAATGTCAAGGTAAAGGCAAAGTTGCCTTAAACATCATGCTTAGTGATATCGAGGTCGAGTCGGTGAGTTCGATAGAAGAATCACCGCATGAATGTAACTTCACCGCATAAATGTAACTTCACCGCATTCATGGCTAGTTATGTTAGAAAATCTAGTGCACTTCACGATGATGAGGAAGCTATTAAACATGAAAACCTCGACAGTGAGTCTTATCATTTGATGAGGGTGAGAGGGAGAATATTTTTAGTGAGAGAAAGAGTGACCTTCAATGCGCCTATGCCATACTTTACGTCGAGTACTTTAAAATAAAGAAACTGAATAAAGGTTTAACGATGAGAGTTTTAGTTCTAGAGAAAGAGTTGAGTGAGGCTAGAGAGAGAAGCCTTTGGTGAGAGAATCTGTGGGGGAGAGAGTTTTATTAGTTGAGAGAGAGAACGGGGACTTGACCAACAAGGCGGATAATCTTGCGAGAGATCTCCAAGCATTTATGGAGACTCATGAGAAACTTGAAGCCCTTTTATCCTAACTCGAGAAAGATCTCGAACGTGTTTGAGAGGCAAAGGTAATTATCGAGGATATATGAAAGAAGGTTGGTAAGATGCTATTAATCCCGCTTTAGGAAGCATCGAGAGGTAAGGAATGGGTTATGACGGTGCATCCACTTCCCTCATCACACCCAAGTCGGTTCTTGAGTTTGTGATGGAACCTTATGGTAGACCTGTCAATGGGTCGTGTCGGGTCGTGTATGGGTCGGGTTAACGGGTAAAAACATCCTTAAACCATATATGACCCTTTAAGACTAACGGGTGTAATGACAATACCCAAACAAAATCCATTAATATTAATGGGTACATGACCCGAACCGTTAGCACCCGCTAATATTAAAAAATAAGTTTGGTGTCCCAATAGTACCAATTAGTCTTTATTAGTTTAAAAATAATGGGTTTTAATGGTTAATCTTAGTGGTGGCAATTCGTATTTTTGGGTCGTGTTTCGGACCGACACAACATGACAAGGGTTATTCGAACACGACTCATAATTTTGACATGAACATGACACGACACGACACGACTTCATATTAAAAAATACGAACACGAACACGACAAGTTGTGTTAGTTTTGGGTCAATTTCGTGTCGTGTCGTGCCGTGTTATCGTGACGTGGTATTCTTATTGTGTATAGGCCGAGTAACCCCATAGTACCCTTTAGAAATGATGGTTTTTAATGGTTTTGTTTTAGGTATGAGTTGGGTGACCCTATAGTACCCATTAGTGCTAACGGGTATTAGCGAGTATAAATGGATAAAAATAGGTACAAGTAAATTTTCAAAACCGAACCGTTAGTGTTAACGGGTCTATCATGTTAACCTGTTAATGACCCAAACCCAATAAGGTAAACCCATTAGCTTATATTTTTATGTCGGGTCGTGTTGTGTTAACATGTTATCTTGTTTTTTGACACGTCTACCTTATGGCCCTCTATCGAATCCACCCAGGAGGTCTAACCCACATAGAAGATTTCTACTTAGAAAAGCAAACCGAGGTAGACCCAAACCTGTATATGTTTGCACCTATTTCAAAAGGAGAGGTCACCTACGAGAGTTTTACTATAAATTAGGTAGAACTAATCATACACATACTCTCGTACACCACTTTAACGAATTTTCTAGTTTGAGGGAGAAAGTTGAATTTCTAGTCATGACTTCCCACAGTTTAATGGAAGCATTTTGACGGATATCTTTGCCATTTGAGAACGCTTCCAACATTCTGACTAGAGTCAACAAAAATAAGGGAAAACAAAAAGTTACCAGCACTTAGGTACCTAAGAGATATGAGAAAGCCCTTATTGTTCATGTTGCTCTCAAGGCTCAAAATACTTCGCAATGGTATTTTGGTAGTGGGTGTTCTAAGAACATGACATATGACGTCTCATTTGTTTACCCACCTTGAGGATCGCAAGGAAGATTAAGTCAACTTTGGAGATGGGAGTAGATATATCATTTTAAGATGTGGTCATGTTGAAATACTTGGATTTCCTAAGCTAGATGATGTGTTGTACGTGAAGGGGTTGAAAGCAAAGTTAATTTACACAAGCTAATTGTGCGATATAAACTTTTGTGATAAAGTTTGATAGATCCAAATGCAACGTTTATGATAAATCTAATAAAATTTTACTACAAGGTGTGAGGATGGAAGATAATTGTTATGGGATTATGCCCAGGTCCTCTTTTGTGTGCAACAATGCCACAGTCTCCCCTATGGACGTTTGGCATCAATGGCTAAATCACGTGAACTTTAGAGATCCTGAGAGATTAGTGAAAAAGGACCTAGTTCGTGACCTACAATAATTTGGGAAACCAACTTCCTCAATTTGTGGACCTTGCTAGTAAGGTAAATTTTTTTTAAGTCCCCATCGAAAGTTGAATACCATTACCACCACCCATATTTTGGAGTTGATTCACATGGACCTTATGGGTCCAATTCGCTTGGAGAGATTAGGTGGTAAGCGATACATTCTCGTGATGGTTTATGACTTTTATTAATACTCGATTGCAGGATTCCTTTAAGAAAAGTCTGATGAGATTGAGTTACTTACAACCAAGTGTCGTGTTTTACAAAACCAACATGGTGTCACTATTAATGGGATGCATAGTGGCAACGACACTAAATTTAAATAAGAAAAAATGGATAGTTATTGCGATAAAGTGGGCATAAAGCATGAGCTTTCGGCCATTCGTACCCATCAACAAGACGGGATTATTGAGAGGAATAACCGAACGATACAAGAGATGGCTAGATCCATGCTTCTTGGGAGAAACGTGTTTAGACATTTTTGGGCAGAGGCGGTGAGCACCACATGCCATATTGTGAATAGGGTATATCTTCATCCGCACACACTTCACATGCTTTATAAGTTATGAACATGGAAGAAGCCCAACCTATCATATTTTTGTGTCTTTAGGAGTACATGGTACATCTTGCGAGATAGAGAGCCCTTGGTAGAGTTCGACTCTCGGAGCAATGAGGGGATATTTTTTGGATATTCCTCGACGAGTAAGGCTTGTCGAGTTTATGATCTGGATAGCTCTAAGGTCATGGAGTCAATAAACGTCATGATTATATATGATGAGCTACTGACATTTGTTGCTCCTAGACTGTACTCTGGTGACGATCTGATCCGTCCTTATGCTACCACTGTGGACCTCGTTCCGATTTTGGGGGAGAAACCATCTTGGCTTCTAAAGAGTCATGACCCTTCTGCTATAGTTGGCGATCCTACGCTAGGTGTCTGTAACACCCCGTATTTCTATGCAAGTAATATTTAATTAATTCGGGAAATTTAAAATTACTTGTGTGTCATAATTTAATTGAATTAATTATGGTAATATTTATTTAAATATTAATCGGTGAGTAATGGTTAATATTTGGGGAAAATTTAATTACTAAGTGAATAATAATAATTTAATTATTTCATAACGTGTATTAATGATGTGACATTTATTTATCTCAGCCGGGAGTCGGTATAGACTAATTTGGGTGTGAGATAAGGATTTTTATAAATTAATTTGGATGTTTATTATGAGTGCACGATTGAGTCCGGATGGGTCGAGATAGTCGAAAAAGTGTACCCGGGGGTGGTAAATGGGTCACGGGGCATTTTTGCGCATGACCGGGCCCAGACGGGGGTAGTTGGGCCATTTTAATTAAGCCCATAAGTCAAAAACGGGATAAGTGTGTTAAACCTAAACCTAAGGGTGTGGAATGGCAGAAAAACACACATCTAAACCAAAGAGATGGAAAGGAAACTGGAGGGAGCGATTGGTGAATACATTGGGAATCTTTTGGAGACAAATCAAGGAACAAAGTTGGGTGTGCATCATCAAGCCTGTCTCTACACCGACGGATCAGACTCAACGAACCCAAAGGCAAGTGGTTATCTTGCTGTGATATTAATTGATGTTATTCAATTCATATTTTTGTGATGTGGAAATGAAAAATTCGTTTTGGGTACAAAACGGGTTTTTGTAAAAAGAACACTTAAATAAGATTCAATGTGGGAATTAATTATGTGACAGGGTTCTGTGATGGTATTCGATTTACATGAAAAAAATCCAGTAGCAATTATGGACGAATTTGGGGTAATTAGATGAAATTGGAACCTAACGAGTAAAAACCCGGGAAATTCCCTAAATCAGAAAAGTAGAGATTTATGAGATTAAATGTATGTTTGAGGTTCTATGAGAGGCCCTGATCATGTTTCTATATAGTTATGATGTTGATTGTGCTTGGGTTATACTAAGGGAAAGGTTAGGAATTGGAAAATTGCGTTAATGGAGGAAACAACAAGGCAGAGAAGACGACCACCTGTTCGATCGATCGATCGACGGTTGGGGTTGATCGATCGGCCCTTCAGGTTTTTTGGCAGTTTGGCTTAGGGATTTATATGGGTAAAGATTTTAGTTGCAACTTTCCCCGAGCGTAATTAAGAGAGAAAAATTAATTATGAGATTAAATTCTTAACAATTATAAATGGATATAATTGGGAGTGGTAGGGGAATTAAGGGCGACACATTACGAATGAATTTTGGGAAATAAATTCTAAGAAATAAAAAAATGGACTGGGTGAATAAGTTCGGGTATAGTACTAGGGCAACACTACTCTTTTTAAATTAATTATAGAGGAAAACTAATTCATTTGGAGTCGGGGATTTGACTCGGGTGATATTTAATTTCGAGCCACATGAGCGAGTCCTGGTATATTGGTTGAGTGATATCAAGGTGTTAAATTGATTACTGAGAGAAGTAGATTAATTTGGAGTGGGAATATTGACTCGAATAATATTAAAATACGGACCAAGTGAGCGAGTCCGGGTATATTGGTTGAGTGACGCCAAGGTAATAAATTAATTAAGGGATAAATTAATTAATTTAGAGTCGGACCATAGACTCGGGAAAGCAATGAATTAATTAATGTTTAAATGAATTAAATTAGAGTCGGACCATAGACTCTAAGAAAATATGCTAGTGCTACGGATTTTTGTGCACGGTAATGCTGGGAACTAATTATTATAAATATATACGGTGTTGTGATTGTGTGTGTGTATATATATATATATATATATATATATATATATATATTGTGTGTGTGTGTGTTATTAAATATCAGTGACTAGATATTTATTTAATTTATATACTCTAGTGCTATCAAGGGAGGTTGCACGATGTGGGTGAATCCCCTGGCTTGAGGAGCAGGGAGAGTATATCCCCAGGTCATAGCGTTCGTTATATGGGTGAGGGGATTATCTCACTTTCAGGGAAGGAATATGACCGCCTCCATTATGTTTATATTTGGTCAAGTTTGTGAGCGATTCTAACTTGGGGTAACTAGGTTATACGAGTACATCTAGTGGGATAGAACTTTAGATAATACATCCGGTGAGTTATTACTCGGGAGGATGAGTTATATTTATATTCAACATATGTGTGAATGTTTTAATATGGTCCTACGTATATAATGGGATAGGTAGTTATATACGTGTCATTAAATACATATAGTGAATTATAAGTAATTATATATGGGGTATATTCATATTCAATATACGTGTGATTGTTGTAAGATAACTTTACGTATATAATGGGGTAAATAATTATATACGGGAAATTCAAATACATGGAGAAAATTGTATTATTTATATAACTAGTGAATGTTATATGGCTTTCAAGGAAATATAATAAACTAAGTTAAGGTGGTAAATAACTTATAAATCATGTGTTTAAAATACTCGGGATTGAGTAGGGCGATTGACAAGAGTTATATCAAGTATCTAGTTTCGGGGTAGAGGACTAGGTGGGATATAAAGAGGACATTAGGTGTGCACATTAGTTGAGGGGTGAGTCTGTCCTTAAGGGAGTGCGACACTAACTAAAATATGAAGCGCATTCATGCATATTTTATTACTGCAAGTTAATCATTTGCTAAATGTTTTCAAAATGTTTTGGGTTCTAACCCTTGCTATAAAATATTTTCAAAACCTTTTAGGTGTCCAGCCACAGGGACGCCAGACATGATTCATTCCAGGAATTCGCTACTGCAGCATATGTGGATGTTGCAGGATTTGGATAGGTGCCTCTATTCCTTCTATTCCTAGTGTAGGGATTTTCTATCAGTTATCCGAGCATGTTGTTCACGGTGTTTATTTAGTATTTATTTTGAATACTTAAGATCCATTATTATCTGTCTTTACAATTGTGTTGGATTTTAGTTGATGGTTTATTCGGCCAGTTTCTTATTTTTATGTGATGGTTAGATTCAGTTAACTTGTGATTGTTAATGATTTTTTTCGCATGAGTATTTCTTTGAATTAATGAAAGATAAAACTTGGCACTAGTTTAATTTCACTTAGGTGGTTAGTAATTAAAAAGTTTAGACAGTGATGCTAAGAATGAACCAACTGAGAAACCTGTTCTAATTTAATTTAGGACTGATCACCCGGGGTTTAATTAGGCGGGGTGTCACAGATGGTATCAGAGCATCAGGTTCTAGTGTCCTTAGGATCTGTGCGGCTTTTCACGTTTCAGCTTAGTATTGTTTGATGTAGATCCTTATGGTAGGATTGTTGTATCCTCTACGTATGCGACTCACGTTCTCCTTCTATCAAGTATAGTGATGAGATTTATACACGAGTTCGATTGGGCTTTTGTATACCGAACATTCTTTGGGGCGACCAATGAGGGTCAGTGGAGGATTGTAGGAGGAGAGGCTCAACAGAAGACATGGGGTATTTTGAAAATGGTGATCGTGATAGGAATCACCTTGATTGTTGTTCAGGACAGTGGGGATAGAATAATCACCCGGGAGCTATAGTCTCCCAAACAACTGTTGTAGATAACGGTGGTACAACTTCAGTCTCACCCAACGTAGTCAGCAAAGGGTGGGGAAGTGTGGAAGGACCCTTTTGGAAGGGCCATCTATAAGGATTGAGTAGCAGAGTATCGCGATAAGTCGATGGGAGGAAATAACCCAAAGACAATTGTGTAGGATGGTGTGCGGTGGCACCCAGGACAAAATTTTGAATGAAATTTTTGGCCCAGTGGGGCTGTGTTGTAGTGGTAAGAGAGTCAGTCACCACGTATGAAGGAGAAAATATGGATTCAAATGAGAAATTTTGGATACGGTGTGACCATAAGATCGTCCATCCGTTATTCCAATAAGGATGCGAGTGAAATTTTAGAGTGTATGAAATGGGTAAGATTGTAACTAATCGTGGGAGAGACGATGAATTGTATAAGCGAACTTCGTAACCAACGAAGGGGATATGGAGAACGATAAAGGAACCTCCAAATGGATAATGAACCGTGTCAGAATACACGATAATGGATGGGAAATCCAACTAGGATGACTAGTGTTGAGGTCATCAATATCTTTTGTTTACCAGCTTACATTAACGCTTCAAAGATGCAGGAGCCAATAAGGTTATAGAGTTAAACCTAAGAACAAAATGAGATTTAATGGTGCTAGTGAAGCACGACGGAAGGGTATACCTAGTAAGGGACCCATCTTGATGTTTTAAATTTAGTAAATTTCTACCTATTGACTGTGGATTTGATCCGGGTCATCGAGGCCAATAACGAGTCCCATAGGGCTAGGGAAGTCTAAGGGACAACGGGGGTAGAACTTAGGGTCAAGACTACCAAGTACGCGATAAGGACAACCCCAACATGGCCATTTGGGCCAGAGGTAGGGGATTGACACAAAAAGGTGTCTTATGTGTGGAAGTGGAACCACAACAATTGATTACGTCCACAGTGAGGCAGTGGATAGAAGTGGAATGCCCAGTAGGGACAAAAATTGTGAAATTTTAGTTCGGTCGGATGGGAATATTATGTCCAGGAACCATTTGGGTCGCCGGTGGATAGGCGAGTGGAAGTATGAGTTTTATCCTCGGATAGATGGGGTGAATTTCATGGCACGAGTGATCATAATATTCTTGTTAGCACTATATTCGCGTGGGGGACGAGTTTAGTGAGTGTATAGTAGTGTTACTATTAAGTATATGGTTACCACGGGGTAACGGGGCTCTCTTTGGTCTTATCTGCAGAGGAGCAGGTGTGAAAACTGAGAGGGTATATTTTATAAGATTTACTCATTTTGAGTGTTAAGGAAGCGTGATTTTTTTGGGGTATGGATTAGTTAGCAATGGGTGTGAACTATTATGGATAGTGATAGTAAGTTTTGCAGTTCGTGACACCAGGTTATGAATGCCTCCTGCTAGGTGTCACCTGCAAGGGAGACTAGCCTATATATGTGTGTGTGTGTGTGTATAGCTTGTATTGTGTGGTACGATAGACATATAAGAATGTCTTGTATTATTATATTTTTCCCGGTAAGAAGGGATGTATACTGAAGCGATTCAGGGTGGTTAGAATATTTTTTCAAGTGGGGAGAGATAGCTCGGGATTTATTTTGCGCAAGAACTAGTGATAGTAAGGGCGCGGTATTTTATGTTGTCTTTTGTAGCATAATAGTATGCATATATACTTTTGTGTTAAGAGACAAGTATTTGGGGGTAGGTACTATAGACTGAGGGTCTAACTTATCTCAACGACCGACAATGTTAGATAATAGTGTATCGGGGGGGTTCCTTATTTGGATTTCACTTTGCGAGACGTCCCACGAATGAAACTTAGTGCAACGTTGAAAGTGGGCAGATGTTTGATCGTTAGTACATAGGTGGGGTACCCTGGTTATTATTCATGTACGTGATATGACTACGGGTTGGAAGTTATACTACGGGTTACGGCTAGCATAGTCGGGTAACTTTCGTGCGACTAAGCACGGGGACAAGGTGTATGGGCACCCTGGTTAATTAAGGTAAATTTTGTGCGGTTAAGCACGGGACATAGGGTGTATGGGCTCCCTGGTTAGTGTAATTTCATAGTCTTTTTAAATAAATGGGATGTGTAAATAAGGATAATAAATATATGCCTGCGGGGAAGTCAGAAAATAAGTGGAAAAGTGTAGTGAGCTAAAATCCGTTGGAGAAAGAAAACAGTCTGACTAGGTGTATATCTGGGATAACTACCTCCACCGTAGGGAGTGGAAAGGTGAGGGAGGCCTATGAAATAAGATATTCATAGGCAAGGGAGAAACCCCCATTTTTGGGAAACTATAAAAGATTATCACTTAGTTCTATGCCTATATTGGTTTTACGCATAGACAAGGTGTAGATGCCTACCTGAAAAAAAAACTGCACAAGGAATGAAGTTCTTAAGCATGAGTATTGGTGTTGAATGAGACATAGAGAATTTGTCTCCGGGTAGACCATTTAAGGATGGAAATGGGTTGATTTGAGGGTATAAACCAGGAAACCTTTGAAATTCTATGGTTCCAGTGAAGGGATTAATGCTCAGGTTGGTAAACTGTAAGGAGGTGTTTGGGACAGAGTTACATATTGGGTTGAATTTGTCGCCCATAAGTCGATGGGTAGATGGGATGCGAGGATTGTGAATTTTAGATTTTTGGGTAATTCGGGAGTAGTATTTACCACAGGTAGAGTTATGTGTGATGCCTCGTAACGGTTTGGTCTGCGTGACACCTTAGGAGACTTTATGGGAATAGTTTTATTATCCACCTTTGGTAGATAAGAGGTGGGGAAATAACAAGCTCCTAGGACCCGAGATAGGTTATAGTCCATCAACGGGAATTAAGTAAGTTATATCCTTTCATATAGTTCAGAGACGTAAGGAGGGGTACGTCACCGTGAGTTAAAGGTTCAAGTCTAACATGATAAATCAGGGATGTTGCGGGTAATTACCCGAAAGATAGTCACGCATTTTGAAAATAAGGAAATTGACACCCATATAGGAAGGGAATTTCCTAATTGAGAGATAGTGGAGACAGTGTAGTATAGGCTCATCTTCTAGGAAACTATATTGTTAGGGGCCATCGAGTTAAAGATTCGTGACCAGGTATTGGTTCGGGTGTTTCCTATGAAAGGAGTGATGTAGTTAGGTAAGAAAGGGGAGATAGCATCGAGATACGTGGGTCCTTTACCTATCTTTGAGAGGGTGGGACCGGTAGCTTATCGACTGGGTTTGCCAGAACATCTTCAGCGGATATGGAATGTGTTCCACATGGCATAGCTGGATGGATACAGGAGGAACGATTGAGATTTTTGGCACATTCCATTCGAGGATAATGACTTGCAATAAGACACCTCATATGAGGGTAGACTGGTAGCTATGGGATCGCAAGCTGCAGTCTAAGATAGTACCACCAGTTAGAATGTGGTGGAGTGGGGTCATCACAGTATTGATGAGTATACGTGGGATCAGGAGGAGGATATGTGAGAGTAGTGTCCAGAGTTATTCGTCGCAGTAATGACCAAATTTCGGGGACGAAATTCCTTTGTAAGGAGGGAGTATGTAACATCCCGTATTTCTGTGCATGTAATATTTAATTAATTCAAGAAATTTTAAATTACCTGTGTGTCGTAATTTAATTGAATTAATTATGGTAATATTTATTTAAATATTAATCGGTGAGTAATGGTTAATATTTGGGGAAAATTTAATTACTAAGTGAATAGTAATAATTTAATTACGTCATAACGTGTATTAGTAATGCAACATTTATTTATCTCAGCCAGGAGTCGGTATAGACTAATTTGGGTGAGAGATAAGGATTTTTATAAATTAATTCGGATGTCGATTCTGAGTGCATGGTTGAGTCCGGATGGGTCGAGATAGTCGAAAAAGTGTACCCGGGGGAGGTAAATGGGTCACAGGGAATTTTTGGGTATGAATTAGGCCATTTTATTTAAGCCCATAAGTGAAAAACGGGATTAGTGTGTTAAACCTAAACCTAAGAGTGTGGAACGATAGAAAAACACACATCTAAACCAAAGAGTTGGAAAGGAAACTAGAGGGAGATATTGGTGAATACATTGGGAATCTTTTGGAGACAAATGAAGGAACAAAGTTGGGTGTGCATTATCAAGCCTATATCTACACCAACGGATCAGACTCAATGAACCCAAAGGCAAGTGGTTATTTTGTTGTGATATTAATTGATGTTATTCAATTCATATTTTTGTGATGTGGAAATCAGAAATTCATTTTGGGTACAAAACGGGGTTTTTGTAAAAAGAACACTTAAATAAGATTCAATGTGGGGATTAATTATGTCACAGGGTTTTGTGATGGTATTCGATTCACATGAGAAAACCCCAGTAGCAATTATGGAAGAATTTGGGGTAATTAGATGAAATTGGAACCTAATGAGTAAAAACCCGGGAATTTTCCCAAATCAGAAAAGTAGAGATTTGCGAGATTAAATGTACGTTTGAGGTTCTATGAGAGGCCCTGATCATGTTTCTATATAGTTATGATGTTGATTATGCTTGGATTATACCAAGGGAAAGGTTAGGAATTGGAAAATTTTGTTAATGGAGGAAACAACAAGGCGGAGAAGTCGACCGACCCTTCAGGTTTTTCGGTAGTTTGGCTTAGGGATTTATATGGGTAAAGATTTTAGTTGCAAATTTCCCCGAGCGTAATTAAGAGAGAAAAATTAATTATGAGATTAAATTATTAAGAGTTATAAAGGGATATAATTGGGAGTGGTGGGGGAATTAAGGGCAACACATTGCGAATGAATTTTGGGAAATAAATTCTAAGAAATAAAATAACGGATTGGGTGAATAAGTTCGGTTATAGTAATAGCACAACGCTACTAATTTAAATTAATTATAGAAGAAAACTAATTCATTTGGAGTCGGGGATTTGACTCGGGTGATATTTAATTTCGAGCCACGTGAGTAAGTCCTGGTATATTGATTGAGTGATACCAAGGTATTAAATTGATTACTCAGAGGAGTAGATTAATTTGGAGTGGGAATATTGACTCGAAAAATATTAAAATTCGGACCAAGTGAGCGAGTCCGGGTATATTGGTTGAGTGACACCAAGGTAATAAATTAATTAATGGATAAATTAATTAATTTAGAGTCGGACCATATACTCGGGAAAGCAATGAATTAATTAATGTGTAAATTAATTAAATTAGAGTTGGACCATAGACTCGAAGAAAATATATGCTAGTGCTACAGATTTTTGTGCACGGTAATGCCGGGAACTAATTATTATTATATATATATATATATATATATACAATGTTGTGATTGTGTGTGTGTGTATATATATATATATTGTGTGTGTGTGTGTGTGTGTATGTTATTAAATATCAGTGACTAGATATTTATTTAATTTATATACTCTAGTGCTATTAAGGGAGCTTGCGCGATGTGGATGAATCCCCTGGCTTGAGGAGTAGGGAGAGTATATCCCCATGTCATAGCGTCCGTTATATGGATGAGGGGATTATCTCACTTTCAGGGAAGGAATATGACCTCCTCCATTATGTTTATATTTGGCCAAGTTAGTGAGAGATTCTAACTTGGGGTAACTAGGTTATGCGAGTACATCTAGTGGGATAGCACTTTAGAGAATACATCCGGTGAGTTATTACTCGGGACGATGAGTTATATTTATATTCAACATATGTGTGAATGTTGTAATATGGTTCTACGTATATAATGGGATAGATAGTTATATACGGGTCATTAAATACATATAGTGAATTATAAGTAATTATATCTGGGGTATATTCATATTCAACATACGTGTGATTGTTGTAAGATAACTTTACGTATATAATTGGGTAAATAATTATATACTGGTAATTCAAATACATGGAGAAAATTGTATTATTTATATAACTAGTGAATGTTATATGGATTTCAAGAAAATATGATTAACTAAGTTAAGGTGGTAAATAAATTATAAATCACGTGTTTAAAATACTCAGGATTGAGTAGGGTGATTAACAAGAGTTATATCAAGTATCTAGTTTCGGGGTAGAGGACTAGGTGGGATATAAAGAGGACGTTAGGTGTGCACATTAGTTGAGGGGTAAGTTTGTCCTCAAGGGAGTGCGACACTAACTAAAAATGAAGAACATTCATGCATATTTTATTACTGCAAGGTAATCATTTGCGAAATGTTTTCAAAATATTTTGGGTTCTAACCCTTGCTATAAACTATTTTCAAAACCTTTTAGGTGTCCAGCCACAGGGACACCAGGCTTGATTTATTCCAGGGATTCGCTGCTGCATCATATGTGGATGTTGCGGGATTTGGATAGGCGCCTCTATTCCTTCTATTACTAGTGTAGGGATTTTTCTATCAGTTATCCGAGCATGTTGCTCACGGTGTTTATTTAGTATTTATTTCGGGTACTTGAGATCCATTATTATCTGTCTTTACAATTTTGTTGGATTTTAGCTGATGGTTTATTCGGTCAGTTTCTTATTTTTATGTGATGGTTGGATTCAGTTAACTTGTGATTGATAATGATTTTTTCCGCATGAATATTTCTTTGAATTAATGAAAGATAAAACTTGGCACCAGTCTAATTTCACTTAGGTGGTTAGCAATTCAAAAGTTTCGAAAATGATGCTAAGAATGAACCAATTGAGAAACCTATTCTAATTTAATTTAGGACTGATCACCCGGGGTTCAATTAGGCCGGGTGTCACCGTGTTAAGACTCGTTATCAACTTGATAATGTTGTTAGCTTCTTGTGCTACACACCCCTAATCGAGCCCAAGAATTTGAAAGAAGCACTCAAGGACGAGCATTTGATATCGACCATGCAAGAAGAATTTCTTCAATTTATAAAGAACGATGTCTGGGAGTTGGCCCCACGACCTAGCGATACTAACTTTATAAGTACCATGGGGATCTTAAATAATAAGGTGGATTAAAATGGTACCATCATTCGCAATAAGTCTAGGTTGGTCTCTCAAGGCTACTCACAAATAAAGAATGTAGACTTTGAGGAGACATTCTCTCTTTTTTCTAGGCTTGAGTTCCTCCACTTACTACTCTTAATATCATCTCATTTTGGCTTTAAGTTATATTAGACAGATGTCAAGAGTGATTTTCTAAATGGCAATCTGCATGAGGAGGTTACTGTGGAACAACTGAAGGTTCAAAGACCCTATGAAACTAGGACACATCTACTATCTTAGAAAAGCCTTATATGGTTTGAAGCAAGAACCTCGTGCTTAGTACGAGAGGCTTACTTCCTATCTCTTAGATCACAACTTCAAGAGAGGGGGAGTAGATTAGACGTTGTTTGTGAGGAGAAAGAGTGGTGTTATTTTCATTACCCAGGTCTATGTGGATGTCATAGTCTTTAGATCCACGTGCTCCCGTTATTCTTACATTTTTGAGGAGGAGATGAAGAGTGAGTTTAAGATGATCATGGTAGGTGAGATTACTATATTCCTAAGTCTCCAGGTTCGTCATCTTGAGGATGGGATATTCATATTTCAATCCAAATATGCAAGAGACCTTGTGAAGAAATTCAATCTAGACTCCGCTAAGCACGCTCACACCACTATGAGTTCATCAACAAAACTTAGCAAAGACACTTTAGGCAACGACGTAGAGAAGAATTTATATCGTAATATGATAATTTATCTTCTTTACCTTACCACTAGTCGACTCGATATTTCCTTTAGTGTTGGAGTATGTGCGCGATTCCAGGTGTCCCTCAAAGAGTCACACTTGCATGCTTTTAAATGTATTATCAAATATGTGAGTGGGACTCCATCGTATGGTATTTGATATTCCTTTTACACTAATGATCGTTTGTCCCCTATTCGGATTTCGATTGGGCCGAGGATGTAGATGGGTGTAGGAGCACTTCGGGTGGGTGTTTCTACTTTGGGAGTGATCTTGTCTCATAGATGAGCAAGAAACAAAACTCCAAATCTTTATGCACGGTGGAGGCTGAGTATATAGTTGTCGGGCGTTGTTGCACGCAACTCTTATGGATGAAGAAAATGTTGAAGGAATACTGCATTTCACAAGGCACGATGACTATTTCCTGTGATGATATGAGTGCCATTTACATTTCATGTAATTCGGTCTATCATTCGCACACAAAGCATATTATGATACGCGAGCACTTTATTCGAGACCTAGTTGAGGATAAGGTCATGTACTTGAGCTTTTTGAAAACCGATCGTTAGTTAGCCGATATTTTCATGCGACCTTTTGATGCACTTAGATTTGAGGATCTTAGTAAGTCTTTAGGTATTTGCACCATTGACTGAGATTGGATATGTTATCTAAGATATGATGATTTTCAGGCTTATTCATATTTATTCCTATTACTAAATTGTACTACCATTATATTATCATTGTATTTATCTTTTTCTATTTTGATATATTTTTTGAAAAATCCAAAAATATTTTTGTTTTTCTTGAAATTTTTTGAAAAATACAAAAAGATTTTCAATTTTTGTAAGAAAAGGTGAAAAAGACAAAAATATTTTATTTTTGATAAGATTTTTGAAAATTCCAAATAGATTTTTGTATTTTTTTTACACCATATGTGGATCAACATTAAAATCTGAGTCACCCATTCATTCCATATACACGTGACTATTTTGAAGTGTTTTGAGACGTGACATCATGCCATTTTTGTTTTTAATAATGCGTGGAGTCATTAAGATGTGAAATGGTGACTACTTGTTGCATGTTTGACTCTTTGTCACATTTAATGCACACAAACATAGACTTATTTGAGTATTGCACTTACCTTTCACATGTCGATTATAGTATTTTCATCTCAATCTTGCTTTTAAAACAAACCAAATGTGAAAAAAGAGATAATTAAAGTAGTGCTTGTACGAACCATTTCCCAGATGGAAAAAAATAGAAAATCATTTATCGGGTAAATTTTGGTGTATTTTATACAATAGAATTGGTTTGCAAAAGACATGCTGAATTTGCGTGAATAGACACCATTTGCAAAAAGAAAAATGCCTAAAATATTATTGGCACATAATATAAAAACAGTAGTGCCATGCCAATTTCAAAGAACATTGATTCTTCGCTACATATGAGCATTGATTTCTTCAAAAAGAATTGAGAGAAAAAAAATTCAATATGTAAGTTTTAAGGGAAATAAGTTAAAGATCAATGGGTTTGTACGTTCTTAAAAATCTCATAAAGCATTACATAGTTTCGGGCGTTATTGGTGTGAAAATCACTCATGATCTTGATAAGTTGAATAGGTTAAGTCGATTTCACTTGAGTTCACCATTTGTACAGCTAAGGTTGACTTTGAGCTCTTACGTAAGTGATGTCTCATTCTTTCGTGCACATATATTATGTTCGTCTACATTGATTAACCTATAAAATGTGCTCAGACCCATACATTTCGTTTCCATGATTCGATTATTTTGTGTTTCTCCATGGTCTGTTGTATTTGTAATTTTTTCACTTGAAAAATTAAAAAATTTCAAAAATAGTTTGTGGAACCTTTGAGATTATCATTGCATGATTATTCACTCATATCTTTTTCTGATGATATTTTATTCTTATTTGTGATGCTTTGCAATTCTTGATTAGTTCAATTCCTTGTTTATTTCAGACAAAATAAAAGGGGGAGAATAAATTACAGGGGAGTTTGATTTATGGGGAGATTTTATTTTTATGCATTTTATTTGATATGTCAAACTCGATGCATCATGGAGTATTTTCTTTTTTTCATGTGTGTAGGTACTTTTGGACGATCATATTTGGATTACACTCGATGAAGACAAAGTGTCCAAGAGAAGACAAAGAAGAAGTGAAGATTTTATTTTGAAGACAACTTTATCTTGTATCCATTTTAAGATTTGGGCAAATATTAGGATATTGTATTTGTCTTAGGGGATATACATTGTAATTTGGATTTCGATTTTATATGTGTACCGAAATAGACAAAAAGGGGGAGATTTGTAAGAGCGTGATTTATATCATTTGCTCATAGCTTAGGCTAAGTATAGTTTTTGGCATATCCCGCCACAGTTTGATTTGAGCCACACGAAGAACCAAATTTTCATCATCTCCAAATTTAAGAAGATCTTCATAGTACAAGGTATACAATAATTTAGGATTTTGAATTTATTTACGTTCATATTTGGGTGCTATTTTATTTAAAATCGAGGCATTTTTATGGATTTAAAATTTTTCAAAATACGCGTATCCCATTCAAACGAGATGGGAATCTCGTTCAAGCCAGTATGCATTTTCGTCTGAAGTTTAGTTTGATTGAACATCGAACGATGTCCAATTGTTTTATGTCGTTCGAAGCACATTTGAAGCTGGTTCAAATAATCTTAGTATTTCGTTCTAATGACCTTGTTGTTGTTAAAACGAGATGCTTGTCTTGTTCGAATGAGCCTATCATTTCGTTTGAACGATTGCCTCGAACTTTGTACTAACTTATAAATACATGTTTCATATAGAATTTTAATGAAACTTTGCGAAAATGATTTTTAAAAACCTGTTGCAAAAGTTTCCACTTTCAGACACCTTTTAATTCACAAATCATTACACCTAACTATTTATGTGAATCCATTTAAAACCCTAGATAGTTCCATATCTGAGTTAATTTTGTGGAGATATTATCTTCACAGTTGACCATTGAGGTTCTCGAGGTGATTACTGCTGAATGAAGATAAAGGTTGATCGGTGTATACCAAGGGTGAACCTCCGCCTGTGGACGACTCTGGACTGAGCCGTATTCTATAGAGGTTTTGTAAGTTATGTTTTGTAAAAACTCTATAGTGTTTCTTAAAAAGGTTTTACCCCCAAGGGTTTCTTTTTCTCATATTGCCTTGTCGTGTTTGCATGCTTTATTTTATCTACTTTATAACCTATATGCTTTTTTAGGGTAATAAGATAAAATTTGGACTTGGGTGTGCTGGACACTTAATTATTGAAATTATCCATTAAGATCGCAAGCGTACTCTCAAAATCCATAATTCCAATAAAATTCATTTCGACTTTAATTACACAATATAAATTATATAACTAAGCCTAATTCTCATTTAATTAATTAAATTTCTACAAATTAATTGATTATGAATTCTTTATAAAAAATGGGGATTATAGCTTAGATGAACCATCTATTATGGGCTCTTTATGTATGTATGTATGTATGTATGTATGTATGTATGTATGTATGTATGTATGTATGTATGTACTATACGATAGTAGTTCTGTGGAGGTAGGGTTTTTAAAAATAAATGGAGGTGCATCCCATAATAATGGAAATGGATAACAACAGTAAATGCACTCTCAAACGACAAAAAATAAACTCACATGTATAATTCAGGAACATATAATCAATACAAGTTCTTAGCAATAAAAAAATCTCAAAAGAATCTAGCAAGAGGGATAAAAGAGCAAGCATTATAGATACACATCAAGTAGGCAGCTCAAACACCAAGGTATAATGGAATAAATGTCAAAGCTTGAAGAATTCTTAGGTTCTTGGTAAATAATGGGACAGAATCATCATTGGTGAAGGAATAAAATATATGGTTTGTCATAACTGTAGTTTATAATAACTATCTTAAAGTGGTATTTTGGCTCAAAGATCACGTGGTGATCTCACGTCCATTAAATTCTATGTCAGACCACCATACCGAATACATTAAATATATTAAATGTTGAATAAAATTTCAAGTGACCAGTCGCAGTGTCAGGCACCGCCACAGTCTGTTAGTGCCGAACTAACTAGCTACTCACCAAACCATCCTTGTTTGAGCCAAATTTGATCTGATATGTATTGGATATGACATGATGTAACTTAGATCTTTTGGAAAAAGATATTTAGTTTTGGCGCTATAACTCTATGGAAGAGTAAGCTCAATATTGGTAGCTCGAGGTTACTTAAATGTTCTCTCTTACATAAAGTTTGGTGTTTTACCTGATGTATCTAAAATGGTTAATTCGTTCCGTAACGTTGTCTTGCTACTCAATCCTCCAAACTAATTTCCTTAAAGGTTCCCAAGTGAGGTTGCTCAATAGAGTATAAAAGCTCTCTTAAATCCTGCTAGATTTGGTTCTTCTCGAATACTGAGGGACGCCATCAATATTACAATATAAATCATAATGACATATTAAATAAACATAGACACAGTTATTCAACTAGCTTCTTCTGAAAGCCTTTTCGAGTCTTCGATTAAGCTCCACTCTACCTTGATCTTGAATAAACTTCGTTGACTCTTCACACTCCTTTATGATGTCCCTAAACTTTGATAAATCATTCTATAGGTTCTCATCAAGTTTCCTAATAAGGAGGTTTGTCTTTAAGTTAGGGGTTTATCTATAAGCCCCTACTACATATACATACAAACATCAAACACACTACATATATTTAGAAGAAAATACACAACAAAATATTTGAAAAATGAAACAATAATCACATTAAGCAAATTTATGATTTACAAAATTGGATTATATCGACGTACATAATAAAACATTAAATTATTATTATTATTATTATTATTATCATTATTATTATCATTAATATTATTATTATATTATATTTTTTCCATGAGGTGATTGCCTATGTGCATATAGACATAACCACCTCCTATCATTTTATAATAGGGGTAAAAGAATGCTTCTTTACTAACACAAAAATGAAATATGATTTAGGGGCGTGGATACATGTATTTCATTATCAGGAATTTATGGGGTCAACCTAAGGTCTATTAAAATATTCTCATTATTCATGTCCCATTTTTGTGTCAATTAATGAAAAGAATATAAAGTTAATAAAAAAGTTTTACTCTACAAGTGAATGCCCATGGTGCTACGATAAGCTATTTCTTGAATTTTGCAATGCAAAACAATCTATGCGCCTCTTTGATATAAAAGTGAGTAGATGATTTCGATAACAATTTTTTTTTATAGAAAAACCTATAACTTTTCAGGTGAGTTTGTTTGATAGCAATAATTTATCTGGTGACAAATCCTATTTTTTTGAACTTTTTTTTAGGGATTAGGATAAAGGGAAAATGAATGTTTCTAAGTGTTTTGTATAATGTAAGATTTAATGGAGGGGTTTGATACAAAAAAAAATTATGATATAATTTTTTTATATATAGAAGAATATGACATAAAAAAGAATTGATATAAAAAATTCTAATATAAAAAATATACGATATAAAGAAGAATATGATAAAAACAATTTGGTATAAATAAAGATATAACATAAAAAAATTATATATAAAAAATGATAAAAGAGAAGAATATGATATTAAAAAATCTAGTTTATAAAAAATCTGATATAAAAAAATATATTTGAACAAACAAATAACCATTATTTTCAACAAAAATAAAAGTGGGCAAATGTTATGACCATTTTTTCTTTAGGAATAACTAATGAAAAGTTTTCCATAAAAAGTAAAAAAAATGGCAAATAACATGTAAACATGAATTTATTTTCATAAAAAATAAATATTTGATGTTTGCACACTAGTATGGATAAAATGGACCGAGATGGCCAATCAAACGGGCCATATGTCTCCTTTCATGAATAATATTGATTAGTGAGTCAACCATGTACACATTTTCTTCATTTTCGTCTGTAACTTATTCCCCCCTTATTTTTTCAATGCAAAAGAGGAGAGAGAGTCCTCATGGTGTGACAGAAGTTAGAGGCTATATTCTCTAAATTTTGTTTGCGTATGCCCTTTGATGATTCTTCCCTTGGTTAGGTTAGGTTGGACTTGGACTTTGCATCATTTTCATCGTTATTTGCGGGAAAAGTATAGGTCATTTGAGCTAATTAAAACTATTAAATTGCCCCACGAGAGAGCAATGCTGTAGATAACCCCCTTGATGTTGGTCATTAACGTTTAGCAAAACTACAAGTCATCTATTGGTCAACGCGGTGCTGTCTTTTCCTGCTTCTTATATTCGTTTGTTTGGATGATTTCATATTCAACTTTGATGTCACGGGATTTCTTTCTCTCTCAAACAAATGTTATTTATATTATTATTTTTACTTAATTCTTATATTAATGTTATAACTAAATTTAAGATTATTTATTTTTACCTCATAAATATTAAATTTAGTGTTATTCAAAATGAAGAGATTAGAATTAGAAAACTTCCACCTCAAGCTTCAAAAATCTTGAACTTAAAAACTTTCAATTCTTAACCATGGAATTGAGTTTTTCTGAACAAACTTAATATGTGTTTCTAGCATTTAATGCACATTAAAAGACAACACAGCCTCCTCAATGCTTTAATGCTGATTTGTTAAATAAAATTTATTCTAATATCATCGTTATTGTATTTGTTAAAGGACACTATTAAAAACATTATAGTAAATAATTACTAATGATAAATAGTCCAATTGCATTTAGAGTCAAATAAGTTTAAACAAACAGCATAAATTTACAGATTCATTCAGATAAAAAAATAAACGCATTCTACCACATTTAACAATTAAAGTTTGACATTCAACATTCAGATGTTAAAAAACAAATTCATCTCTATGTTGCACCCCACCTATTTAAATAACGGGTGATCAATCCTCTAATAAAATAAAACAAGAATCTCAGACTGACTCATTTTTCGCATCACTATCGAAAATAAAATTAATCACTAATAAGTAATTAAGTCCGATGTCAAATTTTAAAAACTTATTAACTCGCTTTAATACAATTGTGACACCCTGCCCAATTAAATATCAGGTGATTAGTCATTTATAAA
Organism: Sambucus nigra; assembly: GCA_949130495.1. Lineage (NCBI taxonomy): Eukaryota > Viridiplantae > Streptophyta > Magnoliopsida > Dipsacales > Adoxaceae > Sambucus > Sambucus nigra. The sequence continues at coordinate 108,052,804 of OX422221.1, forward strand.
ATTTAAAACAGAATGTTCGGTTGGTTCATTTTTAGCATCACTGTCGAAAACATAACAACCCAATTAATCACCTAATAATTAATTAAGGTAGTGTCAAAATATTTTCCATTTTAAATAAAAACCATTCAGTTATTAATCCAAGAATTTAAATATAATCCATCCACACATAACTAGTTAATATAAATACTGAATCAGAATCACATGCTGAAATAATTAAGACTCGATAAAACATTCCAGTTCAAAACTCTAAACCAAGAACCATAATAACAATAAATCCAAATGAAAATGAACAGAAAGTAAACTGAACACAATCTCTGATAAAATGTCCAAGGAATGGGCGACACATGCCCTAAATAGAAAGTCTATATAGAACGGAGTGAAATGATAAAGGAGTCTAATGCGAAGACCTACAGCTTCCACAAAAGCTGCAGCACGCTAAGCAATCCAAAACTCTGAGGCTGGTGTCCCTGTGGCTGAGCACCTGATATAATACATATATATAGCAAAAGAAAAAAGAGATGCAAGAAACGAGTCAGGGCACGATGTGTATAAATATTTGTTTTAGCAAGTATTTAAAATTTGCAATAAAGTAAGTATCAAATGCATGTTAGTTCGAACTCTCACATGAGATTCTTTCCTCTCGTCTATTGTGCACGCCTAATGTACATCTATTTTCACCTAGTCATCCGTAACACTTCTAACTAGATAAAGACTTATACTCCTAGTTATACCTCTTGGTAGCAACCCGAAATCCCCAGTTTTTCACTTTATTAATATCATCATTTATTAATTCGGTTAAGTGTTATCACACTAAGTTAAGTATTCACAGCTAACCTATAATTATCTCACAGTAGGAATTACACAAGTATACATATATATATATATATATATCACCCAAAGGCAAAACCTGTAGTGCATTGCATACTCTGTTATCATGTCCCGGTACATCTCGTACTCAAATAAGGACTATCGGTTCGAAAGTCTCCCACGAACCATATACACAAAACACACATAGTGGCGACGAACATAGTCCACATACCTATGGTTCACACACGTACCTACGCTCCCATAGTCAGTTGACTTATCAACTCACAAATAGGTTTTCACAGTCCAATGTTCTGAGATACAAGTCAAATATCCCCCCGAAGGTCACCCAGGATAAGACTGTCTCTAGATAACCCCCTCGCGATAGCAAGAAGCTACGTATGCCATACACGTAATATTAAGCATGTAATAGTTATCCACACATCCTATTAATATTTATAGGTATTCTCCCAGCCATTTTGTATACTTACCATACGTATTTCATTCTCTGTATTACGTATCTTACAGTATTACTAAATCACCACAACTCTTTAGTAACTTCCGAATTAACTCTCCTTTCCGAATTAAATAAAGTATAAAATTTACATACTTCCTCATAGACTTGTCTCGTTTCGAATCTATTAACTGGCAATTTCTCTCACTCGAATAGACTGGAAAATTTCAAAACTTCCCCTAAGAAGATTCCCCAGAAATTCACCCTGTCGCTCGAACAAAATGGCCATGTCGTTTGAACGACTGCCACGTGTCGCTTGAGCGACTTCGTGAGAGATGCCATCTCGCTCAAATGACTTCGCGCGACTTCGCGCGAGATGTACTGTTTCGTCTTCTACACATAATTTCAGCGTTTTCCCACCATTTTTAATCCTAAAACCTCTAAATTATCATCCCAAACTCCAATCAATCAATCCCAAATCGAATCCTATTAGTTATACATGGATTCTAACATCCTAGAATCATTAAATCATTACGAATCATCAAAGAAATATGAAATCCCCAAATTAAATACTAAAACTCTAGTTCTTCAAATTCTTTTTCAAGAACACATGATTTCCAGATTCGTTCTTCACATAAGTTCATCAAAACGTAATTTCTATCTTACATACATGAAGGGTTCAATCTAATTAATCTCAAATTCGAATTATACATCTTAAATCTCCAATTTTTCATCACTTTTCTTATGAACAATACATATTAGAACATCCCTATACTAACATGAATATGGTTATTTCTAAAGAAAAGAAAGTAATAAACACTTTCCTCGAATTCGTTATATGATTTCTTGATGTTGTTGGTATGGGCGTGTTCCTCTTGTTCCGATCTACACGATGGTGGTGGTGGTTGTGCAAGGTGGTGCTAATTTGGGCCTTCCCTCTTGGAATTAGTTCTCCCTCACACCCTCTGTAGACATTCTTTACTTTCTTTATCTCTCAAACGTAATGGACTTCTCTTGGTTGATAAAATAACTCCCAATTTTCGTCCATCAATTAAACCCAAAAATACAATTTACCAAAATGCCCTCTCGGGGGGCCGGTTGGGCCTAAAATTGTCCTGAGACCCAAACTAAACACCCAGGTATACTATTCTGACTATCTCGACCCTTTTGGACTCAACGACACACTCGAAATGACCATACGAGTTACCAAAAATAATTAATCTTTTTATTCAATTAAATTAGTCCCGACACAACTCACACACGCGTCTGACTTAATTTACTAAACTGTCGTATTTCTTATTCTTGACAATTTATCAAAGTGTATAATTCCATATTACATGACGCACAGTAATATTCAATCAATAAGTATTAACCCTTGACACGTTAGTTAATATTTATTTTAAATCCGGATTAATTAACGATTAAATTCTCACAATTTAATTCAATTAATCCCACAATAATAATTAATCCCATAATTATTTAAAACATAAAAACATGGGGTATTACATACTTCCCCCTAATAACGGAATTTCGTCCCGAAATTCAGATAATAAGGTATACATGTGTAACACCCCGCTTAAAATAATAACGGGTGGCCAGCCTTATACTACATTAAAACAAGGGTCTCAGATGGCTCAGTCTCAACACCAACTGTCGGTACTAAATAATATACGACTAACTACCCGATATAATATAAGCGAGATGTTAAAATTTAATAAAACATAAAACAGACAACAAACCAACACTATAAACCACTAACAAAGAAAAGAAAGATGCATATAAGAACTATGATAAATGAAATGCTAGAATAAAATGAAATGAGTAACTACAACCGAATATACCACAAAGAAATAAACCCGAATAAGCTGTCGGGTCACAGCCAGTACAATAACTGAAATGGAATAAAAATAAACATTTATAAATATCCCTTGGGTGTAAACCCGATATACAACATGAATCCTACCTAGATTTTTTTTAGAAGTGGGAAGTGACTACATTCTACATCCCACAACAGTCTGCACCTGTCACGACTCCCAAGACTCTGGATAGAAGGTCATCCGGCATCCATGCGGTAGGACACTTGTAGTAATATATATATACATGCAAGAGAGAAAAATAAACGGGTTAGAGCCCTAGTTGTAAAAATATTTATCAAGTATGCTAACCGTGCATAATAAATATCAAT